>CM056550.1:22084618-24484618 GCA_029721515.1 Synanceia verrucosa
ATCGTGAGGAAAACATGGCATATGCAATACAATGTTGACTGTCACACTAAAGGTATTACTTTTGATTAATATAATAAACAGATATTAACATGCACTCAGTTCTTGATCTGAACAGCTCCTGTGATTGTGTCATGTCATCTCTCCTGCATCCACAATATTGTTAAGACAGCTGACATGTTTTTTAGGCACCACTTCCTCTCTGGCGTTCACACTTTCCTCTTAAATGCAGCCGAGCACCGACCATGTGATTAAACCAACTTGCGTGCACTCATAAGGACAAATTTATTAGCCTCCTTTTGTAAATTTATTTTTTTGCTAACTTAAAACAAAGTTATTAGCACGCCTGATGCTAAGAGTCAGTTGCTGGATAACAGCTGCAGTCATTTGTTGTAGTTTTCATCAAGTCTCTGATTGGTCTCCTGAGGAATCCCAGCCCGTTCTTCTTTGGCAAACCTCTCAAGCTCCTCCAGATGTGATGGCCTTCTGGTGTGGACGTTGGTCCTCAGTTGTTCGCCAGGAGCTCTGTATGTTTTAGGTCTTTGTCGTATTGAAAGACAAAGCGATGACCCAGACCCAGTTTTACTTCCGTCTGTTTGAGGTTTTCTTTCAAAAATCTTTCTTCAGGATTCCTTCCACCTTGATGAGATTCCCAGTTCCAGATGCACTGAAGCATCCCCGCAGCATAACACTCCCACCACTGTGTTTCCCTGTGGGGATGCTGTTCTTTGGGTCATATGACTCTCCCTTCTTTCTCCAAACATAAGCATTGTCTCTGCTCTAGTTTTGTCTCGTCTGACCAGAAGACATGCTTCCAGTGTGATTAGTCTTTCTCCAGGTTTTCCTCAGCATACTCAGTCTGGCTTGATGGTGTCCCTTCAGCAGAAGTAGAGTTTTTCTTGTTGTTCTGGGGTCTTCAGACACATCTATAGTTTTCCAGAGTCTTTGAAATTTTTCTCTCTGCCAGGCTTGTTCTGGACTGTGTGGCTGTCTTTGAATTTCTTGATAATGCTTCTCACTCCAGTTCTTGACACTTGGAAATGCTGTGATAACTTTGTATATCCTTCTCCAGCTTTATGAGCATCAACAATTCTTTTTCTCAAGTCCAAACTGATTGGCCTGATGCTTTCTCAGGTGAGAGCTAAAATCCTTACTGAAGCTTTTATACCGTGTGTAAATTGGGAGATAACCTTCAGTTTTCACTTGATTTTACAAGCTTTGAGCATTACAAAGTTAAAGCAAGTCATTGCACAACAGTGGCTTGTGCTGTGACTCAATTAAAAGTCAGTGGTAGTTTTTGTTTTTTGTGAAATAATGTCATTTCTGTATGTGAAGTAAAATAATGTAAGCATATAATATAAAACAGCAGTGTTAAAAAGTCCTTGCTCCATTTAACAGCACAATTAGAGCACAGTCGTGTTTTGTTACAAATTGTTACCAGACTGGATTCACCATAATCATATATAGATCTATAGAAAGGAGCAGATTGGTGTCATGGGGGGAAAAAAACAGTATTTTCTCACCTGCGTAGATAACCTTCACTTTCACACTTACAAACACAAGCAGATGAGGATTTCTATGCCTTTGGCAGATGATCTCATTCTACAGATTGTGTGAAGAGAAGATGCCTATAGTACATATAGCAGCACAGTATGTTAAACATGTAGGAGTACAGTATATTTTCTCACATAATTTGCACAGTACATCCAAACGATTCGCTCATGCAACATGTCTGATTGTGGAAGTGGCATCTGGCCTCTCTTGTGCTCAGTTTGGTTTCGCTCAGGTTACATGCTCATCGTTAACCCTCTGAACCCAGACCAGTTTCTCCTGTCACGTTTTACTCGTCGTGGCTGAAGTATATGCAGTCCGCACTGATGGAATCTGTATATACAACATTTTCCAAGCGCCCACAAGTGTTACCAATATTGGAAAGAACTGGGCTCCACATGCTGTACATATTGAACTATTTACATATCTATAATCTGTCCTCTCTGCTCTGTGTTCAGCAGTCTGCAGTGAAGTCATTTGTGCCTTCACTTTTGCGCAGAGGAGCACAAATTATTATTATTTTTACTGGATCAGGTTACTACAAAAAGGTTTATTTTTTTGGCGAAATTTCAAAAGACACCTTGATTTAGATACATATATTATTATTTTCTATTATCCACACATAATGGGTGTGCTTGGTCATTGTTTTTTTGTTTAGTTTTTTTTTTAAACAAAACATGTTGCAGGTTTTGAGATTTTAGGGGGTTAAAGCAGCATAATAATTATAGAATTCTCCATGAGCATGTGGAGTTGTTGATATTTCCTCAAATATTACTTTTTTGTTTCATGGCACGATTGGATGCTGCCAATTATCTCATAATTTGTGATCTGTTGCTGTCACGGCCTCTTTTTAGTGAAATAAAAATCTTCTTTATCACTGCTGTCAACTACAGTGTTATTTTATTTACCCATGACAAGACGTTCTTTAAAATCTCGTACAGGAGGAGGGAAGAGTCGGTGTGCCGCTCATTGCAGATTTTATTGATGGTGAGAAATGCTAAAACCAGAATATTGTGTATAGCTGTCTCTTTAGTCCTCAGGGGCTTTATTGGTGTTTTTTTATTTTTACACACACTGCAGATTTCCTTTGGCCAATGTCAGAGCTCTGCATTAGACACACTTGTGTTGATTAGTTGGGTTTTGACAGCTCGTCTTTCACCTGACACCTCAGAGAAGCAGCGGCAAAAGAGCCCGGCAGGTTTTTGACTCAATGCTGCTTCGTGCTTGTGGATTTTGGAAAATATAATGCAAGAGGTAAAAGTTAAGAAAGCTTGAGATGTCGCAGTAAATTCAACAGCCACTCAGACACTGATGGTCATGATCTGTGGATGCATCCTACAGCTCTGTTGGGTTTTACCGCCTTTCTGTCATCTATATATATATGCTGATTAAAGAGCAAGTGTTATTTTATATCCTCACTTCTTGTTGTATACAGTCCTTTTCATTCTTTATGTGCAGACAGATGGTAGGTTACACCTAACATCTCAGACTTTATGAAGTACACATTACAGTTTATCTGGTCTGAAGTAATGCTGTTAAAAACATGAATCTGTTGTGTATTATTGTGTGAATTCATGAATGTTTATATGGCATCTCTGGAGAACAAGTGTTAATTGCAAAAGCAAGTTTTAATTGGGCTTGTGTTTACAAAATGCTGCCTTCATGCCCTAGTTGCACATGCAAGAATAAATGGATTTCTCAGGAGATTTTTCTTCCTCTAAGCGTATTATATACATGATGTTATGTATATATGTATTACAGATCTTTTTGTGTTGGTGCAGCTCTGTGTGCTGTTAATCCACGATGTGAACCGGTCGTCTTCAGCTGTGATGATTGACAGCCGTAATTTCTCATCCTCCAGTGTCTGGTCTGAGCTCGCAGCAGATGTGTGCATTAGATGTGGTTCATTTGAAGTTCAGCGTGAGTCCATTTTCTTAGGTAAACAAGCCAGCCAGACTCCTAACTTCCAGCTGACGGCTGTTATCTGCTTATCTCTGATAGAAAATTGTCTTCTTTCCATGGTGTGAACTCTCCGTGCTTTCTCAAGGTAACTTGCTGTGTTTGTCTACTTGGAGGAAGAAAGAGAGAGGTTTATACCGTGTGCTACCCAGCGAAAGGGGGAAAAAACAGCATTTAAAGCTTGTAAATTAGTTTTATGGAGGGATATTTGCTGCAAGTGAAAAGCAAAATCCTTATTTAGTTTCAAATAAAGCAGTAAAAGGTTGTGACTGGTGGAAAACACTGCCTCCTCTCCAGGTAGGGACTGTTTATTACTTTGGTCAGAATTGCAAAGAGGGGAAACATTATGAGAGCTTTTATGACTGTACATGTACTTGCAGGAGTCCATCCAAGCATATGTTTGCTGTTTGGCTATTCTCTGTGTTTCTGTGTGCTGCCTCTTTCAGATATGTATTTTATAAGTGTGGCTTTACTTTCATATCAGTTCAAGGTACGTCCTGTAAAAATGGCAGTGGCAGTCTGACTAGGTAGCCTTCTAAATTGAATACAATCACATTAGAGATAAAAGTGCAGCATGTAGTCAGAGAGATATTAAATGGAGCACTGCAATACCTTATACACACTGGAAAAAAACCCATCAGTTTAAAGTTATGAGCCATTTAAGTTGTCCTGGAGATTCTCCTCATGTCAGATCAGTCTATAAAAATGTGTTTTCATTGATTTTATTTTTCCCCGAGCAGCACAGGGCAAAAGAGGATTAAAAAAAAAAACAACAACTTTGAAAACCACATTAATCACCAGACCTTCAGCCTCCCTCCGTACATCTGTAACTTTCAGTCCTGCCAACTGCCTACAGTGTGAATGCTACACTGGTTCTGCCATGGCTGTGAAAAGGAAAAGGAGCTTTTCACCTTTTATTGTCCCCCTGATGCCAAAAGTTGCTTATTGGCCATGTTAGGTTATTATAGAGCATAAATGGAGACCTACAGCCGTCACTTTACCAGATATTTGAAGCCAGCTTCTATGTTTGAAAGACGTTTATGTGTAGTGACGGTTCCTCCCTGCTCTCCAGGCTGCCAGCAGCCCAGCGTCCTGTGGTCCTTATAGTGGGCCTCTGGGCCGAGAGCCACCAGCTCTGCCTTGTTCTGCCCTGCTGGCTGTGTCGTGAAATGTGATCAGTCGGCTCCATTAGGACCCGGACTGGGTGCCGTTGGAGACGGAGTGGCCCATTCCACTGCTGCACCGCCCAGGAGTTCGTCTCCTGGGATTGGTCATAGCGAGGAGCGTCTGATGCCTCGTTGTACGATTACTGGGAACGCCGCCACAGTGCCTTGTTTCTGTGGTATCATAGTCTTGTTTAACAGGTTTTCCCGCTCAAGCTTAGATTGTTGGAGCAAAATGGAGCAAATTTGACATGTGAAATAGCAGTTTGTTATGTAAATGCTAATGCAGCACTCTGTTATGTCTCTGTGTCTGGACTCTTTCCTGTCTCTTAATTTCAAACTAAGTAAGATAGTAAGTTGCATTTACTTCAAGGAATTACATTATGATCATTATGAAATGAACGCTGAATAGTCATCGATAGTTTAGAGGAAATGTTTGTGTAGTGTGTGTTGAACAGACGGCAGAGAGGTGGGTTGTGCTGCAGAAGTGGTTCAACAGGACAATTTAATACTTTCCAGTGTGAGACTGTGCCGCTGTTTGAGTCTGTTTTAAGCTGGAGACTTCTTAAAGCCACCTTTCATGTCTGCAGGGGGTGAGTGTTAGATACTCAAAAGATGTGTTTTCAGTAAAGTACCACTTTAAGCCATCATGTGACCCCTCTTGAATCCACTGTGGCCAAAAATTCAGCAGCTTTGAAGGCTGGGGTGTGAAGTGGACTTAAGATGAGAGAGATAGAGTTTATCTACCATAGCAGAAATACAGTGTGATTTTTCCTAAACTAGAAAGAGGTCTGTTAAAGCTGACTGATGATAAAGAGAAACATTTTTGTTCAGTTGATGGACTTTTCATCCACGTCTGACGTGGACATGCTGAGTCCCAGCATCCCAGTTTCTGTGCAATTAATCCTGTCTCCGCTGTCGTGTAGGTTGTTATTGCTTCTCCTCAGATATGTTTTGCATGGCTCTGTTCATGAAAAATGTATAAATGCCATCTTGGTGGCCTCCTGTAACGATAAGGACACAAACAAAGGATGCAGATAGTGACACCTGGGCCAGATCTGCTGTTCAGTGAGAGAGACAAGTTGCTTGTGAGCTCTGGTGTTGGGGAAAAAAAACAATGAGTAGTGAAATGTGGAGCTAATAACCGTACTGCTTGCACCACAGCACAGATTTTTCAAACCTGTCTGCTTTGTATTAAATCAACTTGGCTGCCTGTCAGTGTGTTGCTCTGTAATTAACCTGCAGAGGCCCAAAACGGATGCCCTCTGGAAGGCTTCATTAACCTGAGCCTAAGAGGTGGCCATTGTCCTCTGGATCCCATGACCCACACTCTAAGAGCCCATAATATTATAATATCTCAGCTATAATGGCTGCCAGAAAAAAAGAAACCCACTTGTGTTTTGGTGTTTTCAGAACTCCCGCCCAGCAATCATGAGATGATTAGAATAATGACAGAGAATTAATGATCAGCAATTTTTTTTCCCACTTAAATATGCCAAAAATTTGGTTTGGATTTTCTGCTTTTCTTTGTAGATTAAACATCTTTGGTTTTCTCTAACTTTATATCTTCGATCATCACTAAAAATGTATTTAAAGTGCCATAGTATTACAATTTTTCACTGTTTTGTGTCATTTTGTGCAGTTTTAATGTAGATGGAGACGTTACATGTTAGGGATGGGCAATATGGCCTAAAATTAAATATTGTGGTATAATTTAAACCACATAGGGTGGACGGTATGTACCACAGTATACTTTGGTATGTAAATTACTGCATAACAGTTTCTTAATGTTTACCACAGCACATGGTAAAAGCATTCAATCAGGAAGTTGTTTTTTAAACTATTAAATAACATCAAAGTCAAGAATATTACTTCAAGAAAATGCATTGTGCAAATCTGTAATTGTAGAAAACATAAAACAAGTAACTTCACGCTGTTAAGACAGTAGTACTGTCTTCAGTACTAGCTCTACACAAAGTCCGCTTAGCTTAGTGCTAACACATAATGGAAAATGCCATAGACAGGCAACGTAAAGTAGCATCGCAAGTGGCTGTATTCAACACAAAGAGTGCAGCAGCACACAGAGTAGAACATATGACTACCAACAGTACATACAGGCGAATATTCTCACTAATTCTGCAGAACAATGAAACCTTTGAGAGTTTAGCTGCTGCTTGTCTTCTACCGCGATAGGCAGCTATAACCTACCTCGTATACCGTTTATACCACCCACCCTTATTATATGTGCAGTTTGCTTCACTACTTTGGCATTGAGGTGGAATAAAAGTTAGGCTTCGTCAGGTGAGGTTGTGTCATTTTATGACATCACCTTCAGGCTCCACCTCCTCCCATCCTGCTCAGATTGAGTCTTCTTGTTTAGTCAGCTTGATGTTTGAGCTGTGTTTTTAACACCATCAGCATGCGGCTCTGGGAAACCAGGACCCTGGAGGCTCTGTAGATGTGTGTGTGTGTGTGTGTGTGTGTGTGTGTGTGTGTGTGTCTATAAAAGATAGAGGCTTGTCTCCAGTCGGTTGGAGGAGCCTGTATGTGTGTCATCTCCTGAGTGCAACACCAGCTTGGCCCACTTCTGCCTGACCGACTAGACTGTACCACTCATCTGAGCTCTTCCTGTTGTCTCTGTGTTTTAATTTGCTCTGTCTTCCCTGTGTGGGGTCCAGTTCTCACTTCTCTCCTGTCTCTCCTTGACAGTCAGAACAGAACAACCAAAGCTCACTAAGACGTAAAGCGTCCCAGGTGAATCGGACAGAAAGTACTGGCTCATATCCAAGCCTGTACGATGAATCCGACAGGACCACCTAGCGCACATTCACTCTCCTGGAGTTCATATCACATCTGGGTCAGAGAGAAGAAGGAGAAAGACGAACCTTTAGCCTACATCATGGCAGCTCTGTTTTCACAGGCTGCAAAGGGGCTCTGGGACCAGCGCTAAACCATGTGGCCTCCCCGCTCATCTATAACTGAAGCACAGTCACAGATCGTACATTGAGCTTGACATGTAGGGAAGGAGAATATAGGAGTATGGAGAAATAATAGCATTTATTTGGCGTTGTAGGACTGTTTGTGTCTACCTGGTGAATGCAAATCCAGTGTTCACTCCTCTTTTTTAGCTCTATTTCATCTGTCTATGATATGATAGCTGATATATGATCCACTGTGTTCACCAGCCAGCCACTAACTGTGTCTGTCTGCTGTTGGTTGGGTTTTCTGAGCTCCTTCTATGAAAACTGCTGCTTGTTGACGTCAGGGTTCCTGCAGTTCCTTAAAATGTCTTAAATTAAAATCAGGGTAATTAAGGTCTTAAATTTACCATAAATTTACTGTAGGTATTAAATTTTCAGATGGTGCATTTAATGCCAGTAGGAAAACTGTAATTGCAACAGTACTGCAATTTTGCACATTATTTTGTTCACTTTGTTCTTGAAAGTTGTTAAGTTGTTGTTAAGTGTTATGCCTTCAATTTATATAGTTGTTGCAAGTGTTAAAGGGCTGAAAAAAAAATTTGAAAAAGATTTATGTTATCGGATTTTTGTTCCTGCTAAATATCAACATCAGCATCGGCCTTAAAAACTCCATATTGGTCAGGCCCAATAATAAATTGACAATTTTCTGCCTTGTTATGACATTTTTGGTGCCTTATTTATATTTGTTGAGGTCTTAAAAAGTGTTAAATTTGACTTAAAACATGGTGCAAGAACCCTAGCAGTCAGCGAAAGCAGTGAGAGTGAAGAAAAGTTGCTTGTTGGACAGATGATCAATCTAAAGCAGATGTAGATTGTTTCATGCTGATTATAGCTACTATAAAAAAAGTTGTAAATGAAATTGGTGATATCTGCAGTACTTCTTGCCTAACATACACTCATAAAACTTTTTGGGGGGTTTGACAGTTTGAAATTTTCAGCAGTGACAGCTTAGGGAGAGGAATGTTCATCCAATCAGGTGCAGGAAGGGTTCACATTGACGACTTGTCAATCATTTGTTGTAAAGCAGAGCTGAGAGTGAAGCTGGTCCCTAGAAAATAAAATAAAATGTGGATCCTTGGAAGAGCAGAAGTGTGAAGGAGTTGCTAGACTGCTCTCTAGATTTTGGGAACGACTGGTGAGAGTGACTATCAAGTTTCAGCACCACTTTTTCATTATGGTTAGTGAATAATTAATTCATTATGTCAATTTTATGTGTATGTATTTTTCTGTTCAATTAGTAGTTAGTTACTTTAGGAAATATAATTAGTTGCTTTCATGGCAAGAAATTAATGATAAAAAACATGCTATTGCTGTTAAATTTGTAATCGTGATATTGGGCTGTACAAATAAAATTTACTTAAACTTTAAGGCAAAACTAATGCATTTGAGAAGATTTTGAAAAGTAAAAAAAAAACATTTTTTAACTCATTGGATGCCAGCTCTTTTTTAAAAAACAGAAGTGCTTTGTGCCAGTGTTTTTGGCCATTTTGAGTCAAATTTCATGATGTACAGAATATTTTGTACTATGACTCTGAAAACACTGAATAGCTCAAATGAAACAAGACACTTTCTATTTCATCATGAAAAAAACATTTGTTTTTACCTTGTTCCATTCTTGTTTTATCTGCAGGAGAGTAGAGGCCACTTTCACCAAAATCAACACTTTTTGCCCAGAATCCGCCCGTTTTGCTCTCTAATCTCTAATGTCTATGGCAATCCAGGGTTGTATTTTAAAAGACGTACATATAGGTCTTTGGCACTCAAAGAGTTAATAGGAAAACATTTTCATGCATTGCAGAGTTACATAAAAGTTTTATTTTGCTATCAGGGCCAAAACTAGGGTGTCATGACAAATCTAATGCTTGGAGATGGCATTAGCAGGCAGGTCACACTCGACTCACACACATCACTGGGTAACTAGGAGACGGTGTCAGAATGATGGAGACTATGGACGCACCATCATCATCCTGCAAGTGTGTTTTTGTGTGTGTGTGTGTGTGTATGTGTGTGTATACGTGCACTGCCTCCGTGCAGGGCCTTGTCTGCGCCCGTGGCCAAAAATGTCACTCCAGGCTCATTATGCTATTAGCTGCCTCAAGCTTCAGTCCATTTGCTGGGCAGGAAGTGTGACGGAGCCCTTTCACAGGGTCACCCTTTACTGCTGGAGGCCGGTCAGCTGAGAGGTGTGTGACACCAAACTGTGTTTGTGTGTGAGCTCAAACTCTGAGAATATATTTGACACTAATCATGATTTAACACAGCATGTGAGCTGTGTTATGTACTATAATCGCTCCATATATATGATTTGCGCCGCTCCACGTTGTCTGTTGTAATATCTCTCGCAGACAATGTTCACCTCAAGAAGATGGATTCATTGTTTGCTCTGCTGCTAAGCGGTAAAAGCATATACCCTTTAAGCACAGCTCACCAAACCTCCTAAATCAAGTGTAATGACTTATCTGTCTGTCATTTTTAACATACATATAGACTGCATGTGTATGTTAGAGTGACAGAGAGGTGATGTTTACTTCATATCTCGGTGCAGGAGGGCTAAATCCATCAGAAGCAAGTGTTCCTGCGTAACCAAACTATATTCCCTGGGCCTTTCCTGCCTATCCATCGCCTGAAGAGGACGACCAGTTTATTTTCTCTGCATATTAAAAAGTGCCTAGAGAGGTGGCAGGCAGGGCCTCAGGAGGATGGAGGGAAAGCAGAGGGAAAAGGAAAAGTAGGAAGACAGAAAGTGGAGTGGAGAGGAGAGGAGGGTGGCTTTTTTTCTTCATTCCAAATAAATGATTAACTAAATATATCCCCCCATTCCTGTCCATTTTGAAAGAAGGGCCAGCTTTGATCTCGGGGGCCCTTTGAAATGATCTGAGGGATGGGAGAGAGTGAGGGGGAAGTGAGAGAGACGGGGACACAGGAAACGCCACACCTCTCTGCCTGTTTAGGGCAGACATCACCGGTAGAGATGCAGAGAGAGAGGAGGAGGAGAAGGGGGAAGTTTGCACAGCTTAGCTTTTTGGTGATAGCCGAGGCGCTGGGTGGGAGTTGTTGTGCTGCAGCGCTGTGTGGTGAAGCGAGCTGTTTGAAGGCTTCAGCGTGGATGTGCCTCGGGATAGATTAGCTTCCCTTTAACCCCAGAGATCAATGGGGTGGCAGATGTCTATTCCCCACTCAAATAGCAAATTGAGTTCTCCTCTCTGGTTGCAGTAGGGTGAAGTACTGCTGGATTTAAATCCCATATCATACTGGCCCTGCCACGCTCGGCGGCCCCTGTAAAGAACATGATGCCGGCCGAGACTCTCTGACTTCCTCCTTCGCTTTCGCTCACAGCTTCGCTCGATGACTAGTCGCTGTGGCATTAAATGTTCAGATGCCTGCTGTATTTTGGTTCTGTCTGTTTTAAAGGGGAAGTGTTGTCATTTTTTTTTTTTTTTTTTTACAAATTGGACCTTATTTCTGGGATAAAATACTGTCATTTACTCACCCATTTCACTTTGGAGACATTTGGAGTATTTCTGACGATATTGGACTTGATGATATCCATTTAACAGGAGTGAATGGGGCACTGAAATGCAGCCAGTAAATGACACAAACTTGACCATTTCTCAAATAACAGATGTTTAATAAAATTGGCTACACTATTACTATTCTCATTTAAGTCCGGAGTTGTCCGTAACTTGAGAAAATTCTATCTGTAAACAGATCTGATCTCGCATGATCAGTGTTTAGTGCTGCTTTCCACCGCTTTCCAAGGAACAAGATCTTGTGAGATGTTACTGCCAGCAGTGGAAACAAACAGAAGCAGAAGCGAGTCCACCTCTCCAGGCACCGCTGACGAGTTTAAAGGCTGGATGCATTTTGCATTTAAGAAGTTGGAGGAAAATAACGAGTTGGACAAAAAATAAGTAGTATGCAAAATATGCCACGGGAAGATAAAATATAGCAACTATACAACAAATCTTCGCAACCATTTGACAAGAAATCACCTGGAAACACAGTTGGCTCAAACAAACCAGCCTGGAGCAGGTATTGGCACCTAAGTTACCAGCAAACTCTCAATGTGCACAGAAAATAACGGAGCATTTATTTTAACTGAAATATCCCTGACTGAATCGATATTGAATCGGATTGAATCATGAATCGAATCGGGACCTTGAAATATTTAGTCGATCTGGAGAAATCTGAATCGATACCTAGCCCTAGTTTTACCTGTCACTCACCTCTGTGAACCAGCTCAGTTTGTAGCAGACTGCATTCAGCAGCAGCAAGGACACTACTGACAGTCACTTAGATGCATGTTCGTTTGCTGCCATGAATTGTGCGTACTCTGAAAGGATAACCTTGTACGTGTTGTGCTGTGACGAAAACAAAATCCTTTTGTTAATGACAGACCTGGAATTCGTACTTTTGAAGTAGAAATTCAGTTGGGGGAGTTAGGCTGAGGGCTTGTAGTTGGATGCCTCTGGATGTCATCTGTGCAGTTTGTTTGAAATTCTGATTCACGTTTCATTTAGTGGACTTTTTCTCAGAACTCAAAACTAATGGTTTTGAAAATGAACACATCAAGAAATCAACAATTCTGTGTCTATTTTTTGATTCTCATTATGTGCAAAGTATGGGTGTTTTTTTTTTTTTCTTTTTTTTTTGATGGGGGTGGGGGACATTTTTTAATCACCATCTTTTATTTTCCTATAAAAATATTGTTATAGATTTATCTTGAACTCGGGGGTGTTTATGCAAATATATTCAACCAAATGTGATTTTAGGCGATTAGCTAAGCCGTCCATCTAAAAAGGAGCGAAAGAGACAGAATTAACTGGTGGAACTCGCTGTGATAATATCATGTTATTATGATATCTTATTATTCCATTCTCATCTAATTATAATCATGCAAAATAGCCAGCAGCCACAACAGTGGTGTTAAAAGCAGAATAGTTTAAACAAACTTTTATTACTTCATCTAGAAATATTTATCAGAACTCCTGATCACCTGATGCACAAAGAGGTGCTTTCCATCAAAGTCTCTGGTTGTCCTTTTTGTTTCTATGAGCTGGGAATCTTGGGTACTTTACTTAAAACCACCTGATACTTTTAATTTAGCAGCATGTTGGTTATTCTGTTGGAGCACCGGCTTAACTCTTTTGTTCCCATGAGGCTGCTGGATCCTCACTTTCATTAAAGTTGTTTGGAGAGTCTCTCAGCTTCGTGGCCTCATAAAACAAACTGCTATGATGAAAATAACTGAAAACCGCACAAACCAACGCCGCTCCTCTTGTTTTATTAGTACATGCACGCAGAGGCAGACGTACACATGCACAACAAAAATGCTGTGTTTGTTGAGGTTCTAATGAGTCCCAGTAGCAGCGGTTTGATTTTTCCCTCCTAATTTGACATGCTTCACTTGGGCTGGGTCCCTCTCGCTCCGCAGACCACAAATCCTCCATGCAGAGGCCTAATGACTCTTCTCCAAGTACACAAACAAAGGACAAACAAAACAAGCGGGAAACACTCGCTTCCTTGAGCTTCTAATTGTTCCAAACACGTCAATCAGTCTGCAGCTTGTTGGTATCCACTTTATCTACTGACAAGATTTATTAGTCGCCCATGAGAACATATCAATCTGCAGATTGATGGTATTACACTCATTGGGTTAGGGCTGGGTATCGATTCAGATTTTCCAGATAGATTCGATTCAATATTACCAGGTCCCAAGTTGATTCAATTCAAAATTCGAGCCGATCCAATTCAGATTCAGTCAGGGATATTTCAGTTAAAATAATGCTGTAAATGGCGTCACGGTGGTGTAGTGCTTCGCACTGTCACCTCACAGCAAGAAGGTACCGGGTTTGATTCCGGGCCTGGGGCCTTTCTGTGTGGAGTTTGCATGTTCTCCCCGTATCTGCGTGGGTTCTCTCCGGGTACTCCGGCTTCCTCCCACCATCCAAAAACATGCATGGGGATTAGGTTAATTGTCTAATTTAAATTGACTGTAGGTGTGAATGTGAGTGTGAGTGGTTGTCTGTCTCTATGTGTCCTGCGATGAGGTGGAGACTTGTCCAGGTGTATCCTGCCTTTCACCCTAAGACTGCTGGGATAGGATCCAGCCCCCCGCGACCCTATGAGGATAAGCAGTAGATAATGGATGGATGGATAATGCTGTAAACGATACCTGCTAGGGCTGGATTAAAAAAATTGATTCAGTCGATTTTAATTGATCTCCATTTAAATGGTTGATAATCGATTCATAAAATCCAAAGATTTAACTTGCGTATTTTTTTCCTTCTGTAGACCGTTTAAAAGGGAATTTGATTAAAATAGATTAAATTGATTTTATTTTTTTTTTAACCCAGCCCTGATTAAGTCCACAGTTACCAGTTTCCTTTCAGCAGTGTGAGATGTCGGCTGTTGTTCTTTCTGCTGAGAAGGTGACGTGAGGAACAATGAGTCGAGCCTCCCCGGTCTCCTCGGGCCCTCCATGAGTTTCTGCAGTAATTGAATCGGGGCTTTTGCTGCCCACAGAAGACGGGTGTGAGTGAATTGTCTCAGATATTTATAGGGTAATAAAGTCCCCCTGCACCAACACCTGCCAGCTGCGCTCAGCTTTGACCAAAACAGTCTATTTAATACCCCCCGCTGTGCACCTGCAGCCCACCCGTAACGGTCAGCATGCAACTCAATCACTGCGTCATCACAGCCAGCAAACGCTACAGTATATATTTCTGTCTGCATCTCCTGGATGCTTTTGAAAGTTATCATTGAGGTAATTAAAGGCTTGACTCAATTAGCCCGCTGCTGACCTTGTTTGCAGGTTAGAATGGTGATGCCAATAACTGCAGTCATTTTCTCTTATCAGATCCCTTCACCTGCTCTGCTTGGACACTGGCGAGCTGTTGTAAATATTGAAAAGTGCTTTTCCTGGATTTCCTCCTCTGTTCGCAGCAGCTCTCTCCTTTTTGCAAAACAACTTCTGCCTCTCTGAAAAAAAAAGGTCCGACCGAGTGGGCGAAGAGTAGGAGGACAAATGGACGCGGTGGCAATCAAATGTTATGATTGCACTGCATTTGTCACAAAGAGTCTTGTGTTTACTGAAGTCAGCTTGGAGTTTTAGTCAGTCTGTAATGTGCAAATGTGAAAAATGTTGCCGTGAGTAATGTTAATAACATCTCCGGGGGGGAAGACACTTTTAAAACACCATTATTGAGAGAGCAGGCGTCTTCTCCCTGCTTTTGTGGCCGGCTTTCGGTATTATTATTAAGGAATCGCGCATTAATGGGAGTCAGCAGGTTTTCGGCGCCGCAATCTCATTACATTTACAGGGAAGGAATGCAACAAAAAAAAAAATTAATTGGAGGCATGCGACAGTTAGGACAGCAGCCTGGGCAAGGGCAGAATAAATCACAGGTCAGTTTGACGTCTTTATGGCTCTGTGGAGAGAGAAGTGGTTAACTTTAATGGGAGGAGATAGTAATGTTGAGTTACTTTATTTTTCCCTCTTCCTCTCCACGCACACTTCCCCTTCCCCCTCGTCGGCTGAGGCTCAGCCCCTCACCCCTGAACTATTTTGACTTGGCTTGATATATAGAGTTAATTCGGCCCTCTCCTCGCAATAATTCATGCGTTTCATGCATTCAATGTCGTGCAGACTCAGCACGGGGTGGAATTGTTAATTTTCTGCGCTGAGATTGCAGCCTCCCTCCACACACACACACACACACAGACACACACACACACACACACACACACACACACACACACACACTGTACTGCCTGTCACCTACTCTACACACCGTCCCCCCCTCCATCCTCCTGTGATTTTTTTTTTTTTTTTTTTGCCCATTACGTTGGACGTTAATTTGGCTAAAAGAGTGCCCACTCCCAGCAGTATTTCCTGCAGCATCAGGTTTCTTCTTCCCTTTAAAACACTTTAGCTCAGTTGTTGCTACAACAACTCCCGTAAACTAGACTCTCATCTCATGGCCTTTCGGTCACGTCTTGCCCTCACCCCCCAGTCCCCAAGTTCGCGGAGGTCACCCCCACAAGGGGCCGACCCCTCGCCCCCGCAACCCTACCTCCCTGCTGACTTGAGCCTTGTGCTTTTATAATTGGGAGGGAAACGTTCGCTAGTAAAGCAACAACCAGTGAAGTGGCTTCTGCAGAGTAATGGGGCCCTGCTCTCCATGCACTTCATTTAATCCATGCAGACCTCTGTGTGTGGTGAGTGGGGGTGGTGTCTGTGTGTGTGTGTGCTCTGGGATTTTCCTATTTTTGTGGGAGCAGATGGATGGGGTCACACCGTGGAAGTTCTGAGTTCTGTTAGCGTATTCGACAGTAAAGTGACTGAAAATGTGAGGCTGCAACTCACTTTTCTCATTGATTAATCTGTCTGTTAGTTTCACATTAATTGCTCCGTATTTAAATGTCCAAAAATTACAGAGATTAAGGTGACGTCTTACCAACGATCCAAAATCCAGTGATAGTCAATCCAGAGAAAAGCAAAAGCTTGAATCAGTGAATGTTTGGCATCTTTGCTTGATAATTGACATCATTTGATTGTAAGCGTATACACATGAAAATAAACTGTAGTTATAGACATTTTGCTCCAGCAATTCAATCAAGTCATCTGGAATTGCAAATAGCTCAGGCAGAAAGGTCTAATTAACCTCAATCTGTAGCAATAACCTTCTTTTTCTCACATTTATAACTTAGTGGCATCACTTTATAAGCACTGATTATTTTCCCAGCAGCTTTGAGCAGCGGCAGCATTGCCTTTCTGCAGTGTTTCACAGACCTTGGCTCAGACCAGCCAGCCAAAGATAAACAGTGAAAAACATTTTCCCCCAGGCCTTGAACACAACAAGTATAAAGTTGGAGCCGTCACCTTAACTCTAACATGGAAACTATCTCAAGCAGAAGTTAGCGGAGAGAGAGAGAAAAAGATATTACTTTTGTTTTGTGGTCTGGCAGAGTTGTAGAGCACATTGTTTCCATTTATTTATTTTATTCCAGTTGGCAAGGTAGAGGTGAGTTAAGCTCTTTTTCTTTTTCATTTCAGCAGTGGGAGGAAAAGGGAGGTCACATTTGCTGGCAGTTCTGTAGGAGTGCGCTGATACAAGTACGAGGGCTTTGTGTCAGGAGACATTTTGTGGCCGGCAGGAAAGAAACCTAGCGCTGTGACAGGGGCTTTTCTCTTCTTTAAAAGGCGCAGCGACCCCCGTGACCCGCTGAGTTGAAATGGAGGCCACCGTCGATTCTCATGCTCTGATTGAGAAGAGAAAACGGCCTCTGACGGTGACCGCTTCATGAATGAAAACAAAACCAGATTTTTTTTTTTTTTTTTTAGAAACTATAAAAATGTTACTGTGTGTATAATGTGTGTGGTGTTTGCGTCAGGAGAGTCAGTCGCCACTGCTCAGACAACATATCTGACCCGAACCCTAAGGCGGTCAGCGTCTCTTCAGTGTGGATACAGTCCTATGATTCATCCTTTTTCATGGCATTTCCTCCCCCGTTGTGCAGGGCGATGTACTGTCAGGGCCTGGGAGGAGTTCCTATCGAGCGATTTCTGCACACACGCACACACACACGCACATCTTTATGTATCCTCACACAAGACCATGGACTTCATGCATTTAAATGGCCTATCTAGTGGTGCACTGATACTATACAACACTTAGAGCAGTTCCAAGATAAAGTTGATGACATTAAATTCATATTAATGGTTTTTATTAGCATCCTTTGATGTTCAGATTGTTGATAAAACGGTGCTTTGATTGGCCTTTGAGAGGCGACAGCAAACTGTAACAAATGGCAGCTTGTAGAGCAGAGATTGCACAGCCTCCATTCAGCGCGCGTTAGTGCTGAAACGATTAACCGATTGATAACCAATTCATTATTCATCAAGCGTTTTGGCTCGATGAGGCTGAGTGCTTCTCAAACATTTCTCTTTCTTTTACTTAATTAGTCTGGAAACAAAGACATGGAGGTTGTGAAACAGAAACTAAACAAAGATTTGTGTCGGCAGGATTTTCTAAAAAATGTATTAGGTAATTTTTCCCTCACGTCAGCGCCTATTTATTTCATACTGACCGGAGACAAAGACAAGCATTCACACAGCGGAAACAGCTGATCAGTCATGTGAGTTAAATGTTCGCTACATCCGAATAGTTGTCAAAGTTTTTTTTTTCCGTACACCCATTTTTTCCCAACTGAGGAAGTTTTATCAAACATTTTCCTTTTCCGTAGAGCTTTTATAATGCAATATTTCAAAATACATATAAAGATACTGTGGATGGAAACACTGCTTTTGATTGAATGACTGATTGATTAGTGTGATAAAAGAATATAAGTTGCCTTAGTGCATATCAATCATTTAGGAGAATTCCAACATATAAACTGGTGATAAATTATCGTAATAACCTCAATAATTTTCTGTAGAAAGATAGAAGTGTTTAGTTGGTCTGGATGACCTCAATGTTGCATCAGGATGAGACAATTAAGTGTCTTTATCCTATAAAATGTCACTGTGTCACTGAAAGGTTTGAATCATGTGAGTTGAGAGGATGAATGGATGGCAAATGCTGGTGTAAAACCTCACATATTTATCACCCATTCCTATACATGAATCCAGTTGTTGCATAAATATCACACAACCATCTAATGTGTGTGCCTGAGTATAAGTCTGAATCACAGCATGCAGAGCTAATGGTGTAAAAAGTGATTTAAGTTTCACACAGATGCCCCCAATTTGTTTCCCCCAGGTTCAGAGAAATGCAGGAACAGCAAAAACACAGCGACCGCATTTGTTTGAGGAAAATTACCCCGGCTGCATGCTTGATGATCTCAAAATAAAAAAATAAAAAAAACACACTCACAAAGAGGGGAAAAAACTCAGTGTAGTTGTTAAATGCATATTAACAGATTCCTTCCACTTGAGCATTGAGGAGATGCAGGGAACGTGCTCCATCTTTGGGAAGAGGATGCGTCCTGCTCTCATCAATTCAGGTAGGGAGGCATTATCTACAGAGCTGCCACCAGAGCCGCGCTGCACAATAATTCAAGGAGGGCATTTGAGAAGTGTGTGAGTTTGATCCTGTGCCAGGGTGATGAATAGCTGTTTTTTCTCCTTTGTTGCCCATCAGCACTTTTATTCCGCAGTTAATCCGCCAGACCCACACTGTAATTTTTCACCTTGCTGTGTGATCGTGTTTGTGTATTTGTGTGTGTGCTTCTGTATCTCGCTGTCAATGGAAGGGCTCTCGTGCTGCTGTTAGAGGCTAATTTAAAGACGTGTGTGTGCACGCACACTGACAGGATTGACATCTTGTGAAAAGTTAGTAAGTAGTGGGAACCTTATAATATATCAACAGGACATGGTGGGGGTAGACTCTTGTTACCGGGGTGTGTCAGGTGTTAAAAGGATGTCATGTTGTTGCAGATGATGCAGCTTACTCACTTGATTTATTACACCAGAGGAGGTGAGGCTTTCAGCTCGGACCTCCTCCTGCAGAAACCATGTCTACATTGAGCCCACTGAATATGAAAACCACCATTTTTCTTGTTTTTTCCGTCGGCCCGCACTAAATTGGTGTTTTTCACACCCAGAAATTGATGAATTTGTGGATGTGTGTAAAAACAGGCCTTGAGTTTCAGTGAGGATGGGGAAATTCTGCTTTTGGAAAACAATATCATAACCCTGATGAGTGAAAAATCTAGCTATTTTCCGCCTGTTTATGTAGGGATGACAGCGAAACATGAATAGTGTGGTCATTTTCGCACAGACTAAAGGGCGTGTTGACGCAGCTTGAGTGGCCACGTTTCATTTTGGTCGTATTAGATCTCTTACAGTAGATGGGTTACAGCTTGAACGCACAAACAAATAGTTAATGAGCCATAAGTGGAATGACCTGAAACACCCCGACACAACGCCCACCCCCCCCTTCCTTCCTTCTCCCCCTCTTGCTTCTCATACCAGCTCTGATTAGGGAGTTGGGGGTCCTTGTGGTCATATTTTAATACGATCCTGAGCACTTGGAGCCCCTCCTCAGCCTCACACTCGCCACGTCTCTTCGTGGTGGAGGGGCTAGCGTTCCTCCAGAGAGCTGTTCTACATACGGCGGACAAGGAGCACAGCTTTGCGCAAATGCCTGCTGAGACTCCACACCATTTATCTCTCAGCTGCAAGGTTGGGCCAGGACTAATTGACTGAGCTCTGTGTGTGTGTGTGTGTGTGTGTGTGTGTGTGTGTGTGTGTGTGTGTCAGTACTAGTCCCTGGAAGCATGGCGCATTAGTCGAGCCTGAGATGATAGGATGTGGTGAGAGAGAGAGAGAGACCAACCTTGCGTTGTGAGCCCATCAGAGGAGGCTCGGATAAAAAGCTCTCCTGTAAAGTCAGTTATTGGCTCCAGCTCTCCAAAATACGGCCAGTTAAACTGTGCTCAGGGAGCAGGGGAAAAAAAGCTCACAGCCAATGCTGCATTTAAAGTAAAACTCTGCTCGTGGGTCCACACAGAATCCAACAAAACCCACTTTATTTGGTGCAGACACTAAAAGAGAGCGCAGAGAAAACCTGCAGTAAGTACGTCAGGTCAAAGTTAAACCAGGACAGTGATCTGAAAGACTGTGATTGTCTTAATTTGTCATTTGTCGCTTACAAAGTGAGGGTTTGTTTGAAACTACTCATGTTTTATTCCCTGCCTCACTTCTGTTATGTTGCAACATCCCAGCAGTTAACTTAGTGAGCACAAAGTTATTGTTACCAATTGGATCCATAGCCAAAACTAAGGAAATCAGACAAGCTGGAGTTATTATATTTAAGTGTTTCAGCAGTGGTGCAGCAGGGACCTCGTGCTCTTTCTCCATGTTCCCCTCACCGTTCTGCTCTGGACTTTATCAACACATTGTTTGACTTGGCCTCCTCCCAATGTAAGCCCAAGTACAGCATGGACTTGGCTGTCTCACCGTCCACAGGGAGTGGGCTAAGCGCTGTGTGTTTGTTCGTGGGCACATTCTGGTGGAGGGGGAGTGGAAGCACCTCGTTCTCCTGGACCAGGAAGCTTTGAATCACGCTGGCTCTTCCTGGAAGGACCCAGAGGGAGCCTTGCTGAGCCGGCTGGACTCAGCCATGCTGTCTGAGGCGCAGCCTAGCCTCTCGCTGACACCAAGCTGGTGGCGAGTGCCGTTCTTACCTCACCCTTGCAGAGAAGGCCACGCCTTCCCTCTGCTCACCAGGTTGGCACGCTGCAGGCGTTTTCCTGTACTGGGAAGTGTTTTCAGCTTTGGCTTCGGCTGTGGCTTGCACCGATAACCTCAGCCTCTGGAACTTTGAGAAACAAGAGCTTATTGATTGGATGTAAATAGCACAAGGTGGGCTACAGTAAAATTTCATTACTGACACTAGTGCAACAATTCTGCAGTTTGAAGGCATGCTTACCAAGCTAAATATAATTGTGTCAAGCAGTCACCTGCCTACGCTGTCACAGGCCTCGTTTAGTTCATGGAAATCACACTCTCCCCTCCCTGAGGTGCTGAGGATCTGTGCATGTAAGTTGATATTAATAGTAGAGCAGGACTGGTGCTGCAGGGTATCCACACCTTCCTGTTTTCTCTTTCTTTGTTTTGGCCCAGTGCTGACAGATTTTACTCTGGAGGAACTCCAGCATCTGAAAGGGAAAAATAGCCCCCATTGTTCAAAATGGGGCTCTAGTGGAAAGAAAACACAGGCTTTTTTCTTTTTTTTTTTTCTTTTTTTTTGAAGAAAATAACAAGGGTGCAGTAATGGATTGCAGTATCAATAGTGTAACCAGTTTTGTCATTGAGTTGTTTCTTATTTCTTTAGGACATTGTGAAGTATTCTCCCAGTGAAGAGTGCCTCTTAGGGTTAAAGTGTGAAGGAGTAAAGTAGTTTTATTCGCTTTGAGTCTCTGTAGAGGCTCACTGAGCTCTGGCTTTTTGATAGGAATCAGCTGTAAAGGGGATGGGTATTGCTGTGCGTTTTTTCCTGCTGTCAGATAACTTTAACAGTTGTCTTTCACTCCTCACAACTTCCCTGTCTAACTCCACTGGGAAATTAAGTCTGGAGATGTAACCTCTGGAGTTATCCAACTCTAACTTTAAAGCCAGTGCTTCATGTTTTTTTTTTTTGTTAAAGTCTTGGCAGGAATTACCACAAAACTGACATTGAGATGCTTCGAAATTTAAAGAGGTAGCTTCAGCTGGGGAAGACAAATACAAACTTGAGAGCTGCGTTTGACAACTCATTGAAAGATTTCATCTAAAGCTTTGCCTGAATGAGATATGATTTGTCAGTTTACTAAAAAATAAGCAGTTAGATAATCTCAATATCTCTAACTGTCCATCCCATACCAAAAAAAACATTTCATCGCTCAGCACATAAAGTCAAAGGTCTGTTTTTTTCATGAGATGCGTCACTGTCCAAATATTTTTGGAGTTTATTCCATCATCCATTGATGTTTGATGAAATCCCTGTGGTGTCAGTGTGGTTTCTGTGTTTTCGCCACACACTGAAAATGTGGTTCGATTGGCTGTAAAAGATTGTTGTACAGTGTAAGGATTTACAGTTACATAATATAATTCAAACAGAACTAAATCAAAAGACTATTCCCATCTAATCCTGCCTCATTTTAATCCATGGGGCTTTGAGTCGTTTCATTTAAGTGTTATGTTAAAAACCACAGCAGCTGTTAAAGTTATTTTCATCATAATTAGTAGACAAACGTAGAAATCAACTCAGGCACCAGAAAAGTGCTCACCAGACTGTGCCAAGCCTGAACAATCCTCTTCATTTTATAGAAAATGTGCATCTGCATCAGATTAAACAGTGATAAATAATTTTGGGATACATGTGCCAGATTCATTCATTGTTTCAGTCGAGTGAGAGCAGTAGCTCATGAGAAAATAAATAGTTCTTTGACAAAATATCATAAATCAAGTATTTCACAAAATGCCAAGTTATCAAATTTATTTAAATTGTCTGCATTTGTGGCTAAAAACTGCAAGTCAAAGCATCAAACCTCAGTGACTCCTTTTTGAAATGACAAACAAACGGCTCAGCGTCTAACCCTTAAACATAATTAGCTGCTTTGAAATTAAAATAAAAGTCAGGGATGGTTGAACCTACAGTTTGCTGTGCGCATTAGCTGCATGCTGTCGCTGCTTTAATAAGTTAAAATGTCTCATCAGGACCAGAAACAGTTGTGAAAACTCTCTTAATGTCTCTCGGCATTGATGTTTTTCTCCCCTGTGGGTAGCAGAACAGCCGGGTGAGAGATAATTTTGATGTGAATTGGAAACATGTCGAGTGTGGATTTTCTGGATTTATCCATCACTTAAATGTTTCATTAAACTAATCCCCACAGTACTGGGAGTTAACTGACACCTTGTGTGTGTGTGTGTGTGTGTGTGTGTGGGTGTGTGTGTGTGGGTGTGTATTTCCCCTAAATGTCAGAAACCTGCACTGTGAAGTATCAGAACAAGAGTCTCCCTATCAGTGGTGAGCCTGAGGCTTCAGCAGCACTTCATCACATCCTTGGAAAGTGGAGTCTTAGAGTCTTAGTGGAGCAGACCCGAAGGCTTAATGTCAGCAAATTAATTATGGATTCACCCAATTAGTTCACAAACTACACTGTGTTCGAGGGAAAATGATCATTCCCCCAAATGACTTGTCTCTGCAGTCTTTGCCCCAGTGTGCATTGTGCCTCGCTCACAACCCTGTGTCTATATGTGTGTGTGTGTGTGTGTGTGTGTGTTGTAGCATGCTTGTGTGAAGCGACACACAGCAGGCAGGTAGCCTGACCTTTTTAATTATTCAGTCTCTCTAAGTCCTCCACCAGCAGATCGCTCTCACTCGGTCTCCAGTCTGTCCAGACATATTTCCGTCTTAAACAAAAGGAAAAGGCTTCTGTGCTCTTAAGGCTCTTCTAGATCACGCTGATCTGTGTCAACACACGAAGCGACGCCGTAACCGTAATGACTCTTTGGACGGTGTGAGATTTGCTTCAGATCAGTACCATCAAGTGTTTAATAAAGTAAGTAATCACCGCTTTCTAATGAGAGTCTGTCAGCAGCGGTGCTCGTATCTGTTTACCAAACCAAATTATATTCTTATTCCAGCAAAGTCAATTAATCACATAGGAGACAATTCTGTTAGCGTTTGTCTCTCAGTAGGAAGATGGATCACGACAGCGTCGGTGTCATCATTAAATTTCATCGCATTACGACGCCGTCGCAAATTAATTCAATTTGGCTCTTGGTTTTTCACATTCTCCCATGGGTGCAAGTCATAGTGATGGGTGGAGACTGAAACTACGACAGCAACTAATGATTATTTTCCATATTGATCATGATATCAAGCGATTATTTTTCTAATGAACTGAGAAATGGTTTGAACGTTGAAATATAACAAAAAACACATTTAAAGAGCTGTTTAAATTGCTTGTTTAAAGGGGAATTGTTGTTTTTTATAAATTGGACCTTTTTTCTAGGATAAAATACTGTCATTTACTCACCCATTTCACTTTGGAGTCATTTGGAGTATTTCTGACGATATTGGATTTGATGGTATCCATTTAACAGGAGTGAATGGGGCACCGAAATGCAGCCAGTAAATGACACAAACTTGACCATTTCTCAAATAACATACGTTTAATAAGATGTTCTACACTATTACTATTCTCATTTGAGTCAGGAGTTGTCGTAACTTGACTCTACTTCCTGTGTATCACAGTTTACTAAGGACCCTTATGGTCCACCTACGTATTGACCTTCACAGTGCCTGAACTAAAACAAAGCATGTATGCGTATGTGACAACATCACAAAGAAGTATTTTAGTTCAGGCACTGTGAAGGACACATAGGTGGGCACTAGCGGTCCTAGTGAACTAGTGAACTATGATACACAGGAAGTTGAGTCTGTTTTCAGATTGAATTTTCTCAAGTTACGGATAACTCCTGACTCAAATGAGAATAATAGTAAATGGATATCACCAAATCGTCCGAAATGACTCCAAAGTGAAATGGGTGAGTAAATGACAGTATTTTATCCCAGAAATAAGGTCTAATTTGTAGTAAAAAAAATAAATAAATACATAAAAAAAAAACCTGCACTTCCCCTTTAATCTGAATAAATTTTATATATAAACCAGGACAAAAAGGACAATTGATTAATCTGTCATGGAGGCTTTTAATTAGCCAATCAACAGGAAATGACTCAATTAGTGAGAAATATCCTCCTTCATACCAGTAAGTTTACCTCCCAATAGACTGATTATGGTGTCCTCCATTTGTAGCAAAATGTCAGACTATTCCTTTCCAATTAATAGATTAGTAATTTGTTGTCAGTTAATATCCTGTTTCAGCGCTAAATGAAGCCACTGCTTTGTGTGTCTTTATCTATTGAGCTGTATTAAAGTGCTGCAGCTGACTGACGGCTCTTTGCTCCTCCGCAGACACTGAACTCTGTGTGCTGCTGACATTGAACAGAGTTTGTGGACTGTGATTAAGCTCACAGCGTCCTTGGGAGACTGAGACGGCCGTCGCAGATATAGATTCCTATATTTAATGTCTCGGCATCTCGCGCACAAATGTTTCTCTTTCAATGAGCTGCGGCCCCGCAGGCAGGGAGTTTTATCGATCATCTGACTTTTAATGCCTCTTAAATATTAAGATTCATGTATGTGACCTTTGTGTTTGGATTGGGAGTGTAAAATCCCTGCCTAAATACCCTTTCAGGCCCCATTGGCTGCAAGGCTGGCTTTGTTTTAGCTTTTCTCCGTGGATCATGGAGAAATGGTGCCCGGTTTCATCTTTTTTTTTTTTTTTTTTCTAAGAGCATGGGGTCATGCTTGGCTGTGTGTTGTACAGTCGTTGAGGGAGTTTTCTTTTGTAAGTTTTGGGACCACTCTGTGCCTAAAGCTGAGGGAGGGAAGGAGGGTTGAGGATAAGAACTAGGGAAGGTTTGGCCTTGTTAGCCTCTGTGAGCGGACTTTTTCTCTACTTCTCTTCCTCTCACTCTTTATGTCTCACACTTAGTGGATAGTCTGGAAGAGAGTGATTGATGACTCTGCATGAGAGACCTCAGAGGCAGCAGCACTACAGAGAGATGGACAGATGAAAAGGACGGAGGAGGGACAGAGACAAGGACTGAAATGAATCCAGTACCAGAGTGAGGCCTCCCAGCAGAGGACTGCCTCGCAGGAAGTGACCTGAGCTGTGCAACTTCCTCAGCGTCAACGTCTTTCTAAGACAGTTAAAGATATTCTGTAGTGTTTTAAAAAGTTTCACATGTAGTTTTTCTCACTGTATCTTTAAGGTCTAACAAACACGTGGTGTTGTAGTGCTTTTCCTTTCTCATATAACATTTGTGAAGCCGTCTTTGAAATACATGAAATTATCTAAGGCTGCATTGAGTTACATTTATGATGCATTCAAGTGCTATTCAGTAAAAGTTTGCATTGAACGGATGGTGAACTATAACGTTATCATGATGTGGTGACATATAATATAGGAGTAAAGAAAGGAGTGGCTGTGCTTTATTGTGGATTTTCCGCAGGCATTGCAATCATCTTCTACATTTTTGGATTCTCTAGCTCATGGTTGATTAATGTGGCAGTTATTATCTTAATTAACGCATCGTTTGGTCTACAAAATGTGTCACAATTTAGCGGCTGCTGTCCGATAAATACTCATTTTGATGAGATGGAACAATCTCACAGTTTCACTTGAAAACTAACCATTAATTCATGAGCCAATCGATCAAGTAACTGACTCTTGCAACTCTAAAATAGTGTGTTTTTCAGCAGGCCCGCTCTTTTAAAATCTAAAAAAATACATCTGCATATTGACTTGACACACAGATTACATCGCCCCGTTGATAAATGGGATCATTGTACATTGTATTGAACTCTTTACTACTCCTTACTTGCTTTTTTTTCTTTCCCCTGAATTCTTGCCTGCAAAGGACTGATGAAGGCTTCCAGTTTTAACTTTACCCTGACGCTCTCTGGCAGAATGTGATGTTTTTATCACGTGTCAGCACTTTCTGAGAAGAGAGGCGCTTGTTTCTGGCTCCCGTCCTGGACGGGCAAGATGTGGAATTTGAGTTTTTAGTGCAACAGCATTTAATCCCTGTTGTGTTGCAATCGTTTTACTCTTAATTCACTAAGATGCTGATCCTAGCAGTGCTGCCAGTGGGGGAAAAAAAATACATCCTCTTTGTTTTCTCTCTAACAAAGATGCATTTGTAAGCATGTCTGTTAGTGATACTGAACTGAAGGCTTTATTGAGTAACATTTTCAGCCTGTGACAGAAATTTGTAAACTGATATAATCTGAAATACCAAGTATGATTACAAATCCTGATGAAAATTACTTCTCTTACCAGAAATAAAACTGTTTTGCTTTTGACTTAGATGTTTTTTGGGAGCTCAGAGGATAAATATGGATGTAATGAATCAATACGACATGGTGTAGAGGTGTAAGTTAGATGATGTTCTTGTCTCTGAGTAGATTTTAACCACCCTCTATTGGCCTGAATGTGTTATTACACTGCTATCTGTCAACCTTCAGAAGCAGCACATTAACTCAAGAGCTTCATTTCGTCAGACGATAAATCTCTTTCTGCATTCGCTCATTTGCATCAACTTTTTATCAGCTGAATACGCACGTCTGTGCTTGCTTCCCCCCCCCCTCCCAAAAAAAAAAAAAGTAGATTGCTATTTGCCATCTGAGTCAAGTCGCCTTAAATGTCAACGCGATCAGTAAAGAATGTGACATGTCGGAGCTTCAGATGAGTGTTTGTCAGCGAAAGAAAACACACTTCAAACGGGAGAAAAGTGGAGCTTTTAGAGCATGGAAGCTTTGCCACTTTTTAGAGCAAATGGAGCACTTTGTCACCAGCAGTATCTGAGTAAGTGTGTGTGAGAGAGAGTGTGTGTGTGATTCACTGATATTCTGTGTTTCTGTCGCCTGCAGCTTCCCGAGCTCTTTGTGAGCAAGAGGCTGAGTGACTTTGTAGTCAAGGACTCTTTAATGCCTCCCCGAGTCAAGAGTTTTCTTGTGCTGGTACATCAATAATGTGTGTACGTATACGGCACGTGTGCACTGGTGTTGTGTTAACCAGGTTGTTCTGTGTTTTCTTGCAGGTGTATGTGCCGAGGCGGTATGCCACGGGGAATAGTGCTGACAGTGCACTAGGAGTCTGAACCTTATCAGTATTTGTGGCTGCAGAGGAGGAAAGGTGCCGAGCCGAGCCGTGCCGTGCCGTTCTGCGCCGTGCTGTGTTTGAAGCCATGTCCCTCACTGACAAACACAAAGTGAAGAGGCAGAGGCTAGACCGGATCTGCGAAGGTAAACTCATGAGTATGTGTCTGTCCTCAACTTCTTACAGTCAACAGTCTGTCACACAAGCTGTCTTTTTCAATTATTCATCAGTTTCTTGTCTGTTTAAATGGCCACACGCAATAAATCTATTTTGTTCCCAAAGCTGGGAAATAATCAGTAAACATGGTCATAATTGTGAATACAATCATTTTGATTATTATTTGTGCAGTACTTCAGTAAGCACTGATTTGCATGTGAAAAACACATTTAGACATCAAGGTTTTAACTTGAATCATGAGCGTTTTTAGAACTAGTGTGTCTACAACCTTTCAGTCACTATATTTTAAAACATGCTTTACTTTAGCGTGATGCAGGTCCTGAACTACAGTAATTTAAATAACATTGGAAAAACACAATTTTAACCTCATTTGATGAAAGTAATATTTTAGGAAATCCTCACTGTCCTGCATTTTTTCTCCTACTTCAGAGCTATTCATCCCCTAGCCAACCATCCTCACTGGGAGTAGCACAACCCTAAGACCTATTGATGATCAATACTCATTGATTGCTATAATTTTCTCCTGGCACTCAGCACATGTCAGATACTACGGTTAACAGTGTATAAATGTTGACCTCAGCAGCAAACAGTCGTCTGGTGGATGTAAATGAGATTATTGCTTCGCTCTGGCCTCTGTTTGTTTGTGTAGGAGTGTCTGTTATGTGACTTATGATTATGGAGAATCTCTAAACATCTGAACTCCAAGTTAGATTACCTCAGGGGGATCGAATGGCTTCTGTCCTGTCATGGCTGTTTTGCAAGCAACCACTTTTACACCATGAACCGCAGTGATTATTCAGCTTTAGGTTGTGGATTAGAGAGCAGTGTTGTGTTAAAGGGGCCCAAACATAGAATAGGAGCCCCCCGCCGTGCACGCAGTTACAAAGTCAGCCCAGGCAACAAGGAATATGAGTGTTTGTGTGGGTGTGTAAACTGTGTCTGAAGCCTTGTAGATGTTCACTTTTAAACCCACTTGTTTGACTTTACCCAGCGTGTGTGTGTGCATGTGTGTTTGTGTGTCTGTCAGACTGTGTCCTGAGGTAAAATCATCTCCTCTCTGCTGTCTGGGTCCCCAAGAGGCTTGTTAAGCTGCTGGGCCCTCCTGGAGCCAGCCCTCCTGACTGCAGTGCTGGAAAATGAAGCTAGACGCACCATTACCCTCAGTGCCAGCATATTTGTTTTGCAGCATGATGTAAGCACCTCGGCGTCGTGCACATGAAAAGAAGGACATATGCTGCGCTTCCTGTAAAAGCCCGTAGTTAGGCCCGAGAAATCTAATCTCAGTTTGCGGTCTCTGCCACCGCTCTGGAAAAATGATGAGGGATGTTTTTTATCCAAAGTGTAGTAACTTGTACAGTTTGAAAAAGCATTTGGCGAATACATTACAAGCACAATAGAAATAATTAAAACAAACTCGACTCTTATTAGACTTGCCACTATAAAAATAACTCAAAACATTTAAATTATTTAAAATTTATAGATGGTATCACACAAAATTTATCTCCTCATGTGTAATATTTAACATAGAACAAAATCTGTTTTATGTGAATTAAATTTGTTGCTTTTTTTTATTTATTTTAGCATTGGAGTTGACATTCAAAAAAACCCAACATGAAGGATATGTGTGATTGCAGAATATAAACAAAATGTAAACCAAACTTTTCCTGAGTGCTTCAAGGAATATTTTGTCATTTTCAGGGAAATCCTCTCATTTGCATCTTCTTGTTGAGGATCAGATGAGTGTGAAATATAAAGCTAAATAACACCAGCAGCTTGTTAGCTTAGCTTAGCTTTGGACAGAGCTCTGGACATTTCTTGGCCTGGACCAGTTGCCAGGCAACCAGCGGAGACTTCAGGAAGTTACTGGTGCAAGCCAACATATAATGCATTACATAACACACACCCCCCCCCCCAAAAAAAAATTATGAATTTTACACTGTTGCACAAGACGATCATTTAATGTTAATTAGCCCCAATTAACAACAAGGGCCTGATATTTTTTTATGTTTTTTTTTTTTATTTTATTTTTGTAATCTTTGGACAGAGCCAGGCTAACAGTTTCCTCCCACTTCCAGTCTTCATGCTAAGCTAAGTTAGTCATCTGCTGCCAGTAGCTGTAGTGGTATTAATCGTCCCATAAAACTCTTGGCAATACAATTTAAATTATTCATTATCAGTTTATGATTACAAATGGTTAAGTCATTTGCACAGCAGGATTTTGTAAAACAATAACATTATATCACGGTGATAGGAGTCAGCGGAAAGTCGATAAAGGATAATACTGAATAATTGGCCGTTCGTGATCGGAATCATAAAAGCCAGTCATATTTCATATCACAGGTGGGTTGTTCATTGGTGGAAATCCTTCCTGATTAGAGTTGCGGTCCACTTCCAGCTGTTGCATTCATGTGAATCAGACAGCTGAGGTAGTTAGTCATTCCTGGGGGAACAACAGTTAGTCTGCTCTGCTGGGCACGAGCTCAAAGCCCACAGGAGGCGCTCAGAGAGACGGTAACAGGTGTTGCTGTGATGCATGCAGAGCTACTTCATGGTGAGCATACCTGCCGACGTTCCTTCTCACACTGACACACTGGCTCTCCAGATGGCCATCATACGGGATCAGTGAATCAGTCCTCTGGCGGCCATTGTGAGGGCGTAAAAGAAAAAAACAAAAAAAAAACAGCTTGTGATTTGTGATTTGTTCATGAGCCAATGACCAGGCAAAGTTGTCTCACTGATTGCATGTAGCGGCGTGATAAGGCTGCCATGGCGATTGTCACCGCACAAGCAGAAAGCCCACATGAAGTGAGGCTCTGCTTTTTGTTTCACATGCAGTTAAAAAATCCTCACAGGGCTTATTTGGCCACTGTCGGGACTAATTAATCTTAATCCAGGTTCACACTTCAAGCGGGCCCCACAGTTGGCAAACAGATACAGAGCAGATGAAGCCGTGATTCGTGCCGTCTCTCCTCAATCACTTTCATGCAGAAATCTGGAGCCGTCTCTTTCAAAAAAACGTCTGCTGAGACCACACTCTCTGCACTGTCCAACAGAGCCTACGCCTTTGTTTCTATTGTTTCCCCAACACTAAAAAACAAGTCTTGTTCCAAGACGGGTTCCAACGATATAAGTTACATTTTTTTTTTGTCATACCATTGCAGGATTTTTTTTAATTCTGGCTGTTTTACATCGGCATTTAGGGCAGTTGGATTAGAAATGCAGTATCTAAGGAAACCCAGTGGCTTGATGACAAGCCTGATTAAGCCATTAACATCCTTGATATGTAGTTAGCATAATCTGGCCTGTCTGCAAACAAGGAGGCAGGGAGGGAGCTGGTTGTGACTGTTTTTATCAGAAGCTACTAGTTAGCTCAATCAAAGCTGCTGCTGGGAAACATCAGCTTCAATTCAGCGTCATGAGGAAAAGAGAGGAGTCCTCTCTCTCTGTCATTCTCATTTTTCATTTCTGTCACCTGAAGAGATGAGCGGTGATGAGCTGTGGTCCATGTTCTTCCCAGTCTCAGGTCCTTTCATGCTCTCATTTTAACTGTAGCTGAACCAACATTTATGTTTCTGTTGGCTTAAGTAGCTGGGAGGGAGAGGACACTTCTGCTCCTTCCTTTGCTAAGATTGTTGTTTTGATTGTCGATGGCAATACTGCTTTCCCTCTGGGTTTGATTAGAGGCGCTCTAATCTCGTCAGATAATGTTTTAATCAACATCTGCATTTTATTCATGTTATTACATGATGGTGTTTGATGGTTTCATAATTAGGAACATCATTTATTCGTATTAGTATATCTATATTGCTGAACAAAGTACAAAAGTAGCTCAGACGCCAATCACTTTTTCTAATGATGATATATTTTAAGCCATATATACATATTTTCAATATTTTCTCTAAAGTGTAATTTACATGGACTCATAATCATGTTTATCTTTGTAATTAGTGCAAAAAAGTGAGTGGCGGGTTTATGCTCCCGCTGCCTGCTCATGTGAACATAAAGCCTGAGTATCAGATATTTTTGAGTGCTGACTATGGTGCATGTGTGGAATGCTGCCATCAAATCTTTATTATTATCTTTTTTAACAGTATTTTATTCAGAGTTTTTATTATACAATATTGTGATATAAGAACACATAGAAAAACTAGGAAGACAGAGAGACAAAAAAGATAATGAATTGCACTGCTCCATCACTTTGAACAACATTTGTACTGAGCAAGGTTATCCAAAAATGACTACCATATACCAGAAAATCTGTTTGTCCATCGTACCATAAACCATGAACTTTGTCCATGTGCAGTATGCCAGTAAGCTCAGTAATCCAGGTCTTAAAATGAGGCACAGTATCTGACTTCCACAGTCATTATTTTCTTTGCAGTTACCGTTCCATGCAGTACTTTGCATGGAGACACTGCGGTGTAATAGAGAGAGGGAAAAGCAAACAGTGCAATCCCTGGGTCAGGTTCAAACACACAGCCATACATTTCAGAATACCATTTAAATATGTCACACCAAAAATTACATGATTTTGGGCATGACCAGAAGAGGTGGGTCAGAGAACCCTCTGCAGATTTACAAAAATTGTGCAAAAGATTCTATTCAACTTAATTTTTGAATAATCCATTTTTACATGGATGAATTTTTAGAGATACTAAAGGTTTTCTTTCGTTTAACTGGACTCCATATCTTTTTCATTGGTAACGTGCAGACAAATTACATTTTGTGTTCCATCCTTCCTTCCCTCTCACTCTCCTTCCCTCCCTCTCCTCTCACTCAGCTGCACACTCGTCCTCGTCTCTCCAAAAAGCAAGCGGGCTGTCGTCTCTCCCTTCTGTCTGCCCCATCTGTGATGCAGTATGGGCCACTGGCTTGATAATGATAGGCTGAGCGGAGCGCGGGGCTGCGCACGAGGCAAAGAAGGAACAAACCAACCCGCTAAAATGGACGACAAAACTCTATATCAGTCTACCAGAGGTCTCGCCTCGCTGATAAAAAAGGTTTGCAGTAGCGGCTCTCACTCTGCCCCACGGTCCTCCCACCCATGCAAATGTGTGACACGCTGTGTCATACACTGCAGAGATGCGAGGTGGTAAAGAGGCGGAGGATAGAGTCTTGCTAACACAGCAGATGTGAACCCTCCAAAAGCCATCAGACCAGAATTGGTACCATGTGTTTTTCTTTCCTAGTTGCCCCTCCTTCCTCCCAGTACTTGTGTCAGAGCGAGAAAAGGCCTAGGGGCTCGTTAAAACTTTAATATACTGTACAATCACAGTAATTGAGTAGAATTTTCAAGTTCTCCCAGTCATGGCTTTAATTTATGAAGTCCCTATGAAAGTTTAATGGATCAGCAGTTGTAGAGTCGTCGCTATCTAAATCATTCTGCAGCTATCTCTGCCTGAGCTGCCTGCCAAGTCCTGCCGTTAGCACCCTGTGCCCTAGAAAGATGGCCAGATTGCTCCAAAGGCATGACTGTTGCTGGACGTCTGTTCAGCACATTGTACCTAGAGGTCTTTCACAGAGCCGCCCAATTGGCTGTGAGCTACCAAACCGGGCGTTGGCACCAGATCTGATGCTGTTCACCAAATATCCACTGTGTAACTTTAGGGTTTCTTTTCTTCTATTGTATTATTCATGCTAGCAAGTACAGGGTCCCTGTTGCTTGATGAGTGTAATATAGCATGCTCACTTAATTATAGAGCAGCTCTCTTGAGAGGCATATCACAGAATGCACGCAAGATGAATATGGTACCCCAGCTCCTCTTGCTTATGAATAGTGGGAAATGCTGCAATTTGCATGGCAGGAGATATGATATGCCATATCCTCGTTTCGGTTTTAGCAACACCGGCCTGACCGTACTTGAGGTGTTTATTATTGTTATTAATATTTTGTCGGGAAGCGCGGATCTGAGTGACACACGGCCCTGGAAGGGGCTTATTAAAAGAAGTTATTGTCGGAGATCGCCGTAGAGAGATACAACACGGTGATTAATGGTGTGTTTTACGGCTGACAAAAAAGCGCAGGGAGACTCAGACCTGGGAGGACAGCGCTGAGAAATCACTGCAAGGAAGCTGCTAGGTGTGCTTTACCTCCTAATGAAAGAAAGCATCCTTCATCTGCATCATACTGGACTGCTAAGGGAAATGAAACTGTTCTGATTTATTTTTGTTTTGACCCACTTAATGTTTTCTAATTCTCTATTTTTTTTTTTTTTTTTAATATTATATCATGATTGCATCACTTAGACTCTACAATGAAAACAAGCTTGTTATGGCGTTTCCCTATGTGACTTGACAGGTAGTGGGGCAACATAAAGAGACACAGGACTATATCAGTCTCTTGTCACTCCTAAACAGTAATAAATTTAGCCCATCTCAGTCACGCTGTCTTTGTGTCTCAGCTTCACTAGCATGCAGATGACATCCCTGTAAAAACTCTTTCCTTTAAAGCGTGCTTCCTTATGTGAAACAGAAATAAAGCACAGAATACAAACAGGCTGCTCGCCATCTCGTTGTCACAGTCCAGTGCAGTCCAATCATATCCCCCTCCCCTTCTGCCTTAGAGGTGAAGTCAAAGCTGGCAGCCTCCCGTCTTATCAGCTTTTTTCCCATCACACACTTATCAATGCTGCCTTTTCTTCTCCTCTTGCCGCTGCTTTTTTTGTTTACATTGCTCTTGTCACGGCAAGTAAACAGCGGCAGTTATCGCTCAGATGGCAACATCTCAGATAAGCCACATCTGCTCTGCTGTGCATCTGGTGGATGTAGTAGCAAAGTGTAAGCCCTGCGAGGGGAAATCTACGTGACTGGGAAAAGTTCAGTTCATCCTGATTCATTTTGAAAATCAAAATCCTCTGAAGCGACTCGCGACTACGCCATACTGTTGATACAGGCATTTTTTTCTTTTTCTTAATCTTGCTGATTTAAAATATTACATTGACCAGAAATTAATGCAAATTAAAATGGGCAAGGCTGCTAATTGTATTAATAAGTAAGTCTTCTAATGATATTTCAATTTTCTAATATTCCAGCCTCAATATTAGGCCTTTTTCTGCTTTGCATAATAATGGATATTTTTGTTCTTTTAAAAACAAGTAAAACAAGTCATTTGAAGATGTACTATAATAAAAAAAAAATCCCTTTTTACTATATTTATACAGTTTATAGAATATATTAAATCATTTGTTTAGCCCTATACAAATGTGAGGTAAAAAACACTCAGTGCATGGTTCCATATCTTCGTCTTTGTGCTCATTTGCCTGTATAGATATTTGTATATTTATATATGTGAATCTGTTGTTGCCCAGTAGAGGAGGCTGTGTGTTGTGCATGACTCCAGTCAAGCATCTCCTGGCCTCCTTCTAATAGCTACCGGATTAAATCTGACCCTCAGTAGTATTTGTGTGTCCAGCCTTTGCAATGCCCCCCTCCCCCTCTCTCCAGTAACACACTACAGCAAGCGTGTCAGTCCCCAACCTCCCCTGTCCCTCGGGGAAGATCCATTCACACCCGGGGGATGCCGGCTGCCAATAAAGGGGTTAGCAGCAACCACTAAGCACCGTAAACACTGTAGCTTGACACTCCATGAACACATCCAGGGGCCTCAGCAGGGTGCTGGCTGTGTACACTATCTGGTTCAAGTGATGTCAGAGGGGGCAGTGGATTTAAGCAGGTTTTAGTTTGATGCTAATCCCATCGCGGCGAACGCTGTGGACGAGAGGGCGGCGAACGCTGTGGACGAGAGGACTGTCCCTGCCAATGGCGTGCATCAACCCCATTGGATTAGCACGTCTCGTCCCCTCCTCCATTCTGTTGGCATTGTCCAGCATGTGTTTTTACCCCAATTTCTTTACCCGCAGTCTTAGTTTGGAATGTAAGCGTGACGCACAGCACAAGCATGATCCCTGCTGTAGAAAGGAGTAGAGCCTCGCCCTAAAGGTGTGTTTCTTTCTGTTTGTGTGCACTCTTTCTATGTGTTTGTCATGTTGTGCCTCTCTCCTCATGGATTTCTAATGTTTCCAGGGCTAAATTATTTAGATAGGCTGCCAGCAGGGAGCTACATGATAGCACAGACTCAAGAGTGAGGGGTGGAGGGGAGGGGGTGGCTACAGCAGCAGATCAGGTAAAATGGTACCTCATGCTTCACCTTTTCCTCATCTCCTCCCCTCTCCTCCCTTTTGATTGGGGGTGAGTGTAACTGGAGATTTGAAACACAATACCCAGCTCTATTTTCTGCTTTTATAGCCGTCCGCTTTATTGTCTTCACTGATGCCTAACTCGAGTGAGCAGTCGCATTTCGGTGGCTCTCTGGGCCAGCGTGGGCCTGAATGGTCTGAAGATCAGAACAGCAGGGTTGCAGGTCGCTGTTACTACTGTGGCACTATTGCAGGGCGTAGGAATTCTTTGGTGCTGGGTGAGAGAGACCGCGGAGTGTGGTTTCACCATCACCTAGATCCCGAAGAGAAACTGGATCCTCACCTGCGGTCCTCCCTATACAGACAGATCCAACAGGACCGGCATGGGCCGCAGTTACTGAGGAAAAACTCTGCTCCCAATCTGAGCAACAGCCTCCACCTCAGGCAAGTGATGGCAGGCCGGGCATCTGCACCACCTCAGGATTACTACCTGGCTGACACTATCTCTGGTCAACTATCTGAACAGTCTGGATTTTATAGGGATGACCAGCATCTGCTCACCAGATCAGCGTCGCATTATGGGCCTAGCGCTGGGGGCCTGAGGCCTACCAGGGATCAAGGACAGACGAGGGCCACACCTTCCGTCCTGCACTCAGCTTCAACACCTACTCCCGTTCCTCCTCCCCCTCCACCGCCACCCCCGCCTCCTCCCCCACCTCCTCCCCCTCCCGTTCATGAGCTGAGCCGTTTGTACAGGGAAACTCTGGGATCTAAGATGATCCCAGACATTCATCGTATTGGTGTCAGCTCTCCTGCTCCTGCACTCTACGGGGTTCAGCCCCCTCTTCCTATTTACGCCGCTGAGCCACCGCCTCTCTCTGCTCATCAAGCTTATAACAATTTCAACAGCTTGTCCCTGGACCCTAACCAGCCAGCTGCCACCAGTTCAGCGGTGGACCCAGCTTCTCAGGGAATGGACGGAGCTCATCCCAGGCTTTATGGAGCTGTAGCCTCCCAGAGGCTGCCTTATGACCCACACTATGACCCCAGCTCAGCCATGGTGGCTGTCACAGCTGGAATGACCTCCAACCTGCCTCCTCACCATCCCAGCACTGTAGACCCCAAGAGGATGGTGGACCCTTCCTTCTTGGCTTTCCTGCGTGCTGAAGGCTTGGCTGAGAGCACTATCACTCTCCTGCTGCAGCATGGTTTCGATTCCACTGCCATGCTTGGAATTATGGAGGATCATGACATCCGCTCTGTGGCCCCCAACTTGGCCCAGTCCCGTGTTCTGTCCCGTGTGGCGCTTGGTTGCAAGACAGGTGGTACTGCTCCGCGTACCCGATCCAACAGCTTCAGTAATCGCAATGACCTCTACATGCAGCCCCAGGGTTTGACCATGGACCCCAACCTGATGCAGCAAGCTCCCTCTGCCATCCAGACCGTGTCCCCCAGGATGGGAGAGTTTCTTGGCAGAAGACCCAGCAGCGCACCCTCCCAACACCTCCTGGAAACCACCACCTACCCAGCAGCACGGCCCCTGACAAGTGGAGCTTTCCCAGTCAGTCCTGGAGGATATGGCAGTGCTGTGACTCAGGCAAGACCCTTCTCCATGTACAATGCCCACACCGGTCTTGCCATGTCTGCTCTTGGACAACAGCCTCCACCACCAGCTCCGGGCACCCTTGGAACGGCGCCCAAAACTTTCTCTGGCTCCTATTCCCCCATGGAGCTGATGAAGAGAGCCCCCAACTTTCCCCCACCATCACCAGTTGCAGCTCAAAGTCCCCTTCACAGCCCCCAACTCCTCCGGAAAGGGATCAACGCTGCCCCTGAGAGTACCATTGTTCCTGTCACTTCTTCCTCCACTCTTCAAGTGCAAAACCTTAACAACACCAAGCTGGTAGGACGTCGAACTGGTCCACCTGTCATAGTCTCAACCATGGCCACCACACCTGACACAAGTAATGTCAATCCTCACCTTTCTCACTAATTTCCTTAAATCTTCTTTCCTCTGTCCTCTAGATTTATATTTTATCGGTAGGTTTTAGAAATAATAGTTTTCCTGATTTTGTTTCGTCATAGATTAGATGCACGTTCAGATTTAATGCTGTATATGATAGATAGATTTTTAGCATACTACAAAAAATCCAACTGACAGTCTTCTTTTTGAACGAAGGAGTAGCATGTAAGATGCATCTGACAAGTTAAGCAGCTTTGCTCCAAGAGGTCTTTTTTTTAATTACGCAACTATTTATACATGTATTGCAACAGGGTTGTGTCATTTGCCAGAGGGGATCCTGTCTCACCAAGTTGAAACATTTTTCATGAGCAGCACTCCAGTTATTGAGGTCAATGTTTTTTTTCAGTCATTTTATTTCACTTAGTTTATTGGTCAGAATCCTTTTTGAAGCAACAGTGTGCTTTTGGAGTTTGTTTCCTTTCGCTTTCTCTACATGTTAAGTACAGGGTAGTGTCTAATAGCTGTTCTCTTAATATACTCCTACAGTAAATATCTTCTTTACAAGACAAAGTGAGTAAATGGTAAAACACATACATCTCCTGCTTATCTGTGCTATATAAAAGTTTTCAATGCAGAGCTGCTATCATTCTATTTTACACTGTACTCTCAACTAATCGGGAGCTTAACTGCCTCTAATCCAATTAAAATAATTGGATGTATGGTTGCATACACTATAATAGGTAAGTGTTTTTTATAGTCACCCTGCTGTCTGTTTACAACGCTGCTTGTTTTTTCGCTTTACTCATAAACAAACTCATCTCAGGCAGGTACATGGAAAGGACATTAACTCTCTACACACTCAAAGTTTTTATTTCCTTCAGGTTTGTGCTGTTTTTTTTATAGAGTTACATTAAAATGAAAGTAATTGTCCTCACTTTTGAAGGTCTTGTAACCATGCAGCTGCAATACAGCAGGATCAAACTTGTCTTTTTGTTTGTTTCCTACAATGGTTTAGTCTTTTTAACCACATATTCCTGCAAGTGTGTTAATTATTCATCTTCAGTGGCCTCACAGAACACATAATTGTGTTGATTTTCTTTTTTCTGAGCTTGTTTGACTCATACGTAGCGTGGCAGCTTTTAATGCTCAGTTTACCGTGAGACTAAATTTTCCGACGACACATCATCTGATCATTATCATCTCCCTTTTCCCTGTCGAGGAGAGCTGATGAGCTTAGGGAAGAATTACATCTTTTAACTTTGCTTATATGCCATGTAACCCTGTGTTTGGCCTGCCTCGATAATGGGTCTGTGGACGGCTGCACTCGTTATAGAGTAATGACTTTTATGAAGTGGCTTCCCTTCATGTGTTGTCAAGGAAATAAGAGGAGCCGAGATGCAGAGGAGGGGAGGAGGGAGTGGAAGTTGGGCTTCATGCCTCCCCCTCCCGATACTCTTTTAGCACAACAAAGCCATTTGCATGTAGCTGACATTTGTTGCTTCAGTAACTTCATCTGATAATGGGCAGCCCTTGCCGCCGATAGGAGAGCATACTTCTTAATTGTGTGTTGCTAGGCAACCTAGGTTTCGGTGGTAATCAGAGATAGATAATCTTCACATTTAAGGAAAGGGGAAATGTGAAGCCCTGCATGCAGTGTTGCACATTTATTGTGGGCACTTGTTACACTATTTTTTTTTTTAGCCTCCATGTGCAGTTTGGAGGAAGCGAAAATTGAGTGAAAATAATAAGATGTTGCAGGGCACTTAATGAAAACATTTCTCTCTCTCTCTTCACATCTCAAAAGATTGCCTCTCATTTTTGTGCAGAGGCTTTAGCACACCAGCGAAGCGCTTCTCATATTACATGCATGGTGTTTTATGTTTAAACATGCATATTGATGAAAAGTTGAACACTATTCCTTTTGCACCTGCTGAATAAATTGGTTGTTCTTCCAATGCAACCCAGCTCTCTTTATCATCTTGCATCAAAGTGTAAATTTACACAGAGCCGCCGATGCTGCCGCATTTCCATATTGACGAATTCTTATTTATTCTCAAAGCAAAGAGTTTTGAAAGGAAAAATGTGAGCTGCAGTGAAATCAGTGGCTCCTTCGTTTAAAAGGTGCAGGTGGGAGGGCCCTGCCTGTGTACTCCTCTCTGCTGGGCGCTGTCTTGGTTGGCTAAAGCCATAAGTAGTGTTAATAATGGCATTAAACGGTTGAGTCGAGCTTAGTTGCAACAGTTCCCTTCCACCCAAAGTAGGGAGAGCGCCTTGCAGCACCCGCATTGGTCATGGAGTTGTCTGTCAGTAGCATCCCACAGAGCGGCACAGGTGGGTAAACCTTACTCTTGATGTCACGTGAAGCAGAACCCACTAGCTGGAGGCGTGATTGGCTAATAGCCTTCGCTGTGTGTGTGTGTGTGTGTGTGTGTGTGTGTGTGTGTGTGCTCGGTAGATTAGCTGAGGTGGAGGCTTACATGTTGTCCACAAGTGTCAGCACGTGGTTTCCTTTGGAGATAATCCGCAGAAGATCTTCAGCTGTACTTTTCTGGGCTGGAGAATTAGGAGGTGGTGGTGTGTTCGAGGGCAGGGCTTGTAGCTTACAGGAAGAAGAGACACCAGGACTTGGCAGCAGACTCTCATAGCCATATGGAATATGTCAAGTTGACATGTTCACCTGTAGAAGTGTGTTCTCTTGGTGCCACTGTGCCCAGTTTATATTTGCTCTTTCCTGGGAGGTTATGCAGAACATGACAGATTCCTCTTTCCCCCCCCCCTTTTTTTGACAGGAAGCCATCACTGCTGCGACTGACAGTTATGTAACCTTCCAGTGCATTGCTCCCATGGGAGCCTGAATGGGATTTTAATTTCCCTGCCTGTATTTGGAAGGACATCCACGAGGATGCATGCCTAATGTGCTCAGCTGTCCTTGGCTAAACTTCTTTGTTCAGGTGTCTGACATTGATTTCAGCATGCCTGTTTTCCACTGGCTAGTCAGACAGAAACATCCCCTGTGTGTTCAACATGGCCTTAGACTTTGTTTCAGGACACGCCTGTCTTATGTGTGTGTGTTTTAGTCACAAGGCTACATCTGTCTTCCGGTGCAGAAGACAGATGTAGTATGTAGACAGATGTACTTTTTTTGGTTTTTTTTTGCTTTTATGAGGTTGCTTTGTTTTAGCGCTCAAATCCATAAGTCCAAAGTATTTGTCTTGGGTAATGCATGAGTGCATTTGTGGACGACACACAATGCTGCTGCCCCCCACTTTCCTGCCACACATTCAGACCACAGATGTCCCTCTCTCAGCAGCAGGATGTGTTTGTCTTCATCAGGGAGCGGCTGGATGTGACAGCAGGACATTGGGACAAGACCTTAAGTTTCCTCTATCTGTCTCTTTCTTCCTTTGACCTGCACTTTATACTGTGCATAGAGAGTACAGTCAGAAAGTATTAGGACGGTGTCATTGTTTTGTTTCCATACACACACATTGGAGTTGGAATTAAACAAGAGCCAGTGTGTAGGATTTAGGCTGGATATATAAGCAGAGTATAAATATAGTATTAATTTCATTCAGCTTTCATTAGTTTACAATTATCTGGAGCTAAGGGTGATTGTTTTCATTTCCTTAGAATGATATCTACATACAGAGTGAATCTTCTTCATGGAGTAGCCAAGAAGAGACAAACCAAACACTTCAAACTCTATAAAATTTTTAAGTAATCTGAACTCCTTTGTAGAGCTACTAAACTCCAAAAGTGAAAGACACGTCAGTCACCTGACCTCGGCCTGAATGATCATGAGTAAAAGACCGGTCAGTGTGTCAGAGATTTCAGATATTGACTGATTATTAACAAAGGGCTGCAGTTCCTACTGTGTTAATCTGATGTGGATTTATAACAAAATCGTGTCACTGTTCTTCATGACCTCACTGTCACATTGACCCTTTCTTTACTGATGTTATTGATAACTGTATGGGGGAGTGTCTAATGGCTTACGTTACCTGCCTGAGCAGAGGCTGTGAGAATAAGAGTGGGGAAATCCTACTACCCATCTGTGTGTGTTGGTGTGTGTGTATGAGTGCTGTAGATATGTGTGTTTCTATGCCACTATAGAGGCATCAAATGTCAGAGGGAGTCTGTGTCATCCTCACTAATCCCTGTGATATGAATGAGTGGAGACAGATGAGTCTAACCCTCTCTAGTATTAATATCATACAGCAGCATGTGACTGCATTGATGTACTGTGTCTATGCAAACCACACCTCTTCAAACATGTGATGCATTTTAATATGAGTTTAATTGTGTGAAGAAGTGTGTGCACTGATTTCTTATTTTAACTAGTCAGACAATTTAATAAAAAACTTGACTTAAATCCTCAAATTTAATATTTGGCCTCAACAGCTCAAATGGAAAAAGAGACTCTCTATTACATCAGGAAAAAAACACTTGTTTTTACCTTGTTCTGTTCTTGTTTTATCAGAGGTAGAGTAGAGGCCACTTTCACCCTAAAAGCCACTTTTTGTCCAGAATCTGCCCGTTTTGCTCTCTAATCTCGATCGTCTCCACTTCCTGCTTTCATCTCCGTGGCGTATAACGTCTCCTCATGCTTCCACATCTCCCAGAAGCCCCAAAATTACTCTTTGATGTTGAAATACGTCAATGGCACTAAAAGAGTTTCAAATCTAATGTTCTGAAGTGCAAACTCAGTGCAATGCACGTTCTGACTGAGCTGTCAACAGACACTGATTGTTAAAAGCTTATCTGTGCGCCCTCCTGTCATGTAGCTCTAGTTTCCAGAGAACCTGGTCAATGTTACATGAACTATCTGCTGCTCCATCGCCACTCGGCCTCTGTATTGTTTGTGTCCCCGGGGAAATATGGCCAGGAAAATCTATTTTTCCACTGCAGTAGGTTTTTTTTTTGTCTTCCTCCCCCATGTAAAAAAAAAAAACAAGTGAAAGGAAAATAAAAGTGTTGTGGAGCCCCATCCCACCTCCTTGCCCCTCCCTCACTGTTTTCTCATGGTTGATCTTTCCAAACTATCGCTTGCGTTCACAGAGGGATTAATGGTTTCTGCAAAGCCAGCCAACCCGTGGAGGGAACGGAGCCTTCGAGCGAATGAGGAACAGCTGCTTCTGACAGCCTGTGTGTGTGTGTGCGTGTGTGTGTGTGTGTGTGTGTGTGTGTGTGTGTGTGTGTGTGTGTGTGTGTGTGTGTGTGCTCGATAGTAGCAGCTGACCTCTGCTGCACAGGGTCAGAAATGGCATCCATAGTCCGAAAGTGGGTCTTGAGTTCTGGGTTTTCTCCAAACTATTGTACGGTTATTAGTTACTGATGGATCTTTGAAGGAGTTAGCAGAGTCTGTTGAATCATGTGTTTATACTATATATATGTAAATGTGTGTGTGAGTTTTTTTGTGAGCCGTCTCCCATGATGGTTTTTAACGTATATTGAATTTTTCAACACAGGTTTCTAAATAATTTCAGATTCTTAAAAATGTTGGAAGAAGGACCCAGAACACATTTAGTTATTTCTTACAGTTATTATTTGTCAGTGCACTTTTTAGATCATTTTGAAGCTTAAATATGTTCTACTTTTGATTAGATATGGACATACTGAGAAAGTTATGAATGCAGACTGGATTTTTTTTTTTTTAAATGATAATATTTCATGTTGCATAACGATGACTTGAGGCCAGCTGATTGGATTTGATAAAGTTAAGTGGCCCCTGCACGCTCCTTAACAGGACTAAAGGTTGCTGCTAAGTGTTTATAACGAGATGCAGAGTGTGTGTTTGTTTGCTCATCATGACATGTTGTGATTTAGTGAGAAACATCTTCCAGCTATTTTGGGAAATTATATTGTCATGTTTCTTCTTGCACTTTCTCCATCTCGTGGCTGTTTTGTTTACAGGATAGCAGCGATGTGCGCTCACTGCTCGCGCTGTAAGAATGGCAACACTTTGATATAATCTCCCCAATTATCTGTCGTCACTTCTGCCGTATATTATTCCTCTCTCCGCGGCAGCTGGGGAGGAGATTGGTTTTGTGCATGTCGAACGGCAACAGCTGCATCCACTAAAACAGACAACTACCTCTGCACACCTCCCTAGCCTCCTTTTTTTTTGTCTCCCTCCCCCTCTTTCTCTCTCACTCAGTGGTGGGCAGGTCACCCTGAATTATTCATCAGTGTGAAATGAAAAAGCTCATGGATATTGAATATCCCCTCTGAAGTGGTGGCCAACCTTGTATTTTTTTTTTTTTTTAGCAGCTAAAAAAAAAAGAGGAAAGAGCGGCAGATCTCATTGCCAGGGTATTTCAAAGGTTAACCGATTGCTTTACCTTGCGCACATATTTACTTTCTTTATAGTCTGGCCGGCTATGAGGGGCTGGAGATGGATTGAGAAGATGAAACAAATATCTGTTTTCCTGTAGATTTTTCCACGGTGGACTACCTGCAGCTGATTCGCCAAGCGTTGTTGTCGCGTGTTTGCAAGCTCTGTTCGTTCCTGGAATGAGTGTGCCTGTGGTCGGTTGTGGTCGTCCCCATCGACTGGTTGTCATTAGTTTCCCATGCGGCCCACTGTGTTCCTCCATTGTCCTCCTGCCTGGTCTTTTGTCCTGTGGTTTGATCTGCGGCCCGCGCTGCAAATCAATGCTACCGGTTGCCAGTCATTCAGGTCCGCAGCCAGCAAACACAGCACGGACTCTCAGAACATCTCCCATGTGACAGCATAGAAACTGGGCAGCGAGGATAAGAGGGGAAAATCCTTTAAGCTTGTTTTTTTTTTTTTCTTCTTTTACATCTTTCGAATGTTTTAGCCACATTATATTTCTGCAGCCACCTTTTACCTGGCATGAGCGTCTTTATTTGTGTAACAAGCAAGTTGAATGTTGTTGTCCCTGAAGGACATTAGAGACTCATAAGAGCCCCTTTATTCCAGGGAGCAGATGCTAAGATGACAAATAAATAAATAAAATAAATAAAAACTACTCAAGGGGCGAGCCCCTCCCCTCCTGTTTGGTACGTTGTACATGCTAATAGGACACGGAGTGTTTTATTCTTTCAATAATATCCGAGACAACAGTGCGGCATTAACCCTGCGCTGCTCTCATTGGCCATTATGTCGGTACTACCCTGTATCCTTTCTGTCATTACAGTCCATTTTCCTCCATTCCCGATTTCTACAGCAGCACAGACAATTACTCAGGAATCCTTTTAAGAGTATTCTGGAGCTGTACAAAGACCAAATGTGCCTTTAGGAAGCAGCCGGGGCTTCACCTGGCTCACCTTTTCGAGAAGTATTCTGAGCAGAGTTGTAATGACTGACAACTGGGGAGGAAGCGAAAAGGTATTTTATTATCCAAACAATGAACAACAAATGATTCATCTTCCAGGAAATGATTTTGAGGCTCTGCATTCATTTATTGCTTATTTGAGAACATCCTGTTACTTGCAAGTAATTGCGCTTTAACTCAAATGAAATACATACAGGAAGTAGAGCAGCGTCGGTGGTGTCAGGTGTTCCAGGTGTCACGTATCCAGTTACGGGGGGGGTGTTTGGAGATGTGGTGGAAAAGGGGTCTACTTTGTCAGAGAGGAAGTGTGAAATATCATCTGCCAAGGTGGAGCGATGTTGATGAGGAGGTGGGTGAGAGGGTGTAGAGGATGGTGGCTGGGGTGGAGGTCACAATGATGAAAAAGGCTCTAACTCTTTAGCAAAGTGGCTTTTAAAAGGCTGTAAGTGGACACCTCATAGTATCTGATGGCTGACTCCTGGTTGACAGGACCCCTCGACCCTGGTGTATTTATCGTAATGGGGAACAGCTGGGCCGCTGCTTCCATGGGTTAATAGCCATGTGACAGCTTTTTTGGTGGGGGGGTATTGTGTGTATGTGTGTGCATGCGTTTTATTTACCCATGCACTCGGCTGAATGGCACGCAGGGGCCACACTTGGGAGGGTGGGACTCTCTGCTGCCTCTCTGCTCTCTCTGCCAGGCCAGATGGCTGCTGTCACTGAGCGAGGAGGAGGAGCGATGGAAGGAGAAGGAGGGAAGGAGGGAGCTCTGAGTCGCCCGTCCCCAGAGCCACCACATCTGGAGACCACCTGCAGCTGGCTCACCCCTCTTCTGCCGTCCTCGTCCCTTTCCCTCCTGTGCACGCTCACTTTCTCACTGTGTTTTTCCAGATTGGGGGAGGCAGCGGTGTGTTTGTGCCCATATTTCAGCAGCATTATTGTGTCTCTGAGGGGGGGAGCAGGAGGGAGTGAGAGAAGGAGGGATGGGAGGTGGCGGCGTGGAAAGCATAGCAAAATATGTTTTTATTTTATGACTGCCCCAACATCTGAGAGTTGTGGGTTTTGTATTTTGTCATATTTCTTTTTTTATTCTTCCCTAAGTAAAAAGCCAGAGTGAGAGTGTTCGTTTTTCTTCCTTTTGCTGTTGCTGCAGCTGATCCAGAGGCCACAGGGGGGCTGTTCCTGCCTGGAAAATAAAGCCTACTTGCCCTCCTTGGCTCCCCCCAAATAAAATGCACTCATTTGCATTCCCATGCTGTAATTTAGCCCTCCTCTCTCTCGCTCTCCTTCTCTTTCACTATCTCACTATTCCTCATCCCTACATCTTTTCAGTCCTGGTCCTTGTGGTTCTGCAGGGATTTGAACGTGGGAGGGGAATAGAGGAGGGGAGGCAGAGAAAACAAAAGCAGAGTGGCAGTGTTGACTCAGGGTTGGTATCTGGACCACTTTTGTGGGGGTGGGTGCTCTTGAATGTGTGTGTGTGTGTGTGTGTGTGTGTGTGTGTGTGCGCGTGTGTGTGTGTGTGTGTGTGTGTGCGCGCATACATTCCTGGGGGGTTATTTACCGTGGTTGCTGCTGCTGCTGCTGCTGCTGCTGCTGCAGGTGACTCTCCGTGGGTAAACCTGAGCCTCCTAAATAAATATTCACCGTGGGGAAATTAGACTTGCGTCACCAAAAACTATTCACTCAGTCCTGACTCTCTCCACCTCTTGTCACCAAGAATGTCCAATCCATCAGCCGTCTTACTCCCAAATCCCCTAAAGACGTGTCACAGAGAAAATCTCGAAGTTTTTTTTTAAATGGAGCAAAAGGATGTCTGCCTGCTGTCAGTTTGCTTCTGTGTTGTACAATAACTGTCCATTTGAGCAAATTTTTCCTCTTCATCTGGCTGTCATTTTGGCTGTGTCAGTGCATATGGCACACATTTTTGTAAGAAAGCCTCTCTCAACAAATTTTGAAATGAATTGAAATGTTATTTTTTCTAATAGAGCACTAGAGCACTGTGAAAAAAATACTACCCTCTTGTGCCTTTAAGGACAAAAACGTCCACTTCCAAAAACTGCTATAAAAAGTGAACAGATAAATATTTTTTTCTGATTATTTCTCCATAAATCTCTTGAACAACTTCTGCACTGCTCAAAACTTCCACACATTCAATTATTGAGGATTTTAACCCATTAAATGCCAGTTTGTTTCCATGATGCTAATGGAAAAATCATACCAAAAAATGAGTTATTTTCCATATAAGAAACACTGGGGGCTGCAGGATTATTTTTTCATCAGTCTTGGAGTCGTCAAAGATTTGCCAAAATATTAACTTTGATGCATTATTAGTTTTTGTGTAGATTTAAAGTGTACTACCCTCTTGATCTCCCATTAAGTCTCTTTATAACCACCTATTTTTATCTTGCAGCCATTACAAAATCTAATCATGCATTCTGTAATGTTAGGGTTTTATTTATTTATTTTACATTTGCATTTTTTTAATTTTATTTCTTTTTACATTTAATTTTATTTTTTTTTATTTGTCCTTAAAGTCACAAGAGGGTAGTAAATTAAACTTACGCCTGAGGGTTAAGAGGAGCTGATATTTTGGTTGGATGCACTCGCAGCTTGTTTCCTCAGAGGTTTAAGCTCTTAAACTAAGTTATGGAGCGTACAAATACTGTATGATTTGTGGCTGAGATGATATTGCATTATTCATCCACTGTGCATGAGGTGTGGAGTAGGTAAAGAGCTCTGGTGGCTGAGTCGCTAAACGTGCTGCATTTTCTGTCACCTTGTAGTTCAGATCAAAAAGGAACCTGTTTGTGACCAGACTGAGACCACTACATTTTAAAGGTCTTGATGCAATTGTGCTGAATAGAAGTGCTGTGCTCAGATCTGCACAAACAACTTATATCAAAGGGGAAACAAACCAGAGTCTGATTCAACTGGATTAAACAACACAGGTTTGAAAACGGTATGAAAAAATAATTCTAGGACAGGTGAGCAGATCAAACCTGAGACCTAACTGAGAACATGTGTTTTGTAATTTGGATGGACTGCCCCTATATATATATTTATCACACCCTTGATATTAAAACTACAAAAAGAGAGAATACAAGAGTTAAAAATAAAAACTAGTTCAAAGCAGGCTATAAAAGCTGGCAGGCTGTATCCTGTAAACAGCATCGCTTCTGAGCTGAACCCCCTGCTGACCTGAGACCTGCATCTGAAGCAGACCCCTGAGTCTCCGGTCATAATGTGGTCAGCTGAGGCCTCGTCTCCAAGCGGCAGGTTGGCTCCTTCTACCATTCGTTTTCTTAAAATCCTTTTATGTGCTTTAGGGGGATTTAGCAGGCCTCTACATCCAGCGTCCTCTCAGCAGCCAACTTCCAGCGCTTACAGGGAAAAGGGCGCTTACAGTATAATTAGGCTGGTCAAAGAAGGAGGCTCACTCTCAACGGTAAATCCACACAGACTTTAAGGAGGCTTGGGCCATTTGTTGGGTCTTCCAGAGCGTGACCAGAGCAGCTCTTGATGTCTCACTGTGCTAAAGGTCAGGGCTTTAGGAAGTCATGCAGCAGGAGGGAGAACTTTGACTTCTTAACCTCTGATTAAACTGATATTTACCCACATTTTACGTCCCCATTCACACCAAAGCCCCCAAGAAAAGGAAGATGACTGCTTAGAAAACCTAATATTAAATTGCATAAATAGAATATCAAGGGAAAAAAACAAGCAAAAACAAGTAAATGATTGCTTATACGTCGTAGATGATACTTTCAAAATCAGTTTTTTACATGTTCTTTTAATATTCAAGTAAAGTTGTATAGATTTTTTTGGGGGAAAAAAAGAACAATATATCGATAATGAGCTCTCAGTAATGATTAGTTTTACTTCAGGTCATAAATCAGGTGGTACAAATGCTTGAAGGTGTGGTTGTGGCTTTGCTTTACGCCAGCAGCAGAGGCTGTGAGGCGAGCAGATGTAGCCTTTAGTACTGTTTTAACCCAAGTCTGGTGGCTCTACATCTGAAAGAGGAAGTGTGTGTGTTGGGGGGGACCTGCTGTGCCAATCTGTTCTTATTAGTGTTTATTAGCCCCCTCCAAACGTGTAAAGACATGAACATCGCCTGCTGGAGTCGGAGCGTAGCTGTTTGTTTGCACCAGGCCCTCCTCTCTGTCCAGAGACCTGAATCTTTCTGGGCTCATCAGCTTCTGATTTGCTGCCATGACACCTAAAAGAGGATCACAAGTGTATCTTCAGGAAGAAAATCCCTCGAGGAATTTACAAACTTGAAGAATGAATGCAATTTCAACTAGTCCTTTGTGATATTAGAACAATTTTGCATTTTGGTTTTAGGCTATACACAATCTGATAAATCAGAGTGAGAAGGGCAGTTCTGTTCATTGACCATTTAAACCTACCTACCGACATTGGAGCTCAATACTGTTTGACCTCTTGACCTGTGGCAGTAATCGGTGGCTATTCACAAATCCTTTGTTGTTCTTTGATGCACAATCCCTTTTCATTTTTACTCTTAAATCATCCCCAACCTCATAGAGTGGCTCAGTCTTTGCAGAAGCTGTGATCTGCCACGTTCCATATTAACATATTGCTGTCAGTCAGCGCCCCCCCCTCCTGCACATCCTCTAATGTTATTGAAGGGAGAAAGATCAGAGGGGCAGCCGTATCCCCACACTCCATCAAGAGCGTGTATATATGTGTGCGTGTGTGTGTGTGTGTGTGTGTGAGTGTCTGGCCGGCTGGCAGGAAGTGGGGGCTGCTGCCTTTGATGGTCACACTCCCTCAGATGTGTCATTGCTGCAGCCGGCGTCGCGTCTCTGCTTGTTGAGCTCTCGCCTCTGAGAAACAACAGCTCTGATAGACACCTTAACACACACATAAAAACACACTCAAAGTGTATGCACACAATTATTCAGAAAAAAACTAAAATAAAAGTGGCTTCACACCAGGATGGACACATCCACCCGCCCCCCTGAGTCATAACTGCTCAGGCTGTTCCACCTTTCCACTTTACTGTCAGTGATAATCGGTTGTGGCGTGTGACCGCGCCGGGCTCTTTGTCTATTGGTCGTGCCTGTCATGCAGCCAGTGAGGTGTGTGCATGCATGCGTGTGTATTAATGTGTATGTGCGTCGCTGTGCTCTGGCCGGGCTGCAGAATTGCAGGGAGGCTCCGGTTACATTGTTATTCTAAACAGGGTGTTTTCAGCCTCTCGTCCTCGCAGTCATTCAGCAGAGCGATCTGTCGGTTCGCTCCCCTCCCTCCATCCCTCCCCAGGGACCAAACTGTGAACTTAACACACTCGGCTCTGATGACTTCCCTGATGGTGCAAAAAACAGCCAACTCTACAGCTGTAATGTTATTGCTGGAGTGGCTTGAATGTTGCATTGTTCCTCTGGTTTAAAGTGTGTGTGTTACATATTGAGAGCGAGGGAGGGGGTGTGTGTGAGTGTGTATATGTCATCTTTTCCCGCTAACCCGCAAAAAGCCAGGGTGGGGTGAGGGTGTGTGTGCGTGTGTGTGTGTGTGTGTTGTTGAGGTCTAGATGAAAGTGGAAAACAGCAGAGGAGGAAACAAAATCGAAGGGGTGAGGGAGGTGAAGCTGGGAGCAAACGAAAGCAAGAGTGTGCGAGAGGGGGGGAAGGGGGCAGGCGTTCTTAAAACACTGTGGAGTCCAGATCAGAAATAAAACATAAAAAAGGGGAGAAGAGGAAGGAGGAGGGGAAAAAGGGAGGAGGGATTGTGCTCCAGTGTGTTATGTGTTTCGGATCCTATGGAGTGAAGCTGCAGCCGGGGGAGTAAACTGTGCGAGTCCAGAGAGCTCAGCTCTGTATGTTCCAGCTGACATTTTTGATTTTGACAGATTTTTTTTTTTTCTGCTGCAAGATCTTTTTTTTCTGCCCCTCCTGGTTTATTATCAGCTAAGACAAAGGCAGGAGAAAAGAGCTAAAGAGAGAGAGAGAGAGAGAGAGAGACCCACAGTGAATAGATGTTGCGCAGCTGACAGCAGAGAAAGCAGCACAGAGAGTTTCCAGCCATCGCGCTCTCCGACCACAGCCTTTTCTTCCTAGGAGATTTAAAAAAAAGGACAAAAGCGTCTGCCCCCCCACCACCACCTTCTCCATCCCGCTACCATCCGATCACCAGCCTGCTCGCCGCCGGTGTATGGTGCTTTTCTCTCAGCTCTCAAAGGCATGGACTGAAGATGATGCAGCCGAGGGCTTAGTGAGAGATCGCTCCGCAAAAACCCCTTCCCTCACCAACAGGGCCAGACCAAGAGGAGCAACTCCGGGGGAGGGGGGGAGGGGGGGTTGAAGGAGTGGAAGAGGAGGAGGAGAAGAAGACGAAGAGAGGGGTGGGGGGGTACCCTCCTTGGATTATTGTGGAGGGTCTTTCACTTCCCTTTTTTTGTTTTTTTTTTTCTTTTTTTCCCCCTCTTCAGTCTCCTCAATCATCTTCTGTTTTTGCTGCGATGCATAGTTTTTAAGCCGAAGAATGTGGAGACAACATTTTCCAGGCAAGCAGCATGTTTCCTGTTTTCTTTTCTGGATGTCTAATAAAGTCTGGCATGTGGGTGGTGGAGAGGTGGGGGAGTGTGGATAAGAGGAGGGGAGAAGGAGGGAGTGTGTGGGTGTGCTATGTGGTCGATAAAGGTAGGCGAGTGGTTCGGCGTGTTGTCTTTTTCCAGGTCTGCACGTCCGTGTTGCACCGCTGCACTTGGCCCTGTGTTCGTTGCCTCCTGTGCGGTCTGAGCGCGCTCCGTAGCTCAGGGCAACGCAGTAGAATAAAAGAGCGGGAAACAGAGAGAGGAGAGTGGAGGGGAGGGAAGGTCCGCTGTGGTTGTGCCATGGATGCTGTTGACACCCGCTTTTGTCCGGTGGTGGAGTGTGGACCCGGCCCGCCCATGCACACAGAGGGTACCATTTAAAACAGGCGTGCGCTCATTTTCTTGGCAGGGGATGGATTGGTGTGGCGGGCAGCCGGGTGGTGACAGGGGTGGGGCACTGGCAGTGCGGGACAAGTGGCCTTTGTGTGCTACTTTTGGGGAAGTGAAGGGAGGGAAGGGCAGGGAGGAGGCTGCCAACAAAGGGTGCTTATTCCCACTCCCCCCCTCACCAGCTTACCCCCTCTCTTCAACCACTACAACTCATGCAGTGACCTCGTGCTGTCACAGGCAGATGAAGGGTTGGTGTGTGTTTATGGCGGGTTTTGTGTATGTGTGTATATATAAGAGGGAGGAAAGTAGTAAATGAGTAATTGAGCCTCCAGAAACCAGGAGTACAGGCTCTGGCAGAGCGCCATACGAAAAGGGAGGAAACTCCAGCGAGGGAAACAAAGTGTTGTTTGACCCAGTGGCACATCTGTGCATTATGCCAAACTTCTCCGTTACTCCAGTCCTTTGCAGCTCCTGGCAGATCGCCATGGTTGTGTGTGGGTTCCTATGCATTTGTTGCCACATGTATGCAAGTGCATTCCTGCTGCCTCTGTGTTTTCTTGCAGATCTCGCTTTGCTTTGTGCAGCTTGTGCCTCCCCATGAACGCTTACAGCACATGAGTGCACATGGTTGTTAAGGTTGAGGTCGATAGATTTCTGCTCTTATCAAATACATTTCTAAATAGCTAAAGTTGGTATGGTTGATTTACTTTTGCACACCTTTTCCTCGAGCCACTGAATTCATTTCACTTATGGATATGGATATGCTTAAAGTTGAAAGTTGAACTGACAGGATCCAACCAGAACCTCTCACTGGAGAAAACCCACCACTGTTGGTCTTGCTGAACTGCAAAACCACACAATTTACTCCCAGCTGTGGCAAAAGAATTTTTTTTAAAAATTGTATTTAACAAATTATCTCTGGCTGAGAGCAGATGTCACATCGCAGAGAGCACATTAGACAAGAGCCAAGTTTCAGTTTGGCCTTAAGGCAAATTCCTGGGAAAATTATCATTAATTCGCTACAGCCGATACAATCAACTGCCAGCGCCATTTGCCGTTTCAAATGGCAAAAATCAGCATTCAGTGCTGACTTATTATGAGAAGCCTGTTACTTCTAGATTCCTCTTTGCTAATAAAAAGTCTGCCCTCCATTGGGATGTTCATGCACCCCCCCCTACACAGCTTCCTGTTTGGCTGCCTGTGTTAACCAGAGGATGTGGGTCATTTTTCTGCACAGTGCTGCTCAGGATGGCACAATAAATGGCCATAACTGTTGTTGGTCAGCAGCAGCAGCCACCCCCACCCGGGCTTGTTGTCAAGAAGGAGCCACCTGCAAACAGCTGCTTGGGGTTGCTAGGTAACCGGTGGCAGCAGATGATGATAGTATGGCGAAGGGCTTGTCTCCTTTTCCTCTCCCCTTTCCCTTTCCCCCTTGTCTGGCCACAACACAACTGCATGTCCCTGTTCCCTTCTGGTCCCTCTTCCCCTCACTGAGGCAACATAACACCAGCAGCAGAGGCCAGCGGTAGGAAGAAACTCCGAGCTGCCTTCCCCACATTAATGGAAACTCTGGCCTCATCTCCCGTTGCGCCGCTCTGCTCCATCCTGCTGCCAGACTCTGACTAAGTGTTGCTGGCTCAGGAACCGCAGCCTCCAGTCCGGGTCGGTTTCTGGTTCCACAAGTATTTTTCTTCAGGAATGATCAGAATAAAATACTAGTGACTGAAAGAGATTGAGCAACAGAAAAAAAAAGAAAATGACAAAGACTGATCTCATAAATATTAATAATCTAACTCAAGTGCTTTTAAGCCTTTTTCAGCAGAGACCTAGATTTCCAAAATAATTCTCATTGTGACCCAGTTCTCATTTTTGACGACTGTTGTGTGATCTAATTGAGAAAAATGTTATCTAGATAAAATAATATCTAGCAGTTTTAACCAACCACTCTGAGCTTTTAGGAAATAGATTCCTTTAGAAATCATCACGTGGTACTTTTATTCCATTTACAAGAGCATAGCTATCACAAAAGTATGATTCGTGCTTATTATATGTTCCTAATGTAAACCTACTGAGAAGTGTTTGTTGTCATTTGGATGTCAAAAATGAGAAAATGAAATACTCCTGGATCATTGATCAGATTAAACAAGAAAACATCACTTTGAGGGATTTGTTAGATTGCAATTAATTGATTTCATAGATTACTCGTGAAAAAATGTAGTTGCAGCCCTTCATTAAACAGTGCAGCACCAGCAGGGGGTGTGTATGTGTGTGAACGTGTATTACATGCATTTATTCCTTTGGCAGGTAAACCCACGACAGCAGCTGCCTCTTTCTGAGAAAAAATGAAAATGTACTCGTCCCAAATCATCACACACACATTTGCAGCCTGGCAACAGTTTAGCAACAAGCAGAGGAAGCGAGAACACAGAGGAAAGGAAATGAGGGGGGATTAATTAATGGGGGAGTGAAATTAAGAGCACTCTGCCTCCTGCTGTTCTCGCAAAACCTCTCCCCTCGATGTGAACGTTTGTTGACATTTGAAGCTCTGTATGCGTCACATTGACTTATATAGTTGTTTTTTTTTTCACTGCTGATGAAATAATAATTACATGTCGACAAAACGTCAAAAGCATTCACTTTTCAACCAATTTTTAAACGGATAGGAAAAGCACATCAGTCCCAAGCTATCTTATCATCTGACGGTACCAATCGAATACACCTGCCAGTTTCAGTTAATAACACCACAATGTTTTAACAGCTACATGTAGCACATTTAAACACATGAAATGATACTGCAGATAATTATATACACGCCATTCAGTGTCACCATAGAGAGAAAAGGTGCCGAGAAGGGTGTTGTGAATGCATCACTTATCACTCGCGGTATTGTGCAGCTCAACAAACCCAGTAGTTCTGGTTAAGACTGGTTTGATGTACATGCTGTCAGTTTAGCACAGGGAGAGTGTTGGCTGTCACCTCGCTGCTTCCCTTGCCCGAATACATCATCTCCTTTCCATCAAAATCAGCAGAGTGAGAATCAATCCGTCACACAGGACACACAAATACACACTCCCAGAAAGACGAGACCGAGACGAAGGGAAGGAAAAGAAATGATAGAAAAGGAAGAGAAGGAATGATAGTTGAGGTGAAAGGACGACAGAGGAAAGGAGGGGCAGTGATTGCAGCGGAGGAATGATAGGCAGAGGTGGGGAAGAAATTTACGTGAAAAGAGAGATAAATGAAGGAGAGGCGGCTACATGGTGAGCGAACACAGATACAGAGCGAGACATCGGCGGACAGGAGGAGCTGTCAGAAGATGCTATCGTGCAGGGAGAGATCTGAGAAAATGCAATGCTGCAGACGATGTGGTGAAATGTAACGGTGGAAAAGTCGAGAGGGAGATTGAACGAGCGAAGAGACTGAAAGGTCAGAGAGAGATGGAGAGAAACCCAGCGGATGATTCATGGAGTTCAGCCTGAGTTGTGCCTGAGGGTTGGATGCAGTCTGCCAGGCGCTCCTCTCTCTTCTCCCCCACTGCCTCACCCACTCTCACCTGCACACCCACGGCTGTCTATAATCTCTACCAGCCAGTAGCTACTGACTTACATGAAGCAGGGAGAAGGTTACAGGTGTTCTGAGTCAAAGACAGCCTTGCATGCTGAAAAACCTGCAACGCTTTAATCAATATTTTATATATCACCTTTAAATCAAATGACAGCATGATATGAAAGAGGTTGCTTGACGTGCTGAGATCAGCTCTCCAGCTCTACCTCTTAGCCTCTTTTACCGCATGATTGTGGTTTTACTGCATATTTATGAACAAATTAATAATGAATAAAACTACCACATGCACCAGCTCTAAATGATCATAGTTGCCAATTAGCTAACTGGTGGAGACAAAAATAGAGTTCAAGGAAAGAATAAATGATATTGTTAGTCTGTTAGTGTTGCAAGTTGGATTATTAGTTAGTTTTGGATTGAGATTTCTAATGCAAATCCACACTTCAGTGAATATTTGCACCTTCTGTATAGTTCTTGCCTTTGTTTATCTGCCATATAGCACTGATTTTGTCTCTGTTTTTTACCACATAATCAGAGTTTTTGCAAATTTATTCTTAGTCACTTTATTATCTTCGGTTCTTATCTCTACACTACTGTATGTTTACATGTTTATATGTATATAGGTTTATGTTTATATGTCATGCACCAAGTTAAATTCCTTATTTGTGCAAACGTACTTGGCAATCAACTTGTTTCTGATTCTGCAGCTAACATGTTCTCCTGTGCAGGAGCTAAATATTATTTTAATTATTATTATATATTTAATTATTATATTATTTTAATTAGTCTGTGTATTACTTTTACAGTTAATTCATTAATTGTTTAGTCAACAAAATGTCAATAAACAGTTGAAAAAGCCTGCAATGAATCAGAGCTCAAGGTGTTTTTGTCTATTTTTTGGTTTTGAAACTATAATCCCCATATCTGAGAAGCTGGAATCAGTAGATGAGGTCAGGCCCTACACAGAGAAGCGCACTCTCTCTCCCACCCTCACCTCAGTTTGGTGTAATGGACTCGGTTTTCACCGCCCAGCTGCCTCCATTAATATTCAACGGGCTGTCAGCTGCAGATGTGGCACAGACAGCCGAGTCGCCACGCCTCACCTTTCCCCGCCGTCATGTCAGCCGTCTTGAACGGCGAGTGAGATAAGTGGGCATGGAGGCACTGATGGTGGATGGTGGTGGGCTGAGGAGCAGGAGGAGGAGGAGGAGGAGGATGATGGGATGCTTGCTGTCTCTCTGTCAGGAGAGTAAACATCTCCTCTGCCCTTTGCACTGAGAGTGTGAGGAGGGGGGTTATGGACGTTTTTGCACCTCTGACCTCAACTGGCGCAGATGCCAGCGGTGCCAAAAATAAAGTGCATTAAAACTGGCAGCTAAAGCCTGCTAAGTGATCACCATGACAATATGGGCGGATGGCATGAGGAGACGACTCCTCTGCCCTGACAGGCCGGACTGCTCACTTCCTGTCATCCTTCTCCACGTCCCTCTCTCCTGTCGTCTCTCTCACTCTTTCACTCTCCTCTTCTCTTTCTCTGATACATCTCCTGGGAGCTCTTTAGGCTAACAGGCAGTGCTTAGTCTATTTTTATGCACGCTTGTTTTATATTTTAATTTCACTCTTCTCCATTTGGCTGTTTTTCCCCCTCCCTCCCCCTCCCACCTGTTTGTTTTTCCACTGTGCATTTGTTTGTGCTTTCCAATCTGAAATCCTAATCTCACCTTTATCTGCCATAATCAGCCTCCTCTGCTGCGGTAATACCACAGGGCATGTCCCTAATGAGCGCTCCTCTACCTCTCTTCTCCCTTCCTCCAACCTTCACCTTATCTCGAGCCTGACGTCATCGTAATCTTCAGGATACCTTAAAGAGCACGCAGATGTACACACCTGCACTTCCACATGCACAGAGTGAGATCAGTGTACTGTAAGCATCCAGATGTTGATCTTAGCAGGAGAGCAGCAAAACACAAGATAAGAGTGATGTCATGGAATCACAGTGAAACACCAACAAGAGGCCTGGTTTAGGTGTCCTCTGGAGTGACCTGTTGTGTCATCTTGGACATATTCAGAGAGGGAAGATCATGACCTGTACAGTGTTAGGACACTGGTATTCAGGGGGGAACAGTTGCTTTCTTCTCAGGTTCATCCATCTACTGGCTGGTTTCTGCCGCTCAGCGGCATGAATATTGATGCTCCTCTCTTGTTAACATTGTATGAAGCAAGGTGCATAATTGTCTGTCTTCTCAGCGAAACACGTCTTTTTCAGCGGGGACGAAGGTCGGTTCACTGGGGAGCTCGGCTCTTCTCGGCTCTCTTCGCTTTGTGCGAGAAAAATTGGTGAGAGGGAAGGAGAGCAAGTCGACTTTTCACATCCAGAACGCACTTTGTCAAGTGCGCTGAAGTGCAGACATGAGTCGGCTGCGGGAGTTGTTTCACGCTCATAGCATTTTTTCCTCTAACGCTCTCAATTTCAATGATACATGGCTCTTTTGAGGCAGGGCAGCCTCATTTCTAAAGGGGTAGCCCGCCGTTTTTTTTTTTTTTTTTCCTCTTTTATTTATTCCACGTCTGCTGGTTCCACTCATGAGACAAATGTGGGATCCTCTCCCTTGAACTGAGATATGAGAACAAAGTGTGTGCGTGTTAGTGTGCTGTTGTCATTGCTACACTCAAGGGAATACATTCCTCTTGGTATGATAGAGAGTGTGTGTTTGTGTGTGCGTGAACATGCATAAGGATTTCTCTGTGTGATGTAAGTGTTTGGGAGTCATGAAACAATACAGTGTTCCTGTAAGTGAGGCTGTGGTCTAATCCAGTCTGGAGTCGGAGCATTGATTTATTGAGCAGCACTCAGTAGTTGGGAGAGGCCCTGCTTCTTGCTCTAGCCTAATCAGCACATGTGCACTCACACATTCAGGACGTCGTTATCCTCGGAGTCTTTTTCAAGCAAACAGTGATGACAGCAGTTGACTCCAGCTGGCAGCAGAGTGTCACTTGTTGGTTTTAGTGTAAGAATTTGACTTGACACAGTGGGTGTTTCTTCCAGAAAAACCTGTGTGCTTCATTGTGTTTTTAATTACCTAATTTTTTTTTTTTTTTGGTTTAATATTTTTATTAATTATTATTTATCTCATCATGATTATCTAACACACCTTAACCATGAATAGAAAAGAAAGAAATATTGCATTTCTAGCCATGCAGATTTTTTGGGGATCACCAAACCCAAAACAATGGAAAATGATTTTTGTATAGGTTTTTTTTTCTAAATTTATTTATTTATTTTTTTTTTTACTGGAACAACTGTTTTTGTAGTGGTCATTTCTATAACACATGCCCCCTCAGTCTATTAATCGACTAATCTGTCAGTTTGTTCTTTGATAATTATTCCTTCTTTCGATTAGTCATTTCATGCTTTTTCATGCTTACTGATTAATTTACAAGAAACATATGAGAACATCATTTGTAGTTTGTCTGAAACTCGAAATCAGCCAATCGATTTTGACAAAATAATGTGCGATGGTCAAATTTCACGGTTTAAGGATAGCCCTGTTTTTTGCTGAAACTGTTTTCGTAGGTACCATTACTTTAATGTCTTCTACCTAAAATATTCGTCTTCCTCTCCCCGTTTCTGTCTCCAGGTATTCGGCCCCAAATCATGAACGGGCCGATGCATCCGCGCCCCCTGGTGGCGCTGCTGGACGGGCGCGACTGCACCGTGGAGATGCCCATCCTTAAAGACTTGGCGACTGTTGCCTTCTGTGATGCTCAGTCCACACAGGAGATACATGAGAAGGTAGAAAACACACACACACACACACACACATACATACATACATATTCACTTTTTCAATATTAGCAGAAAGCTTATGGAAAGAAGATCCCTGTCACTCAGTCACTCACGCTTGCCTCTTTCTTTTCCTATCATAACTCTGATGTGTGAAGTGCATTATATTGGCCCCATATGAACTTGCCAGTTAAAATATAGTGGCTTCATTATGATTTAATGTCACTTTGTGGCACAGAGCGTGACGCCTATATCGGTGCCATTGTTCTAATAGAGAGTCTTGTATGGCGGGGATGCAGTGTAATTACATTGGCTTGTAGAGGCTCTTTATTGCTTTTTATGCAGCGCCCTGGCTGCAAAACAATATATGGCCACGAAGATGGGTATCGGCGAACTGCTATCTCTCCATCTGCAGACGGAGTGAGAGCTGCTCTATCTTTCCTCTCGTTGTTTTTATGAAAATGGCACATATTAAAAACGGAACATTTGCATAAGATCAATTCAATCAAAGACCTTGGGCGGTGAGGAGAAGGGGGGAAGCGTGTGGCTTTTTGTTTGTTTTAACACTGCCTTATCAGGAAAAACATGATTGTAATGTTCACCTCGCCAGCATATTCAGCAGTTCACAGTAATAACTCGCAGTCTAGATACCCAGAGGGGTGGTGTAGATTGAAAATGTTCAATCTCTTCTTTCCGCCGCATGGATACGGAGATGCAGCGCTGATAATTCAGGGAGTTTCAGTATGAGGTTTGCAGGCCAGACACTTGCTGGCATACTACTCCGTCCAGACCAGAAAATGCAGGAAGGTTTGACAAGGGTTGAAAATGAAAGCGGCTTGAGGTTATGTCAGGACCTCGACCCTGTAATCTCTTATTTCTCAGGTGATGGGGTCACAATGATACACACAGCCGAATACAGATCAAGATGAAGTTACAATATCACTTCAGTGAGACCAAATCCTGCGCACAGCACCTGCGCCACAATCTCATAGTTGTCGTGTCTCGCAGTCACATGTGGCTGCTAAAATCTGGATGACGGCCCATATGGCGAAGAGTCAACACTGGCCTATCACACTGTACACTGGTGGAGTGCTCATTCAATTGTGGTGTTAAGATTAAGGCTGCCACTAATGACTGGTTACATAAGCAAATCTTTTATTGATGTTTTGTTTCATCTGTACAAAGTCAGTTAATCTTTGAAATGCCTGTCACACTAGTGAGTGAGCCGCTGTTTTTTTTTTTATTTATTTCTCGAGGCTTTACTTTGCCATGTTAGCCTCACAAAGAGCATCTTTTTTTGAACTGTCTTCTCCTTTTTATTCACATCTCCGCTTCACTGCTGAAGTGGATTTAAAAGGTGCAATCAATGAAGGATCATCGCTTTCTTTTCATGACATACTCCACATTATTGTGTGATAATAACGATAACCTGCAGTGCTTTTTTTCCTGATTGTTGAATGTTGTTATAATAGCCGTGTCACCCTTTATGAAGTGCTAAAAGCGACATTTTTAACAGCAGATGGAGAAACAACCAGCTCTTGTCCCCACTACATCCACACTGCTCACTGGTGGGATGACCTCATTGCCATAAAATCCCTCCCCAGTAAGCCATGGAGTCAATCGCTCACACACAAACTCAATAGTACGCATATCACTAAATCGTACTCTTTTGCAACAGTGTACTCTTGTATCTGACTCCTCCACCCAGGCCAAAACAGGAAGGCCTCGTTTCCATGTCAGAAAAGCTTGGGCATCATCAGAAATGATAGATGTTAAAAGCAATAAGGCTTTTGTTACAGTAGATATGGAATGGGTCAGAGTTTCCATTAAAGTAAACTACTTTCTGAGTAGAAAGAAAAAAAAAACTTAATTGCTTTCACCCTGAAAAACTCCTTTATGCAGTGCAAAAAAAAAACACTAGGAAGAAGAGAACTGTGTGTGTGTGTGTGTGTGTGTGTGTGTGTGTGTTTTGTGCTTTAACCTTGAACTAGTATCTGGAAGGCCTGTCCGGGATGCTGCTCTAATAAAAGCAGTATGGAAATTCAGAGCTAATCTGCTAATCACAGGAAAGCTAATGCAGTTTGGCTGGAGGTGAATGCAGAGCTGTTATTTAGGCTCTGACAGGGGCTCTGGCTGATACTGAGAGGGGAATAGTTTAGATCCACATCAGTCTGAATCACCAGTCAGGTCACCTTGTCTGTGTCAAGTGGCAGAGGAGCAGCATTACACACCTACTGAGGTGACTAAATTCAGTATTTTTTACTGTGACAGAGTGAACATTTTCAGATTTTTTAACAGGAAAAACTTGCATCTTGTATATGATAAAGAAATATGTGCAACAGGGAAGGTACCTCTATTCCATGATGGAGTGATATGCTGCATGTACATGATTACAGATGCAACAGACTATGGAAAACAGAAATAAAGTTTATCATCTCAGTTATAATCTGGCCTGGATATTTTTTTTGTGGATAGGTGTATCTTGACACTCATGAAGCATTTTATTGCCACATGTAAATGGGTCAAAAGGTCTCTGAGTGCAGTCATTTTTTTGACCCCTTGTTCTCATCTCTCAAGGTTGACCTCTCTGTCCAGACAATTGCTCAGAGCCTTTGTCCATAAACACCCTCGGGGTCTGAGTGTAATTGTGATGACCATGCGGAACCGCATCCCCTCCGAGACAATATAATGACTTGTTCCACTTCAGCGCAGGTCTGTGAAAGGACAGTGTGTCAGTGCTGCTGGTGACCATGTGACGTCTGTAGAGCCCCTCTCTGTGAAATCTTAAAGTGTCCTGACTCATGGCAGACATAATTTTCATGGCTCGTCTGGATGGATGGAATGTGATCTTGTGATTGTCACGAGTTCTTATGATAAGTTCTAATGAGCTAATAGCCATGTTGCATGCACAGGCCACATTAAGCCGCAAAATGAAGGCAGATAAATCAATAAAATACTGCATTACTGTACTTAATTGTGTGTCTACAGGTGCTCAATGAAGCAGTGGGAGCCATGATGTACCACACCATCACCCTGACCAGAGAGGACCTGGAAAAGTTCAAAGCCCTACGCATCATCATCCGCATCGGCAGCGGCTACGACAACATTGATATCAAAGCTGCTGGAGAGCTGGGTACGAACTCTCCACCATCTCTGCTAAAACATTACCTGTACCAAGTCATATCCAGTAATGCATGGTGTTTAATGCTGTTGTACTGTATATATCCCAAAATATAGAGTAGTAGAGCGAGCTAGTATTCAGATTTACACAGTGGTATAGTCTACGTCATACGCTGGTATACGCCGTATACCTACTATAAAACGTCCCGAATTACTGAATAACCACTAAAAATGCTCAGAGATATGCATCAGCATGGATTCTAGGGGTCCATGATTGACAAGAGCCCAGAGAGGCCCCTAATACAATTATAATACTGACAAAATAATATGACAATCAGTAATAAACTCACATTCAGACATATATTTTATTTATAATGTATTGGTAACAGTAAGTTTATTTATTTTGAAAACATTTCTCAACGACCTCCCCTCCTCTATTTACGGAAAATGGTTCAGTCCACCTGCAGAGCGCTAACAGACAGCGCGACTAGCGAATGGAGGAGGAGATGGCAGGATGCCTCAGAAGTCAGGGAAGAAGAAGAAAAGAAGAAAAAAGAAAAGAAAAGAGAAAAGCTCAGATAGTTTATGAACTAGCTCACTTTACTCTCCATATTAGCTCATATTTCTGAAGAAAACGGATTGAAAAACTCATTGAATATGAGAATTATAGTCAAAAATATCACTAAAATGCATAGTTTTATGTTAAACAAGCGTCAAAGTTTTCCACTGAGGGATGACCAGTAACATTTCTTTTCATGGAGCTAAAATTCCTGCATACTATGCAGCCAAACATGAGGTCAGAGTATACCCACTAGAATAAACCAGACAGTGTGCTATGTCGAAAACTGCAGAAGGATTGCTTCGGACAGCATGTTTACCGTTTCCTCGTTTTTCTTTACTGTTCAGAGCAGTATCAAAGGCTGTGTGAGGTGAATGGTGGACATCCAGCTGTGAGCCTGAATGTTCAAAGAGACAGAAAAGGAAGAGAGAGAAGAGTTCAGTCTTCTCTCTGAACCACCACCCAGGATTATATCAGCAGACTGGTGGCTCAAACAGCCCTTACAGTTGACAAAGCTGCCATTTTCCTGCCAATTCGAGATACTGTGTCGAGCTGCCACCCACTCACCGAAGGCGCTGTGCCTCGCGAAGCAGGAGTCAAAAGCTATCATGCTTGGAGAAGGCCGCCCTGATATGGCGGCTGTTCTCGGGGAGAAGAAAAGGGACCATTGATTGAGTGGACTCTGGCTATTTTTTGCCATCCAGAGACGTCTGTGCTGTTACTCTGAGATACAGAGTGGGATGAGGACATTAGTGGAGAGCGAGGGCAGGCAGAAGTGCTTAAGTGGCGATAATGGAAATCTTTGTGTTGTTGGAGGATAGGCAAGGTAATACCACAAGGTCAGAGGTTTGAATACTCTGAAGGTAACAAAGTTATGAGTGTTTGACTGAACAGTGCATATGCTTTATCATGCATGTGTGCATCGTTTTAGAAAATAATTCACATTACTTGGGATCATATTGTCATTTGTTACAAAATTCTGTTACCTAAGTTATTTCTACTATTCCAGGCAAACTGTAAGTAAAAATATCCAAATTAATTATTTATATATTTTTTTTTGTTGCAACATTTTCCTTTTCTAATGCAACACAGTTCATTACATTGAAAAGTGTATTATAAATTTGCAATGTGGTGATTATTAGAATATTTATAAATCAGCACAATTCTCTTACTGGCCTGAATTTACTCATATCTATTGGAAAAATAATGTAATTTGAATTATGATCCTGATTTCAATCATTTTCTTTGGAAACGAGCAGGAGTAATATTCAGTTATTGTCCTTGTGTGTTTGTCGTTCTTTCCTCAGGCATCGCTGTGTGTAACATTCCCTCGGCAGCTGTGGAGGAGACGGCAGACTCCACCCTGTGCCACATCCTCAACCTTTACCGGCGGAACACCTGGCTCTACCAGGCTCTCCGGGAGGGCACGCGGGTCCAAAGTGTGGAGCAGATCCGCGAGGTGGCGTCCGGCGCCGCCCGCATCCGGGGCGAAACCCTCGGCCTCATCGGCTTTGGTTGGTAACATTTATTCTGCAGTTACTTTTCCTCTTGCCAGTGTTTTTTTATTCCCTTTCCTTGCCCTCTGCTCTGTGCTTTCATATCCTCTCACTGCTCAGTGCGCCCACTGTTTTCCTGTCCTGATAAGGTTATTTTTCTCCCTTATCCGTCCCTCAGATTATCTCAAGGTTGTCTGTTTCGTCTGCCTCCGGACTGGCTTCCTATTCTCTGCCACACTGTTCTCTCACTCTGCCACTCTAATGCTCACCATTATATCTCCATTATTCTCTCCTCTACTGTTTTCAGCTCTTCTTCTTTCACTGCCGTCCCTCGACATCATGCCTGTGTGTGTGCGTGCGTGCGTGCGTGCGTGCGTGTTACAGTGTGTTTTCCCTCTCTGCACCTGTTTTAATGCTGATTGTGTGTGTTTGTGCAGCATTTTACCCTGCCTCAACATTAGTGGGCTGACAAATGCTTTCAAAAGCCTTTTCCAGAGTGCCACCTTATCTCTGTGTCCATACACACACACACACACACACACACACACAGACAGACACAGCCTCCCCTCTTAGACTTACTGTGCCTAAACAGCAGGTCCTGGCGCTGAGATTGTCCCCCCCATTCTATCTCTTTTTCGCCCAATCCTCCCACCTCCAGCCACCTCTCCCGGTCTTTCTGGCTCGAGCCACCTCCAAAACAATGTCCATTGTCAGCAGGAGGTTGGGGAAAGCGAAGGCCTCCTGGTGTTTGTTTGTAGGACTCAGGCACATACAGCCAGCTGTACAACTCTGCAGGCTGCAAACACACCAAATGGGGAAAAGAAAAAACCTCTGGCTCTGAGGCAACAATAGACTCAGGAGTACTTCGTGTACCAGTGCTCATGTACTCTTTGCACTCTCGGTGTAAGTGTTGGTCAACTTCATGATGTTTTTATTTATTTTGCATTTTTTTTATTAAACTATTGTTTAATAATGGAGATGATGCCAGAAAATATGACAATAGACACTGATTGCTTTATCTGAAAACATCAGTGGAAGCTTTAAATGTAAAAAAGAATATGACATTCAATATGGCATGACTTAGAAGCTAACAAGTTGAGCGTGACAGTTTATTATGCACATTTGAAAATAATAAATTCACTTACTCGCTCTATCTGGAGCTTTCAACTACAGCTCATGTTCCTCGATGGAAGGAGTTTGGCTATTTGTTGCTCAACTCTTTAACACATTTGGTCTTAAAAAAAATCTTAGTGTTAAAATATTAGTGTCAGTTTGATGCTCTCATTTGCAAATCATTACATGTTCCATATCATGACGTAGTAGGTGAATATAATATTTTCAGGAGAAATCCACCCCAACCACCGTTTTTTGACTGCCAGCTTCAGCTGCACACTTTACCTCTCACAAAAGCAGCATTCTTGCCTTCATGTTGGCCTTGACCAGTCACTGCCAAAACTGCCACATCGCCACCAGGTGGAATTGATTTCACAAATCTTTGTGTTGTGGCCTCATAGTTAAGAGCAGAGTGTTGTCCTCGTCCTTTGCTTCTGTTGAAATGAGCATCACAAAGCAAAGTTCTTCTACTGAGAGCTGTGTGTCAGGCCCTCTGGTGACTGTGTGTTCTCTCTTTTAGCAGTATTGATCAGCGCAGGAAGGTAGGAGAAAGCAGAGGTTTTTTTTTATCTCCACATAAAAGGAAAAAAAAAATACATGCAGTTGTCTTATAGATTGTAGAGCTACAGAACAGAATTAGGAATTAGAGATATTTGCAGATACAGAAAGCAACTTTAAAACACTTGACCACCAGCAGCTTCAGTAAATCAGATTGTACTGCAGCTACAAGACAACCTGATCTATTTGAAACTGACTGAAAACCTCGTTCCTATTCTGTGCTGCTGCTGTCTGTCTTCAGTCTGCACATAATCAGCAGCTGAATGCAACAAGTGCATTATCAAAAGAAATCCTAGGAAATATGGGGAATAAAGCATCTAATCCATCACCTTAATGGAAAAGAGTGGTCTGAGTGATTTCTCATGTATTTTAAGGAGTCTTTATGCTGTTGTCTTTTATTAGCTGAGATATAAAGAAAGGGAAACAGACAGACTGATTGTTCTCGGCTTTGGAGTCTTAAAACAGAACATAATACTCCATCACAAAGAGAGAGACTCTGAGAGTGTAAAGGATCTTATCGATCCTTTTCAGCAGCAGCGACATCCAACTCTCCATCACCGTCACACTGCTGAACAGAAGCAGTCATCTCCAGCAACAGCGTGGAGTCTCATAGCGACACAACAGAAATTCACATGCTACAGAAAAACAGGGCTAGGTTTTATGTTCACGTCTGTTGTATGGTGTCTTTAATGCTTTTTCATAAGAATTGTGGATTCAGCAGGAATGCATTTAGTACAACTCGTTATGATGTGTCTGCAACTTATTACTTTTGCTTCTTATGCTGCCCTTTTTTCAGCACTCTTGGGGGCCCCCCAGTGGCCTGGGAGCCCAAAGCAGGTGCTTAGTTTATGCCTTGGGCCGGCTCTGGGTGCATATTATAAACAAAGTTTGTCATTATTGTGATAGTCCGGATAAGTACAATTTGTGGCATTAGTTGTTGGTCCAAAAGGTTGAGGATGTGCGTGCAATAACATCAGCTAAATAGCTGAAATGCCAATGCTCCTGTGTTTCACTGCACATAAATAAACAGAAGTGACTTCTCTGTGTCATAGGTCGTTCGGGCCAAGCAGTGGCGGTGCGAGCCAAAGTTTTCGGCTTCAACGTCATCTTCTACGACCCCTACCTGCAGGATGGCCTGGAGCGCTCGCTGGGCGTCCAGCGTGTCTACACGCTGCAGGACCTGCTCTACCAGAGCGACTGTGTCTCCCTGCACTGCAACCTGAATGAACACAACCACCACCTCATCAACGACTTCACCATCAAACAGGTACATAAGCAAAATGCATGCAGGCACATGTTATGCAGATGGAGCCAAACATCCCATTAATCAGCTGTGACCTGATCTGGGCTTAAAGCAGCTCTATCTAGCAGGTAGACAAGCATAGCTGCAGGTGTATTATTACTCTGTCAGTCTGGGGCTCGCCTAAAGAGCCTTATAGTCAGTAGAAAGAGAGGGGGAAGGAAAAAAAAGAGAGGAAACGGCAGCAGCCTTCCTGCCTGCACATTCCCTGCTCTTTATCTTAAGCTCCACCAAAGCTGGACACAATTCATTCCTTTGCTCTGTCAAATGCAATTAGCGCCAGCCCACGGCTACAGCAAATATATCGACTAGGCTGCGCAGCAGGGGGCTGAGAGCACTGCCAGGGGAAAGTGCTGTTCTCTGAGTCAATAACTGCACTCTGAGGCGCTGCCTGGGGTGACACCTGCAGGGAGGCCAGGGAACTACACAGGCTGAAGAAGCATCGCCCTTCTGTCAATTTCTCCCTGTTGCCACTCGCTGTTTTCCCTTTGTCTCGTCTCATGTGGGCTTCTTGCTTGTTGCGAGTTACAGTATGTGAGGAGACAAACAAGTGGGTGTAGGGTAATAACCTAACCTAGTTAACTCTGTCTTTTCCAAAGATTAATAATCTCAGTGGCCTCTCAAGTGCTTCAATGAAAGAAGACTTTCCTCTCTTTCCTTACCAAAAATCTTGGCAGTCGCTCAGCTCTCAGCTAAAGTGGAAAAGTGTGTGTGTGCGTGTGCGTGTGTGTGTGTGTGTGTGTGTGTGTGTGTGTGTGTGTGTGTGTGTGTTTGTGTGTGTGTGTCAAAACCACCGAGGCCTAATAAAAGACTGCCTGCCAGCGTAAAGGCTTTTCATGCCCCTGGATTTTAGCTTTTGTCAAGATTAAGGGATTACTTTCTTCTGAGCATATTCATTTGATTTTTTTTATTTCTTCCTCCCTCTTACACTTTTGTTGTGCCTTCTTTTTCCATAAGCAGCAACGGGTGGTGGCGCTGCCTCATCTTTCAGCTCACCCCTCATCCTTCATTTCATCTCTTGGTTTTGGATAAAGACTGTGCTTTATCCCACATCTGACAGTATTTTCCCAGGTGCTGTCTGTCGCCTAGATCTTTAAGGTGTCAGGCACTACAAAGGCTTCACAGATTTTTGTTCCCCTTCTCAATTTCTGTCCCGTGTAATATGTTTTAAGACCCTCAAATGCAGACATCCAATCCAGATTGATGTACTGTGTTAGACAGATTAATCTGACAGTTAGGCTGACAGACACACACAAACACACACTCCCAGTCATTTGTCTGTAAATAACTGGTTATATCTCTGTTTTTGTAGTGTTCTGATTTGGGGGTATTATGCCATAACCTCAACAAACATTCCGGATGAATGACTTTGGTGATCAAAAAAGTCACTGTGACCAGATGACAATTTTACACAAATGCCTAATAAAATTTATTTGTTTTTTTTTTATTAATACTCCACAATAAAATTTTTCATTACCTTTCATATGAGATACTGCATATATTATATGTTTTTTTGACATTTTTTTATGGCATGCATGCCTCTGGCCATGGCTGTTGCATCTGTTGGAGATATGGGAATGTCCATGAGTGTGATTAGTATGCTGTCATAAAAAGTCATGTAGTGTGTTGTCAAAAATTTCATGAATGTGAACTTCAGTTTGACTGGTTAAAAGAGGCATATAACTATATGATGCAGTAACTCTAATTCTGTGTTGATTTGATTGTATTTCTGTCTTGTGCACCACAGATGCGGCAGGGTGCGTTTCTGGTGAACACCGCACGAGGAGGTTTGGTAGATGAGAAAGCGCTGGCCCAGGCGTTGAAGGAGGGCAGGATACGTGGAGCCGCCTTGGATGTTCATGAGACAGAGCCCTTCACGTGAGTGTACACGCACAAAAACCTCTCAGCAGCAGACAGATGAATGTCTGACTTAGATGGATGTATACAGACAAGGACATAGATAGGTGTGCAGAAAGGGAACAATAGCAACAAATTTGGCACAATTGAAGAGACGAGAACATTAAATGTCTGAGGAGAAAGACAGGCAGACATTTGACAAGTTAAAGACCTCATAGTTTTTTGTTGTTTTAAATTTTCATTTTTATAATACCAACATACAAACAAACCTCCCCACCCACCCGCAGTAAGCGCTGTGCACAAAAAAAAAATTAGATATACAAAATAATCACACAAATACAGAAATGACAGGAAAAAGCACAAATATAAAATAGAATTAAAAATAATAATAATAAAACAAAACAGGCAGCCCTCTTCTTTCAGTAGTAGATGGTGAATCAACGCCTTTGTAAGAAAGAATGAAAGTGATCCCAGATTCTCCAGAATTTATCTGCTTTATGGTTAAAGAAAGACCTCATAATTTTTAAAAGGCTCCTTCAGATCCTTTAATGTAATGTAATTCAGGAGATGGAATTTCCTTTATTCCCGTCAGAGGAAACTAAAAACCAGCTGAAGGTGCAGAAGAGTGGTCGTGTCCTCTCCTTCTTTAGAGCCCTAAAGACGCCTTTATTAGGACAGAAAATGTTTGTCAGAAACTGTCACTATTCTGAGCTACAGTTTATATACCCACTCCTGCTCTCAGAGGGCGAACAGCTTGACACACCTTCTAGTTCTCCACCTTTATAATAACCATGTTGCTCATCTCAGGGGGTGACTGGTGTTGATGTGTTGTTCACGCATCATGGGCAGTTAGGGAGGTTGGAGGCTGCCAACAGGAGTTTTTCGTAACTTCGGCCGTCCATCCAACGTTACACAACACTGATTCAGGGCGCCACTGAGGCATTACGCTCCATGCACACAACCAGTCGAGGTGTTACAAGGATAGAGGAAGAGGAGGAGAGCGAATGGAGCTGATTTTTTTTTCAGTAACACATGAGAGGACAGTACACAGATGAAAGAAATGAGGTTTTGAAGAAGATTGTGACATGTGTGAATAACACAATTTGACATTTCTGTCACTGGTTTCCAGACAATTATCATTCAGATTGTACACAAACATTTCACTTTTTTCAAGGAAAAAAAAAAATTGTGAATTAGTCATAGTGTGAAATAAGCTGATGCACATGAATGGGTTTTCTGATTGCCCCAGTAATGGATAACATACTTGATACGCTCACATAAAGCTTAAAAACAACGAAATACCCGTGGCAATATTTTAATGCAGAAACTTTTCGAGCCATGCAAAAAAATGTAAGTAGTGATAGCAGGTGTGGTGGAGCTCAGCGGTCAGATAATATCCACATTTCCAGAATATCCAGTGTCACTGTTCAGCTGTCGGCTGTAAATGCAACAGCTGTTGGTTTGTTTTTGTTAAACTGCTGCTGTATGTTTGACAAAAACAGTCTCTTTACCACTTTTTCTTCTCATGATGTTTGCATGACATCATGTGGGCATTAAAAACATCCCTCAAGACTATTATGAGCCATAAAAATACCAATGTTTTGAATAATCATTTCTCAGATGATTTAGTTTCACATTGTTTAAGTTACATCCACTCATCCAACCCTATTAAGAAAACATCCACAGTCTAAATTTATCCACCACACATGGTATCTCTTTCTTTGTTATAAAATGTATTCACAGAGTCCTTGAGGGTTCAGGTTTCAGCAGAGTGAAACATTCCCTCTGCTGCAGTTTAATTGGAAAACTTCAAACTCTGCACATTCATCATTCTGCATAGTGAAGGTCAAACATTCAAATGAAGTCACAATAAACACATTTAATAAAGGAAAACTTCAAAAACCTTTCTGAAATCACTGGAGAATACACACCGTATTTTATTCATCATAATAATGCTCCAGTTCCACTCTCTCATTTGTAAGTTTCTCCATTTGTGTGTGTCATAGTTTTTCTCAGGGCCCGCTGAAAGACGCTCCGAACCTGATCTGCACACCACACACAGCCTGGTACAGTGAGCAGGCCTCTCTGGAGATGAGGGAGGCAGCCGCCACCGAGATCCGAAGAGCCATCACCGGTACCCAGCCGCATAAACAAATTAAAAATCTGTTCATGTCACATCTCATTCTAACATCAGACATTGAATCCTTCTCCTACCTTCCACTGGTTCATATTCAGGTCGACCTACTATGTGACCTGTTGCACGTCTTTCTTTCCCAGATGTCATATTTCTACTTCAATAGGCCGTGGGCAGCCTATATTAAATCTGGACCTCTTAATAGACGTCATCATTAGCTCCCTGATGCAGAACAGAGCAGAGCAGAAAGGAGCCCAGGGGCTGAAACCATCCGGATTGTTAAATTATCTTCATTTGCATTGTGTGTCTAAGCCTGATATGTTTGTCAGTCTGAACTCATTAACACTTAACTGTCATCTGGTCACTAGTCCCCTGTAAGTAATTATAGCCTGTTAAAGTGTGTGATTTATGCCAGTGTGCTTCATTGCATGTAAATGTGTGCGTGTGTGTGGTCATATGACAGGTCGTATTCCTGACAGTCTAAGAAACTGCGTCAACAAGGAGTTCTTTGTCACCACGGCACCATGGGCAGTTATGGATCAACCAGGTGTTCACCCTGAGCTCAACGGCGCCGCCTACAGGTAAGGACTGAACATGCAAAGCAGACATCCCTGTCTCTCTACGGAAATAAGGCTGCTCTGCATTGTTTTAGGATTGTGCTTAAATGTGTCAGTAACAATTAAATGTAAAAATATTCTAGAGCCCTCTGGATGCTTTTTGTTTTTATGTTTTTCATTAATACATTGGGGGGAAAACAAAAAATGTTGTGTTGAACTTTTAAAGTTAGAAACTTCATATAAATTATTGATAAAAATTAGTTTTTATTGCTGTTACTCTCCCAATTACATTTCATTATCGCTATGTTAACTCTTTGAGTGTCATTGAACTATTTCGCTGTCAGAGTGGCTTTTTACCAACGGGCTGCCGATCGTGGTCTCCAGCAGCCTGTGAGTAATTTTGGGGCTTCTGGGAGAGGTACTCGAAGCATAAGGAGACATTATACACCACGGAGATCAAAGCAGGAAGTGGAGACAATCGAGATTAGAGAGCAAAATGGACAGATTCTGGACAAAAAGTGGTGATTGTGATGAAACTGGCCTCTACCTCTAATAAAACAAGAACAGAACAAAACAAATGTTTTTTTCATGATGAAATAGAGAGTTTCTTCTTTCATTTGAGCCATTCAGTGTTTTTAGAGACATAGTACAAAATATTCTGTGGGTCTAGAAATATGACGCAAAATGGGCAAAAAACGTTGGCTTAGGGTGCTGTGTGTTTTATAAAATGTCTGCCACTCAAAGAGTTAATGAGTAAATCATAAATTATGCAATTTGTTTTAATGTTCCCCCCATATTCACTGTTTTAATATATATTTATATATTTTTTAATATATTTTCTCAAAATGGTGTGGTAAAGTTAGTTATAAGTGAAATCACTACTCTACTGTAGTTCCTATTGCCCTGTCCCCTAACTAACTGTTCTCTGTAGTAGTAGAAAGGTAATTCTTTGCCCACCTGTGGGCTATCCCTGAACTCAGCATGTCCACCTCCATGTGCTTCTTTCACACAGCCAAGTGAACCAAACTCTTCCAGGAATAACAACTGCTGTCCCCCAAGACAAAATTATTGCCTAGATCAGGAGCAGGTAAATACGACCATCCGGGCCAACAGCTTCATATCTGGAGGTCCTGGATAAGACCCTCTCACCTGAGCTCACTTGATGTGTGTCCCCTCTGTAATTTCCCCAGTAGTCACCTGTTTGACTGAACACATAGCGAAGTGGGTTTTGATTGTCCCAGTAAGCATGACATAAAGACATTCAGAAGCAGTTTTTTGGATGGAGTCATGCTTCGTGGTTTCCCTGTAATGGGATTTTGGGCAAGTTCTGTTGGATTTGCTATCTCTGAACTGTGATTTCCTTTCTCTCTTTTTATTATGGTGATGTGTAGTGACCCTGAGGGGACACAGTGGGATATTTCTTTCTGAACTTTGCATTCCCTCACAATGTTTTGCTTTGTCTCTGATCCATAGGAACACTTAGAGTGACACTCTGTTTTAATACACTGCAATTCCTTTATTTTCTGAAATTCAGGAAAACAACAATTCGTAAAAAAGCATTACTACATGTTTAAAATTGTCCTAAAAAAGTCAATTGTCAAGAATTTAATAAAAAAAAAGTTATATAACATATTGAAAATGTAATGAAAAGCATGTCTGTTTATTTGTCGAAAAGGCATAAAAGCAGTAATAGAATGTTATGACAGTAATGAAAATACAATAGTTTTTACAAAATTCAAAATTTTATTAATTTTAAAATGTTCTAAAAAGTCATCAGAAAGACTTATTGTAATGTGTTAAATGATTTCATGGCAAAATATGTGGAAATATCTGGTGGAAAAGCAATTTTATAGCATGTTGAATACTGTCAAAAAATGTCATATTATAGCATGTCGAAAAAGTGAAAAAATTAAACATTTTAAAATGTTCTAAAAAGTCATCAGAAAGACTTATTATAGTGTCCTGAATGATTTAGTGGCAAAATATATCGAAATATCTGGTGGAAAAGCAATTTTATAGCATTGTCAAAATTGTCAAAAAATGTCATACTATAGCATGTCGAAAAAGTCAAAAAATGAAATTTTTTTAGATGTCCTTAAATGTCATCAGAAAGACTTATTATAGTGTCCTGAATGATTTCGTGGCAAAATATGTGGAAATATCTGTTGGAAAAGCAATTTTATAGCATTGTCAAAATTGTCAAAAAATGTCATACTATAGCATGTCGAAAAAGTCAAAAAATTAAAAATTTTAAGATGTTCTGAAAAGTCATCAGAAAGACTTATTATAGTGTCCTGAATGATTTCATGGCAAAATATATCGAAATATCTGGTGGAAAAGCAATTTTATAGCATTGTCAAAATTGTCAAAAAATGTCATACTATAGCATGTCGAAAAAGTCAAAAAATGAAAAATTTTAAGATGTCCTAAAATGTCATCAGAAAGACTTATTATAGTGTCCTGAATGATTTCGTGGCAAAATATGTGGAAATGTCTGGTGGAAAAGCAATTTTATAGCATTGTCAAAATTGTCAAAAAATGTCATACTATAGCATGTCGAAAAAGGCAAAAAATGAAAATTTTTTAAAAGTTCTAAAAAGTCATCAGAAAGACTTATTATAGTGTCCTGAATGATTTCATGGCAAAATATGTGGAAATATCTGGTGGAAAAGCAATTTTATAGCATTGTCAAAAAATGTCATACTATAGCATGTCGAAAAAGTCAAAAAATGAAAATTTTTTAAAAGTTCTAAAAAGTCATCAGAAAGACTTATTATAGTGTTCCGAATGATTTCATGGCAAAATATGTGGAAATATCTGGTGGAAAAGCAATTTTATAGCATTGTCAAAATTGTCAAAAAAGTCATACTATAGCATGTCGAAAAAGTCAAAAAATGAAAAATTTTAAGATGTCCTAAAAAGTCATCAGAAAGACTTGTTATAATGTCCTGAATGATTTCGTGGCAAAATATGTGGAAATATCTGGTGGAAAAGCAATTTTATAGCATTGTCAAAATTGTCAAAAAATGTCATACTATAGCATGTTGAAAAAGTCAAAAAATGAAAAATTTTAAGATGTCCTTAAATGTCATCAGAAAGACTCATTATAGTGTCCTGAATGATTTCGTGGCAAAATATGTGGAAATATCTGGTGGAAAAGCAATTTTATAGCATTGTCAAAATTGTCAAAAAATGTCATACTATAGCATGTCGAAAAAGTCAAAAAATTAAAAATTTTAAGATGTTCTGAAAAGTCATCAGAAAGACTTATTATAGTGTCCTGAATGATTTCATGGCAAAATATATCGAAATATCTGGTGGAAAAGCAATTTTATAGCATTGTCAAAATTGTCAAAAAATGTCATACTATAGCATGTCGAAAAAGGCAAAAAATTAAAATTTTTTAAAAGTTCTGAAAAGTCATCAGAAAGACTTATTATAGTGTCCTGAATGATTTTGTGACAAAATGTCAGGAAATACCTTGTGGAAAAGAAAATTTTATAGCATTATCAAAATTGTCAAAAAATGTCATACTATAGCATGTCGAAAAAGTCAAAAAATGAAAAATTTTAAGATGTTCTGAAAAGTCATCAGAAAGACTTATTATAGTGTTCCGAATGATTTCATGGCAAAATATGTGGAAATATCTGGTGGAAAAGCAATTTTATAGCATTGTCAAAATTGTCAAAAAAGTCATACTATAGCATGTCGAAAAAGTCAAAAAATGAAAAATTTTAAGATGTCCTAAAAAGTCATCAGAAAGACTTGTTATAATGTCCTGAATGATTTCGTGGCAAAATATGTGGAAATATCTGGTGGAAAAGCAATTTTATAGCATTGTCAAAATTGTCAAAAAATGTCATACTATAGCATGTTGAAAAAGTCAAAAAATGAAAAATTTTAAGATGTCCTTAAATGTCATCAGAAAGACTTATTATAGTGTACAGAATGATTTCTTGGCAAAATATGTGGAAATATCTGGTGGAAAAGCAATTTTATAGCATTGTCAAAATTGTCAAAAAATGTCATAGTATAGCATGTCGAAAAAAAAAATGAAAAATTTTAAAAAGTTCTAAAAAGTCATCAGAAAGGCTTATTATAGTGTCCTGAATGATTTCATGGCAAAATATGTGGAAAGCAATTTTATAGCATTGTCAAAATTGTCAAAAAATGTCATACTATAGCATGTCGAAAAAAAAAATGAAAAATTTTAAAAAGTTCTAAAAAGTCATCAGAAAGGCTTATTATAGTGTCCTGAATGATTTCGTGGCAAAATATGTGGAAATATCTTGTGGAAAAGAACATTTTATAGCATTGTCAAAATTGTCAAAAAATGTCATACTATAGCATGTTGAAAAAGTCAAAAAATGAAATTTTTTTAGATGTCCTTAAATGTCATCAGAAAGACTTATTATAGTGTCCTGAATGATTTCGTGGCAAAATATGTGGAAATATCTGGTGGAAAAGCAATTTTATAGCATTATCAAAATTGTCAAAAAATGTCATATTATAGCATGTCGAAAAAGTCAAAAAATGAAAAATTTTAAGATGTCCTAAAATGTCATCAGAAAGACTTATTATAGTTTCCTGAATGATTTCGTGGCAAAATATGTGGAAATGTCTGGTGGAAAAGCAATTTTATAGCATTGTCAAAATTGTCAAAAAATGTCATACTATAGCATGTCGAAAAAGGCAAAAAATGAAAATTTTTTAAAAGTTCTAAAAAGTCATCAGAAAGACTTATTATAGTGTCCTGAATGATTTTGTGACAAAATATCAGGAAATACCTTGTGGAAAAGCAAATTTTACTGCATTGTCAGAATTGTCAAAAAATGTCATACTATAGCATGTCGAAAAAGTCAAAAAATGAAAAATTTTAAGATGTCCTAAAATGTCATCAGAAAGACTTATTATAGTGTCCTGAATGATTTCGTGGCAAAATATGTGGAAATATCTGGTGGAAAAACAATTTTATAGCATTATCAAAATTGTCAAAAAATGTCATACTATAGCATGTCGAAAAAGTCAAAAAATGAAAAATTTTAAGATGTTCTGAAAAGTCATCAGAAAGACTTATTATAGTGTCCCGAATGTTTTCATGGCAAAATATATCGAAATATCTGGTGGAAAAGCAATTTTATAGCATTGTCAAAATTGTCAAAAAATGTCATACTATAGCATGTCGAAAAAGTCCAAAAATGAAAAATTTTAAGATGTCCTAAAATGTCATCAGAAAGACTTATTATAGTGTCCTGAATGATTTCGTGGCAAAATATGTGGAAATATCTGGTGGAAAAGCAATTTTATAGCATTATCAAAATTGCCAAAAAATGTCATACTATAGCATGTCGAAAAAGGCAAAAAATGAAAAATTTTAAGATGTCCTTAAATGTCATCAGAAAGACTCATTATAGTGTCCTGAATGATTTCGTGGCAAAATATGTGGAAATATCTGGTGGAAAAGCAATTTTATAGCATTATCAAAATTGTCAAAAAATGTCATACTATAGCATGTCGAAAAAGTCAAAAAATGAAAAATTTTAAGATGTTCTGAAAAGTCATCAGAAAGACTTATTATAGTGTTCCGAATGATTTCATGGCAAAATATATCGAAATATCTGGTGGAAAAGCAATTTTATAGCATTGTCAAAATTGTCAAAAAATGTCATACTATAGCATGTCGAAAAAGTCAAAAAATGAAAAATTTTAAGATGTTCTGAAAAGTAATCAGAAAGACTTATTATAGTGTCCTGAATGATTTTGTGGCAAAATATGTGGAAATATCTGGTGGAAAAGCAATTTTATAGCATTGTCAAAATTGTCAAAAAGTCATACTATAGCATGTCGAAAAAGTCAAAAATGAAAAATTTTAAGATGTCCTAAAAGTCATGAGAAAGACTTGTTATAATGTCCTGAATGATTTCGTGGCAAAATATGTGGAAATATCTGGTGGAAAAGCAATTTTATAGCATTGTCAAAATTGTCAAAAAATGTCATACTATAGCATGTTGAAAAAGTCAAAAAATGAAAAATTTTAAGATGTCCTTAAATGTCATCAGAAAGACTCATTATAGTGTCCTGAATGATTTCGTGGCAAAATATGTGGAAATATCTGGTGGAAAAGCAATTTTATAGCATTATCAAAATTGTCAAAAAATGTCATATTATAGCATGTCGAAAAAGGCAAAAAATGAAAATTTTTTAAAAGTTCTAAAAAGTCATCAGAAAGATTTATTATAGTGTCCTGAATGATTTTGTGGCAAAATATGTGGAAATATCTGGTGGAAAAGCAATTTCATAGCATTGTCAAAATTGTCAAAAAATGTCATACTATAGCATGTCGAAAAAAAAATGAAAAATTTTAAAAAGTTCTAAAAAGTCATCAGATAGACTTGTTATAATGTCCTGAATGATTTCGTGGCAAAATATGTGGAAATATCTTGTGGAAAAGAACATTTTATAGCATTGTCAAAATTGTCAAAAAATGTCATACTATAGCATGTTGAAAAAGTCAAAAAATGAAATTTTTTTAGATGTCCTTAAATGTCATCAGAAAGACTTATTATAGTGTCCTGAATGATTTCGTGGCAAAATATGTGGAAATATCTGGTGGAAAAGCAATTTTATAGCATTATCAAAATTGTCAAAAAATGTCATATTATAGCATGTCGAAAAAGTCAAAAATGAAAATTTTTAAAAGTAATACATAGTCATCAGAAAGATTTATTATAGTGTCCTGAATGATTTTGTGGCAAAATATGTGGAAATATCTGGTGGAAAAGCAATTTCATAGCATTGTCAAAATTGTCAAAAAATGTCATACTATAGCATGTCGAAAAAGTCAAAAAATGAAAAATTTTAAGATGTCCTAAAATGTCATCAGAAAGACTTATTATAGTGTCCTGAATGATTTCGTGGCAAAATATGTGGAAATATCTGGTGGAAAAGCAATTTTATAGCATTGTCAAAATTGTCAAAAAATGTCATACTATAGCATGTCGAAAAAGGCAAAAAATGAAAATTTTTTAAAAGTTCTAAAAAGTCATCAGAAAGACTTATTATAGTGTCCTGAATGATTTTGTGACAAAATATCAGGAAATACCTTGTGGAAAAGCAAATTTTACTGCATTGTCAGAATTGTCAAAAAATGTCATACTATAGCATGTCGAAAAAGTCAAAAAATGAAAAATTTTAAGATGTCCTAAAATGTCATCAGAAAGACTTATTATAGTGTCCTGAATGATTTCGTGGCAAAATATGTGGAAATATCTGGTGGAAAAGCAATTTTATAGCATTGTCAAAATTGTCAAAAAATGTCATACTATAGCATGTCGAAAAAGTCCAAAAATGAAAAAATTTAAGATGTTCTGAAAAGTCATCAGAAAGACTTATTATAGTGTCCCGAATGATTTCATGGCAAAATATATCGAAATATCTGGTGGAAAAGCAATTTTATAGCATTGTCAAAATTGTCAAAAAATGTCATACTATAGCATGTCGAAAAAGTCCAAAAATGAAAAATTTTAAGATGTCCTAAAATGTCATCAGAAAGACTTATTATAGTGTCCTGAATGATTTCGTGGCAAAATATGTGGAAATATCTGGTGGAAAAGCAATTTTATAGCATTATCAAAATTGCCAAAAAATGTCATACTATAGCATGTCGAAAAAGGCAAAAAATGAAAAATTTTAAGATGTCCTTAAATGTCATCAGAAAGACTCATTATAGTGTCCTGAATGATTTCGTGGCAAAATATGTGGAAATATCTGGTGGAAAAGCAATTTTATAGCATTATCAAAATTGTCAAAAAATGTCATACTATAGCATGTCGAAAAAGTCAAAAAATGAAAAATTTTAAGATGTTCTGAAAAGTCATCAGAAAGACTTATTATAGTGTTCCGAATGATTTCATGGCAAAATATATCGAAATATCTGGTGGAAAAGCAATTTTATAGCATTGTCAAAATTGTCAAAAAATGTCATACTATAGCATGTCGAAAAAGTCAAAAAATGAAAAATTTTAAGATGTTCTGAAAAGTAATCAGAAAGACTTATTATAGTGTCCTGAATGATTTTGTGGCAAAATATGTGGAAATATCTGGTGGAAAAGCAATTTTATAGCATTGTCAAAATTGTCAAAAAAGTCATACTATAGCATGTCGAAAAAGTCAAAAAATGAAAAATTTTAAGATGTCCTAAAAAGTCATCAGAAAGACTTGTTATAATGTCCTGAATGATTTCGTGGCAAAATATGTGGAAATATCTGGTGGAAAAGCAATTTTATAGCATTGTCAAAATTGTCAAAAAATGTCATACTATAGCATGTTGAAAAAGTCAAAAAATGAAAAATTTTAAGATGTCCTTAAATGTCATCAGAAAGACTCATTATAGTGTCCTGAATGATTTCGTGGCAAAATATGTGGAAATATCTGGTGGAAAAGCAATTTTATAGCATTATCAAAATTGTCAAAAAATGTCATATTATAGCATGTCGAAAAAGGCAAAAAATGAAAATTTTTTAAAAGTTCTAAAAAGTCATCAGAAAGATTTATTATAGTGTCCTGAATGATTTTGTGGCAAAATATGTGGAAATATCTGGTGGAAAAGCAATTTCATAGCATTGTCAAAATTGTCAAAAAATGTCATACTATAGCATGTCGAAAAAAAAATGAAAAATTTTAAAAAGTTCTAAAAAGTCATCAGATAGACTTGTTATAATGTCCTGAATGATTTCGTGGCAAAATATGTGGAAATATCTTGTGGAAAAGAACATTTTATAGCATTGTCAAAATTGTCAAAAAATGTCATACTATAGCATGTTGAAAAAGTCAAAAAATGAAATTTTTTTAGATGTCCTTAAATGTCATCAGAAAGACTTATTATAGTGTCCTGAATGATTTCGTGGCAAAATATGTGGAAATATCTGGTGGAAAAGCAATTTTATAGCATTATCAAAATTGTCAAAAAATGTCATATTATAGCATGTCGAAAAAGGCAAAAAATGAAAAATTTTTAAAAGTTCTAAAAAGTCATCAGAAAGATTTATTATAGTGTCCTGAATGATTTTGTGGCAAAATATGTGGAAATATCTGGTGGAAAAGCAATTTCATAGCATTGTCAAAATTGTCAAAAAATGTCATACTATAGCATGTCGAAAAAGTCAAAAAATGAAAAATTTTAAGATGTCCTAAAATGTCATCAGAAAGACTTATTATAGTGTCCTGAATGATTTCGTGGCAAAATATGTGGAAATGTCTGGTGGAAAAGCAATTTTATAGCATTGTCAAAATTGTCAAAAAATGTCATACTATAGCATGTCGAAAAAAAAAATGAAAAATTTTAAAAGTTCTAAAAGTCATCAGAAAGACTTATTATAGTGTCCTGAATGATTTTGTGACAAAATATCAGGAAATACCTTGTGGAAAAGCAAATTTTACTGCATTGTCAGAATTGTCAAAAAATGTCATACTATAGCATGTCGAAAAAGTCAAAAAATGAAAAATTTTAAGATGTCCTAAAATGTCATCAGAAAGACTTATTATAGTGTCCTGAATGATTTCGTGGCAAAATATGTGGAAATATCTGGTGGAAAAACAATTTTATAGCATTATCAAAATTGTCAAAAAATGTCATACTATAGCATGTCGAAAAAGTCAAAAAATGAAAAATTTTAAGATGTTCTGAAAAGTCATCAGAAAGACTTATTATAGTGTTCCGAATGATTTCATGGCAAAATATATCGAAATATCTGATGGAAAAGCAATTTTATAGCATTGTCAAAATTGTCAAAAAAGTCATACTATAGCATGTCGAAAAAGTCAAAAAATGAAAAATTTTAAGATGTCCTAAAAAGTCATCAGAAAGACTTGTTATAGTGTCCTGAATGATTTCGTGGCAAAATATGTGGAAATATCTGGTGGAAAAGCAATTTTATAGCATTGTCAAAATTGTCAAAAAATGTCATACTATAGCATGTTGAAAAAGTCAAAAAATGAAAAATTTTAAGATGTCCTTAAATGTCATCAGAAAGACTCATTATAGTGTCCTGAATGATTTCGTGGCAAAATATGTGGAAATATCTGGTGGAAAAGCAATTTTATAGCATTATCAAAATTGTCAAAAAATGTCATACTATAGCATGTCGAAAAAGTCAAAAAATGAAAAATTTTAAGATGTTCTGAAAAGTCATCAGAAAGACTTATTATAGTGTTCCGAATGATTTCATGGCAAAATATATCGAAATATCTGGTGGAAAAGCAATTTTATAGCATTGTCAAAATTGTCAAAAAATGTCATACTATAGCATGTCGAAAAAGTCAAAAAATGAAAAATTTTAAGATGTTCTGAAAAGTAATCAGAAAGACTTATTATAGTGTCCTGAATGATTTTGTGGCAAAATATGTGGAAATATCTGGTGGAAAAGCAATTTCATAGCATTGTCAAAATTGTCAAAAAATGTCATACTATAGCATGTCGAAAAAGTCAAAAAATGAAAAATTTTAAGATGTCCTAAAATGTCATCAGAAAGACTTATTATAGTGTCCTGAATGATTTTGTGGCAAAATATGTGGAAATATCTGGTGGAAAAGCAATTTTATAGCATTGTCAAAATTGTCAAAAAATGTCATACTATAGCATGTCGAAAAAGGCAAAAAATGAAAATTTTTTAAAAGTTCTAAAAAGTCATCAGAAAGATTTATTATAGTGTCCTGAATGATTTTGTGGCAAAATATGTGGAAATATCTGGTGGAAAAGCAATTTTATAGCATTGTCAAAATTGTCAAAAAATGTCATACTATAGCATGTCGAAAAAGGCAAAAAATGAAAATTTTTTAAAAGTTCTAAAAAGTCATCAGAAAGACTTATTATAGTGTCCTGAATGATTTTGTGACAAAATATCAGGAAATACCTTGTGGAAAAGCAAATTTTACAGCATTGTCAGAATTGTCAAAAAATGTCATACTATAGCATGTCGAAAAAGTCAAAAAATGAAAAATTTTAAGATGTCCTAAAATGTCATCAGAAAGACTTATTATAGTGTCCTGAATGATTTCGTGGCAAAATATGTGGAAATATCTGGTGGAAAAACAATTTTATAGCATTGTCAAAATTGTCAAAAAATGTCATACTATAGCATGTCGAAAAAGTCCAAAAATGAAAAATTTTAAGATGTCCTAAAATGTCATCAGAAAGACTTATTATAGTGTCCTGAATGATTTCGTGGCAAAATATGTGGAAATATCTGGTGGAAAAGCAATTTTATAGCATTATCAAAATTGTCAAAAAATGTCATACTATAGCATGTCGAAAAAGGCAAAAAATGAAAAATTTTTAAAAGTTCTGAAAAGTCATCAGAAAGACTCATTATAGTGTCCTGAATGATTTTGTGACAAAATGTCAGGAAATACCTTGTGGAAAAGAAAATTTTATAGCATTATCAAAATTGTCAAAAAATGTCATACTATAGCATGTCGAAAAAGTCAAAAAATGAAAAATTTTAAGATGTCCTAAAAAGTCATCAGAAAGACTTGTTATAATGTCCTGAATGATTTCGTGGCAAAATATGTGGAAATATCTGGTGGAAAAGCAATTTTATAGCATTATCAAAATTGTCAAAAAATGTCATACTATAGCATGTTGAAAAAGTCAAAAAATGAAAAATTTTAAGATGTCCTAAAATGTCATCAGAAAGACTTATTATAGTGTCCTGAATGATTTCGTGGCAAAATATGTGGAAATATCTGGTGGAAAAACAATTTTATAGCATTATCAAAATTGTCAAAAAATGTCATACTATAGCATGTCGAAAAAGGCAAAAAATGAAAAATTTTTAAAAGTTCTAAAAAGTCATCAGAAAGACTTATTATAGTGTCCTGAATGATTTTGTGACAAAATATGTGGAAATATCTGGTGGAAAAGCAATTTTATAGCATTGTCAAAATTGCCAAAAAATGTCATACTATAGCATGTCGAAAAAGTCCAAAAATGAAAATTTTTTAGATGTCCTTAAATGTCATCAGAAAGACTTATTATAGTGTCCTGAATGATTTTGTGGCAAAATATGTGGAAATATCTGGTGGAAAAGCAATTTTATAGCATTATCAAAATTGTCAAAAAATGTCATATTATAGCATGTCGAAAAAGGCAAAAAATGAAAATTTTTTAAAAGTTCTAAAAAGTCATCAGAAAGATTTATTATAGTGTCCTGAATGATTTTGTGGCAAAATATGTGGAAATATCTGGTGGAAAAGCAATTTCATAGCATTGTCAAAATTGTCAAAAAATGTCATACTATAGCATGTCGAAAAAAAAATGAAAAATTTTAAAAAGTTCTAAAAAGTCATCAGATAGACTTGTTATAATGTCCTGAATGATTTCGTGGCAAAATATGTGGAAATATCTGGTGGAAAAGCAATTTTATAGCATTGTCAAAATTGTCAAAAAATGTCATACTATAGCCTGTTGAAAAAGTCAAAAAAATAAAAATTTTAAGATGTCCTTAAAAGTCATCAAAAAGACTTATTGTAGTGTCCTGAGTGATTTCATGGCAAAATATGTGGAAATATCTGGTGGAAAAGCAATTTTATAGCATTGTCAAAATTGTCAAAAAATATACTATAGCATGTTGAAAAAGTCAAAAAATGAAAAATTTTAAGATGTTCTGAAAAGTCATCAGAAAGACTTCTTATAGTGTCCCGAATGATTTCATGGCAAAATATGTCGAAATATCTGGTGGAAAAGCAATTTCATAGCATTGTCAATATTGTCAAAAAATGTCATACTATAGCATGTCGAAAAAAAAATGAAAAATTTTAAAAAGTTCTAAAAAGTCATCAAAAAGACTTATTATAGTGTCCTGAGTGATTTCATGGCAAAATATGTGGAAATATCTGGTGGAAAAGCAATTTTATAGCATTGTCAAAATTGTCAAAAAATGTCATACTATAGCATGTCGAAAAAGTCAAAAAATGAAAAATTTTAAGATGTTCTGAAAAGTCATCAGAAAGACTTATTATAGTGTCCTGAATGATTTCGTGGCAAAATATATCGAAATATCTGTTGGAAAAGCAATTTTATAGCATTGTCAAAATTGTCAAAAAATGTCATACTATAGCATGTCGAAAAAGTCAAAAAATGAAAAATTTTAAGATGTCCTTAAATGTCATCAGAAAGACTTATTATAGTGTCCTGAATGATTTCATGGCAAAATATATCGAAATATCTGGTGGAAAAGCAATTTTATAGCATTGTCAAAAAATGTCATACTATAGCATGTCGAAAAAGTCAAAAAATGAAAAATTTTAAGATGTCCTAAAATGTCATCAGAAAGACTTATTATAGTGTCCTGAATGATTTCGTGGCAAAATATATCGAAATATCTGTTGGAAAAGCAATTTTATAGCATTGTCAAAATTGTCAAAAAATGTCATACTATAGCATGTCGAAAAAGTCAAAAAATGAAAAATTTTAAGATGTCCTAAAAAGTCATCAGAAAGACTTATTATAGTGTCCTGAATGATTTCATGGCAAAATATGTGGAAATATCTGGTGGAAAAGCAATTTTATAGCATTGTCAAAATTGTCAAAAAATGTCATACTATAGCATGTCGAAAAAGGCAAAAAATGAAAATTTTAAGATGTCCTAAAATGTCATCAGAAAGACTTATTATAGTGTCCTGAATGATTTCGTGGCAAAATATGTGGAAATATCTGGTGGAAAAGCAATTTCATAGCATTGTCAATATTGTCAAAAAAAGTCATACTATAGCATGTCGAAAAAGTCAAAAAATGAAAAATTTTAAAAAGTTCTAAAAAGTCATCAGAAAGACTTATTATAGTGTCCTGCATGATTTCATGGCAAAATATATGGAAATATCTGGTGGAAAAGCAATTTTATAGCATATTGAATACTGTCAAATAGTTTCTTCTGTCCAAAAAAAGTAAAAACCAGCCTTGGAATAGATACAGTTTTATTCAAAGATTATGTGCAACGAGATGAAGAGCAGTATCCAGCTGTTGGCAACTGATTCGCAGCAACACGTCCTCCTCTCCACCACACCCTAAAGGATGGAGCAGTGACAGCACATCCTCTTCTCCACCATGGCAAGCAGATGGAGCCTGAGCAAGATGCATCAGTTAAAATGTCAGAATTTCATGAACATCATAGTATAATGTGTTGAAATCAAAAAATATGTCATTGTGTCTGAAAAAGGCATGAAAACAGTCATAGAATAGTTTGACAGTAATGAAAAGGCATTAAAACAGAGAAGTGTGCGCAACAGAAATGAAAATAGTATAGGCTTTCCAAAAATGTCTTTAAAAAAAGTCATAAAATAGTTAATAGAATAGTGTGAGAGTAATTGAAGTAGTACAGTTTTTTCAAAGAATGTCTTAAAGGGTAATAAGTTACCATGTCAAGTTTAATCAAAAATGTCATACTTTAGTATGGAGTCATACTATAGTATGTTGTTCTTTATCTTTTAAATGTCAGTTTCTTTTAGGAAAGATAACACGTCAAAATTTCATTAAAAAATTGCATAGTATAGTATGTCAAACTTTTTTGCAAAGCAAATGTCATTATCATGTTGAAAAAAGTAAAAAAAAAAAAATATTCATGGAACAATATGACAGTAATGGAAGTAGTTTTTTCCATAAGGGTCATCACTCAACATAAAAAAGAAAAAGGAATCTTTTTCAAAAAAAAGGCATAAAAACAATAATAGAATAATATTACAATAATGGAGATAGTTTTGCCTTTCCAAAAGTATAAAAAAGCAATCACTTTTTCATGTCAAAAATTAAAAAACAGCATCGTATGTTGAAGTTCTTACGTAAAAAAAAAAAGTTAGGCAGAAAAGCAGTGATAAAATAGTGACAGTAATGAAAGATATTTCAACATATTCTGGAATTAAAACATCACAACACTACAATAAGTCTTTGTGATGACTTGTTATCACATTTCAAAAATTTTTTCATTTTTTGACATGCTATATTATGACATTTTTGACTGTATTCAACATGCTATAAAATTGTTTTTATAGCCTTTCCGAGATTGTAAAAATAACAATACAACTATACAATAGTGTAGTTTTTTTTTCCAAAATGTCCTTATAAAGTCATAAGTTAACATGTCAAAAAAATACTAAAGCATGTTGCTTTTTTTTTTTTTTGAAAAACTCTATTTCTTTTGTCTAAAAAAGACATAAAAATTGTATATCCTTTAAAAATTTTCTTAAAGTCATAAGGTCACACTCTACAGTACATATATTGATCACTGTGACATGCCTTCATACTATTAGATTTTTTTTTAATTCCACTGTGACCCTTCAGGAGCTCCACATTATTAACCAGCAGCTTCACTTAACATAAAGCTTGTTCAGAGAATCCTGTCAGTAATGTGGGTCAGTGAACCTGTGAGAACACCACTGTGGGAGCCACACCCTCTGTGACACTAACCTCTCACCTTCCCCTTCCCCAGATACCCACCAGGTGTAGTTGGAGTGGCTCCGGGTGGTATCCCGGGGGCATTAGAGGGCATGGTGCCAGGTGGGGTGCCCATCGCCCACACCCTGCCCTCTGGTACGCACCCCTCCCAGGCCCCGTCGCCCAACCAGCCCTCAAAACACGGCGAGACCAGAGAGCACCTCACCGAGCAATAGCAGCAGAAGGGATTAGAAACGGCAACATCTCATCCAACCTGTCAACACTCAGAACGAACAAATCACAAAGCAACCGACCAACTGGGACCAAGAGACAGTGAAACAACACAAGCGGCTGCCTGTTGAATCAGTCAGTGACTGGGAACAGAGAAAGCGTTCCGGGGAATTTGTACTTTTACTGTTTTAGTTTTTACTCTGTCTCTTTGGGTTCAGTACCGACTTTACTCTTTAACGAGGATGGCTTTTTTTGTTGTTTTTCTTCGGGACATGCCTATGATTGTGGACACAGAGTCCAGTGTTTTTAGTGCTCCGGGATTACCCAATGAGACTCCGTCCTGCACCCGCCCCACACCTCAGAGCTCTTGGGAAACGTAGGCCCACATCTCAACACACCAATGGGCGAACAAGAGAAAAAACTTTGGCATCATGTGCTACTGGACCTTACCCCCCCCCCCACCCCCACCACCTACCTGCTCCTCTCCTACACCCATCTCCAAGCCTCCTTATGTAACTAATGTGTGTTGTTTAGGCCCCTCATTATGCCTCAGAAGAGAATTATCATTTTTTTTCTTTCAATCTTCAGTGTGAATGACTAAAAATGGATTATTGACTATATATATTTAGCATTTGTCAAACAAAAGGAAAAGATTGCTCATCAATTAAGGTAATCTAGAGTGGGTTTTAACCCTTTCCTGGCAATAACACACATGACAGCTGTTACAGCATTTCACCACTTGAGGGCATTTCCTCTGCCTGTGACCATGGACACTTCCTTCAGTCTACTTTGTGTGGTTGTTTTTTTTTTTTAAAGCTAAATAAACATTCATTTTACATTTCATTGTAGCTGGATTTTGAGATTAAATGCATTTAGATGGAGGTGTCAGCTAAGTAGTAGGAAGTAGTTTGTAATGTGTCAATGAGCTGAGAAGAGAAAAATATTTTTTAATAATCATAAAAATAAGTTTGGTGTGATTGCATCTGATTCTTCCGTGGACAGTCAGTGGACAGATGTTATTAACTTAGTGGCAGCAGTAAGCAGATCATCATTTCTCCTCCCTGCTTAGAGCACGTTACACACCGAAGACAGGAAAGGGTTAAAGCAAACTTAATTTCTTAATGACTCAGGAAAACACTTTTTGCAGATATTGTTTATTCCCAGAATTTTGTCTTTGAGGAAAAAAAGATATGACTAATGTGGTTAGTCTGGATATTTTATCTCCTCCCTCATTCTCTCCAGTGTGGTATTTTTATATACAAGGCGCATCCCACGTTTTTGGTGTTAAAGAGTTTTGAAGAGTCCTGTTAGATTTGTATTGCCTAGTTAAATGTTCCTATAACCATAGTCCTATGTGATCCACCCTCTCTCTTCTCTCCTTCTTATATTTTCTTTGTTCTATCGAAGGCCAGGTTCTTTGGGGCATCCTGTACTCTGTAAGAGCAATAGCAGAAACTCCTACTTAGTGTCCCAACAATAGCAGAAAAAGGCAGCCAGCAGTATGTTTTTTGTTTTAGTGTGAGTATTTGTATTTGTTTCTTGTACAAGGTGAACATTTAGCATTCAGTGCAGTTCAAATAAAAGATACGATTCTGAGTACCAGCTGTCTGTACCGGCTTGATTTTTAACACTTTTAGCACAGTGTTAAGCCAGCAGAGCTGTTTCTGGTAAGATGCGTACCTTAAATGTAATCTTGGTGATGTTATCCTTCTAGTTTTATCCTTTGTCACAGGGGGGCGCCAAAGTATAAACAAGTCCTGGTAACAGAATATGAAATGCAGAAAAATCCATAATAGTAATCCACATCTAATGGGTACAAAGGGATTCTTCTAGGCTGGTAATTAACTTACTAATTCAATCTGGACAAGAATGAGAAATTTGAAGGAGAAAAAAAAATGCAAATGGCAACAAAGAGGATGCAAGTGAGTCATTTAATATGAATGCACTCTATAGAAAGAGGCAGAGTGTTTGGTTTTCTTTTCCCCACCAGCATCACCACCACCCACTCTAACATGACAATTAGCTACTAAATCACACGTAAAAATGTCAGTAAACTTGCGTTCCTTTTTCCTCTCCCCTCACAGAATGTAGGTATCATCTGTGCAAAATAAAATACTTCAAGACTGAACGGATCAAACAGAATACAGATAAAACGGGGCAGAACAAAGGTACTAAATCTCCTACACAAATAAATAAATCCAAACATCAGGGGTTTGCGGAGGGATCAGCAGTCGGAAAAACAAGTGATCTTTAAACCCTTACATCCACACAGCTCTCAGTTTTAAGCATTTCTGTCACGCAAGTCTGTAAATTAAATTTCTCATCTAGTGCAGCTTCGGGACTTCCTTAAATAGAGTTTATTTTCCTATATGTCCTCATAGTTCTGTGAGGTCCAGATAATTTCTTTGATAACAAATAAGGAGACATCTGAGTACAGGAAGGCAAACTAAGTGGACTTGCTGTGCTTTCATAGGAGCAGTAATCAGGATTCTTGGGCGTCTTTGTTCTATCACAGAGCTCACACAACATGCATTATTACAAGGTAAAGATTTACATTTTGGAGAAAGAAAAAAAAAAAAGAAAAGAAAGAAATATACATAGTAAGGTACTCGCCCAGAGCCTTCAGTGTCCAGTCTCAGATTTCAGGGCTCGTTCTTTACCTCCCTTCATTCACTCGTCATCGTCCTCCTCTTCCTCACCGTCAGACAGAGAGGCACAGGGGCGGATCTGGCGGTATCTGTCTAACCACTTCTCTACCATCTGGGTGACCAGGGGGTGGTTACGGCGGCGAGAGCTCTTCTGCATGGCTGCCAGCATGCCTCCTTCTGTCACGCAGCAGTCCAGCCATTCCCTCAGCAGCTTCTCCTGTTGCTCCTCGTTGCCCATCTGAATCGAAGACAAACACAGTTATTTGTTATGATATATTTAAGATGTGAAACTGCTGGTGTAACCACAGTCACATGTCACAAACCTTAACAAGAAGCAATCTGTGGTAACCTGACACCATGATCTGTACATAGTATTATTTTCTTTTTTTTTTTTTTAAATTTCACTCATAAATCAGGGTTCTTGCACCATTTTAAAAGTCAAATTTAATACTTTTTATGTCATTTTTAAGACCAAACAACAACAAATATAATTTAAGACCCATAAATGTCATAATTTCTATGGTAGAAAATGGTCAATGCCGATATGTAGCAGGATTTTTTTTTTTCCCCAGCCTTTTAAAACTTGCAACAACAACAACATAAATTGAAGGCATAAAACAACTTTAATTTCACAACTTTGAAGAACAAAGTAGTAAACTTTGTGAACAAAACAACGTGCAAAATTGCAGTAAATCTCTGAATGCTGTGTTTTCCTATTGGCATTAAACACACCATCTGAAAATGTATTGCCTTTACGGTAAATTTAAGACCTTAATTACCCGGATTTTAATTTAACACTTTTTAAAGGAACCGCGGGAACCCTGTAAATACCATATTGTTTTTTGAGTTAAAATGATTTTCACTCTGATACCATGTCCCCAAATGACTAGCAGCTTAGAAAATAACGTGTAATATAAACTGGAGGGTAATGAGCTGCTATTCATGTGAGTTACTAACAGAAAAATTTTTTTTTATATCAGTGCATATCTTATTTTGTAGCATTAGTCCTTTACCTCTTGCGCAGACAGGAAGTGAATGTGTAGCAGCTTCCTCTCGCTGTCAACCAGTGGCAAGAAAGTGACCGTGACATCGTCGTCAGTATTGAGGTTGGCGCCCGCACCTCGATTGTCGTAGCCGTCGTTCTCCATGGCCACCAGGGCTGAGAAGTGGCCCCGCGTGTAGCCCAGGGCAATTGGGCTCTTCCAGCAGAAACTCTGCTCCCATAGCAGAGGCAGGTACACACCTAAAACACACACACAGATCAAGTCAGACGAGCTGGGAGCTTCTGTAGTGGAGCCACCTGAGGGAGGAACAGGCCCTGTAGCTCTCCACTCAAAATACTGACGGTGGGAATGTTGGTTCAGGACAAGCATGTCAAACCTAACCCATTAAACATTAAAAGTGTCTGTGTTACAGCTGACTGAAAACAACAGGGTCTTTGTGAGCAGACATTTAGCGTGCAAAGCAGCCCAATTTAAGTGTCTATATTCACCAAGTCATCAAAAGGTTCATTTTATCTATTAAAAAAGACTGAGGTAAAACTATTCTGTGTTACACAGTGACAGAGTCATAGTATGGTATGTCAGAAAACGTCAAAAAAAAGGCATAGTATTTTAGCATGACTTACAGTCTGAAGGTAAAAACAATATCAGCCTGTGCTCAGTTAACAAATCATATTTCATTCCTTTTCAAGCCATGTGATCTTTAAACCCTTTCATACTTTAACATTCCAGTTCAAAACAACATTTCTGTCAGGCAAGTGTGGAAATTAATACTGTCATCTAGTGCAGCTTCCTTAAATAGAGTTTATTTTCCTATATGTCCTGGTAGTTCTGTGAGACAATTACTTCGATAACAAATAAGGAGACATCTGAGTACAGGAAGGCAAACTCCTGTAAGTGGACTTGATGTGCTTTCATAGGAGGAGGAGAGGTGTAGTTTTATCAAGTCATATTTCATTCATTTCCAAATTCAAAGATAAATTCAGGAAAAACAACATCATTATTGGCAGTGCTGCATCAAGGAACACACCCCCAAACTTCATTCCCTACTCCACCTCCTGACCTTTATCTTATTTATTTCCATCAGTCTTACCTTGAAAACGAGTGTACCCTAACGTTTCCCCACGGAAACTTTTGTAGTATTTCACTCCGTAGACTATGATCGGTCTGCGAAGAATGTGTGCGAGAACAAAAATGTGGGTCTGCTCCAGGCTGGCCCCGGGCTGGGAGGGAGACAAAGGAACAAAAACACAACATCATACAGTAGTTCTCATCATACAGACCCTCACAACAAAAAATAGTGAGGAGTGCTGACACTGCCAGGTGTTGTCATCGCATTGAAAAACAGAGCACATCTCTCAGCTGATGTGCTGATGCACAAAGTAGACTCATTTAAAACATAGTGCAGCTACAGTGACATTTCATGCTGAAAGAGGGCTTCAAAGTCTTCCACAATTATGGGACAGACATACAAATGCTGATCTTATCCTTTGGATTTCATCTCTCCATCACTGTGAAAGCCCCAAACACAGTTATCACATGGCCGCATTCGTGGTCTTTGCTTATGCTGCTGCTGGAGTGGCTCTCTGTATTAAATGCTTATAATCCCATGATCACATGATCAGCGGATGAGCTGTCTGTCAATCTACAACTCCATCTTAGGGGATCTATAATAACTGCTTATGTCCTCCAAAACCCACCTTCTGTCAGCATCTCCCATTCAGTTCAATCAAGTCTGGCATGAAAGTTCATGAGTATTAAGATGAGACAGTGCTGATACACAGAGCATTAAATATTAATTGCATTTAGGAGTTTGTGTTTGAAAGTGGATTGAAAGGATCTGTGCATTTGCCATCCATTTTAGATCCTGACAATGTGGATTAATGGATTTAATATTATGGCTCGAGTATGTTCCAAACCACAGTGAACTTGGTGGTGAAATGACTTGATGGAAAGTCAATGAAATCCAAAACATGGATGCATTTTTCATCACTAGCATGAAGCGTTGTTTGTTGAGCAGGTCCTCGTTTTGTCTGTATCTTTTCATACTAGCACACAAATAAAAGATGCATATGTAAGATAAGAATGTGAAGAAATGTGAAAAGGGAAGTAATGTCAATGTGGAGCTCACAGCAGCCAAGTGTTGCTGGTTTAATGATCTTCTAATACCAGTCACAGACACTGTATAATTAACTTAACTAAAATAATAGTTTTGGTAATAAACCTGCCACTGTTTGATATCATTAATATATACAATACATATATAAACTATATTTTCTGAAAATATAAGTAAAAACAGAGCAGTACAGTAAAAAGCTCACATATTCTCTTTACAAAGTGACCACAACATAGATGGCCATTTCCCTTCTTACCAATGATCGTGAAAAAGAGGAAGAAAGTGAGTAAACCAGAAAAAAAGCTCATGATTACCTGGCTGGCCAAAGACAGGATGAACGCCCAGTCCTCCTGCCACTGCTCCTCTCTCAGGGAGAAATGCAAACCGAAACTCTGCGAGTACCACGACTCCCACTCCTTCCAGCGCGTGTAAAACCTAAAAAAAAAATGTTTAAAAACGGTTATTGATTAGAACATTAGAACAAGATAATTTGAATCAAAAGTATTTATCCTCGTAGGGTGCACGCCAACAACACTGGAGAGCAACCATTGAATATAAAACACTTTTAAGGAGTCAAAAGAAACGCATGAACACCTAATATAACAGAGATTAAAAGGAGATCCCTATCACGTCATATTTTTCTAAGTAATCAAAACCTCCTGACTTTGACTGTGTGGAGAAAGCGAGCAAATATTCTTCTCAAAGTCAAATGATCAAAACCACTAAGGGCATGATTATATTACATTGACTGCAGACAACCAGGCTCTTCATTCATTCGTTTACTCATTACTCATTTACTCCTTCTCACTGCTCTCATCTCTCTGTGTCCATGACACAGGGTGTAATAATTCCCATTATTTATTCAGACAGCAGCCCTGCAAGATGCAGATCTTAAATCATTTTGGACACAACCTAGCGGTCAGCAGGGGGCAATACTGATGGTTTCAAAAAGAAGTCTGTTTTTATGGATGTCTATGGGAAAACGAGCCTCTATTTAGCTCTGTAAACAGTGTTAACATGAATACATGGACTAAATGGTTAGTTTAAAGCCTCTTATAATACAACATGATGTCCATTTATTGAATTATGGTCAAATATGTGGTTATAAAAAAAAAAACCATAAAGCAGGAGATGCTTGGGGAGGTGGCTACCATGTGAGTCAATTTTATATGTATAACCCAAAATCACAAATTACCAGTTTGCCTCAGAGGGCTTTACAATCTCGCCAGGATATGACACCCTCTGTCCTTTACAAACGACCCTCACATCGACTAAGGAAAAAAAAAAAAAAAAACACCTCGTCATGTCAAGAGTATAAACGCAGTAAGCATCAGTAAACTTGTCTCTCATCTTTCATATCACTGTCAATAACTGTCAATCCACTAAGTTAGGTAACAAACTTTATCAGAACCAATATTATGCAGTTATAATAAACAAACATTTAAGCTAACAGTTACCCTTGCTACAAAGTTACAAGGCAGCTCCTATTCTATGTCAGTTAACGCTATTTCTTAAATGTGGACATGCATACAATTAACAGTAGCTACTAAGATTATTATCCACTTTAACTAAAGTTTACATAAAACTGAGGAAGCTATTTGTTGTTGGTAGTTTCTTCCAAGGTCCAGGTAAGTTGTTGCTATTGACTGCTGCCTGGTGATGCTCTGCTGCTGCTGATCTTCAGTGAGACCAGGATCAGAGGCTCCGCCCCTCGTGACCAAATATGGTCAACAGAAACTGTTTTCATAAAATACAACATGGCAACACCCAGTAATTTAAGATGGTGAAAAGACTATGGGCGTTATTTGAGTTGCCCACAACCAATGGGTGACATCACAATAGCTGTGACCATTATTTACATACAGTCTATATTGATGACACTAAAAGACAGGAAATGAATGACAGGAATGGCAGCAAACTGCGTTGAAATTCTAGATTTTATTTAGGTGGAGGTGAAAATGTTCTTAGTGAATGTTTTGACCTATATCTTCAGTCTCCAGTATTTAATGCTGATTTCTTTTGAAAAATGTGCTGGAGGTTTTTCTGTGTCAAACTGATGGTTTATGATAATGACAGAAGTCAGGTCAGATTACTCAGGGCAAAACAGATAAGTGTATGAAGTCGCTCAATGACTCAAAATTATTTAGGATAAGTGGCATTTAAAATGATACATTACGGTCCGTTTGCTTCTTGGCTTGTATGACTATAGAGAATCATGGTATCTCACCAGTGGGAGCAGTCATGCAGGCTGTCATGGAGAGTCTTGCGGAGAACCGAGTCCTTGTCGTAGATGCCCCAGGTGGCCTGTAGAACAGAGTCCAACAGACAGTCTCCGGCTGTTCGGTTCCACAAGGCGTACAGACGACTGTCCAGGCGTGTGCCCAGCTCCAGAGACCAGTTGATGACGGGAGATTCCTCTTCCAACTCTTTACACAGACAGAAAATGTGAGAAGGAGCAATAATAAAGGGACAGGTTGCATCAAGCCATGTTCAAGCCCACCTGTTTTTGTTCGAATTTTGCAGTACTAGTAAATCTGTTAACAAAAAATGCAGCATGAGAACATACTACGCTGACAGCTGCAGCTAATCGTTATGGAAACAAATTGTGTGTTGCATAACCTGCTTTTCAGCATTTTGTGTCATTTGTTTTTACAGCCAGTACACAGAAACAACACATTATGTCACGAGTTGCCCAAGTTGATTTGTAATACCAAATTATGACGCATTCAGGCTGTATTCAGTAAAATAAAAACTAAAAAAAAAAATTGTATGAGGCAAAGGTAAATCCTAACACTTTCATGATATGCGGTTTTGTTGCCATTACACAGCAATATAATATATATAAAAAATTATGACCCCTTTAACAGTATGCAACTGGTTAAATATATGGAATTTGTTTTACTTGTTTTGATTTTTACAAGGAACGGTATTAAAAACCAAGGAATTCACCAATTTCTGGTATCATAACATCCCTCATACACATACAGTCACAAAAGTTCCTGAGAGGCCGCTGAAACGAAAGTCAAGCAAGCTCTTCTACAATGACCTACACTCTCACTCTGCGCAAAAACTCTCTTTACCCCAGTTTGTGGAGACTTAAATAGGTCACAAGTCTTCTTGGATACCTTCAGCGCAACAGACAAATGCAGATGTATGTACATGCAAACGCACACACAGTCAAAGTGCAGTCCTGGGAGCATGTGGGGAAGGAGGGAAACCAATCAGTTCAATTAGCCTAATGAAAGAGTGTATATAAGACAAAGCAAGAGGTGGCGAGGCTGGTTGGGGATGGAAGTACACACGAGCAGATGCTGGTTTTTAGACACTGGTCCCTTGCATGGCTCAGCCAGATCATCAGTCACACTGGTAACCAAAACCCATTGCATATTATCAACACGTCATACCGGACTTCTGGGGATATGTGCAAACACCAGATATGAAAATGAATGACTCCTAGGTACCTTTCTGCACATCTCGATCCAAGACCTCATCAAACAGCTTCTCTTGGACAGCAGGTGGCAAGTCTTCTATATCTGCAAAGACATATGGGACAGATATTATGTTGTATGCTCATTAGAACCATAATGCTCTGCTACAGAAACACTACAGTAATGACACACACAGGGAATGTTCTTTCCAATTCCATTCATTGGCTGACATTTTGTCAATAGCACGCAGTAAACACAAGCTCTGTACAGCATGTTGTGTTTCTGCGTATTGAACTGTGCACACACAAAGGCCAGAACACTGGTGGCTATTCTCTGGCTCAATAGTGAATGACACTGGCTTTGTTTGAAAGAGAAAGAGAGAGAGAGAGAGAGAGATAGGAACAGAGAGAGAGTGAGAGAGAAAGAGCGCCCTGCAGCTGGCTTCTGGCCAAATTCAGTCTGCAAAGAAATACTTGGCATAACACAAAAAAATGAATCTATCAGTGAAGCCTACATAATCTTTCATCCCAGAGGCACCAAGCTCAGAATCACAACATAACTTGTAGCTCTGAAAAGCAAAGTTCATGTCATTTCTGTGAAGAAGTTACGCCACAGGGACAAGACACTGAGCTGCTGTTTCTCTGAGCAATGATGCGCAACACAGCTAGCAGTCATTCTTCCAATTCTCCACAGAGAGGGGGAAAACAGTCAAGATCTCACTCTGAAACACTGTGCATTTAAAGTTAAAAAAAAAAAAATCACAAATTTCCATTCTACCAATGCAGAATAAATGTAGCCTTCAGCATTTAATGTCAACAAGACAAATGTTAAGTCCATTTTTTTGGAGTAGATATTAAAAAAAAAATGGAGGCCTATAATGTCTAATTTAGTTCAGGACACAGAGAAGGGATTAGATTACACTGATGCAATTAAATCCAATGTGTAAAATGATCATCAAGGAACTGTGTGTACCTGCAGGTAGGGTAAAAGTGACTGGGTCAGTGAGGAAGTAACAGGCGAAGTCTCCTTTACGCTGATGTAATGAGGCTGCAATCTCCCTGCGAATCTGCTCCGTCAGCTCGGGACACACCATGGAAGGGATGCACTTAGCCGCCTGCTGGTTAACCTAAAGGACAGGATTTTCTTATATATTATAAATACAACATATATAGATACATTATTGTACATGTATACATGTATATGTATATGTTACATCCATCCATCCATTATCTACCGCTTATCCTCATAGGGTCGTGGGGGGGCTGGAGCCTATCCCAGCTGTCTTAGGGCAGAAGGCAGGGTACACCCTGGACAAGTCGCCACCTCATCGCAGGGCACATAGAGACAGACAACCACTCACACTCACATTCACACCTACGGTCAATTTAAATTAGCCAATTAACCTAATCCCCATGCATGTTTTTGGATGGTGGGAGGAAGCCGCAGACACGGGGAGAACATGCAAACTCCACACGGGATTCGAACCCGGTGCTCCACACGGGATTCGAACCCGGTACCTTCTTGCTGTGAGGCGACAGTGCTAACCACTACACCACCGTCCGTGCCACCCGTAAATGTTACACTGAGACTCAAATGCTCCCTTGCACTGTGAAGGAGTAATCTTCCTCACTGACTTTCATTTCATAGTGCAGCCCTCTGTGCCTTTCCTAATCGTTGCTTGCCCATGTCAACCACATCAGCTCTGTGGCATCACGTCCATTAGGAACCAGTGGCAGGACTGCAGCCAGGCTAATCCTCCACCTAATCCTTAAAGTGCACTTCTGCTGTAATTAAAGGCATTATGGGCATCTGTTATATATCCTCTGCTCTGGTGCAGAACCATTATCGACTGAAATGGTTGACGAGGACATGAACAGAACAGCATCAAAATTACAGGGACACTTCTGACATATTTCAATTTGAATGTCAAACTTTGAATAATGCACTCCTGTAAAGCAGACACAGGAACACTGGTAGTTACCAGCATGTAGTATGCTACATGGTATATTCATGTGTATTTGGAAATGTGTATAAGGGGGTTTGATTACCCTGATCAAAGATGGTACACTTTCAACTGCAGTGGGGTGGAGAAGACCTACTAAAACTATAAGCATGCTTACCTCTGTGAGCAGGATGGCTAGCATATCCTGCCTCTGGAAGCGAATGGCCAGATGGACAAGGGTGAATCCTACATCAAACGCAGAGGATCGGTTGAGAAGCTGCACCTCGTCAGCGGTGAGCTGCCGGGCAATGTCACCGCCAGACGACTTGTAGGCTTGAATTGCCGCCAGGTCTCCCTCTACCACGCCTGAAGCAGGGGGAGGAAGGAAAGTCAGTTAGCTGGAGGTGACACATCTACACTTTCTACAAAATGTGTTTGAGGAAGGAGAAACTGTGCTGTTCAAAAAGACAATTCACAATTCAACAGCTGTCACAACTCAAACCCCTGCTGTCATCACAAGACACATATTTTCAGTTGCCAGTTTATTTGGCACATTATTTGAACCATACACAGCACTATAACATACATTGTGATGTTAAATCAACCCTCTGGGGAACAATTTCAAACTGTTCATAACCTTCATACAGGTGGTATTTATTGTACTGTGCTGTACCTAATAAATTAGCACCTGAGTGAATCGAGTGTTTCCTGTTCACACTAATCTGCAAAGAAAATAATGTAGAAAGACATGGGAATCCTTTTAAAACAGGCCTATTCTTTGTAAATGGAATAGACTGGCTTTTGGAGCAGTTCCAACTCTGTGTCCTTGCTTGTAATAGAAGCAAGGTGTAACAGCCAGCCTGCCGTGTTCAGTGAAAGAGCTTCAGAAATATTCATCAAACACTGATAACACATCCTACTGTTCTTAGTCACTAGCAATTCATATTAAAATCTGGGAGGAATTGGCATTATTTCAGAAGAAGACAATTCAAACTGCACGGGGCTCTGTAGCTCTCAACGTCAATCCACAGTTCAGATGACCTCTAGATGTAGCCACTAGCTAACACAGCGTGGGTGCAGTTATCACACTGTCAAGCTACTACATAGCAGAACAGGCAGGCTCTTATAATGCAGAGCTATCAGAGAGTTGTGTCAGACAGAGGACAGTCTGTGCAGATTAGCGTCCTCCCCCTCCTTTGGAAAAAGCCATCTCAACATCTGTTATGAGTGAAATGAGTGGCCCATAGGGTAGAGCACACTGAATACTGAAGTGCTGGCTAATTTTAACAGACTGCCTTATGTGAGGTAGATGATCGTCCTCTCTGGCAAAGGATGGGGACAGTTACCTTGAGGGAACCTGAACTGGAATGTGCCAAGAGCATGTGGTCCTTTTACACATGCTGGGTGACACCTTGCAAACACAGACAAATAAACAGATGCCCAATGATTCTGGCTGCAGCATAGCTGGCTGCGGACCTGTTGTGCATGTGTATGAACAGAGGGAATTTAAAAAAGAAATACAGCTTTAATAAGCTACGTTAGGTCAATGATTAAAAAAAATGCCACTTTTCTTTAAAAAAAAAAAAAAAAAATCTCTGAATTAAGGCCTTATTCAGCACAATCCTTAGTAGTACTATATAGTACTATAGTGTATAACAGAAATGGTGGTGATGTCCTGACAGCCTAATGGTTAAGACAAACACCACATAATCACAACTTCCATTTAAATTCCAGACAAAGACCCCTGTGGCCTTCTCTCAAACTTCCTGATAAACTCATACTGTCTGCATTTTAGGTAGAATTTTGTACTCAGGGATGGTCTCCCAGTGTCTAATAGCAACCCCACAGCTCCTCCATAATGTTTTTTTTTTTTAAATAATCACAAGTGTACATAACAATAATATGTTCTCAGAATTATATGTTGGAATTCAGACAAATATTATCAGTAATAGCAAGACGTGACAGCTGAAGTCCAAACAAAAGAACAATATTAAACAAACAGAGGCTGCTTCCTTTTGTGAGAGAGTAGAATCAATTTTGGCCCAAATACAAAGCTCTGAAAAAACATCAGGCCAGAAACAGTAGAACAAAGTGAAACCAAGTTGTGTAGCCTGAGGAAGTGCTTGGCTTGGCCAAACACTTTGAAGAGCCCAACTGTATTTAAAAAAAAAAAACAGTCACCTGATATGGTATGAATAAAAACAGTATTCACTCAGATTAAAATCAAAACACTGGAAATGTCTATAGGACGTAGCTATGACAGTGAAAAATAATGTCTCATTGTAATCTTAGACTAATGTTTTCTATTCCACAATAACATGTTACATACTGCAATCAGTGCAAAGGTCAGAAAGACGCTGATCATGTGCTGCCTTCATGCTTTTTAGCTGACCGGTGTTTATGTCTTGTCAAGGCTATTTTTGCCTCCTGGAGCCCCTTCTCAGCACATAAGCACCACTGTTTACAAGGTTGGTTGACTTCAAGCCAGTCTCTGGTCCACGGGCTCACTGCGCTGCCCAGACGGCCCATTCATCCCCACCGGCTGGGAAGCACTCACACCCTCTCAGTTTCTCAAAGACACTCTCAGTGCCAGAGCAAGGGGAAGCTAGGGGTTCAGTGATGGCTTGGATCAAATTCCTCCTACTAGCCATTTAGTAACACATCTTTATAATGCTGCCACTCAGCATCATTTAAGCTTTGTTGATGATCAGTATCCTCTCACTACAGTGGATATTTTCCACCTGAAAGCACTACCTTGTGAAATTAAATCCTTGCCAAGTCAATTTGTTTTGCAAATTTCCTTTTTGTACCCTAATATTTGGAGTCTAAACAAAGATATATTTTCATTCACTATAAAACACCAAGTGGACCACACTATTGTATGCAACCTTGGCCTTTGCAGGGTGAGGTACCACCTGCATTGTGATAAAACAGAAGTAACTGGAAGCACCTCGCTCAGTCACCACTGAGCATGACATCGTGGAAGGAAACAAAAAGCTGGCCGGACAACGGAAGTGTTGTTACAAGGAAAAATGGGACAAAAATATGGATTCATTGTCCCACTAAGACTGTTAAGGTGAGCCACTGAAAGAAATGAGGGCAAAAGTACTGTCACACATAATAGGTCAGAGTCAAAATATCATCTGTTGTCATTGCTATGAAATACGACATTCTATGAGCCAAACATGTGAGAATTAAAACTGCATCTATTTAGTATTTTTATACTGAGTGATAAATAAATCATTTGTTGTATTCACTGATTGTTCATTTGATCTAGGAAATGTGCATATACAATAACACACTGGGCAACACCGTGCCAGTTAAAACACACCGATTGAAAACAGATTTTTTTGGTTTGTGAAATATGAAAATGTAATTTAGTCATTTCTATTTTTATTTTAGCCCAAGTCTAAGTTTGTGCAGTTGTTCCATTGTGCCACTTTTCGACCTGAGCTTAAACAGGAGTGGACTGCCTTCTGTTTGTATAAATTCTAGCCACAGTGAAAATAAATTATTTTATAAGTATTTAATATCCATTCTTTTACTTTTTCAAGCTCAATCAGTGAAAAGAAATATACATGAAGGGCTTCATTCATCATTTTTATTTTATATTAGAGAGTAAATGAACACAGATAAGCTGCCTGACAACTGAATTTGTCTTTGGGGATCAATAATGCGATTCTTATTATAAAATAAACCCCCAATCCACTTCTTTTCAGTGCCATCAGGACTGTAATTCAAACTGTCAGGCCACTATTTAGCTTCGCTATCATCTGTACCAACTAAGTTGCCCACCTGTTATATCAACTAGCCCACCTTAATTTAACAGGCTAGACCCAGCCCTAAGTTCAAAACCCCAAAATAATTTACAAGACAAGAGACAAGTTGCAAAGTATCCCATTTGAGAAGCTCAAAAAATGTTTGGCATTTTCTTCAGATAATGTTTAATCAATTATCAAAATTGTGGATTGACTTAATTGCTCAATCGCTTCAGGCCTCGCAGGAATGGCATGTAGTCAATCGTGAAAACTCACCTGCACATGCATTGAGGAACAGCCAGTCAGTTTTTTTCATTCGATTTCTAATCTGCTTTAGCTTCTTGAAGTCGACCTCATGCTCCTCTTTGCTGCTCATGGCTCCGTCTGCAAGCTCTATCCTCTGGAAGTCCATTTTCACATTGTCTTCCCTCTTGGGCAAAGGAGGGGACCTCCTTTGGCCCTGACTTCCACTGCAACCACCCCTCCACCGAGCCCTGTCCTGCTCGTTGATTATGGGTGTTGGCTCTGCAGATTCGGCCAGCTCTATGGCTTCCTGGTTGTTGGGCTTGGGGTGGTCACACACCACACACTTTATTGTTGTGGGCCAGTTCTGGTAAGTGCAAGCTGTGCATGTCCAGTGGTGCTGATGGGTGTTGAGTCTGTTTCTGTCGTTGTACTCCTCACAGGTATCCACAGGGGAATGGAGAGCAGGACGACAGCCTGCATTGGAGCCTGAAGTCTGGGGGGACTCAGTGGGGCTGCTGGTCCTCTGGCGCTGACACAGGCACTGTGTGCAGCGGAGTGCTCGGGGCCAGTTCAGGTAGGTGCACATATGACAGGACCACTTACTGGCAATCTCAGCCATGCAGGCTGACCTGACTCTTGGCCTTGCACTGGAGTCAGGACAGATGAGGAGATTACTGCCACTCTCAGTTCTGGGAGGGTCCCACTCTGGACTGGAGTCCAGATCAGGACTGTTCTTGTAAGGCTCCTCTGTGATGATGGGACCCCTCGACCTCTGTGCACGACACATAGTGCACTTGACTGCAGATGGCCAGTTTTCATAGGTACAGTAGTCACAAGCCCACTTCACCCTCTGTTCCGTCATTGTAGATCACTTTAGATGGTCAAACTGTGGTGATAAATCTAGTTAGATGTGAGGCATAACCAAAAGCTTTGTGACTCATCTAGATGACCTACAAATTTGACAAACTAGCTTAGAGTTTTAAGTACATAAATTAAATGATTTAATGGAGTTCGTTCAAGTATGTGTGCCACCACATGAACTAACTTACATCTGGGCACATCTTCATAACGACTCGCTGCCTGAGATTGTGGGGTGACTGTCTGAAAGGATAAATTACCAGCTTGCTGTTCATTAGTAGTCAGCAATAGTGTGGAAAATGGTTAGCAGCCTTGGTTTGAATCTCATGACGGTTAGCTTTAATGTGTTATGAAGTAGCTAACGTTTCAGTCTTGCTAGCTGGCTAGCTAAGCACCAAGCTAGCATACATACTTAGCGTCAAGCTGAACAGTAAACGAATATTCCATCGCAAGTACAATCAAAACATGTCATATTCCGGGATATTTTAAGAAAAAATATGTAAAACTCTTACCGTTTCGCGACGGCGGCGGTTTCTCGACTACTGTTTAAAACCACAACAAACCCTTCTTGTACAGTCCCCCCCCTCCTGCTGCTCGGGCAAACCTTTCCCAAACCGAGTTATTTCGACCTCTTTGTCTCTCACATTTTTACCTTTACAAACACATTAGCCTCCCGCAGAACAAACCACGCCTTGGCAAAGCCCCTGTACTCCTTGTATCATGGTATAAATATGCGACACTCCATGGTTTCTGTGCCTCCGTGTTGTTTAATGGCGGCGACAGAGAGACAAACGAGTAGCAAAGCCAAAATAAACGCTTGCTTGCTTCCGTCACCAATCATCTGGCTCAGCGCTCAATGCGATTGGATAAAAGGAAAGCACTGTGTTGCCTTCAGACCCATCGGAAATATTAGACTCCATATGTACGAACCTTGAGATTTATGAGAAGTTCAAAAGAACTGGGGAAAAAAACAAGTAGTCGTATAGCTCAAACGTCCTCTTGATGTTTTAGTCAATCATGCTTTGTCAGTAGCTTGAAGAACAACATTATTCATAGTTTATGATAAATATGTATAAATATGGTACATTTGATCAAATAATTAAAAAAAAATCCGAGCTTACTGAAATGGTAAACGCTTCGCTCATCGTGGCGGTTGAGTGATGAAACTATGTTGTTTTTTATAAATAAAGCATTAAAATCAAATCTAATCTAATTTAGTTGTATGCAACATTGTAAAACGATGTCGATTGTCATGACTGTATTTTGCGCATATTAAATTTGAGAGATCGGAAATAATTAAAAGCACGTTTAGAAATGTTGGCTGAAGATTATTTAATGATTAATGTATCAACTTATGTTAACCTAAATTCGCCAGTTATTTAAGTACTGGACACGCCTACAAGCGTCACATTGAAACCATTGAACCTGATGTAAATTCAACCCACAGCATCGAGCATCCACGGTGGAAACATGGCAGTCCACTTGATGCGGTTACACCACATTTCGCTACATGTTTTTAACGCCGAGAAAGTTTGTCACGACCTTATCTCTAAATTTAAGTTTAGTTTGTTTGCTACTAGGCAAACCGACAGCTCCAGGCAGCTGGCTTTCCGGAAAGGAGCCTCCATTTTCATCGTGAATGACAACAGATCAAACCAGAACCCCAGTGGAGAGTTCCGCATCACGGACACACGTGTTCCACACCGGGTCAACGTGGGAAAATACAACCCGAATACGTGTCTGGACTGTCTTTACGATGCAACCCCACGTTATCCTGTGGATACTGTAAGCAACGTGTGTTTCGAGGTGGAGGATGTAGAAAGGTCATTCAAGGCTCTTTGCGACCTGGGCTGCAACTTCATGGTACCACCGACGACAGTCCAGGACGAGAGTGGGGTCGTTAACTACACGGTGGTTAAGTCTCTTGTGGGAAATGTGTATCACACACTAATTGACAAGTCAAAATACAAGGGGAGCTTTCTACCTGGGTTTGAGGTCATTCAAGAAGACTGCAGGTCGCCAGAAGAGGACATAACTTGTCCCATCACTCATTTTGATCACATCACTTATGTCTGTCACAGGAAAACAACCCACCAGGTCATGAGGTGGTATGAGGAGCTCTTTGGTTTTCACAGGTTTTTCATTACTAGGTGAGAAGATTCAAGCTGTTCATGGTCAGTCCACTTTACAGTTGTGTGAAATGCTTTAAGATCAGATAACAGGAACAGGAAGTTGACAGTGTTACAACAGCACAGTGGATGGTGCAACATTACAATAAAATAAATAATTTGGCTGTAGGAAAAGTACATCATGAAAGGTCATGGCTGCCAGGTTCCCAGGATTGTGCATTCAACTGTGTGTGTGTTCCTGCATGGGAGACACTTTTCTAATGTGCAATTTTATGTGTCACTTGGTTGAGTATTCTGTGTTTTATATAAAAATAATTATGACCTTTCTTCTGGGCAGTAATGAAGATGTGGGCGAAGGTTTTGTCATAAACCAAGAGGGAATTGGACTTCGTCTGACCGCCATGGAATACTGGAAATGCAGTGAAGCCGGTATTGCTCTGCCTTCTGTGGATAAAAACCAGCCCGACTGCAAATTTGTCATTGCAGAATCACTGCCTGAGCAAGGTAGCTGTAACATCTGTTAAGGTATTTATTTTTTCAGAATTTGATATTATCATATCACCTTGAGCTTGCACTTATTTCAGGTGGGAATCAGGTTGACACCTTCTTGGAGCAGCACAGGGGGCCAGGGATCCAGCATGTTGGGCTGTACACGAAAAACATTGTTTCTACTGCACAATCCATGGCTGAAGCTGGTGTCCAGTTTTACTCCCCTCCTCGGGCATACTACACTGGGGTTTGTTTGGTTACTTAATTGCACAACTCATTTGCATTAAATTAACCAATTTTGACTTCATAAATGCAAGAAATGGTCCTCGATTTACTTAATAAGTTAGGAAATGTAGCAATAAAATGCAAAATATGGATTGCAGAGCTGCACTGGCTTGTGAATTTGTAGTTTGACCATTTAAAATGTACACACACAGTCGTATTTAAGCACTAGGATTTTGTGAATATCGGGTCTCACCTTCACTTCCTCAAAGCCCAACAGAAACCTTGTACAATAGTGACCAAATTCAGTATTCCATTTCTGGGACTGTCTATGATTTTCTCACTTGGTCTTTTAACGAAGCAGTTTCTGTGATCTGATCATCATATTACATAATGCCATGCAATATGGTCATATTTTTGAGTGTATCATCATCCATAGTGGTTATCAGCTTTTCCCATGTGCTGCTGTGACAGGTGGGAAAACAGCAGGAGATAGAAGAGGCAGGACATGACCCCCAGATGCTGGCACAGCATGGCATTCTCCTGGACACAGACCTGCAACAGGATCCTGCATCTCCGACAGCATCTAATGATCACAAAAGGTGAGAGTCAGCTTGTCTTTTGCCCCTCAAGGTCACGTTATGACCATGTGTCCTTACCATGATATTATCTGTTTCCAGATACCTTCTCCAGGTGTTCACCAAGCCCATCTTTGCAGAGGACACCTTCTTCCTCGAGCTGATAGAGCGGAGAGGGGCGACAGGTTTTGGCGAGGGCAACATCCAAGCCCTGTGGAGGTCCGTGCAGGCACACATGGAGGATCAAGCGAGGGCTTGCCAAGGAGAGGGATCCCCCAAAACTGTCCAAACTTCCATGTATTAGTCAACACCAATAACTTTTTATTTGCTTTTTTCTTTATATCACTGTGAGAGCACTTATACAAAAAAGGAGTATGTGCGTGTGTGTAATATATATGTGTAATATATTTACAGAGGAGTTTTCCATAAATGGTCTCCATGGGTCAGTTTTGGGTTTAGTGGTAAATCTCATAGTTACGTACATGTTGCACTGCTAACAAGCACAAAACATACTTTGTGTTAATGTCTATCTTTGAACATGATGATGTGAAACTGCACTACAAACAAAGTCACACAAAGTTACTGTTAATGAAATACTGCAACAAAAATCCACTCTGTCGCAGTAAGTGATGTCTTTGTTTGCGCTGTGTCAAATCAAAGCAAGGCAACTGACTGTTTTCACAGTCAGCACAGCTGCTCTTCAATAAATGTGTTTCTCACACCAGGCTGTGAAGACCAATTACTGTGCTGTTTCTTAGAATGTGGGTGCACCAAATTTCAGAATAAGAGCTATTAAAATCTATTGGGTTATCTTAGGTTAACATTGGTATCCTAGTGTTTTACATGATTGCGTCTCTTTTATGCTGCTTTTACACTGAGCTACTTACAATTAGCACCTTGTTTGGTAAGAAACAATATTTTGTTCCTGTGTACTTGTATGCAGAAATGACAATAAAGAACTTGACTACACTATTCCACCATTTCCACCATATTTTACTTTTTACCCATATGAATGTTATTTTGCTGATTAAAAATACATTACAAAACATAATCAGGTCTTCCAATTATGTTTTAATAATAATTACGCTTGAGTAAAGAATCAGAATATTTCTTCTTGTCTTTGTCCTTGCTGTAGGTTAAACAGTAAATAAAATAGGTTAAATTGACTTCAGCTTGTTACAATATTAATAGGTTGCATATACTGTATGTAGATGAATTGATGTTAACTCTTTCATATAAGATTAATATAGCATGCTGAACGAGGCTTTTCTACTTATTTGTTACTTTTACTTTATATACTGACGTATATAAAGTAAAACAATTTAGTAACTTGTACATTAGATGTTATATATTTGGAAATCATTAATGATGAGTACTGGATTGTAAAATTTGAAACTGCAACGATATGTAATAGTGTTTTTACTGTGTGGTACTTTTACTTTTATTATACTTAAAGGTACAGTGTCTAGGATTTGGTGGAATCTTGTGGTGTGTTTCCAGAATGTAATCAAGTGTCCCTCCACTTAGCCCTTAAAAGATAAATTTGCATCTTTTACCACTGACAGAGTCCATATAAAAAAGAATACTCACCACTTTATTATTAACACAGGCATAGGTGCGAATGTGAATGTGAGTGTGAGGATTAGCTGTAGCAAATAGATAGATGGATAAACAACTTATCAAATATATTGATATGCCCACCTACAACAGGCTGGTCTAGGACTATTAGTTACTTTACTTTATCATATAAACATCATAATGACTGAAATTAAAGCTGTTTTGAGGTCTAAATGCTTCACTCACACAGTCACAGATGACTGGAAGAACAGCTGCACCTCTTTCAGATGCTGTGGAGGTTTTAGCAATGTGCACCCTTTGGCAAAAACGCTGCTTTAGAAGCCTCTTAGAAGGGTTCTCCAAACCCACATAGATCTGCCAGGTCAATTAACTTGGCTATAAACATTATAGGCATGGATTAGTGGGATAGATGAGAGGCAGTGAAATTTAGATGGAGTTCTATGAAAGCCATATGCTCTCTTTGTGCTCTGACTGTAGTCCAGACAGTATCCCCCACTGAGAAACATCAGAGAACTATTTCAACAGCAAGCTGCAAAAAAGTGAAATACTAAATGCATGTACTTCTGCAGTTTGACAAATGGTGTCAGTGTTTTTCTTTTTCAGTGTCGCTCTCTTAGCCTAACTGAACTTTATGAGAGTCTATTCTGGATTTGTGCCCTCTGATAGAAAGCTTATGGATTCTAGGAACTCCATACGAATACAAGAGGTATAAACTTTAAAACTCCAGTATGAACAGAGTTAAAAGCTCTCTAACTGCATCTGTTTACAGTTCTGAATGAAAGCTGACATCATAAAACTAGGAATTTTGTCAAGGATGGAGAGGATTAACTGTTCATTAAAGTTGAGAAGTGATGGCTCCTGTAACAGGAGTCCTTTAGCCATCTGTCTTGGGCCAGTGTGAACCACAGATGGCATGCAGCCTTCTGCATGGGGTCCACATACAGGGAGCTGGAAACTCACTTCCTATTTACTGTCAACCATATGCTAGCTACAGCTACAATAACAAAGTCAAAGAGAAACGGAACAGCTAAATCAATACTTATTAGTACTCAAACACATAGAGGCTATTACACTTTGCTGCCCTCTTGTTGCACAGTGATTGGTGGACACTGCCCCCTATGGTTTTGACAGTCACAACACACTAGCAGACTTGTTGAACTGCTCCTACTTTTTTTTAAAATGAGCTGTTTAGATGATCTGTTCCCTAAGGAGTCATCTGTGCCTTTCAGGACCACACAAACAACATGCAATGTCTGCATTTGTTTGCTAGATCGGTGGCTCTACACTGCTGGACGGTTTTCTTTTGGTAAAAACAACTCATCACCCCCACACTGTAGCTGTCATAGTGGAGGAGACAAATCCTCTGCGCCCTTTAACACAAAAGACAGACAGTCTAAAACCGAGGAGGACAGTCTGAGGGAGATTAGTGGCACACAACAGATGTTACTTCTTGATTAACAATAGTGTGAGCCAGGGGTGAGCCTCAGCTCCCCACCCTTCAGAGGCCCAGTGTGTTAACTTCAGCCCCCACAAAATAAATTAACTTACTGCATGTGATGTGATAAATAACAAAATATGCATGTCGTTCATTACAAACACTTCCAGTTGCTTTACTTTTGTGCAGTACTCGCAATTCGCTTGTGTCAGTTTTCACAGGTTCGTCAAGTTCACGTTTTTGCTTCCTGCTGTCAGTGGCTCACAATGTACACACAGTGTCTAAACATATAGAAGCTGAACAAACACACAGCTATTACTGTGTGTGTGCAAGCTGTATTGTGAGTGGAAGCAGTTGAAGGTGATGCAAGATGATTAACAGGATTGAAAAGTCAAATACTGGTTTTAAAAAAAAAATGAATGACTTATGTCAATGACCATCACTGATGTAATATTACATGCAGGTGACCAGGTATATATAAAGTGATCTATAATGGTGACATGATGAAGCCTGATGAGGACATGTGTCTGTAATAAATGTATAAAAGGAGAAATCCTTTTACTGGAACTAATTTTGAGAGGGGGAACTAGCAATATGTATGTCTATATTACACATCACCGTCTCTCTTCCTCCATCTGGCTCTTAAAGTCACATGCAGTTGGCAGATTATCAAGTTACACCACTGTATATTGTGAAAGTGCCTTGTCTATATGCACAGCTCAAAACTGTGATTACTTTTCATTACTGCAGGGCGGATCAAACCATGAGTTACAGCAGCGGGGGTGCTAGCGTGGCAAAGTCTTCAACAGATTACTGTTTTACTTTGTACCACCATGAACTCAACCTTGATCGACTATGATATGTAAATAAGGATAACAAAATTTACTCGCGCCAAAGTGAAAGATTTAGTGGTTGAAATAACTTTTCGGACTCCCCTTTTCTGTGTCAAAAGTGGTACTGCTCGAGGATGTTGTCACAGGCTCATTAGCGTGCAATCTTGGACAGTAGTGCAGTGGGGCAATGTTGTAGTTTACAGGAGCTGCCTGGAGCAGGACGTGAAGTGAACTGCTGCTTCCTGCCCGACGCCTTGTTCTGGTTTTCTGCTAGAACATAACCCAACATGGTCCGGCCAAACTAACCCACATAAGCTCAGTGTTGTTGGAGAGATACGGGGCGCTTACCGTGATGCTCGTAAGTCTATATAAAGTTTATGTGCTAGCTAACATAGGACCTCTTGCTAAAGTGTGATGCTCCCTTGTGTTTTGAAAATGTGTGATTCGCATGAATAGTGCATATATATATATTTATGCTGATAAATTTAACTGGAAGTGACCAGTAGCAAAGTAGTTTTATTTGTGAAAACTTCACATAGCTCCAGTTCGTTAGCTTAGCAACTTTTCCTCATGCACTGCCATAGCTATCTATGTCCCTTTTGTCTTGTCTGGGTTGTTATTTACATTAATTCAGCTTGAACTTATTTAGTCGGTTCTTGTTGTTTTTTTTACGTGTGTATTACAATTTAATAGCCTATTAAAGGCACAATAAAATGCAGTGAAGGTTAATAAAACAAGTGTCAATAAGTTTGTGAGGCTCAGACATGTCCATACATGATCTTAAAATGATCCCAGTTTTTCAATCGTTTTCTTGATGTCAGCTCAGAAAGTATGCTTGGCTTGTTTGACATCTGATCTGACATTAGGTGTAAACTCAATCACATTAGTTGACAAAGTGACAACAAAGTGATCCTTGAAGTTTGCAAAGACATAAGGACATAAGGTTATTGTATCAAAATGGTTATTATGTGAATTTTTAATTTCACTCGTACATGGACTGTCTGGTTGCAAATACAATCAATGTATATATGTATATACATACATACATATATATATATATATATATATATATATATATATATATATATATATATATATGTATATATACACTGTATATGACATAATTATAATTACTGGGGTGTCACTTGGGTCTTTACCGCATCCTTTTTCTGGTATGTTACAGTTTGTGCCGTTGCTGTGGAATGTTGTCATCTTATCTTTATCAAGTCAATCTTCCCCTCAGGTATGAAGATGGAGCTGACTGACACACAATCCAACTGATTCTGCAATTTCAGATCATAAACACTCAAGCTTGTTAAACCTGAACTTCTCAGTGCCCCACGGCCATGATTATGGCTGCTAAAGTGGCCTGAACATGCATACATAATACACTGTGGTTAAAGCACAGATGTGTCATTTTTACTTTTGGAGCATTTTCATATTTCATATGAAATGTGGTTGCTTGTGGCCTCTCCGTCGAGTTCAAAATCCTGTTTGCTCTGTAGCCTGCGTGTAACATTCTGTGAGCTCCCGTCACACCAATTTCTTTGCCAAACTCATTTCCCTTTCATGAGGGATTTTGGAAAAGGGGTTTTAAGGGACTGTTTGTGCTGGTTACTTGGACAAGCTCAGTTTTCAGGGGCCTTTTCTTCTGAAACTGAGAGGCATCCACCTGGAGGGCTGGCAAGCTCATCTAAAAAGCTGCTGAACAGTTTTTAGCTCAAGTAGGAAAGAAGCTGCCTATCAGAGCTGGCAGAGGATTCTTATTTTTTTTGTCCAGATCACTGAAAAAATTAAGACACCACTGTTAAGTGTAATGCTCCTGTTATGACATTGTTCAAACACACTTATCTGGGGCAAAAAGTTAGTTCCCTCATGTTTCTTCATGTATATATTGCCAGTGGAAATGCAGTGTGGGGGATGGATACATTCCTGCAAGCAAAACTCAAGAGTGCTCTTTCCCCTCTGCTCTTAATTTTGATTGAAAGTTAATAGAGCTGTATCCACTGGACGTGACTCATTCTCATGTGGGTCTATTAACATGCAATGTTATTCTGCTGTGGGAGTAGAAAAGTGTTGTGTCTCTAACCCTTTGTAATTAAGAGACTTAGTTAGATTTAGCATTCAAGTGGACAGCATTTCTCTCCAACTTGGGACAGGTTCCTTGAAAGCCTCGATTACAGCGCTCAACAAAGCTCTTGTTCTGGACAAATGTATACAGTGCAAGTGATTATGTATGAGATGATTAAACAGCAGGCCTGCTTCAAAACTGAGGCCTCCTTGGCTGCCATGCATAGCCATGCTGAGCTTTTGTGTTTATGGTAAGTGGGCAGCTGCATGCTTGTGAGACCTTGGCTGTACCCCAGGCCCTCAACTGAGCCTGATAACTACTATTGAAGCCTCCCAGCCATGCTCATTTCTGACTATTCACTGGCTGCTTTAAATGTAGAGTGTGCCTCCTGTTTGACATAGCCTAATGTCTATGAACATGCGGACAGCTGTGGACTAGGCTCCACCTTACAATGAGTTTCATAAATTTCTTTTCAGTCAGTCAGCCGTGGCAAAACTTGGTGGCACCTGCCCATTGTGGCATCTAATTAATGAAAACGCCAACAAAGAAAGCTTCGGCTTTCAAAAACCTGGAATTTTCGCAGTGAAAATGATGCACAGCGCCTCAGAAAGAAAGCAGAACTGGTTTGCCAATTTGTCATTCAATTATCTGGTCTTCATGAGCCCTGTGTGTCCGTCTGCCTGCCTTTTATTACAGTCTATAAACACACCCACCATTATGAGTGAAATTAAGGAACTTGGATCCTATGCAAGCAATGCAACTTAAAGAAGTGGGCCACCAGAGCTAGTAGCTTTTGAGGAACATCTTTCCCAAGGGCAGGGGACGGCTAAACTTTTACCCAGCATTCCTTTCACAATGGTACGGCGTTGAAGAGCAGCACAAATCCCCCCTTTAGGTTTGAAGTCGGGCCGTCTCAGGTGCTCAGCAGATGCTCGGATTACTGAGAAGGCCACAATCCCGGGATTGTTGAGAGCAGGACATAGATCTGAGTATCATGTAAGAATGACTAGGGCTGCAACATGGTTATTTTGACTGTTAAATAATCTGCTGATTGTTTTCTTGATTAATCGATTGGAAAACCCACTTGATTATTAATTTAATAGCTGACAACTAATCAATTCACCGTTGCAGCTTTTAACAGTTTTGTATCAAGATGAAAGCTTTAATACAAATTTTAAGCATGTACGATAACCTTAAAGCTAGTCTTTTTAAGCGGTTCACACATGCATGGCTCGCTGGTTTATACATGACGCCACAACAATTTTAAACAGTGTTGTTTTCCACCAGCTGTCCAAGTGCTATAAAATGGATTAGTATTAGCTCTAATGGTCAGTCAGACACAAAGCTGCCAAATCCTTATGTAATGTTGGCCTAACCTGTGGGATTACAGTCTGAGCAATGTATAGAAAAGCTGCTCTAATTGGGGAAATGGAGCTTTCACGGGTGACTACAGTTTAGATGCCTATTATAAAGGCTAAGCTTGACAGTTTGTCGTCTCTCTGGACTTGAACACTATTTGTGAGTCTCAGGAAAGTAGCATTTATTGTACAATATAGTATTTTAAGTGCTATATAGACAGCGTCTGTTTGACTGATTCTAAAGCAGACCTGATCAGCTCTGTGGTTTCCTCTCCTGTCCTATCTATCGCTCATTTAGGCCATGCCATAGCTCTCTATTTGTGACACGGCAAAGCAGAGATGGTTGAAATGCTCGTGGCGACCACAAAGGAAGTGCGTGGAGCTCGCCCAAAGCAGCGCTATTGTTGTCTTTTAGGAGGGCTGTTGTCACTGCAGACCTGTTTTGTGTGTGATGGAGGGCTACATCTGAGGGGAACATCCTGCAATGTTCTTTCCCTTCGCAGAGATTAGACTTTGAGTTGTCATGGCCGTCGCTGCCGCAGCCCAGATAAAAAGCTATCGGTATGCAAAAGCAAAGAGACTCCAACTGATTCCAGATAATGGCATCGTTATGGAGTTTTGACGTCACAAGGGTAGTGGCAGCCCCCGGGCAAAAAATATTTAGATGCTTCATTTAACAAATTATAGCTTTTATGCATTATGCATCTTTGAACATAAGAGCTCTCGGTATGAGGTGGGTGCATTGGGTGTATCCATTGAGCATTGGAAATCATGCCAAGCTTTGTCTGTACAAGAAAAAGCAGCTCTTCTGAACATGTTTTCTATTCACAAACCGTCACAAGTTTGAATGGTTCTCAAATGCTGTGGGGCTAGGTTAGGCTTTTATAATTGTGTGTGCAACTTCATGGAGCAGAGGTATGTTTATAATTAAACCTCACCCATTTAAAGCACTCAGATTTACGGGATAACATCGTAATGCCTGAGCATGAGAACGATGATGACAAACTGTTATGATTCTCTGTAAGTAATGGATGTTGTTTACAGTCCACAGTGTCAGACTTTTTTCTGGGGATGGAAAACATAATTCAGTGTCTTTTTGGTTTGGATAAACATGTTAAAGTGCTTTTCTTGTCTTTGCCAATTTAATTTCTTTTAAGCATTTTTTTTTTTCTTTCGGTGTCATTGCCATCCTCCGCTGAGCCATTAATGGTAATATATAAACACGTGTTTCCTCTATCCCAGCACATCGCTGGTTATCCCAGCTGTGAAACACAGATCTGTGTGGTTAATGGTCACGCTCAGTATAAGCCGGCCCGACCTACTCCAGCTCCAAGCTTTGATCTGTTCTTTTCTATCCACACACAAGACCACAAGTTAAAGCCGACAGACGCCCTTGAACCACGTTGGTCTCAGCCCAAAACATCATTGTGTTTAAGTTGTTTTCCCTGACTTGATGACGACTGTTAGTAATGGAAATCACATGCTGAATGCAAACACCACCTCCAACATGTCAGCTCCCTCAGGGTCTTGTGATGCTGCCCTCCACCTCCCCTGCATACACTCCAACCCACCGCCTGCAACTGATGTTGCCTCTTTTGTTTCCCACGGTGTCTCATCTTCTGCACAGAGAGCTCTTTTGTTTCACGCACACCGTCTCCTTTGCAGTTGTTCTGTCATTCAAAGAGAGACTCTCTGACCTTGCAGGCATCGTGCGACCATCTTTCGTCCACTGCGCTTCGTTTCAGTTCCCCTACCTGACGTCGCCTCAAAGTGGAACTGATCTAGTGGTACTAAAAAATTCCTCTGTGATGATTATATATATATTTACATCTGTGGCTAATCAGCTGCGTACTGTAACTGTGGTGCAGCACTAATCCGAGGAGGGTTGTTTTGATAACCGCAAGGTCAGCTATTCCCAGCCAGCCCCTGAGGATTCAATTACACAACTTTGACTTTGCTCTATTCCTCTCTGTGTGCCCCAGTGTGAACACTTTGAGGAGACTCACTTTCAGATGACTGATAATCCTGCACATCGACAGGCAAGAACAAGACAAGGTGTAAAGTTACAGTTTTGGTGACACTGTGCAGAGACAGCATGAGGAAGTGAAAATGCAGAGTTACTTCAATCTACAGACCACATCCACATATGGTGACATAGGCGAGGCCTTGCGAATCAAAGTGAGTGTTTTGCTGGGCATGATCGCTCGCTCACTTGAGAATTGAAGGAGCTCGGCAGACCACTTTGTTTAACATTAACGTTACTCAGGTTGTGGTTTAGATACACTGAGTTCAAAACATGTTCACTGTATGAAGCAGAGACATAATGTATGAAGGCTAATGTGACTGCAGCAACGCTACTGCTTTGTGGTAGCATTTTTTACAGCACTGGTTGCTAGGGAGTAAACAGAGGTAAAGCGGCATGGAGGAGGAGAGTGCAATGGAAAGAGATGTTACGAAATCCTGATATATATCGTGATCAGTATTTAAAATTATATCAAAATATAATTTATATTTTTTTAAAAAAATAAAAATATAATATAATTTTTCCACATCGCACAGCACTATTCCATCTCCTCGTAGCATCACATCTGTAGAAAATTTAGGAATTTAATGACAAGGCAACTTAAGTTCCAACAATTGATCAAATAGCTGTGAACTATTAAATTAATATGTTTGAGTAATTTTCTAAGAAAAAAAATCGAACTTCTCTAATTCCATCTTCTTAAAGATGAATATTTTCTGGTTTCTTCACTATTCTGTGACATTTTACAGATTAACTAATTGACAGAATAATCAACAGATTAATTGACAACAAAGATTGTTACTTGCAACCCTAAAAGCCAGGACACTGAGATTACTTTTGATACTTGAAGGTAGAGCTTCAGTGTTTTCAGGGTTTTTGATGATATTTCAGAGCCTCCACCCAGGGGATCTGTTCTCCCCAATCCACTTGGATTGTTCTCCGCTTATATGGTCGACAGAATGTCAGAAATGTACTGAAGTCTAATCCCGTGCTCATCTTTGTGTGTCCGCTCAGGATTGGGCCGAGGAGTGAAGCACATTCCTGAAGAAGTTGAGGGCTGCCGTCTTAATCTTATGAGAAACCAGCCTTCTCTCACCATGCCCGTCAAGATGGCCGCCAGCTTTTCTTGCCCTCACTGGAACGGCTTAGGACAAGGATGTGTGTTGCCATGGTGATCATTTTCAAGAAAACACTGGAAAAGAAGGGTGCCGACGATGTAACATCCAAAAGTGCGGATTTGGGCCCGGTGAGAGGTTATTTTCTTCTTGTGTACACATTCTTTCTGTGTAAAATGTGTCATTTTCTGTTTATATTAGGCCTTGCCAACAGGCCTCAGCTGCACTTGTCAAGGGGGAAGATGACAAAATCAGGAAATAGCTGCTGGCCACTTAACGCTCCACAGCAATTCCATGGCTCTGCATTATATTTTCCTATTTTGTAAACTTTAATAAGAGATTAAATTTGACTTCTAGCTTCCCCTGAGTCAAATCTGTTGGAAAGTTTTGCCTTACTGAATGTCAGGAAGTGATGTTGAAGATCGGGAATAAGGGATGTTTTTGTTACAATTACTGATAATTGCATCATAATAGCTGCCAACTGTTATCACCATCACCGGGGCGTTTGTCATCTGGTCTTGAATGCTCTGTGTGCCATTTACTTCACTCAACATGACAATAGAGCATTTTAGTTCCACTAGGCTGAGCAATTCTGACTCATTTTCTAATCAGCATCCATGCCATAGAAACCTCCCCTCTGCCTGCACACAGGGAGAAAATCCCCTCACTCATGTGGACTGAGTTTGCCCTCTGAGCCACGTGAAATGAAGTCACCGAGCTCTGATCGAGAGTCAGTTCGACACATTTAAATTGCAACTCTCTCTCCGTTGTTGTGCCGCTCATATTCTTCATCTCCCAGCCTACGGAAATTATACATACACAAAATTAGACTTTCTAGCAGGTTTTGATTTTGATTTATTTTTTTGTTAATGCTCGAATCCCCTGTGCATTTTTTGCAAACCCATTTATTTGACTTTCTGGTTTCTGGCGAGCTGACAGTGAAATCTCTTTTGCATTTCTGCAGTTCCAGGCACAGACCATGACCCAGGGAACTGCACTTTTCTCTTGTGGACTCATGGGTAAGAGTTTGCCATGCCACTCATCAATACACACATTAACTCACTGAGTGCCACTGACATATTTATACATCATTTAAAATCCAATGCTTGAATGCCATAGACATATATATACGTCAAAGTGTTTTTTGGAGGCATAAGAGGGTGCTCTCACACAGCCTGTGAGTAATATTGGGGCTTCTGGAGTTAGTAGTCCAGATATAAGGAGACGGTATACGCCACAGAGTAAGGAGGAAGTGGAGACGATTGCGATTAGACAAACAATTCTGGACAAAAAGTGGTGATTTTGGTGAAAGTGGCCTCTACCTCTGATAAAACAAGAATGTAAAAAAGGTAAAAAACAACATTTTTTTCATGATGAAATAGAGAGTCTCTCCTTTCATTTAAGCTATTATGTGTTTTCAGAGACATAGTATAAAATATAGTGGGTCTTTAAAAAAAAGTGACTCAAAATGGCCAAAAATGCCGACACAAGGCACTTTCGATTTTATAAAACAGCTGGCACTCAGTGAGTTAACAACTGTAAGGACTGATATGGATAATTTTATTTGAAAACAATCAAAGAAGTAATTTATAAAGTGGTAATACATTTTTTTAATAATAAATGGCTACTCACTTCATCCATTGATGAAAATTTAAAATCATCATCTTCATGTGAAGATGCTAAATTAAAAAATTCAGAGCCTCCACGTGGCTCTCAACATGGCTGCCAGACCGCAGCTAATGGTACCAACAATGCTAATAGTGCAACCAACAGCAACAGTAGTGCTGACAGAGCTAACGGCGTTAACCCAGGGGGAACCAGAGGATGGCTGATAAGCTTCAGTGACGATGCTGTGGGTCAGGGCGGCGTTATCCACTGTAACCGCCGTATGAGAGCAGTGCAGAGCGGCGGAGGCGGCAGCCATGAGCTAGCCAGAGGGCAAGAAGAAGCACATAGAAGCTTGTATTACAACACACAGAGATAGGGTGACTTCATTCTCTGCAGAGGGATTTGACTGTAATGTAACATTTAAGAGAAATGATTGTCTGAATGCATGTGGTCTACATTCACTCTGCATTATGTGGAACATGTCTGACAGGTGTTTCAGCCAAGATGAATGTACGTTAACGACTAAGTGTTGGCAGCTTATCATTAGCTAGAATCTTCCGGCACTCCTGTGTGCTTTGACTCTGTAGCCATGTTGTCCACAAGTTGATTTGGTTATGACAACAAAGGCTCATGTCCTCAGCTTACCCAGCATTATGAGTAAGTGCCTCTGCAGTCTTTGTGTTGTAAGGTTAGCTGGCGCTCTGCTCTTGCAGTAACTTGGTGTTATGTTTTTAACAGTGGCAACGAACGCAGCAGCACCAGTGGGTGTTGTTACCACTGGTTTTTGTTCTTCCTCCTGCCCGTGTACTGTAGATGGTATTTTGGGATTTTATCTCCAGTGCAGAAGAATAGACCTTTTACATACCAGGAGTGGGCAGTGGCCTCAACATGAAGTATTTGACTCAGAGTTGACTGACCAGTTCAGTTGGCTGACCCATTCAGAGTTGTGCTGTGAGAATAACAGGTGCGTTCCCAGCATGGTAGCTGGTACAGAGCCGATCAGTAATGGCAGATAGGGAGCTGGTCTGACATAAGACTCTTGCCAATCTCAACAAAACAACACAATGATAAGCTTCAGTCAGAGTGTTTATGATAGGTTATTGACATTTTATCACACTTTGCTCAGGCAGAGACGAGGTTTGACATGGAGTCAGTCAGACATTGAGCTCTGCACCCTTTCCCAATTAGCTGTGATTACACAGTGTGGCACTGAAGTACCCTGGAGGTCAGGGTTTATTTTTAGTGTCTGTTACACAAAGCAGTAAGCAGTGTCATTATAAAGTAGCACACAGTGTTACCGACACACTGACCCGGACTGGAGCAGAATCATGGATGTTGCCAAACTTGATACCTCATGATCATAAAACCTTGGCACTAAAATTGTTTTCAATATTTGGAAAAATCTGTAAGTGATTCTCATCCTGTGTTTCACTCTTCTAAAGTCTGAATTTCTTTGATGACGTTCAACGTTGATATGCACAATAGAAAATTTGTTTTTCAAATAAGGAAGTTGCAAATATGTCCATAAATAGTTTCTTATGCCTGTCTGTCATTAAAGGTCATTTAATGAAAATCTGGTCTTTTATTGCAGAGACAAGTCGGTGGTGTGAGTTGGGTCACAGCTGTGCCATACAGCAGAGGCCAGTTGGGACCAGTCTGGAGAGCCTGTGGGACGTCCTGCCTGAGGTGCACAAGAGCTCTGCCCACTGGGACTGGGATGTCGGCTCCACTTCCACCACAATCACCAGCTTGTTGCATGACCTCAGCCTGACTGAGGCTGCGTCCTCGCACTCTACTGCACCCCCCAGTAAGCGGCAATGCCGGTCTCTGTCTTGCTCGGATGAGCTCGGTGGATGCCGCTCCACCTGGCGTCCTCAGGGCTCCCGTGTGTGGACGACGGTGGAGAAGAGGCGGTGCCATAGCGGAGGCAGCGTCCAGCGCGGCGGCGTGGGGAACACGCAGCTCGGCTTCCCGGCCATGCAGCGCAGCTCCAGCTTCAGCCTGCCGGCCCGCTCCAACACCCTGGAGCTGCCCTGCTTCACCCAGCATCTCCCCTCTGCCTTCACCAGTCTGACGCCCTCCTCCTCCGTGACCCTATCATCCGAGCCCTCAGCGCAGCCCCTCTACCTCTCTCATGAACAGATCTGCCTCCCTGAGCCCCGCGGACCCTCGCCACCCAGCTCTCCCGACTCCACGCCAGAGCTGGAGCGTCGTGGCGGACAGGGAGGTCTCGCCCGTAGTCGCTCGCAGCCGTGCGTCCTCAACGACAAGAAGATTGGCGTGAAGCGCAGAAGGCCAGCTGACACGCAGAAACAGAGGCCCTCTTTGGACCTGGCCAAGATGACCCAGGTTAGTAATTACAAGTGTTACTTTATGAAACAGATGACAGAAAGAAGCTGCTTTGTATCACATTTAATCAGAACAACCAGTCCCTCCAGGATTTCCAGAGTTTTTTGCGATTGCTGTGATCAAAAATGCTTGATTTTGCAGCAGCTTTTCTCAATAGTTGCATATTATGTGAATTTTTTTTACGTGAAAAATTGCAGTAATTGGCAAAATTTGCAAGTCAACAAAAAGAAATTGTGATTTTAAAAAAACAAACTACTGATAAAGAGTCATACTGAACAGCACAGAAACAGCTGGAAGTATTTAGCTCTCACCTCTTTAATTTTTGATTACTTACCATGGACTCAAAGTTACAAAAACAATCCATAAAAGTGACCCAGCTTTTTTTTTTTTTTTTAATAATATTAATTCAACACATACTCTATATACCTGTCAGAGTGTTTTTGCTGTTTTCTTTATTGGTAAATGCGAGATGTTCGCTTTCTTCATCCTGGATCTCCATGGGCAATGCGATGTCATGTCACGTCGGTGACTGTTGCACGATGAGCCGCGTCACTTGTGTTTTTTCCAAATAATGCAAGGAAATTGGTTGACTTAGTGGTAATTATGGTGATCACACAACGCGATTTGAACAATATAGTCTTGATTAAATAATGCAGTCTCTACTAGTTGGTCTTAAAACTCAAGGAGTGTGTGTCCTTTGTACACAGGATATTTAATCCATCCATCCATCATTTTCTACTGCTTATCCTCACATAGGATCACCGGGGGGCTGGAGCCTATCCCAGCTGTCTTAGGGCGGAAGGCAGGGTACACCCTGGACAAGTCTCCACCTCATTGCAGGGCAAGACAGAGACAGACAACCACTCACACTCACATTCACACCTACAGACAATTTTTAAATTAGCCAATTAACTTAATCCCCATGCATGTTTTTGGATGGTGGGAGGAAGCTGGAGTACCCGGAGAGAACCCACGCAGACACGAGGAGAACATGCAAACTCCACACAGAAAGGCCTCGGGCCGGGAATTGGTACCTTCTTGCTGTGAGGCGACAGTGCTAGGATATTTAATGTTGCATAAAATTTATCGGTGTCACTGTCAAGAGCGTGAGAGAAGACCCTCAGGAAACAGTGATGCCAGCTGGGCGCTCTGCTCGGTCCATCAGTGTCACTAACATTAGCTAGTGATAATACGCTGTTGGGGCAACTTGGTCCTTCTGTGTTGGATAAACAAACACTTCCAGCTAAAGTCACGCCATTGTGTCTGTTCTCCCTCAGTACACCTTCAAGTGTTTCTGCAGGCATTGTCTTGAAATGAAGGCGACTTTTCAGTCATGCAGACCTGTTCTGGGTTACATTCCTTAACGGGGTTGTGTATTTTGCAGAAATAGAGCGCACAAAGCAGAGAATGCCTTTTTTAGTTTGTTATTGGATACAGATGATTTGATCAAAACAGGAATTCAGGGTTCATATGCATTCATAAAGGAAACACAAGTCAAGCATGTTTCAAGAGACTTTCCGTTCTGTCTTTCTGCACATCCTTTGGATGTTTGTCTCTCTTTGACAAGCACACAGACACCCAGAGTTCAGGTTAACACGTACACTGACTAGATCATAAACACAGAGCTGGACTTGGCCCCTCTGAGAAACTCACCCAGAGTTCAGCAGAGTCTTAACAACAGCGCTGCTGTGACACGACAAGCAGACGCCACACACACTCCAAACAGGGACGAGGTCGGCGTGGAGTAAAAAAAAAAAAAGCCCTAGGCGAGGCCACCAACAATATTTTCACAGAGTCAGGGTGCTGAGATTGTTAGCAGTTTGATCGTTCCGGCTGTTTCTGCATCATGGTCTCTGTTCCTCTATTAAAATAAACTGCTGTGTGTTATTGCATCATATCTTTTTTTTTGTAAATTTCTCTAGTTCAAGAGGCAAGCCTGAGAGAAACTGAGAGAAATTGACTTCCCAGATATGTTAACCCAGTTATGCAACTAAACCCAAACAGTGCTGATAAGCCAGTCAACACACACACAAAAAAAAAAAATCAACAAACATCAGTTTTGACAATTGCTTAATCGTCTGAAGTCCTTTCAGGAAAATCACAGCGGATTGACGATAACCAAACTTGCTTGGCACTCAACACAAGGGCTTCACGTGCATCACCGTATCAGCAGTCAAAGTCACCTCACTGCTCAGAGATTGGTCGTAGTGCTGAGTGTGTCTCTAAAGTGTCCTCTGATGGTGTAGTTTACCCACAGAGAAACTGCTACCCTCTGCGTGGCTCACTGAATGTCAGGAAGTAGAGCAGCTGTGGCAGAGGTTATAGATTGTTGCACAGGGGAGATGCATGTTGGGTAAAGAGATATTGATTTCTGTAAATTCAGCCTAGTGGGTGGATCGCGGGCCTCATGAGCTATTGATCAGCTTGTATTGATGGGGAGTCAAGGTCAGTATGGATGAGGAGTCTGTTCTCTTCTCCATTTCATTCGGGGATGGGGGGGCACCAGCAACACTTCTTCATGACCTGCATTGTAATGTGGTGCAGTAAGTTGTGTGAGGACACGGTGAGAGGAGGTGTTGTTTCCCTCTACTTGATTTAGTTGATGTCAGCACTGCTTCACTACAGTCCAGACAACTCCTTATCGGTTCAGTCCCGTGGCCTTGGCCAGAAATCTGACGATTGACACTGAAGCGCTAACGCAGGAGGCAGCAATGTGACACTGGCGTGGTGCTGACAGATGTGGCCACTCGACCCAGAGCCAAGAGAAACAGCAGAGGCCTGTTTGATCTACTGCTGCATGGTGCAGAGAGCGATCATAACTTTCATAAATTTCACCCTTTCTCACATCATGATAAACTGAATCCCTTTGGGCTGCTTTCATGACAAAATCAGAAGGTAGGCGATGACATAGGAGGATTTATCATTTACAGTTCATACACTTCGCTGTGACCTGCACCCCCAACAGTCCCATGCTTGTTAGGCTTTACATAAGCGACAGGAGGCTTCACAGAGGCCCTATTCTCCTGTGTCCCTCTGGCCTTACACCATAGTGGTTATGCATGAGGCAGCTGTCCTGCCCTCTCACCATTAGCTGTACAGATTGGATAAGCCTCTGTCATAAAGCCTCCCACTCCAGCACGCACAGCTGTCGCAGGACTTGCCTGCAGCAGCGCTGGCACATGTGGATTTGCCCAAGGAGGTTTCGGCTGGGTTTCCCAGATGTATGCGCTCTTTGTGCAGCTCTAGTGAAAGGCCAGCAGAGTCAAAAGGCCGACATGAGTGATGTCTGCCCTCTGGGTATCAGGCCACTTACTGCCCGGGTTCCCGTTGGACGTCAGATCGCATAGCCTCACTCGTCCAACCGCCAGTTGCTCCAGTATGTAATACAGGCTAAATTTATACCCATCAAATCTTGCTTCTTTTTTCTATGACAGTGGTTGTTGCTTTGTTTCCAGCTCTGATCTCACTGACTCACCCACGTACTGTATGAGCACAGTAGGGGGATTGTTTTCTTCTTTTTTTTTTTCTTTCTTTTTTTCAAGTTTTGTTTGTGCGTTTGTTAGGACATGGGTAGGGGTCGTGATCCAAGATGAAGGTTTTTGATCTCCTCATCAAATATGGCATCACTATGGAATCTTACCAGACCAAAGATGTGGCATATATGTGTAGTAAAACATACATTTTATGGTTCTAATAATACATCTTTCTGTATTTTCCACAGAAACTTCGGAGTTTCCATAGCCTTAGCTGCCCTGGAATCACAGGCGAAGATGGATGCGAGTCCAGCCAGACCCTGGCACTCAGGAGCGCCGCTCAGCATGACGCTGACGGCTCATCAGCAAACGAACGCGACCTGGAGGTCGGACAGCCTCGCACCAAAGAGGACGAGTTCACCAGGAAAGTACAGTCAGACCCCACCATCGAAGAGGTGGACTGGATGCCAGGGACGACCAATGGGAAGGACACTGAGCCCCTGTGGGCGGGGCTGTGTAGCATGAGGAAGGACGTGTATCAGCTTGGAGGCGAGCTCGACATCGAGCAAATTGAGAGGAACTGAGCTGGACTGTCTTCCTCTCTGGGGACACAGAATGTTATCACTCTGTGGTACAGTAAACAGGACTGATAGTCTTAAGGACAAAGCAAGTGGAAAGCTAACGCTGTGAGCGTTTCAGCACTTGTTTTTTTTTTTTCTAAAGGAGACATTGAGCAGGAGCTTTGTGGGCTGAACACCCATTTTTGGAGGCTTTGTGTAGTCAGAATCTACTCCCACACAGAGCGCTATCTCAGCTGTGTCTCAGGAGAACCAAGATGTTGAGGCGGACAGATTCAGGTGGAGATAATAAATAAAACCAATAAATATAAAAATTATATATTAATGTTTGCTCAGAGACTGGGGTCTTCAACATTTCTCTGTAACCCTGCTTACCTTCATTGTACTACATTTGGAGAGAATTCACAGCAGGTTTGTATAAATTCTCCGCACTAGAAAAGAGTGTCCCTTCCTCTGACGTTCTTCAGTAGTACATGATGGACAGAAATGAAGACTACTTTGAGAGCTACTGTCACTAAAGCCCCATTCACTCTCACCGAGCAACGAGCTGCAGGCACACCCAACCTGTTAAGTATATTGAAGAGCTTAACATTTCACACAGTAACATCAGGCCTATCTCTGAGATCTCCCCCGTTTGTGTGAGAGAAACTTTGTGATGCTAATAGCGTTAATATTCTTTCTTTTTACCATTTGTAACTACAAAGTTATGTAAAACATGAGCATATTTCTATACAAATAAAACACAGTTTTAAATGTGTCATTTTGTAATCACATTATTTCAGCGTCTTCACAAAATCCCACTTCGGATACAATACCGATATTGCAGCCTTGAGTTTTGGCCAATACTGATATTGATCCAATACAATGTTAGCACAATATTATTTTTTAGTATGGGATGTTAGAAAAGGCTTGATCAAGTGATACTACTCAAACAGAAAACAACAGTCAGCCACAATAGGTATGAGAAAAAACTGACCCATTTATTATTAACCAATGGGTTACATACAATAAATACATTAGAAGATGCTGAAAAATAACCTAAAAATCCAATAAAAATCATATTATACTTTCCTTGTGAAAATCCTCATGCTGTTTTTTGTGATGCTGCTTCAAATGAGGTTGGTTGTGTTAAACTTTCCCTGTTCTGTGCCACCATGGGAAATTTGTGCATCAGCCACAACATCTTTTTTGGACTTAACTAAAAATGCTGCCAAAGGGTCAGCATCACTCCTCCTCCTTGGTACTTTGTTAGCGCCTTAGCACAGCTGTTGTTGTGATCTGGGCTCTGCTGCTGGATAGAAGAGCTGGAGCAGACTCTGGAATGGACTGATGGTATCAGAGTGCTGATAGTGGAGGTTTTAGATACAGGCCGATATAATCTGAAACTTATTTTTTTTTTTACTGATATCGGATCGAGGAGAGGCGCAAGTGGTCATAAAGAGATGCACGTTTGCTAGCCAGGTGGCACAAATTCCTACAAAAACCGCAAGACTAACCCCTAATTTCCCCCAGATGCCGAACCACGCCGACATTTTGTCAGACCCGATGCGTTTCCATTCAAATCAATGTGTCAATTTCCAATGAATGCTGAACACCTTCGACGTGCCGACGCCTGCCGAAACCAATCGACAGAGCTTCTATTTTTGTTGGACGTCGGCACACTGCATGAATTCAGCACAGAGCAGATTGTGTGGGACAGGAAGTTGTGTACAGACACAAAATTAAACATTTATATTCAAAATAAAATAATCCATGTTTGTGACGGATTGCAGGCCTATAATCTATAAATCAGTGGACTCAGTGTGGTTCTTTTACTGACGCTCCACTACAACCCACTGTATCACGTGATTATACATGAATTTGCGAGATCTCGTTAGTCTCATTCGCACGATTCCAGCTGTCTGGCGGAGCCACAGCAGGCGGCTCTGGCCGGTATTGACGGACAATGGACGTCGCCGTCGTTCCACATACAGTGGCAATTAGGGGTTAACGTTCCGTCTGAACACACTTATATCAGGACACGGGACGGGACAACGTCCTAGCAGGGAGCTGTCAATCACAAGATAGCCACACTCTGAAGCAAACACTGCATGCTAAATGTCTAGTAGTTGACTATAATGTGATGTACTGAATATAATGTAATTACTCAAGTCTTGTATTTTATTTTTTTTTTTTTAATTTGAGGTATTTGTACTTGATCAAGAATTTTATGCAACTTTCACTCACGGCACACAGCAGATATACTACTGTAGATCAAACTACCAAGCATATGCTTACACGTTTGCATCTGTGATAATAATCCTAATGTATAAAAACATCATAATGAGAGAATGAAGTACTTTCACTTTTGATACTTGTAAGTACATCTTGCTGAGCTTGCGTACACTCCTCACTGTGGAGTTGCTACTTTTATTTAAGCAGAGAATCTGACTTAAAGCAGCACATGCACTACTGTAACAGCAAGGTCATTGTTGGAAACGTCTAATGTAACAAAGCTGACCCAATTAAGTAACAGGAAAAGACAATCCCAGCCGTAGTAGTGGCAGTGTTTGTTTGCTGAAGCGGGGAGTGAGTAGGGAGGACGCCAGGCAGGGGTGGGAAGTCCGGTCCCTGTTTCTTTTCCTTTTTTTTAATTTTGATGGCGGGTGGAGTGGTGGAGCTGAGCGGCGGTTCACCCCAGAGACCTCCCTCCCTCCCAGCACTGGGAAACAAAAGAGGCTTTTTCTCTGAGGAGCACAGTGACGTGGGAGGCGGCTGTGAATGTGGGCCATGTGTCAGGGCTGCTGCTGCTCCGTTTGTCTGCTTCCCAGTCCCCTACTGGTGCCTGTGTAAACCTCCAGAATTATACCGTCGCTAACTCTTTGAATCACTCCTCCAGTACGATTGCATACCAACGACTCTTGAGCGCATAAGTTGCTTCTGAAGGAAGAAAGACACCTCCTTTAAGACTGGTGGAGTAATCTAAAGATCGCCTGACGTACTATACTCCAGGCCACATAAAGCATAACAGTGGGACTAAACTTGCCTACAAGGCCAAAACATACTCTTCTGATTGATTGGATTATTATGCCATTGCATGAGAATCTGTATGCCTGCACAGTGAGGTCATATTTACTCTATCACACAGCTGCCTCTGGTACAAGCAGGCCGCCGCTTTTCACTGGTTAAGCCCTTTTCGGGTAATGGGTCGAGAAGAAAACGGGTAAACAGAACCCTTGTAAACGTGCTGTGGGGCAGACGGACACACCGAGGGCCCCCGGCCTTTAATCAGTGGAGTGACAGAAGTGAAAGGAGGTTGTGTTCTGAGAGGAGATAGCAGCACAACAGGAGGGGCATGTTGTGCCCATTCTGCACCACAGCCATCCAAAACCCCCCAGCCCCCCATGGTGGTGGTCACTCTCAGGCTGGTTTTGGATATTATAGCACAGTGTTTGAGGATTTACATTACACACCTCAGTTTTGAAGCAACAGATGTCCTACAATTCTCATCATAAGGATTTTGGTGTCATGTTTCAGGTAAAATAATGGCACATAACACGTTCAACAGTGTCAGCAAGGTTGCTATAATGGTTTTACCCTCTCAAAAAAGAGAAAATCTCAAAAACATTGTATTGACAGAATTACTTGTCAGAAGTGGAACTTATCTAATGAACAACATGAACCCGTCTGTGACATGAAACTGAATGTTGGCGTTGGTTTCTAGGTTTGGCAGCTCAAATGTGCTTGGGGTGAACAACAATTTAGCAGTGGCACACGGCCACAAAACATTTCCAATTGCAGTGCAAGGGTTTCCTGAATACTGGGAGCACAAAATTTACCATGAGCTCTAAACCCCCCTCCAAAAAAATACTTTTCTGTGCATACGCACTGACTCAATACACAACTGTACATGGAAGCAGTTGTCGTGTTCAATCTCGCCCACATGCTTTCATGCGAGACCAGACCACAAACTTATAATTTCAACCGGTGTTTTGTTTGAGCAGCAATATTCTGCACCCACACAGAAAAGATATATGAAGGTCATACAATCCTTCTCAAATCAAACAGGTCAACAAGCAGATTGTAGCATCTAGTGCTGAACGCTTTGGCTTTTCCAAAAGGTAACTGGACACCTTCACAGGAGAGAGTTAGATGGCTTTAAACCTGAGGTCAGCTGTAAGCCTTCAGCCCTTTTCAGACCAGGACAGTTCGTTTACACTGCATGGTGACATACGACCACCCTTTCTCTAGGATTATACATACGCACACGCTCGAGTATGACATCACAGGGTTATGCTTAGCGTCGGGAGAGCCAGACCTCAGAGGCTTTAGCAGCCAGTGGAGCAGGGGTCGTGTCCCTGAAAGGGGGTCTGTGACGGCTGGAGTACAGACTCCTTTGTGTTGGACTGAGACACTTCTCAGGCTCTGAGAGAGGAATTGGGTGGAGGGGGAGGAAATTCAGGCCTCCGCTCCAAACCCGACGACTTCTGAAGTTTCAGAGTCCTCCCACGCCACCGAGTGCTGTTGGCACGACTGCCCACAAGGGAAGGAGGGTGATGAAATGTGGGGAAACTATGTGGCTTGGCGACTAAGAGCAACAGGCCTCCTTCTGGACCAGAAGGGAGGGGACAAATAAGTGACTGCTGTCAAAACAAGTGCATGTTTCCATGGATAACGGTGCATTTGGGGCTGCAGGTGTGTGGCGGCGTCTGGTCAGCTGACCTGCTGTTTCCTGTCAAACAGGAAGAGCCAAATGAGTGAAGATGAAAGTTCAAGGTAGCACACAGCTGGTAGTTGTTAAGGTGGGTAAATGCAGGTGTGTGCGTGGCATGTAAGAGGAGCCTGAACTAAAGCTGTGTGTGACCAGCAGAGAGCTGAAGTCAATGTCTAACTTTATTTTAGATTACAATTATTCAGACAAAACATGATAAAAAAAAAAATGTATCACTTATCATTTTGGGGATAGTCTTGCAGATCATTCATAATCAGCCATAATCCTGTTTTCGTGACTGCGGAAGCCAATATTTTAAGACAAACGTCGAGCTGAAGTGAGCCACAAATCAAAGTGCCAAGTTTGGAAAATTATAAACTCATCACTGTGAAGTATTGTTCTGGATTAGCTCATTTGAATAAATCATGTGGTCTTGAAAATGTCAGAAAAAGAAGCCAGTTTCAAGTTCCCAAAGCACAGTGATGTCACAGTTACTTATTTTTGTCTGAAAAACAGTTAAACCACCATCTTAGTTTCGCATATAAGCACGCTAACATCAGTATAAGGGTCAAAATTCTTGGGATAGAATTATTCCTAAACAAACGCTGTTTTAAAAAAAATCCACCTGCACTGTACAGATCTCAATTAGTCTGCTGAAAGAGTTAATTTTGGATTTTTTTTCATACATGACAAGATATGGAAACAAAATGTAAAACTATGTTTTAAAATTTTTTTTTTAAATTATAGACATTGCAGTTTGAACAAGAAACGGTGTCTAAAACCGCTGTATCTTATTGGGAATGAAATTCAATTAAATAAATACAAAGCTGTCCTTTTCATGCTTTTATATTCATGTAAAAATTATAAAGGTCAATTAAATGGTAATCTGCATGAGAAATGAAGTAAAAGGAAAAAGTTCTTGTGGCGATCAATTTGATAAAGTTTTCATTGTAGTACAAAACAAGAGTGAGGCTGAAGGGACATTGACTTTGCAGCTAAAGCAATTAATCACTGATTAAAATAGTTCAACTTTTTTTGTGTTGACTGTGAAGCGAATGAGTGCCTAATCGCTGAAGGACTTGCAGTGTTTACTTCAGAGAAAGTACACATAATTCATGTCAACAGTAAGGTTAACAGCGGTCGTATAATACAGTGAGAAAACAACACTTCAGACACAGTGAGCAGCTCCAGTCAGTAAAGGATTGTCGATACTGTCCTGTAAGCAGTGAGGTCATACATGTCCAGACATGTCTCCTGAAATGAGGTCATCTCTATTATTTGCTTCACAGTGTGCGGTCACAGTGAAGGAATCAATATGCTGTACTGCAGGAGGACTAGATCACCGTTTACTGATAAAAGGCAGCCTGCAGAGGTAAACTGCCGCTAATTCGTGACTTGTGTGAAATAGCTGGATGACCTCGGGCCAGCTTGAGACTACCTGATGTGGTTATCAGCCACTAAGCTCCGGGGCATGCATGTGTGTGTGTTTAACAGCTAGTTACGATGAACCTGCCTAGAGGTGGTGTTGAAAACTGTCGCCTACATCCTTCAGCATTTACTGGAAAATAACAGTTAAAGCCAAGGGAATTCATTCGAGAGTAGTCAAATACATGTTTAACAGCTCCGCACAGGGGTAACATAATGAACAAAACACTGAGTCAAACAACGTGTAAGCTGTTAGGAAAGCGGGTACCAGCTGCTAGTACATTGCCATGTACGTTAATATTTGGTACACTCAGCTCAGACACAGTTTCATAATACTTTGTAGCATTTCATTAGCTTTAATTGCCCAATAACATTCAAGCTTGTGTCAGCGAATGGTGAAGTGAACCAGAAAGACCTCAATGAATCACTTGGCAATGGGCTTTTGTTCTTGTTGAATCTATTTGGTGCTCGGGGGCAGCGAGAGAGAATCGTTTGTTTTACGCCCCACTTCCAGAGGCTTCAATGATCCAGCTGGCACACAAAACACCAATAACCAACCTTTTTTTCCCCCCACCTCATCATTTTATTTAACCTCACTGCAGACAACTGAGTTAATGCACTGCATCTGATGAGCCTCAATTAATAATGCAACAATGACAGGACAATCCCCTTACAGTCAAGTAAATAAAGATAAGCACGAGTAGATTTGTGATTCTTCACTCTGTTGACGGAGCGCTCATTTGATTTTTGTTTACAGAGGGGGAAACATGAGCTTGAGCGCCAGTTTAATTCATCACGCCCGCCCAGATTCTGCATTTATCATCTCTGTGACCAGCTCACTTCCCATCTCCACTGATTTGTTTTTGTAAAACAAAAGCAGCTCTGATATAAATTCCAGTTTAAACCAGAGCTGAGGCTGCATTTTCCCCAGTGCTTTGAGACTTGGAGACTTTTTTTTGCCCAAAAAAAAAAAAAAATCCTGTGACCCAGACAAACAAGCTTGTAAAAAAAAGCTTTATTTAAACAATACTTGCATTACTGATAACTCCTTGCTTTATTACGGTTGTGCATGTTTTGTGTGACATTACCTTCACATAACCGACTACTTAACAATAATTAACGTACATTAAAATACGGTTGTGTTTCAGTTGTGCATTTCCAGTTTGGCGACAAACTGCCTGCATGTATTGCAACTCCTTAAAGAATTTGCGTGTGTGACACTGGCAGGAACAAAGAGCACCTCTTCACTGTCAGTCAATAGCTGGTTAACAGGCACATTCGTGTCTATCTTATCTACGCCAATCTTGCCCTGACAAATGCACAGTGCAGATCTCCAGTGTTTTAGAAATGCTTACATGCTTATCTCTTGTAGACTTAGTTCTGCAAATTTGATTGTAGTGTGTTTCACAGTATGTGGAGCAGCAGATGACTGGGTGTTTCCCATATCTGATGGTACAATAAGTTCTAGAGATAGGCAGTGTTTGTTACTTGAAAAAACACCTAAGAGTGCACTAGCCTGTGTCAACCCTAGCCAGTTGTCCTCAGCGCCTTTGATTCAGGATGACGTCCACAGCCTGAGCCAGATTGTCCACAGTGCCGTCGGCCGTCACCGTTGAGTGCCTCTCGTCGCTGGGCCTGAGGGAGGAGAAGCAAAAGCACACGCTTAAGGACACATTACAGGAAGACACAGCCTTCGCACAAGGCTCGGTAAACAAGAAGGACTAGCAGTTTGATGCTATCAGCCGCATTAGCAAATCCGAATATAAAAATTGGAACAATTACTCAACGAGCTGTCTAGTTGGAGCTCGAGGGGAAGGCTTTGTGAATAAATAGAGTCTATGTTCTCACAGTAATCATAAGAGCTCACTTATGATCAGCAACAACACACTAATGTTAAAAGTTCAGTGATATTTTTTGCTGTTGACATCTTCACGCTTAAAAAGGTGTCCAAGCAACTGCCTGCCAAAAGCCCCTGCAGGGTAGGGCATGTTTTTTGTCTCCATCAGCTGTCACACAGTGTTCCAGACTTTTCTAATATATATATCTACAGGCAACCAAAACAGACCAACTAGGGACTTTAATGAGACCTGCCGATTCCAAAAATACCCAGTTTCTTAAAATAAAACAGAGAGGATATTTTTTTTTATTTATTTAGTATTTATTCCAATCTGAGGCGCAGGAGCCAGGAAGCATGCATAAACAAATATAAAAAGGTCATAGGCCAACGCTGTCATCATGATTTTGTCTCAATCTGGTTTCCTAAACAGTAAAAATCTTTAGGGTGTAGGGTAGCCTTGCCTATGTCCCTCTGGCTGCTGCCATAGTTTGGCCTGTAGCCAGTGATGGATGCAGATATGGCCGTTTAATCAGCTGGTTGGGGAAATGTGATCCATCTGGCGTGGCACCAGGCCCGGGCCGGCATGCAGGACTCTTTTTCCTCCCCATCACATCAAAAGACGGAGACACCCCCTTCATTCATCCGCAGGGCTGCCCAGCACTCATTTATGGAGTGGTGCCTGTAGACCCCCCCTCCACCCTCCCACCCCGAGCTGCCTCGACCAGGCTCTGTGTGCTGCCTCTGTTCCCCAGTCACGGGTTGGAGCTCCAGATGGGGAGGCTTTGTCTAGCCCTGGCTGTGCAGCACACACCACCATTAATCCTACCCTCTGAGGGCTTGCAGAGGACCATGGCAAATATTTGTGAGCCGCCCAAGTGTAGCGTCCGAAAGAAGAGGCCGACGGGAGAGGTGTTGAATACCGAAGCCACGGTGGATACGGAGGAAGCGGTGCCATGTGTTTACGCATGTCTGTCAGCCACCAGCTCTTGGGTTATGTGAGCTGGTCCGCTAATGGTCTGAGTGTTATGTCTCCTGTGCTGGATTACTCCCACACCCTTTTTTTGCCCTGTGGACTGCTTGAGTTCACACACACACACGCACGAAGTGACTTAGTCACATAGCTCTTATGTTTCAAGCAGTGAAGCCAACGGCATCGACCACACTGTCTCTCCAACCTGATGCTCCTTTAAATCTCCCACCGCCTTTTAGATGCATGTGCGTCTATGTGTGTATTCATTTTGCTGCTTCCCTTCCATTGCCATGAATAATGAAGGAGTAACCAGGTCAATGTGACCATGCAAAATTCAGCACAATGCAGCTTGTGTTACAGATGAGGTAATGTGCGGCTGGCTGCGTGTCCTTCAGGTCAAAGCAATTTCAATACACGTGAAAAGATAAGTTTGGTCCCAGAGCCTGACGGATGCTGTTGCAGCCTTCACCTACGGGTGAGGTCAGCTATGAGGTAGGACGTGGGAAGCAGCCAAGAGTTTAGTTCAACACAGCTGCCACCATGATGAAAGACCAAGAAACTTCACCAGTAAATGATCACAAGGTTTGGGCTTTAGACTCGGGGTCGGACAAAAACAGACTTGAAAATGGCATTTGGGATCTGTGAACTGGAAAAATGGGAATTTTTCACTATTTCTTCACAGTTTATGCACTAAACTAATCGATTAGTCGAATAAAATAAATGTCAAGTTAAGCGCTGATAAAAATAATCATTAGGAGGAGCACTAATGATATGGTCACCTGTCAAATCAGTCAATAAGTTATCACAAACATGAATCCATATGCTTTAAAAACAGGGACATACTGTTCTGTCCACCCCTGATCCCCTGCGACAGCTATAACATGACAGTGGATTAAACAGTTTGAGGAATGGGTGTCAGGTATATACTGCGCAGGCAATGTAAGATTATAACAGCTTAGGGTGGCATATGGTTAGAAATATAACATGATACTTGGCTCTGTAAAATATGGAGATACATTTTTATAAGGACAAGCCGTGCCTCCATGAAATGAAAGTGGACACGAATGACTCATAGAATGAGAGCTCTTGAAAGTCAGCTGTGCGTCAAAGACAGGGAGAGTAGGCGTGAAGCAAAAACAAAGGAAATTGGTTGGGGTTGTTTAACTTTAAGGCAGCAAGGCAGCTTCTTCTTCATTACACTGTCAAGGTAGATGACCGTGGGGCGAAAGGCACAACAACCTTCCCCATCGGTTAATGCTTAACACACCAGTATCCATGCACAGAAGGAAGCAAAACTGTCGCGCGCACCAGATTTCGGTTAACACGTCTCTCTCGACCTTCTCACCTTTGCTGAGTGTGCCTTTTGCTTGACACGGTGCAGATAAAGCAGATAAAACTGACATGAGGGTAGCGATGACAAGTTCAACCTGAGCAACGGTACTTGACACTCAGAGCGCTAGTGACCAGTAGAGACATTCTGGACAAACGGCTGGATTTCAACACAGTTTGTTATTTTGGAAACTTTGAAATAAATACTTTGAATGCCTTTTGTTGACAAAGTATATTGCGCAATGCAAACTCCTAATAAAAATGAATTCAACATGAAAATTACAAACACTTTTATGAAGATAATCTGTCATGTATTTTATTTATTTCTGTTGTTGTATTACTGGTATTTTTGTATGTTTTTATTGTAAGGTGTCCTTGAGTGATCAGAAAAGCACCGACAAATAAAATTTATTATTATTATTATTATTATTATTATTATCTACCCTTTCCATTTTGCTGTAATGTGAGCCGCCAAGGGAAAAATCATGGTGTTGCGGTACCGCGCTTCTCCTCGCCATCCTTACCATAATATCACTACTTTAGGAGCAACGGAAGTCAACGCAGACTTGTACTCACTTTCACAAGCCTGTTGGATCAATAGTAACCTCTTTAGGCAGAATATGGAAATATAACCTGTTATCTGTTACCATAGCACATGCTGCGCTATGCTGCCTGCAAAAAAAGCAACAGAGATAACAAGTGGAAGATAATCAACATGTGGCACTGACAAATGCAAGCGGGCTTAACAAGACCTTTCCTGATATTATTATTTCATCTGTGTAAAATAAAATTCTGTGCCCCAAATAAATGAAAAAATGTTTTAACACCACAAGTATTTTATGTGTGCCATCACCTGGCCTCACATTTATGAGAGCTACGACAAGGCTGAGAGGAAAACAGTCAGCCTGTCAGCGAGAGACGGAAAAACACGCAAGCCAGTTCATTGTGTGCTTTTCATACCCTGCTCGTGAAGGCACCGTCAGCCAAAACACTGCATTTTCTCACACTAAAGCAGCCATAACCTGAAGAAGAACGCAGCCTCATGATAACTATAGGCTTTATGTTCAGCCAAGCCTTGTGGGTGACATGAGATACGAACACAAGACAAAGCCATATCCTTTCACCCTGCAGGGGAGAGAACATAAGTGAGTTTCTGCTGCTCGTGATGTTGCAGTAGTCTAGGCCTTGGGGGTGAAAATATGATCACAGCTTGACTGGTTCAGTTATAAATAAAAGGTCATGAGATATATTGATGACGTATCAAAGGCAGAGAAAAAGAAGACAGCTAGCCGAACTGTCGCAGCCTGGTTTTACCATCATCCTCTTCAGATTTTCCTTTCTTTTTTTCTTTATACAGAACTGCAACAAGACACAAGATAACTCTCTTTGAAACAATACAGCTGCAACCTCTGGTGGGAAAAAAAAAAGCCAAACTGAACTGGGGGAAACCACCGCCATGTTACGTGCATGTTATGGCAACAAGAGGCGACAGATGCTAAGCTGGAGCCTGTGCATCCTCTGAGAAGCCTGTGGCCAAGCAGCCGTTATCGCTTCACCAAAAGCTGTATAATGTTGAGTCATGATCGGCAGACAGCTGCATGGTTTTCACACTTTGCACAGATAAACAGCTCTTTCCAATAGAGCAGGACATAAAGGGGATTCCCTGTTTGTAGCATGAAGAGTTGTAGAGCTCTGAAAACCTCCTGTGAGAGAGTATCAAACCCCCCACTGGAAACTTTCGGTTCTTCCCAAATATCTAGGGATTAACGGACAGGACCATAAACCTTCACCGTCTGTGAAGCACTACAAGCAGTGTGCTAGTGATGCTGCAGGTTCTCCTTCACTACAAATCTTTTATTTTTAATCTCATTCCAGTCTCTGTAAGCGATTTTAAATTACATACAATATTGATATGATTGTTTTATGATTAGAAACACTACTTTCAGTAATTGTTAATATTTCCATGCTTGCTGTAATGTCACTGGAGCAAATATCGTGGGACATTTAAGAAGCAGACCTTAAAAAAAAAAAAAAAAAAAAAAAAGTAGTTAAAGTTATAAACGGAGGAAAGGGCACAAAACCTTTAGCATCTGAAACAAGGTTTGCTTTTGAGAATTAATGCAAATTATATTTTCACCTGCCTGCTATTAATCAGGAATCTGCTGTGGTTCAGGTCAGGTTCGGACAGGTTCAGGCAGGGTCAGTTCTGATTTTTTTTGGACCTGATCTTGACTCTAATAGTATTAGCTGCCATGACCTTTTGTTCAGCCTTTGGAACAGATGTATGAAATCAAATACCAGACTCTTGAAGTATCCTGGATCTGCAATCCGTCAAACTGGATGAGAAAAATAAATGCTGATTTAACACTGATTGAGATGGATTACACAACTCAAGCGAGCTTCGAGAGCAGAAAAAGAGCAGAAACAAGTGGCCGCCTGGAAAGTGTGAAAATGCATTGAACTGAATGGAAATATAATGCAATATTTTTTATTCAAAGGACATAAAATCACAATGCAAAATCACTGGTGTGATCCTTTAAAAAGTAACTTCAAAACAGATCTTTTGTGGGAGGAATTTCTCCACTGATCTCACTACAATATAGACACATACTGTATATGTATATATGTATGTATTTCACATGGTGTATGCAGTTACCACTAACTGGCAACTCTAGCAGTACTATTTGCCGTAATTGATTTTCATATTCTATGGAAATTAAAGGAAAACAATGACTGGGAAGGAAAAACAAAATGCTTTTCAAAATGAACAAACATAAATCTTTGTGCTTGATGTTAGCAGCTTGAGGTTGAGGTTACATTAGCTGCTTCTGCCATTTGTGGTCAAGTTGCATTGTGGGTAATCAGGTGTCACATTCTGACAAAGAAGACAAGGATATTTCTGGTTCTGCTCTGTCAATTTTGCCCATTATGAAACGCAGTGTTATAGAAGAGCAGTGCCAAATCTGTGGATTATTCTCCTTCATAGCTTCTTATAAGAACTGAGAACATCCATGCAAAAAGTTATCATTTCACTATTAAAACACAACTCTTTAAAACAACTATATCATATTTATTGTAAGGTAAACTCCCTCCATCATTTCACAGCTGTCCTGTCAGCACTGTGCTCCATATGCAGCGCTTCATGTGCCCCAGATCTAACCACACTCTTCACAACCGTGTTATTATTAGCAGCGCTGCTGATGACTTGCTGAGGCTTCATTTGCCTGTGCGCTTGTCTATTTCTTGCCATGTATGAGTGATTTGCACGCAGAAAGAGGTTGAGTCACCTGCTTCTGCTACAGAAAATGCAAACATGCACAACACACTGGCTCCAGCAGAAACCAGGCAAGGGCCCAAGTCCCCCCAGCTAAGCAGTCCATTGGTAATTGCAAGAGGGATTGGATCCCCATTGAAATGACTAAGAGCCTGTGTTCATGTGTTTAAGAGGCAGTGCTATGTTTCAGCCTGCCATCTGTGGGCTTTAGCTCTCACATTCTCTCCCACTCTCACTCCTTTTCTGTCTTTCTCTTTCTCTTTCACAGGGGTGGAAAAGTACCGCAGAGAGGCTCAGTAGCCGAGGCTCGGCCGGCTCCTTTGTCTCACCGTGGGAGTCGAGTCTCACTGCGAAAAAAAAGCTCTGGTTAATTATTAATATCGCATTGACTTATAACGCACGGCAGGCTTTAGAGGAGTCTGCGGGCAGGGGAAGCTGTCACCCCGGGGTGGTGAGGGATGGCAGGCCATGCTCAGGCACCCACCAGCCTCATCAAGCTCTTTAACCTCTTTATGCAGCTACTGCCACATCCATATCAAATCTGAGCTGAATCTGTCTGATTCAAACAGAAGTTTCATAACACAGCTTGAATGAAAGAGGGCAAAATATTGTAGATTTAGCTGGGGACAAGTCTCACTTCATCCTTTTACTCTCACTTTAATTTTCCTGTACTTTATTCAGCTTATCACTGGGTAACGTGATCACAGTAACCTTAAATGACCTCTTATCTGTCACAATGGACAAAACACAAGCTTAACTAGAGACCTAATGTGGCCTTCAAAGGTGTTGCTCCATTGCAAAATAGCAGCAACCTTCATCAATCCAGATTCACAGGAGTTACACTGGATTTCAGTGGTGTAGCATTTGCACAAAGCTATTAATTTCGCATGCAACTACATTTCTTAACATTTATGGTTTGCATTGAAAGTTAAATGCAAGTACTTAGCCAAACACAATTGTATAGACTGTACATGCTATAATGAGCATATACAGTAGATGGACAGTGGGTTATATTTTATATATCTACGGACATCTGTATGCTAGGTTTATATTTGCATGCAACTATTTATGCTAAAGCTGTGTGCAAGTGGCTAAATGTGGATGTAAAAACAGCAGCATTTGGCTGGTTGGCTAAATATAGCTGTGTTTATACATTATATTTGGCTTGATGTGTCTGGCTATATTTGGTTAACCACAACAGAGAAGTAGATTATGCTGCATCGGTGGTTTGATAAGTTTCTAAGGACATTTCTACCATTTAAATTTGAATATGGATGTCATCCTCTGTGAGCAACAGCATGCAAACCTACAAGTTTTCATTACAAAGTAAAAAGTAAAAAAAAATGAAAATGTTAGGACCAGAGAGACAAAGGGATAAAAGGACAAAGCAGTATTGCATCTCAAGCCAACTATGACTGGTTGAATGAGGGAGGCTTTCCCAGAATTGATTGTGTTTACATTCCTCACAAAGCTGCCGATTCCGATCCATAGGAATGGGATGGAAACATAGCTCAGACTCTAAGTGAATTAAGGGGGACTGTATGGAAAAGTGGTCAATGCTGCAATTTAACACAAAACTGACATAATCCAGTCTATATGTTTACGGTGGAGAGCATTTAAGAAAGCTTTATCTTAATATTAATTAGAGCAGGGCGGAAAAAAAAAGGGGCTAAAGGGGGCTAAAAAGATGTAAATCTAGCAGTGGAAACAGAGTCCTTAGGCAACATGTACTTTTCTGTTTTACAATGCAAATATCCTGACAAAGGCCCTGCTGCACACTGACAAAGCAGATGCAGAGACAAGCCAGAGGCTGGTTAGATTAGTGGACGAGGCTGACACAAAATATGTACACCCATTCACAAACATATATGATCATGAAGACTGAATAATATACTGTCTCTGGATTGTTTCTACAGTTAAACACTGTAGGCACACAACAACAAACACTGTTACAAACATCAATTTGTCATTTTGCCATAGAAAAACAAAACCCATCGGATCTCTACGCTCTTGATTTCCATTCCTCTGATGATCTGAGGGGATCCGGACACAAAAGAGGACTCCTGCTGGTTCAGTTTAAAGGGCATGTTGTGCACATAGTATGACACACTGGATTAAAGTTAAGAGTCTCTGTGGTGGCGCAGAGGCAAACTGACCTCAATGACACATTCAGAAATGCTGTAGCTGTCAAGTTGACAAGCTTTTAAGCTCGCAGCCCACACCCTCAGCGGAGAAGAGTGAAATGAGATAACTTCACTTCCTTCCCACACTGATGTGCTAACAGCAGTTAACAGGACAGGGTGTGGGACTGTGCTGTTGTACTAGACACTATAAAATGCCTGCAAGCTCGTCTGCAGAGAACAACAGTTCACAAAGGTCAAGACCGAGCAAAAAAAGCACAGAAAGTGCTCAAGCAGCTTGAGCATAACCTGCTCAGACACGATCACACAATAAATCCGGTTAGACAAAAGTGTGCTCCAAAGAAAAATTAAAGGCTTTAGAAGAGATGTCATAATTATCTGGGTGATGCACACAAACATGGCGTTGAAATGTGGGTAGTCAAGTACGTTACAGACGATCCTGTCTGATGGGCACAGGCACACACCTGAAACCATGTACATTATCATAGCTATTGAGGCTACAGGACACCAGTGGATGACTGAAAGATAAGCTAGACTGAAATACAGTATGTACCTGAGAGCCATCCCAGGGGCAGCGCTCAGCTTATAAAGGAGATTAAGCTGCAACCACAGCCATGCACGCTCACCCTGCTAAGGTTCAGTGTCACAGATCTGCAGAGGACAAAGCCCATCCATAAATCCAACACTGCTGCGCTGTGCTCAGCCTAATGTCTGTTTGCTTCACGAGAACGGAGATCTGATAGGCTGTTTGTGTCAGAGGAGCAGAGCGTCGCCTTTCTGTGGACACACATAATTCAGTGAGATGTTCACACTTCTCCTTGAACCCTTTCACCCATCAATCATTGAGCCTGCATATTTATTCAGGGTGGAGAACTGTTAACTGTCTTTTGCATAAGAGCCCTGTGTACACCGAACAATAAAAACACATGTATTGCATCTTTCAAACAGTGTTACTGCAAACCAGACAAGAGGGAAAACACTAAAACTTACAAAGCACAAACTGGAACAGGACACATCACTGAAAACAATTAAATTCAAGCAAGTGTTCAAACACTTCACTGCATATCTGCAATATATTCCAGACATAACTATCATCACAGCCCCACAGGTTGGAACCATTTGAGGGATTCTTTTTCCATCATTTTAAAAAGAAACCCCTCCAGAATATGCTTAAATTTAGATATTGTGTAACTGTTATGATAAAAAAGGTATAGTGTGGAAGACTGGATGACATGTAGTGGTGTAGTTGTAGAATGCAAACAGTTGAATATTACTCCTTTTTCCAAGAGTGTGTTGGTGGATTTCAGGTTATGTAGGCTCAACCCTACACCGCCCCCTACACACTCGCCCTCTGTTTGCTCGTTCTTGAGGAGGCTCCGCCATATTAAGGGTCGTCCCAAACCATGTAGGGAGGAGGGTGAGTGGACCGTTCAGCCCTTAAATAGCGAGTCTGCATAGACGCACGCTTACGACGGTTTTAGCAGGAAGTGCGATGGAAAAAAAATGGAGGAAACATTGCATGTCTTCACTATGTCCCTCACACCTTTGTCACACTGACAGAAAATAAAACTAAAGTCGTGGTTTGGAAAGATAAAAAAGACAAAATTAACAAATCAGTCCTGGCTCCTCAAAATGCGAGAACAACTGTCAGCAAAATACATCTGGCTTCATTTGTTTGATTGGAAATGTCACATGGTGCTGGGGTTGAAATGATTTGAGGTATAATGTAGCTCCTCTTTTTGTTTTCTGTGTTCCGGTGGCGTGAGGAGGGCGTCTCATGCTCATCTCAGGGCCCGTTTACACATGCACGGGTATTTGTAAAAATGGAGACTTTTCCCTTCATTTGTGCCTTTCATTTACACACAAATGACGATTTCTCCTCTGAATACGATTCTTTCTAAAAACTCAAACTCAAAAGTGGAGATTTAGGAAAACTCTGGTTTTGCGTTTGAATGTAAATGGAGAAAAACAGAGTTTTAGGAAATCTACGCACCAAAAGTGCCATCTTTTTTGTGTTGTACGGTTGTTAGAGTAGTCTATGAGCAGTCAAGCATTCCTAGTATCAGTAGCATTTCTGTTGGTGCAAGCACTTTTTAAGTGTTTTGCTAATACAGCTCCTCTATTACTGTATGTACAGGAGCAGAGACTTATTAGGGCTCGGAGGAACAGGAAGTCGCTCGTGTTAGTGATTGTAGTCGATGAGGCTTCTGTCTGGCTGCATGGCCTTCTCCTTCTTCCCACACTATTGCTCATTGGCTTGCCGTAGTAGCGTATTTATGCAGGTTAATGTAAACGGAAACTTTTTTGAAAATTATGATGAGTGTTCGATGTTATTTTGGAAAATGGAGGGAAGGAAGTATTCATTTATCAAAATACTCTGCTATGTGTAAACATACCTCAATTATACCCTCCCCCTTCCATTTAAAGTACCCTCCACAGCTGGAGTGTGACTTCATTTGGGGTGACACTCGGTAAAGAAGGGGTAGGGTGTAGGGGAGTGGTTTGGGATTGGGCCTTAGAAACACAGAAAGACAATGCAGAAATGTCCATTCTGGGCTACTGTAGCAACACTGAGGAGAAACATGATGTACTGTGAAGAGGACCTGCTTCCTATGTGTATGCAGGTATGAAAGCTTGATCTAAGCTAATTAAAACACAATTCTAGCTCCTTATTATAGTCACATTCAAACCCTAGCAAATGATATAAGTGTCTCCAATAATCAAAGGTTATGTGGCATGCACCAAGTCTGGACACTGACAACTGGATTCTCTGGAACCGGACCCGAACTGGATTGAATGGGATCCTTTTATTGGTGCCAGGAAGTGTGTCATAATATCTTATGTGGCTCCTCTCACAGATATGAACCATACCATCCAATACCACTGCGAACAATGTCTACGAACAATACATAACAAGTCACATGAGAGGACTTCATCATGGCTTCAAACAACATCTTTTTGACTACCGCTCCATATCTGCCCCAGACCTGCAGGTTCTGATGACTATGATTACAGGTTCAGCAGTTACAGAGGATGTTATAAAGATTTGCATATAAACCATCTGGTGAGATCTGTGTGTTCCAACTGATGTTACCACAAAACACAATGCTGCAGGTGTGCACAGTACAACAGCTTCATTGAGGCAGTGCATGTGCTAACCACTGTGCTTAACAACATGCATTGACTCGCCTTTAATCAGTCGGAGCAGTCAGACTCGGCTGTTGTGAGATCAACACAAACAAGTTTTATATATGACTTCTAATATACTAAAGTCATATTCCCAGTGTATCATTCAAGTCATGATTAAATTATAGACATTTGTTTTATTTCTGACGGCTTCAATATCAGCCAGTTAGCAAAATGAAGTGTCAACAAACTAGTAGAGAAATAGCTGCAAGTGTTGCTGGCACTTATGTAATCAGTTCAGCTAATTAAAAAAAGCAACTATTTGTTTGTGTTTTGTTTCATTTGTGGAGCATCATGTAACACAATATGCAGTGGATGTTTTATGTTTAGCCTACATTTATCAGGTGTATGTGGAAGCTCAAATAACATGCAAAAGACATGGGATGAATGTTGGCATGTTCTCTAACAAACAAGCTGATATTGGCACGTGTGAAAAAACACTGTAGGAAAACTAAATCTGCACAACGCTCACTTCCTGTTGCGTCCCTCAGTGACGGCCGCAGACAGAAAGGGCACGAACCAGGGTGCGGTTACGATAAACTGGTTCATAGTTTGAATCATCGGGGACTAGTTCTCTCTGGAGATGTTTAATCTGGCTCAGGCTCCTTGGAAAAACTGTTTCCAAACAAGCAGTGAAGAGTTTGAGAGGTTTACAGTGTAAACCATTGTGAAGATGGCTGCTGCTCTGTGAAAATGTTTGCTGTGCGCTCTGTGCCAGATTCCAACGGGAATCCTATAAGGGCTTCCTCTAAGTCACTGGCCCTGATTCAAAATACCTATTAATACCACATTAGTACCTGATACACCACTACACTGTTTTCTCTTTGGCAGAATTGAGGGTGTGTGTTTAAGCTTGAAACTTTACTTCACAAAGCCACAGACAGCATCAGAGTCAAAAAACTAAATGTGTCGGCTAGCACTGGCAGTTAAAGTGGTGTGGATAATGTTAATGTAATTTTATGAAGCTTTAAAGCTGCCCTGTTCTGGCTGATGCAGTTCCTCAAAGATAAAAGGAACAGAAACAAGAGCACAGGACCGGTCGAGACCACAGACCACAGGAGGTGACTATTTAAAGTGTTCGCCACAGGACAGAGAAAAGGTCGGCATGATCATACGCCGACTGCTCTTAACGTGTAAAAACAGCTCGTATTTAAACAGACGCACAGTTTTGAACATATTCAACATATGATCTTTATGTTGTGTTTAAAGCTTTTTCTACTTGCACCCATGTGACTGAAAAAAAAAAAAAATACATATTTGAAACCACATGATAGAAACATTTTTCAATTAGAAATGTTCATACGTGTCAATGTTAGGTTTCATGTCAAAAGTCAAAGCTTTATTGTCAATTCTGCAGCATGTACAGGACATGCAGAGGATTGAAATTATGACTCTCTCAAACCTTGCTTTATTAAAAATAAAGTCAGATTGAAAATATAAAAATAAAAGATAAATATAAAAAAAGTGGCAAACTCCAGTACCAAAAACTGGCCTCTTGAGGAAAAATAATGAAATATTAGTTAGTCTAAAAACCTGACCAAGCATTTGGTAATAATTCTCATTATGTGACTGTTACGATACTCTGTTATACGGACAACATCGTCACTACTGTTCAAGCTGAACGGCTGAGCACGGGCCGACTAGAGCGCAGTGTTGGTGGCTTGTTGCCCTGCTGCTGATCAACAACAGCGCTCTGATCGCCATACTCCAAATTTCCAACCACTTTTCAGTAGAGGCCCACTCTTTGTAAACCTGTTCTACATTAGAGAGCAAAGGTTTCCCTGGCTCCCTCTCCCCGAGGGAAGTGCGCTACCTTTCGCTCATTATTTCAGAACAAGGGAAAGTTGACTGCCAGCAGAACACTCCTGTGTTGCAATTATCCCGATATTATGCCTGTAATCAACAGCCATTACTGGTGGGCACTGTAATATCACTTCACTTGGCCACGCTCTTGAAGTTTATCTGCGGGAGCCATCACAAGGACATAACAAGCACGTGCACGTGAAAAAGTACAGTGAGCAGTTAACGTCAGAAACCCCAAGGAAAACATGCATTCATTTTCTTTAATCTGGCATCCTAAAATGGGGCATTTTTCATCCTCAAAAAACTCAACTGCAGCATCAGAACAGATCTATTTTCAAGAGTTTACTGTGAAGATGAAAACACGCTAAAAAGTCTTAGCTTTAAAAGAATGTCCTTGCCTCGTAAGAGTATATCAAGTCAAAATAAGCTCATATGATTAGATTTCTCTGTGATTTGTACCATTTTCCCTTCCTGCCTTGTCACCGGTCTGGGAGTATTTGAAACAGTCCTTTTTTTTCTAAGCCTGATGGGAACTGGAGGCCTGCACAGCATCTGGTTGACTTGGAAACAGCTGTGTTTTCACAGATCTGACTGAGGGTTTATAGCTGCTCCCAGCAAGCCTGGGTTCACTGGGCCTGTTTGGCTAAATATCGCTAAATCTCACGTCTGCTCCTCGGTCACAGAGCCACGGAAACGCCATTACTGTCACTGTTTCTCTTCTCGCTTCTCAGGGAATGTACACAGTATGGTCTAATAAGTCTGGTGAAGCATCTGGGATACTACGAGGCGTCTAGGTTGAATGAGTAAATTACAGCTCACTTTAGAGAAATAAATTCAAATTTGATGCATACCTTTCAAATCCTAACTCACTCACACACAAACTGACTAAAAGTAAGAGGCTATAAAATGGGCAAAAAGTGAAAATTGATGACTTCAACGCCTCGAATCCAGTCCTGAAAGTCAAACGTTAGGCTTGGTGAACTGTCCTGTTCTGAAAATACAATTTAAGCACATGTCTAATAACTCTCTATGCACACGTCTCACTACATCAACTCCATTCACCAATCAGTCCATAAATCGTGGACGCCACAGCTGAAACGCAACACGTCATGTAACACAATACAGATTCCACACATGTTCCTCAGCAGGAAACTGCCTACTTATTTCAACCAGTTGCTCTCTCATTCGAAAAAGAAAGAAAGCAGTGATGTAAGTTAATCTGGTATTTTAGTTGAGTATGTCAGACACTCAGAGAGTCAGCACACTGGAGCTGAACTGAGCTGCTGGGAGAAGATTGTGAAGTTGCATTAAACCTCACGGATTCACTTCTGTGGTCACATACCGACACAGATATGTAGGTTAAACATGCACGTACATACATGCAAGCAACATACACAAAAGCACATGAAAGCAGGAAACACACCCACGTGATGCCGTCACACTCATAAAAATAACTCTGCACAGACAGGAGGACAGGTTTTACAGTGAGTGACTGTGCTCTTAGCACAGGATTAGAGCTGACTGATGCTCGAGAAGATTATTCAGCATTCTCTGGTCACATGACCCGAGACGTGCATGCCAGAACGCAGCAGTGGAGCAGCTCATCAAGCATGGTGCTCTTCAGATTAATTGGTAGTTTGCTTGCCAAACAAAACTGGAAGGACACTTGGAGAATGCGGACCTTCGCCAAGGCTAAATGCCATATCTCAAAACGTTAGAGAAAGTGAAATAATAATTTGTGCGTCCACCCCGAGATTCTGAGCCAATCCAGAATTTTATGGGTTCTCCCTTGGCTCATGCTGCACCCTTCCACCCAGTTTCATGAAGATCAGGCCAGTAGTTTTTTTTCATAATCCTGCTGACGAACAAACAAACCTGTTGTGTTTCGTAATTGAGTACAGTTTGAGGTACGTTTACTTCCACTTTTATATTTTGATACTACACTTAAATGGGAAATTGCACATCCTATCCCACTACGTGTATATGACAGCTGAATTTTACATTTTACACATATGATTAAGTGAGATAATAAGATGCAAGGCACTTCACTATTGTACCTAAAATTTCAAAGCAGCACAGTGAAGCAGAGAGTAGCAGGAAAGACAATTAATGTAACACGACCAGCAGACCAGTAGAGTACACTTTGCTGCTAAAAACTGGGAGTTCTATACTTATAGTATTTTTATAGTGTTGTATTTCTACTTTTACTTTAAAGGATCTGAATACTTGCTCCTCGACTGCTTCACATTAATCGGTGCAGCGTTTGAAAAGAAGGAAGTACATTTCCATAAATGCATCATAAGCACACACATTAAACCTAATGCCCCTAGAGGTAGCATTTCAAAAAAATATAAAAAATACCAGTTACTGTATGACTTTTAACACACATTATAACATATGTAGAATACATGTGATATAAGGCCCCAGAACCCCTACTCCCATATATCTTCTGAAATACTCGACCATATGTTTTCTGTAATTACACCATATGAAAGGCGCCTCAGTAATCTCTACATTTGGGATCATAAATCCTTCAGAGACTATGACCTTGTGGGCGAGCAGCATTCAACATGTGGAGAGAATAAAGCTATTTTCAGCAGATTCCCAATCAAATAAACAAATCTGGAAGAATGAGGTGGTTGTCTCACTGTTGTGGAGGAAACTCACGATCCTGGAGCGAGGATGCCCTCTCCTGGCAAAATAGCCAAATAGACTTTTATTCTGCTTTACCATCTGATCAATTTAAAAAGCCATACAACTCTAAAAAGTGCATTTCTTCAAAACATAGCTAAAAACATAGCTATGATTTGTGTGATGCTTTTTATTACCCAGTAAGGCAGCATTTATTTTTATATTTTATCTCCATGCATAAAAAAAATTAGTTGAAGCCAGAAACACACTGGCACTGAGCTGGTATCTGACTCGAGAATAGTGCAGCACACACACTGACATGGAAAAGTCTGATCAACCAATATGGACACCTGTGGGTTTTCAGCACGTCACTGACCTGTATTTGCCCGTCCTGACTTGTACACCTTTCATTCCACAGCGTTGGGCCCCTCCCACATCATTCACCAGATCGTCACCAATCATCAGAGCCTGCAGGAAAAGAGGCAGAAGAAAAAACATTATATTTCACTTTCTTTTTTTAACTATAATTGGATGGAGTTACAAACTAGTAAATGTGTTATAACTTAGGAGAAATTTCACCCACAGCAGCAGCAGTTAGGCTGCTTCCGACTTATCCTCGCCCCTTAACTTTATCTTAAGTGTTAAGATAGGAAGGATTCAAATGGATTCTTTCCCAATTAGGTCTGACAGAAGCAAATCCTAACTAATTTTAGGAATCCTCCCTTACCTTACTCTCAAGTTAGGAAATTCTAAATCCTCATTGGAAAAGATAAAAATGTCAGGGAAGAGCAGGGATGGACAGTAACAAAGTGAGTTTATTTATTCTTTTATCTTCCACTTAAGGCAATTTTACACTTTGACTTCATACTTATATTTCTTGATGTATTTCAGCTTGAGCTATTATTATCATACATTTTACACACATGATGAAATCAGATAATATGATGTAATGCAGTAGATCATTTAACCTTAACTTAAGCACTAGTGTGGCAGTGAGGAGCACATTCTGCTGCTGAGACTTTATACTTAAATGCTAGAATTTCAGATACAATAAACATTTTTTACATTGTCATGGTGAAACACTTAAAGGTGCAGTGTGAAGCATCTGGCTGCATCTAGCGGTGAAGTTACAGAATGGACCTGAAATTTCTCAACTAGAAAAACTACAAAAGGCCCTTTCTAGAGCCAGTGTTTGGTTTGTCCGTTCTGGGCTACTGTAGGAACATGATGACTCATTCTAAACTCGTAAAAATATAATGCATTACGCATTAAACATAATTCATCCTAAAGAGAGTTGAATTCAGATTTTGGGTGAGTTAATGATGCTTGTGTAATACACTTATCCTATCTTAAGTTAGAATAGGAACAACGGATTTTCCCCCAAATCAGATAACCCTAATCACCATGGTTACCAAACAGTTAAGACGGGATTTGCAAGTTACGAAGTTCCTGTAATACAGCCCCAGGTGCTTGTTGTTACACACACATGCAACACAGGTTTATGCCATTGTCTGTGAGAGTGTAATAAGATTTCCAAAATAAAGTTTAAAAAGTTAATAAGACTGAATCCTCTCATTGAGGCCCAGCAGGATGTTGTATGTTCTTTGGTGATTCCTTCTGACAGGAACGATGCTTGTCAGTTTCAGCTGAAAGCCTCTGTGAGTCAGGGAAAGCCATGGTACAGTAAGAGCGGCAGAAAAAGCTGTGGATATACTATTTATCTGTGTGTCGTTGAAAGACAAGAGAAAGGAGTGAAGCTTAGTCTGAGATGAACCTGCCTACTGCCAACTGCCAGGTCCAAAATAAATAAGAGCAACTGTGGCACACTTGCTATACTTGGCATACTCTGAAATGAACAGATACCAGGGACAGCCATTAAACACATGTTAAGACACCCGAACAGGCAGCGCCTGAGCTTCACTCTGTAAAAAGTACAGCATGGGTCTTCCTGTTGCTTCCTGAGGCTAAATACCTCAAGCTAACAATCAGGAGGCCTGTTGAAATAAGTAGTTTATTACGTGACGGGTATGTCTCTTAGGAGAGTAAAAAGTGTGTGTGGAGTGTGAACAGCTCAGCACAACAGTGTATGTACAGATGAGGGAAAACACATGAAACCAGGAAGAAGAAAACATGTCAACCTGCAGAACAGATGACAGAAAAACTGCAACATACTGGACAGTCTGTGGTCACAATGATTATTCAAAAACTATATGTGCAGTCATTCTGAGCAACAGTCCTTCAGTATTTTAGTGTGATTTTCTCCATGTAATTGCAGCGTTGCAGATGGTCACTGGTGAGTGTGATTTCTGAATATGGCAACATACTTTCCTCTATGTCCTCTGAGAAAACTGGCCATCCAAATCACTTCTGCCTTGACTTACCAGTTCGGTCAACAGTCAGAAGAATCCCCCCCAGCACGGCGAAGTACTTATTGAAGTCTAGCTGAGATCAAAGAACTGGAGTAAGGGTCTGTGTTACGTACCTCATGTGGTTGAAGCCCCATGTCATTGAGAACACTCTGGAAGAAGGTAGGGGATGGCTTTCCAACTACTTCAGCCTTTAAATCACAGGCGTACTGAAGGAACAAGAAGTTAACAATAACACGTACAGAACTGTGTTTTTTTTTAATAATAAATATATCAGATGCACCAGCTGTACCTCCAGAGCCTTCATGTACACCCCGACATCTAGTTTCAAACCATCCGTCTCCTTGTAGTACCTCCTACGAAGAGAGCAAAACATCACAAATATTTATACATATTTATATTCATTGCATGTTGTTCTTACTACTTGGAATAAGCAATATAGTGATGACCTCTTTACCCTTGGCCCAGAGAGAAAAGCAATGGTTTCTCCAGGCCAATAAGGACCCTGAATGCATCGTTCAGGTTCTGGTATGAAAAGTACTCAGCCGCGTCTCCGATCACAACGCAGTTCGGGTTAGTCTTGTCTACACTGTCAAACTCTGGGAGGAGTCCTGCAGAGGAGTAAATAGAAATCATTTTAGGGTTGAATCACTTAAAAGATACATCTGGTGATATTTGATGTTTACCATGCAGCCAAGAAATCACATGGAAAGACCAAAACGGACCAAAAACTGATATGGTTCACTGTTTTTTGAAGTTATCCAAAAACTATGAACACATAAATAAGCCAAAATGATGCATGCATGTTGTTTTATTACAGTAAACATAAGAGCTGTGGTATACTGAATACTCTTTGGAGCACAAAATATACTACTACTATTGCTAATTGCTAAAAACTATAACAAAAGTAAAATCTTTTCATGAGATTTGTCAACAGCCTTGTCCTTCAACACCACTTGCAGGCCCCACAGCAACCTATCATCTCTCCAGAGTGGGTTTAATGGAGGCTGGCCCGGGTCCACTGTCCTCAAGGGGGTGAACCTGTCCAGGTGTTGTCTGTTTGCTGTGTATATTTAGTCACTGTTCAAGGTTATTGATTACCGACCAAATTACTGGGTGTATCATGTTCGCTTCTTCCATTCAGCATTTATTTTGACACTGTTTTTCTTGGAAAAATGCTGAGGAATTCATCTGGATGAGCTGAAATGTTTTCTTAAAAACTTAAATGAAGTCCAGTTGATTCTTGTTTTTTGGGCTTTTAGGATTGAATTTAACCTGATAATCTTCACAGACAATTTACTTGCATTTTTTGTAAACAAAAAAAAAAAAAAAAAAAAAAAAGGTTTGGCTTAACTAAAGCCTTATCCTTCAACACCACTTACGATGACTTAAAGTGGATGTAACAAATGTGCTTTTTAATGTACAATGCTACTGTGTCACACATATTTCACAAACTAGATTTGAACAAAGAAAGTCTTGACAATATATTAAATCAGCTTTTTAGAGCCATTTATTGGAGGTGCATTCCTGGAAACCGTCCAGTTAACAAATACAAATGTACTGTATGCGCTTTGTATGTCAGACTGAGAGTAACTGTGTCACTGTCAAAATGCATTAAGTCTTTACCATCATACACCAGAAGGTGAGGTCGTAAACCCCTCTCCTTGAGGACAGCTACGGCTGCAGGAGCAGGAGAGAAGACCTCAGACAAGGAGATATCAAAGCCCAGTCTTTGCAGCTTGGCTACAAACTTCTCTCTGGTGGCCTGAGTCTCGTTGGTGCAGAAACGCAACAGCAGGTCAGATTCCTTGAGCCTTTAAAAACGGGGTCACCAAGTCAGGTTGAGGATGGAGTACAGTTTAAGGCAACACACTCACGTTGATCAAAAATGCAGCAGTGGTTTAACCATACAAGCAAACAGCACCTGTGGTGCTCTTTCAGGTGTGTGATACAGTGCACGCACTTTGCTCCATGTCTACGCTGAGCGTGCAAATCACTAACAACTACCAGTACACTCACTTTTTCACAGCTTCTACAGAGCCAGGAATGGCGACCCCGCCGCCCTCCCCGCTGTCATATAAAACGCCACAAAGGTCCAACACGACGCCTTTCAGACTCCTCGCACAGCCCGGCCAGCCTATGTCAGCCATGACGAAACAGTGGCTTCAAGCGCGCATGCGCAGTGAGCTGCCAACCTGCGTGCCAAACTGTCTCCCAAGAAACTTAGCTATTCATAACCTAACGGTTCACACCAATTTACCATTTTTAGAATATTTACAGCCCGAGGGAGTCACTGAAATGCCGCAGTGCTATGAGGTCGTGTTTTTTTTTTATGGATATCGCTTTATCTATAACTTTATTTCTACTGAGAAAACAACACAGCGAGGCTCACATCGCTGTTTTAACTCGTGATGATTGTGATTATCAAAGCCGTAGTATAAGTATAATATAACACGATTCATTATGTAATCATGGGAAGAAGTTGCAACATAGAGGCGTGTTCTCTGACGCAACCACGCATCAACCCCCCACCCAGCCACATAACATAAGCCGCACAGGAACCTTCCGCCCCAAACACCAGACAGGAGAGGCAGCACTCACGATACAAGGTTTTTTTTTTTTTTATATATATATATTTTCGCTTCACTTCTCTCTAGCACTGTTTCACTTCCCCTCGAGTCTCCTTCCTCATATTATCCATCGCCTGTTTTGTAATTTGTGATATCTTGATGAAACTAACAGCAGGAATGATGCTAAATCCAATGCTAGCTAGCTAGCTGGTACTAACGGGGTTTATGGGAAGCGAAGCACCTGTGTCCGGTTTAGAGTCATCTTTTAAGCGTTTACACTCTTTGGACTGTTTATACATATGACACAGCTGTCACGTGTTTTATTGTACTTCGGCGTTTTAAAGAGCTTACTGTTACAGTATTATGTTCTTTTTGGCTGAGCTGCAATGGTTTGATGGGAATGCACACTCGTAGTCTTTATTGAGGGTGGGCGTATCGATAGTTATCGATAGCAAGATGAATATTGGTATCGGAGTGACTTTAGTTGCAGTGTCTCCTCTATACGTCCAGCAAATTACCACACAGTTCATCTATTTCCTATTATTTTAATACTTATTGTTTATATATTATTTTATCATAATCAGCTAACTAAAGCAAAAATATTAATTATTACTATAGGGATCGATAACAAAATTCCCAGTATTGCCCACCCCTAGTCTGTATTTAGCCATAGGCTCTAATGTTAGTGGGTGTGTCGTGAGGCAGGCCCCACAGCAACCTATCATCTTTCTGGAACGGGTTTAATGGTGGCTGGCCCGGGTCCACTGTCCTGGAGAGGGGGTGAACCTGTCCAGGTGCTGTTTGTTTGCTATGTATATTTAGTCACTGTTCAAGGTTATTGATTACCGACCAAATTACTGGGTGTCTCATGTTCACTTTTTCCATTCAGCATTTATTTTGACACTTTTTTTCCCCTTGGAAAAGTGCTGAAGAATTCCCCTGGATGAGGTGAAATGTTTTCTTAAAAACTTATATGAAGTCCAGTTAATTCTTGTTTTTTTGGGCTTTTTGGGTTGAATTTAATTTGAGAATCTTCACAGACAATTTACATGCATTTTTTTTTTTGCATTTTTAAACAGGTTTGGCTTGAATCTGTCAGTGCCAGAACATAATGTCGGTCACCGTCTCAGTCATGTGTGTTTAAACATGTAGACAGTTCAGAGCTATATAAGGGTGACATTGGAAAAGTGTGCAGCACAGTTGCCAACCTGCTGTGGGACTAGTTTTTTTGTTAACCTACTCCCATCAAAAGCATGTCCCTCTATTGTGTTAGACGGGACAGCGAGGCGTTGCTCAGCAGACCTGAAAGCCTCCATTGTAGCTACAGTACCACTGCCAATGACAGGAACAGGATTCAAGTTTATCAAAGAGGCTGGGTCTCTAATTGTTAATGCACCCACTGATGATTTCATAACTGATTAGTCTACAGATTACTCTCTCTATAAGTCAGATTAATGGATTTGTCTATGTAAAATGTAAGAAAAGTATTTAAATAACTTCTCCCAGCCCAAGGAGATTTATTCAAATTTATTCGTCAACAGTCGAAAACTTAAACAAAAGCAAACAAAAGCATGACATTCTCACATTTGAGAAGCTGAAAGAAATTGTGAATGATTTTTGTTCTTTAAAAAATGATTGATTGCAGGTGTGTGTGTATGTGTATGTATATATATATATATATATATATATATATATATATATATATATATATGGGGGCATAAAAGTATAAAAACTACAAAAGCTTAGATTAAGGTTCTTGTTAGATCAGTTGTTATAAACCACCTGTGACAGTTTTGTAAAATGTTCCTTGCTACTCAGAACAAACCAACCCCATTGTACTGTGGTCTGCCTTTTCCTCCAGACGAATCAGCATACAACCATGAAGGGAATGATTTTCCAGCTCAGCCGCAACCTAACCCGCGCTGCCCCTGCTCTGAGTCGCGGCGTCCACTCTGGCACACGTCCAGCTTCCACTGCCGCCTCCAAACTGAGGTCTGACGGTCACCTCACCCCAGAGGAAATCTTCTCCCGTGAGGACAAGTACGGTGCACACAACTACCACCCCTTACCTGTGGCATTAGAGAGGGGGGACGGTGAGTCCAGAGTCATGTGACTTATGTATAATACTACCTAAAAATAAGAGTCTGATCAATGACGGTCGACTGCACGGTTTTGTTTCGCCTCTGGTGATATCCACATGTTATAGCTCATTTCCTTATTATCATGCTGCAGGCATCTATGTGTGGGATGTGGAGGGTAATCGGTATTACGACTTCCTGAGTGCTTACAGCGCCGTGAACCAAGGCCACTGCCACCCAAAGATCATAGGTGCGCTCACCGCCCAGGCCTCCAAACTCGCTCTGACATCCAGAGCCTTCTACAACAACGTGCTGGGAGCCTATGAGGAGTACATCACCAGGTTGTTTGGCTATGACAAAGTCTTGCCCATGAACACAGGTACCACAAAGAGACACTAACTGACTGTAACATCCTCAGACATTATTATTATGATTTTTATGAGTACACCTGTTGATATTCTTTTGTCACATATTAGGTGTCGAAGGTGGCGAGACGGCCTGTAAGCTTGCCCGTAAGTGGGCTTACAATGTGAAGGGGGTTCCTAAAAATAAGGCCAAGATCATTTTTGCTGGTAAGTCCCAATCTTTAGTGTTGCAAAACACAACGTGAAAGTCAGACACTGTCAGGAAATAAGTATTCATATTCAAGTATTCATATTGTTTGCACAGGAAATTAGCAAAGTTAGGAGGGGTAATGAGTTTGCACATGTGTTATGCATGCATAATGACTATAAGGACTCGTGAATGTTGAATGATGATAACAGTGTTCTCCACTCATGAACATTTAAATTGTGTTGTGTTAGACAACTCAAAAAATGAAAAAAAAAAGACATGCAAGACTGCAATGGTCTTTAACATTTTGGATAATATGACAATAGCCTAAGATTTAGACAAATTTAGGAGGATTTAGAGTATCTTGACAGATAAGGAGACAATGTATGATATGACGTATGTAAGCTAAGAACAATATGATAATAAGTATGCCATATCATTCACTCATTGATTAGAGGGAAACTTTTGGGGCCGCACCCTGGCAGCCATCTCCACCTCAACTGACCCCAGCAGTTATGAAGGTTTCGGTCCCTTCATGCCGGGCTTTGGGCTCGTCCCGTTCAACGACATCCCTGCACTAGAGGTACAGGTTTCCATTCCATCTTCCAGACATAGAGTACAGATTATTACATTTAGTCTCGGTGGATGAGGGAGTACAATACACTGACCTGGAGTTTCAAGCTGTCACAAGCAGCTAATGTGTGGAAAAATGTCTCCATCAGAAGTTTAGGTTTCAGTTAATGCACACCAGATTCTGCAACTGTATTTTTCCATGCATTTCTTTTCTCCATCTTAAATTGTCTTAAATTTACCTTAAATTTGCTGTAGGTAATACATTTTCAGATGGTGTGTTTAATGCCAATAGGAAAACACATTATTCAGACATTTACTGCAATTTTGTATGGTGTTTTGTTCACAAAGTTCACTTCTTTGTTCTTGGAAATTGTGAAATTAAAGTTGTAGATAAAAGTTTAGTGCTATGCCTTCAATGTATATCATTGTTGCAAGTGTTAGGGGGCTGAAAAGAAATTTCATAAAAAATGATCAGAGATCAGATTTTTTTCCCCGCTTAATATCGATATTTGCATTGGGCTCAAAAACTCCATATCAAATTAATATTGAGTTTTAAATTAACTATTTTCGACCAAATAAATTATTATGATATTTTGGGGTATTAAATTATATTTGCTGAGGTCTTAAAAATGATTAAATTTGACTTTTAAATGGTCTTTTTTTTCTCCAGAAAGCTCTTCAAGACCCAGATGTTGCAGCTTTCATGGTGGAGCCCATCCAGGGGGAGGCTGGGGTCGTGGTGCCAGACCAGGGCTACCTGACCAAAATCAGAGAACTTTGCACCAAGCACAAGGTGAGTGTCAAATTCACACACAAGCAGGCAGTCGTGTCGAGAAGGGAACCCACAAGCTGCAAAACTCTTGTGAGATGGTTCAGGTTAGGTACTGATCTAGAACGGTTAAGGAATGTCGTGTGAGTCATGAGCTCAAGGTTGAATGTTTGTCTTTTCTAAATAATAAAAAATAAATACCTTTGCTATTATTTCCTCTAAACTCTACACTGCTTCAATAAATATGCCTGAAGCTTGTTCCATTGTGCTGTTGGTGAAGGGTGTAAGCATGAATAATGTACAAAAGACCCCTGTTAAAGTTTATGACATCAAATAGCCAGCAAGCATTTGAGCATGACATAGTACTGGGTGCTCCTGGTACGTAGATGAATAATTTTCTCATTTGGTTCACAAAGTAGAAAATTATTCTAGGTAATTTGTGTCAGATTTTGGCTCATTCTGTTCAGCTAATGTACGTTATTCTCTCCAGATCTCTGTGCTAATGATTAATAATGCTTTGTGATAATTACTGAAGTCTTCTGTGTTTCTGTCCAGGTGTTGTGGATTGCTGATGAGGTGCAGACCGGTTTGGCAAGGACCGGGCGGCGTCTAGCTGTGGACCACGAGGAAGTCCGCCCTGATATTGTGATTCTGGGCAAAGCTCTTTCTGGAGGAGTTTACCCTGTAAGCATTACTTGTTGTTGCTCAATCACGCTGCAAGAAAAAGGCTAAAGCTTAATGGATGTTGGATAGGAATGTCAATCATAGTATTTATTTTTTTACCTGTGCTTTGACTAATCTGTGTGCCTCAGGTCTCTGCTGTGCTGTGTGACAATGAGATAATGCTGACCATCAAGCCTGGAGAGCACGGCTCCACCTTTGGAGGTAACCCGGTGGCCTGTCAGGTCGCGATAGCTTCACTGAAGGTCAGTGTTGAAATTTCAAAGACAATTTAACACCGGGGGGAATAAAACTGCAATCAACGATCATGTTGTTTTTCCTCTTGTTCTTATTGGCAGGTGCTTGAGGAGGAGAAGCTGGCAGAGAACGCTCAGAGAATGGGAGAGCTGCTGCGGAGCGAGTTGTCCAAACTGCCCAAAGACATTGTGACAACAGTCAGAGGGAAAGGCCTCCTCAATGCCGTCATCATCAAAGAGACCAAAGGTACAGTAAACTGCTGCCCTGTGGTGACTGCTATAAGGTAACTAAGGTAAAAAATGTAGAATATAGAGGCATCTAAACCAATAGTTCCACCTAAATACTCCACACTGGTGTCTGTTAAATTCACAATATACAATTACAAAGTAATTTGTGGTCTTTAAATGGCTTTGATAGATATTTTACTCTAAATTGTCTGTCTGTATGTGCTGGAATTTAGCATCAAGAGCATTTTTAGAAGCAGAATGGGACAGTTTACATTAAATTAATGACAAGAACTGAAGTTTCCAAGAAGCCCCGACCAGTGAAAATCAACTGGTGGCCCACGAGCCACACACAGCCCACCAAAGCTTCCCATATGTCCCGCAGAATACCAATGAATACTAATGCATTCACTGCAACTGCTGTAGAAGCAGCCTGTTGAGTTCTCAGCATAGTCTATTTATATCAGCCGAAACAGTCATTCTTTGGCAGCACATTAATCATTATCAGTTATAGCTTGCCAGTAAGTCAGCTTAGCCTGGTTGGGCAGGCTAGTCAAGCTCAAAGTAAACGCTGACATTGTTCAACTGAGGTTGGGCATATCTTGTCATGCAATTCAGACATTTAATGTGTCGACGAGCAGAATAAAACAAAAACTGACTGGAGGACGAGTCCTTCTGTCTGCAGCATTCAGGAAGCCTCCCGCTGCAGATTCAGACCATGCCAACATAATAACTGGTGCTATTAGAGAGTTAATCGTCATGCATTTGCGACCACACTCTATCGTAGATGATCCTTCATCTGTGCATTTTAGTCACTATGTTCTTCCTTCCGTTTTATAACTGAGCACAAGCTGCACTTCAAGAATTATATGTCTGCATTCTGCCATTACGCTCTCATAATTCTAGATTTAGCCATCACTTCTCACACAGTTCCTGTGATTCCTTAAAAAGTGTTAGAAAAAAGTTTAGTGTTATGCCTTCAATTTATATCGTTGTTGCAGGTGTTAAAGGGCTGGAAAAAAATTCATAAAGAATATTTCCGGAGATTAATCAGTTATCGGATTATTTTTTTCCCCTGCTAAATATCGATATTGGCATCAGCCTCAAAAACTCCATATTGGTCAAGCCCGACAATAAATTGACTATTTTTACCAAACAAATTGTCACAAACTTACATTTGTCAAGGTCTTAAAGTATTAAATTTGATTGGTGAAAGTCAAAGAGTTTCCATTTTTTTAGTGTGTTGATGCTGATGAAAATAACATTCACTGTTGTAAAATAAGTGAAATAAGTCCTTGGAAAAAATCTGGCCCTTGGAGTGCAGTTGCTGACCCCTGACCTAGACTATAATGAGTCCATGAGGCTGTTCATCCTCAAATGGCAGCTTCACACTTGCTTTTCCTACATCTAGAACAAGAGTATAAAGAGTAAAGCACTATTGGCACCTCACAGTCATTTAATGTGACCTATATTACAACCATCCCCACAGAATATGACGCCTGGAAGGTGTGCTTACGCCTCCGTGACAACGGGTTGCTGGCCAAGCCCACCCACGGTGACATCATCCGCCTGGCCCCTCCCCTCACCATCAAAGAGGACGAAATGCGCGAATGCATCGACATCATCCAGAGAACCATCCTGTCCTTCTAAACCACGATCAACGGTTCAACAAACCAACCTTCCAACTGATAATCAATAAGTTGCTCTGTATATTTAGATATGGTTTTTATTTGCATTTCAAAGTTGGTGCAGGGGGGAGAGGGGTATTACTGTGGAAACACAGTATTCAGAGACTGTGGAGTGAGCTTCTATGAGGGTACGCTGACACTTTTGTACAGAAGGACTGCTGTAAAGAAAGAACTGTAAAACAGCAGCGGTTTATTTTAAATGTTCAGTAATTTCTTGTTGATAGTGAAATGATGTAAATAATCATAAGCCTGTCCGCAATGAAACATTTTAATTTGTAAAGGGATGTGATTTTAGCTGTGATACATGCAGTCTCATGTTACAAAGACTTTTATTCGACATTTTCTCCACAGTGGCATAAAACTGAGCCTGACTCTTACAGAACTTTATGTTACAAATTGAAAATACACTGAACAGGACAAATGTAATTTATTAATAAAATAAACATTTCTGCTAACATAAGCCTTTTGAGCTAAAGAGCAGGGTTCCTACACAGAAAAATGCCTTGAAATGTGAAGAGTTTTAGTGCAATTTCTCTCCACCTCCGTTTTAATTACTAACACAAATATCCAGTATCTGCAGGACAATGGTTGGCATTGAACTTTATGATAAATGTTCATCTACTACAAGACAATGTAAAAAATAAAAGGCATTGTCACCATTTAAGTTGATTCATTTATCTTCAAATAAATGTGTGCAGTCTTATTTGCTGTCTTGCTGTTTGTGTGGAATAATGGATTTGACAGTCCAGAGGATGATTTCTGACTGCAGCTTCACTGAGTTTGACGATTAAAACCTGGAAACATCTCATTTCCAAAAATTGGCTGATGCATAATAGAGCCAGTCTGGTTTTATTCTGCAAATGTACCCAGATTTGTGTTGTCAAAAACAAAAATGAAGTATTAATGAAGAGTGATACTGAATCCATGAAACCTTTGATAATAATTTCCTGCAGTACCAGCTGATTGACACACGTAGACTATATCTTTTAATAAATCCAGTGAACCAAAGTGCTATACAATAGATAGTAAATAAAACAATTACAAACAATAAGAACAATAAAAGCAATAAAATAGAAATAAAATAAAATTCTAGGATTTGACGCCCCCAAAAGTTAAATACAACCCACGGTATCAGAAATCTATATTTTTCAAGGTATTCTTGAAGTTGCATGACAATGCTTCTACCCCATATGTTCCATATCTGAAGGCTTTGCTTTGACATAAGTCAAGTGACCTGCTGGTTACACACCAGCAGAACAAACCTGCCTGTGGTCATTATTATTTACCTGACAGAGCAAAGCATGCAGATAATTTCACATCCTGAGGCTATGCTTTTAATCTTACAACAATCCTAGATGTAACACTAGATGGTGCTGTGCCTTTACTGACAAGAGGGACTCAAACAAAGCAACAAACAGACATGTTAACATAACAGGAAGAAATACAAGGATGAGACAATAAAGCTTCACTGCAGATGCAATTAAAAGACACACTGGTAAATTTATGTTTGTAGTCCCAGCATTACACAGTTAAACCTACAAGCCACAACCTGGATGATCCATCTTTCAACCTGTCACATACCCTCTCTCACACCAGCGGCACACTGGGACCTCCACTGACACAGATTTGACATATTTGACACTTGTCATTCCCAGAAGATGAACTGTCCAGAATTGGATGTTGTGGGAACAGCGTCAGGCCAGCTGAATGACACAGGTGAATGCTTTATGCCTCCCCTGAGTGCTGACCTTCACGCAGCATAAACCCTGCTGCACAGACTGCTGCCACTGATAGTTCCTCAACACAACTATAATGTAAACTGTGCAGTGCAGATCTCACGGACGCTATCAGATGAAGATTTGACCTTTATATAGGTTGTGAATTGAGAGTGAGATTCTGTAAATTAAAAATAAATGTTCTATTTGCTGCATTGATTTGATGATTATTAAAACTAAGAGTTGTTACACAACAGATGGCAGATATTTAATTTTCAAACAAATGTATGAGGAAACACTTCATGCTGTTGAGGCTCAATAAAATCCACTTTAATTAGTTAAATGCTTTGCACGTTTACCAGTGTACTCATGGCCAGCTCCTCTTTAATAGCTTTCTGGAGTTCATCCATTATCATGTGATTGAAATTTGTTTCACATGTGCACTCATATGCAGAAGTTTTGCCACATCTGAATTAAAAGTATAAAGTAAATATGTATACTTTACAAAACAGCTCACAAGCTGTAACCATCTCTCCCCTACAGAGTGCCACCTAATGATCAGATTCGTGTTTCATCAGTTGCGCTGTCAAAACAAGCCTCGTAGTTCAGGGCAAAAGTGCACACTATCTAGGACAGGTTATTATTCCATATGAAGCGGAGCAGAGAGATGAGTGAGGGCCCAGAGCTTGCTTGTGAAATATGAGTGGAATCCAGCCTGGCAGGAGAAATGAGGGTTATCACTGGGTGACGCCGAGCAATGCTCTTGCGTCCTGTGCACGCTTTGATCCTACACTCTGCAGAGACCTGCATCCCACTCAGCAGCCCACGACAGGAGGGCATACCGTATTCCACAAATGAGCTCCAGTTTTGGCAGAGGAGTGACAGGCCACAGGCTCTGTGAGGATCTGGGAACACTGAGGTCCAGACTCCGGCAGAGCTCTGACAGCCTGCAGCCAAACCTGAAGATGCTCCTTTAAAGCTACCTCCCTGCCACACTCTCGGTGCCAACAGTCAGTCTGGTCCATTCAGGCATGTGGTGCAAGGCTGGCTTCAAACACCAGTGTGTGTTCCAATACAATTCCTCCAACCAAGAAGGTCAAGAGGGGCTCATCCAGACTGGATGGCTCTTCTCGTTCCACTCTCTCAACTCTTTGTTCCTTGCCTCCTCTTTGTCTTTCCTCTTTTTTTTTCTTGTCTCTCTGACTGACTTTCTTTTAATTTGTTATCCCCCCCGTGTCCCCTCTCTCTCTTCCTGTCCCTTTGTCTCTCCCTCAGCCAGCCCATTTGTATTCATCTCTTACATAATGGGGAAATCAGATTATGGTACTTAGCAAGGATGTAATCAAAGTACAGTGCCCAAAATTTAATTCAGGTAAAGTTGCAGTTAAGGAGAAGATAAATTATAAATCTCTGTGTCCATTAAATGTGTGGAGAATAAGGTGCCAGTTTGAGAATTATGACTGATGCAGTGCTGGAATAGGATAAGCTGCTGGTTTTTTTCCTGTGCCACCACAGATAAATCAGAGAAAAACGTTGGGCCTGCCTGCCAGTGCTCATATTAATGGGCCTTTTGCATTAAGTTTATGACATCTGAGTGCACTGATAAAATACATGTGCATCTTAAAGGGCAAATGACACATAATCCTTTAAGAGTAATGTGCATTGACCGTTTTTCTTCTCCTCCACGTGCCACCAGAGGGATATATATATATATATATATATATATATATATATATATATATATATATATATATATATATACACACATTGATCAGGCAGAGCAAGGTCCTCAGAAGGACGTGGTCGTCCCTGCAGACCAATCGTTTTACTTGTCACACCCTCAACTGATTTATTTCTGGGCTGTAGACATATCTGCAGACCTTATGAATCTGAAGGAATGAAAAAAGGAAAACAACCTAGTCACAGCTGTAGAAGTCTCATTGACAAATAATTCTTTTAATCGCTACACAACTTAAAGCTAGGATAGGTAAATTTGCAGAAACCAGCAATCGTAAAGAGAGCGCACTGCATGCACATATATTTGTTAAATCTCACAAACACAAAATGAACTACTATCCACCAATCTTTGCATGTTGACTAGGGGTGTCCCAATCCAATATTGATGTTGGATATCGGTCCAATATCGGTCAGTTTTGTGCAGGCCTACTGTTGCTGACTGTTGTTCTCTGTCTGAGTACTATCAAGCCTTTTCTGACAAGCCATACTACAAAATAAATAATAAAAGCAACTATGATTCGTGCTGATATCGTATCGGAACAATATCAGTATCGGTCAATACTCAAGGCTGCAATATCGGTATCATATTGGAAGTGAAAAAGTTGTATATCGGGACACTCCCAATGTTGATTAGCAATTAAAAATGATACAGTGTTTTTGAGAATCACTACTATATCACAAACATAATATCATGATAGGTGTATCTATATTTTCTGACACCCCAGTATCTAACAGTACCTCAATGAATGCACAAAATAAATACAGTCGATGTTCTCTTTTTTTCTGTGTTTTTGCTTAAAACTTGTATTGTAACAAGTGAAGCTACATCAAGTTGAACAATCTCACCCTGTTTTTGTAAAGTAATGCCTTTTAGGTAACAGTGAGGAGCAGCTGATGGATTACATTTCTCTGGCCCCTGTGGTACTGAATGCAAAATGCACTCTGCTATATGCAAGAGAAGAGTGACTCATCTACCTGTTGTTCATGTCTCTGGGCATCGTCTCCTCACTTTCCATTAGAAAATAAACTCAATTACGAATTAATTTAATTTCATTATCCACAGCCGGGAACATTGCTGTCTGGGCTTTTGATTGGAAAGATATAATTAGAGTCAATGGACTACCACTGGTTGAGCTTCGCTTCACCATAATGAGTGAGGAAAGGTTCACAGCAGAGGTAAGAGACTATGATGAAGATCCGCGGGTGGTGACTCTGTTGTTCATTGAACTGATTTTCAAATTCATGAAAGACAGTTCCATCACTGTTTGATATATGCATGAAGAAAATGAAAGCTAGCAGGGATGACAAAAGATATGTTTTGCAATGAGTGAATGTTGGAGTCTTAAAGCCATCAGTGACTTTGATCATAATCAAGGTGGGTTGCATGGATTAAATCTGGATTTTTTTAATCCATTATTTTGTTCCAGACTGAAATATGTTCACTTGACATTTATCTATTGGATGGCTTGCCATTGAATTTTGAATTCATTATTTTGTGAAGTAGAACAAAGTGTTAAAAAACAACCCAGTTGACAGAATAAAACATGGAATTGAGCATTTCTGCAAACCACAGATACACTGGATCTTAAATTTCTGAAAATATTTTATTTTAGTGAAATTGCATTCTCAATTACATTTACATTTAGGCAAAATTTCTTGGTTAGGTTTAGTGAAAGATTATATTCAGGGTTAAAATAACAAACAACTTTGATACTTTTGGTTTCACACAGCACACAAGCATGTGAAACTCCATCCCATCTTCCAAGTGACAATGCAGTTTCATGTCATTTTTAAGGATTTTATCTGGATAGATAGTTCTCTCTGGGCTTTTGTAAGTCAGTGTGTTTTAATGTGATATAATTACATCTAATGTATTTTAGGTTGACAGTGTTTTATGGTAATCTGTGCTAATATCAATCCCATTTGGTGCAACCCATCCTTAATATGACTGGAAATTCAATTTCCATTGATCTCTACCAGTTGCAAGTGGTGCTACTATTCCAGTAGAAAGCACACGGCTCACATATGGCAACCATGACACTAAAACCACAGTAAAATTCAGACACACCACCACATGCGGTAATAAATACGCCTACGGGTACAGTATTTGGAGGATAAGCCACAGACAACTCAAGTCACAGTGGCTTTGCCTCTTTGCCGCCCTCGTGTCTCTTTGGGTCAACCAGAGTGGCAGTTCACTAACTCGGCCGTGGCTGTGCACAAACTGAAGCTCCGTAAGGACTTGACATTACGCTACAAGCTGACCACAGCAGCTGCAGACAAAGCCTCAGTGTTTACAGAGTTCATGTCTGAGGATAAGGAAGAGAAGGAGGCAGCAGGAAGGAGGAGGAGGGACAGAGGGGGAGGGATGTGGGTCTCAGCTTCCACTGCTGGAGGCTTAAAAATGACCAGGGGAAATGGGACCGTAATGGTGCCCACAGGAATTTAAGCCTCAGTCTTAAAACATGGAACGGCCATTCTGCATGTCCTAGGAGAGGATTCAGACACAACTTAAGTCACAAAGGAAAAAAAATGTATGACACCTGGGGGAAGAAAAGGGAGGTGGGTAGATGTGAAAGATAAATTGCTCCTGTTCATGGTGCTTGTTCTTTTAACAATAGGATGGCATGGAGTGTGTGTAGCTCAGACACAAGGTGGAGAAACAAAAGAAAAATGTGTTTGTTGTGTGTAAGGAAAAAGAAGTGGTGGGAATCTTCCCAGGAAGACTGGCAACCTAAAGTATCACGCGGAGACATGCGGTGACAAGGAGACCACAAGTATGGGCTGGGCAAGCTGCCACGGAAGCTCTCAGTGTCATAAAGGATAAATCATGACACTAAGCATCACTCTCCATCTGATGCAGCACCTCTGCGCTCGGCAAAACACGAAATGTCACTAGTTAACTTCAGCAGTTTCTTTCAGTGCCTTTCACGATGGATGCCATCAAAGGTGCATTAAAGAGCTGCAGTAATGCACGGTGACGGTGCATGTAATGTGTCAACGCTAGCATGGTGCAACGCCGTGTAACAACTGGATGCCCTTGGCCCAAGGGTGCAACGGGGCTGTCCTCTCATCACCAGGCTGAGGCTAAAGTGAATCAGCAATGTTGTTCATGTTCTTTGTCAGAGCTAATTAATTACTAATGAGGGATGTCAAATTTCATTCTCTAAACCCAGTCATCTACCGTAAGTGGAATAAATGACTGAGGGCTTTAGCCAGAGACAGTAAATAAACTAATGGCGGTTGCTCATATATTTCCACAATAGCCTTTCAATTAAGTTCAGCCATGTGAGGTTTAGACTGAAGTGACCAGGAGAAAAACACCTCTGCAGTGTAATTATATGACTTCAGCAAATAAACACTGCTTCACTTGAAACGCTCCATTTGTGACAGGCTGTTTATGTTTTAATGTTATAGGCATCCTAATAAACCACCAGTGGGTACATGGTTTCCTACTTTTCTACAGTGCACTGTAAATTATGAGTTGTAATCAAAATAAATTATTTTCTTACAGGAGTTTTCTACAATTTTCCTGCACTAATTTATTAACTCTTTGAGTGCCAGCCCTTTATTAAAACAGAAAGTGCCTTGATCCAGCGTTTTTGCTCATTTTAGGTCATATTTCAAGACCCACGGAATATTTTGTACTATGACTCTGTAAACACAGAATGGCTCAAATGAAAGAAGAGACTCTCTATTTCATCATGAAAAAAATGTTTGTTTTTACCTTGTTCCATTCTTGTTTTATCAGAGGTAGAGTAGAGGCCACTTTCACCAAAAACACCACTTTTTGTCCAGAATCAGTCCATTTTGCTCTCTAATCGCGATCGTCTCCACTTCCTGCTTTGATCTCTGTGACATTTATTAACTCTTTATGTCCCAACTCCAACTCCCAGCAGCCCCAAAACTCACTCACAGGCTGCGGGAAACTGTGACCGGTGACCCACTGCCGAAAAAACACTTTGACATCAAAATACTTCATTGGCACTCAAAGAATTGATATATTATTGATAATATCATTCAATCAACAAATGAGGTGTAACACAGTTGTAATGCTGGTACCAGTAGAGTATATGTTCCTTTAGTTTTCATGCAGTAAAATGAACAGTGACATCCTGCAGCAGACTGAAGCACATGCAGGGAGTTAAGCTTTAATTAGAAGCTATATGACATTTCTTTCAAAAGCAATCTCTCTTGACACATGGTGGGTAGGAAGGGACACCTGAGCTGAAAAATGATTACAAGAGTGCTTGACATGCGACTGACAGGCTGGTCTCCTATTCAGTTTGTCAAAACATGACAAAGTGTGTGACATTCCTTACCCATGTGAGTGAATTTGCTGGGCTCCATTTGAAGGCTGTTGCCACAGAGGAGGCTGCTGGTAATTGATAGACTGGAGTGCATTCACATCATATTTTTATTTTCTGTTCCTGTCCTGGATTTAAATTAGATCCCTCACATGGAGACACTAATGAATGCAGACCGACTTTTAACTTTCCGTTCTGGAGCCACAACTGAAAGACGTTCTGCTGAGCTTTGATCCTTAAGTATCCCCACAATCCTGCTGATTCGGCACGTTCAGACCTCATGCTATGTTAGCGGCACACTGGCCGTCCATGGGGAAAACCTCTGCGTCGTTCTTCTCTGTACCACAGCTCCATGCCCGGGGGCGATCAGCAGCACACCAGCCCTAACAGCTCTAGCACCAGACCTGGTGAGGCTACTGGACGACTACAAAATATCCACCTGTCTTTGCAGAAGCCTGGGGATGGATTACTTACATGCAATGAAATCCTCCCATTTATATAAAAAAAAACTACCATCTAAGGTGTCCTATGTAAGCATTTATTTGGGAGTAAAATTGGGCCAAATGTGCCTGAAAAATTACATAAAACTGTTATTTCAAAAGCATCTAAAAGAGTAGATTTTAATATTAAACAGACTACATGTTGCAATATACAGCAGTGAATTATATGTGAATACATGACCTAGATGTTTAACAAAAAGGTTTCAACCAAATTTAATCCAGTTTTAATTTAGTAGTCGAGACATTTTTTGACATGGCTTTTTAACCAGCAGCAGACTTTCTCTCTCAGACCTCTCCAGCAGCACTGCTTAGAACATGTCTGGCTTGAAATCACTGACCTTTTTGTTAACTGCACTTTAATGGGGTTTTTTAGGTCTACTTTGCTCTATTTTCAAAGTATACATCCATCTTCTTAAAGGTGTTGACACTGCAATAACCCTGCCTTTCAGCAGGCTCCTCACAATGAGCGCTTGCTTACCGCTGAAATGCCAAACAAGTACACCCATGACATTTTCTCGCGGCACCTCATGAAATCCATAAATTCTGTGTATTTATGATTGGGCTGCCCAGTGCTCATAATGAGAGCTGTGAAATGTTTGCCTGGCAACACTTTGACCTGCTGACCGAACAGAAACATACAGTAGGTTCTAGTTATTGGAGGGATGATGTCATGCCAAGGTCTTCACTCGGATTGGTTCTTTCCAGGTGCGGTGTTGTCCTTATGTAAGCCTCAGTGAGAATGTCACTCCAAGAACAGTACAAGGACATATCTGTGCTTGTTTGGTTTTAATCCTAAGACAGACATAGCCAGTGGTGACGTCCTCGACAGGAGAACGACATGCACAAACACTTCAAGCTCCATGAATCAATAGTAACAGCTTATTGAATGTCTACAGCTAAATTAACTATTTTGTTTATAATATGAGGACCTGTTGGGTGTTCAGACATGCTCAGACTGAACACAAATCCTGGTTTCAGGTCAGCCAGAATGGTGCAGGTTCCCGCATCAGTTACACTGGGAACCAAAGTGCGTACTGGTGAATGACACGTTCATACCATTTAAGTGAACCCATGATGCGTCATCAACAGAGGGTATTGATTTGCCACCAAATAAACCAAGGCCAAAATAACAATCATGGATCGCATCATTGATCCCATTGGGAACCAACATTTTGGTTCCCGAACGCCCTGATTTTTGGTGTGAACATGTCACTCGGTTCGAGATTAGGCGCGGGAACTGGCTCCGGCTTGATTCTCAGTCGGCCTGAAAATGCCAAAAGATGATTTTATCCATCCATTCATCATCTACCGCTTATCCTCACATGGGGTCGTGGGGGGGCTGGAGCCTATCCCAGCTGTCTTAGGGTGAAAGGCAGGGTAGACCCTGGACAAGTCTCCAGTTCATCACAGGGCACATAGAGACAGACAACCAGTCACACCATTAATAATTAGCCAATTAACCTAATCCCCATGCATGTTTTTGGATGGTGGGAGGAAGCCGGAGTACCCAGAGGGAACCCATACAGACAGGGGGAGAACATGCAAACTCCACACAGAAAGGCCCTGGGCCCCGTATTCGAACCCGGTACCTTCTTGCTGGCGACAGTGCTAACCACTACACCACCATGCTGCCCAAGACAATTTTAGTGCTTGTAAATTCAATAGAAAGCAGACACTGTGGGTGGCACAACACAAAAATGTTGGAAGAAAAAAGTTTTCCTGAGGCTGCTTGACAGGAGACAAGTGATAAAAAAGAGAGGGGTCTGGAGAGAAATAAGAAAAAGTTCTTTGTAAATTGATATTCTCAATCTACACACTGGCAACAGTGAATGTGTGCACACTCAGTTCATTCTCTGTTTGTAATGACCAATTTGGCAGTCCAGTGGTCAATTCACCCCAAATAAAGGTGAAATGTCACTCGTAAAGCACTTCAAGCCAGCCCTGGACAGAGTAATAAACAATCAGACACCGAAGAGACAGAATCCTGCACTGTTGCATATTGGTCCACCACCTCCCTGCATTGTGGCCAGTCACCTTTTTGACACACAGTTCAGTGGTTTGCCTCGGCAGACGGGGAGGCTCAGTAATGTTTCATAATCAAGCCGATCCATCCGAGCGTGGAGAGCAGCTGGACTCAGCTGATATTAGTATGCCCCTGATGTGGCTTGGTGACAGAAGCTGGAGCTTTCTCTCGCTCTCCCTGTCATAGCGTGGCGTCAGATGGAGAATTTCATGTGACAGAAGGGGGGAATGAAATATGCTGGTGTTCTCCAGCAAACTTCGATTGCCGTTGCAGCTTTTACTGTTCTGAGATAACTGACGGTCAAAGCCCACATCAGTCTAAGCCGGGGATTTCTCGCTCAGACAGCTTGTTTGCAGATGCAAATGTAATCTGATTTATGGGAAGCTGAACACAAAATTGGACCAGGTTGACTATAAAAGATGGACAGAAAGATATTTTAAATCTAGTCCCTGACAGTGAGTTTGGGATGCAGGTGGGCTACTGGTGTGGAGCCTTGCTGTAATCTGACAGACTGTGATAAAATCAGGTTTGGCATTTGGATCGCTGTACCTGGAACAGCTTCCTCTCCTTTCCACCCGTGACAGATGCTGCAATTAGTGGCAGTGACGACTGCCAACTGCTGACACGGCTTTATATCGCCCACCCAGCTCCACTCTGTTTGTACCTGAATCATTAGCTCATCTCTGTACCTGCTTTCCAACAGGGAACAGCCAATCGCAGAGGCAGCTCAGGCTTGACAGGCGGCTTGACACGGGTTGATGTTTTAAAACCAAACTCTTTATCTGAGGCTAGTACTCCTCTGTTGGCAGTTGTCCATTAAAACTGTATTACAGGACTCCTCAAACAAAGATCCAGGAACAGTTTAGCCACATTTCGTTTAGCTAACTGTGGTGACAGCTTCGGCTTCATGCTACCAGTCTGATCTCACTGCTGAAATGTTATGGGTAACTTCTGTATTTTCAACCTGGACCCTATTTTTAATTATTTATGTCTAACTAACTAATAAACACAACATTTTCTGAAAGTGGTCCAGCGTTGAGGGAAAGTGATGTAGATGGCAGCTGCTCAGGGGCTGCAATATGGTGCTATTGGGGCAAGCTGGCACTGTCATTTACGAGTCTCGCTCAAGGAGAAGTCGATCTAAAATCTGTTGAGGTGACATGTTGCCTAAATGGTGGAATAGATCCATGATGGAAACATGAACAACAGAGGTACAGGAAGTATAGCTTGGTGTTATCTAAAAGACTGAATTTTATCCACTTATCCTCACAGAGGATTCCGGGGGGGGGGGGGCTGGATCCTATCCCAGCTGTCTTAGGGTGAAAGGCAGGGTACACCCTGGACAAGTTGCCAGCTCAACGCAGACCGGACTACCAGTTTCAGAAATTGTTTTCACTTAAGCACATATGGAAAAATAAAGCCCAGGTTTAAAAATACTAGAGTTACTAGTTAGTTTGACATGAGAACAATACTACACTCGGATACAGAAAGTAACAGAGCTGCTGCGTGGGGCTCTTTGCTTCCTCTTGTCATGAATTATTATAATAATACATGACAATAGTTGTAATTTTATATGTCCACTGATGCTTTGTTTGGAGGTTTCAGCAGTTGCTATATAAGTCAAAATGATAAAAACAATAATAATAAGAGATAGAGATAATAATAATAATCTGTTTTCATTTTTTTTACAAACCATAACTTTTATTTAAAATGTTAGCATTTGAGGCAATGAAAAGTCATAGAGTTGCTGTTATTGTGTGCTTTTATGCATTTCTTTCCAGTATTTTCAGGAAAACTGACATAAAGAAAAAGGTAAAACTAAATGAAGACCAATGGCCATAACACCCTTCTATGGAGCTCTTGTTGATATAATAAATGGATTGTGGTTGAATTTGCATAGAAATCTGCTGCAAGATAAATATTCAGCCAAGGACATCACAATCACAAATAAGAGCAATGTACTTGTCTTTTTAAGTTTCCTTTGGCAAATATATTTTTGCATGTCAACTTTGAATAGATTAAGAGCTAAAATACAGCATCTATCATGATGGTTTTTGTAACGCCATGCTGAAACAATGCTGCTAAGGACTTGGGGACTAATTCCCACAAAAAAATGTTTTGTAAAGGCATATTTGCAGCTGTAAACATCTGTCCTCATAAACTTGAAAATTCACTCACACCCATAAAGTTAACTACTGTATGTTCAATTCCACTGCAGGTTTTACAAAAGAAACCAAAAATTGACGCAGCCCATTTCACAACATGGTGAAACATTTTCACGGCACTTTTACTGTTGTCAGTATTCTGGTAAGTATACAAGGAAACTCAACAGCCTTGATTTAAGAATGTTGTGTCTCACAAACCTCATTTTCAAGTCAGTACACTGAATCTGAAGTCATTCCGAGAGGAAAAAAAAACACAGGACAAAAATTACTCTACAGTGGGAAACCTTTTTTTTCCCACCTCTCTTCTTGTCCATCCATTAATAGTGAATTCAGTGGTTGCCAAGTCTGGGCTTGAACCCCAGACAGATCACAGGTAATGTTATACACCTTGCCATTCCCCCAGTGAAACCTAATCTCTGGAATTTAAGCTACATTGCCTCAAACACTCTCCACCAGTCCTCTTTGTGTCAGTTTAATACACATACGTTTACATGCACATCTAAGACGAGCTATTGGCAATAACCGAGCTAAGGATTTAACTGGAGTTTCCAAGAAATCTGAGTGTACATGCGCGGCAAGGGAATCAAGAGGTACGTTCGCCTCCGAGACACTAGGTGGCACTACACGCCCTTTCGCATCTTATACATGCCGGAAAAGCTCGATTTAGAACCACATTATCTGGCACGAACAGTCCGATTATAAAAACTGCAGTCTGGTTCGACAACAGTCCGACTAAGGTGTATATATGGCTTTTTCAATATTAGCTGGACTAAGGCAATAAGTTGAATTTCTCTAAGTGCATGTAAATGTACTGAATGACACTAAAGAGGCAAAAGGAGACATAGACGTTTTCTGAAGCATGTTTTCTCCATGTTGGGCTGGGATTTCTGATGGCTGCATTTACCGTGGCTTTCCACCTCATCTCTGCATCATATTTTCTGGTGTTGTTGTTCGAGATAGAGGCTGAGTGATAGAAAGAGGACAGGGTCAATGATCATCACTGTCGGCCATGATGAGCTGTAGAAATGACAAGAGCCTGTCATTCGCTCTTTCTGCTAGAAACCATACACAGAGGACAGGCGAACAACAGCCCTCACACCTGCCCTTGTAATTACTGAGTGGTATCAGTCAAAGCTGCCCTTATTTTGTTGCTTTTTGCAAGCTGTGAAGAAGTCCTGTCGGACTGATGCTTATCTCTTCTAACCCAAAAAGGACATGGGAATAGAAGAAATACAATTTAACAAAGAACTTATCAAAGTCCTTAGAGGGAGAGAGAAAAGAAAGCTGCCGAGCTTGTGTGGGCAGCATTAGTGCAACATCCATCCCTGGTGAGGAAAGGGGGGTGGACCGTGGAGGACCCCGGCTCTTTGTTAGGATGTGAAAGATGGACAATGCCACCACTGTGTGCTGAGAGCAGGAGCCATGCTGCTGCTGGTTCCATAAGGCTGCCAGAGCTTGTCACAATTATGCCTCTCTTGTGTTGTAGACTTTCTCTTTCTATAATCTTCCCCTGCCTCCCCCGTTAATCTCTTTCTTCCTCGTCCTCCTCCCTTCTGTCCCTTTGCCCTTTTTAAATCTCAATGATGATTTATGCTCCATATCACAGACTGCTCCAACCCGATGCCCTACAGTAATCCAGTGAGGACATCTGCAATCATCCAATCATCACACACTCATTGGCAATATTGTTTTTGTTATGTTGAGGGGTGTTGCTGGTATGATTGTAAATGTAAAACTAATCTGTGTTTCAGGTCTGAGATCGAGAGTCAGGATAGATTTTTGGTGCATCGAGACCTGACTTGGACTTGGATTGAAAGGCTCCAGATTTGACTCAGACTTGTTTTGACTGACTTAAAACATTAAGTCTCATTTATGATGAGATTTGACTTGAGTTTGTCTTGATAGTTGACTTGAAACTTTGACAGACCTGAGAATCAGATTGGGCTTGTCTTAAATAACTTGCCATAAAATAGACTAGAGTTGTGAATGTTTTTTCAAGACTTAACTGAGACTCAGATTACTTAGGACATGACTTGGACTTTTCTTGAATTACTTCATATCCAACTTGGACCTCTCCAACAACTAGAGACTTGACTTTGACTTGACTCAAATGACACTTGTCTCGAATGAATTAAGACTAGACTTGGAGCCTAGGCTTGTCTATAATGTGACATTAGGCTTGGCTTTGCCTCAAAACTTGACTTGGACTCACGAGTCTTGGGACTTGACTTGACTTGAATAACTTGAGATCTGACTTGGATCTTGTTTTAGAAACCTGGCTTGGACTTGTCTTTAAAAAGTGTCATCAAAAAGGTGAGACTGGATCCGGAGTTGTTGTGAATGTTTATAGTGAGTTTATAGTGACTTGGCCCTTCCTCACGATTTGACTGAGACTCAGATTACTTAGGACTTCACTTGGACTTGTCTTGAATTACTTGATATTTGACTTGGACATCTCCAATAACAAGAGACTTGACTCTCATGACACTTGTCTCAAATGATTTAAGACTAGACTTGGAGTCTAGACTTGTCTATAATGTGACATTAGGCTTGGCTTTGCCTCAAAACTTGACTCAAAATTCTTGATCTGACTTGGATCTTATTCTAGAAACCTGACTTGGACTTGTCTTAAATGACTTCACACTTTGTGAACACGTTGTTTGTCATGGGGCTGTGGATTTATTTACTTCTCACACAGCTACAACTCTCCACTAACAGGAGAAGAAACAGAAAGAGTACAGTGTAAAAAATGTGCTTGTGCTTTCGGATGCATTTGATGCACTGATGAAAAAAGGAAACATAAAATGCTTCACATAAATGTTGACTCAGCCAGCTGTGGAATATGGCAGCCGTTAATGTGGAGAGGGTATTTTTTATTAAACAATACCAGGACGACTGCTGAGCGGAGCGCACGGCAGCTTCGTTTTACTTCAAGAAACTTTTAAGAACAACCCCTGAGCCTCGTATTCAGCACACTATAAAATGTGAACCACTCTCCCAGAGAGGTAGCGTGGGAAGAAAGATGAGAATGGATTAGAGAGAGGCATGTGTGTGCTTGTATAGTATGTAGAAATGAGAGTTAGAGTATAATGAAGGCACTGCGATCAATGATTGGTGTCTCTCTCTCTCTTGCAATCTCAAAACTACGGTACATTTAATTGAGTTAGTGAGATGAAATGCCATTGCAATATGCAGCATATTGATTTTATGTTGCTGTACTTAGAGTGGCTGCTTGTGGAAAATAAATAACAGAGACAAAACTCCCAGATCCTGCAAAGCTGGAGCAGATTTAAACAGTGAATGGAGTTGCTGTCCTTGTGAACCTGCTTTGTCATTGCCAAGCATCATTTGAATAGAGCATCAGGCAAATAGAGCCTTTATTTTGATGGGAAAAGCCAAAAAGAAAAACAACTAGAAATGACACAGAAAGATTTGTCAACTGCAGCAAAATTCGTTTACTTCTGAGTCTTTCAGTTTTTGCTACTGACCAGTACAGCTGTGTCACAAGACATTCGCTCAAAGAGAGTTTGTGCAACTTTTTTTTTATTTTCTAAAAGGAATCCGTGTTGCCTTCCAGACGCCTCAGGACATGAATATTGCATTTAGTTCAGCACCAAACACTGACATTATTTATGGAGGCAATCATCATCAGCCATGAAATGAACCCTGTCTGCCTTTGCTTAGCAGCTGACCTCCAACAGTCTTTTTTGTGTTTAAAACTGAAGCGCTCTGTGGGTTAATACAGCAGCGATTCAACCCTATTAGTGTTTCTACATTTGATACAAATATGTTTTAATGATCTGCAAGATGTATGTTTTCCCATCATCCACGGCTCTGTTGTCACGTCTCATTTCCACGCATTTTTGATGAAGATCTCACCTCCTCCTTCACCTCCAGACTGTCTCTGTCTCTCTTCATTGTGTGCTTGATGAGGCTGTCAAAAAGACAGTGTCTGGCCAAGTGATGAGATGAGACAAGGACGATGACTTGCCTCAGTCAGACCCACCTGCAGCCGCCGGCAAAGTCAGGGTGAGTGTGTGACTCGTGTATGATGGAAACCTCAGGTACTCACTTTTATCTAAACTCACAAAATTACCGTGGAGAGCCATTTCTGGGCTTCAGTCATAGCCAGAGACTTGTGTGAGTGCTGTGTGTGGTGCTTAAAATGCAGCTGGTAAGTATTTGGACAGTCACACATTTGCTGGCTCTGGACTCTGGCACACTAGAGTTTAAGTGAAACAATGAAAATGAAGATAAAATGTCAACTCTTACTCTAAACGGGACCATAATTTACTTAATGAACATCATGCTGTATTGATGTACAGTTTAAAAGACCATATATAAAGACTATAGAGTAATATTTACAATGTTTGCTGAGGTTCTAAATTAACTGAGAGACATCGCAAGAAGAAACAAGCAGGTAAAAATAACAACCGCGAGTTTACGTCCTTTGTGTTTAATGTCTGTGTTAATGTCTGCGATAATTTCTTTACTGAATTAAATCCCTCTCTTATGAAGTAGTCCAAAGCTTTTCTGGTTATGTGAGTATTTGTTAGACAATAATTGTTTTAACAGTTCTCCTATGAGAACATATTTTTGTATTATTACACCATCAGTCATCATCCAATTATGAGTCTTTGCAACAGGACGAAGTTGGTAAAATATTTGATACCCTCAATATCAATTCAATGCAATTTCACTATTGATATCAGCTCACAAAATCAAGTCACAAAAGCATCATAAGAATTACAAGATGCATGTGACGCTGCAAGCAGGGGCGTGGTCTGGGGTACCATGTGCCACCCCTGAAATCTCATTGGGTCTGCACTTGATATTATGATTTATATTTTTGCATTTGCATCTTTATTTGCACCTTTCATGAAAAATAAAAGATTAAGGCTTTGTATTACACTCGTATTGTCCCAGTCTGTTGTGTCGTGATTACAAGGATTATTTATATTTCAATTTATACTAACATCTAAGATTTAAGATAATTTTAATAGTCAAATTAATCATAAAAGACAAAAAAAATTATGAACGCACACTATGTTGATGGACCCACCCACTTGATCCACCCCTGCAAAAATATTCTGGACATGCCACTGTCTGCAAGTATCAGGTCGTCAGGTCGGGACTTTCACAATGTGGCTACAATTTTTTGTTCAAAGCGAATATGTCGAAGTAGAGACCAAAAACAACGAGGGAATGTTTTTTTTTTGGTCCAAATTCCTACGGTCTGCACTCAGTGTGTTTGTAAAGTAGGTCAGGAGCGATGAAAAGTGGAACTGGGGAGGATGGATGGTGTGAAGTGATGAATAGAGGAGAGTTCAGCTCAGTATGAGTCATCATGGGTGGTGAGGTGGTAGGCAAACAGCTTTCCTGTGTCAATAATGAAGGAGGGACTCTGTGAGGAGCCGAGTCGTCACGACGAGGCAAACTGAATGACCGAGTCACAGCAGCTCACAAATGAGACGGAAAAGCTAAATATACGTTCTCGCCTTTAGAGAGCCGGGAGTGACACTAAGTCTCTGCGAAGACAAATTCCAGTTAATTTCCACAGCTTGAAAACCACACACACACACACACACACACACACACACACACACACACACACACACAGACACACAGCTCAAACCACCTGAACTGACTTCAGGTCATGAAGGTGCCACACTATCTTTCACTGTAAATAACCCGACAGGGTTGTATGCCTCTCCTAATGAGCATCTGTGCCACTGTCAGCATACACAGTACATGTTTGATGGCAAACATTGTAATGCATTATTCTGTTCAAGTGAGAAACAACAAAGAAAAGAAAAAAAAAAATAGTTCAGGACACGCAATCCGGCCCTGCAAATCCAGAGCATGAATAAAACATGAGCAGAACAGGGAGATGTTACATCGTGAAGTCTCTCAGTGGACATTTTTACTGTACAGAGAAACACAAGCAGCCAGTAGGTGATAATGCACACTGGAACATTTTATGAATGCTTCTTTTTTGCGGTGCTATTGCTACAGTTACACAGGCTTGAATTTCTGTCTGCACTGTCATAGCTTAATGGATGGATATTTCTCAAAGACCCTACAAACCTGTTTACTCAATCAGCTTCTTACATGAAACCATTATTTTCTGCCAAGGTTAAAACTGTTTTAGTTATTTCTCATGACAGGGATTTGAATGTGCTTTTGACAGTTTGCTGTTTTTTAGTGTCAAACTTCTAATAAATAATACCAAAAGGGTATTTTTCCCCCAAACTTTGACTATTGCTTATTTAATCATGAATATTTAATATTGTAGAGACACATTTAAAGGTTACAACCAAGTTTTCATCCGACCTTCATTTAACTGGTATTGTCCATTGAGATGTCAGTTGTTTTATTTCTTTTTTTGACCAGAATACAGTTTAATGACACGAAAAACGAAAAGAAATTGATTAAAACTGAAAACTGAATTAAAACTGCTACTTTTGCCAATTTCACTCTGCGTATCATTAATAATAATAATAATAATAATTTTAGCCACAATGCTCATACAAATTAAGCAAAGTCAGATTTCTGTGTGTGATTTAATGTCCTCTGGCATAACAAATGTCATGGGACATATGATGAGATACAGTCGTAGTCAAAAGTTTACATACATTTGTAAAGAACATAATGTCATGGCTCTCTTGAATTTCCAGTTATTTCTACAACTCTTTTTTGTCACAAAAAACATTCATGAGGTTTGGTTCTTCTATGACTTTATTATAGGTCAATTGAAAATGTGACCAAATCTGCTGGGTCAAAAATATACATACAGCAACATGAATTAGCAATTTTGGTGACTTAGAAAGTTGTGTCAATGAAATGAGCGTCATAGCATGGCCTCTTAACTTATGAGTGATCATGAGTGACTACAGCTGGTGACTTCTCTGAGGCCATAAATAGGGCTCATTGAATACAAACACCCACAAACGCTACAATGGGAAAGTCAAAGGAGTTCAGCACGGATCTGAATAAGTGAATCACTGACTTGAACGAGTCAGGAAAGTCACTTGGAGCCATTTCAAAGCAGCTGCAGGTCCCAAGAGCAACAGTGCAAGCAATTGTCTGTAAGTATAAAATGCATGGCACTGTTTTGTTACTGCCACGATAAGGGAAGAAAATGCAAGCTATCACCTGCTGCTGAGAGAAAATTGGTCAGGAGGGTGAAGGGTGAACCGAGAACCACCAAAAAGCAGATCTGCCAAGAATTAGAAGCTGCTGGAACACAGGTGTGAGTGTCCACAGTCAAACGTGTTTTGCATCACCATGGACTGAGAGGCTGCCGTGCAAGAAGGAAGCCCTCGCTCCAAAAGGGCACCTTAAGGCTCGACTGAAGTTTGCTACTGATCACGTGGACAAAGATAAGACCTTCTGGAGGAAGGTTCTGAGGTCAAACAAAAAACGAGCTGTTTGGCCACAATGCCCAGCAATATGTTTGGAGGAGAAAAGCTTTAACACCATGCCTACCGTCAAGCACGGTGGTGGTAGTATTATGCTGTGGGGCTGTTTTGCTGCCAATTGAACTGGTGCTTTACAGAGAGTAAATGGGATAATGAAGAAGGAGGATTACCTTCAAATTCTTCAAGATAACCTAAAATCATCATCCCGAAGGTTGGGTCTTGGGTGCAGTTGGATGTTCCCACAGGACAATGACCCCAAACACACATCAAAAGTGGTAATGGAATGGCTAAATCAGGCTAGAATTAAGGTTTTAGAATGGCCTTCCCAAAGTCCTGACTTATAGCCCATTGAGAACATGTGGACAATGCTGAAGAAACAAGTCCATGTCAGAAAGCCGACAAATTTAACTGAACTGCACCAATTCTGTCAAGAGGAGTGGTCAAAGATTCAGACAGAATCACCTAATTGAAGTGAAAATGTCCAAGGGACATGTAACCAAATATTAGCATTGCTGTATGTATATTTTTGACCCAGCAGATTTGGTCACATTTTCAGTTGACCCATAATAAAGTAATAAAAGAACCAAACTCCAGCTCCATGAAAGTGCCATGATTCTTTCTGCAATTTTCCTCCAGCCCCCGTGAACTCTGTGAGAAGTTTGCTTTTCCACTCAGCTCGCCTGCACCTTGGTGACAGGCCTACCCAGAGTTTACATCCACGAGGGGCCCCCGGTTTTCATATTACAACATCAGAAATTCCAGCGGCCTTGTTGCACAGTGCTCTGACTGTTAGGCGCTCCTGCCAAGTCCATAGTAACAGACAGGCCTATATTTAGCCGTGTTTACGGGCCGCTGGAAAACGCTTAAAATAGCTAGAGGGAGACACTTGTACAGTATAATGCGGCCCCACTGGGGTCCATCAAAAGTGAACGAACACGGCTCTAATTGTGCTACAACTGAATCTTGGCACTTGAACATGGACATGATTGTTTACCTGTGTGTGTGTGTGGTCTAAAAACTCAATTGAAAACTCCATTGAATCACTAAATTTTTTTTCTCACTTTGCTCGTGGATACAAGAGCTTTTCAGCCTGCGGCTATGGGTTCAACTTGAGCCAAAACACTGTGGATTTTTAATGCAGCCTTTGCCCCCTTCCTCTTATCTAACGGGTTCAGCTCTCCGACCTTGTCCAGAGGGAAGTCTGTAGCTTTAAAAAAATAAAAAAAAAAGCTGGTAGGGTTAGGGGTTAAACTTAATGCATACAGGACATAAAGACTGACAACATGAAAAGATTTAACCCCTGGTCACCTTAATGCAGAAGGTTCAGAGGCATCGGCAGAGGAACATCAAAACTCCAGAGCCTCCAACACACACACACACACACACACACACACACACACACACACACACACACACACACACACACACACACACGCGCTGATTGATGTCAACTACCTTTCTACATTTTAGATTAGACTTTGCATAATCAAAGGCTCAAAGGGAATTATAATATCATGAAAATGATGAATGATGAAATGAATATCACGCATGGGCTGCACCTTCAACAATATACGTTACTGTTGAATTTTTAACTCTCACATTTACAATTTCTTTAAGCCGTAACCCTCTTTTGAAACTTGGCATCACAACGAAACAGCATGCCATTGTCTCCAGTTACTCTCCCAGGTGATCCTAAGTATATGTTTATAGCCTGTTGTCAAGTGATCCATCTAATGAATCATTATGTGAATTGTTGTGCAAACAAAAAAACCCAATGCAAAAAGATGTTGGAACTTGCAAGTAAGTGAGCCATAAAAAAACTCAGACCAGGCCTGCAGAGGCAATTGCTGTTTAAGCATGGAAGGAATCAGAATTGCTGGAAGCTGAGATAATGATGTGGCATCAGCAGATAAACTGGTGGTATGAACCAATAACAGAAATTGTCACTATTGTAAACACAGGATCATATCAACACTATATTTAGACTGAATTCCATCCAGCCTGTTTGGATTATGCCATCTCTTTGTTGATATTATGGGTACATATTGTGGCCAGATTTTCCACAAGTGCACAGAAAAATGTAATCAATCCATCCTTGTGCCGGCAATTTTCTTGACAATCCACTCCAGTCCACTGATCCGCGCCTAAATAGAAAGTCTATCCCAGTCTAAGCTTGGCGTCCACAACTGCAGAGCAGACTGATGGCTGCGAAACACCTGCTCATACACTCAGCAGCAACCTTTAACCAGCTGCAAAATCTACAGCTAGTAAACATCGCAATTCAGTCTGAAAATTGTTTTTCCCCTGCAGGAGCCATAAGGAGGTGGAAATTCAGACGTGAGCAGATATTGGGAGCAGAAGGGTGGAATAGTTTTTTGGGCTAAAAGTGGCACGGTGGTCTGGGCTCTGTGACCCTTGTGTGTGATGGTGAGAGGAGACTTTTCAGACAGCGCCTAATATCTAGCCAGCTGGAACAAGTTCCTAGAGTGTTCTTGGCGTGTTGCCGCTACGCTGCCGACAGAGCAGCCAGCGCTCTGATTGCCTCCCTCCTCTCCTTACACCTCTTTGGACCTGGATAGCTGCTCCCCTGAAGCACTGAGATGCTGATTATGCTGAGCAACGTGCACTGGGAGATCACCAATTACCCTGATATGCCTTTTCATGTTTGCACATTGTTGAGCAGCACAGTGGCTGGAATCCCTAGTGTACACACTGCAGCGCACATGGCCAGAGAGGTGACAGCAGAGGTCACTTTTTCTGAGACAAGGAAAGATGGGGGGCACCAGTCATGACTGTCATGGGAATACCATGAATATGAATGCACATTGGTGGTGGTGTAGTGGTTAGCACTGTTGCCTCACAGCAAGAAGGTACCGGGTTCGAGTCCGGGGCCCGGGGCCTTTCTGTGTGGAGTTTGCATGTTCTCCCCGTGTCTGTGTGGGTTCTCTCCGAGTACTCCGGCTTCCTCCCACCATCCAAAAACATGTATGGGGATTAGGTTAATTGGCTAATTTAAATTGTCCGTAGGTGTGAATGTGAGTGTGAGTGGCTGTCTGTCTCTGTGTCCTGCGATGAGGTGGCGACTTGTCCAAGGTGTACCCTGCCCTTCACCCTAAGACAGCTGGGATAGGCCCTCCGCGGTCCACATTGAGCGTAACCCAGAGAAACAGGTTTTTAAGTGTTTAAAGTGTCATCTGTTTATTGAGCCAAGGTGAAAATAATCAATGGTAAAGCAGTGTTAAGACAACTTTACAATGCCAAACATTTTTTGGGGCTGCATGATTAATTCCAATTAATTTCTTGATTTTTCTGACTTATTTTGCAGTACATGAAATGTGAAAAATCACTTTTTTACTACAGAACAAGGTGACATTTTTAAAATGTCTGTTTTGTTTGACAAAAGGTCCAGAATTTATATAAAATTATATATAAAAAAGGAAAGTAACAGTGAAGGTTTGACATTTTGCTTGATAGATTTAATTTAATAGTGCAAAATATTAAAGTTAGACAAAAATGCAACTGAGGCCCAGTGCCAGGACATCTTCACATTTTCTTGTATGGGTCAACAGTATGTACAAAAATACTACATTTACGATAACGCAACTAAATATTATATTTTGTTAGGCTTCCCCTGCCTCATAAATGCACATCTATCTATGATGACTAAACGTGAATTAATCAACTAGTTTTACCACAATTTTTCAATAACAAATGGCATCCCCCTCCGTTTTGTCCTGCTGTTAAAATCCTGCCTCAAATATGAATTTCATCTTCACACATTAGCATCAACCTGACATCACAATTCCTGACTCATCATTTACAAAGTAACTCACATGGTTTGATGTGAGTGACTGCAATAAACCGATGACCCCACATCAACTCTCCACTGGCGGCTGGACCTTTGAGCTCCCTGTGCTGTTAATAGCCTCGCTGGCACTGAGCTGATGCAGCGTCTCACATTCCCCACAACAGAGAGAGCAAACATGCAAAAGGAGGCTAAACTGCACCATTTAAATTCAGAGTTGGTAAGCTGTAATTTTTTTTTTTGCAGCTGTATGCTAAGCTGCAGGATATCTCCATTCCATTTTGCGCATTAAATCGTTAAGTATCCATTTCACAAAAACAGCAAATGTAATACTTTTATGCAGCTTTATATGATGAATACATGATTACAAGTTGCTGTTGAATGCTGATGTGCACATTAAAGAGATGTAAAACAGCTTGTCAAACATTTATCCCAGTTAACGTCTGTAATACCAGAAGCTTAAGCTGACTCATGGTATGCATTTGTGCAGTTAGTGGGGTAATCATATCTTGATTTGGTGATGTGCTATGTGTCTCAACAGACTTTTATAGCAGCTTTGAAAGCTGTGATGTCATCCTGTCTATATCTGATAACATGTCTGTGGGCAATTCATCTCAAAAAGTGACTTGATATTGTCTCCACAGGTTGCAATTTCAATTAAATAGTTCAGGTGTTCAGCAGATCCACAGTGCCAGTTTTACTTTGGGTTATAAAGCCAACAATTTGCTTCTAGGCTCCTTTGAAAAAATATCAATTTAGTTTTTGAGGTTGCTGGAGGAGTTAGAAGTAGTAAAGCTCATCGGTGCTTCCCAGAGGGATCCAGCCCATAATGCCTCTATCTATCCTCCTGGGCTGAAAAACAATCATGTGCGAGGTGGAGGTCTCTCCGAGTGTCTGCCTCCAATAATAGCACCTGCTTCTGTCTGCTGGCGGCGCATGAGCGGCGGCCATGTTGGAGGACTTTACAGCAGCACCTTCTGTCATGGCCAGCGCTTAACAGGCTGGAAAGCTCGAACAGAGCCCCGAGCTCAGGCAGTGTTATAACAGCCTGAAGATGTGAAAATGATTCACAGATCACTGTCAGCCGTCCTGTCAACAAAGATGAACACAGTAATGTGTCTGCTAAAAGGCTACATGTGTTTTAATGTAAATTCCATTAACTCCTAGCAACCATTTTCTACGCAAAAAAGACTCACGGTACACTACCTGCTGTCTAAAAGAGTCATTTATTTCCCTGAGAAAACTGGAGACCAAAAATGGAGCTAAAAGAAGAGTGAAAGATGACTCCAAATGAATGTGCATATGGGCAACAGCTGACAGGATTCCCATGCCATAAGGTTATAATAAGGTTATAATATGTTAACTCTTTTAGTGCCATCGAGGTAACAATACGTCAAAGTGGTTTTTCGGCAGCGGATCACCAGTGCGGTTTCCCGCAGCCTGTGAGTAATGTTGGGGCTTCTGGGAGATGTAGTCAGGATATAAAGAGACGGTATACACCACGGAGATCAAAGCAGGAAGTGGAGACGATCGTGATTAGAGAGCAAAATGAACGGATTCTGGAGAAAAAGTGTCGTTTTTGGTGGGAGTGGCCTCTATTCTACCTCTGATAAAACAAGAAAGGAACAGGAATTTTTTCTTTCATGATGAAATAGAGAGTCTCTAATTTCATTTGAGCTATTTTGTGTTTTCAGAGACATGGTACATAATAATCTGTGGGTATTGAAATTCGCTGGCACAAGGCACTTTCTGTTTCATAAAACAGCTGGCACTCAGTGAGTTAATATTATATTTATAGCATGTTCAATGGCCACCAAAGGGCCAAACGAAAAAATGAGTATTTCTTTAATGCTACGCTTTGCTTTCTATAAGTATGTTTCTCCAATTTTTTTAAAGCAATAATATACCAATGTTATGCCCCCAGGTGACTGAAAAAAATCAGTTGTTGCAGGTTTATGGATGTTTCAAGAGAACATGACAACATTACATATACATATAATTAGGCACCGAATATCAGCTGATATAGTGATCAAGTGGAGGTAACAGAAATGGCCCCTGTCTGGACTTTAATGGTGGAAGATGAGGTTTTGTATACCATCAGACTGTTTATTTCTTTAGCTTTGTGTTGGAGTGGAAACCTGTCACAGTCAGTGTTGTGTTTACAGAGGAAGAGGCAGCAGCAGGTACAGCAACTTCAAGGTGTACTTGAAAAATGTTTCCATAAGCCTTTATTGCTTTTTCTCAATATGACAACATTTCCCCCACCACAAATGGTTTCATTTTCTGCTTTTTTTTATGCTCAAATTCAAATTATGCAATAAAACAGGTGAGTGGAAATGCGCCTGCACCAGACTTTTAGAACAGAGAAACATGCTAGCAGCTCTTTTCTGAATACAAATGAAAACTTGTGTGATTCAGGCATGAATGCAACACAACACTTCTTACCTGGGTCCCATCTGAGAATCAATGCTGAACCATTCGAGTGAAAAGCAGCATCGAGGAATGTCTTCTAGTGTTAATTAAAGTGAGCAGCAACATCAGAAGAATATGAAATAAGGTCTTGGTTATTGACTGAGCCTCACCGCTGCTTTAAAAAAACAACAACAACTCATCATTTATCAAAGGAATTGGTTTGATTACAATATTTCAGGTTAGGAGTGCAATGCTGATAGATGATACCTTTTTACAGGTCCAAGATCAGCAATCCCATGTGTGATATTTAGCTATAAATGGAATTAAGTAAACACAAGGGATTATACACAATTAGGGATGCATCCTCATGAATATTCATGAGCAGAGGTTTCAAGTATAACAGAATCTGGCTTTATCAGCTCTATGCAGACACATACCTGGGGCTTTTTGGATGCCTTTGATCCTCTGTGATATCTCCTTAGTCAATTTATCTTTCCTCAAATTTTTGACAGAGATTCATTGGGCAGATTTTTTAAAATAAATTAGCCACTCTTATGGAACATATTATGTGTGTATGTATGAACAATCTCTAGATGGGGACGCTAAACACGATTCAAATCATGCAGAGACGTGAGAAAACTTGGAAGGATGAGATGATAGATGGAAAAGGTGGACATGGTTTATGTGTACTGTTGTGACCATTGTAGGAGACTAACTTCCAAAGCAGCGTATCGTCTTTTCTTGGTGAGCTGTGACCCCAATGTCTTCTCCTGAACTGCTTCCTTTGTCACATCCAACAAGGTTTTGTTTTTAGAAACTGCATAAGTTGCATGACTACTGCAAACACAACACTGACCTTTTGAGCAGGAAACTCTGCGTTGATACTTGGAGACATTCTGTACCGACTGCTAAAAAACTTGGCGATCTAAGAGGGTATCAGCGCTGACCAGAGAGCAGTTTCCAGTGGAATATGGTCTTCATTCTTTCCACTTTAAAGAAACATGAGCATAGAGGATTTTCAAACCCACATGAGTCCCTCACAGGTCTGTATGCAGTCCTGTACAGTCGAGAAGATATTTCTATTAACACACCATGACGGGCCACTACAGCACAGCTGAAAACGCTGATCGATCCCACACTCTGATGTTCTCCATCAAAGCAAAGAACCCATCATACCGCATGTAATTACGTACAGTTGCTTCACAATACCTTATACATTTCTAAATAAGAGAGAGGCTTTTCTTGCACCAATGCGCTCCATTCTGTTTGAAGTGTCAAATCTTGTTCTTTAAATTGTCGAAATAAAAACGTCAGTGTCTTAAAGGTTCAAGAGTCCCCATCAGTGGACTGTATGTCTAGGACTAACTATTATTTCAAACTGGCTTTCTGTTTTTGGGATGAATCTCAAAAAGTATGTTCTTTCTTTGAAACTGTTTTCTCTTTATGTGAAGGAAAAGTTTATTAGTATTATATTTGACATGGTGATAATTCTTTATCTTTAAGCCCTAATGTATTATATCATCTTTTCTTTTGAAATCTGCTCCCATTTGACTTTTAGCATTTCATAATAATATTGTGTTGTTTAGAAGAGGATGAATAATAATAAAACAGTCTCTTGCCAAGCCATAGCAGGAATTTAAGGCCTCCGATTTATGAATAAATGAATACGGAGCAAATTAAAATGCTGAAAAATGTACCTACTTGCACTGACTATCTGCTCCTGCCGTCTGTGTAAAATGTGACTGTGTCTCTGCTCATCTTTTAAGACTGCAGCAGGTTAATACAGTGTTGTAAATAACAATGAATTATTCCCCAGCTGCAGCTCTATGCAACAGGATAAGCATCTCTGACAGATAGACTGCTAAGCACATAGTGGAAATGAAATCGAAACCCATGTTCAGCGATAAACAGCAGAAAACAATGAGGGTAACAGCGCAGGGGAGGGACTGATATGGTTTCAGTTTGATTCAGTTCATCAGATTCAATCCACTTTGAACTTTATTCTCACAGTCAGACACAGCAGGTATCATCCCACTGTTCCCCCATGAAAGCGGCTCGGGCCGGCCAGTATACGCTGTTCAGTGGCCAAAGCCCCGGGGGATGAGATAAGACGTGAGGGTGGATTTGGCTCTCAAAGCTGTAAATCTTTTTTTACATGCCCTCCTCCCTGCTCATGTTGGAGGCTGTTGCTCTCTGCGCTAATTGGTTGAAAGGACTCTCTGGGCTCAAAGCTATGAAAAGAAAATGAGCAGCAGAATCCAATTGGCTTCGCCCTACACATACAAAAGTTTGGAAAATGACAAAGGGATGAAACGAGTGGCAAAATTAAAGAGGAAGAATAATAATAGGGGTGGAACAATACATCACAATACAAAAAAATGTGTTGGTTTGTACTGTGCAGCAGAAAAGATTAGCATTATTAAAGGAATAGTTCATTTTTTTGGGATTATGCTTATTTCTTTCCATTTGTTGGATAGATATCCTTCTCATATCTGTGTGCTAAAAAATGAGAAATGGAGGTAATAGCTTAGCTTAGCATTAAGACTGAAAGCAGGGGGGAACAGCTAGCTTACCTTCATTCAAAAGTGGAAAATGTTACTAGACCAGACAAGAAATGGTTCAAGTACCTCCATGTAAAACCGCTATTTGTCATTTTTACATTTAGTTTTTACAAACTGTCTCTGGATTCCGAATCTGATCAGACTATTATCAGACTATTAGACATTTTCTATTCTCCACTTGACTTTTTTTGTAGCTAAAAGACCACAGGCAAGAAAGCTGCTTTAGTTCTACATGTACTGTTAGAACACATACAAGAAAAAGCTGGAGCTTGCAAAAAAAATTGGCAAAATGTGATTTTATTCCAACTTTGTCCGAAACATTAAGCCATCAAACAAAAAAAATAACAGGTAGATAATGGCTGAAATAATTAATCAGAGCAGGAAGTGCAAGAAGATGTTTTGGAAACAGCAGCTTGGAGGGGAGTAATGACCTTGGACATGTGCCCATGTCTGTTTCAGTCAGCAGACTGTGTGCTGCTGCTACAACAACACCTGAGCGAGTGTGAAACAGCAAGACATCACAATAATGCTCAGTCGGGATGAGGTGAGTGTGGGTTCGTGGATTGCACCCAAGTCGGATCACTAGATCCATAAAATCGTGTCTCTGCGTCACATGCCGATGCTCCGTAATAAGCTTGAAATAAGCCAAAACATCAGAGTGACACAAGTCATTTGCAATGATGAAAAGCCAGACTAACCTCCTGTGGTGGTTTCTAATTTGAGCGGTTTTTAATTATCATCCCCAGGGGAGTCGCATCTGTCAGAGGTCACAGTCTCTCACTGAACATCAGCTGGGATTTTTCATTTTGACCCAAAACATAAGGACTAAGCAGACATAATGTACAAGTGAGCGACACTGCCTTTAGTGCTGAAGTGATGCAACGTAGTCTCATGAAACGGTTCGTATGATATCATAAGAAAAGTTAGGCACAGATTTTTGTGCATATGTCTACGAATAAGCAGCAACATGAGCGATCAGCGTGCATGCGTGAGCTCCGAAGTGACAGTCTTAAAATATATATATTCCTTTCATTCTCAGTGGAAACTGTAATATTTTAATAAAGTTTATGGATTGAAATACACTTTGACAACATTTCTAGCAATGGTTAGGGTTAGGGATAGGGTTACAGGGTTAAGGTTATGGAAATAAAATGCATATTTCCCACTTGAAATGTTATCAAAAAGCATTTGAACTCATAAGCTATCTTAAAATATTGCATTTTCCACTGACAATGTAAGGAATGTTCACCACATTTTCACAGAAAGAGCAGCCAGCATCAAACATCATGTGATCACAATTCTGGCTCCCAATTACATGGGTTATATAGTTATATAGTTAAGACAACAATTAAGCAAAAAAGACATCTTTTGTTTTATATAATTGTGATATAATTATCTTTGGCCTTTTGTCACAGGCTTTTTCCACCTTTTCATGAAATTTAGACTGAATTATGACTCAATTAAAGACAATTAAATATTTGAAACAAACCATCCTCAGCTTGTTGTGTTTTCCATTTCACAGGTGTAAGTGAGCACAATACTTTTTTGCGATTTTCCATTTCCATTTCCTTCCTCCCTGTCTTCTTAACTCTTGCCCGATGCTCATGCCTCCTGCTCGATATATTCTCCCAGCTGTGAATGAATGGGACTCAGTGTTAATGGAGGATGTGAAGTCACCCTCTTGGCAGAGGAACACAGGTTGGCACCTGGATGGAGCAGCTGCCTCGCTGTCTTGTGACTGACAGATTGCAGCTTGGGAACCCAGACAAGCAGCCACACAGCCAGGCAGACAGCAACCTGGATACAGGCCATTCAATTAATCTCCACCACCATCAGCCTCGTAGCCATTTTGACTCCACCACCACTCCAGTGCTCATTTACTCACCTGTGTGCCCACTCTATACCAGACAATGTTCCCCTTTTCCATTTCTACAACCAATGAGAAGCACAGATGCACGTCCAAACAGTTCGACAATTCGACTGGAATGCAAAACTTAAACGCAGAGCTATGTATCTTTCTAATTTAATAGATCAACATTTGACAGGCCTCATGGCTTAACTACATCAGAGAGTATTTCTACTGTAATTTGATCAACTGATCTGTTGCACAGAGGTTAGTTTTGGCTCTTGTGAATAAGAATGGCTGCATTTTCTTGAATCATGAACCTTTTAGGACTCTTTCTTTCTTCAGTGTACCATCTGCTTCTGATCTGAAGTTACAGTTTATGGCATTATTGTCTGTCACCCTGCTGACACAAGTCACTTTTCATTTATCTTGGCATGTTTGATTCAAATGCAGAATTTGGACATGGTTTTAGGTTTCAGCTAAAATGCTATAGCGGTAAAACCATCAATCAGCATTTTTTTTAATTTGATTACATATTTATTAAGTAAAAATGCTTTTGCATTTGCTTGTTCTTCTCCAAGGTGAGGATTTGCTGCTTTTTCTTTGTTTTATATCACTGTAAATTGTATATACCCGTACTGGAATGTAACTTGGACAAAAGAAATACACAGAAAATGTCAACTCAGTTTCTGATTTGTATTATTCTTTTTTCCACCCTTAATTTAAATGATATATTTAAAAAAAATCTATGAATTGCGAATGAAACTATCAGCTATGTTGTAATCAGAACTTATATATATATATATATATATATATATATATATATATATATATATGATGAGGTATATTTTGCTCAACAAAATACAGTTTCTATATGATATTCAGAGCATTAATACAGCAGCAAATAACTATTTGCTCAGTTTTTGCTGAGGCACTAGAGCTGCTCCCTGTCTCATTTTTAGCACCTTTAAGCACTATAGTGCCCCTTTAAGGACCACCAGCTTATCCAATTTTAAGCACAGTCGTGCACAATAGACTCAGACCTGCTCTCTCTTTACTTGTCATTTAGAGATATAATAGCTCACTGTGCCCCATAAGTACACGCAGTCCTCTGTAATGGAAGTTGTCTTCTGCATATTACATTTTCCTTGAGAAATTCATGGGCTTCATGACCTTATGCTCTTTGAAAATCTCTTGTGATCACAGAAGTAAAAAATCCAATTTAGGTTCCTCACTATCAGGCTGTGAAGTTTAATGAAATGGTTGCTGTTAGTCACTCTGCTGGGATATCTGTGTTCAGAGAGGCGTCCTGCAGTATGTTAACCCATCAGAAGCATGTTAATTGCACCATGGTTAAATGTGAAGGCCCAGCAGTCATGCTGCTGTAAATCTCACAATGTAATGTGCAAATCTTTTGCATTAAACCAATTATCTGTTTGATCTGTGACCGGAACACCGAGAGGTCTTGTGCCTGTGAAATCAGCTTTAATCACGCTTATTTGCATGGAAATTGATATTGATTGGCGGAAATAGCCACCCAGCTATATCACTGCTGTGCCGCTGAAAACATTGCTCATTTATTCCTTACTCTGTTCTCTCAGGGAAGACAACAATCACAAGATGAGAACGTGACTTTGAAGATAAAACTGTGCAACAAAGTGTTCACGTCCCACGAGCATAAATTCCACCAACAGGATCGGAGTACGCAACGGTGAGGATATCAAAACCGGATGCACCATCAAACTGTTTCTTATGAAGCAGAGGAAATGTGATCCCCCGTGGTGCACATCCTGAAACACTGAGCACAAGATTTGAAGTGAGTCGACTGAAAACTAAAAAAATAAAAATAATGGCACACAGCAACGTAGTGCAGCATTCACAACCCGGCATCACTTCAAAAGACTCGACGTGGTCTCCCCTGCTTCAAACATAAACATCACAAAAATATACTGCTCAAGCTGCGTCTGTGGTGACTGAACCAACAGCAGCACAGGGTTGCTGTTGCCTGTCAAAGAAGCAAAGAAATACCAATGAACCCATGGCTGAAATAATACAGATTTGACTGACAGGTTTCCATTTCTCTGTAATAATTACTTCATTATAACCGTCAGAGTCCACAGTTTATATACATGGCCGTGCCATTTAAAAATCTCATTAAATCACCACAAAATGCAAATGGAAGCAAAACTATCCTTTAGTTCATATTTGTGTTTTGGTTGCTATTTGAATTTCTTTGTTGGCTCATTAAAACCTTCAGTCCCAAAACCAATGAGGTTTGTTTCCTGGCGTTTAACATTTTCCTCAGGAAAGTAAAGTATACAGGAGGATAAATTTCTTGTCTGCTTAAATAGTGTTTATTTCCAATTATGTAACACTTTTAAGTAGATGGAACTTCAAACAATTCTCGTGAATATATTCTAGCAATAACCAATAACGTTATCATTGTATTAGCAAAACCCTGGTGCCAATTATTGTAGGATATGAGAATAAAATATGAGGAAACCATGCAACGTTAGCAGAAAATAAATGTATTGTAACCATGGAAACAGCCAAGGAGCATTGTAATGTATGGGGGGGCTCAGATAGTATCTGACTGGAATGTAAGACATTATGATCACTGAGCTACACATTAGGTCAAGTACGCCTTTTTAATTCAATGCTTTTAGCAAAAGCACAATTAAAAAAATTGAAAGAGATCTTCAAGGTTACACGCTGACAGTTAGATCCACTTCTATTCACTGAGCGTCTGAAGCCAGTTGCGTGCGTCAGTCTGTGTGGACAAATGAATGAATGGGTATTTATTTTCCTGCTGTTTGAGAGCAAGTCAAAGCCTCTTCATCGCCTTGTGTTCAAGGAAAGACACACAGGCAGAGTGGTGACGTGTTTTGGCACGATGTTTGGTGTAGAAAAGTTGTGTGTGGGCGTCTATAAGAAGAAATTATACTGTGCCTTAGGGCTGTAACTATCTATTGTGACTGATCTCGCAATTATTAGTTTGTTGTGTTTAGTTTATATATATATGTCCATCATAATTCCCCAGAGCTCAAAGTGAAGCCTTCAAATTCCATATTTCATCCAAGTAAATATATCCAATACCCAAAGACATTAAATTTACAACAGAAAAGCAGAAAATCCTCACATTTGAAGTGTCAGAACCAACAAATATTTGCCATTTGTGTTTGATAAATGCTGATAAACAAGTAGTTAATGTTCAAAATTGTACTCAGTTTTCACAATTAACTACTCAGTTAATTAATTCTGTCAATCAGAGCTGCAACTAAAGTGAGTTTCATTCGTTATGTGTAAGAAATGCTGCTCTGTATGAGCTCATGTGCTGTAGTGTTCAAAGGACAAAACCTAGAGACAATCAATTTTCTATCATATATGACAAAAAATGCAGCAGATCCTACCATTTGAGAAGCTGAAACCAGAAAAAAAAGATATTTTCTGCTTTTCATCCATTAAAAATGACCAAATGCTGACATTGAATAGAAAAACAGTGGCTTTCAAGCAAATACTGTATTATGTTGCAGCTCCAATAAATCAGCATTAACCCATTAATTTTCTCTCTGTTAGCTTGCTTGTATGAAGTTGCATGATGTATATTATGTTGTTGCTTTATGTTGTGTTGTTTACCCTTAGAGAGTGTCCATATGTGGAAAGTGTGCGTATTTGCACTGTTATGGGAAAATAGGTGGTAACCGTGCCAATAAGATGTATGGCATCCTGTCCAGCATTACCGGATTGGCCTCTGCTGGCTTTCTCCAGAGACGGGACCTCTTCGAGAAAACCCTCTTTCCCACAAGAAGCAGCTACAAACACAAGCAGGCCCTCATAAATCAAATGTGTATTTCTCTGCTGTTTCCCCTCCAGTGCCTCTTTGAGCTCAGCTTAGTCGACGCGCAACACGGTTTATTCATTCTACTGAGTATTGCGAAAGAAATTTTCAATTTTTCCCATTCATCCAGCGACGTGAAAAGAGCCGCCTGCAAAGCGCAGAGAGGTATGACGAGGACGATGGAGTGTGGCAGCTTCGATCGAAAATCCCCGTTTGCAGAAGTGCTGAGGCGGCATTGTTCTCCGTGGAGTCAGGTGCTGATGTCTCCGTCTGACTGTTGAGTGAAATACCGAACAGAGATTACAGCAGATTAACACATATAATAATGTTTTCCCTGGGCTAAAGACACAGATCAGCTTTAGTCATCTGAACTTAGAGGAACCTGTAGCCTTAGAAAAACATTCCCTGATGATGGTAAATTTAGCCTGCTCAGTGTCAAGCCATAGGGGGGTTTGCATCATTTATTCACATGATGTTCGTTCATATCAAACCAGGCTTGAAAAAATGATGAGTTCATTTAAGCTCTCTCTAACATCATGTCTCTTTCACTAGAGCGGTGAGAATTTAGCTCTCATCGAGTGAAAACATCCAAACTCTGGCTTTGGGGATTTTTGTGTCAAGTTAAACTTATAGAGTTGAGAAACTGGAATAACTTTCAGGGTTAGAAACACTCAAAGGATGACTGGTGACTCAATATGGTCAACAGATTGCATGACCATAAAAACATCATACACCAATTAAATACATGAATGAGTTGTTTCTACATTTGGGGCAAACGTATATTGCTGTATGTTCAGTAGCTAATATACTGAGTATATTCCAGAAGCACTTGCTATATTTTGCATTTCACATTGCTCTCATACAACTGCTGAACTTGGACAGATTCATACATAAATGATCAAAACTGATGCAGCAGAACCAAAGAGATTTTTTATGTCATGCTGTCTTCTTCCTGATGCCTACACTACCCACAATGCAACTTGACCTCCAACAGCTTGGCAAAGATGAGCAGCGAGCAAAAGAGATCTGGCAGCTTTCCAATTCAGCACCCCCAGATTTCAAACCTGTAGCCTTCTGAAACAACAGACTCTTTATCCTGAATCGTTCTTCATGTCTCATATAAAATCCAACGCTTGAGTGCCACTGAGATATATATAGGCTATGTCAAAATGGTTTTTCGGTGGCTGGCACAGTGGGGCGCTCTTTAAGGCTTCTGGGATATGTAGTCGGAACACAGAGAAATGGTATAAAGCACAGAGATTGAAGGGGATCAGAGAACAAAACAATCAGAATCTAGAAAAAAAAAGTCTTTTTGGTGAAACTGGCCTCTACTTCAGATAAAACAAGAATGGAACAAGGTTCTTCATGATGAAATAGAGAGTCTCTTCTTTCAGTTGAGCTTTTCTGTGTTTTCAGAGTCATAGTACAAAATATTCAATGGGTCATAAAAAATGACCAAAAATGCTGGTACAAGGCACTTTGGTTTTATAAAGGGCTGGCACTCAATGAGTTAATTAAGCTACTACTAGCTTATATTTCACTAAAAAAATGACATATAGAGAAAACTAATTCAATCTGTTTAAACTGTATGTGTCACATGATTTTAAAGATTTTCAAAGGGAATAGGTAATGAAGTCAGAAAGTATTGGAGATTTTTCAGGATATTTGTAAACAATTAGAAGAATATAGATTAACAATGAGCATATCCGTCAAGATACAAACACAACTGGTATGAAAAATGATGTAAAAAAAAATAGTATTGAAACTATTATTTCTCTGCATTTAACCTTAAACCTAATAATGACTGGTATTATTCTGTATATCCTGGACTTTCTGTTGTAATCTGAGAAACCAGTCAATAGTTAAATATGATCTGTTTTACATTGCAGGATCCTCGTTCAGCTCTTATATATGTCGGTGGTGACTAGCTTTTATAAATATCATTAGGGTCAGCTGTAATCACCGTGCAGCCTTGACATACACAACATGGAATAAAAGAGATGAGTAATAGTCAAGCTGGAATGAACCGCATGGTCGCAGCTGCCTGAGCTCCTGGGAGTTCAAACCAGACTTAGCAACAAGCATACAGTCGCGCAGAGGACAAAATAAAGACATCTCATTCCTTTTTCATTACCAAAATTATCGGAAACGTGCTGCATTCAATGGAAACAGTGAATCATTTGAACATGAGGTCAACGTTCCCTCTTCACTAAGAAATCCTGGTATGATTTTATCAGACATCTTTTCCATCCCGTCACTAACAGGCATGTGTAAAAGCTATTATTTCTAATCACATTTGACTATCCTGCTGGGTTCTTTGTAACATTTTAAACTCTTTGCATTATACAGAACACAAAAAGCATTGTGTTAGAGCTGACAGTGGTGTGCTGTTCATAAAAAACACCTAACAGAGGCACTGTGGGGGAGTCTCGCTTTGCTCAGACACTAAGTTGAGTTTTTTTCTCATAATTTAAAGCGAGACGGATGCAGTTTCCTCTTCTCAATCCAGGCGAGGTAGAAAGCAAAATATCACACATCCTCATGGACACGTATGACTGTATTACAGGGACTCATCCTGACACTACAAAGTCTCGACTGAACAACAAAATAAAAGCTTTTCAGTTTGATATATTTTGGTTCCTATTTCAAGCACATATGAAATCTGACAAAACCTAACTTCATAGACTATTTTGTGGTTCTTTGATCACATTTGGAGGCTTAAAAATTCAGTATTGCTGTAGAAACCTACCACACTATGAATTAGATTTGCTGGCCACCAATACTGTGCAGTCACCACACTGATTTTAGAGTTACAGTAATGCATAAGGGAAGTAAAAATGTCACGCCTACTGCCAAATAGCAGCACTTTGATCTTTTTGAGAAAGCAATACTAGAATATAAGCGATGGAGCAAAAAAATTAAATATGAACGCAATAGCCAGACTGAATTACCTGAGGTTCTGGTTCAAATATCTGGTAATTAATTTCTGTGGAATAGGATCGAAAGTGAACAACTCACACAAGGGTCTCAAGAACAAGCACGCACATTTCCTCCAGTGTAACGTGTGGATAATGTGTGCGATGAAACGCACAAAAACAAATGTGAGTATGCAGTTTTCTGAGCTCAGAACACACAGAGAGATAAAACAAACAAGAGCAGCGACTTTTTTCCCCCATTTGTTTTCCTTGTTGCAGTAATTTCCATTGGGCTTTAATAGAGGCTGGCTGCTGCTGAGGGGCATGTCAGGCTGCAGATGTGGGCCACACTGCAGGTGAAGTGACTCATATGCTCTGGATGACATGCACAGGAGACAACCAGCCATTGCACTTCATCACCATCATCATCATCATCAGCGTTGTTGCTGCCATCATGATAGACACTTACATGGTCCTACTAGTTGATTAGCTTGAGCTCCTCTTCGACTGAAGCATACAGCAAGCGGAGATGAAATTCTTGAAAATCTATAACCGCCCTTGGGCGTGTTGTTTATTGCAATAAAGGAAAGGACACACCGGCAAAAATGAATGTGGGAGGCTTTAGAAAGTAGCACATGGAAAACAGCAACTGAAGGCTTAATGGTGGCCATGATGATGCTTGTGATGATGATGATGACTGACTCAGCGACGGCAGCGGCAGACCCATGGCGGCTGAAATGTGATACGAAGCAACATATTTCTTAAATTAGTGAATGATCCCCAAAGAAAGAATTGTGGCCACATGTGGTTTCACCACGGACACGCTGGTGAATCCATCCAGATGCGTCATAATGAATCATCAGTGGTTCTCCCCCCCTAATGGACTTCAACATGCAAGAGTTGGGTGTCTGTCTGCAGCTGAAAAACCACAGCAGATAACACACAAGCTCTCAGACGAATGTGAAGCTATTGGCCTTTGTTTTCTCAGGTAATTAGGGTGCATTCTCTTTGTCTTAGAGGCACACACCTTGTTATTGTCTCAGTTTTCTAATATTGAGCCGTTGCAGTTAGACAACTCACCATGAGGCTAAAGCAGAGCAAAGGAAACCTAACAAACATACAGGCGTAATGTCGCCTCTTGTAAATCCTTCTTTGCTCTAATGGTCTGAATAACCAGCTGGTGAGCAGCACTGGTCCCCTCCCCCACTGTCACCCCCTCATAACCAACCCCTCCACACTCTCTCTGAGGATCCAGCAGAACAATAACACACTGATGGTCCGACAGGGACTTGAGTAATTACAGGTTTATGGTGTTTTGTTGTATTTATTTAGTAACTGCAGAGATCTGTGGTGTGTTCAGTGCCAGACTCGAAGAAATGGTGAGCTTTAAGAGTCGTTGATAGAAATTAGAGAAAGGATCTCAGTTCAGAGTTTCTTTTTTGGGGGTCTTGCAGATTCCTGCATCAACCAAAAAACAATGGACATGAATGTGGTGCTTATACAGCATTGAAAATAACATTAAAGGATAAAACGGGCATTGGCGCTGATCTATTGTCATCAAATCCTTAAAAAAAAACAACCAATCCTTCCAACAGTATTTCATGTGAAGCCAAAGCCTGATAGTATATTCCTCTGATGCCCATTTTCATGGCATTCGCTGACAGTGACAAAATCCTGATAGTAAATGTTTCATGGGATTAGAGTGTTGTTTGAGTGATTTATGCATGTAAATGTCATTTCAACCTTTCTCTTTAATCTTTTTTTTAATCTATGAGGTTGAATTATACTACAATATGTTATGTTTATGTTAAAACGATGTAGTAAAACCAACAAAGATTTGATTGAGTACTTTCTACTAATGAAATTGAAGGAGTAAATAATGGAGGGTGGCACTGTTTGTGGTTGATCCTGATGATTTATGAATTTATTTTTAATTAGGGAGGAGTGATATGACATGCAACAAAGCGCTGAGGCAGGTTTATGGCATGCACCTCAACTACTATAGGGCACTGGGACGTGCTTTGAATTTTCTATGTGATATTTTTTTCAGACTGTGAGCACTATGTCACAACAACAGAAATTCAGTGAAACTCCATGATTCTTGATACCCAGTTCAATACAAATCAGTCTCAAGCTTCTCACTAAAAACTCAATTTTACATGATTACATTCAAACACATCATGATACAATTATAACTGATCTTTCACCAATATTTTTTTTTCTAAATAGAGCTTGAAGGCATCATAATAACAAAATGCTACCTCCATAAGTTAGCCGTTAGCTCTAGTATTTAGCCAAGCAGGACTGCTAACAGCTAACACTGCTAGCTTTTCTCTTACACAGATTCATTATTCATAATTTAAGAATATCATCTGGGATTTTTTTTTTTCTTTTGATTATGCACCGGAGTGTCACCTTGGGTTGTGCTAGTCTCAAATGAAACTCCATTCACCTCCATTATCCTGTCTAATGTCGGACATAGAGTTTAACACAGCCTATTAGACCATGTGTCCTGTCTGTCTCAAAGAGCCTCCAGCATCATTTCAGAGCTTTAATTCAGCCTCTTTCTTTCTCACTGAGTTCCCTACGCTTCATCATTTTAAACAGGAGTGAAGAATTTATATTGAATTCACCTTTTTAGACCTAAATTTGAGCCAGAACACTGGAATTTAAAGAGAAGTAAGAAATTAATCCAGTAAAACAAACAACCACAACACATTATTTTCTATTCAGGAATACAAATAAATAACTGAAATGTCGTATCTCAATAAAAATAATGGCATGCTTTGCTATTTTTTTTGAAAACAGTAAATTCATCAAAAACAACAACAATTACATTTTAGCATTAAATATATCTTTTTGATCAAATAGCCTGCAGCTGGTGGATTAACCATTACAGAAACATAAAAAGATATTTTCGCAGGACTGATAAGTTATGGCAGTGGAGTGTAAACCCTTAACACTGGGTGGTGCTCTTTATAGAAAAGTGATATTTGAAAACCAGGACAAATAAAAATAAAATTGTACACATGATGACTTTATAGAATTTACGGTGAGTGACAAATACATGTCTTTTCTTTATAACTGTTGACTGGACTGACCCTTTAAATGTGCATATATGATGTTTATTATAGTTTTCCTGTTTGTAAAGAGATTATTAAGGCACCCCACACCCCCACCCTCACCACCATGAGAGAGAGAGAGAGAGAGAGAGAGACTGACTCCCACCGGTCATACCGGGAGCTGGAGAGAGAGAAGCAGCACAGAAAGAGAGGCTGTCACGGCGCAGAGACTCTCCAACTTGTTCACACCGGAGGAGGGAAAAAACACAACAATTACACGGACTTACAAATGCCATTAATCGCGTAACCGGTAACCGGGATGGAAATACACGAACCGGCAATGAGAAGTTGTCTGATCCGGGTGATCGAGTGAGCACAGCACGGAATAAACTCATGGTTGGTTTCTCTCTCTGATTCACACTAATATTTCTCCACAGTGTTTATTCTGGAGATCATTTCTGCGGATGCGTTCAGTTTTTGTTGCGTTTATTTGTCTCCGGTCGGTTCCGCGTCAGAGAAGTTCGTGCGCTCGGGTTTCAGTCTGTGAAGCGAGCGCGTGCAGAAATGGAAAAGTTTTTTGGTGTGTGTGTGTGATTTGACTGTGTGTGTGTGTGTGTGTGTGTGTGTGTCCTGTATACAACCGGAGACGTCGCCAATATAACGGGCTCCTTTCAGTAGAGAATGAATGGGTCACTATGTATTCTAATCTAACTCCAGACCGGTTTAAGATCTGCTGCTGCTTGTGTTATAACAGCATGTCGTGGAAGAATATCAACGAGAGGATGGTCAATCATAATGTGAAAAAAACCTAATTGCTATCAGTTTTACAAGGGGGTGGTTTTATTCTGAAAGAATCTGTCACGTTTCTTTGTGATTGTGCAGGAATAGCTGGGTTCCCATTCATGAGATGCGTTTTTGGGGTCTGGCACCGTGAGAGCCAAAACAAAAGGATTTCCTGCTGGCCAATGAGAGCAGGAGAAGCCTCAGGAAGGACGGAGTGGCCTTCTTGTCTTTGTCCTACCTGAGACACTAAACCAGACCACAGACAGCCCTGAGGCAAATGTGGGACTAAATGTTATCCAGATGGGTCTCCATGCGTAATAGAGAGGTTTTTAATGTGACAGTCTGCATTGTTGCACCTTTTACTTCCAATTCAGATCATTAGATGTGATGAAAAATAATGTGTTCAAGATCTAAGGAGCCACCTGCTAATTATACTTCCCACAGTCCGCACCACAACACCCTTAATTGTCTCCGTAACATCTAACAGATCAGGGCAGCTCTGGCCAGGCTCATTTGGATGCATCCCATAGACAGCAACAGAGCGCTGTTGCAATATGGATTTATGTGAGGGCTGATAAGTTTTGGTTAATGGTTAAGACTTGGCCCTCAGGGTGCATCGCATCACGTTAACCTCCTCTCTCTTCCCCTCATTACTTTCAAGTTGAATAAGTTAATGTGCAGAGTCACACAAGGGTGTTTAATTACTGTACTTGAGCTTTCAATTACGCACATGGTATAACTGCTTGCAAGCACATTTGCCATGGGGGTTTCACATAGGAAGTGAACTAAATCGGAAAAAAACAGACGAATGTGATGAAAATTAAGAAGTTGAGGGAAGCAGTAATGCTGTAGCAGTTAATCAGTTAGTCAAATGGGTGAAGATTGAAGAATTTAACAAGCAAAATTGCTAAATAGGCTATATTTTGGTTCCAGCTTCTCAAATGTGACAATTTGCTGCTTTTCTCTGATTTCTATCATTAAGTGAATATTTTAATTTTTGGGGGACTTTTAACTGGACAAAACAAGCAATTCAAAGATCCTGACTAGATAGATATTAACTCGTTGAGTGCCAGCCGTTTTATAAAACAGAAAATCATATTTCAGCTCAAACAAAAAAGAGACTATTTCATCATGAAAAAAAGTTTGTTTTTGCCCCATTCTTGTTTTATCAGAGGTAGAGTAGAGGCCACTCCCACCAAAAACACCACTTTTTGTCCAGAATCCGTCCATTTTGCTCTCTAATGGCGATCATCTTCACTTCCTGCTTTGATCTCTGTGGCGTATACCGGCTCTTCATGCTCTGACTACATCTCCCAGAAGCCCCAACATTACTCACAGGCCGCGGGAGACCGCGATCGGTGACCCACTGCAGAAAAACCACTTTGACGTATTATTACGTCAATGGCGCTCAAAGAGTTAATAACCATATAAAGATTACATGATGATGCACACACGCTGTATTGTGTTTACATGGCACTGCTAGACATATACACTGTGTGTGTGTGCCATGTCAGAGTGTATCAGTTTACATACAAGTTGACACAGCCTGTGTGGGAAGCTGAGAGACATAGGCGTTGTTAACGTGGTGGGGGATTCTCTCTCTCTCTCTCTGTCACTTGCTGCAATATATTATTACGCAGCGAGTGGGATGGATGATTAGAATGATTTAAATGCCACGACTGGGTGTAGAGTGTGCACTGTGCGTGGCTTCTGGCAGATTCTCTGTGTTGTTTGAGCTCATTTCATCTCTCCCACCGCAGATTTCCGTGGAGTGACTGAAGCACTTTGATGAATTGCTCTGTCCGAGATAAGTTGAGCTGTAATATTTCCGCCTGATCGTTTTTGATTTAGATGCAGCGTTAGCTTCGGGTCTGTGTAGTGGGTTGATGAAGTATTCATTTAACAGAACTTAAAGTAAATAAACAATGAATCACTCTGCTGCACGTTGTCAAATCTGCATGTGAAACAGGGCTTTGTGGAACATAATAAAGAGCGAGCAAAAGCAGGCGGAATGAACAGCAAGCTATGCATGTTATAAGTCTTTTTTCAGTTATGAAAAAACAAGATGCTCTTTCAATCAGACTTTGATTACCATGTAAATGTGATCACAGCAGGAAATGCAGCATTTAGATTGAATTTTTCCATCATTGGTTTTCATCATAGGCCAGCTGTAGACTCTTAATTATTGTGATGCAGACAAAGAGAGAATGCCTTTGTTATTGAAATATTTGCTGGAGATTTCTAAAGGGAAAGGAACTCAATTGAAATGGCTGAGGGAATCTCTGGGAATTCAATTTAAACAGCCTTTTTAAAGCCACTTCATCATGCAAACTGGGGAGAGTGTGGCAGCATGCACACATGCACAGAGCTGTTGCCCTTTTCAGATTCATGGAGGTCGTTATACACTGACAGTGATGAAACATATCCTGTTTGGACAAATGTAGAAGCACAGACTGGATTAGTTAGAGTCCACAATATGAAACAAGAGTTACTTCAAAGCTGCTGTTTTTGTGTGTGTGTGTGTATTTTTTGGGGTGCTTGTGGGAATAGGCTGGCTTTATTTGACCCGGCTTGTTCCCATGTTGTTACGGTATTATGTCTCTGTGCAATTTGCAAAACACGCACAAAGAATTTTGTGCAGCGGAGCGGCTTTTATTAGCCGAGACATTTGGGGTCCTTTTGAAGACATTTGTGTGAATTGTTCTGCCATTCTGAGTTCATTGTTACACAGATTTAACACGCTGACGCTCTTGTTTACTCTCAAAAGGAGGGTGTCATCTATAAAAATGCTAAATTAACTAGAAATCAGAAGCAATCATAAACGTTGTGCTGTCTGACTTGCTGCCAACATCCTTTTGCTCCACTTTTGTCTTTTGTGAGGCTTGTCTGGGACATTTTGCACCAGACGGGGCAACTGGCTGTCCCACAGACTCTGTGTCTCATCCCCAAAACCTCCGACCAGTCCTTCAGATACCCTGCGCTCTTTCGTTTTCCCAGTGACTCACACAATCTGGCCCTGCTCTGATAACTCTGACATCCTTTTTTCTTCCCTGCTGTGGGATACTTCTCCTGTTTTCAGCCTGAGAGCCTGAAGCAGCCTTGTGTTTCTCAAATGAAGCATTTGACCTCTCTTTTAGGGGTCTTTTATTTCAGGAAGGTTAGTATCAAGTATGCCTTAGGGGCCACAGTGAGGCACTCCATAGGACTCCTCTGGGAAACATGGCTGTCCATATAGACAACAAACCATGTGTATGCAAGCAACATTAGCACGTGACAGGGTCAGCTGACTGTCCGTTATATGTAACGTACTCTAAAAAGCAAAATGTGAAATACTTCCCTTTAAGTATTGAGTTTAATTTTATCAAAATAAATTTGCCTCTGGTAAGCAAGACCAGAGTATTGGGCTTTTATTGTGGAAGGTAAGAATGGTGGGAGTAAATCTGGTAAGCACCATCTTCTTAGGATTTGCAATGTATTGTTAGAAATTGAATATTTGGGGGTTTTAGGCAAAATAAGCATTGGGTTATGGGAAATTGTGATAAGCATTTTAATTATTTACTGCCATTCTATTGATTAACATTTAATCAAAAAGTAAACAAACAATAGACAGCCGAATCAATATGAAAACAATAGTTATGCTCCCGATTATTAGAGATTTAGCATCAGTGGTTACCAAACTGCACATCCTGAAGCGAACACACTTCTACCTCATCAATATGCAGATTGAGTTTATGCACCAACATAAACAAACCGACTGTCAGGCGCTGTTTTGTTCAGCGTGTCTATTTAAAGTTACGTCCTGTGCTGTGCAGCATCAAAACACGTCAGGTCTTATAGATGCCATCTTTAGCTTCACTCCTGTCACCAGTGACCCTTTGTTGCATAAATGTTTCATAGACAGACTGCTGCTTTTTGGTGACAGCAGGCTCCAGGTTTAGACTGAATGATGTGTAGTGGAGACTGTATCCGGCTGCCTTCCCACTGTGCAGAAGTTGGACTTTGAAACACACAGGAGCGCAGTGATGGATGGATCCTCCACTGAAGATATGTTATGTATTCCTGATGAGAGTAATGGATCAGCGGGTACGATTTATGTGGCTGTGGAGTTGCAACCTAGAAGATGCTGCGTGATTGAAGCAGCGGTCCGAGGCTGTTTGTCATTGTGATTGATGAGCTTCCGGTGATTAAGCCAACACGCTGACAGACATTAATCTGCTTTATCTCGTCAATGACTTGCATGGAAGTTTTTTTTTCTGTGGTGTTATTGCCTCTAGTAAACAAGGAGGAAGAGTGGCATCATTTTGCTTGTTTCAATCTTGTCTTGTCATAGTCACTGAGGTCTTTAAGAGACATTTTTACAGCACTTACTGTCACTAGGCGCAATACATGAAACATCTATAAGTCAGATACGTCCCATTAAAAAATATCTGCCTTACCTACAAAAAGTAACGCACTGTAATTTGTGTATATGCCATGAAATAAATATATATGTATTCCACAGAATGGGGCGCAATGAATGGAGCAAAAATTAACCTAACCTAAGTAGTTTCCTTGTCTAAACCTAACCAAGATGTTCTCTGTGAAGACGGAAATTGTGAGAAGATATACATGTAGCATAACATGTTGGTGGAAAAAAGAGATGATAATGATAATTCGTTGCACATGAAACCCAAAATGTTTTCAAAAGGCGTGCTTGTCACGTGTCATTATGTACATATCTGAAGGACACTTTTCTGCAATACCCCGAGACACTGCATGGGACTTTGAGGTGCTGAGTAAGACGGTAAATTTGGCATCCTGTAGTTGCTGAGTGCCGCTGCCAAGTTGGGGGTCATTGCTTGTATTAATGACGCATGAGAAACGTAACCAGCTTTTATTTCCCTCACCATCTGTACCCAGTTGTGCTGTATAGATTGAGACTGCGTTGCGAAGGGGAACGGCCCCCTTTTTTGCAGCTAGTTTGATTTATAGAGCTGTGTGGTGTGGGGATGATATTACTTATGCAGAGAAAACAGTGTGTTTTCAATTATGTAAATGTCCCTGTTTACTAAACACATCACTGTTCTTATCTTTTCATTATAAGAATTATGAATGGGGGACATAATGAGTAGTTTATTTTAATTTATGTTGGCTTTCAGTTCATTTTTTCTGTAAAAGACGGCACGGATGGATACACATGAAATAAAGATGTTGCTTGAGGTGAGGGGCAATTTAGATACTTAAAGACTCGTAGCACCTAATTGCTGCAATTTGTGTCAAAACTGATACTCCTTCTTAGAGTCAAGAATCAAAATTTAACAGTCATGTGTCAGATTTTGAAAACCCCTCGTTAAAACTGATTTTCACCCACACATGCCCCAAAGGCATTTCCTGCAGCAAGAAGACTCACTGCGGGATGAGGTTGAGATAGACGGGTGGGCGTGCAGAATGTAGTAGTGAATTTCTTTAAACCATAACCTTGATCTTTCCCTAACCTTAACCTAGTTATTTGTTGGATGCAGGTCAGAAAACGCTCATATGAATCAGTTGTGTATAGACTGACATTTTGGTAAATGAGGGATGTTTATAGCTCTTTATACATGTATATATAAGTATATATATATATATATATATATATATCCTGAGAAAAACTGAATTGAAAAACAATGATTCTGCTTTTACACACATTACTAAAATCTATATTTATGCTGCCAGTGGACATGGAATGGATGCTTTCATGTGTTGCCATGGAATCCCTTAGGTTAGCAGAAAGTGTTTGTAGACAGTATCTGTCTTCCAAATATCACTCTAATGGGCCTCAACACAGACCTGTGGGGACCTCAGCAATATACAGCACCGGGGAGGGATGTGTTCATTCTCCAATTACCTCCAGCTACTCCTTTTAAATGAGCAGCTGAGCAACCTTTCAATACCAAGCCATTTCTCACTGCACTGTTTTTTTTTTTGTTTTTTTTTGTTTTTTTTGAATGACCTACAAACCATCGAGATTGTTTCTGATTCATCTCATCACTGAACCATTCAACTCCTCCATCTTCCAAGTAATGGAACTGAGCAGCCCCAGGGCTGATTTAACCACAGCGAGAAGCTCTGCTCTGACTGGTAAACAAAAAACCTTGCATGCACTTGCCACCTTAGCTGCACGTCTGGCTGAGTTCAGAGGTCAACGTCGAGTTCCGTTTACCAAGCGGCCTCGAAATGTCCAGCAGAAGTGCCAGACGCACCTGCAGGGCTGCATTTTTTTCAGGCTTGGCAGTGAGGAGATGCCCTCCGACCTGGCCCCGGTTCACAAGGAATTTATACAAATGTTTTTTCTTTCCTATCGCTGCAGCTATCAGTTTGTGGGATTATCCCTGCCAAGCTAATTTGGAGCTGGAGTCTTATATCTGTGCAAGCAGCCGCCTGCCAGTATAAACCTTTGGCGAACCAATTTTTTTCACTTTGCAAGATGGATGTGCTGTTGTAGTTAGAACATCCATCCCCCTCCCTCCATTTACCAGGACGTGGCCAAGCAGGTACACTTGTGATTAAACTGTTTTTTTTTTTGTTTTTTTTTTGCTGCAATCTCCTTCCACAGCATACTGAACAGGACACGTATTATTGTGATTTATGCTAAACCTCACACTCAGATTACAGTTCAAGTGATCCTCCTGTGAGAGAGGTGGACCACACTGGCAACCGTAAAAAATGAGGATGCTACACAATTAATCCTCCCTATTAAAATGGAGACCTCTTTATGCTCACCCTTAATTTGGAGAATTAACCTGCTTGCCTGTCTGTTAAGCCTGGAGAATTTGTCCAAGCCTTCATTATTGTGGACACTGCATGTATAATGTAGCAGGCAGAAGATAAAGCGCAGCATCTAATAAGTTGAAAATTCACAGGCCAATTTAATATTATGGATCCGCTGGAATGCCCCCGAGTAGCCTCCCTAAAACTGTTTGCATCTTCTGAGTGCAAGAGCGGTAAGCCAGCCGAATTGGTTATGGCCTACGTTTTGTTAATTCACACGTTTTCTTGGCGGTCATAGGCCAACACTCAATCCACGCACATATCCCTATCTGGCAGGAGGCTCAGCGCAGTTAGAGATGAACCTTTTGACTGTTAACTAGGTGTGAAACGCTACTCCACAGGATTACTACACGTCTGCTGCAGAACCTAAAGAAAGTAGGGAATTACTGACGAATCAGGAAGCTGCTCTGAAAACATCACAGCCCGTCGTGCTTTCTCCTCATCATAGTCACAGGTAGAAATGTGCTGTTTGATAACTTGGCTGCTTTTTTTCAGTTGCTAGGCACCAACAACTTTCCGTGTTGCATCTACTGTACAGAGAAAAGGTGAATTTCTCTAAGCGTGTCTCCTGGAATGCACACAACCGCAGGATTTGATAAATATTTTGGTTTGTTTTTCAGGGAGATACTTGAGTTTTCCCTCAAGTGTTAGTCATAAGCAAACAAGTTTATTTGATTTTGAGAAAAACTAGCTGAACTGGAAAGAAAGTTTCATTCAAGCCTCATTTGATTTTACAAATGAGCTCCGCTTAGTTTCCTTACTTGCCCAACCATCCTTAATCATCTCCTATGAGTCATTATTAGCATCATTTTCTGTCTGCTGGACATCTACTACTAAATATGTGCGTCTACTGAGAACAATGACAAGCAACAAAACATCCCAGGCGTCCCTTTTATTCTGACTAATGAAAGGAACATTAGTCAATGATAAATGAAAGACTAACAGCACCTCCACACATCACAAATTCATCTCACAACCACAACCAATCTTCCACTCAGTCATAATTTCCCTGCAGATTACGTCTGGGTTTGATCCTCTTGAACTTGATTTCTCAGGATGATTTCCATCCTGGCCAATCAACGAATGGTGGGGGGACGGGGGGAGGCGGGTGTTAACGATGACGCTGAACATATGCGCAGAATTTGCTTTGTAGTCTTAGCTGGTTGTAGTTTGGTTTGGTGCAATGGCGGCAGAGACGGAAGTGAAGGAAACCAATCTGTTTTGTCTAGGCTCCCAAATATTCAGCAATTGAAGTCGGAGCAAGAGGAATGTTTCACCAGTTTTATTGCTGGCAAAGATGTTGTGGCTTTACTCCCCACGGGGTTCGGGAAAAGTCTTATTTTTCAGGTAGCGCTGTTAGTGGCAAAGGAGTTGGCTAGCCTGAATGCCAGCGGCGCATTACGTATACATCACAATCAAACCTTGGGTAAAGCGATTGGGTAAAATCAGATCCAATCGTTTCAAACTTCAACAGAGTTCACGCCTCCTGTTTGAAATTGTTTCTCAATGGAGGAATGCCAGACCCTCTGTACGATAGTATGAGGGTTCGGTAAGACCAGGGTAGTGCCATCTTCTTTATATTTCATATAATCACACCGTCTACAGCTAACTAGCAATGAACTGTTACAACAAATTACGCTTGAGTGAGATAAATTTGAATTTCAGTTTTCTCTATTGCAGAACCTTCTGAACCCCAATCAGACAAATTCCTAAGAAAAACTAAGAACAAGTATTTTTTTTTTACTATGTAAATCCACATTGGTTTATGGACTGCTATTTGAAGCCTTGAGTTCACCATTTTGGGTGTTGCCATCTTGGTTTTTGGCTGCTTTATAGTCCGCCATAAATTGGACCACAGTATACAAAATGAACATCATGCTGCATTGAAGAAACTAGAAAGGGAGACCATGAATTTGTGTTTAAAATGTTTACTAAACTAATAAATCAAGTAAAAATGACAGACAGAGACAAAATCAGACCTCTTTTTGCAACCAGAGAAATCGCCCCCTGCTGGCTATTAGAGAGAATGCAAGTTCAAAGCACTTCTCAGAGCCAGAAGTAGTTTCCAATGGGGGTAAGGACAATGATACGCAGGATAAATCTCAGGTTTCACAAAACGGAAACAGAACAGAGAAACAGAAACAAATTAGATGTTTTTTTTTTCCAGGATCAGTCTTGCTTGTTTGATGTTTTTTGTTCCGTCGGGAACAACACACTTACCGAGCACTTGGATCTATGGCTTCAATTTCTCGACTTTATTGGCTTTCATGATGGTCCCATTGAGTTTACCAAAATACATACTGTATTTTGATGTTGCACAGATGTGCCATAAAGGCACATTTTAGTAGTGGTTTACCAACTTGATGTGCAGTGTGATTCCAGAGCTTCTAATAGTGTTTGCAGTGTCAGTGGGCTACAACTTGTGGATGGAAAAGTACTGTATAATTGAAATATTGTTTTAATTGTAAACATTGAAGTTGAAGTTCCTAGCTGCAATGTTTTTTTCTTCTCTTTTATACAAGTGTTTTGGGTTTTCCCCTAAATTTTCTGTAAGCCGATTTGGACCGGAGCCATTGTGGGTTCAGAGGCATTCCACTGGAAACAGTAAACATTCCCATTGGATTAATTACTGACTGCTTTTCCCCCAGCTCTGTCTGCTTCTTGTCAAAAAGAAGAAGATTAACAGTAGATTGAACTTTGGTCCACATGTAGAGAGACTGCCTGTCAGGTCTCATAAAGAGAGCGAGGAGGTGAGCAGGAGCAGGTGTTGGTCCAGTGTTGAACTAATGAAGAGGTTGTCTGGACGAAGAAGTCAGATTAGGTAAAGGGCAAATCTGTGTCTCCAGTATTCTTGAGTTTCTCTCTTGTTATTCACTTATGTTATGCCTTATTTTTTTTCTTGGTTGTTTTTCTACTTATGTTCCTATTTTTATTTTTTGTAGGCCCTACTTGTAATGTTGCATGATCCACTTCGCTGCTGTAACAATGCAAATTTCCCCATTTGTGGGACTAATAAAGGATAATCTAATCTAGTCTAATCATTTCCATCAGTAAACAGAAACATATTAGTGCAATCTCAAGACAGAGACATTTTTGTTGCATGACTACCTTGCTCTTTATGTCCACCTTCTAGGAACAGAGTTGCTAATGGTGCTCGATATAAATGTGTAGGGCTGCAGTAACTTGCCACCCACATTATTGGCCATTTAAAACACGAGAGATGGACCTTAAGGGAATGAGAAACCGATTGGCAAATATTTCACAACTCCCAAAAACATCCAGCCCTCCTACGCAGCACTCGGCATCCTTGAATCGAAGTGATATTTCACGACTTCTCGTTCACTTTTTGCTTTTTGTTTTTCCCACACAACTTACTCCATCAGTCAGCGTTCTTTAACTGTGACTCTCCTGTCTTTTACTTCAACCCACATCTCAAAATCTGTCAGCAAGATAGCTTCACATTTCATAAACAAAGATCAAGACAAAAAATAAAAAAAAACATCTGACCGCTGACAGAAAACTAGACAAAAGAGAAAATGAAGAAACTGAATTAAAAAGTGACTGAAATATCACTGTTGGAAAGATCTTATAATCCCACAGTAGCACGAAAAAATATGGAAAGAATGTCTCCAGAATTATTTGAATTCATTGGGGTATAAAATTTTCTAAAGTTAGATAATAAGTTACAGACACATCACATCCAAGTTCATCCTGATCCATTATTCATCGGGAGCTGCTGTGCGAGCACAGCACTGTTTTGCATATGCCCCTCAAACTTGAAGCTCCTTTTCATTCACACAAGAAATCATTGATTGTTTATTGTGAAGATGTGACTCCTCGAATATAAAATCACCATTGTTTATTGATACTTGTAAAGTAGGCTGCCATCACAGATAAGACACACAACCTGTCACCTTAACTCTTATTTCTACATTAGAATTTTCACTCCCTATTTAGCCTCATTGTATGGCTTCTGTGTAGCACCCCATGTTCTTATATACATATCCATTTACCTCAATCAATAATTTAAATAGCACCCAGTGTTTTTCTGTGCCTTTTTTAATGACACCATCTTAAGTACTTATCCACCTCAGATGGAGCCCAGGCTGTGGGAGGCTGTCTGTGAAATTAAAATAATGAATAAAAGATAAGAGGGAAGAAAGTGCTGAACTGGGAGTCCGCCTGAGACCCCAGCTGAGCAGCGGTTATGAATCCGGGGCAGAGGCCACATTTCTCACCACCCTCCACAGCAGTGACAGTGTCCGAAGGCTGTGTGGATAATTTGACCCGGCGGCTCCTCCGGTCGAGTCACGGTCAGGTCCTCTGGTCTCATGGGGGGGGTGAGGGGGGAGGGGACTGCTGCATTACTTCCTGGAGATTAGGTTCTGATCTTGAGTCAACAGCGTGTGTGATCCAGGGGAATGTGATGGATGACTTCTCCCTTGGTAATATGACGAGTCACCCTGCTCTGAGCCGTGGTGAATACTGATCTTCTTTTTCTTTCTTGTGTTACACGGTTGTGATTTACATGATTAGGAGGGGCTGCGGCCCCCCGGGAGTGGGGGGGTTCTGAAGAAGGAAGTGGCATATTTGACAGGTCATAGGGGCTCCTGCTTGGTTTATTATCAATGGGCTTTGTGGTACAGTGTAACCCATGCAATCCTTTTTCCAGATGTTCTCTTTTACTCCCGAGCTGTTATAAGGAGTAATTTCATGCTTCAGTAGTTTGCTTTGGTTCTCACTTCATTTATTCCCACCAATGAGGCCTTTTCCGATCAATTTCATTTATTTAAATAGATACTTCATAGTTAAGGCTAATATGAGTGTTTAGTTTGATAATTAAAAACAATCTGGTTTGAAAATCAAACACAACCCTTTCTTGTGATAATCAGCTCTTCATTTGTGATTTCTCAGCGTTGAATCTCTTAACTGTCTATCACTGAAGCTCATTACATAATTATGTTAGGAAATATAACTTGTGTGTGAGGGAGACATCCAATCTAGTCAGAATTAAAATTCCAAGCATATTTTGGTTTCACTAATAACAACCTTCACTGTCCACTGTCTGTATTAAGATACTTATAATGCAAACAAAACACTGAGTGACTTTTATTTTGAAGGAGTCATACTTGTTTCTGTAAAACAACACAACAGTCATTTTCCTAATTCTTAAATTATTTATCTTTTCATACACAAACACACCTCCAACACCTTCACTGTGTTCAAATTAGTTTGAGTACATATTTTTATTGAAGCTTAAAAAACAAAACAAAACAGCATTTTATGTGAATATGGTAACGTGTATGGTATGTATCCGTAGGTTATAGAGAGTGCTTTTGTCCCTTTAAATTCTCCCTGGCAAATTAAAATAGTCTTGATACTGGAGAAGACAGTGTGGGTGTGATCAGCAGCTATTTATCACCAGCCCACTTCAGCCAATCATAAGGTGGCTTTCAGTGTCACATGTCGAGCTCCGTCTCTTGCCACTCTTGCGGTGGCCTCATGCTGAACTTTAATTATTGTGAGTGGCTTGGTGGAAAAACATCTTTCTCCAGCTGACACAGCGATGACACCCCTCTTTGTTCTTCCTTCTGACTGCTCCCATCATGTTCTTGCCCAGCACTACTTCCTGTGTTTATGGTGGTTGTCAACCAAAATCCACTTCCTGTCTCTTGGAAATGTTAAGAGGTCATGGTAGTGAGGATGTTTTTTCAGAAGAGAACGCATGTATGTTTACAGCCCTCCAGCCACTATTGGCTTTTACAGTCAGCTCATCAGCTGTTGATGTTAAAACACCTCCTGCAGGCAGTACTGATGTTTTGCTTACTGTCTGAAGTCATTAGCAGTTATTGAGTTTTTTGCTTATTTGCTTTGGAGGATCAGTAAGTAGTCCTAAAGAGGAAATGGCCTTGCAGACTGGATTTTCCTGAATGATTGCTTCTTCATTGTGACAGTGGATGGTTGAAATCAGTGTGGAGAGTACTTCTGGGCAGCTGTATACAAGGACAGAATGTGCTTTTCTATTCTCAAGTCCTCCCAAGTCTCTCCATCCCAGGTTTTTCAGTCCACTCCTTCATTTTATGCTCAGGGTTTATGTCCCTCCACACCTTGAATGTAGTGAAATTTCTCTCAGCTCTGTGGAGACAAGCTGGCAGCAGACGGTTGTATATGCCGAGTGAATTCATCTGTAGTGTCACAGAGTCTAAAGGAAAATTCAGTGTTTCTGTCTGTGTAGGAGGAACCACTGCAACACTCAAACTATGTGTATTACATTACACACCTGCACAATGAATCAGGAATACATTTCATCCCAGAGGCAATTTACAATTGCAATGTTATTGTCATATTAAGACCATTTTATGCCACTGATCCATCAATTGGAAGGTCAGTGGTCCACATGTCGAAGTGGGCAACACTCTTGGGTTGAGGAGAGGTTAAGAGTTTATAGAATAAAAGATCGATAAGACACGTCCGTGCATTCATGCAATATTGCCACGCATAAAATACTGCAATACTTTACTGTATTGATTCCCCCCTCCACCCCTAAAACAAATACACACAAAGTCAACAAAATTATTGAGGTCATGTTCTTATATTGTAAGTCAATAACATAATTATTGTGATGGGCTGTTCTGTTGTTTATCAGCCTCCTACCGTCTGTAGCTCAGCAATGCTGCACATCTAAAGAGGCTGCATATGTGGATGCTTTCTCCAATGGCCACCTTGATTTCCTCTTTCATCATGTTTGATTCTATCTCTGATTATAATTTGGGTATCCAGTGATTAATTTGTCTTTGAGAATTTAACCATTTTTCATCAACTAGAAATATGACTCGGACTTTCTTTCCACTGCTTCTTCTATTCTGCCTGTTAGATAAGTCAGGTTGTCATGCGATGAATAATAAAATATACTGTTTACTTTGACATACACATGTATGACTTCTAGTCCTCTGAGGGCAGACATATACTGAGGCAAAGCATCTTGATGGTGTCTTCAAGAGTTTCTTGCACTGCTTTTCAAAGAGAAAACAAGCAGGAAGCATCGGAGCTCTGCTGTAAATGGGTTAGTGTTATGCCCAATAGAAAAAAACCCTTTTAGTCTTCTCCAGCAGTAGGAGATGAAGACAACAATAAAGGGAGGTTTGTGGCAATAACCAAGATATCTGAACAATATTCTGTGATATGGAGCAGCATCCTCCGTAGCTTGAGAGTGAGCTGGTGCTTTGCTTTGAATCAAAACAAAAAAGGGCATTTCAGGGGCCCATCAGCAGGCCATGCTATTAAATTCCTCCATTTGAAATACCAGAGTCGAGGAAGTAGGACAATAAACAGCTTCTCCAGCCAGGTATAATGATCATTCGGCGCTGTGGTTCGAGGAATGAATGATTAAAGGGCTGTGGGGTGTTTGTCTTCATTGTGTGAGAGTCTTATGGAATATGTCATGAACAGAATAGGAAAAATAAAGCAATAATCCTACCCTGCAAGTAAAGTCTAGTATGTTCACGTCACCACTTTCACATCCACATGAGAAGCTGTAATATAAGCAGTTTTTTTCAAAGTGTGATTTGCAACAACAGATGGCTTAATGGTAGGTAATGACAGTAGATTTTGATTCACGCTTTTATAAAGTACAACAAAAGATAATCTGTCCGTCTAAGCTGCATCAGTCATACTGCACTGACAGCGATAAACACAAAGAGAGAAATTGTTCGGCGGAGACGAAAAAGGTACACAAGAGAACGGCAATTAGCTGCCAGTGTGTGAGATGGGTTGGTTTTTCCAGAGCGGAGATGGACAGCGCTGCGCAAACTTAAAACAAATCCTCCTGATTGCCTGTTTCACTGATCTGTCTGTGAATGACAGGGCAGACAGTACGGAGAGGTGTCCCCCTCATGAGTTATTAAGCCGTGGCAATTCCATTTGCAGCACACAGGGAGGAAGCTATCAGCACAGCATGCAGGCCATTACTACTGATGCCAGTGTCTTTGGAGTTAATGACAATCATTGTGTGGTTAATGTCTCTGAGTTCTGCAGTCAGATGACACTCATACTTGAAACTTTCTGACATGCTCACTCCCTCACTGAGTGATATCTACTTTTTTGTAGCAGTTTCCAATTAAGCAGACTAAAGGAATACTTTATATTGGTGGCAATCTCCATGTGATGTTATCATCATATTTAAACGTACACTGTGTCATTTTTTTCTCCCATCTAGTGGTTAAATTTGATTTTGCATGCATTGCAACATGGTTGGAACAACGGTAGGCGGAATGAGTCAACTCCTGGGCGGCCAGTCCCACTGTGGATCCCCAGCCCGGTGTTCCAGTCATTTTATGGCCCTTTTAAGCTTTTTGGGCGATGAGGATTTCTTCTCCTTCGGCGGCATAAGTATGGTCTTGTATTATGACCAAAAGTGCAGTGCAGATTTTAGTTCAGTGCCGGGTAAGTAAGACCGTCGTCTCCATGCTGCCTCTCTGTGAAATGTGAATCGCGAAATGCGAAAACGCGTTTTGTCCTTGGTACTAGCAGGTAGTGCTTTATGTCCCTCTCAGCAGGTCATAGTTTTTGTAGACCGGAAAGACATGGAAGCTTCCGTATGAGCGACCTGCTCTATGTAAAGACATAACTGATTCTTCGTCCAGGAGGATAAGTCAGATTGTTGGCATATGTTATTTTACACCAATGAGGATCTATTTATGAATGAAGACGATGATTTGAGGTAATAAAATACAGACTCACAGACAGATGTAATTGGGAGAGAATCTGGTCATTTTGCAAAATGTCAAAACATCTTTCAGACTGATCGTCATTTTTTTTTCCTCTGTGCGGCCTGGTAGGGGACCACTGATCTAAGTCACAGTCAAATCATCAATTCTTTATAGTTCAGCAGTTTTGGGTTACTTTAAAAATGCTATTCCAGGAAACAATATTATTTTTCCACAATAATAATAATCCATTTGGATGGTTAACAAATAGACCAAAACATTTAAATAACAATAACAACAGGCAAACACTGAGACCTAATGTTGTGCGTGGATGCATCTTGCTTTAATTATGTTACCAAATCTGAATTTGTCTCTAATAGTACACAGAAATTACTTTGCTTAAATGACTTTATTATTATACAATTATAAAAATCTAAGTACAATAGGTGGTGGCTATACGCCAGCAAAATGGATTATTCACAACCTGGCAACCCAAATGTTTTTCTTAATGCTAATTACTGCTCTATTAAGCAATTAAACATTAAAAAATTATTTTCCCACCAATAAAGTCATAACCTACAATAAACACTTGATAAGATGTGCTCAGAGGCTCCTAATTAAAATGTGATAAACATCACATTGATGATAATGATGATAATGTTCATATGCACATTTTTTTAAACTACAATTTAAAGGCCTGGCAGCAGAAAAGGGAGACGATACAACCTTGTGTCTTTGTCCAATGCACTCCAGCCATATTTCTGTTCTAGTTACTTTCATCATGTTTGATGGACAGGAGCAAAGTATTTGCTTTATGAATAGAGCAGATCTGTCAAGCTGCCAGTCGCTCTCTGCTACAGTTTGCTGACTGATTGATTTAGATGCGAGTTCCCTTGAGAGTGACATTGTCTCGTCAATGACACCACCTCTTTTACCTCTTTCTGCACAGCTTTTTTTCCCTCTCTCTCTCTCCATCTTTAACCCTTGCATTCTTGTCTTCCATCCCTCTGTTTCAAATAGCCTTGAGCACGAGCCCCTCATTGACTTCAGCCTTGATGAAGGACACAGACGCTCAATAAGTGCTAATGGCAACATGACTACAGATGTGCGCGTACGCTCATCAATAGCAAACAGCGAGCTTGTTACTGAAGTGCAATCCTGAAAATGTCATCCTACTTTTAGCACTTTGATTACACAGCGTGTCCGTCTCTGTGATGGAACAGGACATATGACCCACAGTAATTACATTTCTGTTAAAAGCAAACCTTTATGTCTTTTTGAAGCTTTCACAACTTTAAGAGATTGTTGAAATAGGACCTCAAACCATTACAGGCTATTATAAATAACAAGAAGTACACGAACACAGCTTGTTCTGGTGAACTTTTGTGCAAGACAAGCACTGATTCACCATCTGCAAACTTCAGCTGATGTAGAGATTGTAATTTAAAACCAATTACTTGCACTCACCATATAAATATAGTGTGTATGTGATGAACAGAAACCTATTAAGTTCCAGGCTAAAAGTAAAAAAACAACAACACGAATATGTGACTGTTTTGTCTTTTTTGCTGACTGAAGTTACAGTTACACAACTTCTTGAAGGCTAGAAATGCGTCTTTTCAGAGCGGCTTGTTATTTCGCCACCTGTCTCGTGGGGAGACGGTTGCCGTGGGGTGACGCTGAGGGCCCAGCTGGAGCTAAATGACATTGCTCGTGCAGGTAGGCAGGTGCTCTCCAGCCATCTCCTTATCAGCTCTGCCATGAGCTTTGTGAATACAGAGTTGTGCGAAGGGTGTGGGTGATGGGTGGTGGCGGTAGTGGTGGTGGTGTTGGGGGGCAGACAATATCAGCAGCAGTGAGAGAAGGAGCGATGACTCACTTCCATAGGGGCCTTATCTTATGATGCAGGTGTAACATACGTCAACCTCATGCCTGTATCCAGGCGGTTTCGAGGCTTCAGTCGTGTCCCAGACCCTCGGCTCTGTTGGCTTTCTGTCATTGCGCTGTATCGCTTAGCTCAGCTCCAGACACAAAGAAAGCCTTAAGGATAAAACTACACGTTCCTGCTACAGGAGCATTATCATTAAAAGATCCCCCAATTCTTCCACCCTTTAGACACTGGCCTTCCTTTTATCTGTTGATCCATGTGACTTCACAGTGAAGAATACCATTTCCTGACATTATAATCCCTTCTCTGGTCCAGGCTGGTATCTCTTGTATTCGTGTCTCTCCCCAGGAGAGTCTGACACGCAGCCTCGTAGTGTCTAGGCTGAATGCATCCCTCGTCCTTATCACTTCCTCCACATTGTCACACTGTTGCACGGGGAGAGTTGGGGGGACGGCGCTGTGCTCTCTGATTAAAACAGGAAGCATTAGAGGATGTCAGTGAAATGTAACTCTGCAAAACGTGATTGCGGCTCAATTATTAGTCAGAATTAGGTCACAGTTTCCATGACATTGTGACATTTTGAAGTGAGTTATGGTTCAGAGGATGACTCCTTAGTGGCATTTCAGCAATAAGTCAAAAATACTTAAAGCAGTTTTTCCTCTACTGTCAATTAATTTTCTTTAGTTCAGCCTGAGGTTATATTGCTAAAACTGCAGAGGTGCACAGGTTTGAGTGAAATTCCCTTAAGCTATCCATTTGACTGCTTCCTCAAAGCGGCATTATTTTGTCATCTGGGTTTCTTGAGACTGAGGGATTTGATGACATTCTCTTGAGGTATGTGATGAATATTCAGAACTAAAAAGGAAAGAATCGCACTTAGTGCGTGGCCTTGACTGTGACCTGGTTCCCAAATGAAGCAGCAAAAATTGCAAGTCAGCATTTGAATAGGACGCAACTATGAGTCTATTCTCTGTCACAGTATTGCGTCAGTGAAACTTCCGGCATGTCTGAAGTCACTTTCAGCGTTTGAAGAAGAAGCCTCAGCGTCTCAGACAAGTGTGGGTGGAAACAAAAGGGTCATATCAAATAATTCTTGCTGCATCAGCCCAGACATGAAACAGTGAGTCAATGTCTTTTTCCTCTTATTAGGCAGACGTCAGTGGATAAGGTGGGCTGTTCTCCACAACCCATCATGGATGTCAACTGTCAGCCATTCCTCCATCCCAGAGCCTCCTGTCCTGCTGGATCCTGCTCTATCAAGCCACCCTCTGTCTGAACTGGGACACCTGGGACCACCACCACCATGACGCAGATGGACTACAAATACAGCCTGTTGGGCTCAACGGTGGACGACTACCGCAAGAGGCCGTTGCTCCTGCAGGTGGACGACACGCCCATGAACCTGTTCGCGGTCCTGGAAGTGAAGCGGGAGCTGCCTAGGCGCTGGAGCGTTGGAGCGCTGGGCTTCTTCCGCAAGATCCGACTCTACAGCTTCCTGTTCGGCCTGGTCGTCATGTTCCTCATCATGGCTTCCTATATCTTAACGGGAGACAAGAAGGGTCTCCTCCTCACGCCTTCGCCCTACCACTTCAGCAGCCTGGTCAGCCCGGGACCTTTTACCTTAAACCTCTCCTCAGTCAAGGACTACACACATATCAAGCTGGCGGTCAAGTCCATCACATCCAAGGTGGAGTTTCGCAGCAGTCGACAGCTCCCAGAGCTCAAAGCGCTGGTTAACAGCGAGCCACATGTGAGTATATCTGTCCTCTTGCGTTCAAAGAGATCTTAAGGATGCAAATTCTTTCCAAAAAAAAAAAAGGGATTTCGCTATCAGATTGACTGCCACAATGAATACCTCTGTTGTACTGTATAAATGTTATCACTCTATTGTAATCATAACACAAACATGGCTCAGGCTGATATTGATCTGTCTTTTAATTGACATCTAAGTTGTGTCTTGAAGTGTAATTAAATGCCAAGTGAAAAGGTGATTGAAATCAGTATTCATGCCTACATGTCATCTACACCAGGTTCAATACAGCTACACTGTTGTAATTCCCTACTGGTTGCAGTTCTAATTTAATTTATAAAGAGATAAAACTGCTTTGAAAGCCTTGTATAACACTTTATGTCCCACCAGATAATTGCGTACGTCTCTTCTATTTTTTTGTAGAAGGGATTTAAAGCTCAGAGGCATCCCACTGTCTTCTAACACATTGCCCTGTGGCTTTCTCGCAGTGTCCGTCTCACCTCAAAGCCTGGTTCTATTAATTGTTAATCCTAATGATAATGGCTTGTTCTCAGGCTATTTGCAACATAACTAATTTCTTATTGAACCAGCTAATGAATAGGAGAGTGTTTCTGCGGAACAATCAATACCACGTCTGTGGATGGATCCAGCATTAATTGTCCTTAAAGTAGACGTGTCTCACAGGCAGTGAGCCAGTCACGGTAACATGGGCCTTTGTTGTGTCTGATCACCCAAAAAGAATCTCAAACGAGTGGAGGAAATGTGTTGCCTCATTAATGTAAAGTTGAGGATGAATCTTCTGCCACAAAGTATTGTGGCAGATCTACTTTCATTTCTGTATTTTTGGTTAAAATGAAACAATTTCTATAAAGTTGAAGTGTTGAAGGGTGTCCACATCTATACTGTAGAAACAATAAAATACTAATAGGTCTTTTTAGGACAGAGCATCAGGATAATGATACAAGACAGAAAAGTCAGTGAGTGCAAATGATTTGACACCAAATATTAAAAATCTGATTAAAAAGTTTATGTTAACTTGTCAAACCACTTTCAGCAAAAAGTAGGGCTGTGTTAATCAAAAGAAATTCTTCCTCGACTCATTCGAGTTTGTTGATTAATGTCTTCGTCACTACGCAGTACGTACAGTACGTGCACTCACTCATGTAAATGTGTCCATACATCTAAAGCCAGCTGCCAAAACAGTGACCTGTGAAGGTTTTAAATTGTTGAAACCACTTCCTTTAATGTGTCTGTGAGGTGACTGAAAGCCTTAGCCATGATGTTTCTAAGAGTCTGAAATGTTTCCTTTATATTTTTTGCCTGCTTTCTCTGCTTTTCCAGATGTTTTCTGCTATCCCCCGCAAATTCCTGCCTGGTGTCAAGAACCCTTGCTGGTATGAGGAATATACCGGGAATATCACCTCAGACCCATACAGGACAAACTTGTACGCGCACTATTCGAGGCGCTTCCTGGCCGTGTTTCAGCACTTGAGGAACATTTTCCGAGAACACTTGTTTCACCGTGACGGTAGACTCTACCGCATGCGCTGCCTTCCTTATTTCTACATCATCGGCCAACCAAAGTGTGGTACGACGGACTTGTATGACAGACTGAGGCTGCACCCAGACGTCAAGTTCACCACTTTCAAAGAGCCACACTGGTGGACACGCAAGAGGTTTGGTGAGTAAAAAAAAAAAACTCTAATTCCCTGCGGTGGAGGCCTTCAGGCTGGTACACAATAATGACAGCATTTAAAGTGTGAAATATGACTCTATAGAGTATGTCATTCTGGTAGATCCATGCCTCAGGGGGCTTCAGCAAAACACAGACATATGAAGGGGTCAGCAGGTCTATCTGATTCATGAACATAATTACATTCATCTCCTGTATACTTAGTGAGGTAAAGTCCTTTGGATATTGACCTGCAACATTTTTCTACATCAAATATACCAACACCACAATTTCTAATAATGTGAAACCTAGCTGGATGTGAACCCTGGATGCGACATGAATTAACTATCTCTGATGCACTTCAATCTCCCAATGCAATTAACTGAGAAATGAATATTCAAGAGCCATTTTGTGCCGTGCATGAGAATAAAGTGAAACTGTTTACTGTCTACCTGAGAGTTGTTGGCCCCAAACTACATCTCTAATGATGTATTTAAGTTCTTTATTGCCTCCTACATTCAACATTTTGAATGCTGATTGTATTTTTTTCTGCTTCTGTGTGCAACTGCACCATCATCACCATCATTATTATATCACATCTTAGCAGAGCAACCTCCCCCATCCTGCTCCACACACACACACACACACCGTGGCTGTGCTCATTAACGGCTCAACTGGGACGATATGCGGAAAGATCTAGACTAACTGTTCTTCACCATCATCTGTGACATAGATTTATCTCTGCGGCAGAAACGTCTTGAAAAGAACACGTGAAAATGCGACGCCAGGCCCTCTTGCACACTTTGAACCCACGTGTGTGGGTGCACAGTTTCCTGCACTCGCGCCATCTTGCTTATAGTACTCGCTTTATTTTACACCTTTTTGCCTGCTCCCACTTTGCACACAGTAAATTTTACGCACTTATTTAAGAGAGTAACAGAGCAATCATACGTTTATTTAATTAGACAGCAAATCATTTGATTTTACGAGGGAGGTTTTGCATATTTTACACACTTAAGAGGCGTAATCCGGGGTGCTATTTCCCTCCCTTTTAGGGAATATTTACCAATTGAGCCTGTGGAGATGTATGCATTATCACATAATCACAGATTTGTTTCAGTTCAGACTTTTTACACATTTTTTTTTTGTTTTTTTACACACAACCTGCTTCCATAGTGCTGGCTTTGGCTGTTGGTTTTCACAGAGTTTGAACAGGTGGTAATTCAAACCCTAAAACATCAAGAGGTAAGCGCTGCCTCGCAGCAGACATCTGGTCGTATGGCGGTCCTGTCATCTGAATGTGTGGATGCCGTCGTGTGTTTGCTTCACCATGTGCATCTGTGATGTTAAAAGAAGCACCACAGATGGGATTAAAAGCCATGTGAGATCTGGAGTGAGAGTGTGTTTGGGTGAAACTGAAAACCCTCAAACAAACACCACACTTAACTTGCAGATGCTTTGTTGCACAGCTCCTTTTGGTTTAATACGGTGACCATTTTTTCCTAACGATGCTAAAAAAAAAACTAAAAAAAAAACATCTTGAGCTTTTCCTTAGATGTGAAAGATTTGTCTCTGAATGAAATGTAGTTGATAATTAGTGACCAGGCTGGCAGTGACACATTTTAAGAAGCTACGATTCTAAATTTGTCTTCACAATACCTTCCATGGTTTTTTGTTTTCTTTTATAACTGAAGCAGCCATTAGGACTCATAAATAATGGAGAATCTTCAGCAGCTCAAGAGTGAGGCGTTAGGAGTGTGAGTTAGTGCGTGTCACAAATGTGTGTCTGCATTTGTGAATAAATATGAGAAGAAAGAGGGAAAAAAGTGAAGAGCAACAGTCAAACTGGAGGGCAGCGATCGTCAGCTCTGATTATGAAATGGGAACCAGATTACAAAATGTCTTTATGTGGAGTTGAAAGATGTGTGTGGCGTGTAGATAATCTCATAACTCTCCTTTAAGGACTGCAGCTGCATTATCACATAAGTGCAGCATGATTTTTTAATGGTAATTTCTCGCTGTGGAGTACTTATTCTTCTGCTCAGCAATGACTGATGCATACATTTTATTTTAGCCTGGAGCTTTCTGTCTAAAAATTGCTTAATGATTTTAATCGTTTCACCCAGGGGTTTTGGCATAATACTTGTCGAGGGACTTACATACAGTATTGGCCACATTTTTTAGGGGAAGTTTCATCCGAATTCTCAGTGCAAAAATCAAAGGAGGCTTAACTGCTGCAGCCAAAATGCTCTTTTTGAAGTTCATCCAGCTGCTGACTATGCCCCTAATCCCTGCTAGTCTCAGACTGGTGGATTGATCAGTCGGCATGCAATACGTGTTTTAATGAGTTGTGTTCAGTTTGAGCTGATATTTATTGGAACCTCATAAAGCTGCAGGATGTTTGCCTTGATTTGTTTGTCTTGTGTTTTCTGCAGCCTGTGATGTTGCGTAGCAGCAAATGCAGCTGTATCCCAAGGACATAGGACCCTCTCAGTTATTGCCCCCCCACCCCTCATTTATCCTTTCATGTTTGCTGCCACTTTCCTTTCTTTCTCTCTTTCCCCTCCAGCGTTGCGCTTCCAGCTATGTGCCGTGCAATCAGCACTTTTCTCTTAAGACATCCTTTGAGAACACTCTGAATTCAAATGGTCTTGTTTTGTATTTATTTATTTCATTCCCCTCAAGGCTCCGCTCATCCGATGCGGCGAAAAGGTGATTTGATGTGATCTGCGTCACATAACTTTCTGAGAGGAACAGTTTGAATCTTAAGCAGATGTGCTTGCCGTATACAGTGCCCCATCGAGAAACAGAAAAATGTCTGACGCTTCATTCATATCAAAAAGCAATGGGATGAAAACAAAGCCCTGGAGCGAGACACACACAAGCACCATCATCACACCTCATGTATCCAGACTGGATTAGTAATGATGCAGGCTTGGTGTTTGGAGAGTTTACTAGAGTTTTCTAATCATGTTTTTTTTCTAAATAGAGAGCGTGTGTTTTACTGTGACACCATCAAAGCATCACTGGATGTAACAGACGCCTGAGCTACCTCATTATCCTTACGCTGCATGGATACTCTTAAGTTCTACCCTCAATCTCCACAATTGCTGTGTAAATTGTGATTATACTGCAGTCCACAACAGCTCAGATGGAAACACATTTGCTAGTGCTGCATTCAAAGCATTAACATGACATGGGCCTTTAATTGGTAATAGGGGAAATTGAACAAGGACTGTGTTCCCTGCTGATTTGGATTGGCTGTGGACCATAGAGTGTATGGATGAAGTAAACATAGTGTGACGTCATTAGTGTTTTGTTTTTTGTTTTTTTTTTGCAACCAGAAGTGTTATAAGAGGTGGAGCCGAATGCAACCAAACACTGAATAAGACATTTTGAGGCTGCCTTGTCCTGAATCATCCCCTGCTTTATGGTCTATTTGATACTAAATGAAATAATTTACTAAATAACATCATTCTGTATTGAAGATGACTTAAAACTAGAGCTTAAGACCATAAACTTCTGTGTTTAATGAGGTAATAAATAAAGTGGGAAGAAGGCTAAGACTTCGTTACAAGCTGATTTATTTTTGCAGCCACAGAAGTCGCCCCCTGCTGGCTGTTAGAAATAATGCAATTTCCAGGTACTTCACTTTTCTGAACCAGAGGTCAGAGATCTTTTTTTTTTTAATAATTAATTTTTTTTTTTAACTAGTTTTAACATCTATCAAAACAAGGAAGACAAGGAAAAGGCAGGTTAAGATACAAACACTGTCACAAATTGTAAAAAAGAAGAGTAGGGAAGACAGGCTGTGGGTGTGGCACGTTTCAGTAGAGTAGAGACCAGTGAGCCCACTTGTCTCTACTTTCGACAAAATATAAGCTCAACAAAAGTTCACATGCACTAGTGATCATTTTCCTCCTCAAAGTTCATCTTCCATCCTTTTCGTCTTCCTCCACCAGGTATCATCCGTCTGAGCGAGGGCTTTCATGATCGATACCCAGTGGAGGACTACCTGGACTTGTTCGATCAGGCTGCTTACCAAATCCAGGGCAACCTCACAGCTAATGGCAGTGGAAGCCCCAGCCGCCCTAACATCATCATAGGTAAGCGAAGTCACCTCACATTGATAGTAAATACTGTACATTATCATTTACAGTTTAATTTGAGATAATGTTTGTGTTGCCTGTGAGCATGAACATGTACTTTTCATGCCATCTGGTAACAAATGCCGAGTGCAGATGGAAAGCTGAAAATAAAACACTGATGGTAAAAGCACCAGTAAACAAGGCGTGCAAGGGTCAAAGCTGCAGGATCTGTAATGTAGAAAATATTTTGTGGATGGTTTATTTGGGCTGCCCATTAATGAAAATGAGCCACAGTAACTGCTGCATCTGGTAGCAAGAAAGGTTGAGTCACTTTTTGTGGTGTCTTTATAGACTCTGGTATTCCCCAGTTTAAGCTTTTAAGCATATCCACTTTGATACTTTCCATTCAATCTGTATCAAGCGCACTAGTTTACACAGTTTAATCCCAATCTTAACGTCTGCCCCTCCAGAGGTTTGTTATAAAAGTCCCCAAATGTCCCAGATCTATTCTAAGGATCTGAATGAGGACATATTTTAATGGATTGGTGTTGCTGTCTTTCTGCAACGTGAGTGAGACGTCTTCTCTCTGGCTGATATTAAATTTCTTCAGATAAACTTTCATGTCAATAACTTAACCTAATTAATTTAGTTTTGAACCAGGACCTTGGTTATTTGGATCAAGCAGCTCCTGAAACGTAAGATGTGTCAGATTTTGTTGGCTACAGGTGTCATTTCAATGCATCAGACGCATATTTCATCATCAACGTACGTCTGTTCCAATAAAGCATCTTTGAGCTGCATTCGTAGGAAGCCAACACAACAAGACATGGTTAAGCGCTAGACCATATTAGTTACTCAGGTCATGTATCTGCGCTGGGATCTGCGTGACGAACGTGGACTCTGACAGCACTTGGTGCCCTCGACAGGCTGCAGCCGATAGCGTTTACCTCGGGGAGATCTGTCACAGCATCACTTGCCTGGAACTTCACTTGTAATCTCGCCTGCAATATTACAAAGCTGCTATTAAAGCAGCAGGTAGTGAGGCTGAGGCACAGAGCTGCTCTGTGGCAGCCACTCTAACTCCAGCGAGTGATGGTGATTTTTAAGACATCGCTTTGTAATACCGGACTTCCTTCTGCTTCACTTAGCCACTTCACTGGAGTGCCGTATAAAAGGGATCATTGTTTTTGTGTGTGCCAGGACGGCAATAATATCCGCAGCGGGGTGGAGAAGTCTTACAAACCTCCGTCCTCTATCTGCATATCCTGCTTCCATCCGTCTCTGTCTTTTCCCGTCATCCAAACACAATCTCAAAGAACTGCTCGGCTGCGAAGAAAAACTCATTTTCAACAATAGCCTTTTCAGACCGGACTGAGTTGGTTCATTGAGCGCAGCTTAACGTGCCGCTCTGTTTTGTGTCCCCCTTTAAATAAATAAGTCTTGTAAAGGATGAGGGGGGGGGGGGCTGTGCCAAAGCCCCGCTCAGTATTCACACCATGCCTTGGGAGAGCCCAGCAAGGTGCAGGCCTGTGGCCAGGATCTGGGGCTTCTGACTCTCTTCAACAGCCCGCCAACACCAGAGGCACGCCAGTCCGGCTCCGCCATTTGTACACCCTATTACAGCCTCTCCCTGTGGAGCAAAATAAGCCCTTTTAATGGACACCGAGACCTTTAAATAGACTTGATCACAGCGTGTATTATTTCAAGCGTAACAGCATTAGCATGAGATATAGTTTCACTCTCACTGTATGTTGTCATCACAGAAAATAGGTCCTGGCTATCATCCCTTTCTGTGAGGAAGCGAGGCAGATAAGGCCCGTGTTGTGTTCTCTCCAAATACATCACAGCTTCTCTTCACAGATAAGAGGATAATGAAGGCACAGACAGCCTAATGAATCCTAGATATCATTTCTCAGAACAGCCTGATAAAGTTTATGCTCTCAAAATTATTTGAGAAATGACATCCTCTGACTTGTCATGAGCACCGGTACTGTCAGTTACAGTCTTTCTGCGGTGTGACTCCCAGCTGGAGATGTCACTGCTCTTGCTTTTTTGTTTTTGTACTTGCTTTTTATTGGCTTGTCGCATGTGTGTTGAACATGCTGTGTGTGTTAGTTCCAGCCTTGAATCAAAGGTAACTGTATGAAGAAGTGCGTTTATGGCTTATTATTGCATTTCTCCTGAAAAAAATAGAAAAATAATACAAAAATCAGGCAAATATTGGATCATACAATGACATACATTCATGCTTCTGTACTGTCAATGTCTTTTTCAAGCAGGTAACATAATTTGTCAATATATGACGACATAAAATGTAAACTATAACTGCAACTAACAACTTCTTGATTGACCTCTGCAGATTATTATCTATTAATCAATTAATAAAAAAAAATATCCGTCACAATCGCCCAGAGATGGTGTCTTCAGTCTGGCCAACAGTCCAAAATGATATATATTTTTAGATATATATTATATTTCAGAATATAATACAATAATAATATATCATATTACAATAATTATAATATAATACACAGAAGAAAAGCAACAAATCCTCAAAATGAAGAAGCTGGAACCAGGAAATATGTAGCATTTTTGCTTGAAAAATGACTCAAACTGTTCATGTGTATCTGTTTCTATTTGACCCACTGTGGGTGTGTTTTGCAGGAGAAGCCAGTGCATCCACCATGTGGGATAACAACGCCTGGGTTTATTTCTATGACAACACCACAGAGGGAGAGCCTCCCTTCCTCATCCAGGACTTCGTTCACGCCCTGCAGCCTGATGCCCGCTTCATCATCATGCTCAGGGATCCAGTGGAGAGGTGAAATCAGTCTCTTGTTTTAGTTGACATCTGTGCAGAAATGCACAGCAGTAACATGCAGATAAAGCTCTGACACGCTACCACCACCTTTGTGCCTCCATCATAGGTGTACACTGTGGCTACAGACAGATACTTTCCATGTTTATACGAAACAAAAGACTGTCACTGAACCTGCGTGTAACATTTCATTATTTTGAGTTGTGGTGAAGGTACTGCTGTTTAAACTGGCATTACTTCCTGCTGTTAACACTGATTCACTTCAGAGAATGTCCCAACATGATGCTCTTTATGAACTGTTCTAGTCCTAATACTGAAAAATATTAGCCTATCCACCTGTATTCACATTCCTATTAAACTGTTCAGCAGTGCTCACAATGATTATGCATGTTGCCATAAAAATATTCTCAGGATCAATATCTTTCTTCACTCCATTTCACGCAATTTTTATGCTCAGTCAGGGGCTTTTATATTCCCTTTTAGTCGCCCATCACTGATATCTCCAGCTGGAGATAAATGCTCTCTGATAAAACCTGTCAGAAGGTGGTTTTAATGACCACTTATTCGAACAGTGTTAATCCAGTTCTACAGAAACTGTCATCTAATAGAGAATACTCAATCCTGCATTACTTCAGTACAATAGCAACACAGTCATTACATTCTCATTTTATACAGATAGATACTTCATCAATCCTGAGTGAAATTAAAGATTTTACAAATTTAATTTAGTCCTCATAATTTCTGTCTTCACTTTGCACCACTGGAAACTTTTCTGAAACAGATTCAGGAAATAGATTTTTCCATAAAATGCGAATAAAATTAGATTTACTTACAAATACTGATCTGTAAAAACCTGCAGAGTGTTTGCTTTCTTTTTTCACGTGTTAACAGAGCATCTCTTGTCTTGCAGGCTCTACTCTGACTACCTTTACTTTGGTATTGCCAACAAGTCTGCAGAGGATTTCCACGAGAAGGTGTCAGAGTCACTGCAGCTATTCGAGGGGTGCCTTACGGAGTACACAATGCGCTCCTGTGTGTACAACACTACTGTCAATAACGCCATGCCAGTGAGTGGACCCTCCTTCCCCCTTTTGTCTCAGAGCCCCTGCAGAAAAAACACAATTTAGCGACCGGCGTATAAGCTGGTGGGAAGAAAAGAAATAGAAAAAAGGAGTGAAAAAGACAGATGGAGTGAAATCCACACTTCATTAGCACATGCTAAAGCTTGCAGGGCAGATTTTATAAAAGGGATTGGCACTGGTGACACTGTCAAACCACCGAACAGGGCTGTGTCTGGAGACGCTCTTTGTACTGGAAAAGCAAGTTTACCAGTGCTGTGAACGTCCTTCTCACTCACAAAGAAAGGCTGAGTCTATGTGTCAGGCAGTGCAGGGCCTCAGTGTTGGGCCCCTGGCCAGCTTTTCCCACAGAGCCTTGAGGCAGAGTGGCTGACAAGGAGCCTGTCCTCTTTTGGCTCCCCCTCCAGGCTGCCTGATGCTCTGAGGTCCTCCCCTCTGACTGCTGCTGACAAGCTTTCCGGCCCTCCGGGAGCATGCTCACTCTGCCGCTGGCCTAATTGTCCATCCACTAATATCTCCTCAGAGTTATTAGACCATGTGAAAAGCATTACAGCTGTCCTTACAGCGGTCTCTCATGCCTGTGGCTCCTTGATAAAAGTTTTAGAGCCAAGATTATGGTCCGAGGAGAAAAGACAAATAAACACCAGTCTGAGAACAGGATTGGCCTTCGCTGTTGCACCAAATTGATTTAACAAAGGGCAGAGTTGCTGGCCTGGCTTACAATCATTTATTCTGGATGGCCTTTCAGTTTTGCTAAAGACGCAAAAGGACACAAAGACGATTCCTTCTTCTCCTAGTAATAAGGTATTTTGTTTACGCCTACTGTTCTGCAATGAACTGTCTCGTGGGAATCTAAAAATCCATTTCAACAACAATTAGGCTATAGATATTCAAGTTGTGATACAAAAAGTTTTTGAAAATGTAGGCTTAACAGATCACAACAAAGAGGTGAAACCATGAAGCAAACTACAACAACATCATAACAGTAATCATGTCAGAGTATAAAATGATTATCTGGTGCACGGGCAGGTGGTGATGCACGTTTCTGATTCTAGAGGAAACTCAGTCTTTCTCAAATCAGTCACCCACATGCCAGCACATGTTCACATGGAGCCGAGCATCACCCAGCTGTACGCAACAGTCCCCTCCCTCTCCTGTTCAAGACAATTAACCATGCATGCTCTCCTGTGCCAGGTTTCTTAAACAGAGCTCTGTATTGATTCTCCTGTTTTGTGTTTCAGGTCAGGTTGCAGGTTGGCCTGTACATTGTGTACTTAATGGACTGGCTCACCGTCTTCAGCAGGGAACAGATCCTGGTCCTGAGGCTGGAAGACCATGCCTCCAACAGGAAATACACAATGCACAAAGTCTTTGATTTCCTCAGCCTGGGTGAGTATAAAGCAACACATGCCAGCATATGATAAACTTTCCCACCAGCGCCTCTGAATTAACAATAAAGACAAGTGAGGATATGTAATGTTAAATGCATTGCTTTCAGCCATGTGTGCATGTAAGTACTCAAGGGAGGTAATTAGGGTTTTCTGCTGTCTACCATGTTAACAAAGAGCAGTGCATGTAGTGCAACAGAGAAATATGTTGATTTTGAAGTCACGTTTATCCCGCTAGCTTAAAAAAGAAAATTAAATTTCCTTCAGCTGTAGTTCTGAACTTTCTTCTACCTTCTATATTTTCAGTATCAAAGATGCCATTCCTTCCTTCTGATGTTAGTCTCAGGCCGGTGTGTGTGTGCGACAGTCAAATACAGTTTTACCCTGTGGTCTGGAAGCCCCCCTTGTCTCACTAGTTCAACCCACAGTTTAATTGCCCCAAAGCTCAGACTTAGCTCTTCAAAGAGTTGCCAACACCAGCCAAGATGTGATTACCTCCCAGAGCGTCATATCTTCTGCTCAGAGCTGTGCTGCGACATCTCCAGAGTCCTTTACTGTATTCTTTGTTCCATTTATTCAGTGCTGCATGTGTGTTTTACAGGACGGCCGTCAAAAGAAATAGAGTCTGAGATCACAAGAAGTCCAGCTTCAAACACCAGGAGGCCGGCTGACAAAAACCTGGGGCCCATGCTGCCCATCACTAAAGAGATCCTGCGGGATTTCTACAAGCCGTTCAACGTGAAATTGGCCAAAGTGCTGCGGAACGACTCCTTCCTCTGGGAGAACAACTCCAAACTCTGAACGAACCCACCTCCCCTTTTATTTCAGTAAAAAGAAACCACTGACATCAGCCAGCCTCTTCGTTTTAGCGTCGTCTCTCTCAAGTGCCCATGAAAATCTACTTTTTTTTTCCAATTTAAATTATTTTCTAAGTTATAAAAGCAGAGATGAATCAAAGATAGAAAATAGCACAAGCGAGTATGGTGATTTTGTTTGAGTGAGTGACAGTGAGTGAATGCGACGTTGGCAGGTCTTGATTGTTTTTGTTGTTTGTGAGATGTATAAAATTAAATAGTGAATTCAAAGTATTTAGCCTTGTGTCGTCATTTTTGAAGTTTAATTAAAAGAGAGTCCAACATTAAGAAGATGAGACATACTGTAATAGTTTTGGTCCTCTTTGTGATTCACTCTCTATATAATCTGTAGTGAGAATTAGCTGAATGAGGTGGACTGTAATGAAAGGATAAGTTTAGTGAAACAACACCACCTTCTACTGGAAACCACACGTCACTGCAAGCTGAAAGTTGCTCTCGTTTAATACTATTGCTGATCCTAATAGCAGCAGACCAAAGCCTGAAATATAAGTAGGGCTGCAAGTAAAAATTATTTCCATAATAGATTAACCTGTTGACTATTTCCTTGAATAACTGATGTTTTTTTTTGGTCTGTAAAATGTCAGAAAATTGTGAAAAAAATCACAGATCAGTGAAGAAGACAAATATTCAAATATTTGTTCTGGTCCTCAAAACTCAAAAATATTCAGTTTACAGTCGTAGATGAGTAAAGAAACCAGGAAATATTCAGAAATATTCACAAAAGGAGGATATTTTCCCTCAAACAATTCTTCAAATCGATTATCAAAATAGTTGCAGCTTTAAATAAAACACATCAAATAGAATAAATTCAAGTGCATTCTTCAGATAGTTGCTTGCTGTGTTTGGATGTTAAATGAGTTTGAAAGGAAATGACAAATATTAGTTGCTGTCTGTGGCTGAGTGAGTCAGCTGACAGGCAGCCATGTAATTCCTCTGATCAGGCCTTCAGAAGAATTTCCTCGCTCGCTGTTGAATGCAGTCGTAAACACTGAATAATGACCAGACAATCTTGAACTAGAAATGTTCATGATGTGATTTGAGGTTATTAAAACTGAAAAATTGATGTGGCAATTGAAACAAAGACTATTGAGACACAAACAGCTAATGGGGAAAACGACAACGAGGTACTGTGGTAATATAATGTGTTTAAAACACTGCTGAACAGTCTACATTAAGGAAATATGATCATTTGATATTAAAATATTGAATTTGCAATGTACACTTTCCCCCCCACCAGAGGGCAGACAACACTTTCGAAATATACTGTAGAGTATTTATCTAGCAACAAAAGCATCCAGGTGATCTAGTGTGCTTATAAATTAAATTAAATGATCAATTTAATTAAGAGGAAAGCTGCAAGATGTATTGAACAACACAAGAATCTTCTTCTCGGATGTAATGCAAGCAGACTTTACTACTGACTTCTCCCTGAAGTTAAGACCGATTGCAGGATAAAAAACAGGGATTGCAAATCATTTGCACACTTTGTTTGGAGTTGGACAGTGTATCTGGTTGGAGCCTCCAACTAACTTCTATTTCCTTGGAATTCACACACATTAAAGCTTCTGTCATCTTAGCCTATGATCTATCAGAATGCAGTGACTGACAGGAAGCTGGACAACTACTGCTAAAGCTGCTGAGGAAACTCCAGAGAGTTTCTGAAACACACATAAGATCACACTGTTTTACATTCCTTTGCATTGAATTTTGGCTTCAGTGTCCAAGAAATACAACCTGTTAGGTGTTTCTTTCAGGCAGGATTATAGCTGTCTGTTGGACAAAAGAATAATTCAGTTGAGGAACTGATTTATAATGGTAATAAAGAGTTGATACTTGACATTTAGGTTCTGATCCCATTACATCTCACAAGGATAGAGCAAGCTCAGCACAGTGGAGACTGCGGAGTGACGATAATAAACTTCACCCCAGGGAACTGCTGCTCAGGGCCCACAGGTGGATGCTGGGATGGAGGTGGAAATGTCATATGTAGAGCAGCAAGCATGTGCAAAGGAGCCTAGCAGAAGCAGCGTGGCAGAGAAGAGGCAAAAAATATATCACAAAAACTATATGTGTCTTCAATGTGCAGAGTGTCACTGATCACCATACAAAACCATTGCAAAAAAAATAAAAAATAAATACAATAAAAACAATCTGCAGCAACACGCAGACACAAGTGACCTCAGCGGTAGATTTATTCTATAAAATAAAAATCAGATGACCATAAGCACGTGGAAAGTTTGAGAGTGACAGTGACTGATGTTGAGTGCAGCAGCAATGTAAACCATAAACATAAATTAACCCAACATAAATATAAGGAAGCAACTTTTCATCTAAACCTTGAGTTTTTTGTCCTAATATTCTCTAATAATCACATAAATACAATGTGCACAACAAGACAGCAGCCCAAGTGTGAAATATGCAGCAATTCATCCCCCAATAATTCATCATCACAAATCAACAGCATGAAAAATTTCACAATGCATGTCCCAAAATATAAACAAGCAAAAGAAAACAAGTTGAGCCCCTAACAGTAAGCAGTATATAATAACTCATAATTAATAACCAACCAAATAAAATACTTCACAGAAATATGGCAGCAGTAGGTGGGTGACAAACAGCAAGCAAGAGAATGTGAGGCTGGCTGTTAGCAGAAAAGACATATATTGAATAAATTAGCATAAGCAGCACCTTACCCAAATTGAAGAAGTGACAGCAACAGTGAATCCTTTGGGAAGATTTTGACACATGAAAAAAAAATCCATGTTCATTTTAGTTTAATCATCACCTGTCCAGGTAACTTGGCCCTGAAAGATGGAGGAAAGACATCATTTCCTCCTCTGCTCTTCTTCTAACTCCTTTCCTGCAGCCTGAGCAGGAAAATGCTGCCCTCCACAGACAAGGGGATATAGCTGCAAGAAAAAGTAAACTATTTAGAATACATGCAGATATTTTAATTATTAACAGCAATATTCTATATTTTTATCATTATGAAAGAAAAAAACATGAAATGACCAAAACTGATCTGAGCATCTATTTATTATATGGATCTAAAAATACAGAAATGGATTGTAAATGCACGTAATAATTACTTCAAATTACAGAGTCAAGTTGTTATCGGAAATGATATCCTCAGCAGAAACCAGTGGGCTTGGGATGATGTCACAGACAGTGTTGGAAAGTTTCAAAAGACATAAAAAGTGCAGTGATGGTTTTGGTCCTGTCATGGATTTGTTGGTGAAAAGTAGCACATAGTAGACTACTCTGTCATCCTTGTTGCTGTATGGATCCCCCTTCCTTCAAAGAATCTGGATGCAGAAAGCATGACAATGGAGTCCCTGAACCTGTAATGTCGGATGCCACATTTATGGGATTCACGACAGGATGTTGGATGTGGCTGGGAGAGACTTTGTCCCCAGGTCCATTTCTCCTCTGTCAGTTTGGATAAGCTTCGAAGCTGGCTTTGGCACTCTCTCTTTTTCTTTTCTTTCCTCATCAAGTATCTCTTAACTCCTGCTCTTCCTTCTGATCATACTTCAGCCCAGTGAAATCCTATTGTGGAGTGAGACTTATTAATGTGAGTTATGACCACAAAAATGCCACTTTCACGACATCTCCAGCTCGTCACTCTCCTGTGATCCTTTCAAACCAGCCGACAAATCGTCTGTTGTCAGTGATTAATGGAGAGTGTCTCAAGATAACAAGAAAGAAAGATTAGGATAAACAAGTTTATGCTACAAACATTTGCTAATCCATCATTCTGATTGAGAGCTCTGATTTATATTTGAAGAGGCATCTGTGAGGCCAGTCATGTCCGCATATGATGGAACAAGGCAGGAATGCAGGAAACAAACAGATCTTCAGAGAAGAGTGAGGAAATAAACAATACAGTATATATATATAATCTTTGATATTACAGGGTCCTGCTCGCTTCTCTTTCCTAACATTCGTGGGATATTAAGGCTTCAGCCCAAACATCTGTTTATGATATACAGTGCTAAGCAATTTTATCTATTTTGGACACATAAATAGAAATTTTTCCTGGCATAGAAAATGATTACTGATTGCCCTTCTTCTTTCTACTCACATTCTATGAAGTTAAGTTATTGTGATGGCAGCTTGCAGGTATTTTCATATTTTTGGGCAGTAGGCATTTTATAAAGCTTGTTGCTCAGGCTCTTTTGAAAAAAAAACAAAAAAAAGAAACTCTATGGTACCTCCAAAGTCAAGGGCAGCCCAAAAAATCATTTTCCTGCATCTTTATTATTTGCCCTAATGGTTCTTGATTCTGCTTTTTTTTTTAATTTATCAGACCAAACTCTTAACGATGTGCTAAACTAGATGTTTCTTCCTTGTTTTTCCTCTTGTGGACTTGCAGTTGTATCATTGTTCAGTGGAGTTAAATGGATCCAGGGTCACTGCTTTACATTAACTCGCAACTCAGAGTCCAGCCAAGCATTTCACAACAAGGAGAGTACAGAATGCTAATGTGGTTACATCTGCAGGGAGTACCAAACTACCAGATGCCCTTCAGGGTGGCCTGCAGGAGGAGCACCACTGCTCTACTGTCAAGGTCCTGATGATGCACTGAGAAAACCCTTTGTGCTTTAGAAACCGAGACTCATAATTTTGTCATTAGTATGAATAATTTCAAAGACAATATGTTCATACAGAAAAAAAAAAAACTTTCACAACATTTGTTTGTGATCAAATGCATGCTTCCATCAGGATTATCTTGCCATTCAAATTAAAAGCTGTCACTGTTATTAGAAATGTGAACATCTGGCGCTCTTCAGTCACATCCAGCTGGAGCGTGTCCCAGCCGCTGTGGATGTGGACAAAGAATTAGAAACACAGGTGTTCAGGAAGGGAGCGTTTTCAGGGAGGAAAACTGAGGGCTCCGGGATCCAGGCCACAGGCCGTGTAGTCAGCCTGACATTGTTATAGATCAGCTGGAGACCTTATTGCAATGAACAGATGAAGAGCTTATTCATCACCAAAAGGTCTTCAAAGGGGAGACATTCCTACAACCTCCGCAAAAACCACAAACAACAATAAACTTTCCAGTATTGTAGGACGATGACAAATGTAATAGTTTCTGCAGGGATCATAAAATATTACTGAAACTGGACTGAGCCAATGCAGAATGTAGAACACCATAAAGTAGCCAGATAGATGTCCAAAGTACTTTTTGTCTCAATTGGCATGAATACACAGCTTACTGTGCATGTTGACAAGTTATTATTCAAAAAGCAGAGAAAGCATTTGCTTTGGAAATTTAGGAAAAGTGACTTTTACAGATGATTGGCTTCACGTCAGTAGTCTTGACGTAGGCCAATGAGTAGCAGCGGAAACGAGTACTGACAACACTGACATATTTACAAATTTACTGATGTGTCCAGATATGTAGAATAGATATGTTGAATGCTAACTTTGAATGTCGTTGAATGAAGAACAATATACTTCAACTTGGTTTGTCACTGTGACCCCTTTGCATACTTATTTGATCCCACTGTTAATGCAAAATATTGATTAATGCAGCTTTAAAATGCAGAATATTCATTCCATATATAACAATATTCCAGTCCCTTAAGGGCAACTGCTTTTCATTCATCTCTTCTTACGCCATCGTGCATGAATTTGCACAAGCCATAGCGTGAAAATACTGTAGTAGCCGAAGGCTGGAAGGCTCTTTGACTATCCTTGCATTCATAAGTTCCACCTCATATAGCTCAAGCACTTTCCCTCTCAATATCATGCAGGCATTGATCACTGGCTGTGCTGTTGAGGTATTTCTCTCTCCAGTAGAAAAGGTTTTGAACTATAATTTCACAAAATATTAGGTTTGACTGTGCTTTGTTTCCATACGTGCTCATTACAAAGCCAGAAGGAAGGAAAACATGTCTCCCTGCTGCACTAATCAGGATCAGGTTTAAAATATCTACAAAAAACAGCTGAACCTGCTTCAGAACATCTGCCTGAGCATTACACGCTGTGAAAGCAGTGTCACCACCTGACTGCTGGGTGGTGTGATCCTGCACACTGCATATATTGACTATAATCAAGCCAATAAAAATGGATTATATCTTTGACTTCACTGGCAAGACCAGGAGAACATAAGCTGACACAGACGTCAAGACTGAAAGCATACTGCTCTGCTTGTGTAGCGGTCGAGCAAATTGACCATCTCGCCACATTTTGCGGTTTCCATGGACACAGGAGAAGTATTGCTTAGATCCAACATCAGCTTCTTCTGTGATGTGAATGTTCACAGATACAATTCAACCAAGTTTGGAGTCAGAATTATTCAGAAGTAGATTTATGTTTCAATGTGTTTAAAATCCACAACAAAGCAAATAACATAATGCAACGTGCATTTCAAAATTTGACATATAAGTCTAGGAAGAACGGCGCATCCGGCCATACTTACATTGTGTGTATACATATATATGTCATTAAATTATACACAGCACCATCATAGAAGCCAAACAGTGACAGCATCAATGCCTCACAGTGGGGAAATTCAGCATGCTTGAACCAAGATGTGAGTCCCGCTGCCTGTCTGCATATCAATAACGCCAGGACTTCAGATACATCCATAATGCAATACACATGATTTAAAGTAATAAATCCAAGGTCGAAATATGCCACTTTTTTCATCCATAAATGTGTCATATTACATTTCGGTGGACGTGTCAATAAATACATAAATAAGACAAGTCGGGGGTTGTCTGTACCTGCTCGTCCTCACTGAACTCTAAACATCAGAAAGTATTAAATATGTTGGCCACAAGCTGCTTTGACACACTCAAGGTTATGCCTGATAAATGATCGCAAAATGTCTTTGCATGCGTACAGTTTTGAGTGTTTCTGGAGTTTATGCATGTATTAATCTGGGTCTGCCCTAATGCATCCAGCAAGAAAAAGGTCCACATTTGTAATCTACTGTGGTTCTAATGTTGTTCAGTCTGTGTGTGATATTGCATTTTCCCCAAGTCCCAATTACTCTTAACTATGCTGTTTATCAAGGGAAACTTGGTCTTGCCATGTCTTGCTGAAAACCATTATACATTATTATTTCCACCCTTAGATTCTCCATCTCGAAGCAGTCGCCTCCCCTCCTTTTCATCAATTACAAGGTGCCAAAGCAGCAGCAGGGAGGTATTTGCCACTGAGCCTCCAACCTGTCACTCTGGGCACTGACGTCCAATTAATGAGATTTCAGCCGGGGATTTTCTCCCTATAAGAGATTATAGAGAGAGGCAGAAGCCATCACTCTCCCACCTTGGGTATTCTGCAATGAGAAAGACAGCTATTGTCACAACATCACTGCTTCAAGCTGCTCCGCTCTGTCGCTTGATAAGCAGCTATTTGATCTGCTTAGTTCAGACTATAGCAGGTTTTTTGATGCAGACATCCTGGCTCTTTCAGACAGCACGTTTAGGATCACATCCCATGCTTTAATAAATGTTGACTGTGTCTAAGTAACCTCTAAATTACAATATTCTGTGAAAGCCATGTGTGTAGCAGTCAGTGGAAGATAAATATGGAACATACATATGCTGTAATAAGCTTTTATGGCTGAAAATCATCCTAACATAATACAAAATAAAAGCACGAAGAGGAAATTCTATAAATTATTCAATAATTATTAAATATCTTTCATGAATAAATAATTCTTGTATTTTATATCAGGCTACTCGGCCAGAACGGTTCAGCTGTGGTAAGGTTATGTTCATGCTGCTCATTCACCATAGTGTCCATAGTAAACAAGTTAATGTTGGATGATTTTGCTTTGTATGTAAATTCCTTTCTGTGGCAATGTCGGTAGAAATATGCCCTCTATCAAGCGGAGTTGACTACTTCCTGTAATGTGGAGGTTGTGGTGAATGGGTATCATGTGACCTTTATGCATCTACTTTCATGCAGAGTTTGTATCCTGTAAAAGGCCTGAAATTAACATTTGCCTTTTGATTAACTACAACCATGATCTTTCCTTAACCGTAAGTGAGTGGCCTAAGTTGCCTAAACATAAACAAACCTTAACCGCAGAAAGGTGGCAGATCAGAAAAAGCCTGTGGGTCATTTTGGAAACTAATGAAAAACAACCAAAAGAAGTGCCCTGCCCAAGGATCACGGAAAAGTTCAGAAATATTCTGGTAACCAGGGCAAAGATGCTAATGAGGTTCTGGATGCTGCAGCATTTGCAACTGAAGGCAGGAACAAAATGTGGCTGTGGGTTGAAATAAACTCAACTCACCATAGTCTGAAAGTATTGACTGTACATTGGTATATTGTGATTTCCAAATGAGAATTAAGAGTAAATAGCACCTTACTGGTCAATGCCCTTAAACAAACACAACCAAGTCTGCCATGTTTCCATCTTTAAATTGTGGTGAGCAGATGGATGACTGGTTTAAAAATCCTTTATGCCAGCATGTAAACTCTTCTGTAACTATACTATGGAAGTGCCTCAAGTGGCATCGCAGCTACACATGCGTCATGCATTCGGAGAAACCTGACACTTGCTTTGAGGTGTGCAGGGAGGGAGAGGAGATTTCATGTCTCAAAGCCTTTGAGGTATAACGCTACAGCTCTTTTGGATGCCTTCTGTTTCCTCCTTCATCCCTCCACCCAGACAGTTTCCGATGGGCGTTGTCTAGATGGGGAGTGGGCGAGCGCAGCGAATGCCTGCCTGGCTGGAGAAAGACTTTGCCAGTTGAGTCTGTCTTCAAGTCTCCAGCCTCGAGCTGTCCACCCACTCCAGATCCGTTCTTCTGTGATTCTCAGCATCACTCTCAGGTGTAAAGGCTGAATCCTTCCATGCAACCTGTTCAGACTTTTCCGTATGCAGTGTCTATCCACATCAATTATATGCAAACCAGTGCTTTTAAAGCATCCAGGTGGGGCATCAGGCCTGTTAAGGGATTATTATCTTTGCCTAAGGTTGATAAAATGTCAGAAGTTGTACTTATTAGTTGTGCAAATGTTCAGTGGAATCCTCTTTTCCTTATGACTGAAATAATTTAAGCCTAAGGCTAGACATCATAGTGTCGAATGCTTCTTTAATGCCAGATATAACACAATCCTTGTGATGAGAGCGTTATCTAACTTAGAAATAAATCACTTTTAGATGGAAAATATGGTTTTAATAAGGAGAGTGTTGGCTTTGTTTTGTCTCCTTGTCAAAATGAGGCTGTTGTAGTCACGAGTGAGTGGAGGAGAAAGAAAAGGAGAGAAAGAGCTTCATGAAGAGCTGACTGATATGATGAGGTGTGACACATGGGGCGACGCTCCATCTTTGTGTTGGAACTTGCCCGGACGCTCCACAGAGAGCTTGTACGGTTTAATTTCAGCTGCTTGTTAACATGTAAATGATTGCAGAGTCCATACAGGTCTTGGCTGAAAGGAGAAACAGCTTCAGCAAATGAGTGAAGAGGGGCAACAAGTTAATTAGCCTCCCCAGCAAAGGGATATCATGTGGTGTTAGAAGACATTCAGCACAGTACTAAACTCTAACAGCTGTGTGATTTACTGTTCAGGGCTACTGTTTGTTTGGAAATGCTGAGTTTGGACTTCAAACACACACCCAGTGTGGATCAGGAAATTCGCCTGTGCTTCGTCTCTGGATGCACAAACTGGTTAAGAGCAGTTTAAGCCCCCGAACTGATTCCCCTACAGGAAAGAAGAAACTTTCCTCTGGTTAAAGCCTGCCCCAGACAGAGTGGGAGGAGATGGAGATGAAAACAGATCCTAAATGTGTCAATGTATGATTCCCAGAGAGATTTCAAATCCCTTTTTCACTTCTATCCATACCAATAAAATGACTCAGCAATGTGTCAGCATCCTGGGCTGGTTTGAATCTATAAGAGAGAAAGTAAAAAGGGTTGTTTTTTAGTCACCTGCCTGCATCTACAGGACGACGCTGTGCTGCCTGTCTTCCCTCTCCTCTCCCTCATCTCTCCTGCTCTGCTTCTCCCTCCCTCACTGCATTTTTCCCAGACTAAGGCGTCCATGGACCCTCTGGCTCCGCTGCTTTCGTCAGTGACTTGGAGCGCTCTGAGAACTTTGTGAACTCCTCGTGTTGGAGTGGGAAGGGAGAGGAAGGGGAGCAGTTGATGGGATACAGCCCGGCAGCAGCAGCAGGCTCCTCTGGAGACGGCATTGGGACTCACAGCTGGAGATAATCCCCTGGGTCATGACTAGACAGCAGCGCCTCAGCCTCCTAACCCCCCTAGCTCTGCTGGGGCTCCTCGCAGGGCTTGCAGACCTCAGCCGTGGCTCTGCTGGCGAAGATGAGGATTACTACATGCAGGAGCTGCTGACAAGAGAGCAGTATAACCAGGTCCAAATGCTGGAGAAGCCTGTGGCCTCGATACCTGACAGACATGAGCACCCCAGCCAAAACCCTGGCAAGAAAGTGACCAAGGGAAAGGCAGGCAGCAGCAGGCAGTCAGATAAAACCACCACTGATGCAAAATCAGGTAAATGCACTGTCATCTCTCATCAAGGCTCAACTTGCTAGACAGTTTCAGTTTCAAGCCCTCTCTTGTGCACTTTCTCAATGTTTTTTCAGTGGGGCAACTATTCAGCAATAATTATTTTTTTTAGATACTGAACATCTGAGCTAGAAAGCTAAAGTTCTGCAGAAACTTCTGAAGTCAGAGTTGTCACTAGATGACAGTGTATGGCTAATCATTTGGGCTTTTTTTGATTATTAATCAATGATAAAAATAACAAGGTGCTTCTGCAGCATTTTGGATCAGCCAGTGGTTTTAGTCAAAGTTTAGCACCTCAGACTTCAGAGGAGCAGCTAAATTCAATTCACATGCTGATGGATGTGCAGAGAAAAAAAAAATAACAGTGACCTCCTCAGATAGTTTTCCTTTTCACCCCCTCCCCACCGTTTGCATAGATCAGAGCCATGTTTCTGCACACAGCAGGATTAACAGCCTCACCCACCAGTGAAGGTCGGGACTGCATTAGGAGCCAGAGCACATGTGAAATCCACATTTCTTTTTACCCCTAAAGCAGTGAGACACAGCAGTGCTATCCTTTTGTAGTCCACATGGAAACGTACAGCTCAGGACTCTCAGCACATGCAGTAGCAGGTTTGTAGGTAAGTTTGAGATCCCGCCAGGTGATTGGAGGACAGTAACAGGCGTCAGAGCTTTTGGTTGGTTGGTGGCGGATGATTTAGAGCAGCTGTGTCGACAGTGACCTCATGTTTCAGGCATCTGGCTTCACGTAGCAGGGATACCTGCTGCAGGTGGGAACAGGAGCATGATAAAAGTTGTTTGTTTTATCTCCATCACACTGCATCGTGTTAATAAGACAATCTGTTTTCTAGTCTCATGAGTAATGGTAGGAATATTATTATATTTGGGGGGACCTTATTTTAGTTATTCATTAATAATGCAAGGTTATATGATTCTTTATTTAAAGTCATATTCTGTCCTGTTTATATTTAATTTTTCTGCAAATTTTTGTAAGAAAAAAAATTTAGAAAATGAAATAAACCAACACCAAATTATTTAAGGGGGCTTAAGAAGAATATTTCCTAATGATGCCACTGCCATCAGGCCCACTATATTTTTTCAACATTTTTCATTGATGTAAATCAAAAAAATAAGTTTTTTTTGGGCGTAATTAACTCGCACATCAATATATTTCTTTGTACTGTTGTTTTTGTCATGAATGCTTTCAACAGAATGTGATGATCAATTTTTTTCTTAGTCAAAAAAGGAAATAAAATTCACCAAATTATCCAGGGGGGTGCTTAAGACTATTTTAAGGGGGCTTAAGCCCCCCCAAAATGGGCCTAGTGACACCACTGATGTTTACTGTATTATTACTAGTATGATTGTGGCCTGGATCTCATCAATGTCTAAACGATCATATCTCAGAGCCTTCTGTATCCGTTATGGTGAGCCACATATGCGGCTCGGAGCATTGTTGAGGATTTAACCTGTCTCCAGAATGAGAAGAGGATAAAGAGTTTCAGATGTGAGGAGGATTGTTATCACATGGAGTCGATCCTAACCTGACACTCAGTCAAATCACTTCCATGACTCCCTGGTGCCATGACTGATCTGAACCTGGAGGCAAATATCTTAAACACGGTATCACAGTTATAAAGATCTTATATGAGCATTGGCCAGTGTCTCTTGGTTCAGACCCCAATTTTGAATCTATCCATATGTCCAGCACTGAATCCAGCCAAGGTTTTTTTTTTCTTCTGTGTCAACGCTCCCTCTCCATGTAAACAAAGGTGATCGGACCTGTCGAAGCCCCGTTTCAATGATGGAAAAAAGTTTTATTTCTGTTCCTGCGTTAATGTCATTTCCTTCCTTTCTTAGTGAAAACAGCCAACAAAAAGTCGGAGAAGAACAAGAAGAGCGCCCTTAAAACCCCGAACAGCATCACAGAAGGAGAGGGACAATACAACTCAGTACGAGAGGGTGAGTGAACAACTGTTGACACTCTTCACTTGTTATGGAAAATTCATGATCTCATAAAAATTCTGCTTCCCTCAGACGTGCATGGGTCATTTCTCCAGTTTCACGGGAGCTGTTAGGATGGGAGAAAAGAAACAAACTCAGCGATGACAAATATTTTGGAGAGAGGGAGAGTTTTTCAGAGAGCATATTTTCCCTGAGAGGAAAAGTCTGGCAATACATGACGCTGCTCTCAGAAGTGGAGTCAAGCCACAGACGCAGGGACGTCTTGGTTGCCTATGAAGCATTGTGTTTGGTTTCCATGGATCACGGTATATTTGACGAACTGAAGCCAGGATGCCCCTGCAGACAGGTTTTTGACAGACTAAACTCACTCAACTGAGAGCATGATTTAAGGCATGTGTTTCGACCTCAGACTTTCCAGCTCTGAACGTGGTGATGTTGCACCTTCTAGACTTATTTACACAGCACCAGACATCTCTAGCATAACTGAAAGCTATATTTAATAAGTCTTGGAGGTTAAGAGAGGTTGGGGTGGCCAACTGTGGATTTATGTGTTTGTGTTGAAACTATTGTAAGGAACCTACTGAGTCAGATGGAGAGGCTGCCATTTTTAATTTGGCACTTGGGAGTGGGAGCAGAAAGTTGGATATTCTCACATGTTGGAAACTGGGAACTCTATGCCGACACGCCTGGCACAAAGAAGCCCACACAGTCAAGATCTGGAAGGCTCAGGCTCCCAAAATCATGTTTTCACGGCTGAAACTCTGCGACTCAACACCAATCTGTTTTCCAAATTTGTCTCCTGTTAGCTGATTATTTATGTAAAAATTACACACTTTACAGATCATAAGAGCTGAATTACTCAAATGTTAAATCATGCGGTCAGTGTTGTAGGTGTAGGAGATCCTCAGTGCCACATCCTCACATACCAAAGCAAGAGGGAATTCATTAAACGGGGGACCAGCGAGGATTTTTAAAGTTTGATTCAGCGGATGTTTCAACGGCCCATTCATTCCCATCAGACGTTAGAGAAATGTGTTGAAACAAGATGTTTCCGCTCAGCATCACATGTGCAGAGCCAAGCTGCAGAGGCTGAGTTTAGGCTGTAAAAAAATCTTTCATGTTTTGATGATTCAAGTCCTCTTGCAGCCTCGTTTCTGTATTAAGAACTGACTGCTCAAAGATGACAATCGCACCATTACATTATTATAAACCAAACATAAACATTCAAATATGAATAAATACACCTAAAGTGTTTTAAATCAGCACCACTAGAAGGAAACGCCTGATTAATTTTGATCTAAGAATTGGTTTTGAGCCTCATGGCAAGAGTCCTAAAATCAACATATGAGGCCCTGAATGTATTTTCTATTAGACATTTTTGTTCAGGCCAGATGTTGTGTTCCTCTTGTGGTTGATTGCATTCAGATGGTAATGATGATTTAGGGCTTTGCAACATGGCATGCACCCATCTATTTCTCTGTCCTGCTAACCTTGATCGTTTGCTGCTTAAAGGGCTCCATTCTGAAAGCCTTCAGACTTACAGTGTGTCTGATTCCAGGATCTGTACATCAACACATGTTTTATTGCTATATAGTGTTACTGTGAATACTACACTAACTGGCGGCTTGTTATTAATCAACTTTTATGCAGCAGTTTTACAGCAGGAATTAATTTGCCATCAAGCTATGTTTGCGTTATGCACCAAAACATAAATTGTCTCATGCATATGTGGATTTTGGATGCTGGTCCTCTTTATCTCTGGCTTCTCTACAAATCCTGTGTTCAAAGGTCTTTAGTGTCTCAGGCATACCAAGCTGCTGGAACAGTTACGCAATATAAAAGTTAGCTTATATGTCCAAAATCACATGAAAAAATGTATTTTTCTTTCTTTGTGTCTGTTGGACTTCTGGGTGTTCATTTGTGGAGGCAGTCCTGGCTGTATGACAGCAACATGTGCAGCATATGCCGCATGTAAAAACAGGCTGGTGCCCAAACGGAAATTCTTGCTCTGAAATTCTATCGCTGTGATCCGGATTTTAAGTCTGCAAACAGCATCATCTGACCCAAAGAGCTGCTGGGCAGTGGGGATTTCACACATCAGCCTTGATTTTGCTCATTTGGCACTCACTAGTTGATATCCACTGTAGCGTGAAAGGATGAGCCAATCTCACACAAAGAGCTCTATTTAGTGAGTCTCTGCAATCACTTAAAGACAGGCATTTGTTCAAATGAGCTGCAAACTCCCTCTAGCACCAAATGAAACATTCTTAAGTGATGTGCAGCTTTCTCTTTTTTAACACTGAGCTTCTTTAAAATAAAAGAGTGCTTTGAAGAATACACACCTGCCAAACCATTGCTGTGGCATCAGTGGGTGTTACTGGATAATTGCCATACTCAGGGAGTTAATTACGAGATGATTAGTCGTATTGATGATGGCTGCTAATTGCTATCATCCCACACTCAGTAAAGATATGAACTATAGGACAATGCATTGTGGAGTACTTATAGTTTGCACTGGAAGGATGCCTGCACAGTATCAGTGGTATCACTACTGACAGTGAGTAGCATGTGATTGTAAAGTCTGAGAAAATAACCCAGATAACTCAGCTCTGACCTGGAGAAATCAAAAAGCAGAATCCCTGCATTACAAACGTGGTGGTAGCATCATTTTATGGGAAATGTAGGATCCATTTTTTGACCCACGCTGCTGCTAGAATTTTTTTTTTTTTTTTTTTTTTAATGCATCTGTTCCACAACTTTATGGAAGAGCAAGTTGAAATTGCTGGAGTACTCCAAGGAAACTATGTTGTCCAAAAGAAGCCCACATCTTTTTATGATTTTTATCCAATACAGACTGGGATCAAACCCCCTCCCTCCCATTTGAAGCATGCATACCAGTGCTTCAGCATACAGTGGGTAGGTGATCAGTAATATGAGAACAATCATAAATCCTTTCTGACACTGAACTATATTCCTTTGATCAAATTATATATCTTTTCCCAACACCTTTAAACATGTGTGACAGGCTTGCAGCTGTAATTTTTCTTTGCTTTCATGATATCACTTCAGTCATTTCAGCAATTTACTTGCATATTAAAGGTGCCATTAAATGGCTGTGATGGGTGTGCATTACATAAATACAAAAGAAGAAACTCTGTTAGTGCACAGGCATTAATCTATGAAAATTGACATTTTGAGATTCATAGCAGTCCGTCACACTGTTAAACTTCATTTCCTTCACATATAAGGCTCACTTTTGGAAAATGGAGCTTCCAAGTTGAGAGAAAAAGAGACTGAAGTGTGAACATGGCTTCATTCTTTATTTTGTCTTTATTTGGCTCCTCCAGGTGATCAAATTAGCTGGAAAGGAGACTTGCTTGATACGAACAAAACAACAGTTTCCTTTCTGAGTAACTGTTGTGTTTGGTTCGGAGGCAAAATGAGCCACTGATAATGGCTGCTATCATCACGATCACACTGCTTTAATTTGGCCATTTCACATCAACAAAATGAAACTGTTCATTGTTCACAATGTGTTGACTATTATTCTCAGTAAGAAACACAGGGAGCAGCTGCTGTGAGTTCACTGTGAATGATCTAAATTGCTCATTACTATTGAGTCAAGGAGTGAGAGTGGAGCAATGCAACATGTGATACATAACATCACCATCACGAGCCAATTTGTCATTCTCATTACCCAGAATGCCCTCCCATGGGACTGGAGACATTGAAGATTGATGATTTCCAGCTTCATGCTTCAACTACGAAACGCTACGGCCTCGGAGCGCACAGAGGTCGCCTCAACATTCAGGTGAGACAGGAATATGAACTGTTGGTAGCTGGGGCAAGCTTACCAGAAAAGTTGGGGCTCGCATTATACCCTGGGCAATATCACCTTTTCTTTGAAGCATAATTTTTTTCACCCCAAGCGGCAATACAAAGGAAATATGATCCAAAGATAACATCTTTTAATTTCAGCATCAGTTTAAGTTCATATTCGTGCTGCATGGAAAGATGTTGGCTCCGATAAGCGACTCAGTTAAATGTGGATCATAGTTTTAATACTCCAAAGTAATGGTGCTGCCATCAAACCAGGGGCACATCCCCAATCCCAACAGAGAGGATTGGCATCAGGAGAGGAGGTATTTCCTGTTAGTGCGAGCAGTGCTTTGAGGTATTAGCATGTGTACACTCTGCAGCGTATCCGATCTTCTGCACACATTAATGAGACATGCACACATGCTCTTAATCCGCACAAGACAGCCAGGCATCATGTTTCAACAAAACAAAGGATTTGTTGTTTGGTGTGTGTGTAGAGGGGCAGAGATAACGACCAGAATCATCTGTAAATCAGAAAAAACAACATAGAAAGCAGATGTTGCCTGTTGAACCGGGCCTGTAACCAGAGATCTTGGTTCATTTCCACTTTTGTAGCTGCTACAGTTTGTTTAAATTCCAGACACCAACATTTCTGTCATGAAGTTAAATTTCTTCAAAAGTGATTCAAACCGACAGTAAAACAAGAACAATTGCAATTCTAGGAAGCACTGAAATAACACACCCTACCTTTGTAATCATTGTAATATAAATGTTTAGAAAGTAAAACAACTGTATCCTTATCCTGCAGCAAAATGCATGTAATGATAGACAATTATGGGATACATGTGGTAGATTTCTTTTTCATTCAAGTAAGTAGGTCATGAAAGGTGGTGGTTTCACACAACAGGTTTAAATTTGGGAGATGTATTTGTGCATGTTTGCAGAACTCTGACTTACAACTAACTAATTTAGAGGTACATTCTTGCAGACGTTTAATCTACAAATTGTATGATTAATTAAAGATGAAGATAGATAAAAAAAAAAAACAACTTATAATGTACAGTCCCATTCTTCTTTGTTCAGAGCTTTAAATGCTTCACTGCTCCATGTAAAACAAGAGTGGTAAACGTCAAAGAGACTTGACAGTGAAGATAAAGAGGCAGCGCGCTCAGCATGTACTGAGCAGCATGTCATAATAATGTTAACATTTGGATGAGGAAGATGTGACCTGTCAGCACACGAGCAGGATGTGTGTGACGGTTCACACGTCTAGCTCGGAGCTCATTCAGCTGGTGCAGCACAGTACTGCCTTCATAGAGAGATAGTCATTGTAATTACTTTAACATTTTCAGCAGCTGAACTGAGCAAATGACAAGAAAACGACTGGACAGCATATCTCAGATTCAGAGGATCGAATCTCAACATCTCAGCCAACTTTTGCATGCTTCACCTTCTCCACTGTCAGCACAGTCCCTTTTCATTAATATGTAACATGCACCAGTTGGTGTATTGCAACAAACATGGACTGGGTGCTGCGCTTGTGTCTCTGGGAATAAAATTCTGCTCCACACGGCTGTTTCCTGACCTGCAGGCTGGCCTTTATGAAGATGACCTCTATGACGGGGCCTGGTGCGCTGGGAGAGATGACCCGCTTCAGTGGTTCGAGGTGGATGCCAGGAGGCTGACAAAGTTCACTGGGGTCATCACACAAGGCAGAAGCTCCCTCTGGTCGTGAGTAGGAACCCTGCAGACATGCATGGAGAGCTGCGGATGTTCAAGGATGAGGATTTTCTCATCCAAGCTACTGTAACTCTGAAGGATAACTGTGAGAGGATGGATTTGGATAGTTCTCTGAATTTGCCTTAATCCAGGTTTGTAGAACAACAAAAGAAACCCCTCACATAGCTTGATAGTTCTGCACATAGTGTATAATATACCTAGATCCATATAAGAAAATGATAGAATAAAAGATACATGAAAAGTATAGAAATAGATATATCACACAGTTAACGTCAAGCACAGGCTGCATAGTGAGGCTTAGGTACTAGCGATGCTAATATGTTCTCAATGTGTCAATGTTTGGCAAATATAATATTTACCATGTTACCATCTCAGTGTAATGTGTGTTTGAATGCTAACAGTTGGTAATTAGCACCAAAAACAAAGTAGAGTTGAGACAGATGGGATGTGAAGGTGGGTCACTTATACTGCGTTCGTGTTGTATCGGAAGTCAGGAATCGGAACTGGCAATGACGTCGCACCTGAGTTTACGGCGTTCGAGTAAACAAGTCGGAAAACCAAGATGGACGCCTCCAATGAAAAGTTTGTTGTGCTTGCTCTGTTGGTATACAGAAAGCTAATGCAGCACACAATTGACAGGCACAAAGAAGACACGAAGAGTGTGTTTTTGTTCTCCTGCGTAATTATGCGTGCGAAAAACATTTGACTCTACTGTACGCTGTAACGTATAATGCTACACAGTGCTAATCCAGGGCGCTGCCATCTTGGATTATAACGTTGTAGTCAAATTGGGGTTGGTGAGGTTTGTACAACTTTACGAGTCGGAAATCTGACTTCCGAGTACAACACAAATGCAGCATAATTTCATGGCAATCCGTCCAGCAGTTTTAGAGACATTTCGCTAAAATCTGCAAATATCAACCTCATGGTGGCGCTAGAAGATCCATCAGGCGAGCCCAAAAGTCAATAGGGTTCATGAGATTAAGTGGGTCGAGATCTAAGTGGTGGTTCCATAGAGCCATGGCACGGTGAATACAAATCCAAACACAGTAAAACGGCCAAAAACCTAATTACATATGGCATGAGTTTCAAAATAACTGCGGGAAATGAAACCTGGAAGTGGACAGAGAGCTCTAATTGTTCCAAAACTCAAAATGACTGTCGGATTTTCCTGTAAACCCAAGTGGAAAATTTGACTTCGTAAATATAAACAAAATAAGCTTTTCAATCCCGTTCTCATGGAGCTGAACCTTCACTGGCGTTTGCCCTTTTCACAAGTCTTTTCTGATCCCCCTCACTTTGGGATTAAGGATTTATGAGTTTGATTGATTGGAGTACAGCCTCGTTCTTTCATCTCTCTTAAAAGGTCACTACATTATAAAAATAACACATGAGGAAAAAAAGTTTTTTACTGCGCCGTGAGCTTGTTCATCACATTCACATGATGGGAAAAAGAGGGCTAGAACATGTAGGGATTATATTTTCAACTGTGCATTTGAACACATTAATTATATTTACACTGACTACAACATGGAATGAGTCAGCTGTGTGTTTCTAATGGTGTCTGTGAAGCCAGTTAAGATATGAATTATAGTACCATCAAGTCTCCATGGAAACTGTATGAAGGGATGGCTATAATCTCACCTCCCACTGCCTCAGATCATCAGTGCAGAAGTCTACTGGCTCTTTTTAAACCCACAAACACTTTTTAAATATTTACTCTAAAATTAGAGGAATACACACACACAAACACACACACACACACAGCTTCAATTACTGTGTCAGAATGGGAGATTTCAGTGCTGTGTTTATGTTAAATATGTACAATCATTTCTAACCATAGGGTAACACCTTTTCTGTTTTTATTTGCCATCAATAAAGTGACAAATTAAAGGGACAAGTTGTATTGTTGTATTGAACCAGTGTCCACAAAAAAACAACAGCTGCTTCTGTTCACATTTTCCTCACCATCTACCTACTGTACTCTGATTTTGCTCTGTAATAATATTTGACAACTTTTGGCCTTTGCACTTCTTAATTGGAGTGGGTGGGCATAGACAGAGAGAGAATGGGGAGATACTATGTGATACTCTCTGCCCTGTGTTTGTAATTTCCCTTCAAGGCCAGTCTGAGACAGAATCTCTGCCGCAATTAGCCCTGCAGGGCATGTAACTGTCTGCAGTGCCAGCTCAGGGGTTTCTGTTTATAATAGCATTTTAATTAGCAGAACTGGGAATTCTCACCAGACTGGACCAGCTCGGCACTGATGTCTTTATCCATGAATCACTTGAGTCACTGTCAGCCTACATAGTGCACTCTGTCTGGCATGATGGGACATGAAATCACCAGAAAAGAAACCAAAACACTGCATATATTTTGCGTTGTTCCTCTCTGCACTGCCTATACGATACTTTTACCAGTTCAGTTGTTGAACTTTTACCAGTTCACCAACTCAACTTTTCCACTTATAATGAAAGGATATTGGTAGACTTTTGAAATATGTCTGCATCTATTTTGTCATAGCTACGTTATTATTCTTAATTTAAGGAACCTTTCAGTATCATAATTGTTTTGTCTTCATCTTTATTTGTTTAGTACAAATTATATTACAAATCGGTGCATGGTGGGAATGAAGCCTACAGTTTGTACAGAGTTCCACACCCAGCTTATCAGAGAACATAAACATAACAAGCTATAACAAGGTCAAGTTAAGATTGTGAAGACCTATCAAACATGGATAAGTGAGGGTTCAGATTGATAGTAAGTATTTCTTCAGATGTTTTTTGAAAGCCGTGTAAGATGATATAGATTTTTATTTGATTATTCAATAGATTGTATGTAAATTACTGGATTGATTTTAGTAAAAATGTGTTTGTGCTAAGCTAAGTTAACAGGCTCCTTGATAGTTTCATATTCACCACACAGACCCAGACTGTGGTGTCAATCTTGTCATCTAACCCTTAGACAGAGCAAGTAAGTGCGATTCCCAAAACGTCAAATTATTAACACTTCCTGTCATGTTTAAATGTAGGAATACATTAATGCTAGTTTGAATTGACAAAAGTATCACTCACATAAATGATACAGAGCATTGCCTCAGTCTGGTTCTAGACCCCTGAATCACTGCCAGCATTTCTAATTTGTTCAGCGATTCAAACGAATGAAAAGAGTGAAACAAAATGGAAGTTCAGTCTGACTACTGGGCCAAAGTATTCAGGAAGTCAGAACCAAAACTTGACCCAGTTATAATAAAAACCATCTGCATGACCATCTTCACTTTTTGCCCATATTCCAAAACTTTAAGCAGTAACAGGCTCAAGTGACACTTCTAATTTAAATTCTCTGAATTCATCTTCTCCCATTGTCCTATTTTTACACAGACTTCCATCCTAGGAGAATTAAGTGTCTGGATGTGTGCTGAGCGACTTCTACACAGTTTCTCATTTACACTGAATTCATTCTTTTATTTCTTGAGCGAACAGGAGCGATTGGGTGACCTCGTACAAGGTCATGGTGAGCAATGACAGTCACACCTGGATAACGCTGAAGAACGGCTCAGAGGACATGGTGAGTAACAATCGTGACAGTGAAAACTATTATCTCCTGCTCTAGCGTTATTAGCTTACTCTTTCTATAAACTAGCTTGTGTGTCCCTTGTTGACTGGAACATGATAGAAAAATGAATTCTTGCCTGAGAGCAATTACAGAGGAAGATTTAGATCTCTGTTTATTTCCAAGCTTAACGAGCTGGGAGGTGAAAGCAAATACTGACGAAGCCAGAAGCAATTGTATCTCATTTCTTAATGTAACTGAATAGACACAAGAATTTACTGTGAAAAACAAGACCAGCAAGTGATGTATTCAGCTTGTAAAAAATATTAATAACTATTACAAATGAATATGCAGATCAGGTTATATTTAGGGAAATCATATCCTCGCTGCTCCCTGCTGTGGTTCACGTACCAGCTAATGAGGTTTTGGTGTAACTGTACACTCCCTTCGCTGGTGATGTCACAAAGATGTGGGAGATAATGTCCCTGCAGTAATTTAGTCGACAAGCTGCAAGCTTCCCGCTCACCCACTGTCTTACAAAATGGCAAAAGGCGCAAAGAGCTATACCAGTGGGTGATAGAATTAACAGTAAACTCCCAGTGGTATCATGGTTTAATCAGGTTCTGCAGGTGCACGAATGTGTGTTTGCTTAGGTGTTTTGTGGATCATTTTTTTCATTGTCCTCTTTAGCATCTGCTGTGTTTCCTTTCATTTATGAAAAAATAATGAAAAAAACAATCATTTAGTTCTTTATTCACCATCTGGATGAATGTGTTTGTCTCAGTAGATCTTCACTGGCAACAGAGAAAAGGAGATCCCGGTGAGGAACATCTTCCCAGTGCCAGTGGTCGGCCGATACATCAGAGTCAACCCTCGCTCTTGGTTTCACAGCGGCAACATCTGCATGAGAGTGGAGATCCTTGGCTGTCCAATGCCAGGTGACGGGTTTGTATAGACAAAGCAGAAACATGAATAATTCCTGGGAATATCAGGATAATACAGACTTTCAGACAATTAGAACTGCAAAATACAGCATCTTAGAATGACATGCAACAAGTGCTTTCTAGTCTAATGCCACTATCTGTTTAGAATTAAATCATTTTATGATCACACTGCTACAGTTATAGTTTGGTTACCCCTAATTTCCACTGGGTGTGGAACAATGCCGACGTCCGTCAATGTCCACCAGACAGCTCGAATCGCGAGATCGAGATCTCGCTGACTAACGAGATCTTGCGAATTCACGTATAATGGAGCGATATAGCGAGTTGTAGCTGAGCATCTGTGAAAAGAGAACCACCGTGTCTCCACTGAGTAGAAGGAAATCGATAATACAAACGTGGATTATTTTATTTTGAAAATAAAGTGGATGTTGTCTTTTATATCTGTACACAACTTCCTGTCTCGTACGATCTGCTCTGTGCTGAATTCATGCGCCATGTGCCGACGTCCCACAAAAAGAGAAGCTCTGTTGATTTGTTTTGGCAAGTGTCGGCACATCGATGTCGTTCCACATCCGGTGGAAATTAGGGGGTAGGTTAGGGCACAAACACCACTTGTTAGGGTTAGAGAAAGGTTAAGGTTTAGTTTAAGATTACTTCTTTAAAGGGACAGTGTGTAACATTTTAATTTTAATATTGTTAATATAATATTAACAAGTATTCATTCCTGAGTGTATAATCACCTGAAAGTAAGAAAACAAACTGAACAATAGCTTTAGATAGGCCCATTCTTTGGTCACCAAAGTTCTCCTACATGTCTGGCACATGGGAGAGGTTCAGTTGGTTGCAATCTGCAACCCCACTGCTAGACGCTGCCATATTGTACACACTGCACCTTTAAGGGTGGGGACCTACTGTATATTGTTGCAGAGTTGCACAATTCTAACAGCAACTTTTGAATGAAACAGAGCAGGTGGAAACAAAAACATGCAATGCTTCATTTTGTAACTGGAGCACTAAAAAAACTTTATTTTTCGGGTGTCAGTTTGTAGCTTAATGTCACTGACTTGTTGTGAACACATGATTAGGTAAAGACTCTAGAAATGGTCAAAATACCCTATGTTGTCGAAAATGGGAACTAAACAGCCTGCGTTAAAGCCTTTAGAGGGACAGTTCACTCTGAGCACAAACCTGCCCCACTTCCCTCTACTGGCATCTTTCCATGCATATAGTTTTAGTTTTTCAGTCCATTTTCAAAGGAACATTTTCGACTCAAATAATCATCCCAATGAAAGATTTGCAAAGCGAGGTCTGCAGAGATTATCCACACTGTAACTGGGACACTGTTCTGTAAAGACAGGTTGCTGCTGGTTTATTAATGTGTAAAAATGAGGTCAAATTTAACTTCCTTTGTGTTTGGGTGGCAGCAGATGTGTCAAAACCCCGATACAAAATACGTGAACTTTCTGCAGGACTGTAAATATGTTTAATATGGCTGATTTGAACATAAACTGGTGAAAAAGACAGCACATGTTCAGCATTTATAGTCTCTATACACCTGCCACGACCGATCATTCCTTTCCTTCCCTGCAAATAAAAAAAACAACTCTTTCTGATTCCCCCACAGATCCGAATAATTATTACCACAGACGCAATGAAGTCATAACAACAGACGACTTGGACTTCAGACACCACAGCTACAAAGAAATGAGGCAGGTGAGTCAGGGAGAAACAGATAAACAACAGATATCAGCCGCCTGCTTATTCAAAGACACCAGAGCTTGGAGCAATAAAACATCTTGTGTAACTACGAGCCAACGCTGGACAAGTTGTGTCCTCTGTGAAGAGCAAAGTGAGCAACAGTAACAAATGAAGTGAGAATGAAAAGACATTAAGTACCTCCTGGGTTGTGTCATTACTTATTCATATAGTTGTCATGAACAGTAACCTGTTTGTACTAGAAGGAGGACAGCTGTATTTGTCACTGCTAACACTGTAAGTGGTTGTGAAGGTACAAGTGCTGCGAATTGCTATCAATGGAAACGTAGCAGCTCAAAACAGTCAACTACAGGTGTCCTAAACAATAAGACTTACTCCAATTAATGCTCTGAACGTATGGCTTTTTGTGAAGCTGTTTGTTTTTTTGTTTTTTTTTTCGGGGACAGCCTGAAAGTGAATTAAGTGGACTGTGTTTCTTTTCTGTCTTTCCCTACCTTTGAGGCTAATGTGTGTCACACAGGGTGGCCAGCCTCAATAGACCTTCACAAAGAAAGGAAGGACTATTTTTAAAATTCAGCTCCCAAACCCTTTTCACTCCTGACATTTCTTTTCTCCATGCAGGTTGCTGGTACCGTATCTCCCCCACTCATCCATGGCAGTTTAAATAGTCCTGTGCCAGAACCTCATTGTGTCCTCTCAAATAATGTACATGCCTCATGAGAGGAGGGAGAGATAGCGCGAACGTTGCTTAAGGACTGTCCTTTTCTTAGATCACGACTGTAATGTAGTAGCATTGAGGATACAGATATATTCAGAACATGGACAATTGTAAGACATTATAAAAATGCAATTACCCTGGCACATCCTGGTCAAGAAGCTCATCTATAATCATATGTTAACTTAAGCATAAAGTCACCTCTGGCAGATTTGACACTATAAGAGAAAATAAACACACCTACATGGTGATGAAGTGGCAGGAAGTGCATCGAAACAGAATGAAAGGCAGCATGTTCTGGTAAATACAATCCACATATATTTATCATGGGATTAGTGGGCTTTATTAAATTGGGAGCAAAAATATCAGAGCTGACTTGGAACCCTTTGTTTTATGAACAAAATCCACATGTTTGTGTAATGATTTACTTGGTTAGAAAAGTCCAGATTCAACTCCAGACTTAATTAAAACCACATCACTCCTGACTGGTTAATGACTTCTGCAGTGTCTGGAAGAGCGAGTAAACACAGATCTCTTAACAGCTTGTTAGTCTTTTCCCTGCTGCACTTCCTCTTTGTGTCTCCACTCATGCCCACATGGGTAAATTATAGTTGTTGCTATTTTAATCAGCTCCTCCACAAGCCACAAGTCTTCATAATTACCTTGACTGATTTTCCACACAGCAGTCCCCCAACCCTACACAGGCTAGGGTGTTATTAAATATGGTTTGTGACACAGTAATACTGGTGATAAGTTCTTGTAAGATAAGTTCTTGGGTACTGTCCTGTGATCTTTTCACAAAAACTGTCCAAATTTGGCATACAATTGTGTGTTCATATAGGACTGCAGGATTATTCATGCTAAGGCGCTCATTGAGAAAATCAGTTTTCAGGGCCTTTCAGTAAACATCCTACAGTAAATTCATGATCATACATCAAGATACCTCTTTGAAAGTATTTTTAGTGAGATATGCAGATTCAAATATTAATGTTTCTTTATCACATTAAATATTTCTTACTTAAAGTTTTGACAGACAGACAATATAAAAACTAGACTTTTATGTAATTTAAAAGAGCGGATTCTTTATTATTTGCCTTCCACAGCTCATGAAGGTGGTCAATGAAATGTGCCCCAACATCACCCGGATCTATAACATAGGAAAGAGCCAGAGTGGCCTCAAGCTGTACGCCATAGAGATCTCTGACAACCCAGGAGAGCATGAAGTTGGTGAGCGGACAACATCACAACAACAACAACAACATCACAGTGTTTTCCTCTTTTTCATGTTGCATATTTAACCTCCCTCTTTCCTCACATCCCTCCCTTCATGCAAACTCGTTGACCAGGTGAACCAGAGTTTCGTTACACAGCAGGTTCCCATGGCAACGAGGTGCTGGGACGAGAGCTGCTCCTCCTGCTGATGCAGTTCATGTGTCTGGAATATCTGTCCGGCAACCAGCGGATACGTCACCTGGTGGAGGAGACCAGGATCCATCTGTTGCCATCTGTCAACCCCGATGGGTACGAGAAAGCCTTTGAAGTGGTAGGTCTGCAAGGCGGCCATTAATGACCTCATATCACGAGCTGGCCTCTGGTGAAAACAGCCCCGTATCTGTTGGCAACTCTTCCCCTGACAAGAGCACATATGATCTGGTGGAATATACTGGATGTGATATTTGAGTGGACATGGCCTGCCTGTTCCGCTGTAAAACCACTGGGTGAGGTTTAAAATCAACTGCTGAATTACTCCATTAAAGTCTGGCTGTGCTTGGCTTCTCTTTCTTTGACTTCAGCTGAAATAATCACATATTTTCAATATTTTCTTGATTTTCAAGAATAAGAAAATGTGATGATGCACAGACCTACATTTAAGACAAGACATTCTATTAAATAAAAATACAAAATACAATAAAATACTCACATTTTATTGTGGCATTTTATTGACTCAAAGACTCTGTCTGTTGTTAAAGGGTCACTAGTTTTGCTGCACCCACTCAGAATAAATGCCCCACTCTTTTTATGGATGAGCTTTGATGGCAGGAAGGCAAAGTGTCACGACAACTCCACACTCCCCACAAAACCTGCTCCATCTGCGGTCATAGAACTGTTGTTAACACTAATAACTATAATTTCCTCTGACTTTCCCCTCACATTTTGATTTTTGTTCTCTTGCAAAGGGTTCAGAACTTGGTGGCTGGTCTCTGGGTCGATGGAGCACCGCCGGAATAGACATTCACCACAACTTCCCTGATCTCAACTCCATCCTGTGGGAGGCCGAGGCCAAGAAGTGGATCCCTCGCAAAATGTTCAACCACCATGTGCCCATCCCAGAGTGGTACCTGTCAAAAAACGCCTCAGTGAGTGGTATTTTAGAATTACTCAATGTGTGCATTTCAGCATCAGTAAAGGCTTGCAATTTTCAGATCACACCCTACAGAATATTGTGGCCAAAATGCGCAGGCTGCAGCTTCAACTTCAGCAATGTGATTGCTTGAAACTTCACCTACAGGTGACAAATAAAAATTACATACAAATTACTCCAGGTCCTTGTCCTGCATTTCCTCCAGTTTAACAAACAAATCCCACAGTAAAGGTCATTTGCCTTTTGAAAAGGGTAAACCAGTCTGCCAGTGGACATGCCAGCGCTCTCTATTTTGAGAGAAACGGATGCATTAGCTATTTTGTGACGAGGAGGCTGTGAGCTGAAATAGATCCAACGAGCTATTAAAAGCTCATCCTCACTAGTGTTCTGACGTTTCCAAGAGCCACGAGTGAGTCACACAAAATGTCAAGAATAGCTGCTGCAGCTGCAGAGCTGGGATCCCCATCTGTGCTCAGGAAGCTGTGAAAACGAACCTCGCTCGCCTCACTGACCGGCCCCACCAGTGCTTGGAGATAGCAGGCCGGCTTAATTATGAGTCCAAACAGCAGTGGCATTTTTATTTTTATCAGTAAACGTGTTGACTTTTCAAATAAGTATTAGTGAAATTAGTTTACAGCACGGGAGTGTGTGAACAGCTTTATCCTGGCCTCTTGAGAGCATTAAAATTGTTTTCAGTGAGGGAGTTAATTTAGTAATCAGGGTACAGAGATGATTGCACAAATTACATTATCCCTCCCTCTCCTGTGTCCCTGCTGCAGGTTGCCGTGGAGACACGGGCTTTGATAGCATGGATGGAGAAGATGCCCTTTGTACTGGGAGGGAACATCCAGGGAGGAGAGCTGGTTGTGACCTTCCCATATGATAAAACTCGCTCCCAAGGGGTGGGCAGGGAGCCGACCCCCACCCCGGATGACCACGTCTTCCGCTGGCTGGCCTTCTCATACGCGTCTACCCACCGCCTGATGACCGCCGCCAACCAGAGGGTCTGCCACACTGAAGATTTCGCCAAGGAGGACGGCACCATCAATGGAGCTTCATGGCACACAGCAGCTGGCAGTTAGTGTCCACAGCTGCCCTGGTGTTTTCCTCACTGATCCCTTACTTCTGTGTTATGCAGGATTTCTCTCCTCGGCTCTGATCCTTTGAGCTGTAGCTTTGTTTAGCCCACATCTGCATATTCTTTGCTGAACCCCTTTGGCTGTTTCAAATCTTCCAGGTTTTAGCTTGAAGCTTCATGTAAGAATTCAAAGGAAAACAAAACAAACGAAGTCAAAAGTGAAATCCATTTCTTGATCAACGCCACAGCTTCCAACCAATTAACCAATAACTGCATTAAATGTTGATCTAAAGTGATGCTGGCCTCATTAGAGATGTGTTTCTCTTTCGCGGCAGGTATGAATGATTTCAGCTATTTGCACACCAACTGCTTTGAGTTGTCGATGTACGTGGGCTGCGACAAATTCCCTCATGAGAGCGAGCTGCCAGAGGAGTGGGAGAACAATCGCGAGTCTCTTCTTGTCTTCATGGAGCAGGTACAGCCCCTGCAAATCACACATACACTCCACAGCGAGCCACATGCTTTTTATTATTTTGAAGTTATTTTAGGACTATGGTGGCCCTATAAATTATTTTTCTCATTAAGTATTACAATGACAACTTTTTCAGGATATTTAAGGTTGCAAATACAAAATAAAGCTGCATCCTCTGCTTTTATTGAAATATTGAGGCTGGATCAGGAAAAAAAGACATTAAAGCATGCTTACTGTTGAAGTGAAGGCCATACATTATACATCATGCCATGCTATGTAATATACATTGCATTGCATTATGAATTTGTATTTCATGGGGTAAACTTGGGGCAGGATTGACACATGGCTGCACGGTTTCTTGCTTTTCATGTGCAGGTGCATCGTGGGATCAAAGGTGTGGTGAGGGACGTGCAAGGTCGAGGAATAGCTAATGCCACCATCTCTGTGGAGGGCATCACCCACGACATTCGCACAGGTACAACATCACATTGTACCTAATTTCAGCAGGCAACCAACAGAAAACACACGTCTGCGTTACGTGAGGATATTTTTATCTCTGAAATATTATGCAAGCAGGCTTTCGCAATCAAAGCAGCAGAAGCTACCTCAGGGCACTCTGACTCGACTGTCTTTTCACATTATTCCTCAGGAATGAGTCAGTCTTACAGTGTGTTAGTATTCCAGTGTGACACGGAATAAACAGCATAAACAAAAGCAGCTGGAGCCGGTTGGAGTCTGACTCAGTTCACAGTCATTGCCGGTGTCGTCGAGGCCTCCAGCTCTGAATATGACAATCGATTGTTCGTCCTCAAGGCAATCTCTGCTGATGCCTGAAAAATGCAGCACTCAAAGACAAAGTAGTTCTGTACTTAGAGCGTGAAATCGAATGTCCAAAAGCACATTAGCCTTTATTATTCCTGGAACTAAGTGTAAGCCACTGTTGCCTCTCAAAAATGTCAGAAAAGATTTTAGCATATTCATTTTGGAAATAATACCTTTTCAGCTGCTTTGAATTTGCTTTGGAACTTTATGAACCTTCAAAAACAGATTTGTGAAGCAGCATCTGGATGGATCAATTGTATTCACTGAGAAAGCAGAACAGACAGCCTGGATAATCACGCACATCGATATCTGAAAGATCTTTGCCAGACGGAGTATTCATGAGCTTATTTGCATTTTATATTGAAGCATTCCAGGAAAAAAAAAAGATTTTGCCTGAAAATCCGAATGGAAGTAATGTGAGCGCAGACGTCCACGTGTGACTGTCATATTTCATTTGCCTTGGCGGTCGTTCAGACGTGTCAGGTGGGTGTTTGGATGACCGGAAGGAAGCGACACTGTCGTTTTTGAAAATTTGAAAAGTGTCAGAGGCTGAAATCGCACCAGTGCACTCGTGTTCCCAGGTCACATGAAGGCAGTGCTCAGCAGAGAGAGACCAAGAAGATCCAACGTGACAAAGCAAAGCTATTTTTAAATATAGGAATATAGATCACCTCCCTTCTCAAAAGTGGAACACAAAGAACTCTCCAAGTTTTATGTCAGGCTTTAGGCGAGGGCTCCTCCTTAAATGCAGCTTTCTAGGACATGATTTGCATTTTGCTGCTGGTGCACATATAATGTATTATGCTTGTGATTTAAATTAAACTCAGTGTTTACATGGTCGTTTATAGATAAAACACTCAGGGATGGGACTCCAGTAGTAAAATGTTTCACCTGAGGGTATTGCTAATTGGAATAAATATACTTGAATACTCATAATTTTTCAGTTATCCACAATTTGTGTTTTTGTGTTGTGTTATTTAGATTTAACAACCCGCAAACTGTGAAATAAAACGACCCAAGTCAGTTTTTTTGGGCTGCCTAGATCAGAAACACCTTTGCAAAGGAGCGCTATACTTTAAGCCAGGATTTTTTGGATGGGTATCTTAACTGATTGAGTGCCAGCCGTTTTATAAAATAGAAAGTGCCTTGTTCCAGCATTTTTGCCCATTTTAAGTCATATTTTTAGACCCACAGAATATTTTGTACTATGTCTCTGAAAACACTGAATAGCTCAAATGAAAGAAGAGACTATTTCATCATAAAAAAAGATGTTTGTTTTTACTTTGTTCCATTCTTCAGTCAGAGGTAGAGGCCACTCCCACCCTATACGCCACTTTTTCTCCAGAATCCGTTTGTTCTGCTCTCTAATCTCGATCGTTTCCACTTCCTGCTTTGAGCTCTCTGGTGTACAACGTCTCCTTATGCTTTCATCTACATCTCCCAGAAGCCCCAACATTAATCACAGGCTGTGGTAGACCGCAATCGGTGACCCGCTGCCAAAAAAAAAACACTTTGATGGGGAAATATGTTAATGGCACTTAAAGCGTTAAAGAGACAGGTGCTAAAATAAAGTGTTTCGGACAGGAATACAGGTATAGTCAGACAGTGTGAAGAAAATAATTGAGTATTTGAACAACAAAGCATGAAAATATGTTCTAGTTGAAACCCTAAAAACAAGTATGCACCTCCTGGAGTTCAGTGTAGCACATAGGAGCAGTTAGTTTGAGCATGCAACACCCCAAAAACAGTCACTACATACTGTACATAAGTGCAAATTAATTGTTTTCTAATGTGTTGTCAGCGGCTGATGGTGATTACTGGCGCTTGCTGAACCCTGGAGAGTACAGAGTATCAGCCAAGGCTGAAGGCTACAGCCTCTCCAGTAAGAAGTGCGAGGTGGGCTACGAGATGGGCGCCACCACCTGCGACTTCACCATCGGCCGAACCAACCTGTCACGAATCAAAGAAATAATGGAAAAGTTCAACAAGCAGCCAATCAGATTGCCCGTCAGACAGCTCCAAGCTCGCAGAACCAGAGAGAGACGCACGGGAACATAATGACTGTTTGAGGAAGAATTAGGAGCAAATATCGGCTCTGATCAAGCCTGGGTTTGGACCTCGGTCAGATTCCTCCAGAGTGTGTCAGTGGAATTTGTGTTTGAAGATTGAAAATGTGCATTAATTTAAAAGGGATGCTTTCATTATTGTTTGTTTGGTTTGGTTTCACCCCCAGGCATAAGCTCTCTCTGTTCCTCTCTCACTCAACTTTGCTTCATGACCCCTCTTTTCACTTCATATTGTCATATTGTATTATATTTTTGTGAAGACATCTACCATCATCTTTCTTGAGACATCAACTATAAATGCCAAAAGAAAATATTCACATTAGAGCTTATTTTTTTAAATAAAAGAAAATATAAGTTACAGAAGAGGAATTGCCTGACAATGAATCGTAACCACTGTGAGAAATGGCCATGACTGTCATTATGTATATATACGTATTAACTTATGTAACACAGTTATGCAAACCATTACAGAAGCTTTATTACCTGTATAATATTTGTTCTTATACAAATCCTTATGGACTCAATGACTTTTTGTGTGTCATTCAGTTTTTATACACTTTGCTTTTAGCAAGTTATTGAATAAAGAATGTGTTTGCAAAAATTGAAATTGTTTAATGTGAAAGTGTACGGATTTTATTCATAGAAAGCACTCTCAACATTCATATCGCAAAATTATGTTGAAAAGGGCTAGTATTGCTTTAATTTCCATACATTAAAAAAAAAATCTGGATGTAACTATGTAATTTGGTCCAAAGTATTGCATTTGCAAAATGTTTTAAAAAATGTGAAAAAATCTAATGAAGCAATAGCACAAATTGAAATTACCAAGAATTGAAGCAAGTTTATAGATTAATAGAAAACAACAATTAACCAGCAAGTGATTGGGTGTTGCATGATTAATATTAAATCAACTCTGATTTTACTTTTTCTCCTGCTTGATTGAGCATCCCAAATGGAAAATAAACATTGATTTCATTCTATAATCACTGTGTTTTATTCTAAGCATCCTCTCATTTGATTTCTGCAGTGGTGAAATCGTATCTTGGGAGTGTCGAGGTGGAAAGGCTCTAATTATCAGAGCTCTGCTGGGGCTTTTACGGATCACTGGCTTATTCTGACAACAACACCATGCAGCCTTCCTTCTCTCTGGCCAACATGCAATTATAGGAAGGCCTCAACCTCTTATCTTCTCCACCAAAGCTTATTGAGTGGAGGATCAAACACCTGTCATCATTTGAGAGCGCTGGAGAGTCTGGGACACATCAGAGCGTGTTAATATTACCTTTTTGCAGCTTGAAACAATCATCAGTGACTTGAAATGAAAAGTCATGACAGGAAGCTAGACATGACACAATAGTCAGGTTTTCCTCCAAATATATCATCCGTTATTCGATTATTAGGAATGTCAGAACCTCCAGTCTAAACACGATGAGACTCTGGGGTCAAGGAGTTTATATTTCTGGGGTTCTGGTATAGCCAGCAGATATCTGGGCCAAGACTTCGTCTTTAGTGCGCTGCTCATTGTTTACAGTCCGACTAGCAACTTCAGACACAAGACTGGAGTTGGATGACCAGCTTGTTTTTCAAGTAGCTAGTTTACAAATTCATTTTGAGCCAATAAAATGCTACATCCTCATCAGACAACAGCTGATGGGTTAGGAGATAGCATTTTGGCTCTACCTCTTCTCCTCTCCACATGGACTGTTTACGTGCATTCAAACAAAGTCTGCTCGTATGTGATTATTCAGTATGTGTGACAAAGCAGGACACTTCTGGTACCAAAATCTTCTATATGTGAAAGCAGAACTGAGGACTTTGCAAAAATTAAAACCCACATCCCAGTGACTTATCCTAACTTTAGCAAAGTCTCAGTCATCTCCTGAGAGTTTCAAACATCAAAGGTTGCCTCACTGACATACACTGTAGTGTCATATATTGCTTTCAAGGATACACTCATTTCTTTGGCATTTCCACACAAATTAAAATATGCATAAAAAACGTGTCTGATGAGAGAACTACGAGATGTAAGAAAGACTAGAATACCGTGACATTTATTATCTCTACAAACACGACAACAAGTTTCAACAATTTTCAATGGAAAGCAGCTAAAGCCTGCTAGAAACATTGAAAAGAAAAAATGGCTGAAGCGTGACTGATGTCCCTCGAACCACAGGTGCACTTGGTAGGGAACAATACTCAAAATAAACATAGAAAGATCAGGCAAAAAAAATGATGGTGTGTCTTTAATGTTTCCTTGCCCATTTCATTAAATACATTTTACGTTTTCAAACCAACTTGAGTGCCTGGACCTAGATTTTTCTATGCTTTTTGCCTGATCTTTTCATGTTTCCGTCCTGCCAGAAACATTATCTGATGTCATTACATTATCTCACACTTGCATATCTGTGACATTATTATGTTTTAATTTACTATTTACATATTGGTGTATGCAGACCCTTCAATATGCATCTAAATCTACCTTCAATATTGATGTAAATCTAACTTACATTAATGGTCACCTTCAATTCAAGAAGAAAAATAAAGAAGAAAGAAAAAGGAATTCCGAGGGAAGAAGGAGCTTTCAAAAGCTGCATTAATATTGGCTTGACTTCCAGGGTGACCCAGGCACCAGTTTTAATATAACTGGTGACATCTCCGTAGAGCAGAGCAGAGACGTGCTCAGTAGTTATACTCAAGGAACCAGATGAGAGGTTTGACAATTCAAAATGTGCCTGACAGTAAGTTATGAAAGCCAGATGAATATACAATATTTACCTTTAATCATTATCATGTCCAGTAACTTACTGGTGAAAATAAGCCACACTTTTAAAGCAGGTTTGCCCATTAATCAGCAGTGGTGTTCATTAATAATAAGACAAATCGAGGTCCAAATGTCTCCCATATGTATAGCAGACGGTCCCAGGAAGTGAAGCTGGGTGTGGACCGTGGTGGGATGGGGAGGGGGAGGTTGTACAGTGTTCAGAGTGTGCAGATGTGTGGGACACAGCTGCCTACAGCTACATTTACCAGCTGACCTCTCCAGCAGTCCAAAGGCCAGCGCTTCTTCAGAAGTCGGTCCAGCCTTTGAAGTGTGAAGAGTGTCTGCCTGGATATCACAGGAGTGGTCGCCATGCGGTGTTGGTAAACCGACTCTTAACCTCTCTCCCCTCTGCTGCTGCGGAGCTTCTGAAACAGATTAGACTCTGCTGGCTCAGTGGACATCAAAGACGACAACCAGATCAGCAAATGAGAGGGATGGTGATTAAAAAGGTTTGTCATTTCTGGAGTTCTGTTAGATTTTGCTGCCTAGCATTTGTAGATGAGCACTAAACACAAAGTGCAATCAATTCATGGTATGTCACAAGACTTTATTCTCTAGGGTTCATTAATATATGTGCAAAATTTCATGGAAATGCACCCAATAGTGTTGAGATACAGGGGTTGGACAATGAAACTGAAACTCCTGGTTTTAGACCACAATAATTCATTAGTATGGTGTAGGGTCTCCTTTTGCGGCCAATACAGTATCAATTCATCTTGGGAATGACAGATACAAGTCCTGCACTGTGGCCTGAGGGATTTTGAGCCATTCTTCTTGCAGAATAGTGGCCAGATCACTACGTGATGCTGGTGGAGGAAAACGTTTCCTGACTCGTTCCTCCAAAACACCCCAAAGTGGCTCAGTAATATTTAGATCTGGTGACTGTGCAGGCCATGGGAGATGTTCATCTTCACTTTCATGTTCATCAAACCACTCTGTCACCAGTCTTGCCGTGTGTATTGGTGCATTATCATCCTGACACACGGCACCGCCTTCAGGATACAATGTAGAACTAAAGGTGGACTCATCAGAGAACAATGCATGTTTCGCATTGTCCACAGCCCAGGATTTTCGCTGCTGGCACCATTGAAATCGATGTTTAGCATTAGCACGAGTGACCAAAGGTTTGGCTATAGCAGCCCGGCCATGGATATTGACCCTGTGGAGCTCCCGACGGACAGTTTTGGTGGAAACAGGAGAGTTGAGGTGCACATTTAATTCTGCAGTGAGTTGGACAGCTGTGGTTTTATGTTTTTTGGATACAATCCGGGTTAGCACCCGGACATCCCTTTCAGACAGCTTCCTCTTCCGTCCACAGTTACTCCCGTTGGACGTGGATCGTCCTTCTTGGTGGTATACTAACATTACCCTGGATACTGTGGCTTTTGATACATCACAAAGACTTGCTGTCTTGGTCACAGATGCATTAGCAAGACGTGCACCAACAATTTGTCGTCTTTTGAACTCTGATATGTCACCCATAATGTTGTGTGCATTGCACTATTTTAAGCAAAATGGTGCTATTAATCTGCTAATTGAACTTCCACACTCTGCTCTTACTGGTGCAATGTGCAGTCAATGAAGTTTGGCCACCAGGCTGGTCACATTTAGCCATGAAACCTCCAACACTAAATTGGCCAGTATTTCAGTTTCATTGTCCAATCCCTGTATGTAAGTCTGGATCAAAGTGGTGGACCAGCTGTACTGACACACATTGCCAAGTTGATTACATTGTTAATAATTTCCTGTTAACTTTCCAAATAAAAGGCACAAAGACTGAACGTCTTCAGATCAATATTTGCTTGCTCTGTAAACTCTAGAACAAATCCTGATTAATGATGATAGGAACACGATTAGCTGCCTGTCTGAGTGGATCACAAATTGCCACTAGTGAACAGTATGAATGAGTTAAACTCAAAGACAAGCTGAAACAGTCCTTTTAAACTGCAGCAGTACAAGCAGCACAGGCATTTCAGGTTTAGGTAACGAGCACACAGCTGCTGCAGCTTTGCATCTAGTGCTGCTGCATGACAGCTTTTCTAACTACATTAAAAATAATCACTTGGACTTATATACTAAACACAATATGTCATCATATCCCCGTGCCATGTTTGTTTTGACAGGTGTACAGCAAACTAATATGGGATATCAAATATGGAAATGATCATGTGTGCCTTGCATACTCACACAGGTGTGTGCACTTTCATTTGTAATTGATTAGCTCTCTGCTCCAAACACAGGTGTTTAGCTCTAATTAGACTTCTGCTGCTTTCTGCTGTTTTTATCAAGTTACCAAACTCCCATGTATCATTTTTACTGCATGGCTTGTGAAAAACCAAACAAAATTTATCAACAAATAATGGTCCTGTTCCCTCTCAGTGTTGGCTGGGCACAGCAGTAGCTTATAGTACAGTGCCCTAAAAGCTACTGGCTCCAATCTGCACCATAAACTAACCAGCTAAACTTCCCCCTATTAAAATATTTTGTTTATTTAGATATCCCACCAGATATTTTTGAGCAGCAGCTGTACATATGTCATACCTTCACAGTGTACACAAACAGAAAGCATACGGTGACATATGGGAAAGAAACAAGAGCACAAGTGGGATAATGAGCACCACATGCTTTTTGTTTGTTCATATATGAAGTGTAAAGTCATGCTGGATTCTTCCATCCCAATTCTGACAAATTCCCCAAAGTGTCATTCAGATGTGGAGGCAAAAGCCGAGGTGAGGTTTGTTGGGGTTTTGGGGGTTTGGACGACACAAAGCAGCATTCATAGTCTTCATTTGAGTTTTATTTTTGTGGTTTTGCAGCACAAAAAAATCCAACAAACACAAAATTCATTCATTGGCCTTTTGGTACTCTCTATTTTTTGTGCGGTTTTCCAAATACCTGCCAAAATAGATGTTATTCTACGCTTTTGGAGGAATGTGTTATTTCACATTTACACATTATTAAGGAAAATAAATTAATCTTCACTTCACCGCTGTATTAAATCACTTGAAAGCAAAGCTTTATAGATTTCAGGCATGAGTTTGACACTCAGACTTTCAGAGCTTTGAGGTTAACATTTTTCAGTTCCTCAACCCAAGTCAAAGGGTTATGAAGACAAAAACAACAAATAAGAGTGAGGTGTCCACTTTTCACTTTAAGTTGAGGATTGTTTCTCACTCGGGGGGGTCAGCTGAACGAGTGGGTTGAGGCCAATGATTAAACCATGTGTTATGGTCAGCATCACCCACCTGAAGATGATCACCGGCTCCTGGGGTGTGAATCAGTGAATGACATCTCAGACGAGGCCAACTCAGCCAGCCACTGATGTTGTTTCATTACCACCTGTGCTGTGGTGTGAACAGAAAAATCGCTTCCCTCTGGCTCAGACTGATTGTAGGTGGAAACAGTCTGAATTGCTGCAGATTCAAAAGCTCTTGTCAAACCCTGCCATTGTCTCTTAAAGCCGTGAGACAATGAGGACAAAGACAAGTTTGATGCAGGTGTGCACTTTCACTCTTCACCATCTTTTTTCTGAGGGCCCGTTTACACATATATAGGTAGGCTATTGGGTAAAAACAGAGACTTTAGGAAAACTGCGGTTTCGTGTTTGATTGTAAACTGAGAAAAAGTGAGAAAAGCAGAGTTTTAGGCAATCTATGCTCCAAAAGTTCAACCTTTTTTATGTAGTACGGCTGTCAGAATAGTCTATGGTCGCGTTCACACTGTCCTCCTTTGTTCCGCTTTAAACGGACTAGAGTTTGTTTCCTCAGATACTCCGCTTCGTTTGGTCTGCTGCAGACCAAAAATGAACTCTGGTCAGCTTGAAAACGGGGGTCTCGGTTCATTTGCAAGTAAAAGCTCACTGGACCAAACACAGCACCAAATGTACGTAATGTGTGATGTAGTGCATGACGTAGTGATGCTATACACAGTGTATCTTGGGTAGAGGAAGTACAGCGCTTATTCCAGACCAACACAAACAACGAGTGACCACCATTAGCAGTTAGCTAGCTTAGCTCAATTGTCTTAACAACACAACCCATAAATTCACAATTTGAAATGTTTGAATAAAATCAATCACCGCTACCAATCATAGCCCTTAAACTCTGTGCTGATGTGTTGTCACATGTTATATTGTCAACGTTAGAAAATGAACAGCTTCAATCCCTGAGGATCTATATTTATAGTTGTAGCATTCCCTCAAATAATGTAACAAAGCACAATACAAGATTGCCAGTACACCCCTGTGTGTAGTCTTTGAGGTTACATACCTGACTGTTGATGCTCAGAAAGTTTGGTGCAGTTCAGGAATTGCATTGTGAAAGCGGAACCGAGTCCGCTTGGTTAGGTGTGAAAGCGACCTAAATGGAAGCATTCCGGGTAGCGCAGCATTTCTGTAGGTGCAAGCACTTTTTACATGTTTGCATTTGCAAATACAGCTCTTCTATTACATAGAGGAGCGGAGATGTATGTTGTGTTATTCATTGTCAATGAGGCTGCTGATTGACTTGCATGGCTTTCTCCTTCTTCCTACACTGCCACCCATAGGCTTGGCATAGTTATGATGGCTCTCAACAGTGTATTTATGTGGGTTAAGGTAAACAGAAACTTTTTTGAAAACTATGATGTTTGCACAATGTTATTTTGGAAAACAGAGAGAAGGAAATAATCGTTTGTCAAAATACCCTGCTATGTGTAAACATAGCCTCAGTGGTTTAGCTATCTTTTGCCGTGTTATTTTCATTTTTCCTCTTCTCACTAACGGAAACAAGTATTGAGCCAGTGGTTTAATAAATTAGGAAGTACATAACAAAACACTTGAGGCAGTCAAATGAGGTATATTACACTCAATTCATCATCACCTACCAACAACAGTTCAGACTGTCATGTGAAGCAGCACATTCTGAAACACTCAAACGAATACAGTGTCATCATAAATTACACGTACGGATATCAAAAAGACACAAAAATACTTTTTACGTTGTCATTTATCTAAATTTGTCAGTATAATATATTGTTTTTAGCTTGTTTTTCACCAATAACCATCATGTATGAGAAAAATAAAACTACACAACATCAGTGCAAAACACAACGATAAATTCAGCCCAGTTGTCAGGAAAACATTTTGGTATGTTTCTGCAGCTTTTTGCATTCAGTCAGATCCCGTATATTGAGTATTATTGAAAGTTAGCGGGCATATTACTGATTTTCCAAAACAAAATATTAACATTAACCAAGTACTTTTATTGCCTTAATTTAACCAATAATTTCTGTGAGCGTGATACAAGGCTGATATATCGATGACATGCATGTTGGGATCAGAGACGTCACCATTTAATGTACGTTGCCAACATTTTTCTGACGACTGGGCAGAGAAATGACCATGGAAAGTAGAATTAAAATACAGAAATACAGATTGTAGATCATTGTGTGTTATATGTGGAAGTGAATAAGGCAATGACTGATCCTATATATATTGTTCAAGATATCATTTACCATTGTGAATGGGAAAAAAAACAAAACTCTAAACCATCACATATTACATGATTTAAGGCATCAGTGTCAAACAATACTTCACAATGCATCATATATCCAAAGACAATTTCTTCTCTGTATTATCATGAATTCTAACTCACAAACACAAAATAAAAGGAAACATGTAATTAGTAATTCCGTAAATATTCTTCTTCTTGCATGTTTTCAGAAACATGAAGTGCAGCTACTAATATTTGGCTCACTGGGCGTCATTGATCATTTTGGCACCGTGCGATACAGTATCTCACTGTTTATACACATCCAAACACATCAAAAACGTACAATTATTCTGTATTCTCTGCTTTCTGAAATTAGGCGCTGAAGCACCCCTATCTACAGTACAGTACGTCAACTGTACACCAAGTGGAGCCCAGTCAAAAGCCCTCTGATACAGAGCTGCCTGTCTTCTGATACAGAGCAAAAATGGATATAATAGGTGCAACATGTGGAGAGTCAGACAACACTGTTAGTCAAAAAGGCTCTTGGGCTCAGGTCCTCAAGGAAGGCCTGGAAACTACTTGAATTCACAAGCAATGGGACTAAATAAATACAGAATATATATCCAAAGTGAGAGTAAAAAGGTGATATTGCCGTCCTTCTATAGATATCCATCTCATTAAAAACATATTCATTAAAAAGCACTGCTTTCAATCATTATTAAATATCACATGATGTTGACATGTGATCACTCCACTGAGTGAAGGAACATTTTCCTCTCGCCCAAATGTGTGAGAAAGCATGAAGCTGTCTCTACGGCTTACTCCTGTCTGTGAGTACAAACCCAGCCAAGTACAGTCATCACGCTCCACTTGACTAAACAGCCTGAGGGGCACATGTCAGTCATCCTGACAGCAAAAGCAGTCAGTTTGAAGGTCTATTTTTCCCATTAAATCTCTGCTTGACTGGGTCAGTTAGTCAAAACGGTGACATGTTTACGCATATGAAACAGAAAAACACACAAGCTTTTTACTTCATTGTTTCATTCATTACAAGACAATGTACTACAAAAATAAAAGTACCTTAAGTTTGTTCATTTTACCCCATCGAGTCTGAAATAACCTGAGCCGAACTGTCTGCTGTGAGTTTTCATCTGTAATACAATTTGGGGACTGTTTTGGTTAGGCTAGTTTTCAGTGCTACATACAACGTGTGAAGGTGTCAAGTTTTCACTTGCAAACACTTTGCACAGACTAAAACAGACATAGAGCCAAACCTTATCCTTTTTAAAAATAATACGAATACACACAAATTCAGGGAAATACCAGACATAAACATGTCGTATTTACTGCGGCGGCGTCTTTTAATACGTGCACGTTTGAATGCAAGCTGACAACGATGTCCAGGAGTCTCAGGAAGAACCTGAGTAGCTATCAGCTGCCTAATAACAGGTGACTCTCAGCCGAATGCTGCTGATAACACGAGCACAATGTCTTCATAAAAGCCTTTACTTTCATACCCATCTGTGTTTATTATCTACACTGAACATTTATTAAGGACATAAGTTACTACAAGTAACCGTGGACGTATTCAGCTGAAAGACACCACTTAAAACTGTGCAATGGGCTTCTTGACGGGCCCCCACAGGGCACATGGCACCTGACTGGATGGATACTTTCACTCATGGGCTGCTGCCAGCGTTCAAACCACAACCAACATGGCTTTTTTCTCCTTCTGCATACCGTGAGTCGCTACAACTTGCCATTGCAGTAATGGTGGCACCATAAAGTGTTCGCCGGATTTGTCTATACTACAGTAATATAAACTAAAATCAATAAATCTTAATCCTAATCAGACCTAAAGTACCTGCTGTTGCTTACTGTCCTCACAAGCCCACTGCACTGCTGTTCTGGGAACTCAGTATTCAAGCACAATGGTATTCCTGTGCAGGGATTTGCACTCTGTTGTCACTTTTTTTGGCACGTCAGACCAAATTCAAGCAGACGTGGACAGGAACAACCGATATTTTGTTCTCCTCTTCATCAAAGATAATTTAGCGTCATATTTCCCTGACGGTTGCCGGGATCAACCTTCAAACTGTATCACTGTCACTCTGCAGTTGGTATGCTGTGTACTTGGTTCTCGTGTCCACGTCCCGATGCGTTCAAGGAGCTACGCTTCAGCAGCCTGTTGATGATGTCGGTGCACGTCTTCTTGTACTGGTGTCGGAGCAGGGAGTACACAAAGGGGTCGCAGGCTGCCTTGCTGTAAGCTAAGCACTTGGAGACAATTCCCCAGTGGGGGTTGATAGGCACCGCTGGAAATAACTCCACGATCCTGCAGGCAAGCATAAATAGAGGGTGGTGAGAGAGGGAGAGTAGAGGAAAGGCAAGTCAACGTGCTGGAAAAGGCGAGCATGCCCAAAGCTTATCATGCAGAAATAGAAATGCATTTGGAAGCATAGTTGCTCATAACATATGGAGCTTCTTTGCTACTACAGTTATTTAGAGAGCTAGTGTTTATTTCTATATTTTGATAAAGAGCCATCTTATTCTGCCTTAAGTTATTCTTAAAGTTAATGTAGGCAGCAGTCAAGAGAAACTGCATGGAGAGTCCCCCCCACCTTACAGTGTGAGGCTGCTTTTTATCTCATTTCTAATTTGCAGCAGGCGTCGCGAATGTCAGGAAAGGGAAAGGCAGATCCGCCGGAAGAATAGAACAGACCTGTCTAAGCAGTAATGAGCGTCTGGAAACAAGCCAATTAACTCTGATTGTTATTTAATAGAGTATTAGACTGAGGGCTACCTAGAAAACCATAAAGGATGGAGGACAGTGAGTTCTTCCAGCAGTCTGGAGGAAGAAAACACTGTCTGTACTTAAAATACTGTATATTTGATTTAAAGGGGCACACAATGAGCTTTGTGTGTTGTATGCATCTCAATGTGATGTGCATAAAGATATAAAATTGCTGCTTTCACACTTGTTTTTGTCAGGTATTTTACCGTACGTGGTGTCATAAAACGTATGAAAAAAATTGCTGATCCTCTTCGCTTGCACTCTGTATGATTACTCTGTCCGCAATCAAGCTCTGTCAGCACATTAACACTGGGCCATCACAGGCATTTGCCCACACGCTCCACACTACCTGAGCAAACAGGAGGTTAAGTCAGCTGCTAGCGGGGCTTTAACTATACACAGGATGACCCCAGTAACAAATGACCGTCAGAGAAGCTGCAGAGGAGCTTTTAGTGTAATATATTCAGATTTTGAACAGTAAACTGCCATTTGCAGAATGAGAGCATGGACAGCGCTGCCGTGGTCATTCATTACTAGTAGTTTACAAACCATCTGAGTCCATAAAAAAAACAATATACAACTTTCATTTTCATCAAAAACGTCCTCCAGTTTCAGATTCAGACATCTAATCTCCATCTTCATCACACTCACTTCTTATGAGCAGAGGTGCATTTTATATAAGACATTAGGTATATGAATCTATTTTTTTTTTCTTATTTGTTTAAGATGATGTCAATTCAAGGGTCAGTTCATCCAAACTGCAAAATAAATGTGACACAATAAGTGATTTTTGAGGGAGCTGTTGATGAAAACAATTCTACCATAATGCAAAGCTCAAAGGAAAAATCATATAATAGTAACAGCAAACACTTGTGACATCAAATTAAACTGTTAAAATGTTTTTTGATAAATAGAAATAGTTAATGTCTGTTTTCTGGGAGCTGGTTTTCACCACAACCATAGTATATTTTATCAATTTCCAAGAGGTGTGTACCGTAATATTGGTTTGCTTTACTTAATGACTTTGTGAATTATTGGTGCCGAGCCAAGCAAATAATTCTGGTTTCATACATTAAGGTTTTTAAGTGCACCAATGTTTCTCTAAGATGTCTGCCTGCACCCAAATACCAACATCAAGATACCCAAATGTTGTGTTTTGGATGCAATCTTCATTTATCATCCATTTAGGCTATCTTTATCTTCACACCACATATGCCTCATGTGACACTGTGTCTTTGTCCGGTGATTGATGCCAGTGGATTCCACCTAACTAAGTGATGCACCCGACGAACTTGAGGAGAAAAGTGCTAATGCAGCAGCAACAGCAGAGCAGAGGCATATTACTTATCACAAGGTCAGCCAATCTCATCTTCCAACTCTGGCCGGTGAGGAGAGTAAGCAGGGAGGAAGCAGGGAGGAGGAGGAGGAGGTGGGAGGGGGGTCTGACAGCAGAGGAGGGAGGTTTGGGGGAAACCAGCAGAACAAAAAAGGCTGCGTTCGCCGCAGTGTGTGCCAGTGTGGCTTCCCTCCCTCTCACCTTGTGATCACATAGGGAGCGAAGCAGAGCATGAAGGTGCCGATGAAGGTGCTGATCTTCCTCGTGGCTCTCTGTCGTCTCCTCTTCTGCTCCTCCAGGCAACGCTGACGAACACTGGCAACACAAGAGTGAGACACAGTGAGTGGATGCTCTTCTGTTTAAAAAGACAACAACTGAGTAATCCTAAAGACGCAAGTCAAGTGAGGATCACCCCAACTTCAACACATTATGTGAGAGCTTGAGTGCAGCAGGGCTGTGATGTCATGATGACACATGAAGGATGTCAGTGTGAGTAAAGACAGGCAGGAGTTGGAAGACCAACAGACAGTGATCTAACCAAACTTGGGATGGATTACACACACACACACACACACACGGGATGGCATTTCAATAGAATCTAATTTTGCTTCCCCTCTGAATACTGAGGATACATTTCAGATGTCAGCATCAATATGACAAGGATTGATGGCTCAGACTGTGCTTAACTGCTCAATAGTGTTCCCCCTGTCAAAGATTTGATTCGTACAGTTTGTTCCTTGTCTCTAAAAACATGTCATCATTTGCTTTCCACATGTTAGTCTCCAGTGCAGATTGCAGGAGCATTAAGAACAGGAGTGCTTAGTTAAAGGAGCTTACCTGGGGTGTATATCCACCAGCAGCACCAAAGTTTGCATTGTAATAACGTCGATCCTCTTACAGTGAAACCTTGCCACTTTAAGCACTTTGAGGTATGTGAAACACAGAACTATAAAAGACAGAAGGAAGGTGAAAGAGTGGAAAAAGACGGTGAAGATGACAAACTGGTTCCGGGCGCTCGCCCTCGGGTTGGAGAGGGTGCAGGATGCGTAGAGCCGGTGGTATCCCACCCAGGAGAAGCAGGTGGCCACCGTAGAGAAGGACGCGGAGTGCGCCCACGTGTAGCCGAGCACAAACGCTGCGTCTTTGTGGCGCATTTTGGAGTGGTATCTTAGGGGAAACACCACCGCGATCCACCTGTCGATGCTCAGCGCTGCCATGCTCAGCATGGAGTTGGTGGACAGGAAGGTATCCAAGAAGCCCACGATCTGGCAGAAGCCGTCCCCTCCTGGCTGAGCCTTGCTGACAAGTCCTGCCAAAGTGAGCGGCATGTTGGACACGGTCAGCAACAAGTTGCAGAAGGTGAGGTTGAGGCTGAACAGACCGGGCACCTGCTTGCGGATCTCCGGGTTGTACAGAAAGCAGATCAGCACCAGGACGTTGGACAGCAACGACACTATGATAATGACAACCACCAACGCAGAGAGAATCACCTCCGCAGTGTCCATCCTGTGGGCCCCGAAACTCACTTATCCACACTTTTTTGTGCGCATATCCAGTGTTGTCATGCAGCTACAAAACGACATTAATCACCCGTAACCGTGTCCACGCATCCCCAGATCTATCCACCGATGGAGTTCTTCTTTTTCTCCCCACTACATTGTCTCTGTGCGCAAACCAGCAAAGATGATCAGGAGGATTCCGGCATTGTAAGAAGTAGGTTATCCTCTGTTTCACTTAAAAACGAGCTGCGGGGAAACCAACTCTCGCACCAAAGCTGCTCTATTCTGGCACTGCGTCTTGCAGTGGGGTTTTGTCGTCCAGTGATGCGCTCTCGTGGCATCACCCCTCCGCACACTCTGCACAGTGTGTGGGCTACTTGATCTCTCCCCTGTCTCCTCTGAGAAACAGTTAAAACACAACATGAATAAGAGTTAAGTGGGGAATCCTCTTTGTAAAAACAAGGACATTGCTTCTTATCACACAATCGAAATTTGCAAACATAACAATGTGAAATAGATTAAGTAGTGAAGGGCAAATTTGATGTGTGTAAGCATCTTTTTTTTTCAACTTGGAACATTTTTTCAGTGAAAAATGTATTGTTATTTCACCATTTTTTGTCTTGACTTTGTGTTGTTTTTTTTCCTTTTCTTCTTTAAGGTCTCCTTTACATTTATTTTCAAGGGAGACCTGAAGGAAGCAGTGTCCTGGCTATAAATGTCAATAGAAACCTGCCCCACAGTATCCTGTTGAGAAGCACATTTTAATTCAAGTACTGGAATCATCAAAACAAACAATTTCTTATTTTAAAATCAGACAGATAAAACTGAATATCCCAGCAGCATCTCTTCCCTTCATGATTTGGTGAAATGTCTCTGATATCTTATCTGCCCCATCAGATTGATAAGGAGCAACATCTTCAGTTTCCCCTGGAAGCCGGATCATGACACCCCCACACTTCTGCTGCCCCTCTGGACTTGAGCGTGGAGAATGTTTCCTCTGGAGCGTGGTACTCATCGGAGTGTGCTGCGGCACGTGAGCCACAGTGAAGGCGCTGGAGAAGCAGGGTGAGGTGGTGGGGGTGGGTTGCAATACAGGGAAGGGGTGGAGGGTGTCACAGTGAGAGTGTGTGGGCGGAAAGAGTTATTGTTACTGCATGCACATTGTGTTTGACTGTAGAGATGTGATACTATGCAGGCCACTGTGTTCCCCTCAGTCTCTCCTGGGTGGCAAAAAGGTGAAGGGGAGAGGAAAAAGGGTGTGAGCGAGGCTCATTATGCTGTAATGGTGAGTATATGGGCTGCTGTTTGCTCCCGATGCAAAGAGAAGGCAGCTGCAAGGGAAGGACAGACAGCCTTGCCAGCTGCTGGGTGTTATTAAGCTAAAATGCGGCTCCATCTTGACCCAGAGTGAAGCTTTGGTGATGATGGATGCAGCATTATACTTGCACATGTGATGGGGCAGTCAGCCTTGGAGAGAGGCACACTTCCAGCACTGTCTTGCATCTGCTTGTGCAGCTCTCTGCTGTCAGTTCAGAGGCCTTATCAGCACACAGCCACCAGTTGATCTTAAGAGCAAGAGCAGATTCTCCTGGACATCACTTTAATTATTCTATTCATAATTAAATGCCAGCTCCACAGACAATATTGTCAGTGAAATAAGACATTCTAAGAATAAAGCTTTGGGTGATATGGAGGTTCTAGCTGGCACATTTTCCTTAACTGTTTTAATGCCATATTTCGCCGTCAACAGCAGTGGGTCGCCGATCGTGGGCTTCCGCAACCTGTGAGTAATTTTGGTGGCTACTGGGAGATGTAGTCGAAGCACAAGGAGATGTCATACGCCACAGAGTTCAAAGCAGGAAGTGGAGATGATCACAATTAACCAGCAAAACGGACAGATTCTAGAGAAAAAGTGGTGTTTAGGGTCATCTTTCATTTGAGCTATTCAGAGACAGTTCAACATATTCTGTGGGTCTTGAAATATGACTCAAAATGGGCAAAAAACACTGGCACAAGGCACTTCCTGTTTTATGAAACTCAAAGAAAAAAGTGGTGATGATTCAGTATTTCTTTGTCATCCACATAAAATGTCCTCTTTCAGTCCACCTGAAAATGGCTTGATTTGAGGGGAGCGTTGTGTCCATGCAGGTCCATGTAAATGAGACCTGGACACACGGGCCTCAGGTAATATCACCTTGAATGAATAAAGCACAGCAGCTCCTTTGTCTGATGTTGGCTGAGTCCATCTCACAGATTAATCAGAGACACAATTAACATGCTACATATTAAGGACACTTGCCTATTTTTAGGAGGCACATGTTAATGAAGTCAATCCAGGTGAAAGCTATTTCCCCTTAATGATTTCGTCCTCCATCCATCACAAGACACTGAAGCATAGATGATGAAAATGACTGGAAGGTTTGTGCATGTCGTGGATGTAAGTAGAAGGTTACATTTCTTATCAGTCTTTACTGACAGTCTAACACATGTAAGGGTAGATATTTAAATCAACTAAAGATCAGAATTTTGGGAAATCCTGTGTTTGCTGTTTTAGTCAAGTCAAGACTTCTGAAGTCTGCAGATCTGCACTTTGATGATAATTCCTCTTGTCAGAAGATTTAACAAGTGCAGGACTTGACTGTGAGAGATGGGAGGACGAGAGAAAGCCTGCAGCTCTCCTCCTTTTTGCTGTGACAGTGTGGATTTGAATTCGCTGCCAGTTCCAATTCCACACTTGACTTCCCTCAGAGGCAGACTGGCGTAAATTTTAAAGCTCGATGTATGCTGGAGCTTCTATGTTTTCCCGACTCACCTTTGAGTATAGATTTGTCACTTAGATTTGGAGCATAACCTCAAAATAGTGACACAGGATTTCTATGTTGAATTGAGAGGAACTCACTTTATATAAAGTTTGGGGAATCTGTAGATAAGTTAGAAGACTACATGTTGCGTAACTCAGAAGACATACTGTATGAGCTGACTGTATAAAGGTCTAAGAGGTGAAGACGAGGGAGAATAACTCACACAAAAAGATTCAGTGAAATGCCAACCTGCAAGTGAAGGAAAAGGGAAGGTGCTAAAGATAAAGCATGACATACACCTCACTCAGTCATCACTGCATTCAGCTGAAAAACAGAGTCTAGTTAAATAAGTTATGTGAAGCTGGATCACTAACTTAGCACAAAAGCACAGCTCATCTCGGATAATCGTAAATGGACCAGTGCTTCTGATGCTTAAGTGTATTTTTGCTGCTAATTTTTCTGTGGCGTTGCATTGTCCAAATGCTTTATGTTTGATATTTATGTAGTATTTCCACTTGATGTCACTTTAAAGCGTGCAGGATCTGACAGCGCCTAGTGATGAGGTTGCAGATTGAAGCCAAACAAAAAGTGGCATTTTTGGTGAAAGTGGCCTCTACTCTACCTCTGATAAAACAAGAACGGAACAAGGTAAAAAAAAAACAAACAAAAAAAACATTTTTTCCATGATGAAAGAGAGTTTCTTCTTTCATTTGAGCCACTCTATGTTTTCAGAGACATGGTACAAAATATTCTGTAGGTCTTGAAATATGACTCAAACTCGGCAAAAACGCACAAGGCACTTCCTGTTTTATAAAACTGGCATTCAATGAGTTAATATTATATTACATTTCTGCAAACACTGTTGCTTTAATTGAAAATGTAATTCCACTCCAACCACAATAGTCACATTGCAGATAAAGACTTTGCATACAAGATATATTGTCATATATATTATAGTGCGTTGCTGATGCCTCAGAAGTACTTAAAAGAAGAGGCTGCTGTGCGCGTCCTATGTCTGTTCGCCTGGCTGGGCAGTGCACCACCAAAACCCTCCCAAACAATCTGAGGCTGCTGTCCTTTCACATTAGCCACAGTTAGGCCAAGGAAACCCACCATGAGGCCTGAACACTGTTAATACAACATCTATGGAATATAAACTTCTTTTCATTATGGATCCCAGAGGGGTTTTGGCAGTGTGACAACATAACTCAAGGATGCAAATAGGAAAGGATTTTAGTACTACACAGTGTTAGCGTGGTGCTGACAAATTGCTGTTAGCCTCTTTGTTAGCATTTGGACTATAAAACATCAGGCTGCAATTATGATCAGTGGCTGGATGGCGTTCTGCAAATATTTTCTGTTCGGCTTCTGTAGCATTGAGTCAGATTTATGGTGTCATTATGTAAAAGTGTTGAACCTTACAGGAAAGAGCTGGCACACTGTTGGCAGAAGAAAAAGAGCCACTGAGTTTGAGGGATTTGCACATACATTACAATATAAAAGACGTTTTTGCACATTCACCCTTGAAGGCGTCAATCCGGGTCACACATAGCAACTCGAACGCGAGTCTCTTTCTGTCTTTCATCTGTTTATTTCACAGATGAGTTCACAGCGTCATTATCAGCTGCTCTCTGGCTCCTGTGCTACATCAAACAGCTCAACGCAACACAATCTGCAATGTATTGATCTTCTTATTAGCAAATTTCTGACAATGAGCAAAGACAGATTTTCAGTTCAATGACGTCTCATAAACATACAGATGAGGAATATTCTCTGTCTTGTTTCCAGGGTACAAGCTCTCAATGTAATGACATGCACAAACTGTATTTTTTTCCAAATGCGGTTGACTTGATTAGATTTCTCCTCCACACTGGAGGCAGAGTTAAAATCTTTCTTCCTGACACCAGTTAAATCAGTTTGTAGTCATTTGAAGGTGAAAGCAATCCTGTTTTTGAATAGGCCGGGTACTGTCTGAGGTCGAGTGATCAATGTAGGGTCTGCACAATCTGACAACTAATCTGTCTGGTCTTCAAAATATGAAACCTGGAGCAATGAACTGAACGTCTTTGAACTTTGACCTTTATGTGACCTTAATTAAATAAACGAGCACACACAAGAGATAATATCCATCATGTTTGACTGTGATGACTCATAGTGTAGATCAGCAAAATGTCTTTGATAATTACAATCCCCTGAAGGAAATATAATCAGTATTTGTCAATATTAACTGTTTTACTCCCTAAAGCCAGAAACAAATGAATTATAACTGAAACCCGTTTCACAGATAGTGAAGGCAAGCAGCTGAAAAATCGATAAGATTTAGTATAGCTCTGGATACAGCTATTGTTCCCTCGGGTCGAGCTCCTCAGTGAGAGGGAACAGACGGCAGATATGTTATTAAAGGGGCCATAGACCCATTGTCAAAATTCATATACGTTATTCCTATGGTCAGAAATATTAGCAAACATGAACAATTCTCTCCTGAATCCAAAAACTGCTGTGTCAAACTTGTGATGTAAGATGAACTGCTGCATAGACAATTCAAGATTTTACAGACGACACTGAAAGCTCCCAGGTCAAAGTTTATCAAAGAACACTTCAAAACAACTGAGCTCATGGGTGAAAAAAAAGAAAGCAAACTTGTTGTGTTTCTGGTCTCCTGTTCATTTTCTAGGAAGCATCTCCAGACTTAATGTCCTATGACATCACAACTTTGAGACTAACTCCTCATGTTCACACATTGATTGAACTTTTGTTGGCCATGAAACTAACATACTGGAAATCTTAATTTAAATGGTTTCTAAAACAAAAAAAGAACAGCTGTGACCAAATTAGAACAAAATGTTTTGTTCTTTATAGAAAATTAATTTTCATTCACAATAATTTATTGATTTAAACAAACACATAAAATCAGTAATAAAGCAGCAGCATGATACTCCCTTAAAACAGCTAGTGAAAATAAATTACTACAACAGTGAAACATTGCATTATAAATTTAATTGTAATTGTCTTAATTATTAATGACAGTATTTTATGCTAACAGACCATCATGGAACCTCCCTTGACTGGTAATGGACTGTCTTTTATAGGAGACAAACTTTTCGGCTAATTACACCAATTTGGTACAGCTGTGAGTTTGCTTCTCCAGCAGATCTCTTCGAAGGAAGCAGAGCGAGAGTCTGATCAGTTAAAAAAAAGAAAAAAAAAGCCCTTACATGCTCCATATAAAAGTCATCTGGAATCTATCACTGTCAACTTTATTTCTTGTCACTGTTGGAGACAATGTTGACTGTTTACTTATGCAGACTTAAAGGAGGAGTTATAAAGTTGTTGAAGAATGTTTTGTTTTGTTTTTTTTTTTAGGCCAAAGTAATGATGTCACTTCGTCGTCTACTGTTTGGTGATCTGGAAATGCTTAAAAAGACAATCTCTCATCTCATGGGGGGTTAAAATATGCATTAACATTGATTGATTTTAATACCTTCTTGTCTCTCTAATTATAGGAGTGGTATCAATCTTCTCATCCAGGCTCTTCTCATCCAGTAGTTGCACAAATTACTATGAAAAGTATTGCACCATAATTTGTATGTAACCCACGTAACTGAGAGCCAGAGTTGTGATCACGTGACATTCAATGCAGGCTACATTCCTTACATTCTCAGCGGAAAATGTGATAGATAGCTTATGAGTTCATAACAGAAAATATGCATTTTATTTCCATATCCCTAACCATGCTAGAAATGTTGTCAAAGCATATTTCAATGCATAAACTTTATTGAAATATAACAGTTTCCACTGAGAATGAAAGGAATATCCGCCATTTTTAAGGCTCTCACTTCAGAGCTCGCCCATGTGCGCTGATCGCTCATGTTGCTGGTCATTTGTAGAGATATGCATGAAAATCTGTGCCTAACTTTTCGTATGATATCATGCGAACCGTTTCATGAGACAACGTTGTCTCATCTAAATCTCTGTAATAGGTCAAGAAAGTGTATTTTATGTACATATTTAGCTTAAAAACATGCATCCTTATCATCATCAAATCTCAAATAGTACAGTTTTACGTTAAAAAGAAAGAACAGTATGCTTTGGTACAAGATTTTTTTTTTCCTTGGGATGCAAATAGTACAGCTAAACCCAGCTAAACAGATTTTCTCAGCATATTGCAGGAACACCTAGAAAACACAGAGGTGGGAGGCAACAGCATCACAGCACAATATGTCACAGGGAAGATAAATCAGTGAGCGGGATAATCTAGGAATAAAAGCAATGTGCACTGAGGAAGAGCCAAGGGCACTTGTCTTGCCTCTCTCAGATAAGAAATATGATTATATGATTCCTGCTCCTGTGATATTTTTGCTGGATACCCTCTAACTACATGTAAACGTAGCCCATGTGGACATCTTTGGCTAAATAAAAGCTGTTGCCATCCTGCCCTGGTAATCACCTGCTGTGTGTTTTATACCAATCCTGCCCTCTTATCATCTGCTTTGTGTTGAAAAGTCAATTTTTTTTTCATTTACTGATCTAATTCACTGCAAGGATTAATTTGCTGCCCTAATTTGATTTCAGAGTAATTTAATAAATCCCAGAGTAAAATCCATTAGTGTTTCATTCACCTTTGAGAGAAACCTTAATTAGGAACACTAATGCATAATTATTCTTTTATTTCCAGCTTATCGTAGCCGGCATGAATAGAATGCAACAAGGGGATGACAGGAGATTTGGACTTCAGAGAATTAATTTCATATCAGCATGATTACATGAATATGAGTGTAATTTGTTTGGGTTTTTTTTACCCGTTTGCATGAAGCGGCTCCATCTAGCCTACAGGAGAGTGCAATTAACCTCTCCAGTGATGTGACCATGAACACATTATGACTGTAACTGTTTCTTTTAGCAGTATAGGATTCACTAATTTATCTTCAATGTCTCTGAAGGAAAGTGATTGAGCCAGTAATCCAAACACTGACATACTGTACTTGTTAACCACCAAACAACATGCCTCATAATCCCCTTGCTTATAAGTCATTATTATATCATAAGTTATAAGTCATTTTATATATGGAAACCTGCTTCACAGCCTAGTAATTGTCTAAATTGAAAAGAAAAAGCAGTAACTGGTGTGTAGAAGCGTCTTGACAGAACAAGCTCAGTCATTAAATCATGCACTCCTGCCATCTAGTGAGAAGCTGCAGCACTACAAACCCTGTGTTGAACTCTTACTGCATAAATGACCAAAGAAATATGACTGCAGCAAAGCTAACTCAGTGGTTCCTCCTTGTGGCAAAGCAAGGTCAGTGCTGTTTTGATCCATTTTGTCATTTTCCTGCTGCTTTGCTTGTCCTGCCTGTCATGGATGTATGAATTATTTGACATGTGTGAGTGTAAGCAAGAGGTGATACACAGGATTTTCAGACAAGAGGATTTTTACAAAGCTGAATGATTATTACCATTTTTTTCTAAATTATTATTATCATCCTACAACACAAAGACACTATTTCAGAAAATGCCCTGTGTAAAAAGTGCTGCTAATTCTGAAAAAGTGATTATAAAGAGAACAACAAGTAAAAGTGAACCCAAACTCTTTAAATGTCACACAGGTCAGAGTAAAGGGCCCCAGACAGAACTCCATTTAATCTCTGCAGTGTTTTGGGAGCTGTTGCCCTGCTTCTGCAGCTGGGGATGAAGCCACTTCACCCTCAGCAGGCACACACGGGGGCCATTAATGCTGAAAAGCCACCGACCTACCTCTTCTCCAGTGCTACCCCGGGAGCCACAAGCTCCATAATGGCTCCCACTCTCTGAATTAATGGCGCTCACTGTTGAACGTATGAAAAACCGTGATTTTAATTATAGACCTCGGTGATAGCAGAGAGGAAAACTGAAAGAGTGCGGCAGGGAAACCTTTTGTGGCTCCAGATGCAGCACAACCAAGATAATTCAAGCTTTCCCACTCATGAGAAGGAGGGTTTTACTACTGGTGATTTTTTTTAAAGGAATTTATTAAATGTGTGAGGTTTTTTTTTTGCCAAAAGTATAATTAAGGTTATAGTTACAGTTCTCAAACATTTGGATTTTTTTATAGTAACTGAATTTCAGATGAAGTGGCGTTAAAATCAAGTTTTTCTCCAACATCATAACATTTTACATTGTCACTTGTTATGTTACAAAGCAATCTGACTACTGTTACTTTTAAGATGTGAAGCAGCGATATTAGAACAATTTATTTGTTCTAAGAAATAAAACTTGTGGCCTCTGTAAGAATTTGGGTTTTTGTCGTGGGTGTTTGTCTTAAAGCTTAAAGCAGCCTTGCATATTTGTCAGACTACACTCACTGAGGACGTCAGCTGCAGGAGCCACATCAGCCTCAGGATGTTCATCTGCCAGGTCTGTAACAGTACCTAGGCAGAGGTGGATGGGCAGAGTCAGCACCTAAATGTCCATAATCCACTGTCAGCAGCCAGTGTTAGGGTTTCTTTAACTTGTAAGCAGTGGCCAAAATGTCCCAGCATACTAATAAACAGTCCATCAGTGAGGGCACAGAAAAAGTTTTAAAGTTGAACTCATCGATTTTGAGCTGAGATCACCAGAGAGGCAACAAAAAGACATTTATACATAATATATTTAGATGAAACTGATGAAACCATCAGCTTGTAGCACTGTGCATTGGAATATGCCCAGATAGGCACACATGGTTTGAGGCAGTTCCTCCTCGGTATAAACCATCAACAAAGCAGATGTATTAAAAGACAACCAGTCCATTGAACATCCCTTTCACCTGAAACCCAAGACGCACCTCTTAAAGAGAGTCACTTGCAATCAGAAAGCCTCCATTTAATTACAACACACAGGAAATTACCGAGTGAATGGGTCAGGCGCTGATAAGAGGCTGAGCCCCGGGGATGACAGCTCCTGAAACCCGAGCAGACCCAATCTCAAAGCAGACTTATCACAAAGGCCAAGTCTGGAAGCCTGACAATCTGATTGTACTGTCATCCAGATTCATAATTAATATATTTATCAAATTAATCGCTGAAAAGAGCCCTGGCTTCCTGAACAGTAGGCAGATTCATTTGCAGCTGGCTCGTCTTACCGTTAATAACAGTGTTGTCAGAGAAATAGGCCCAGAGAGGGTCGATGCCCCGGACCTCATGACAGACAAATTGTTCATCTGTGTAGAGATGATATGGGGAATTTAGAGAGTGAAAGAAGGAAAAAATGTCATTGTTTGGTGACAATCACAATTGCACCCTTGTTTCAGGTTGTGAGTACCAAGCTGGAGGAACATGAAAGGAGAATTTTCTGTTTGGGTAGAAGATGAAAATACCTGTTGTTATACCTCTGGTTTTACAAATCACTCATCAAAGGGTCTGTCTCCACCATATGTCACTCTTGAAAAAGTTTATAGCATTTCATCACCCAAATTAAGTATTACATTACCCTGAGCTCTAACAGCTTAACCAGAGAACACAAACCCCACTAAGGCTGATAAATCTACCATTGTTTTGATAATAATTTGAAAATATGCTGATCTCCTTGTGTGTTTATCTAGAACTGAATAAAAAAAACAGTCAGAGACAGATTCACATAATATTTCATTTGCACAAGTGCAATAATTCATGAAAATATGGTCCAAAAATCTCCTTAAAAGACCTGAGGTTAGCCAAATGCTAGACCCAGAGACGACCTTATAGGGGTATGGACAAATGCCAGGGGCGCCATCCATCCACAGGGTGGCCCCAAATGAAGGGAGAAAGAAACTTTATACACTGTATGTTTTGTACAAATACTATTTAAATGTTATTATGTTGAATATTACAAAAGAAAACCACAACAACATGTAGCCTATTCCAGTGTTTCTCAATCCTGGGACCACTATCCTGCATGTTTTAGATATTACTCTGCTCCAGCACACCTGATTCAAATGATCAGCTCGTCATCATGCTCTGCTGAAGCCTGATAACGACCCATTGCTTTTAATCAGGTGTGCTGGAGGAGGGTGACATTTAAAGCATGCAGGATAGTGGTCCTGAGGACCAGGGTTGAGAAACACTGGCTCACTCAACAGGCCCTATTCTCTGGATTGCTAACAAATATGAGGGAAAGATTATTCAGGACTTTGGGGAATAGAATAGCATCATTTTGAGAAAAGCAGTTTTTTCTTTCAATGGTGATCTGCATATATTATATAAGGCATACAGCAGTTTCTGTGTGAGTCTTTGATTGTGCCAGCTAAAACTTGCCTATTGGCAACCAAATTAATCAAGACTTTTTTTTTTGTGCTTTTTAAATTGTATTTACCAAAATTATGTAAAGCACTTTAAATTGTTTTTTTACATTGCTTAAATTTACCCCCCTCCTCTATAATGTGAAATGAAATAGCTCATGTAAAATTTAAATAAAAATACAAAAATAGCTCACTTCCTGTGTTATTTTTGTTGCTGCTGGCAGACACAGTGGTTTTTAATAGAATACACCCTTTTCTCTATCAAACACATTGTGTTACTCCTCATTGTGTTGGAGCTTTTAATTACAAATTGGACACATATGGTTCAATTTAGCGTGCTAATGAGAGTCTTGAAAAGCTGCTGGGTGACACTGAAGGGGCTCCTTTTGTCTCTGGGGTTCCCATCTGGGCTCTTGAAAAGCATGAAATGGACCATAATCACTGGTCATCAGCACAGGTCATCAATAACTGACTGTGGAGCTGTTATCACATAATGAAATGAATTACACAGATGACACATATACCCAAAACAGTCTCTCATTTACTTAGATTACATGTAACATATCTATGAACTACAATTCAGCAACCCACAGAGTATTTTTAGTGTTTTTTTTATTTTATCACACTTGGCTCCTGTACAGTATATTTTCATATTATTTTATATTACTATATGAACACTTATTTCTTCTCAGTTAGCTGAAGAAACAAGCTCCCTTTCCTTCAATGAATGCTCAGTCAATCTTTTTTTTCTTTTCACCATAATGTTGTCTTAACATGTTGTCCTCCTCAGTCCTTGTACAGCTGGTGTTTATGCTGTGTATCAACAGCTAGTTGAGGCTTCATCTCTGCAGGCTGAGCAGAGCAACTCTTAATGACTGCACCCGGCAGGTAGCGGAGGCTTTTCAGCGGGGTCAGTCTGCATCAATCAATTTAGTTAGAGGGCTCTCTCTGTAATTGCCAACTATTACAATATGTAGCACAAGGGGTTCAACTCTATTTTCCAAACCTGATGAAATGGCATCAAAGCCTCCTCTCACATCCAGTGATAATTGAACAATTAAACTTTAGCATACAAATTACCTCTTCATATGGCATCACTAATTACTGAGGCAGGCCAGTCACAAAGAAGGGCTCAATACCATGCTGTTTAACACTTCATTCCTGAGTCCAGATTTAACTTGGATTATTAGATATTTAGTTTTGTCAATAATTTTGCAATCTGGCAAAAAAAAAAACAGCTAAATTATTTTTTCTCATTTAAAGTCATTTTTTGCAAACCTCTCAGGTGAAATGGTCCTAATTACACAGGTGATTGAGACCCAGGAACATTTTCAGACCATTTACTTCAGGTCATCCATCTGTAAACCTCTATTAAACTTGATTAGTCAGGATTTAAATCACCTGGTTTGATTGGGGTAGTTAAGCGCTTTATACTCTTCACTGTAAAATGCTAATTCCCTGCGAAAGGAACAGACTAGAATTCTCAGAGAGCATATGGAGAATCTCTCATATTAATAATTCAAAGGAAATTAGCAAAAATTAGTGAGTGGAGCATCAGCGATGTTGTGCAGACATTCCTTCTGCAAATGAGATATTTGAAAGATTGGAAATGGAAATGTCACCAGTGTAGAAAAAATGCCTTTCTTTTCCTAAACTGAATATCCCCTGCTTGTACATGACAGTCTGATGCTGACATGAAACTCACACCACTATCGTTCTCCAGATTATGCTCCTTTCTTTCATCTAAGGTTACTAAGCTCCTCTATACATTAGCAGCTAAGCCCCCCAAGTATGAACTCTGCTGTCTAATTACACTTTAGGGGGGGTCTGAAAACCCTCAAACACACAGCAGAGCTCTTCAGGTGCATTAGGTGAAAATGGCATTAACGCTGGCGATGGTGGACGCAAGGCTCCAGGAACCACTTGAGAGCAGTGGAGGGCCCGTATTTCAGCCCTGAGGACAACAACATGGGTTTTTCAGCAGCAGTATTTGTAATGACACCAAAATTAAGCAGCTAATTCATCTTGGTGAACCAATTGCTGAAAAGAACAAATAAATGTAGCCAGTATAAAGTTTGTTCAAGACAAACCAATGTTTGACCCTCCTCCTCCTGGACGAACAGTCAGAGATGAGACAGATTATGAATTTGATATTAACTCCAACCAAAAAGGCCAAACTAGGAGCACAAGGCGCATTTAATATCTAAACACGGCCTGCTCACACGCACAAGTCATTTGCAAGTTCCAATACAAGCTGATTATACGTGTTGATATGTGAAGGCAAGAGATGGGAATGATTGGAAATGTATCACAGGGCGGTGATTGTGGACAATATGAAACTACACAAAGGATGCTTTTTGTTCTTGAATTCCTGCAGCAGTTCAGCCAGTATTGCCTCTGCTTTAATTTAATATCTATTTATTTTACTCCATTGTGTTGGTTTTATTGAGGTTGCGCCTGCTTTATCGCCCCGATCTTGACCAGAAGTGAAGGTCAGGAGAGGCAGAGTACCTCTGTTTATTGGCTTCCATTGAGGCCATATGAGCTGATTTGGCTATCTGCTCTTGATATTAAGCTCTTTCATGGTATTTTGTGCTATCCGGATATTGTTTATCACCACATTGAGATATTCTGTGTGTATTTACTGCTGAATTAAATATTCTTCATCACTTTTGTAATATCCTCTCTGTAGGCTCATGCAGGATGTGAGGATCCTGCAGGACGTGCAAGCAAATCCTTACATAGACTATCTGCAAGCTCTGGAGAGAAAAAACAAATATGCTGTATATTTCATCCCTCAAGCTATGAACCGTGAAATCTTATGATTTTCAGCCAACTCTAAACTTCTCTACATTGTTGTGATAAGTCTGCTCTCTGTACTCTCAAGGGCCACCTGTGATTAAATTTATCCCTTAATTTCAACTTCATAAAATTAATCAAATGACATAATTCAATTACAATATTATATTATAAATACTTCAAAGTAGCACTATGCACTAAATTAAGCATTTCTAACTGTTCCCCAACTCATATTCTTCTTGTATTAAGTAATGCATAACATTTGTAAATGCAAAATGTAAATATTCTTTATTTATACAGCCCTTTACAACAAGCCTTTCAGTGAAACAAAGTGATTTACAATCGATAGTAAATAAAATAAATGAATAAAAGTAATTAAAACAACAAGAGCAATACAACAAAATAAAATGAATTACTGCTACTGGTTATTAAAAACCATCCTAAATAGATTTCAGTATAGATTTTTAGAGGCTCAGGTTAGAAATAAGACACATTTCAGAAAAGACTTGGTCACCCCAGTATTTGACCTGTGCGACCTCAAAGCTCTACCAGGCTCATGAACAGTTAAAAGCTCAGACAAATAAGATGAAGTGAGGCCATTAAGATCTTTAAAAACAAACATTAAAACTTTAAAATCAATTCTATAACATTTTAAATCCCAAAAGAACAATGTAGGGTTATAAATAGGATTGGGTTTTGATTTCTTTATGTTTGGCATTTGCTTTAGTATTATGACAGACTATGCACATTTTTATTTTATTTTAGAATTTGTTTGGATCATAATTAAGCATTTTTCCCGTTTATCCACCAATTGTCCAAAATGAATTGGAAATTATAGTAACTTTTGTAACCTACCAGTCTCTACCGAATAGTATGGCCTCACAAATGATGAGTAGCTGGTCTACATGTGCTTAGGACAATATTTGGTGACGTGCATATGAGCATATGGTGACATTTTGAGACATAATGAAGTTTTTACATTACATTAACATCTGAAGTTACTCAACATGCCAGTACTTTCTGTCAAAAGCAGTCTTATTTAGTTTTAATTGGAAATATACATTTTAAGGGGCCTTCTTTCCACCTGCAAATCGAAAATCCCCAAAACTGTCGACACAAGCTGAGGTTGGAAGCTTGGAAACAAAAACTGCGCACAGCTGTTTTGATCAGATCACCTGATCCTCATCAGAAACTGTACAGACCCAATGCGAAAATCTGACAGGAATCGCTCCTCAAACGCATCACACGCAAACACCGCATGGCTTGAGTGACGTGTTCTGACGTCATGTCCCATGAGGAGGAAATGTGATGCTGCAGGTGGTGCACGTGGTATGTTGTTTACGTCTTCCAGGAACATTTGAGAGGAGGGGGTAGGGGGGGAATTGTGAAACAGCTTTTCCTGGGTAGAGTTACGTTGCTCAGCATTTGGGAACAAACCCGTAGTCCGACATTAACTTCGGGAAAATGTCGAGCTGAAACTTCATTTTATCCTCCTGGAGGCTCTTTAAGCAGCGCGAGACTTCATCGGTATGTATTGTTTCTGCTGCCTCGTGCTCTTTGTCCTTTCTACAGGCTCCTCAAGTTCACATCCAAGCCTTCAGCTGCCGTCAACAAAGCTGTACACCCTGAATGCTTCAGCTTTCACAGCATAAAAGCAGTTTTTGGTTTGTTCAAATTGGCAAAAACAACCATGTTTACTTTACTTTGACTCTATGTAACTGAAGGGAAGCCAAACATCCCAGCTATGTGTGTTTATATGTGTGTTTATTTCACCACCGTTGTTTGTCTTATTAAATAAATTGTCTCTTACATAATTAAACTGCTTAAAAGGTTAATTTTTAATGTGTTTCCTGTTCAGATAAAGGCTAGAATGCCTCAGCTAGGAAGCCTGTTTACCCAGTTTCATCTCAGCTCCAAAGCTTCAGAAAGTGCCGCAGGCCAGAGTCCACATCAGACACCAACACTACCTGACTTCATTCAACATGTCAGGTAAGCATCGTGCATTCAGAGCTGGAGACATTTCCCTCAGGGATAACAGAGCTAAGAGTGGACTTACATGAATGGGATGGGTAGAATTTAATGGCATAATACTGCTTTATGTCAGCTGGACATGCACAACATGTAATAAGAAAATAATATGTCTGAAGAAGACAACAAATGAAAAATATCTTTCACTGTAGGAAACTTACCGGCATGAGAAAAGAAGATGTTTACTGCAGTCTACGTGTCCCCGACCAGTGTCAGTCCACTAAAGATGACATCGACATTGTTATCCTCACAGGTTGGCATCTAGAATTAACTTTCATGACAAATCTGCACATAAATCAAAATAACACCTCAGCTGAGTGACATTTGTCTGAATGGTGTTGTCACAGCAGGAAGAAAACAGGTGTTACTAATGATGTTAACAATGACTCTGTTGCATTCAGGTGTCCCAGGAAACCTAATGTTCCTACTTTTTGTTAAATTCTTACTTTTTGTGTGAGTACAAATGAAACACTAAACAAATATTTTATTCATTTAGTTTGAAGGAAAGAATTATCTACAGTATCTGTGGTAACACTTCACTAATGTTTTCTTCTTTTCACTCCAAGGCCAGGGGATCTTCTGCATAGATGTGAAACCCTGGAGAGGCACAGTGTCCGCTCACAACCAGAACTGGCATGTGCAAATGAAGAAAGAGGACCAAAACTATACCAATACCCACACTGAGCAGATTGAAGATCCCCTCAAAGCGATCATGGTAAAACAAAGACACATTTAGCTGAAATACTGAAAACACCATCATGAAAACCTAAATGTCAATTTGTCTGGTACACTTGTGTCCAAGGTCCAAACAGTTGTCCAGAACATTGTTTTCATCTGAACTCCAGCCGGGTTAAGAGAGTCTGAGTCACCATAACAATTTATATGGAAATTTCAAACACTACAGCAAGGCTTCCTAAACTTCCCAAGTGGTTGCTCTTCATTTGAAAGGCCATAATTATGTTGGGGGGGGTGTGGGGGCTGAAAGCAGGCAGGTGCCTAAACACAGCTGTCATCTTATGTGCAGGGGTCTGTTTGGAGTCATTCATTTCCATCTCTATAGATACTCAATTTGGACGGGGAGCTTGACAGAGAGTCTGATGGCAAACACACATTGCATTATTTAAATAGTTCTGCCTGAATTGGATGTATTAACTTCATTAATCTACACAAAGCAAGTTCAGCTCCACCGTCTGTGCTAATTCAGTTGTTGCATAAGTTCTTAAAGTGGGTCCTTTTTAGAAATTGAAAAGTAGACATTTGCATTTGTCTGTCCTTCAGGTCATTATATAACCATTTAATACCGAGGCATCCTGCGGGAATGTTAGCGCATGCTAACAAATTTCTCTTTTCAGCTGAATATTACTGAACAAAAATTCAAAACGATTTGATTACTTCACCTTGAGCTTTAGATGCCAATACCAAAACACTACGTGTCTTCTTTGCTTCAGTGAAAAAATGAAATGTTTGGATTTTGCCTTAAATGCAGTCTGTTCATCCATTTTCTACCGCATAAAGGGGAGAATGCAAACTCCACACAGAAAGGCGCTGGACTGGGAATCAAACCCAGTACCTTCTTGTTGTGAGGCGACAGTGTTAACCACTGCACCACCACCGTGCTGCCCTAAACACAGTCTAAAATCTGTTAAATGTTGATATAAACTAGAGAAAAAGTTGTGACCAGACATTCAGCGCTAATCAATTACTGCTACACCTTAATGCTGCAGACATTTTGATTGCTACTCTATTGGTGATCGTTACTTTTGCTGCTTATTGATATTTTATAGATCAAGCGATTAGTCCAAGACTACTCATCCTCACTTGCATCCCTAAATTTTTCTCCTCTAGACCAAGACAGCAAACCTATGTGGCCATTTGAAGAGGAGCGGAGTGTCTGTGCGCCAAAGCCTCTTCTTCCCCAGGGTCATCTTCCTCTCTCCAGACTGCGAGTTGGACGAGGAGCTGAGGAAGAGGAGGGAGCTGGTCTCCCACGGCCAGATAGACGACTTCCTCAGATCTTTCAGGGAGAGCTACGTGGCCTGGATATCAGACGCACTGACTCCATCGTGGCTCTCTGGTGAGCGGCGTCTTAAAAAGATATACATAAATAATTTGTTTAATGCATGTTATAACACTGAATGAATCTGCTGGATCCCATTCCAAAACAGATTGTTTCAAGCATAGTAGGAAAAGGAGTATAAAGTGTAAAGAAATGTCACAATTCAGCATGTTTTCAATGATAGTCCACTTTTAAACAAGTGCTTTTATCAGTGTTAGTCCACATTTTAGAGAAAGCGGTCCACCTCTGACCATTATATTCATGTGACATTATTTTTACAGTGTGATGATTTCCACTCGAGAATTTGATTAAATGAAGCAAACTTCAACTTCCTTTTTTTTATGTCTTTGTTCTGCAGGTCATCTGTCGTACGGCCAGATGGAGTCAGTGCGGGAGGTCCTGAGGAGGGTGGGCACGTGGGATCTGGTGCGTCTGCAGTGTGGCGAGCAGCTGAAAGGAGACTTCCAGGGTTGCCAGTACATCGCTCTCAACCGACAAGAGACGGACACACTTGAGTTTTCCAGAGTCAAGACCCTGTCGGCTGAGTCGCTGTGGGCCCTGCTGGGACACGCTCCTCAGGTCAGTCAGTCAGAGCTGCAGTCTAAATGAGAGTTGAGTGCTCTGTCAGCAGCGGCAAATAAAAAAATATAAAGCAAAAAGCCCAACATGAACCAGAAGCCCAGCAGGTGGCAGTGACACTTTATGACTGTATCACTCCTCTACTGCTCTGGCAATTTTACAGATAAACAATTTCAATTAAAAAAAAAAAAATCAAGATATTACCGTTGACATAGTCAATTAATTATCAAGCCAAATCCAACTAATTGCTTGTTTTATTTATTCAGAGGCGAAGCATTTAGACTTATTGTGGTCTTTAAAAAATCTTTTTTACAATCCAGAAAAATCTGAATGAGGTTTTTAAAAAGCATCTGCGCTCGCTCGGATCATTTCCAGTTAACACTCCTGATGTTAACTAGTCTTCAGTGTTTTACTGAGGCATGTCGCTCGCTCTCTGCCTGCCTGTAAGGTGCTCGTTAGCTCACTTCATCCAGTCGAGGCAATTACAGACTCATTGAATGTGAATAAGCCTCATTTGAGCTTATTCACATTCTCACATCATTCTGGTTTATGTTATGACAAATTAATGATTAGTCATCTTGGTTCATGGTTGAGTGATTATTATATTTACACCAGATGAAATTTGGTAACACTTTTCACCTGAAAACACACATTCTTTGTACTTGTTTGTTAGAGAAATGAAGTAATTGTTAGACAGACAAAGGTCAGAGCTCTTAAGGTCCAGTGGGTGTGACCTCTGGTCAGCATCCATGACAGATTTCTCACCCCCCTCCTCAGCACCCAAACACTCAGGCTTTCCTTACAGACTCCCCCCCTCACCCCCTAAACATCCAGACTGTATGTACTCTCCCCACTCTCTCGCCTCCAGCTGCTGTGTATTTGATACATGACCCAACAATCATTAGACAGTCTCCAGCGAGCCCTTTTCTAGCCCAAGGGGACACACACGGTGACAACAAAATAAATTATTTTCAAAGAAATATTTGCAAATGGAAGCAGTGTGAGGCGAAGCCCCCTTCCCCATATTTCTCAAAGAAACATTTAATAATTACAAAAGACAAGGTTATATACATTTGTTTCTCATGATCAGATTCCACACAAATTAGATTGAACTATAAACTTAAGTAATACATTTTGTCCCTTGGACTGTCATCCTCAAAAAAAAAAAAAAGGATCTTTGCTCGTGTGCAGCAGCTGCCAGGGGAAACTTGGGGGGTAGCGAAGAAACTTGATAGCTCCCTCAGGCGTATTTTCAGAGCCCAGAAATAATGCATGCTTTTGATTTGTTACTTGTAAACACGCATAGGATAGAAGATCTGCGATATGACCCACAGTTTCACTCGGGCATCTGTTTGGTTGTAATGGTGGCTCCACATGCATCCGTAAAGCCACCGCGGAGATACTAGGTGTGTTTTCTGTGGGCTCAGTCAATTACTCTGTGGAGAATGGGATGTCTACATGTCCCCAAAGTAGAGAATGATTAAGTAGAGTGGCTGTAATTTATTAATTATGGTCTATATTCTTAGACCACAGTTCTGGCTTCATTCAATTTGTATGGATTGAGGGGTAATTACGTTGGGTGCGTGCATGTGTGTGTTAGAGAGAGAGAGAGAAAAAGAGCTAAAGATCTATTCATGTCATAATTTAAAGTGCAGGTTGCTTTTGTCGTCCATCTTTATGTCATCTCCTATTCTGAGATTTGACTGTTTCACAAGGCCTTTGTGGCAGTTTATGTAATTCAGTTTATTCAGGAGGGGTAGAGATGTTTTTTAAAAAAAAAAGCTCTTTATTCACGGTCAGCATACGGTGTCGACTAATTACATAGCTGAGTTCCTTTGACTGTAACTTGACTACTCCACCCTGTCAGCTGATTAATAGAAGAAAAGCCACCAGGCGAAAGGCTGCAGATTCGCCGCCAGCATCTCTGCTAACAAATAATCAGACCTCCGGTTACCGTAGATACATCTCGTCTTTCTGACTGGCTACAGATTCCACACAGCCTGTTAATTTAACTCCAAGCTGACATTCCTCTCTGTTTGGCCATCACCCAGATGCTGCACGCGTCAGAGGCCTGTAATGGACAGTCTGGTTGTTAGCTTGGAAAAGGCAGAGAGGGGAGACATCAACCGCTTTGTGGTGATAATGAATGGAGGCACACAAAAGGCCAGGAGCTGGCCATTTACAAAGCCTGCCCACTCTGCTGTCTAAATAGATAATATTGGCAGCCACACTGCAGCTTTTTGGTCTCTTTTTCTGTCAAGAGAAAAAAACCTATTTAGCAGTTAAAATAAAACATATGATAATACCCATTACTGTTGGTTATAAAACATTCATAATGATCAGTCACGTATGTGGCAGGTACCCAAGTGAACTCTGAGGAAGGATGATTTCTGTACTAAAGAATTCAGAAGAAAGATCTCTTACTTGCATTTCTCAACAAAACTGAAAATTATGGGGAAATTACCAGGATGTTCAGATTTCTGTAATTGCAGCGTCGCTCTCGAAAGAAAACTGGAAATTGGAAATAATTTGCAGCAGAGTGTGTGTAGGAAGCTACAGAGGAAAGCTAGCCGTGCAATTACACATGAGAAGGGTGCTGCAGAATCACGAGTGTCTGTGATGAACTAGCGAAGACACCAGCACTTACACAGTGGAAGGCAATGATGAAAGCTGCCTTGTAATAGCGTGTGATTAAACCTGGTAAAAAAAATTTTTTTTTTTTTTTCACTCGAGCACTAAGCCTCTGTGAAGAGTCCCGTGGAGAGATTCTGCATCTGTCCATTTGAAGATGACTCAATGTGTTTCCTCCAAATTCATCACCAAGCGTGTAATACCAGTCATCTCTAAGGGCACTTCAGACACTCTTTTGTTAATTTAGTTAAACATCAAACGGGTGGGGTTCATGTTTTACACATTTTCAGTCAATTTGAATACATGTTTAAAATAAAGCTCCAAGCCATTAATATTCATGACAAAATAATTTCCCTGAATGTAGGATGTGCAAAACACAATGGTATCATAGTGTCACTTACTGTCTGTTTATTGTGATATTATGTATAATCATTATTGTTTTTGTCATGCATGGATTTCTGTCTTTGTCATATATTGTTGTAAATTATTTGTCAGATAAGAGAAATAATTAGGAAACTATGATCTGCATTTTTCACTATTTTCAAGAAAATAATGTACAACCGGTCATGAAAATATCAATGTACCCATAATGATATGATCAAAGTACACTAATATTTAATTATTGCCAGCCCTTTGCAGTGCTATATTTAATAAGCCCATAAAGAGAAGATTTTTTTCCTGTTGATAATTCTCTGACATCTTCCAATTTAGCATCAAATGCTGGGTTTTGTATCTAACGAGCATGTGTCTTTGGTCACTGGACACAATGTTAATTTTAACTGGGGAAGCTCAGCTATTTGTTTTGGGGATTCAGGATATTACAGTGATCCCTGCAGAATAGGTCGCAAGATACGATCAATAGGGATTCATGAATAATGAAGAGGCCGAGTGGAGCAGAGACACTTAATTACAGTTTCAAAAGCCATTCTCGTTAATTGAGGAGAATAAAGGTGGTGAAGTGGACTGAACGGCAACATTAGAATTTGTGACTTTCTTTTTCTGTTATTTAACATTATGCAGAAAGACCAGCTTAAAAACACAGCTGGCAGGTTTCTGTGGTTTTCTGTGTTTACACTGCTATGTGATTTCAGTGTTTGGCGCGTAAGATCACAGTACTGAGCTGAGTCCGTTTACTGCGAGCACCTGTGAGCAGACTATCGTTCTTTTAATGTGAAGCTGCATATCCAGACAGTGTGTGTCCGCTGCGTGTGCTGCAGATACTGTATGTAATTGACAGCCCTGCCATCTGTTACAGTTATGTGAAATTATGGATAAACTAGTTAACAGACACTTTGGCCCATTGTCTGTTGTTTTGATAATCACCCTTAATAACGGACGGCATCAATATGGTCTTTAAACCTGATTTGGGGGTTAATGGAGTCAGATGGGGGCAGTCAGTGTATGCTCTGGGGGTAATGCTGTTAGAGATGTTCGTAAAGGGCAAATTAAATCAGTCATAGATTGTGCCCTCTCAAGTCAGCCAGACAACCAGACCCTTTGAGGAGAAAAGGAGGGGGATTCATATTTTAACCTCTCGCAGAAAATGCACTTATGTGGATGGAAATAAAGTCAGAGCCGGGTGAATGGATGTAAATGGTTATTGCCGAAAGTCTAATGGCTTCCTGTTAGCTGAGGCAGGTTGGTTGGAAGCAGGGACGTTGCTATTCAGAACTTAACCAGCCATGTTTTTTTGCTAATGTTGTTACTGATGTAGACGGTAAACCAAAGTTTAGGCATCTTAATGGATGGTCCACATGTGGAGTTCAGTTATGATGTTTGAGGATTGCATTACTGGAAGTATAGTGGTGATTCTTCAAACAAGACGTCATCAGGCCGATGCTACTCTGAGGATAAATTTGCCCTCCTCTATTGCTGAAATACTCTGTCAATAAATAAATTAGCTGGTTAATAGAAAATAAATCATCAGTCTTTCACCAAGGATAAATATCTCCTGTTTCCAGATTCTCAATTTGAGGATTCCCTGCTATTCTGTGTTTTAGAGATTAATTCCCGCTGCTTTTGAACTCTCTCAACAAGCAATTTCAATAACTTACTTGAAAAAAAATACAGCCTGCCTGTTTCATCAGGTAGGTTTGCAAAGATGAGTTGTTTACATTGATGCATCAGTTAGAAATCACAAATCAGTCATAAAAAAAATGAAGAATTCAACTCCATTGAATAGGTGCTAATCCAGTGATTCAGAGCAGGTTGTTAATGTATTCCCCCAGCGAGCCAAACCACACAGTGTTTACCTAATTGCCTTGTTAAATCCAATCCGAAATGACAGCGAACCACTTTTGGTCCGATACCATCACATTTGGCGCGTCGACAAAGACGTTTGCCGCGCCGGAGGTGTGTTACCTCCCCATCTGTGTCTGGTGTGACACGACGTGGAACAAAGGGCCCGTCATCTGAAGCTGGTGTGGCGTTACGCTCACGCAGAGTTCACTTGAAACACTGCACCCATGGCTCCAGGTAACAGCCCCGCTGACTGATACCCTGCTGGGTTTCTTTGACTCTATCAGGAGGAGAATCTGAACTTTGTGAATGGCGATACACACAGGTGGTGACACGTCCCTACCTGATTATACTGTTCCTCGTATTATTCACACCTGTCAGACCTTTAATCACAAATAATCCGGTTTGTATTTTAACATGTAGATAAAGTGCAGTGTGCACTATAACGTGTTTTTGTGGTGTTTAGCATAGAATGTGTGCCATGAACTACAGGTAGGAGACGAGCAGCTATCAGCTGTTTGTGAGGAGACGTTCGAACAAACTGTTATCTTGAGTGTAAGAGGGTAAAAGGTGAACAGTGAACCAGAGGCAGGATTTATGACTATTAGCAGACGGTAAACAAGAAGACGAGAGTTTGTCTCGTTGAAATGTGAGGAGTGATGTCATTCACACCATTCCCCACCGACACAGAAAGTGAGAGGCGGATCAGGGGTAGACACCGTTAGGTGAGCTCTTAGCCCTGTGTGTGACACCCAACCTTCGCCCCAAGGGTCTCGTCCTCACCATTTACACTCATTCAGGCCTGTCTGTGCTTGAGATAGTAGTGATTCTTCTACTCTTGTGGACATTTCAGTTACAAGTCAGACATTTTAGGATCTATTTGCTGATCGAAGGTTGTGACATGCTACATTCAAGTGCATGAAGTTTGGAGTAACAATTTTTTTTTTTAGTATTTTCACATCAGTAGCTCCTGTACACTTTGCTCTCCTGCCGTTGTTTAGATACAGGATCGTCTTCACCCTCAGACACTTGCCTCAAGTGGCTGCGAGGGTAACATGCAGTGACAGTTCCTGAACCTGACACTCCATCTCTGCTGTACAACACCTGGCAGGCAGGTAGTCTAGACCACACAGAGATCTCCTCTTTGAGTTTACGCCAAAGACAGATGCACACTTCCTCTGTCCATGTTGGCTTCAACGCAGCAGTTAATCAAAGCTGATCAGTCATACAGTAGCTATTTCTCTGTAGTTTTTCACCTTGTTAAATGTTTACTGTTTACATTTGCATCAGAGTTGTGGTTTCAGCCCTGTTTGTCTGTAACTGTAACGCATAAACTAGATGCCATGTGCTCATATGACTTTAACATAATCCTGCATTCTACATTTTAGATTATACCACAGAAAGGATACGTTTAAATTGCTATAAATGCACAATTATTCCTCTCACAAAATAAGATAACATAGCCTGCTATCAGCCAATCAGAATGACTGTTAATAAACATATTTCAATGCAGATCAGGATTGAAATTCACATTTTCTTGAAATAAAATAACATTTAGAGGTTTGTGCAGCCTTAATATGTTTATTTATGAGCCTCTAATGCTGCTTTTTACATGAGTGTTTGTCTAGTTTTGAACAGCAGTGCGCCACAAAGATGGAAGTACTTTAAATTAGTTAATTGCTGATTACCAGTTATTATGTTTGGCTATGATTTCTTACAGTAATTCCTCTCTCTTCCACCAGCTGTCATGAAGCAATTTTTTCATGCATCCTAAATTAATAGACACTCGTTCTGAAGTGTCTGATGCTATTGTAATACAAGCCATGTGGCATTCGGCCAAGGCTGCACTATAAGACACAATTGTTGAGCTTTTTTCCCCTCACTTTCTCCCTGTTTTAATGCACAGTAATAAGTAAGTAAATGGTGGAAAGATGTGTGTCTGAAATCGCAGCGGCTTTTGTTGCAGATAATTAGGTTAGCGGCAAGAGCGTGCAGGTGTTGAGGGTGTGCTGTGTGCTCATGTTGTGTTATCGACTCGCTCATTCGTAGGCTGTCAGGGGTGTCGCACTTCCCATCAGCCCCAAAGCTCACCAACCTCTTCACTATTAAAATGATCACTTTCAATAGCAGACAAAGGAAAGAGGGAACATATCTAGTGCAGGGTATTCTCCCCACCTCTAATGCTTATCTGCCTTTTGATGTCGGCGTAATAAAAGGCCTATTGGGCTTCCACAATGACCTGCAAAATGGACATGGGCCGATATACTGGGCTCTGACTGTCGCTACCATTAACTAAAAGGCCCAGACATTATGGAGAGCCGGGGATGAAAGAACACGGGAAAAAATAATAATTGAAAAATTGCCTAATGCTAAAGTGAAAGAAAATGGAACTGTGAAAAGGCACTGTAATATTCTGTTATCCCCTGTAAATGCAGCCAAACAAGAGATGCAGCGAGGCATTCTTTTTGAAATGGATGTGGTTCAATTACCTGCATGTCTAAATCTAGTTAAGGCCTCCATTGTCAGGCTCAAACATAACAGGCAGTTTTGATGTCATGTTAAAGCGTATTATGCCCTACAACCTACATAAAATCAAGCTATGAGAGCTATGACTCCATTGAAGATGTGGAGGGGAATTAAAACCGCTCACAGCAAGAACAAGGTTAATTTAATATTTATTCTGTTTCAGACCGTCGTTTGGAGAGTTGTACAGTGTTTTAGTGGGGTTAGTGGGGAAAATATAGTTTGTATTTTTTTTTTTTTTAAATATATTGGATTTTCTTGTATTACTTTCTAATGAAGGGAGAATTGTCTTGTTTTACCATTTAATAATATATTTGGACAGAACTACATTCAAACTGGACCCCCAAATAAGTGATTTAATTTTCTATGGAAAATTAATCAGTAACCAGATAAATATCTTCAAGTTTTGGAAAGACAAGCAGTTTTGGACCCCTAGAAATTGTGATTTTTTTAAGCTGTTTTCAGCAGACTAAACAATTAATGCCTTAATTACAAAAATAATAACATGGAAATGGAAAATAATCGGCTGCTTAATCAAATGAAAATAATGGTTAGTTGCAGCCCTAAATCGGTTCAATACATTTTGAGAAAAATGTACCTCAAGTTTTCCAGATATTATTTTATCAATATTGAAACCCAGACACTCACCCAACCAGCCAGAATCAATACGTTTGAACTGGCTCTTTAATCCTGAAGCTCACAGACCGAGCAACAGCTTGACCATGAAGAGGTCAAATGTGAAAGTCATGAGCGTCTGCTCAGTCACAGGCAGAGGTCAGGAGGTTTTAGTCAGGGCCATGACCCCTTCAAAAGCTCTGAAATATCTAAGAACTGCACAGCTTCTTCTGTGAAAAACTTTGTAACCTTAATTATCTTTATTTCCTGTTTACTTCTCTGTCCCACTGTGCAGGTAACAGTCAAAATGTACAGACGTGGATCTCAGGGCTGGCTGGGTAAATCCCTGAATGCCACCGCCACCATCCCCTCCAACACCTCTGTGATCTTCAGGATCAGTGGGGACGAAGCAGACACCAAAATCCCAGTGAACACCATTCACAACATCATACTCAGCAACTGATAGTGGAGGACAGCCATCGCAGTTATTCATTTTGCTCGAACCTAATCATGTTTTCACTAAGTGCCTTTTACTATGCAGTGTTTCTCTTTTTTGTTATATTGGACGGAAAGCTCGAGTTCTCAGTGTCTTTAAAGTCACACAGGTGTTTCAGTTGTTCGGGCTGATTTGACCTTCATCAGGTCACAACCTCTAATGCTTAGCTACCTTCAGCAACCAATGAGAAGGGTGCAGATGTAATTTGTCCCCTCCTAACAGGTGCAATAAAGCTAAGAGGAGAGTCAGGAACATGTCACTCAATTAGTTTGTTCACACACACACAGTCCTGAGCAGAGGTCTAATCAACCAGGTCAACTGAAAACACCTGTGAGGAAGCACAGAGGCTTTAATTAAAGCATGTACTGTAGAAAAAGAAAAGAAAATCCCTGTTTTTGTGATCCTCAGGGCAATATTATGTACATGAAGATGGCTTCAGAAAATTAGCTTGATTAACTTTCTCTTGTTTGGAATTTCTAGGGCTGGCCCACACTTTACGCTCACCATTAATTAATCATTATGTCAGCTCATTGTGTCACATCAGTTCAGGTTTGAAGGGTTTAATGTGTTAATTGTGGCGGTTAAAAGCCGCGAGCACGTCGGTGCCTCTGGGTTTAACGTCGGGCAGTGATTTACGGTCTGTTTAGACGGTGTAACTGTAAGGTGCTTTATTAATATGCTCTACAGCACAAAGGAGATGATAACATATTCAAGAGGGGACGGGCGCAGCCACCCGCACTATTCATAACTGTGTCCGAGTCACTTTCCATCAGTTACCGGGCTCACACAGCTGCGCTAACAGCTAGCAATTGTATTTACTGTGTCTGGCAGCGGCCAAAATGAAGTTATTTCCATCAAGATATCAGTGCCTTTAGCTAATGCAATAGAAGGAGCTCTCTGTGTCGATGGTATCTCTTTGCATGGCATCTCTCTACCTGAAACATCATTACACTGTACTCAAGCTCCTCACTTTTTCAAATGTCTGTTTGCTGTTTTACCTGAGGGACAGATTGTACAAAGGCAACTGGGTTGTTTGCATTTGTGCGTGCACATTTTGTTGGCTCTTTTTCAGATTTTTAAGTGTTTTGAGCATTTATTTTCCATGCATAGTTAAACTAAAGTACTAAAGAGAGTCCTCAGGAAATTTTCACAGCACTTGACAAACAATATTAGAGAAGGTTGTACTTTTTGGAGTTCTGAGTGGTGGGTGCATGCAGGTTAATTTGAATGTTTTGCTCTGTGTTTTCTGTTGAAGTCTTTAAGCACTTTCGGTATCAAGCTACCTTGATTGTTCGCTCTTCAGTTGATTGGTTTAAGCATGTTTTTTTTTGTTTGTGTGTTTTTAAGTGTTTTTATGTCATGTACTTGTACTGTATCTGGATTCACAATAAAAAGATTGAATGTTTCTTATTGGCTTCTCACTACTGGGCTTCAAGGTTTCTTCAAAGCTTGATATGGGAGGGGGGCGTCCGTCAACAACTCTGCTCTTTTAAAAGCCCGCAGCACATCTCCGGCACGGTAAAAGACTGGATATTAGGAATGGATGACTGGCCACAGGGACAAAGCGAGCTCTGTTGGGCAGTGTGGTAACGAGAGGGAGGGGAAGCTGAGCGGAAATGGACATGGAGATCAGACCAGAACATAGTGTGACAAGGTAACAAGGTAAACTGATCCCAGGCAGCAATTCCTCTGGAAACTCAATCAATGAGGGTTCTGTTAAATATGGAAACCCTCCTGAGTATTGAGTTTGGGTGAATCTATGGCGCAATAGGATCAGCTGTAAATATGTTTTCCCTTGCAGTAAATGTGTGTCATGTATCCTACAGATAGCTTGTCTTACCATCTGTAAGTTACATGTTTAAGCCTCGGTGAGCTGGAACATCCAGGAGGTGATGAAGTAAAAATCTTGACCCTGCAGTCAAAGCAGGTGTCCAACTTTGACCTCTGGTGTTCGGTACAGTCCCCAGGGTAGTCAGGTCAGGTGACTGGTTTGACCTTTCCTTTGTACAGGACATGTAGAGCAACCTGGACACGAAGGACACTGTCCTCTAAAATGGCCTGTGAAATCCTGCACCACAGTGCTGCATTCATACGAGTCACCACTTGAGGACATAACTCTTTGTTTTCTCCAAAATGTTTGTCACACTTCCTTTCACCTGCTTGACCACAGATGCAGTCTGACAGCCAAATTTCAGACTTAACCCTGACTCGGCTATTATCTTAACCCCCATCATGTGTGATTGTGCTGCTTCAGCTCGACTAGCTCAAAGGTTCTGATCAATGGTCAATATGTGCTTTTTAACTGTAATATTTTCTGAGATGCAAGTCTGTTTCATCTGTAAAGGGCCCTAGAGATGAGTTTGTGTTGTACTGAGAGTCTCTCCCTACAGCTATGTTTGCTCTAAGTGGGGGGAAACGGTTATAGGATGAAACTTGGCTCTGATTGTGCCCTTACATCAACACAACATGAACAGTAAAAATGCACTGAAACTGTCAGTGCATCAATATTCACAGTTAACAGTCACTTTGCATCTCTTGTCCACCTGCTATCACAGTAGATATCTCTGCCTCAAAATCCTGTAAAGTATTTCTCCAGAATAGAACTTATTGCAGCTTAAAGGGTCTTCCATCCATCCATTATCTACCGCTTATCCTCATAGGGTCGTGGGGGGGCTGGAGCCTATCCCAGCTGTCTTAGGGTGAAAGGCAGGGTACACTCTGGACAAGTCACCACCTTATCGCAGGGCACATAGAGAATTTAAATTAGCCAATTAACCTAATCCCCATGCATGTTTTTGGATGGTGGGAGGAAGCCGGAGTACCCGGAGAGAACCCACGCAGACACGTGGAGAACATGCAAACTCCAGGCCCCAGGCCTGGGATTCGAACCCGGTACCTTCTTGCACCGTGCCCGCTTAAAAGGTCAGTTCACCCAAAAAAAAACATTTTTTTTCGCTGATTCACGGATAGCCTGCAGATAGCCTTCGGTATAATCTTAAGAAATCAAATCATGGAGATCAATCCTGAAAATTCATCTGTAGAGAAGAGGCTTTTCATCCAAACTATAACTAACCATCTGATGCTCACAATTCATAGATATAGGCTACAGCATGTGATAAGGGGTTGACATGGATTCATGTATATTAAGGGGTCAAGTGTAAAACAGTTTGGGAACCACTGCTGTACATTGTTCCAGCTGCTTAACTTACATACAGTAAATACAGGATCAGTGAAAAAAATACATGCAGTGACTGAATTACACCTGAAAAAGCAAATAGCAGATATTTCTCCAGGACCTTTCTTAGCACCAGTATTCATATAAAACTGATGTAGCCAAAGGTTAAGAGTGCTTATGAGGGGAGGAAAAAAATGCATGACTGTAACATAATGAAAAAAAAATCTTTTAATGCATTTTACAAAAAAAGATAAAGTGTAATTGTGGTGAAAACATAACTACCAGCTACATTTTGGAGGCTTTTATACAAGTGCTACAATGTGATGATGAAAGGAGACAGGCTGTCCCTCTAATGACCACCAGCCTCTATTCTGTGACCGCTACTTTACTGAACAGCAACAAAGCTTTCAGAGAGCGAAAGAAGGAGGATTCAGAAGAGATTAAATGTTTTTCTCTAGCAGATGTTCAAAATTAGGCAGGGCACTCAAAAGTATCATCAAGACTCTATTAAATGTTGAGTTATTAATACACATCCTCCCTCCCCCCAAAAAAAGGAATCAATTGTGTATTCACAAAAGAATAAATAAATGGGCACATGGGTAGCAACAGGCAGGGGGCTGCAGAATTTAGTCAGTCTTTAAATAACCCTCAAAAAGCACCACACTTGTAAAAACCTACAGGACAACAAAAGACACACAGGAGTGAATGAAATGAAGCTTCCTTGCCAATTACTGTGGCGAGCGGTGGAGTTTTTTGTGCTTCACACAGGCAGTCTTTTCTCCCCTTGTCTCCGGCTATTGAGAGGGATACATTAGCCAGGCGGGGATGGATGGATGGATGGAGTGGAGAGGAGCAGAGCGCAGCATTCACAGTCATACTACTAGCTCACTTCACGCCTGGTGTTACAGACCTTTCTAATGACTTCACTCACAGTGCTCGTACAGAATGTGATTTTTTTTTTTTTTTTTTTTTTTTACAATGTCATTTTCTTCCTGCTTTCTAAGACTTGGACAGAAAAGCAGACGTGGAAACTATCTGCTCCCTTTGATCTTGTTGGGATGAATTGCAGTGAGGACATTTGTGTGTGGTTTCATTCTCATTGAGCTGACATGAAATCTAATTTGTTGACTATTAACTGGAGCTAAAATCTGCAGTCAGCTATGCTGACTTACAAAGGAGCATCTCTTTTCATCCTCCAAACAGTTAGACAAACTTTCAAACTTAATGCTTCTCCAGAAGCACCCTGCATGACTTTGGTGAAGTGCAGGTTTTTCATGGATTACATTTCATCTTAGTAATTACATTGATTCTTCTCATTTTTTGGCATGCAAATTCTGGTTACAAAACAGATATTATCTTAAATTGTGTTTTTTTTTTCCCCCAAACATGCCTCTGGACCACCTCAATGAGTGCTCAGCTCTTTATTTTTATGTCAATCCCAGCAGGCTCTGCAGGGTCACACAGCTATGTGTGCATGGACATGCTGCCAGTAACAACTATCAGCAAGGTTAATGCATGCGGATAAAGACATCCATCATTCAGTTTCATTAGTGCTGTCCTCTGACCTGTTCCACATAATGTTGTCAAATGTGTCAGGAGTCAGATTATTGGGAGGTATGATGATCAATAGATAAATAAGAGAAAGCAGTGTGCACCGCTGCTGCTGGCACGGCTGCAGAATAAACCTCCATCCAGCATTCTGCTGCCTGAAAAACAAATGGACTAGCCCGAGGCAAGAGCCATCAATAATAATATAATGTGTGGACGATGATGAATTAGAGCCAGACTTCTCAATGCGTTGTCGTTCCACGCACAGAAACATCACCAGAGAAATGCATTGATCTCTGCATTCACATTAGTTTGCTTAATCTGCATCTGAGTGGATGGGATAACAACACACTGTTTCACTTCGCTGAGTTCAGAAAAGTTAATAATGTCCAATAATCAAAAGCTGTTTATGAAAGCACCTCTTTTTGTGCGTCATTGATTTGACTCCGTAATGCACTGATCACTCAGACAGAATGCACTTAGGAAATGACAAATGTATTTTATATTCAATAACATAGATTTTTCCTTGCTTAACCACAGGTTGGAGTTTAAACACACATTTCCACATCCATAATAAGTGTATGCATTAACTAATAGCAACAATGAACACTGCTTTTCCGTGCTCTCATTAAACTCTAGTTCTGGGATGTTGAAGCTGTACAGTATATCACCCAGGAATTGTGTCAAAATGTCATTTTACTACATTCATATCTAATTTATTCAATAGTTGTTTTATGCTATTTTAGTCAAAATTTTATTTTACTTAATATTATGCATCGTCTTGTGTCTTTTTCTAAAGCAATCTGTATTTTGTATTTGGGAGATTTAAAATTATAAAACCTGGGGTAGGTAGTTTAATTACACAACAACCTGTCAGCATATTATTGGCTAATTCAAGTGGTCTGAAAGAAAACTACACTTCACCTCAGCAGTTGAAAATGGTAGTTTGACATCACACTGTGATGTCAATTAAAATATGCTGTAAGGTTATGATGAAATGTTAAAAAAATAAAAGCACCTTTAACCTTTACCTTGTATGTCTGCATTATTAAAACAGATCCATTCCCGTTCCAGCCTACATCTCAAACATAGTTCTCAAACAATATCGCAGTCAACCTACATAAACGTCCATGGATTGGCACATAAACTATGTAATATTACACAACAACAGAGGAAACCAATAGCAGAAAACGGCTCCGAGGTGCTTCACTTTAACAGAGGTGTCACTTAAGACCCATGAGATCCCCACGGCCCACAACTGCTGCCACAATAGAGCTGGTGTAAATGTTCCTGCGCTCTGAAAACTGCCATGACATCACAGTGTCTTGACCTAAATGTCAGAGGGCAAAGAAAACAAAAATACAATAATGACAAAACAGAGACTGTGTTTTTTTTGTTATGATGGAGAAATGTGAGAAATACATGAGAAACAAATCAACAATGGAACAGAAGTGTCCAGTATTGAAGTGCAATATGAAAATATGACTAATAGATTTGACTCTTGTGTTAATGGGATTATAAATATATAACCAGGAGCTGTATACCTGCTGTATATCAGCACATGACATGCACCAGTTCATCCATCTCTGCTTTTCCCGAGAACACCAATGTGACACCAACACTTAATTGGCTGATAATAGTTGGCTTGACATTGTATTCTTCAGGGGATTTTGCCAATAACATCTAATAAAGCAGGTTGAAATGGATACAAGGAGTTCGTTAAATCTCGCCCGCAGTCACTCAGAGGCACCCTGGGAACTTGAGCCTCAAAGTTGTGGTGCATTAGTTCTGCTAAGCTAACCGTGAATGCTAATTGCAGGAAGGACAAACTGTAACCCTTGCCCTGTGGCCATGAACCCATTAAACAGCACAGAGGGTTTCATAGACGTGGAGAGCGCACAAAGAGGCAGACCTGAAAAGGCCTGCAATCTGATTTCGGTTTAAATGGGGATAACAAGTTCTGCAAAGTCCCCCCTGGGATCTGTCCTCACTGTGTTATTTTTTGACGGTATAAAGAAAACTGTCACTCCAAAGCTGAAAGCAAAACATAGACACAATGCAACAGGTTTTATGTTTTCAAGTGGAATATGTTGAGGACAGAACCTGACAGGTGATTCTCAAAAGGATGTGGATCAGTTAAGTTTAAATGTGTGGTTTCTCCCCTGGAGGACCAGTCATGGTTCAATACTACACCCTTTATATGGAACAAGTGTCCGTTCTCAGCAACTATCGAGCATTGTGGGCAACACCTCAAACACTTAATTTGAACAAAACATGAATAAATCCACCAGTATACCTAAAATATCTCACTTGTCCTTCTGGGCCGAGTTGTTTCTTCTTCTGGGTGAAACAAAAGTCCACTTTTTCTGAGTATTTCACCTTTAATCTCTGCAGCTCAGGTGCCCCCTGGCAATACATTTTCAAACATGACCCTGAATGCACCGACTGCCCCTGCCCTCTTTATACATCCATCCCTCAGTTTGACAGCTGACACGAAAAAAAGCTGCACTTTTTCTCACTAAAGCATCAACTTCCACAATTTTCCATTTAAGGTGAATGTTTACTGGAATGTCTGTCTTTTGGGAAACCACAGATCCACATTTTAATTATCTGAACTTGCCTTACAGTTGAACAATAAGAGCCAGTCATGCCAGATATGCCCGAATTCTTTATGGTCAAAAAAAACCTTCAGTGTGCTACCATGTAATCTTTCATTCACACTCTCAAATAACAGTAGTAAATTAAATCTGGTTTCTACAGGCCTGATTCTGAGTCACACATTTCTTTACCAAATGATTAATCTGCAGCACAAAGCCAAGGAGCCAAAAGGGAACCTCAAGCCCAGTGACCCTCCTGTCACACCCAAAGATTTTTGATTTACTATTAGCCCAGCTCCCAGGTGAGTGTCTCCTTCACCAGTCAGCCCCGTGCTGCCTGACCTGCTAAAAGATGGATGGCTGCGAGTGTGAAACCCAGCAGTGGTTTACATGGCCTTGAGCTTTACCGTCTAATTAGGCTTTAATGTAACTACAATGCTCTCGAGGAGATGTTGTCTTGCCCACCAAAGCTCTTTAAAAGCCTCCTCAGGGCAGGGGGAGCTCTGAGTGAGGTGCTGTGGTGGACCACAGCCACGTCCAAGTGAAAAGCTCGGGTTTCACTCCCCAGCTGGGACGTACTGGAAACAGGACGCCAACCATATACAGGACAAGATTGTCTTTTTGGCCCCGTTTGATGGTTAATTACAAATGCATTTCTTATGCAGTCACCTCCAGTGAAAGAGCAATGTGATGCAGTTTGAAATATGTTGCACAAGCACAGGTTTCCCCTTATATTAAGCTACCCAGCACCTGACTGTAGCTTCACATTTAACACAGAGTGGTATTTATCTTATTATACATCAGAAATAATAAGCTGAACTGTCCACTGCAGGAGAGTTTGAAGGACTTAAAAGACAAAGCAAGATATAAACTGCAATCTAGCAACATAAAACATATCCTTATTAATTGCTTATTACTGACATTTACAAAGGATTTAATGGAATATAGCATGGACTGTATTACTAGAATTAAAAACTTCATTACTGCATGTTATCACTGCATCTTGAAACAGAAGACAAACCATGACACTGAACGCTGTCAACATTTTCCTGATGCATCATGTGATTTCCCCATTTCCCACACAGCTCATGACGAACAGTATCATTAGCTCGATATATAATATTAGAAACCGGTCCTGGCTGAGAGATAAGGTGTCTGGTTGAAGGTCATCTGTGCCCTCTTGAGTGAACATAAGAGCCTTTTTGTGGTCGGGTTAAATGCACATGACAGGCTGTTGGAGCACAATCACCCATTTTAATTGTCATGTAACGGTTTCATGTAGAGCCAAAGTGTCTGCAACACTTCAGCGGTTGGAAACCAGAGCCTGGCCACACAACCACAGATGTGGTTAACTGGGCATTAAAAAAATTGCTGAAGGAACAAAAAAAAAAAAAAAAAAACAGACTGAGACTGAGAGGATGATGCTGATAGGATGATGCTGATAGATAATGTAAGATGCATCTAAGAAATTGTCAAGTTACAGACTATAATAAATCCTGTAAAGTTCTTAGCAAAATGAGTATTACAGTGGCAAAATGCAAATACTAATAGCTTCGATGCACCTGACAAACTGCCTGCGAAATCATTGTTTCCTCTAAACAACACAGCCAACCTTAACATTTTTAATACACACTCAAAGAACTCAATTTCCAAATTTAGCGGAAGCCAAAGATGACAGGAAACAAGGTAATTCGGTGTGGCCCCAGCAACAAACCTCCAGCCTGTCTGCTTCACGGCCAGCAATTACATCCCAAAATGAATGCCATTTCATATTAAGCTACAGCCATAATCCAACGTCAAAGATGACTCATTATCGACAATCACAGAGAATTAGTTACATTATTTAACCAATCTGAGCTAATCATTTCCAGGATACCGCAGAGGCAGATAGAGCCATTAGAAAAAATTGGAGCTCTTAAATAGAATAATTGACATCTATATCTTCTCTGCTGCTTTGGCTGAAGGGCCTCAGAAATTGCATTAGTTGCAATTGAAAAACTGAACTGAGGGGAAAAAGACACCACTTAAGACTTTTGCAGGGCTCTGCTCTGTATTCACTGTTCCCATTCACATAATACTGCATTAAAAGGGTCTGCATCCCGTCTGACACTGTCACCAGTGTAACAACTTGCAAAACAGCAGCAGATGAACTCAGTGATATTGATGAAAAACGTATTAGGCCAAACATCTCTGCAATTACCATTTATCTTCTATAATAATACATTTTTTAGAATGTTTTATGCACTTGTAACTTTCTTTCTCTGTAGGCATTTCTCAACAAACACACATGAAGCCATGAAGATGGACAGCACTCTGGCCCGACAAACTTATTTGCATTTTATTATAGTGTAAACCTTTCTTCCTTCTCAGTCTACTACATGCAGGCAGGTCATCCAGTTCAGTGGTTTTCTCTTAATTTTGACCCCAATAATGAAGCAGGATCTGTCTATCAACATAGGTCAGTGTTTGGGGGCAAGTGGAGCCCTCGGCAAGAAGAGTGGATCGTCTCTTTCTCTCAACACATCATCAAAAGAACAGGCCTCTTCTACCCCAACACATTCCTAGCATTTCAAGACCTCCACCATCATCCCCATCCCCAAGAAAACTCACTGGACACAGCTGAACATCCCTGGGTCTACCTGCAGGTGGATTACAGACTTCCTGTCTGACAGGAAGCAGCACGTCGAGCTGGGAAAACACGTCTCTGCCTCCAGAATCATCAGCACCGGCTCCCCTCTACTCTTCTCCCTGTACACCAACAGCTGCACCTCCAGTCATCAGTCCGTCAAGCTCCTGAAGTTTGTGGATGACACCACCCTCATTGGGCTCATCTCTGGTGGAGATGGGCCATCTGGTGACCTGGTGCACTGACAACAACTCTAAAGACAGTGGAGTTGATGGTGGACTAAAGGAAGCACACACCTCCACCTGCCCCCATCACTCTGTATGGCTCTCCAGACAACTCTCTGAAGTCTTTCTGCTTCCTGGGCTCCATCATCACAGCAGACTATGTACTTCCTGTGGCAGCTGAAGAAATTCAGCCTGCCAAAGACAGTGATGGTGTACTTCTACACTTCCATCATTGAGTCCATCTTCACCTCCTCCATCACCATGTGGTACACTGCTGCCACCACCAAGGACAAGGCCAGGTAGCAGCATATCATCTGCTCTGCAGAGAAGGTGATTGGCTGCAATCCTCCATCTCTACATGACCTGTGGTTCTCCAGGACACTGAAGCCTGCAGGAAAGATTGTAGCCGACCCCTCCCACCCTGGACATGAACTGTCCCTCCCCTCTGACAGGAGGCTGATCCATCAGGACCAGAACCTCATGCCATAAGAGTAGTTTCTTCCCACTCATCAACAAGTCCCATGACCGCTCCACTAGCCTACACACTGCACTTTTCTGGACAGACTTTGTTTCCATTCATCTGCCATATCGCACTGAATTGCCTGCTTTACAACATACTTTTTGCACCCCTTTTTAATTGTTATTCATCACGTTATTATCATTTTCTTCTTATATCTGCACTATGTTTACATATTTAAGATATTAAGTTAAATTCCTTCTAAGTGACTTGGCAATAAACCTGTTTCTGATTCTCAGATTCTTTCGCAGGTATAACAAAACTTTATGCTGTAAGATTAAAAAAAAAAAAGATTTTTATTATACTGTCAAAAATGTCAAACTCATATCAGTGTTACAAGACTGATCCAGGGACAGCTTCAGTGTGATGTAAAAGTTAACTGTAGTTGGATGACTCCAAAATGACCAAGCCAAAAGTGAAGATATAAAAATCAGTTTTAGTCAAGAGAAAAGCGATAATAGCTGGCAGTCAGAACACACATGAAACAATGAAATATTTAACAAGGGCCACAAATGAGAAGAGAGGTTTTCACAAACATTAGATACAAGTTTTTTCCCCCAGAGTGGAAGGAAATGATGGCAAACAATATGAAAGTGGTGCACTGGATGCCAGCAGATAACCCAAATGTGATAAAGGCTTCATACTCAGAGGGAACCATTCCAAGGTGGACTTAAGTTGACCTGTAAACCAAAAAACAGGAGAGAATGGATTCAATCAAGTGAATCGCTGAAGCAAAGCATGAAAGATGTGGTGAGTAGCCCACATTGTATTATTTCTGTCTGAGGTTCAGTGGTCTCTCCAAAACAAAGCTCTGCTAAAACAGAGGTTTTAGAAGTTTATTACACTTTGCTCAACAATGAGAAAAGGGCATTTACTCCAGAGTCACTGAGAAATTAGTTGCAGCATGCTGTACTGACATAACACACAACATTCTGGAAAACTCATCAGTAAACCCTCACAATTGTTTACTTTTAATATTTCTCAGCATAAACTGCATACAAACATTCATACATTTTTAAAAAGGTAGTAGCTCCTGGACATTGATTTAGTTTCACAAAGGCAGTATGTATTACAAGGCTACTGCAGTGGATTGCATTACATTGCCCAGCAGGATTCTGTCTGTCTGCTCACTGACTGTTTATTCACGACACAAACTGGAGGGAGGACTTTCAACTTCTCATCTGTCCATCTTTCAACTGTCGGATATTGAAAAGTGGACGGACAGAGATACAGATCAGCATATGCTGCAGCTGGACGTGCTCCTTGTAAATGCAGCTGCGTACATGATTCAGAGTGGAGCACCAACCGCCATGCTGAGGACACGAGAGGTGAGGGACACTCACTTGGGTTTCGTCTCGGCATCTGTGACTTGGCGAATGAAAATGGCGTCCTCTGGGTGGCTAATGTCTCCCTTCTCGTGCATGTAGGAGGAGGCGATGGCTAGCATGGTGCCGTCGTTGTTGAAGGCCAGAGAGGCGATGCTGGTTGGGTACCTGTGGAACTGACACAGGCGCTTCTTGTTGAACGGGTCCCAGATGTTCACAAAGCCATCTGAGCCACCTGCAAGAAGGAGAGGCTCAAGGTCAACCTCAAAAACATTTAGGCTGTGTTACTGCTGAGATATGGATCTATAATAACCATGTGTTCCTCATGTAACCCTGGTAGCACAATGCAAAGTGTCACAGGAAAATCTAGAAGCTGTAAAAAAAACAGTTTACCCTATTCCAGAGATAAACTGAATATGAGAAAAACATTTGTTTTGTCTTTGGTCAAGTATTAACTAGCCAGCCGTACCTGTGGCAAAGGTGTTATGAATACTGTGGAATGAGATGGCATTGACAGGGTAAACATGCTCAATCCCTTCCTCCTTCAGCCTGTGGCATTTGAAGGCATACTTCTTCTTCTGAACCTCCTGGCTCGGGTCCAGGTACTCCACAGCGACACGTCCCTCGATTGAACTCAAGACGTAGCCCTGGAGCAAAGACACAAAATATGAAGTTACCATCCAACTTCTTTTCATTAACACAGGAATCTATATCTGTGGAACAATGCTCTCTATGGAATACATTATCTGTGTTGAATTATGCACAATTTAAACTGATGACAAAGTTGATTTAATTCATAGAGTACCTGTTTGTTGGGGAAGGCTCTGATGCAACGAGTCTGATATTTGAGACTGGACTCTCTTCTTTGCTGTACATAGCCCATGTTCCTCAAATCCCACACCAGGACTCGCCTTCCAGCTGTGCCAACGATCAGCCTATCTCCAGCCACAGAGAGGGTGTACACCTTTGACAAAGACGAGAGAGATGAGACGAGACGAGAGTGAGGGAATGCTAAAAATTCCACATACCACATTTTTCTTACATCAAATTAACAAAGCAGAAAGCCCTAAAATGTCATATGATGTCACACAATCACTTGTGGAATACCGCATACTTATGGAATACTATACTTTACTGTGTGTCTACCTTTTCAGGCTGAGTAAAGGTGCCAGCATTGCAGGGTGTCCTTGGGTCCCACAGCCGAACTGATCTGTCCCAGCTACCCGTGACCATGACATTCACCTCTGGGCAGTATTCCACACAACGTATCGGGGCATCATGTGTTCCAACTATTGTATCTGTTAAAGGATAGCATTAAAGAGCTGCATAAACAGACACAGACCAGAAATGCATGGCATAGTTGTGAAAATTAGGGACAGGTTTAGGTGTTACTGCCTGAAACCTTATATAAACACTTGGCAGCTTTGTATCATACCTTGGTCTGTGTTCAAATCATGAGTTTTCAGTTGTGCATCTAAACCTCCACTCCAGGAATGTGTTGGGTCCTGAAAGTAGACGAGGGATATTGTTGTGTGTACCAGACTTCTAGTCTTCAACATCACAGTGAGGAAACTTAAACAAATTCATGACCTACATAAAAAGCACAATCAAGAACTGGAGCTGTGTGCTGGTACTTCATTCGCATGGTGTTGCCTCCAACATCAAAGAGACGGACGGTGCAGTCCCAGGAGGAAACCAACAGAAACTGGGCTGCACTGGGGCTGAACTTGACAGCAGAGATGCTGTCCTCTGGTCCCTGGTTTAGCTTGTACTCGTTTGAGCCCGTCATCTGCAAAGTGGACACAAGGATAAATACAAATAGAACAATACTCCATGACAAAACCATGTACAGGTAAGGTTAGTTCAAGCATTTCCATCGTTAATAATCTAGTTGTGATGGACATGCTATAATGTTTATATAACACTTGTTTCAAGATAGTAGTAATACCAATAAACTTCTCGATTCCTAAATGCCCAATGAAACACATAGAACCAGCTAATAATACAATCATGTCAAACACGTTTGAGATGATAACACGTTTTATATTTTGTATAAAAGCAAGCGGCTCCCGCAATGTCTTTAATACGGAAAAAGGGCACTGCCCGAAGCACTGGATCACGTCCACTTGTTACACGTACGTCTCTGTTAAAGTTAACGTTAAGCACCTGGCAGACTGCTAGCACCCCGGCTTGTTGTTAGCCTGTTAGCTCAGTGACAGCGGTTGTGGATCTGACAAAATAGCTCAACCTTAGCTCAAGTACTTAGCTTGCTAACATACCAGCAAAAATACGTTTTTTGTTGTTGCGAATGTTAGTGGGTCAAAAACTTTACTCTGTGTGTTTTGGTTCTTCCGTTATATCCTGCAATTGCACGGTAGGCCATATCGACTGCCAACCGGTGTTTGCTAATGCTAGCTCTTAGCGCTAAGGACAACGTCGCTAAAAGCCCTTGTGTTAGCTGTTTTGCTTTACTCACCGCTTCCGATTGGTGTCCTTCAGACGCGGCTGATCCGTTTCCTTAACAAGCAGTATAAATATGACGTGAATTACAGTAAAATATAAAATATATAACGTGGACACGTTACAAAGCAATATGGCTCTGTGGAGCTAACTTCTTAACAAGCGCTGCAGAGTCTCCGGTAAACACTGATTGGTTGAGACAAATGTTCAAGTTCCCGCCTGCGATTTGATTGGTTGATTCAATCTGAACAGATACTTCCGTTGTTTCAGTGCAGGTCACATGACACAGGGCTGCTCTCTGCCTTTTCGTCATTCATTTCAACAGATAAACACACTGTTAATATCAAGAATAAATATGATATGATAAAGCATTGAACTATAATAAAAAACTAAAACCAGCCTACATTGTGATTACGTTAACCTTATTCTAAACTAAGAACACCATACAATTGGAAAGTAAAAATAATTTTTAATCTGTGTGAATAAATTAGCATCAGCAAAGGTGCATTTTGGGCTGACATAGGCTGTGTATATATATTATTTTTGTGGTTTGAGGAGCGCTTTTCCTTAATAAGACTAGTCTCTTAAATCAATTTTCAAAGGTTTGTGTGAATATCCTGATGTTGTCTGTACATTTATTCTTGATATAGTTATTATTCCAGAAAACCCGTGGTATTTAATAGGTGCAAAAACTTCCAGAATAATGATTCCTCGTATGGTGTTTAAAATTAAGCAACAGTTGCACAACATTTTTCAAATAGGCAGACACAAAAATGGTAGCATCATTAATCATCAATTAAAATTATCCAGTTTTTTTTTTTTTATTGTGGAGAGCACAGTCATCTCTGCAGACCATCTGATGTCTTTTAATGCCTCATTAGAAAAACGAAAAAGATAACCCCATCCTCACAAATGTTTGAATACAATATTCCTTTTCCATGTGTATCACAATTATATTAAGCTGATACATTTCTTTTTGGAATGAAATCTTTACTGAGTGTCAGACCATAATATACAGATTTTCAATAACAATAACAGAGATTAAAAAAAATCATACACAGAGGCTATTTTTGGCTCTTTGCATGGCTTTTAAATTACCGGCAAAACAATGCGTCATAAAAACATCTAGCCTATATCACCTGCAGTTTTACGGGGGTTTTCTTTTCACGTGATTGTCTTCACTATTACAAAGAGAAAAGGTTTTTTTTTTCTGTAAAAGTGAACTAAAGGTAGCGGTTGGTAGCCTATAATGTGAAGCCAACATTATTGCACAATATTGGAAAAATATCAAAATATTAAATCCGACATGTTTTGCTACGAACACTGACACAGATCTCTGTAAAATACATATGGACAGTCAATCCTGTTCAAAACATTTTTTTTAAAAATTTGATACATTAAATTATATTCACCCTTTTTTCAGCATGTAACAATTTCACCAATAATAATAATAATAGTAATAACAATAAGCTTATAATTTTCGCTTGTTCCTCCTGTAACAACATTTTTAGCCGTAATGGGGACTATAATAATAATAATAATAATAATAATAATAATAATGATAACATGACCTAACATTGAGTCCTTTGAATCTACAAAATATACAAAATGTTATTTTTTCCACTGAAGATCACTCCCATCATTTAAAAACATATGTACAGACGCCAGAGTCAGTGTTAAACGGGCCTCAGCAATGGAACCGGGTGGGAATAGTACATGTGGTGGGGAAAAGCAGCCAGCAGTGCCTGGCTGCCCGGTGAGTTTGCAGCCGGGGCCCCGGCCGTTTCCGGAGCTCCGCTCTCGTGGTAAAGTATAGGAACCCGCACAATCCTCTGCGCCGCAGCGTGGCTCAGGTTGGCCGCCTCCAGCTCCGCGGCCAGCTGCCTTTTCCACTTATTCCTCCGGTTCTGAAACCAGATCTTCACCTGAGTCTCCGTCAGGTGGAGCGACGCGGCCAGACCCGCTCGCTCCGAGCTGCTCAGGTAGCGCTTTATGTCGAAGGTGGACTCCAGCTGGAACACTTGGCTCCTGGAAAATACCGTGCGCGTCTTCTTCTTCCTGCAGGGCTTCCTCTCTGAGTCCAGCTCATCCGTTTTCCGCCTCCAGTCGTCCTCCGGGTCTATTTCTTTCTTTGGCTCTTCCGAGTCACTTTCATCCAGCGCGATATCGTCGTCGGCGCTTTCCTCTTTGGCATCTTGGTCGCTTTTCTGGAGATCCGGGGAGCGCCTGTCCGGTATTGGTGATGCTTCCCTCAGGTTGGCCTTCTCAGACCCTGAAAGAGAAAAACACTGTTTTTAAGTGCAATTCTCAGAGGCATAACATATTATAATTCATTTTTTTTTTTTGGGGGGGGGTTGGACATGCATGCAGCACTTTTAAAATACTTTGGGGGCAGAATTTCTTATAATAAATGTAAGATAACTATTAAACCGCATTGTTATCCCTTCATGAAATGACATACAGGCCCTTTGCTATAAATTTCATTTAAATTAAGATTTCTCCACTCCAAAATACCTTCATCAACAGTGTGATATTTACCTCCAGTCTTCAGGTGAGTCCCAAGCGTGTACGGGTACCACCAGGTAGACGCTCTCTCCAAATACTGCGCCGATAGTCCAATTCTCTGTGTGGGCAGCTCAAATCGAGGGATAGTCAAGTCACCAAGCCGAGAGAAGAAGCTGCCTTCAAACACTCCTTTGGACGGGCCGAGAAAGTTCGTCGGCTTTGCGGGTTTGTCTTCAATGTTCAGCAGGTTCTTTATGGAGAACGGCGAGTCTTTTGTGGGTTGGCGAGTCTCTTGCGCATCAGAGTCTGCCATCACCGTTTTACTGTCCGATGTGGATCACCATTAAAACGTATCAAGGTGAAAAAAAACAATAAACAGACGATCTTGTTTTGTTGTCTAAGTTAAAGCTACTCACTAAAGAGAGAGAGGGAGAGAGACAGGTACAGAGAGAGAGGGGGAAGAGAAACAGCGCAGAGTGAGAGCTCAGAGTTCACTGCGTCAAACTTGCGCTGGATTGTAGTGATGAAATATGAAAATACCACCCCAGTTAAAACGCGCTCGGTCTCTGCTATTGGGCAGGTGCAATAGCAAATAGGACTGAAGATGAAACCGCGAGGGGCTGTGACGAGAATAGACTCCAAAGAAAAAAAAGGCCGCGCAAGCGTTTTGGCTTCAGGCTCCTACAGCGGGCACCCACTTATCATCCAATTAGATTAAAGAGGAGAATGTGTGTGTGTGTGTGTGTGTGTGTGTGTGGTGGTCGTGCACGAGGTGCAATCACCTGTCACTAAATTGAATAAACGGTCCGGGGATTATCACACCTCAACGTGGCCTTGGCACAATTACGCGTATTTTACGCACTATAAAAACCACCAAAAACATAAAAAACAGGAGATTTCGACTTGAGAAGTTGTATTATTAAGTTGTATTATTTCCTTATAACACTTTAATGCATATTATTATAGACTATGCTATTAACATTGCTTTATTTTGATTATTATTGTTACTGAACCCTGTGACCTGCTGAGGATCAACCTCATTCATTTGACCTACCTGCGTGCAACAGGAAAAGCAACATGTACCTGCATTTCTTCTGTATCACAGCTAATTTTATTAGTCAGGAAGTGCTACAGGCAGACATCACATTGAATGCTTGGGTACCACTGTGATAAAGGCTTTTCAAATCAGCTTTGCAAAGCCATATGGGCAGCAGCAGCTGATGCAGCGCGCACCAGGATGACACAACACGTCTTGTTCCTGTCACGTATTACAATAACGGTGGAGCAGCAAACTCTATTTGTGTGCACAATGAGACGTTCATGTGATCAAGTGTGGTCAGATTACATGATAATTAGCAGACGGTAACGATGGAGAAAGAGAGACTTCAGAATGAATTAAAAATTAATAGGAATCCTAGAGCAAACACAAAATGTCTTTGGATAAATGTTTTTAATTTGTATTAAGTTTATTTGGATCAGACTTTAGTATATATGGCCAAAAAATGAAAAACACAAAACATGAGATGCATTTAACATTCATCATTTGCACCAAACTTGAAGCAGATGCAGAGAACTAATCAAACCAATTGGATTTGTTCGACCTACAAACACGCAGGCTGTCCTTTTAGCTCGCAGAGCGCTCTTCAGCTCTAAAGGACAACACTGTTTTGTGAAAAGCTACTTGAATCCCCGCATAATTAGAGGTCTCATAGCTGTGTTAAAGACGGGGGTGGAGAAGAGGCGAGGAGTTGAGCTGCGTTTGCCAATGCGGAGTGAGAAGCAGATAGCTGTGTTTATGCTCATTAAACAAGGGGATCGCACAATAGGCGGAACAAGTCAGAGAGGGGAAAAAAGTGCATTGAGTCAGTGATGCGCACCTTATAGGAAACACTTCCTATAAGGTGGTTTTAGCCATTTTGGAAATATCTGTGGGAAAACATGGTGCTGGTCTGCCTGCTTGTCACAGTATTAGTTCTTTCATGCCTAAATTATACTTAATATCTTAAAATATCAAATAATAGGATCAACGGATGACACTGAATAGAATAAAATAACTATGGCCACAATTAGGTTTGAGATTTTGTCAACAGAAAGAATTTTATCATATTTATTGTTTAATTTTATGCTCTCTGTTCAATGTTGAGAGAAATTTTGGGAAGAGAAAGTGAGCTTTGTTATTTCTTTAAAAATATAAGTTGAATAATTGTAATGAAACATGACATACTGTTATATGCTTAGAGAGAATGAAAATATTAACTTAATGGAAATATGCATCAATTGGATCAGTCTCTGCCATTGCATCAGTTATGAAACAATTTCCATCCCTGTTAATAAATGTTGTTTTAAGTATGAACACAGTAGCCTATAAACTGCAAGATTATTTTTTTTACAAGGTAAGTAATTGTGGCTGTTCTGTGTCTGAGCACAGCTCGTCCATGTTGTGTAAAGCCAGATCTCATTTGCCACATAATACAGGCAGGCTGTAGAAAAGTGATCAATCTCACCTGAAAAATTATCAGCGAGTCAATTATACCACGCCAAGCTCTTTTTATCTGAAGCACCAGCATAATTAAACTGATATAAAATATCATTAGAGGTGACAGGCTTTCAAATGACACAGTAATTGACTGTTCTCTTTGAGAAAAGCTGCTGTTGTCACTCAGGAAATGTTGCCATCTAGTGGCACAAGTTGGTATTAATCTGCCACATCATGGAAAGAGAAGGAGCTCCACATTTATTGATATTGCTGGTTATTGGCATATCACACTGTACAGATCATTTTTGCGTATTATGTAAAATCACTTCCTCATTACTGAACAGTATTTATAAGTGTATATGTATTATTTGAGAAAGGAAAGGACACACTCTGAGGTTACTGAGCCTAAATCATAGCGTACACTCTGAAGGCACTGAAACATTTAAAGAACAGAAATTCTTCTCACATGATTCATCACCATATCTCAATAAACAAAATGAGAGAAACTACAAGAGTGGTACAGTTCTACAATCATCCTTGGGATTTTTGAAAAGTCAGATTAAACCAAAAAAACATTGCACCGGTTAACTTCAACCCTAAAGCTGGAGATATGTAACATATATCAGTAGTGAGAACTACTTCACAAGAGGAAAAACACAACAAAACTCTAGAAACACTAAAGCAGATCTACAGCAGTGCACCTCACCCTCACCTCACATTTGAGAGGAGGAATACGGAGTGTAACACAGTCATCCATCAGGCTCCACTCACATGGTTTCAGTGATCATACTCCTTATCAATGAACTTGGCCATAGTGGATAGCTGAACGTTTGTTGTGCCTTCATAAATGGTACCTGTACGTAGAAACAAAAAGAAAGCATTCAAATTAACTGGTGCTGTTCAAAACGGAGTAAACTTTGTCAATCTCCCCTGAATCAGTAAATGAAAGTGTAGCTTTCACTATGAGGAGACAAGGGCTCTTATTATGCAGCTTAGCGGCTCCAGCTGGAGGACTAGAGGAGCCAAAATGGCGGTGATGACAGGAAAAGTGACATTTAGCCCTGTCAGCTTCCTTGGCTGTGTGTTGGTATAATGGCACTCTGAGCGGTCAGACGGAAGAAATTCCAGCAGAGTCCGATTACAACCGCTTGGCATTAGTCCATCCCTCCCCTCAACTGTAGTCCAATCACAAATGACCACACCTAAGCTTCCTCCAGTCACCCTCATCACTTGTGTATTTAACTTTGGTTGAATGTCATGCTCACCAATTTTACAGTCTCTGTAGTATTTCTCTATAGGGTAGTCTTTGGTGAAGCCTACCCCTCCCATCCATTCAATGCATTTAGATGTGGTTAGGGTTGCAACCTGAGAAAAGGAAAAAAAGATTCAAATGACTTTAATCCAACCAGGAAGTTGTTTCACTAAGACTGGAAATATAATATAATTATTATTATAACTATTACTCACTCTATTACCTGACTATTACTTCTTTAGCATGTGAATTCCCCCCCCCCATAGGGGATGAAAAAACTATTCTATTCTATGTGTTGAAGGGTAGTCAATGAATGGAAAAGGAAGCACACCTCTGCAGTGAAATATTTAGCCATGCAGGCCTCCTTGATGAAAGGTCTCCCAGCTTCCTTCAGACGAGCGGCGTTATAAGTCAGCAGCCGGCCAGCTTCTATCTGCGTTGCTACGTGAGCTATTTGGTGCTGCATACCCTGGGATACCATAAGAGCACCATAATGACATTAGAACACATTGATCAATGGAATAAAGTCGATAATCACAAACATGTAGTTCGAGTCTACTGTGGGTCTCAACCTGGAAGTCAAAGATGCGTTTTCCAAACTGCACCCTCTGCCTGGTGTAAGGAATAGTGTGGTCGAAACATCCCTGGGCCAGCCCAAGCATCTGAAACACACAGAGATAGTATCAGCACATGTAGCCATCTTTGTCATCTTAAAGAGAGAATTAAACCTGTTGTTGTCAATATATAACTTAAATAAAAGTAATTAACCTGAGCAGCAATTCCAATCCTGCCCTCATTCAACATTCCAATAGCGTACTTGTAGCCCTGACCGATCTCTCCCAAAATGTTCTTCTCTGGTACCTACAATGAAACGCACAAAGTTAATAAAAAAAGGCACAGTGTACATTTGGTTTACTCTGGTCCGGTGCAGTAAAAGACGTCACCTTGACATTTTCGAAGTTGAGTGGACATGTGGAGGACGCACGCAGGCCCAGCTTGTTCTCCTTCTTGCAAATCTCGAGCCCCTCTGTGTCCCGGTCCACGATGAAGCAGGTGATGCCTCTGTACCCCTGTCAATCGAAAAATGAGTCTGTCTTTACAATATGGACATTATAGGGGTACACTTTGACTGAGATGGAAATAGAGCGATTACATATGTGAATTGAATTTAAGAAAACAGGGAAAACCTGAAGTCTTTGGGATGTGAGATGATCAGATTACATGATTTTTTTTTTTTAAACAGAGAGATGAGCAGTTACTCACAGCAGAAGGGTCTACATTGGCCATCACCAGAAAAACACCTGCATGCTCTGCATTGCTGATCCACATCTTGGATCCATTGATGACGTAATAGTCCTTGTGTTTTTCAGCACGTGTCTTTAGAGAGAAGGCGTCACTCCCCGACTCTGCTTCAGAGAGGCAGAAGCTTCCAATCTGTGTGGCATGACGAGGGAAAGAAAGTACAAGAAAACATTACAGAGTCTGTTATCAGGTATTGTGTAGTTCCAGTTCTTCCTCATTAGTGCAGTGGACAGTATCTCTGTCTGTCATGTGTAAAACCAAGGTTTGATTCCCTGAAGGGAATGTACTTGCATATTTCAGATAAAGATATGGGAAGAGAGATAGACAACAGGCAGAACCAAGCATAATGAAGAAACTGGTTGGTCTGCATTGAGAGTTTCCTCAACCCCGGTACCAAGGAGAAAACAGCCATGGACAGTGGCTACAACAAGAAGTAAGAGCAAACCAACGAAAAACACAGACATCAATAAAAAAAAAAAAAACAAATCAGCTCCACTTCTACAAGACCCTGACAACAGTCAATGCTCATCTCCCAGCACCAGTGAAAGATATGAAACGAAATAATACAGTAAAAAGTTGCAGCCAACTACTATGCCTCAAACACTGATAATCAGTGACGGAGCTGTAAAAGAGGTAAAACACTTTTGCAGGGAGAAGAACACCAAAATACTGTGTTTTACCAAAGACATGGTGTCCAATATTGCAAAGAAAATCATGAAGATTACTGCTGAGCATCCAACAGTGAAATCTATTATTGCACGCCTTAGATGTTGTGAAGCAACAATCAGAGGTAATGATACAAGATTTTCTGGATGTGCTGAGCAAAGTGTGATGTCTGAATGCTGAGGTGTATTTGAGTGGACCTCTGCCAACTGTACGACGTGGAGATGAGCATTTCAGCAGATATTAAACAGATGGCTAAAAGATGTGTGTGATGCTCAATCAGAAAACATCATTGACAATTTCTGTATTTTTGGGGAATGAGGGCATCTTTTTAAGGCAGACGGCTTTGGCCTTAGTAAATGAGGAGTGCATTTGTTGAGCTGCAACATTTTTCACTGTGTGCGTGACCCAGCGTCACTGGCAAAGACAGGAGAAATAGTGCAGAACAACAGATACACAACTCTCTCCTGTATTTCACCAACAAGATGAAGAATCTCAATACTGGAATGCAACTCACATCACATCCATCCCATCTTCTCAACCCTGAACCTTCCCCATTGTTCAGCCCCTCTCATTCCATCATGCAAGAAACAACCTTCCAACAAAAATTGCCAAGCCCCCTATCCATCCATGAAACATCTTAAGTGTGAATCTGACTGATATGTGCTGCGTCCAGGCTACAATGCTGATAACAACGTTTTCCCCCAGGAAAAGTCAGGGCCCTATGGAGTTCAGGAAGTCTTTTTTTTATCCCTGTGATAACAAGAATCAAGAAGTTGGTTAAAGTAATGAGGAACAAAAAAGGTACAGTTGCAAACTTATTTAAGATAGCATGTCAACCACAGAACAAATCTCTCCTGTTATCTCTCGTGGAGGCACTCCTTGACAAATTTCAAAACAGGTTTCCGACCTCATCACAGTACAGAACCTGCTCTTATCTGAGTGCTAAATGATATAAGCTTGAACACTGACTCAGGAAAGGTGACAGTTCTAGTCTTATTGGATTTCAGTAAGGTGTTTGATACTGTAGAGCATAATATACTGTTGAACAGGTTGGAAACATGGGTAGGTAGGACCATTGGAAATTTTGAATTCTGATTGAATGGCCATGACATATGGGGTGCCTTAAGGGTCAATTCTTGAACTCCTTTTGTTAAGCCTATATGCTCCTTTAGGTCAAATTCTGCAGAACTTTAATATTGACTATCATAGTCCTGCAGATGGCACATGGTTACATCTAGTAGTGTCCCCAGATGACTACAGTTCATTCTGAGGTCATTGTTTTTGGCAGTAAAGTAAAGAGGATTGCTGTTGCATGCAAATGCCTGGAGTACCATTTATAAATAATTAACTATATTTGCACTGTATGTTCTTTTAGCATATTTATAAATGCATGATATAAATAAAACTGCCTCGCCTTGAGAGATGGCGTGGTAAATTGCTCACCATGTCAGTTGACAGTCGGCTGAGGTACTGTTCTTTCTGAGCTGCTGTACCCAATTTGACAAACAGTGTGTTGATCAGTGTGTTCTGGATGTCACAGAGCACAGCCACAGAGGGGTCCACCTTCGCCAGCTCCTCAATGACCAGGATGGAGGTGAAGAATGAGGAGCCAGTGCCATTGTACTCTGGGTCAATCTCAATACCCATGAGCTGTAAACAAAATATCAGTCACTGGGCAGAACAAAAAAAGACACTATCTTAACTGTAACAGCACATTCCTTAATTTACAATCAATTTAATTATACATACACCCTGCTCAAAGAGAGATTTCAGCACTTCCGGATCCATGGTAGAATTTTCATCCATCTTTGACACAAACGGAGCAATGCGCTCCTGAGCATATTTTTTCACTGCCAAAGAACAAGATATATATTTTTAGCGTTTCGGGAATTTCTATCTCCAGCTGCCCGCAGCAGCAGAACAACCAATGATACCATCAGACACTCACCTGCTTCCCTCATCATGTTCTCCTCCTCTGAATATGTTTGAAGGGGAGGAAAAGAGACAACTGCATGGTCTGGAGCCATATCAGGGGAAGCATTGGTGGACCTGCTCCTCCACCCAGCCTGGCATGCACCCCATGGTCGAGAGATATGTCTGCACGTCTGAAAACAGGATAGGCAGCAGGGGAAATACCATAATTCACTCACTTCTTCCGGTGATGAAGTACAACCGAGTTCATGATGCACATTTAAACAAGTTCATTTGTACTCTCATGCTAGCTTTAGCCGCCTGTTAGCTAACAATGTTAACAAAAGCCAGTCGGGTTACGATAAGTTATTCAAAAATAACGAATTAATATAGTGGAGCATATATACTTATCAAATATTAATAACTGTGACAAACATATGCTGACATACACACCTTTGAGAAGATTCTGACCCCCAGTGTAGCCATGATTAGTTACGAAATGGAACTGTGTACATGTGTGCGTGATTACGTCAGGTTGTGTTTATACGCCTGCGTGTTACGCCCACTAGAGATGCTGCCTTCAAGTGCCGCTCAGAATCAGACACTCAAAATAATTGCTGTGTACTCAAACAGCACAACGTGAATTCAAACTGCCAGGAATAATGCTCTTTTTCAGTAGGTTTAAACAGTTTATGGGCTAAACGAAAAGAAACCGAAAGCGCTTTGATGTGTTTGAAAAGCATGTTTATTTTGAAGTTGTGGCTGTTATATTTAATCATAGATTGTGCCATGAGGTGATCATAGGAAAGGAACGAACTTTGGTTTCTTGGCAACAATAAAGAAACAATGCTGATAACAACATTTCCACTATTTGGAAAGTCATCAAATGATCCTGACACTAGTTTTCTTCTGCGACAGTTGCGTTTGGGGTGACCATAGACTGTAGAGACACGGATACCGGATGTATCAGCAAAAACCGGAAGTGTTCGCCTGGTAACAATTCTAGCCAGATAATGTATACTCAGGGCTCAATTTTCACACCTTTCTCTGTTTAGTTATAATGTTACACAGGCGTTGAAGGGTAAGGTCTTAAGTGATTTGTGAATGCTGTTAGATATGTGGTGTTAATAATGATGCAAATTGCTGTCGAGGTCGGGCTAGCTTGAAATCGTTAGCATTGTTGTTTGAATATGATCACCATCAGCATATTCTACAGGCAGCTACGTTGGTTAACTTCGGTAACAAGTATCTTACGTGAAAGTAGAGCTATCACACATCTGTGTCACGTTGTCAGCTGATCTCCTCTGCATCTTTTCAGGTTAAATACAGTAGGAGTATGGAGGAGATAAAGACCGAGCCTGTGGATTTTGTAAAGGAATTCCAAGAATATCTGACACAGCAAACCCAGCATGTTAACATGATCTCAGGCTCCGTTTGTGGCGAAAAAGAGCCAGGGCAGCCGTTTCAAGCCGGTGGGGGATTGAGTACAATTAATTGTACAGCATTTTATTTTTGACAAAGAGCCAAATCTTAAAGTCATTGTGCGTTTGGTTGTAGTTGCCCCCAGGAGTGAGCACAACCACGGTCTGGACCCTCCATCTGTGGAGGTGAGCCTGCCCATTGAGGATGGGACAGATGTGCAGATGGACGGCCTGGAGAGAACCTACGATGGGAAGTACAAATGTAGCTACTGTAGCTATGCCAACAAGGGCATGGCTCGCTTAATAGAGCACATCCGTATCCACACAGGTACTAACAATAATAACTACTAATGACAATAATATCAATAAAATGGCAAAAATGGATCATAGTACAAAGCAAACAAACAAACAAACAAACTAACTGCATTTGTTTCCTCTCCTGATTGTCACCCAGGAGAGAAGCCACATCGCTGCCAGCTGTGCCCGTTTGCCTCAGCCTATGAGCGCCACTTGGAAGCCCACATGCGCTCGCACACAGGAGAGAAACCCTACAAATGTGACCTCTGCGCTTTCCGTTGCAGCGACCGCAGCAATCTGTCGCATCACCGCCGCCGACGCCACAAGCTCTTGCCCACGAGAGCTGTTCGCTCTCCTTTCTCCAACAAGAGGATGTTGAGCTCCCTTCAGAAGAGGACAAGTTCACTGGGCTTTAGCAGACGACTACTCATCAACTTCACCCCTCCCTCCATGGGGATGCCAAAGTCGGATTATCTGAACGACTTGTCAAACAAGTTCCACCACCATTTGAATAGCAGTGAGTATAAGAACCTTTCCAAGGTGGATGAGAGCGACAGTCGCAACAGAGGTGCTAATACTTCAACTTTTAATAACCCACTGGACCAGCTTTCTACACTCACTGGCCAGTTAGCTGACCTTCATCCTGAGTCTCAGACTCTTGCATCCCCAGACACGGAGTCCTTAAAAGAGGAAAAGCCTATCCTCATACAGCAGGTCTCTAGTGAATACATTGCCACATGTTCAAACGGAGTCCAGACTTCACCACCTAAAAATGAATCGCCCACCTCAGGCCATGGCAGTTGCAGTCCTGTTCCTGGCCTCAGCTTTGAGAACAGTGCAAACACTCTCACTGCTTGTGTCAGCAACAGCCAGCCAAGCACACCCACCCCTGCCCTGACCATACTGGACCAACAGCACTTAAATAAATGCCAGCACTGTGATATTCACTTTCTGGATAACATCCTCTACACCATTCACATGGGCTGTCATGGCTACGAACATCCATTCCAGTGCAACATCTGTGGCCACATGTGCACAGACAAGTATGACTTCTCATGCCATTTTGCCCGCGGACAACATAAAAAGTGATTCCAAGCTAACATCGATGCATGTGGAGGTTCAATGTATTGCTTCTACACTGATCTACATTATTTTATATTTTGTTTTGTACAGTTTGCTATCACTTTTATTTTATACTCACTGTATTGCTGCCTAACTGTAGTTCTGCATGGCTTTGAGCTGTCACATGAGTTTTAGATTGATGCCTACAAACAGAAACAAATTGAATCACAATTACCTAGGCAGCTATATAACATGGGACATTTAAATAAAATACCAACAGTATTTAACACCAAACAATATGACCATTATCAGCTATGTATTCATGTGTGGCTGTTAATCTGTAATACTGTCCACCATATGTGTACGGCCTGTTAGTCTAATTATACACCAAAGTTTCTATCCCAGTTAAACTGACACGTTTGCTGTGAGAGAGCAAACTGAAGTGGGATGTTCAGAGACTGCTCAGTTGGCTCATTTTCTGTTCAAATCATAAGTTTGTGTCCAGTTGGACTAATCCTGGTTACTGGTCTCTTATTTATTTATACCTCACTCCCTAGACTGCAGCCAAATCAGTCACGAATATTTTTTTTGTTACTAATTTATACCCATGAAACAATTTTATTTATTATAAGTTGCCTTGAGTAATTTTGTGGTACCAATTCATTACATCTCATTTTACTGTAGCCACTTCTGATGTGTATAGTAGCAGATGTTGCGGTACTGTAAAGATCCCTGTGATTCTTTAAATGTAATGTGATAATTATTTGTGTAAATCTTGGTCTAAAGCAAAGACATTCAATTGAATGAACTAGATTGTATGTGAAAATTAACTTATTAAGGTGCAGAAAGTGAAAATGTGAGATCAACTCTTATCTCTTTGTGCATTATTTGTATACTGAACACACAATTGTATGACTGTGTCTTGGGTTTGAAATTGGGAAATTTTGGCTTAGAAAAATGTTCAAGTTTTTAATTACAAGATAAAATAACAGGATACATTTATTTCATACAGTGTCACACTATGATGCAATTAAATCTGCCTTTGTGAAAATCCAATATACATACTCAAGTTATTTACTGTCATTTGTGATTCTCAACAGGATCACACTTTTCTCATGCTCAAAAACATCCACTGCTCTTTTCACCACACGTTCCACATCAATGTCCTCTTCCTGAGCGAAACACGCTCCCTGGAGCAACTGTCTCCGCAGGTTGTGCAGAAATGTTGCTTTGGATTCACTCAGCTGAGCAGCCAGAGACCTCATGTGTTCGGCGGATAGATGATTCTCTGAAGATGAGGTGACACAATTATCAGAACGCTGGGCTTCAGATGACAAACTGAGTGAAGTGTGTAGTGTCTTCATCACAACTGACCTCTGGCAGTCTTCATGGCTTCAGATATATGGCGTCGACAGACTTGATCGGTCTGATGAACCACACTAGTGGCGCATTTCAGGCGGTCCGCCTCCTGCACAGTGTGACAGAACAAATCCATTCAGCAGTCGCATATCTTAAGTCCACCATTAACAGATGCGATGGGAGCCACACTGTTGCACCTTTTGTTCAGTGTTGTCTTCAGCTGGACTCAGTGGTTTGCTCACTGCAGAGGAGATCAACTCCATCACCCTCTGGCTGAGGACGAGCAAGACAGGAAAACACATGAATACCCCATTTATGCTTGTGACCTTCAGTAACACTGCATGCTTAGTCTGCTGTCTCTTACATGTCACATTTAGACAAATTGTTTGTGGTGTTGAGTGAAATGCTGTTTGTCTCCCATGAGTTCTTCTGTGGATTAGGAGACTCCAAACGTTTTGCCATTTCCAGTATCACCTCAGTGGGAATGGGTTCAGACCTGCTCTGGTTTCTGCTGATGCAGGACTCCAAATCACACTGCAAATACACCTGGCAGAAACCCAGCGAATCTAAAAAGACATCAGGAAAAACTGGCTCAACCAAAGGGAAATTTATGGGACAGATCAGTGTTTTATCCCAGTTTTACACATATTTCTTATTGTCCAGGAAGCCACCAATATTGTTTCACACTACTAAAACAAACTTGGAATCAGTAATTCATCAAAATAAATATTTAGTTGCCCTTACATTTGTCAAAGTTATCCCATTGTGTTGCAACAGTTTGGAATATGCACTGGTGCATTCAGTGATTCAATAAACACTTACTAATTTTGATAAGTTTGAAGTATGAAATAAAAGCCTATAGAACACTTCAAAACAATAAGTAGATAAAATACATTTGTACAAGTAAAAATTCAACTTAGTGGCCAACACTGTAAACAGAAAGTGCTTACATTTTCTTGCAAGCTGGTAGACTTCATATCTCATGCTTGGATAGTAGAAGTTGTCATCCAGCAGAAAGAGAAGTGGTGTCTGGTCAGCCTGTGAGCGGTCCAAAGCTTCAGGCTGCAGAAAAGCTTGAATGCATCGTTCCCATGCCCTGTTGACCTGACAGCTGTCTCGCAGCTCTGTCAAAACCTGAGGTTTCTCCAAGAACTGCTCAATGTGACGTAAAACTGCTTGTCTGTGCAGCTTCCACTCAGTGTGCTAGAAAGAGAGACGTGTAAAAAAAATAATCAATAAAATATTTTCAATGCATGCTGGAGGATGAGGAAAATGACTCCTTAGGAAATACATGTGTACAACTATTAATCATTATATCTACACAATTTAATAAACAGTCCAAAACCCAAAGATATTCTTTTAAATAACTTTATTTTACTTTTCAATTAACTCATTGAACTGTTTCTTCTTCCTGTCCTGTATTATCTCCTATGCAAAACATTATTTTTGCTAAATGGCTATGTATTATTCTCACAGTACAACTTGCTTAACAACACTTTATTAGTGTTCAATACAAGATTACTTTTAAAGGAAAACAATTACAATTACAAACTAATTTTGGATATTGTAAGGGGCTATTTAACTCAGTTGTCTTTACTATTTCTTGCCGTTTGACACCGTCCTCCTCCGCTCTGGTGTGAAAGACATGTACTGGGATGAGGTCATCATACGGCACCACACTGGCTCTCCATCCGTGCTGTGTAGCGGTGCTGAGGACCTCACGGGCCAACGTGGACTTTCCAACACCAGGAAGCCCGCAGAGGACACACAGACAGGCCGGAGCCCGACCGACATCTCCGGCCTCCTCTGCTGCCATGTGCTACCAGAGAGCCGCTTTAAAACTCAGCTTTTTACATGTTGTTGGTGTAGCAGCGGCTAACTGCAGCTGAGATGACAGCTAACTTCCGCATCATGCCGCGTCAAAACTACAAGGAAATCACGTGACCTCTGAAATCCTTTCAAAATAAAAGGGTTATTTCTTCTAGTGGAGAGGCTGTGTGAGCATAATATGGGAAACTGGATTAGGACAAAAGGTGCTTCTTTTACGTATAACCATTCTTTCATGAAAAACGTTGCATATCCTTAAAAAAAAATAAATGAAACTATCTGAAAAAAGAAAAGCACTTTGAACTGCTCACAGACCTGTTTTATCAGATTACTGAAACACTGGAGGGTTTCACTGATAATATCCAAGTTTTACTACAGCACCAATGAACACACATTCACAAAAAGATGCTTCAAACCCAATGCCTGATACATTTTTTTATTCGGTTTACATTCATGAATCTTTAAAATATTTTAATACACATTGACATAATATACAAAAAGCTTAGTTAGATTTAAAAAATATGTGCATGTATTTCCAATGAATGACTTAACAAAACACTCCAATAAATTTTTACACGTCTTCCAGACTCATCCACCAAGTTACTAGAGTCAACCTTAAAAAAGGTGCAGGTAACAAGTTGGTGAGTCTATAGTTTTCACAATTTTTCAGAATTGTTTCTTCACACAGCGCTGAGCTGTAGTAAACTCCATACTTTCACAACTGATTAAATACTTGGTATAAAAAGAGAATCAAAACTGTGGCTGCTTTGGTTGGATTGGTTTAGGTACTCCAGGGCCCTGCTTTGGAGCTGGTGGCTGTTCTTGGGCAGCACCCGCCTCCGCATTCCAATAATCCAGCTCTCCATACCTAAAACTGACAGGTTAAACCGGTTATACAAGTTTGCTTGAAAGACTGGAAGGATAATATGGATTGAGTGAAAAAAAGGTTCATACTCAGAAATTGGAACTGCGGTAGCTGGTGGATATCCAGCCTGGAATCAGAAGGGAAAAAGAACATTTGCATATGTACGTCTTTTGATTGATTTGCCTCTTGTGTGAGAGTATTTTCAGGTAAAATCAACATTACAATGCCTTCCTCGCAGTGATGATCATTAAGAAAAGCACATATTTACCCCAACAGAAGGGGTTTGTGCTGGAGGCTGGGTTGTGGCACTTGTTTGAACATTCCCATTTGAGTGCCTGTTTGCATTTCCATTTTCAGCACTACGCGACCTTTCAGAGAAGAAAACGTGTGAGAAGTGATAATCATTTCATCAAAACAAAAAGCCTATTTCTATTAGAGTGTTTTTAAAATGTGAGGTGATGGTTTACTTGAGGCGGCTTCCTTTTAGGCATGGGTCCAGGGTGTCTCTCCTGAAGATGTAGAGCAGCACCAGAATGAGAAGGACCAGAAGAGGAAGCACCAGCAGGAAGAAGATCAACAGACCGTTCCTGAGGGAGTGGTCTGTGATAGAAAACGTCATGTGCATTACAGTACAGAACATTTTACAGTCCCAGTTTATTTCCTGTTGAAGTGTGTGTGAATGACATCAGCAGACAGGAAGTATACATGGACCCAAGCAGGGGATTTAACTACATTAATTACACCAAACAGTCCAACATATTCCTTGCAATGAGTAGTGAATTGCTTCTGATCCTGCAGACACACAGAGAAATGGACAGATTGGCATGATTCAATACCCATTCACATCTGGGCGCAGTGGTCATGTCTGCAGAGGAAATGATGTATTTGTAATGTGAAGCCTAAAAAGGGACTACTGTTTTTCATTACTGTGCATCTAGTGAAACCTGGAGAACTTCGTACATGAGAGCTTAAGAGTGGCAACAGGTGAACTGTATGGAAATTTTAGAGCCTTTGACTTTATGTGTGCTTTTATCTTGAAAGGTAAAAGAATAAAATAAATATAAACCCACCTATCTGAGCAGGACCACTGTTTATGCTACCACCTCGCCCTGGCCTGTCACAGGCTGGCGGACCCCACCCATTGTCACAGTGGCAGTTCCCTTGGTCATTACATACCTGAAGGAAACAGCAAAGCCAGATGTGTCATTACTGACTGGTAACAGAGTAAAAAAAGTTAAGAAAACACTGACTTACCCCACGGCCGTTGCAGGTAGTCTCAGCATCACAGGCCAAGTTGGGCCGCAGAGCAGAGGCGTTCACACATTTAAAGTCTAAGCAGACCTGAGAGAGAAGACTTGAAACTACTGATGCAGTCAAAATGAATCATTATTTCCACTGTTGCAATGACCGTTCCTGGAATATGTTCAATCACATCGCTTCCAGGTTACATTCCTTCTTAAAATAGATACCTTTCCTTTCTCACAAGGGCTGCCAGTGTTAACATAGGCGGGATCCAGCACATCTGTGCCAAGATTGAAGTTTGCATTAATACACTTCTCCCCTTGAACTTCTTCTATGCTGACTTGAGCACCAGGAGGGGGACTGTTGAGGTCCACATTAGCACACTGCAACTTCCCACACATGGAATTTCTGTAAGATCAAGACAATAAGTCAGTTCCCACAGTTGTTAATGAGTTAAACATAGGATGCTTTGAGGATTTATGTATATGTCCACAGTAAGCTGCATATAAGCTGTTCATATGATTCAATTATTAAAAATCAGAGTACTTACGCTAAGCTACATTTGATAAATACTCCACTGCTGGTAGTTCCACAGTTTCCAAATGCGTCTCCCCTTATATTTGCATTCCTAAAACAAATATCTGCTGCCTTTGTTGCAGGATCTAACAAAAATATCCAAGATAAAACATTAACAAATCGACACAAATCAAAAGTCATGTATAACTCAAAGCCAGAAATTATGACCAAATTTACACAAATGTCACAGAGTTTAATCTGCATTGTAACAAGCGTTTATTGAGTACCTGGTGCAAAGAGATGTCTGCACTGGAAATCAAATGTCTGACATCGACCCTCATAGCAGTACGCAGCGGCTAGGCCATCGTGACAGGACAGGCTGTCCATGACATAGTAGTCATTGGGACAGAAAGCACTCATGCCATCACAGTATTCAGGGAGATCACAAGTGTTGACAGACTCTCTGCATGGTGTTCCAGACACTCGGATCTAAAACAATCACATGCAACAATTAAAAAAAGATCAACCGTTCTTGTACATGCAATGAATGTTTTCCCAACTAAAATGTCTTGTCTGTATTCTGAGCAGTCATAAGCTGCAGAACCACACACATAATGCTGACCTGACAGTTGCTGCAGCACTCCCCCTGAGCACAAGCGGCACCCCTCGTCAGTTGGCAGGTGGCAGCATCACAGCATCTATTGTTGCATTCCTGTATGTAATGGAAACAGAGACAAAACATGCTTATCAACACATCTGCCAGAATATTGTTATTCTAAGATATGAGATGAGTATCTAGACTTTAGGCTTAAAGAAAAATGTGTGTCTGTGAGAGTTTATCTGAGAGGCAGTACTTTACCTCTGGTTTGCCACAATCACACTGCTCGCCTTTCTCCAACTGTCCATTGCCACATTCAGCAACACCAACCACGTCTGATGAGGAGGGCTGGTTTTTCAGACACATGCCTCCTCCACGAATGATCATTGTCTCAAAGTCTCTTCCGCTGCAGCTGCTGAAAGTGGTTCCACCGCTACAGAGTAGCAGGGTAAACCATTAAAATAGAATAGAACAGAATAGATCTTTATTGTCATTGCCGTTAAACAGTGAAATGGCATTTTGAGAGCCTACATAACAAAATTAACAAATACAGAATTATATCACGTACAGAGCAACCAAAGTGCCAAAATAAAGTGAGCATATTATTAAACTGCATTATCTATGCTACAAGATGAAAGTAAAACATTTAAAATATCATACATTTGCATCTTATAATTACATAATAAATGAACCAAGTGTATATGCAAACTGTAGATTTTGGTAAGACATGAACTGCCTCCAAAACATTTTTAAGTATTTGCATTTGAACTATTTCAAGCCAAGGGGTTTGGAAACAGCTTGTGGAAGATGATGCGTTACCTTGCAGAGGCTGCCATGATGCAGCTACTTGCATTGCAGCTGCAGCTCGCAACGTCGTGATTCATGCCCAGGTTGTGGCCCATCTCGTGGGCCACCACAGTGGAGACATAAAGCAGTGCATCCCCACTGAACTGAGAAAACACACTCAGTGCATTCAGTGCTAACATTCTCCATAGTGAATATAGCACAATATATGATCCTGAACTGACAATTTATGCATTAATATTATAAGCTTTGAATCATCCTTAAACAACAGTATTTTAAGTCATAGTTAAAGAGAGCATTTCACTTCATTTTACACTCCAGGAAATGAATATGAAATGATTCGAAACTAAATGAAAACTAACAAAAGGTCAATTTAAGTCATTTAAAACACAGTTACCATGCCTTCTTTTGTGAATTGTGCTGTCACTATGCAAAACAATCTAAGGAATTCAATAACACAAAAAGTTGTCTCGTCATAGTGTTTTGTAAGACTGTGCTCAAGTCTAACCTGTTTGACTGCTGTAATGCTTAAAGCATGCGAGAATAAGATACACTTATTGAACCCCCCCCCCCCATGAATAATACAGACAGTATCAGTTTCTGCACAGAAGCTCCAAGGTGACAGTGTCAGAGGTTAAAAAGAGAGTTGAACTAACCACATTGATTCCTCCGGAGGTCGCCACAGAGCAGACTGTGCCCACGAAGGCCATACCCAATACACCTCCACCGTATGGATTGGGCCGACCACTGAGAAACAAGTGGACCCAGAGATGAGTCACAAACTTGATTCTACATGTCAGAACGACTGAGATTATGTGGCCATCAATGGCAAAAGAACACGTGCTACTTACACAATGAGTTGAGCCATGTCATGCCTGAGCTTTGGTACCAGAGTGGTCTTCCTCCACTTGACAAAACGCCCCAACACCTCTCCTGCAGAGCCCTCCACACTAAATGGATTGCTATCCTTAAAAATCTCCAGACCCACCAGCACCACACGGATATTCAGCTGCTTATAATACTAGAATGAAACAGAAAATAAAAGACTGTGAAGCACAGCACAACATTCAGCTGCTTATAATACTAGCATGAAACAGAAAATAAAAGACTATGAAGCACAGCACAACATTCAGCTGCTTATAATACTAGAATGAAACAGAAAATAAAAGACTGTGAAGCACAGCACAACATTCAGCTGCTTATAATACTAGCATGAAACAGAAAATAAAAGACTATGAAGCACAGCACAACATTCAGCTGCTTATAATACTAGAATGAAACAGAAAATAAAAGACTGTGAAGCACAGCACAACATTCAGCTGCTTATAATACTAGAATGAAACAGAAAATAAAAGACTATGAAGCACAGCACAACATTCAGCTGCTTATAATACTAGCATGAAACAGAAAATAAAAGACTATGAAGCACAGCACAACATTCAGCTGCTTATAATACTAGAATGAAACAGAAAATAAAAGACTATGAAGCACAGCACAACATTCAGCTGCTTATAATACTAGAATGAAACAGAAAATAAAAGACTGTGAAGCACAGCACAACATTCAGCTGCTTATAATACTAGAATGAAACAGAAAATAAAAGACTGTGAAGCACAGCACAACATTCTCAAAAATATCATTTACAACTGAGAATACTTTTTAACAACAATCGGCAGATCTCACCCCATCCAGTAGATTAGCCATTTCCACCATTTCCTCTCGTATCGCTGTTTCATTCTTTTTCTTAAAATTATACTGTAAAACAATTATAAAAAAAGTTCTTAACAGCAACAGTTGCAAGGAAAAAGCCCATTCCTACCATTCTCACTTGAAGCCATAAACACATATGATAGAACTTTATTCATTCAACAGTTGCCTTATGCAGTAGGAAAAAGTATGGAGGTTTAAAAAGTTTTAAAAGAAGTATACACACTCACCCTGAGGTTATCGACAACCAGCACCAACTCCACATAACTGGTTTGAGGTAAATTGCGCTTCCTCTGTTCAAACAACAAAGAGTTAATAAGGAAAAGCAGTCACGTCACCCTCAGCTGCCATTTCAAAACCTGTTCAAACAACAACTAGAAGTTCACTTTATGTGATCCTAACCCGCAACAGTGAAGTCAGCGATTTTCCAGGCTCAAACGGCTTATGGCTTTGCTTTAAGTCAGCCTCAGTGGCAACTCCACAAGTGACGGGCTCGGACTCAAAGTCCTTCAGTAGGTAGAGAAGGTGCTCATTGGTGGCAGACTGTGGCACAGGCTCAAGTCCGTAGGTCTCATTTCCAAGGAGGATTACACCCCTGAAGAGAAGTAACACATAGCAGATATACCATTAGATTAATGTTCTCAGTGTGCACTAAAGACCACAGTCCCACACTGTGGCACAACTTACAAACAATAAACCCAATATACTTCCTCATACTGGGGAAAACTGAGGTAATGAAACAGTTTCCATCGTAAAGTGCCTTTGCTGCTCTGTATAATTTATATTAACAGCTAAATATTGTGACACAACCTGACCATCTAAACGTGATACGGTTCCATATCAATAAAATATCAATTTTATTAAACTAGAAACAGCAAGAGAAACGTTCAAACCTGAGGCCAGAGCATGTACTGAGTGCCACCACTGAATCTTTATACCCCTCCACCTCTCCATGGTAATAGCAGTGCACCTGGGAACAGAACAGCAAGACCAGGCTCAAGGGTTGAAGGTCAAACCAAACTACTAAACTACAATGAGCAAGCGTCCACTCACATCCTGCTTTGGATACGATGGCTCGTGGTTATCAGTGGTGTCATGTGAATACTGAACAAACTCTGAGTGTAAAAAGTCTCTGACAAGAAAAGAAAAAATACATAGGATATTTAACATGAAGCATTAATAAGGACTTATACCATATAACAATGTCAGTAGCATTAAATTCTCAACTCTGTGCATACCTGTTCCTTTTTAGATGGAGAATGTGCTTTCTGTTGTTTATGGCGACTTCATATGATATCATCTCTTCTTCATGTTTCTGAAATGGGTAAAAACATTAAAAAAAAAATCAAGAAAGGATTCTTGATGTTGTCATATAACAATATAAGCAAAACATATTTAAGCAGGGCTGTAACCCACCTCTTGTGACTGTGGTGGACTGTTGATGCTCCTTGTCCACCTATGAATCACCTGAGGATGTACAATGGAGTACTTGGACAGTTTTGATGTTTGCCCATTGATGACTGGAAGGAAGGGGAATGTAATTACTGAGAAGGTATTCTGCCGTTAACTAATGCTATTTCTTCTCAGGACACAAAACACTAAAATAATGAAAATGAAGATTCTGACAATGCTTTTCCTTTCTTAGGGGTTATTGTATTCTTAGGATCCTGCATGTCCCTTTGAAACTGAGACAACTGTAGAGCATACAAAGGTAATCTCTTTGTAAACTTCAAGCAAGGTCGATGACGAAAAATACCCTTTCCAAAAAGTCCAACAAAAGACAAAAAAAAATCAGCTGTGCCTCACCTTTGTTGTCAATCCAGGAGATGCAAGACAGCAAAACAACAGCGAATAAAATGTATTTTCTGACCATGATCCTGGTTAAAGTGACAAGATTACCTCCCCATTGGACCTACAGAGTGTTTACTCGATTAATGAAAGCAAGACTTGTGTCTTTGCTTCCTTGCTGCTGGTCAGGTGCGTCATGATGGGTGTGGCTAACGACAGGTGAGCTATGAGGCTTAAGAAAACATTAGACAAGTAAAACCCGAAGGTAGTGACTAAATATTACATGCTTGAGAGAGGGTTTTCAAGACAGTTAACTTATGTGTTAACTGACTGTAAGACAATAACAATGACTTACCTGCTTTAAAAGAACTGCTAGAGTTAACTGTCTAAAATGGGTGAGTTTCTGTCTTCTAATATAAATACACATTTCTTTCGACGATGCCTTAATCATAATTTTTGAATAGGCTAACTAGCGTTAACTTTTCTCGAATAAAATAAACATCTTTGATATGCTTAACGTCGACGAGAGCTGCCTTGGAAATATCGCGTTATTTTGGTAGGTGGGACGTCACTCTCGGGCGGAAGTGTTTTTAGTCTTCAACAACGGCACAGTGTTAGTTGTGTTGTTTAATGATTTTCCCAAGTCAAACCCCATCTGTGCGTTTCAGCGATAACACTGAAGGTATCTTTAATAGAAAGCGACCAATGTACACCGTACTTGCTGAAGTGGTGAACGCTATTTAAAATTTGGGTTGTTTTGAGCTGGTGTAGTCCCAAGCTAGTTAGCATGTAGCTAAGCGTTAGTTGTTTCTAGACAGTCTGTCAACCTGTCAACCACTAATTACGACTGAATGTAAAAGCCTCAGTAATATTAAAATTCAGGCATTTCCATCCATGGTTCAGCTCATGTTTACAATTATGTTATCATCACGGAGAATGATTACCCGAAGTTAAAAAAGACCAGTAAATCTATGCGCTTTCTTGAAATAGTTTGCGTCTTGTATGGCAGCATACCGTATTTTAAAATTTCCTCACCTGTTGAAGAAAGGACTGCCCAAGAAACAAGTCTGGACAAAACCCAATAACACATCAATCGTGGTGTCAGCTCAAGTTGTATTGTGAGTAAACATGTTTTTTTTTCTGTTTAAACTGCCAAGAGACTCATCTCTTTGAAAGTAATATGGTATTATGTGGTTTTTTTTGTGCTTTTGCAGAATGGCTGCGCTGACAGACTTGGAACCTTTAGCAAAGAGACTCAGGGTTGAAATCAGCGAAGCAACACTCCCTTCATCTTCTCCCGATGGTATTTTAGATAGTATTTGTCAAACAAGTCATTGGCACATGTATCTTCCTCTTTGTATAACAACATTTCTTTTGTCTTTAGTTACATCTCTGTGTAATCAGAGCAGAGATAATGGCACAGCACATCATGGAATGAGGCGAAACGATGCAGAGGTGAAGATGGATACACAGCCAAAGACCAGAGCAGATGGTTTGCGAGGTGTAAAGACAAAAGTTAACCATCAGAGACTCATCCCCAGACAGCAAAAGAAGTCCATAAATACTCTTGACCGATGGTTCTTTAAGCCCAAGAAAAACTCAAGTACAGCTGAAGTGTGCCAAATCCAAGAGGATGGAGAACTAGCCGATGATAGTGGTTGTCAGAGCAACTCGGCTCTGGTTGAGGACTGTCAGAATGCAGAAAAGCATTCTGTGTCTGACTCGGATGAAGAAACTCAAACTTTGACACCTCAAGAGATGGATGAAGACACACCGGAGTCACCACCTTTTGATGATTCTACAGAAAGTGGACTAAAGCAGACACTGTCCCACAATTGTGCTAGATTCGAGAAAGAAGAAATGGAGACATGCTCAGCAAGTTCAGAGGACTCTGGCAAAACCAATACCAAAATAACAGACTTCTTTTCAGGGGTGTCATCATCAGGTTTACCGGTGAGACGGGGCAGGCCAGAGAAATCTCCAGAGAAACAAGATGCAGACAGTGATTTCAAATGGCTAGGTACACCAATCAGTGAACTAAAGAGAATGCCTGAATGTGGGGCACCACTTCCTCCACTGAAGGATGTTCCTGGCCAACACACTGTGATGATAAGGGTTTGAGCAGTTTCTTTTTTATTCTACTCATATAGGATTCCCCCTGTTCCTTAAAAACTTTTAAAATGTCTTAAATTAAAATATGGATAATTAAGGTCATGAATTGTCTAAAATGTGCCATAAATATGCTGTAGGAATTAAATTCAGATGGTTTTGTTTCTGATTTGGCTGAGTTCAGTAGTGGTATATGGTACATTCTTGCACGTCTAAATTTTATTGTCACAGGTGCACACAGGTGTAGTATGTTCTAATGTCATTTGTTTTCATTTATTGTCATTGACAGACAGACCTTCTTCAGAATGGTAAAGTTCCTGTTCCATATCCTGCCAATTTTAAGGATACCTGGGATGATATCCATGTCAAGATGCCCTGCTCCGGCTACAACCTGTTTCCTGTACAGGATGAGGTGACGGCCCACGTGTATATAGATTACCATATACATTAAGATAAATATGGAATAGACACTTACATTCAATTATTATTCATTGTATGTGAAAACCTGAATTTAATTCACCCTTTAGAGACCTGACAAAGTTTTTGCTTATACAGGAAACACAAGAACGGCAGAATAAGAGTCGGTGGGAGCTGATAAAAGATACCCTGAACAACACATTCACAAGTCTACCTGATTTGAAGGCAAGTTTCACCTCAGTGTCCTTTCATTAGGAAGAGCTGTCACACAATCAGTGACAGTGTGGTGCCGTTGCAGTGCTCAGCCTATGTCACAAGATGGCATCATAAGACCAAAAACTGAGAGGCACTCAGTCTCTCAGAATTTAGCTGTTTTGACAATTTGCTGTTTTAATACACATATAGTAATTCAGCTGAATTTTTGTTTGATTTTTTTGTTACAGGATGCAATATTGAAATACAGTGCCTCACAGGCCAAGAAATGGGACTTCACTGCATTGCGTTTGTACTGCACTAAGGTAAACAATATAAGCGTCTTATCTTTTTTTTTTTTTGTAAATATCAGTGAACCAAGAGGTGGTGAATTAATACCGGCATGCACACATGTTGAAGATGTTGGAGGGTTAGCTGCAGTCTAATGAAACATCAACTGTCCAATCATGATACTTAATTGCTCAACAGAAGGTGTCATAAACCAGTGTTGGTCCTTCTTGCGGCTCTTCGGTCAAAGAAAGTACAGATGGCTCATTAGTTAGTCAGTATAATATGAAAATATTCGTTTGACACCAGATTAGATGTAGCTTGGTATGGCCAGTGTTTATGTAGCGTTATGAATCAATATCGATAAAAAGGTCCACTATGGAGCCTTTTTTCGTGTATATTTCTACTACTTGAAAACAGTTGGCAATTATCACAGTATATACAGTAAACTGAGCCTGTCAGAATGTGATTGAAAGTCAAGATAACATTTTAAAGTGAACACTTGGTTAAGTGTGGGAATAATTATGCATTGTTACAAGCCTTTCTCAATGATCGTAAATGGAGTCACAACACCTGCTCTCAGTTCATAAAACGTAATTCATTTGTACAAATTCCATCTTGTCCTTTCTGGACATCTGCCTGTTTAGCGGTTTGAGGCTCACATTACAAAGTTGTATTTTAAAGTTTTTTTATGTGATATTTGTGCCCAGCTAACTGATTTTCTTTACGGGCCAATTGTAAAACAGACCCAAATTGCATCATGATGACCAGAGCACCGTTGGGTTATTGGTTGTTGCTCAGAGTTGTCAGTGTCCTCTCCAGCCTCGTTTGGAGGCCATCCATCATCTTTTGTTTTGATGCGCTCTGCGTCATCCTGTGTAGAGAATCAGGGAGGGCTGTACTAGTGTCTGGTTCATAAAAAGGGATGGGACTCTTCCATTTGGAGATTGTCCATGTTGTGACATGAGTGTTTGATAAAAGAAACCCTGAACCCATAAGACTAGACAAATAATAGGCTTCAGTTTCACTCGGTGGTACCTGTATGTGTCTAGAATACATCAGCATGTTTGCATCACATGTTTTATATCTCACATCCCAGGAAAGAAGTACATGCAACTTATGTCATGAATGCCACTATGTCAAATGTGTTCCTGTCACTTTGTGCAAGAACAGTAATGGATTTCTCATGGGAGAATGTTGCAGCCTAGAGGCAAAGTGGGAGTCTGGAGAAATAATTTAATCTTTTGCCAAAAGGTCATCTTTAGTGACTTGTCAGAAATGAAAATGGCTGACATCACATCCCAGAGAATGCTTTACTCCAGCCTCACACTGTTGTGTGATCAGTTGTGTTCCATAAGTATGTCATAAATCACGTCAGAATGGACATTTTATTAGATAAAATCGGAACATGTTGAGAGGCTTAAGGCCAAGTTGTGTTATTGTGGTTGGATTTGAATTGTCATGTCTACTGGGATGGCAAAATTTGATTTGGTCAGAATGCAAAACGTCCATGTATTAACTCATTGAGTGCCAGCCCTTTTTTAAAACAGCAAGTGCCTTGTGCCAGCGTTTTTTGCCATTTTGAGTCATATTTCAAGACCCACAGAAAAAATTTTGGTTGGATTTAAGAAAGTGAAGTACCATATAAATTGTTGTCAGTTACATCAGTCACTCACTGTTTTGTTGGTTGAAAATATTGATGATTAGCAGCTCAGTGAACACTGTAAAACTTGCATATTTGCCCATAAATGTGAAAATGAAAAGTGCTGCAAATGTCTATCTTTGTATTCACATCTTGACTAAGTAATGATTTTTTTTTTTTAATATAATAGTTTTAATATTCTAACATGCGGACAGTTTATTAGCAATTAGGCTACATGTACAGTATATTTAATATATTGACAGTAGCTCACACAGCCCACAGAATTCATTTTAATAACCAATCACAGAGGATCCTGATTTATGTCAACATGCAAGCAAAAATGAGCAAATGCAAAAAATAAAATGTAATCCACCTGCTGCTTTTCCATTGGAGATGCTAGATTAGAGACACTGGAGCTGACTTATTTTGAGTGTCAGAGAAAAGTAGACATGAATGGCACAGAGTGACGGGCCAGGCACCCTCATTGAATATTTATCTCGGGCACACACAGCTTATGAATAACTGAAAAGCTGTTGACGGACAGCATTGGTTTTGTCAATTTCTCTCTCTCTCTCTCTAGCCCAACCAGTGTTGAATTTATGGTTATGAGCACGCCTTTGTTTTATTTTCACATGGTCACACGTCCACAGATGCAGTGAGGCAGAGTGCTTTATTGCTGCTCGGACCTGTGGGGAACAGGAACAAGCGCATCAGGAGTTGTGTTAAATCTGGATGGGGGCTCTGGTTTCTCACTGCCCACATCCCCCTTGATTACTTTGTCAGTTTTTTGTGATGTACAGACCTGTATCGAGTCATACCAAGTGTTAGTTCTGTTGATTTGATGCACTGTCTTCTGCTGATTTAAAGAGCTTGGCTTATACTACCTCAGCTATATCTACCGTCGCGCCCTGTCAGCTGCCTTCATTTATTACACCCATAGGAGCAGTTTATGATGTCAACCAGGTCATTACTTATGCCAGTGTTTAGTCAGGCTTCCTTTGCCATAATATAAATGTCCTTTGCTAAATCACAAGTCAAGGCTCCTTGTCCTGAGAACACACTGTCCTTTCTGTTTCAAACACTTGGTCATTTGCATCTCTTCCAGGGAGCTTGTGTAATCAGCTGGCATGGCCATGCAACCTTGATGAAATTGCTTTGTGATTGATCATTCTGACATTTTGTAGCCAATATGGGTGTAAATACAACTAGTATGTGTTGTCTAAGATACGTTTGTGCACTTAAGCAGTGTTGAGCAGCCATGGAAGATTGGTGTTTTACTTTAATATTTATTTCTGGTGATATTAATGCAGAATTTTCCAGCTAAAGCCATGTGTTTTTTTTTAATGATTTACAGCCATGCATCTTCCACAGTCCTTTTTAAATGTCCAGTAGGGGGTAATAACTAGTTATTCATGCTGTTTTCCATAAACAGTATTTATTTATAAACTGGATAGTGTAATTTAAAATAAATTTCAAAGACAGTATTTCCATTTTCATATATATTTCTTATGTTGCATTGATATAAAGCTTCAACATTTTGATGTGGATCAAAGTTGTTCATTTTATCTCTCCTGTCCTGCCTGTTTTAATCAACCCAAACAGCTAATACTGTCACAGCTGACTTTTATGGCAAAACAACAAACATAAACAGATCTGTTGCTCTCTCCAAGGTCCTGGAGCCTGATGCTGCTGAACATCTGTTTGGCTCCCTGCTGCCAGACATGGTGCAATTAGCACTGAGAGCATCTGAGCTCTGTACCAAGGTAACAGCCATCACTAACCAACAGACACTCACTCACTGGTCTGTGACATAATAGATCACTGCAGCGGCTTGATCCCAAAGGTCACAACATGACAAATATCTTGTGAAATGGTAGTAAAAACAAGGAGTTGAGGTCAAGGCACGCAGATATTGATGGTCATTTGTCCGATGTTGTATGGTTTTCTTATTCATCTGGTTCATTTTGCAGCCTGTTGTCAAATTTTAGTTTTAAATGTGTTTGTGGTTTGATCAATTTAACACTCAAAGTGGCCCTCTCATGTATAACATTACCAAACAAACAGCAGCATTTAGTGTTGAGTGTAGCAAATGGAAGAGTCACTTTTTGTGCCCTATAATAAGAATTTTGTAATTAGTTATTTTCTAATATAATACGTTTTTGATAGAAATGTCTGAATTAGCCTGCAATCAATCTAAATTTCTATTGATTCTGTGTAAAGCTGGTCTGTGTTTGAGGTGGATGCTCTGATATCGCTGATCTACTACACCCTAAAATCTGTGCAAAACTGCACATTCAACAAATATGTTGTCCGGATGAGTCACGAGCTTTCCTCATTGTCTCGACAGAATTGCTTTAACAGATGACTCCATGATGTTTATTTACAGTATAAACCCATAGCTTCTATTAGGAGTATGGATCTCTTATGAGCAAAGATAGACATTGATTGTGATTACACTGGCTGATTCAAGAACCACAGAGTGGTGCTAAATTATTACATTTATGCAGCGTACTTCAAGGTCTCGTTTGGCAAATCGGCAAAACAAATTATTTTGACCTTCCTCAGTTTTACCTCTGTTCGCCCTCCAGCCGATACCCCTCCTCAAGGAAGGCATGAACCACTCCATCACCATGTCTCAGGAGCAGGTGGCATGCCTGCTCGCCAACGCCTTCTTCTGCACCTTCCCCCGACGCAACTCCAGAAGGAATGAGTATGGCAACTACCCAGACATCAACTTTTTCAGGTAACACAGGGATGTGGTAGTTTTATGCACAATGTTTAAGTTACATAAGCAGTTTGTAAATGATGCTGCTGTGACAGGCAGTTTGATTTTTGTGAGGGGGCACCACTGTTTTCCTCATTAATCTTTTTATCTTGTGGCTGATAAGATATAAAAAAAAACTGTGCTTTGGTCATTCTGTTTTTTTCTGTCACTTCTGCCAGACTAATAATTACCAGTCTTTATATGTGTTTCTGAGCCATATCATTTCATATTTCCATTTTTTTTAATCCCTGCAAGTTTTTACAGTGGTGACCGTGCACACATGCAGTCTGCAGGTCACTGCTCAGTCGGGTCCCCCATCACTGTTGGCATTACAGTGTAATTACCTAAATGGAGGAGGGGAATTGGATTAACATTGACTCAGATGGCTGCTTTTGACAATGGAGAAGGCCATTGGCTGTTTTGCAGACTGTAACAAAATACAATTGCATCAGTATTTCATTCACATAAAGGTTTTGCTATGATTGAAATGGAAAGCCAGTGTCATCTTTTTAGTCTGCTGCTAAAAATGGTCCTAATTGACCAGTTTGTTGTGGGACAGTTTTTAATTGAATTGTGTTTGTTTGTTTTTATCCTGCATTTATTTTCATTACCTTTTGAAAAAGATAACTCACTTTTTCAGCATTTTTATTTCACAGGAATAGATTGATGAAATGAAAACAAAGATCTTCCAGTGTTTTTATCTTTGTATCACAATGCAGTCTTCTTATTTACAGTAAGACTGCTTACTTGTTTTTTGCCTTGATTGGAGCCGTCACTCAAAGTATTTCAAAACAAACTTTTATTGTTATATTTTACCATGATGTACATTTTTTCCAGAGTGGATTTCCCTTCCTTTTGATAAATATTTTCCTCTGCTGGTGATGCAGATACCCAACCGTTAAACATACTCTAGTCTCTTATACCCTTTTCCTGAGTTACATCATAGCCTTTGTCACATCTGTGGGGGGGATATTGATGTTATATAATTATCTATTCATTCTTTGTTCCCCAAAGACCATACTGCAATTTGTTACTAAAAGCCTGCCCTCACTAGTTGCTAGCTTATGTCTTCGATGTTTGCCCTGAGGACTACATGGTTCACGATTTCTAGGGGCCACACTCACAAAAAACAGAAATGAATGCAGGAGCTGCCTTGATGAATGTGTTTCTCAGCCCCTGAAGGGCTCTCATTGCATCAAGCTTTTGTCCTTATTTCATATCACTCACATGAAATTCCTTTCTCTTTATTGGGGCATGTGAGGCGGGCTGCAGTGTTCTTTATAGAGCTGGAGACGGAGATGGTGGGCTTAATGCTGAAAGTGCATTCAAACCCGCCCAGTGCACCTCATGACCAGCAGCTTTGTGTGTGCGTGTTTGTGTGGTATTTTTCAGGGGGATTGACCTTTTGCCTCCTGAGGACTCGGTTGCTTAAAAGGGACACAGGGCTTCTTAATGTACCCCCAAGGAGGGAGCCCTGTTTCCCTTTCTGTTTCTTTTTTGTGTGAGTGCTGAGAACAGTGACTCTGTGATGGCAAGCCTGGGGCAACTCCATTGTCGTAACAACTAAGGAGCTCCTACATAATCGGCTAGAGACTGAAAGGGAAGCTGAGTGAGAGACAAACCAATTCATATCAAAAGTTAAAGCATGACTGAACTCACATGGGCAAAGTGGAGTTTTTTTGTCTCAACAGCACCAGAGAGTCATTTTTCCTGGTCTTGGCTGTAGTTGTTCAACTACCAAAAAGTTGACGGTTGGTTGTGATGACATGTATCACCTGCTTGCTTTTGTGCTTCATTTTCAGGAGAAGAACATAATGCGTATATCAAGGACTGAATTAAATTCATATTCTTATCTTGCCTTCAGGCTGTTTGAGGGGTCGTCTTCAAGGAAAATTGAGAAACTGAAAACTCTGATGTGTTATTTCAAAAGTTTCACTGAGCAAAGTAGGTTTTCATATTTCTTTTTTCATATGTTTTGTTTATTATGTAAGTGAAACAAACAATATTTTGTATTTATTTTTCAGAGCCTACTGGACTTGTAACATTCACCAGAAAAAGCTTGGCTAAGCCTGTGAATTGGAAAAGGTGCGCTGTTATTTACTGTTGACCATACACCCACTGTACAAAAGTGAAGCCAAAATATCACAGATGCAGGAGCTTCCAACTTGAGGTTTTGATACCAGAGTTTGTACAGTAGTGATCAGAGGGATTGAGCCGTGACCCCACCCTAGTCAATCAGATTGGAGATTAGATTAGATAAAACTTAATTGATCCTTTCAGACAGTGCCCTTTGGGAAATTAAAATTCGAACAATTCCAATTCTTTAAGTCCATTTATGACAAAATTGACAAACATCAAAGGACTTTGCTTTACTTTGTCTCCTAGAGCAGCCTTCAATTATAAACACATGTAACTCATACATCAGCATGATAAAACCTAAAATGACAGAAACCATTTTTGGGAAAATATATTTGATGAGTAAAAATGTTTTGGCTTCACTTTTGGGGATTTGGGGAATCGTGCCATCTTTATGTATCTTTATCTATAGTATCGACACTGTAATCAAAGAAAAATAGTAGTACTCTAGTAGTTGCAGTATGTCAATAACCTGCCAAGATACTACAGATGAAAATTAGCTGACTATCGCTTTCTTTATGAAATATATTTAAAAGGTTTTCTGCTAAAAGTGCCTGCAGCCTGTTAAATCCATTAGACTCTTTTGGAACCTAACTGGAAAACATCATTCATCCTTTGTGTTTCAGCTCACAGACTCTGCTCACAAAGCTCCACATTACTTGTGAAGGGACCATTGAGGATGATGGTCATGGAATGCTTCAGGTGAGAGGCAGGGGAGGAGAAGTATGTTCACTTAGTGGATAGACAACATGATTTACAGGGTCTCTGTCTATTTTTTTGCTTCGTTTAATGGATACTCTACATAGTGCTCGGTCCCTATCCTCTTTTCCCTCTATTGTAGTCAGTCACTGAGCCACCACATTCTGGAGTCTTTCACCAGGAATGCTTACGACTGCTGAAAAGGCCTTTGAGGGAGCCTGTGACACGTCGGAGGGAGTGTGTGCTGGGACTGGGGTCGAGGCCTCTGAGCCTCCTCTGCTCTCTGTGTCGGCCATGCTTCCTGTACATTGTCAGGACGGCCCGCTCTGCCTTTCACCTTTTGTTTGCCTCCAGTTGCCACAAGCTGACAGTTGATGTGCACACATGACCAGCTCCGGGGCACGCTGCGGCCCGGATTGATGGATGCTCTGCTGGGGTGGGTGGGGGATGCTGACAGCCTGTCAAAGCAGACGTTGGAGGCTGGCTTGCTGTCCCAGAGTTGAGTGACCAGTTTGGGGAGATCTCCTCTCAGACTGCTGCTCACCCCTTTTGCAACCTGTTCTTGGGGGTTGTGACGGGGTTGGTCTGGGCTGTCTGTAGGCCAATGAGCAACAACTGTCAGTCCGAAAATTGGTTTATATGTTCCACATGGCTGCTTTCATACTTAAACAATGAGTCTGTGCCTCAGCCAAAACAATGATATGCACATTTTCTTTTTATCATAAATAAACCAAACCAGGGCCGCCCACAGATCTTCCCACAAACCTGCAAGAACACAAGCAGCAAGATACATGACAGGCATCAGTCAGCAGTCAGTTTACTGTAGCAGCATGTTGTGACTGGAGGGACATGTTTGCTTTGGACTGTAGGACTGCTGTCTTGTTTTGATATTTGCTACTGGCAGCAGCACACCTAAGTGCTGCTCCTGGACAGAGCTCATTTTGGCATGTGGGACAGATGCCTGAGCAGTGCGAGCACCTCGGGCCACCCTCCCATTCAGCTTGTCTGGGATTCTGTCACAAATGCAAAAAAAGGCTAAGACCCTTTCATGAAGTGTTTTCTTCCTTTTCTTGTTTGGAAATAGTCAGAGAAAATGTTAAGTTATAAGAATATGTCCACGTGACTACAAGCTCAGTTTTAAAATTTTCCTTCATCGTCTATCTTGATTTGCAGGTGGATTTTGCCAATCAGTTTGTGGGAGGAGGAGTCACCAGTTCTGGACTAGTCCAAGAGGAAATACGCTTTCTGATCAACCCCGAGCTCATTGTTTCTCGCCTCTTCACTGAAGCGCTGGATCATAATGAATGCCTGATCATCACAGGTCAGTGGTCAAAAACTACTTTTCTCACCTTTTGTACGACAATATTTCCACTGAATGAGACTGCTACTATTCAGTTATTCATGATTTTCTCCGTTGATCCAGATCAGATCAATAATGCCCCTGGATTCCCTTTTCTCATGCTTGACCTAACATAGTAGAAACAGTAGTTGTTTCTAGTCGCACACAGCATGAAGCACACACATTCAATTTAGCCTATTCTGGCTCAGCAAGAGGCAAAATTATTTTGTGGCAGTTGCCATGTTTTTTTTTGTTTATCCTTACCACATGTTGCCTTTTGATTTGCTGCAGAAGGTAGAGTGGCATCAGTTGGGAGTTGTAGATTGGGCTGCCCTGATTGCTCAGCTGGTGTCTTTCTGTTGAGTAATTCCCACCGACTGTACTTCAGGATTGAGTGGTTGGTGCAGGCCAGTAGACCCTGTAACAAGAGCTCGCAGCAGGTGGCTGATGACTCCTGACATTTTTTCTTTTTTTTATCTAGCACTGTTTGTCCAGACTATTGTAGCTGAGGTTCGTAAAATAATGTAGAATCCTATACAAATACATATGTCATTCTGCAGCAATAAAAAAAACACTGTATTTAAAACCATGTGGCCCTTCATAAGTACACCATGTCTGCATATGTGTTATAACTGACATCAATTAAATGGGTGTCTTTAAGAGCAAGTGGAGCAAATTGTTGTATTATTAAGTTGTATTGATGTTGCACACTTTTGTTCCATATTTATCCTTTTAGAGAAAAAAAAGTCAATTCAAATTCTGTATTTTAACTCTTTGAGTGCCAAAGACGTATAAGTACGTCAAAGTGTTTTTTTTGGCAGCAGGGACAAAAGAACACTCTCACACAGCCTGTGAGTAATATTGGAGCTTCTGGAATTTATAGTCGGGATATAAAGAGACGGTATACGCCACAGAAATCAAAGCAGGAAGTAGAGACAATCGTGATTAGAGAGCGAAATAAACAGATTCTTTTTCAGAGTCATGGTACAAAAATATTCTGTGGGTCTTAATGTTGGCTCAAAATGAGCAAAAACACTGGCACAAAGTACTTTCTGTTTTTTAAAAAGCCTGGCACTCTAATAAAGGCGAGTCTGTGACACAAATCACTGTTACAAGGCAAATACTGGCCACCCATAAATAAATAAACTGCCTCAGCATTGCATTAACAAGTGGGTTGGATTAGAACAGGAAGTGAGAGCCTCCATCCTCCTGATCAGCAATCATACCGCTGCATCATGTCTTCTCGCTATGGCGGAGTCACCTTCAGACTTCTTGCCGGCCATCTCTTCCTCGCCTCCACTTACGCCACTTAACTTTATTACCGGGGCCCAGAATTAATTATAGCTGGAAGACCTGCCCAAGACCTGCTTCGCTAATGGACTCTTCCATTCCATCATCTTTATTAAACCCTGCCCGTATCTCTTGTCCTCCGAGCTGAGTCGAAGCCTTAGTGGCTCTGTAGCCATGTGGTAAATCATTTCCCCTTGTGATGTGTTTTGGCATATAGTAGGGAAGCTAATGGATCTTACCTCTGCACTGAAATTTCCAAAAGTGCCCAGGCCTAATTGAATTTTCCTTGATTGCTAGATATGTGGCTGCCATCAGGGCGGTCGAAAGTCTGATCAGCATCAAGGAGAAGTCACGTGATTCAGTGATGCCAGTACTGGCCACAAAAATTGGTGCAAGCTTGAACCAAGCAGGAGATACAGACTCTGTACAAAATCTTGCTAAAACAATATTCAGTGATATTCTTATTGTAGACATTTGTGTTTTTCCATAGGTGAGAGACAGTGTTGTCCTTGTTTGTTCACATGCAGAGACAGTAATACAACTTCCTCCGCTGCCCACTTTTGCTTGGACATGGCAATGAGATGCACCTCTGACCTTTTACGGTCTCTGGTCCACTACAAATATGAGACACTTTGTTGTTTGTATTAACACATGAAAGGAACAACCTTCAGGAATTGTGAATTATACCTGCTTTAATGCAACCTGTTTGTTATTTAGAAACCATTTCTAATAATCAGGCACATCTTGCCCTGACAAAGATTGATCCGCTTCCCACTGTAAATAATGGTTGCATGACAAAATTTAAATAAAAATAATAATTTGTATTGTTCCTGAAGGTTGTTCCTTTCAAACACAAATATTGTTGATCATAGAGATATTCTCGGAGCACCAGTAAAGGTCAGGCGTATGCATAGCAAACAAGGCCATCTAATTTTACTGCAGGAGTGTTCAGCTACGTAGGTCTGTGGTATTTCAGTGCACTACCATCACTATATTTTTTTAAACATTCATGAATTAACTTGTATTTTGTATTTTCACTTTTTTAAAATCCAACATGCTTTCTGTTGGAGCTTCTCGATGGGTCTTTTGTGTTGTAAATAAAGGACGCGTGATTTATTCGCCTGTATTGAACAAATCAGCAGGAGAATCTGTCATTTTCCGAATGAAGATATTTCATGTAATGTGCCATTTGTGCCTCCTCACTGTCCAGAAGTCTTATGAACCAGAGGAATCTACAACTTTGCATAAACTTTACCTCTTATTTTGTCCATGAATTGCTCTCTGAGTTGAGCTCTCAGTTTAGTGTAGATGCAAATATCCATTCGAGAGGTCTATTTGTGGCCAGAAGTGGGATGGTAAATTGCTTTTGCTGCAGTTATATGACTTGGCCAACCACAAAATAAATTGTGTGTGTTATAGTTCCCATTCTGCTTTTTGCTCATTTGTGTTTTTTACAGGTATACTGATAAGCATTAGGCACTTCAGTGTCTTATTCAGGCAGTAATTGTGCTTATTACTCTTAAAACACGAGAGGCAGGCTGATTATCAGTGAGTCTGTCAGGTGGAGAGCACTCTAGAGATTCCCTTCCCCCTCATGTGCACCTCCTAATAGCTGCTGACCAAGGCCCCACTACTAATCACTTGGTTTATTCACTTTGCAGCGTGAAGCAGCTCAGCGAGTGCTCTCGACAGCCAGGTACTAATGAGTGCTAATGAATGGGAAGTTAATGTGTGGCCTCATTTGTTTGACTGTGCTGCTGCCTCCCAACCCTGCGCTCCTCCTTTTACTGGTGTTGAGTTTTCCCCTGTGGGCTGGCGGTCAGTCGCTACTTCTTAGGTTGTTTCAAGGGGCTAATAACTTGACCTTCCTCTTGTCAGGAGACACCTGCTTCTGTTTCATCAGATCACATCAGGCAGAATCAAGAAAGACACATCCCCTGAAAACCTTTTGTTGCAATGATTTTTTTTTTATATAAATGGGTATTAAATATTTTCAGATGGTTCCCTAAGAGCCTGTCACACAATTTATTTTATCAACCACCTACTGTGTAGAAATGGTAGTAACATCTGCCATTATAAATCTCTGATACTTTATTTCTTCTTGTTTTAAAAATCAATATGAATGTGGAAATGCTTTGCAGTGGTGTCTGACTAATGTCCGTTTGTTATGACCAGGTGCACAGCAGTACAGTAAATACACAGGCTATTCTCAGACCTACCAGTGGGATGGTAGCCACCAGGACACAACCCCAAGGTATTTATTGTACTTGTTGATATAAAAAAGCCCTTTAACTGCTTAAATACTCTCAAAATGCTTTGTTGCATTCACGTCATTTATGTGAGGGTAATATGGGTCAGTCCTCCAAGTATTGGATAGACTGCTATCTGATTTTGACATTCATGGTCCCCAGAAGGCAAACGCTATTGACTTTTGGATCCTGTAGTGCCACCATGAGGTTGACCTAAAATATGGTAAAGACATTAATGTCTCCCTCAAGATGAATTATAATAAATTTGGTGTTTCCTTGACCTTTCCTCCAGCTCTGTTACCATGTAATATCCAGATATGTCTTTCAATGCCGTAAAACATGCTTTCGTAACTAATTTCTAATTTGACAAAAGCCCAAGTGTTTTGTTAAACGTGAAATGGTACAAAATCAGTTCTTTGATATGTTTTTTTTTTCTCCCAGAGATGGCTGGCAGAGAAGATGCACAGAGATTGTGGCCATTGATGCCCTGCAGTTCAGGAGCTATCTTGCACAGTTTCACCCACAGAAATTCAACCGAGAACTTAACAAGGTTATCTTTTATTTTCTTTTAATCTGTATTTCCTGCTTTGTTTTATGGCCAATGTTAGGCCATCGTTGAGCGTCTGCTGCTGTAAGTGCTTTTATTTTTGTTTTGTGGACAAAAGTGTGCATAGTTTATATAATTTATGGCAAGTGGAGGAAGTGTGGGGGCAATCTACCTCTGCTTTTTGTTGTTACACTTCCTCTCTTCTGTAGTCATGTCTTTACTACAGAGTATGGCTTCTGTAATGTGATGTTTTAAATGTATTTTTCATTTTGTTTGCACAGCATTAATGATTTTGTGTTAGTCTGTTTGGTTGATAATTGGGAAACAGTTGTGTAACAAATGTCAGCTGAAATAACATGACTTGTGTTTACTTTTCTTGAGGTAAATTAAAATTTTAGTTATATATATATTTATGTAAGAAATACAGATTGATGGATTGTCATATTTGTAGAGAATAAGCCTAATCCAATTCATTACACTGCCCATTAGGCCTAGAATGAATTTTAATGAACATAATTGACCTCAGGGCCATTAATCTCAATTATTACTCTTACATCAATGTTTTTTTTAACGTAGGAATCCTTCCATGTGTGCAATCTTCTCAGTCAGAGATGTCCATTTGTAATAGAAAATCAAGATGTTGATGTTGTCAAGTCAGAAAGCATGGAGGAGTTTGACAGCTCTGACAACAGTGTGAAGAATGCACCAACGTATAGATCAATCCTCTTTCGAATATTGTTCAGCTAGCTGTCACATCTGCCCTTTTACAGGCTGAATTTATGACTGCTCGGGGGAGGATGGTCGCTCACAATTTATTTTCACTATTCACTTCATTTCCAACGTGAAAATTAATGTCCAAATATCCTTCACATCTTTCATTTAACATCTCCTGCTTTTACAAATTAGTCCTGTATGTGACATACATCCCACCTGACATGTTGTCATGTCAGATGCTCTTGTTCATGCACATGGCTTCATAATGTGCAATTATTGATATGCAAAACCCACGCAACTTCACACCAATAGCAATTGAATTGAGTGTATAGGTGTGAAATGACATGTTGCCAAACTGCACTGTGTTAAAACAGTGTAGTTCAGCCATGCCAACCAACCTGTATGTGTTCATGCATTGAATGGTATGTCAAGCACAGGCCTGCAGGCAAATTACTTTGCTGCTTTCCATTTAGTATAGAGATGTTCTGTAGGCCTGGTTCTTATAAAACATACCAGTGATATGGAACAGCGACCTCCAAGACCTGAGGCTCATCAGGGCTGATTCTGCCTTTGCGTACCAGATGACCTATCATTCTCCACGTATGTGAACGGTCCAGCTGTGTGTGGCTGATGACTTGATGTAATATCATCCGAAGAATCCCTGGTGGTGACAGAAGGACTTCTGTCATGAGGCAGCATCTGGAATTAAGTCTTGCTACTGATACCTGGGCTTTAATATCGACTCTCTGTAGACTAAACTACTGTATACTACATGATATTGAATTGTGTTTTGCTTTGTGTTTACATTTCCGATATGTTGTTGTTGTTATTTGCTCTTTCTTCATTTAGGCCTACTGCGGCTTTGCTCGTCCTGAGGAACAAAGCCAAAACCTTGCGGCAGTGGCTACAGGCAACTGGGGCTGTGGGGTGTTTGGAGGCGACACACGTCTGAAAGGTGAACGCTGACGTAACACTGGCGTCAGTAGCTCTTGCAGAGAAATGTTCTCAGATCATCTTTGCGCACTTGGCAGTCTAAGCGGACTCTCTTCCCGGATATAACGGAATAAATTTCGGCTTGAAAGGCTCCAGCAGATCAGCGTGGGCATCCATTTGTCTTCTGGGAATGCGTTCATTTAGTTAAGGCCTATTCGTCGCCTTCCTTCTATTGATCAAATGACAAAGTTAATATGTTTCATTAATAGTGAAATTGATCGCCTGCCCGAGTCCATCAATCCGTTACAGCTTTCTGTCTCAGCCTTGTATCACTGTCACTGAGCAGGGAGCTTCAGGAGAGTTTATGTTAACCGTCTGCAACAGTAGCTTCCTTTTACTTCATACCTGCTACAAGCCAATGTGCTTGCATACTATACATACATATTTGTTAATTAGCTGTAACAAGGTAAAGCCCTCCATAGGCACAGTCACCTACTGTCTGCTTAATGACATGCCTCCAGGGAAGAGCTTTGTAATTCAGATGCTGTTCCCCTCCTGGGTTTACCTTCTGTGGCCTCAGATGGTCACCTATTTTTTTTTAATTGTCAGATAATTCTTGGGAAAAGCAGTAGAAACGTAGCAGAGGAGAGAAACTGCTGAAGTGTAGACATATTCAGTTTAGCCCTCGCCTGAAAATGTTGATTCAGTTATGCTCGTTAACTTGCCACTGTCCCAACCTTCATTAATCAGCAGTGTCTTAAAATATTCACAGCTCTCCGGGGCCAGACCTGGTCTCTCTTTGTAACTAATCCAGAGTTCTCAGTGGGGGTGAGACCTATTCCTCCCTTTTACTGTACATGCAACAAAGGCTGGTGCCACACACCAACATCAGGCTAATGGATGACTCTTCATACCCCACTGTTTATTTTTTATTTATATTTTTTTTTTCTTAGATTTTTCTGTATTTTTAAGAAGGCGAGAATGTGTAAGCATACCTTGCAAAAAAAGCTCAAAAAAAGATCTTTTACTGTAATGTTTTTTGCCACTCACAGTTGATGTTTAACACAGGCTTCTTCTCCTCCAGCTCTGCTCCAGATGCTGGCAGCTGCTGAGGCGGGTCGAGATGTGGCCTATTTCACCTTTGGTGACAGCCAGCTCATGACAGATGTCCACAAGATGCACTCTTTCCTAACTCAGAGAAAGATCACTGTCGGTGAGGAAAACAACCATCCTGTATGCTTCCTGTTTTGCAAACGTGTTTAAGCCATTCTCTTTTAGATTTTGCTGCCAATGACTACAATGAAATAATAACATGATTAATTATGTCTTGGAATTTTTCCTCTAAGGATTTTGTTGTAAACAATGTGATCTCATGAAACAATGATAAGGCTAATTATTATCCCTGAAAACTCCTGTTTGCTGTGATATGAGTCCACTGTAGCGAATGGATAACATACCTTGTTTCCATCACAGGAGAGGTGTATGATCTCTTGGGGCAGTACTACAGCTCCGTGTGCAAGAGCTGCCTCAGTCGGCGTCCTGACGTCAGCCTCTACTCCTTCATCTACCAACAGGTCAGCTCCACCGTGGCGCCAGATGACTCCAACAGCGGCTCGGCCAGACATCACGTCCCCGCAGACTGCCGTTAAGGTCAGGTGGCTGATGAGTCACCGCACCTTTTCTGCAGAACACGAAACAAAACTGAATTAATTGCCATTGGCTTTTTTTTTTTAAGCATAATTTTTTTGTTCGGACAAATTTGGTGGACTGTACCAACCACTGGCAGATGAAAATGACAATCTAATATGGAGATCCTTTTCAAAAACAATGGGACTGCAGAGGGTGATTAGTCACAACCCTGTCTGCCGCTGTGTTCATTTTGCTGCTGCTGGTAGTACGCCGATGGATTGAGCTTCAATACGAAGCAATTGTGATTTTAATGGTGAAGCAAAGGTTGCCATCCATCTTCTGAGTTTGTCATGTTGCCTTTTTTACACCCACACATATCCAACCTAATTGAATTGGCTGTCAGAAATCAAGTTAAAGGAAAAGAATAACAAGAATGGGGTTTGGCGCAGTCTCAGGAAAGTGGTTTGATTTAAAGAGCAGCTTGGCTCTTTGGGAAATAATCTTTCACCTTCTGCATTCACAGCAAAATTGTATTTACGATCACAGGTACATTAATACGTTTTTGGGGTTCTTTGCTCTGTGTGATAAACATACCCAGTTGCACTTAAAATATGAATTTGATTGTTTCATGTGAATCTGTTATTTGCAGGCCTTCTTAATAATTGCTGTGTAGCTGCACTAGAATGAAAAGGGAGACTTTTTTTTTTCAAACCGCCTGAATAAAATTGATTTAAAGTAAACTTAATATACACATTTTTAATGTTTTGTATTGAAGCATCCTTTTAATAAACCCACAAATGTCAGTAATACCTCTGAATAATCAGAAAGCTGCTTGTCCCATGGATGTTACAGGCTGAATGAGTTTCTATACAGCCCTGCCATTTATCTCTCCCTAGCTATTGCTTCACCCTTTCACTCACAATTTAATAAGGTCATACCTTTTATATAAACTGTACATGACACCTCATTAAGTAAAGAGTAGATCATAGAACATCCAGAGGCGAGCGTCAGGCTATTGGGGCTCCTGGGTGATTTCTCTCTCTGTCAGATGAAACGCTGCTTCATTTGCATCAAGACGAAGCTGTGTGACGCAAGTCTCAGATGTTAGACCTTTGGCACTTTTTATTGAGGTTTGATTTTATTTAAAAAATCATAGTGACACACAAAACAGTTTTACATATATTACAATGGGTTCATAATCATAGACAGTATATCAGAAATGGACGTAGTAACTGTGATGTCACTCATCAGCTTGAAGACTGTTGTTCCGAAGCCTGAAGTTAAGCATTTTGGCCGTCACCATTTTGCTTTTTTGCAAACAGAAGTGATGCACGTACGGAATACAGAGTTAGAAAATTAGTTTTTCATGCACAAAAAACACATTGTGAAGGGGCTGAATTTGTAAGATGAAAACACAAATGACTCTCAGACCTTCCATCCCCTGTTTTATGGCCTGTTTGACTCCATTTTACCGTAATTTACTGAAGAATGAAGAAGAAGAAGACTTGAAACTGTGAGTGAAACCACTCAATATTTATTGAGGTAATAAATCCAAGTGAGAAGTCGAGTCATGTTCTTATAGACTTCTATACAATCAGACTTATTTTTGCAGTCAGAGGATTGACACTCCCTGCTGCTTGTTAAAAAAAAATGTAAGTTTGTCTCACTTCTGCATTGGCTTCACTTTTTCTGACTGTTCACAATATTAAAAACTGTAGTTTATATGTATATTAACACCCTGTTGATACTGATTTAATGTTGGTGAATTATAACCACAATACTTAACAGTTCAGTGATGCCTGTTGTTACTTTTTCTACAAGATGATATGTGTTAATTTATAGATTACCCTGTCAGCAGGAGTTGATTGACTAAATATTTTTAGATGTGTTGTGCTGATGTTACATCAGTTTTGTCCCCAGTGTGCGGCACTGAATGGACTCCTGGGAGCCTACAATTGAATGAAGGAGGTGGAGGCGTCTCTAAGCTTGGTGCTGTCTGCCTTCATGGAATCAGGACTCGAAGTAGGTGGGTCTCTCTTTGTGGCTTGCTGAGTTCAAAAAAGCCTTTGGTGGTATCTCTCCATCATAGACACACAGGGGTATCCTGCTGGATTGATCCCTCTGCGTTGAGCCCCATGTGTGTCTCTGACCTTTAGGCTACCATCTGTCATTTAAGTCACGAACAGTGTTTAGGCTCTTAAACACGATCACACTTTGACACGTGACTGCACTGTAGTTTATAATGGAGAAGTTAGATAAATAATTCACTTTGCAGATAGCGTTATAAACTCAGCCTGATCATGAAAATCATTATTTTGTATGCTATTTTGATTAACTATTATTAATACACACAACAATTGATAAATGATACACCTCAAGTGCAGCAAAGAGTTTTTGTAAAATGAATTTTTAGCATTCAGGAAGATTGTTTCTGATTTTGCAAAATTATGTTTAAATAAGTTAAGATTTGGGTCAAATTTGGCTTTGAGTTGGGCTTTGAGGATCAAGCAACCTTCTTAGTCATGACTTGTACAGTATAACTGAGTATTCATACAGCACTGCCAGTTTTTTTTTTTATTATTGTATGAATTATCAATGGACTCCAGAGAACAAATTAAATGCAATCAGAAGATGGAACAACATGTAATCTCTCCACTTTTGCTTTGTTTCTATCCAAGAAGGTCAACTCTGATAATATAGGATGCTGCATTATAAATGTGAAGGCCTATTTGAATTCATTATCAGCTATTTACTTCATATTTCCTCATAATTTTTGATCGTTAGTGGAAACTCCCCGTAGAGCGGGGAGGAGGAGGATGTCTTGGCCACAGATTAAAGGCATTATCAGCTGAATATTGATATGTTTGATGGAACCCTTGGAGCTGTGGCTTACATTTGTTTGGACTGAACACATAAAACAAAAATAGGATTTGTTGTCATGAGTTGCATTTTGGTAATTAATTCATACTTTGTCCTTTCCTTGATTAAAAAAATAAAATATGGGATGGGAGCATTGGAGTAGATGCCATTTATTTGATTTTTTTTTTTTTTTGAAAATTATGCATGAATTATTTCCATTTTAGCAATTTAAAAGAAACAAGTTTAAATGTTAAATTAGGACAACGATACGTATTTTGCTATTTGAACATTGTCTTTTAAATCTCCTCTGCCGAAGTAATCTGTCAAAAATGAAAAGTTTAATTTTAGACATCAAAGAGCATACTCTAAGGTGCTTATATTTCTTACCTACTCTAATTAATTTGTGCATTGCAATTCTCCAAGGGATTTATTAAGAAATTATTTTATTTGGCAAAACCTTCAGCACAGGTGTGTCTTGTACAGTACAGTAGTTAGGTTGCTGGAGCAGGACAGTTTACCAATCTTAAAATAGAGCTCAATGAAGAATGTCCTTTTAACCCATTCGAGTCTCTCTTCATGTTATGCAACTATTTACAATATATTACTATAATGTATTACTTGTAAATATAATTTCTTTGTATTTCCCATATGGAAATTCAGTCATCTTCCTAAAATATGACGTGTCCCTATCATAAACCCTACACTGCCCAGATATTCAGTTTCGCTGGGGAATACCCACAGTGCAGAAGCTAAAGATGCTCTAACTTCTGTTTCACTGGGACTTCAACAGTGTGTCCGACACCCTTATTTACAGTCACACACTTCAGTAAGACAAGCAAATGGGATAATTAAGCAGTGGTTAGGAAAGGCCAATCTCCTGAACACTAACAGGTCAGACAAGCTGAGACAAAAGACAATAATCTTGAGTTTTTGTCACGTCCATCAATAAACCTTAGTGCTTCTTTGCAGACAGGACGTTTGCCTTGTCATGCCCACGTTCTTCTTTTAAATCAGTTTGTGCCATCACGGTTAACAAATCTTGTATCATCTGTGAATGTCCTCAGCTCTCACTGCTGTAGCTGTTAACATGTTTGAACTCACTGTGACCTAAATGTTTCACCACTTCCTCTGTGTCCTGTGTGGTGCCTCAGCAGTGTCATAGCTGCTATCGTTTGATGGTAATTGTGTCTCTCCTCCGGCTCTACACATGCTGAGATGGTTCCTTGTCCAAAGGCAGTTCCCTCACTGATACAAAAAAAAAAACCTGCTTGCATTATCTTTTTACTCGGTCTAAATACCCTGCAGTCAAAAACACTCTTAAATATGAGCTGCTCCAGAGCAGGCGGAGGCGGGGTATAAAATCATAACAACAGCAATTATTTATTAGTGACAGCTTTCTATGGCAATTTTAGTTCAAATGCTTCCACTGTCATTGATCCCAAAGAAAAATCCATTTTTATGTGATAGCTGTGGCTTTTAACCAAACTGACTGCTCGCTCCGTAAGGTCAAGGATTGAGTGAGCGAAGTTATTTTTGCTCCTAGTGTTATTAGATTGCCTATCTATCATTGCAGTGTCATGTGATTGATACTGACTCGGCTTGAATGAAAGATGGAGCAAGGCCATTGTTGCTCCCACACAAGAGCCACGGCAAGTAGTGTAGAAGAAGCCTTATGAAGGACGTAGCTAACGACGTCATTTCTAATTTAAACTTACAGTCTGTATTTGTTGTCATAAAAATAACAACCTCAGCTCGTCCAGTGAAGGAAACAGCTGGATAGGCAAATTGTGGAAGGATGATTTCCACCAAGTGTGTGCATGAACTGTTAATCTAGGGACAGTCCACATATTGCAAACCACTTAAATTACACAAACTGTTTATTAGCTTTCATCTATGTTTGCTGATTACTTCTTTTTTTTTAACCATGTATTAAGATGTCAAATTAAAATTTCCAAATGCACCAGGTATGAACTAATATTTTTACAGTATATATATATGGCTGAATAGGTTTACTTTCCAGAGTTTATCTGTTTTGAACTGAAGTCATCTCTTCAGGCCTTTTAATTGCACACTTGTTGCTCCTTCTACCCACGAGGTAGATAACACCATCTGCTCCGTGTCCACAAGACCCATCATAATTTCAAAAAGAGAAAAGTATATTCTGTTCTCTGGCAAAGAGATCATATGCTGCAGGAAGCTTATTAGGAAATATGAAACTTGTGTTTTATTTTAAAAATATTTTTTAAATTGCACCATTATTTGCAGAGGTGTGCTATGTGATAGAATGAGATGTATGCATATATGATGATCTCAGGGTACTTTTGGTAGGTTACCACATCAGACAGATGTCTCTCTCTGGGTTTCAAAGGTGCCAGAAACAGATGCTTCCCACTCATTTCAAAGGAGACATTTTACTGGCTTTTGGCCTTGATCATTTCCAGGATATCATTAGATCCCAACACATGGCAACAGTCATTTACTGGGAGGAAAACAAAGTAAAGCGAACAAGTTTAAGTGTGTTTTACCTCACTTTAGATGTTGCACTTGGTCAATTAAGTCAGAAAATTAATCAACAACTATTTTGATGGTGAGTAATCGCTTAATTTATTAGACAAGCAGAAATGCCAAAGAGTGACAGTGGTTCCAACTATTTGAGGTTTTGGACAGCTGGTTGCATGCAAAAAGATGTTGCATTGGGTTCTATGATTTTGTGGTCAATACTTGGACAAAGGGAACCCTCCTGACATTTCAAAATGCTTGAGATGTTGCTGCATGTATGTGAGGACTTTTTGACAGTGGACTGTAGGGGATACTTTAGCAGAACAGTGGCTTGAGGCAAGGGCCTGTCACATGTCGCAGGTCGACTTCCTGTCCGTAGAGACTAAGGAGCTGTCTGCATGTGCCGTTAGTGCTTTTCAGAGTAGCTCTGGCAAAGTGGACCTCCAGGCTCTGCTGTGCACTGGACTTGTTGTGGAGCTGTTACGTTGGGGTAGCAGCACACAACATAGCAGTTCCTTTTCTGGAAGTTGGACAGGATGTGGAGTGTAAAAGAAAGAAGCAAATGAATTATATTAAGACCTCTATTTACACTTTCTTGACTGTTATTCACAGTTAAATTAAGGAACCAAACTATTAGTATTTGTCTGTATTTCTGTGGCAAAAGAGTAATTACAATTGATTAGCCAGCCAGGCTGCACAGGGGGTTTAGGATTTCCTAGTTGGGTAGCGAATCCCTGCTGGGTCTTTTTTTTTTTTTTTTCTGACTGTTAATTGGATTTTATCTGTGCGAGCCCTCTAGTCCTTACAGATATATCCTTTGTAATCAAAACATAAATGAGACATACTAAAATGACGGCATGTATCACAACTCGGGGGGATGTATGACTTAATTAATTGAGGTCGTTCTTTTATCTTTGCACTCTGCTTAACATCACATTCAAGAGGAAATGTTAAAGCACAGCAACAAAACATTGGTGTCATTGTGTTGTGAAATGATAAGATATAACTGCACCTCTGTGGGATGGTGTTTAGGTTTTTTCTATACAGATCTTTAAATCTAATGATCACAATTTCAGGATGTTCATTATACCACATTATGGTCCATGCATCTAGACAACCATGTTGGGACCTTGGCCTTAATTTTTTGCTTTCTACACTTGTTAGTATTTTTCTTGCTGTAATCTTTGCCTTTGCACCAGCAAAAGCAAAAGTGAGTCAGTGTCAGCTGATATCAGTCAGTTTAGAGAGTGTGTCTCCTTGTTGGGTAATTGTAAACCACTGAGACAAAGCCTATTTGTTGTGACCATCGTAGCTGTCTCTTCTGCCAGTTCTCCTGACAAGTGTGGTCTGAGGGGCCATAAAGCGCCACTGACACCATTCCTCAGTCCTGTCCTCCATTACATATGAACGAGTGGCTGAAGTGACAGGCTTATTTGCACCAGGACACATGTAGCTGAGATGATCCCATTGCTCCTGTGCCAAAAACTGCAGGTTCACAAACAAATCTCATTGACAAACTATTATGAGTGAAAGTCAACAGAAGGAGGCTAAGGAGAAAAAATATCAATTCACCAGCCATTTAGTATGGATACACTTCCTTTATGGATAAGTGGATTAGACCCTTTTTCCTCCTGCTAGTCAATTACCCAAGCACCCATAAAAACCTGCAGTTCTGTCTCTGGAGTGAAATGTCGTCGCGCCGCTCGTAGCAATAAGAGCGAGATTTAGGATGAGCCTTTCCACTGTGACAGAGACTCGGCAGAGGGGCCCTCTCTGTCACCAGATATTGCGATCCCCAGTCGCTCATTAAAGATGGAACCATTACTTTACAGCTCCGGCTCGCTTCCCTCTGCTCCTCCTTCATCTGGCTTCACATCCCCCTGGAAGTAAATAGACACAAATGAGCTCAAGACTATACAGAAAGCACACGAGCCAAACCTGTGAAAGGTGCCTATACAGTATTACTTATATTAACTGTGCGGCCCATTAAATCCTTAATGCTACTTAGCATATTTCTCATAACATCTCTTAGTGGTCGGATTAAGTTTCCTTCTGAAGAAACTCCCCTGTGAGCTATGCAGCATAATGTGTGTGTTGATCATAGTGAGCGTGCGTTCCCTGTAGTGTTGTTTGTTTCACCAGAAGGTGAAGGACAAACACAGAACTCTTTTATTCATTTCTGCTAGTTTAAGTAGGTGTCTGATTGTGATAGTGAAACACTGCAGTGGATGTGACTTTTCATGGAATACCTCAATAGTGTGTTGACCTAAAAAAATAACATGGGATATCTGTGTATATTTAGATCAAGGTCAAACATGTAAATATCAGTAATATTTCACATTCCTTATATTATTTCCTTATATTCCTTATATTGAAAGAAAAATTGTTCACCTGAACCTTAAACCACACGTTGGTAAAATGCAATATAGTCTATTTTGGAAACTTTTAAAAAGTCTCTTTTTGTGAACACCATCTGAAACACCGTCAGTGTCAAGATGGACGTTGTCTCCTTTCACCAAACAAGCGAATGAACACACCTCTGTTCTCCCATCTGTTGCAGCTGTGTGCGTTCCTTTTAATGATTCACTGTAATTGGTGAAGTCAGGAAGCGGGTACCGCTCCATGGCGTGTGGTTTAGTTACTGGAGTCCTGAGAGTGATGGAGCCATTGGCAGCTGTGGGCTGGAGGATGCTGCTGCTGCTGCTCTGTTCATCTCCACTCCACCCCACAATGCCTGCTTCACAGGGACAAAGCTACTGGGACAAAATGGCCACCTGGGAGCTGAGCACTTAATGAAGCACACCTTTTTTTTCCCTCCTCTTCTCCTCAGTCAACCCCTTTTTTTTCTAATGCCAACAATCACTCCATCTCACATCTGGCATGGCAGCAGAATGGATGTGTTGGGGGAACTTTGGGAGTGAGGGAATTGCCTTTTGCAAAGTGTGTCTCACATGACCAGAGCCACAAAGCCCACATGCATGCAAACTCATGCCTTTTTATTTGCCCTCATGACAGTATAGCTATTAGCTGCCTGGTGGTGGTTTTCACTTGTCAAGCGTTATGAGATATCCTTCAGAACTCATGGCCAGTTCACAAATTTCCCTGCTTTACAGAGACGGCGTTTGTGAGGAGAGTGCAGCGCTCTTAATGAGTTCCTTCCATCTAACTTTTATCCCTCCTGTCGCCTTGGATCCATTCATATTTGATGGTTATGCAACCGGCTCTCTGAGTTTCTCTCACGCTGAACTTGGGAGGCCATACAGGCGGACGATAATGGTTGTTACCCCGATGTGAGGGGAGCATTTAAGCGGTTGTCTCTTTGCAGCGCTCTTGTGGATGATTGACTCTGGTCTTGAGATGATGGCCTGGCACAACCATTTACCTTCTCAACTCACATCCAGTCATGAACTCTCACTTCCTCCCTCTTTTTCTCCATGTTTACCTCTGCTCACATCTAGTGTGTGCTTGAGAGAAATCAAGGCATTTGTACTGCTGTGAGCTGAACAGTGTGCCTCTGATAATAAAGCTAATAATGACAGTTGAAATGATTGTCCTCCACACCAATCAGGACTTTCTGCACTTTCTCAAACTGTAACACCCTGACCCTTTCGCTTATCATCCCCTCTATTCACTCAGCGAGCTCTTTCACTGAGGCCACTCAAATTAGCTCCGGCCATTCGGTGAGAGCCCAACTGCTACAGGACATGTTGCAGGAGCGAGGCATAAATCATTCCCCAGAAGCAGGAGCCGTGGCAGGCCTAGACGCACATCCACCACCAGAGATTTACGCTGCACCTCCGAAGCACCAACCCTGCAATCTGGATCCTCTCCACCAGGTCATCTTCAAATTGGTTATTGATCTTCCAATCACAAAATGAATCATACCGTTGCCAGCACTGTTTAGATACTGCGTTTACAGTAGCGTGGCTTGTGTTACTGCTGATATGCAGCCTGGGGATGGATTATTGCTCAGAAATCATGAGAAAACAAGTATCTGCGCTGAAGCGGGAGTAAATAGGAAAAAGAAATTAGAAGGAGCCTACCTTGAGATGAATAGGTGCCATGTTGTCATCCAGCAGAGCCTCATTATAACATATCAAAAACAGCTGAAGAAACTCTTGACAGCCACTGTAGAAAAGAGCTTGAAGTCTGCTATTCTACTGTAATGATAATGCAACGATATGTGATTATGGCTGCAGTCGTTTAAATGTTTTCATATGAGAATAATTGCGGTGCCTATGATATTATTATACTGTAGTTCTTTAGAAAGTAGGAGCAGTTCACGCTGTATTGTGGCAATTTTTCTTTTATGTGACGGAAAGAAATTCTTCATTCTGACTGTGTTTAAAAAGCCATAAAGCCATCCAGTCAATCATTATATGACACTGAAATACATATGATTCTGTCATGGCAGTATCGGTAGTTTTATCAACCTAAATGGGACAGATTCCATGGAAGTACTTCATTTCAGCTCTCAGCATACACTATATTGTGGCGGATCACTTAATGGGGCCTCACTTCTTGCCCAATTAGGCTCCAAGATGGTGTGTAAATGTAGCTTCTGGTCTGGGAGCAGTTTCCTCATAAATGCCAGAATGGCCATTATCAGAATCCCTTTGTGAGTGAAAACAGACAGCTATGATATAGACTTCCCCCTTAATTGAAAGATTGTAAGAATGACAGGGAGACAATCTTTGAATTCCTTTCTTAAATGCCAATATCTGAAACATGAGACAATGGGACTTTTCCCTTTGTACCATTTTGGAAAGAAATTGTCAAGCTCAGTTTAATTTTCAAAGATGACTACATCATTACTCGTGGCTTCTGAGTTACCTAATATATTAACAGTGTGTGGAGCACATTTGGATGACAGGATCAGTGTAACTAATTGGCTGTGAATGGAGTCAGATTGTAATCTTGTAGCTGTTATTTTTGATTCATGCGCACATGTTCAATTACAGACGCTCATTATGACTACATGGTGATTAGTGATTACAACACATGACATGATTTGTGAGAGCTGACGGGCTCAGGAGTAGTGGAGCATGTCCGTTGGTCAGATGTAGATGCCTTGTGCACTCCTTTTGACAACAATTATCACTGATATTTATCTACAGATATTTGCTGTTTCCATGTTTGATTCAATTGTAGTTCTGAGTATATCCGCTCAAATCATGGTCTGTTCCTGCTCATATCATCTTCAGTGTACAGTGGTGCATCCTACCTATTGAGGAGGACAATTTATGTACGAGGGCCTTAACTTACATAGACACTTCCCCTGCTTTGCTTTTGTCATTCTCAGTTGATGTAGGAGTCCAGCCTTTCATTTCTCTTGGACTCTGGCTGGTCCCTAAGCAGGGAGGAGGAAATGTGGATGGACAGCTCTGCCCCCCTCTCTCCAGTCGATAGCAGCCAGCAGGTAAGGCTCAGTCACCGTCTGCAGCATGGCAGACACTTATTAGTGGTAATGTACTCCCATCATCCATCTCCAGGTGGGCTTCCGCCATTGATCTCAAAGCCAAGTTTTGTCACTCCTCGCACTGGTATCAGCCACTGCTGGTCGCTGCAGCACTGGCTTTAGATGACCCAGCTTAATGTTCTGTCAATAGACCCACTGCTGGACAGCCCGTGTTAGAGCTGTGATGGTGACGAGCACAGCAGTGTGAGATGTTTTCCTCACAGTGCTCTTCAAGACCTATATCTGTGTATACAGAATGTGTGTGTGTGTGTATATATATATATATATATATATATATATATATATATATAGTATAGAAGTGAGTTCAGACAACATCAAAGTCAGCTTTATTGTCTATTCTGCAGTGTGTACAGGACATACAGAGGAATGAAATTATGCTTCTCTCAAACCTTTGTGCATGCCAAATAAAATAAAACAAGTGCAGTCAACTTGAGGAGTAACTGAGACATCACTCAATAGAAGAATTTACATCTATATTTTGTTTTAGTAGTAGTATTGATTCTTTTAATATAGTAAAATTGTTACACCATAGCTTACACTTAATGTGTAAGCTATGGTGTAAGTAATGCCAAATAATGTTCCTGCATTCTCATAATAGAACCCAACCGAAAGGTCACTGAGACAAAAAGCTCCTCATTAGCGATGCGCCCCATTTATAACATTGACCTGAGATGGAGAAGGTACTGGTATTGTTGAGCTGCTGACTTCAAATTCACGAAAGGAGACTGGACTTCAAAATCAGGGTTTTATACTTCCTTGCCAGGGTGATTTACCACCTAATGGGAAGAGTCCATGTCTGTAAATATAAGGCCATGAGTGAGATGAAGATCCTCTTCACATAAAAGACCAGTGAGTCTGCTCTAAACCTCTCCTGAGCTTCGTGTTGTGAGTGAGAAATTTCAGAATTCAGATACAAGTGGATGAAATGAATTGCTGCTTTGAATTGAAAGGAGTCGGCTGAGTAGACTTGGATGTCTGATCAGTTTGCCTCTTCCTGTTTTTTTGGGTTTTTTTTTTGTTTTTTTTGAGCAAGTGAGGAGGTCCCTCACAGATTCCTGATTTCCAGCAGGACCTTGTTCAGGACTTTAACTGTGGTAGGAACCTGGAACAAGAGGACATAGTGTGTGTTATGGAAACTTCAGATCATTTTTAGAATTCCTTAATCATTTAGTGTATAAGTATATGTATAATTTTGTCAAATCAACAGTCCAAAACAAAGATACTGAGTTTGCAATTATATACAGAAAAATCCTCACATTTTAACAAACTGGAACCACGAAATTGTTGCCAGTTTTTCTTGATTAAAGGCTCAAAAGATAAATTGATTAAATAATTGGTCATACATTTTCTGTAGTTTGATTTATTAGTGGGCTGAATCACTACTGAAGCTGACTTATTACTGGTTGAGAGTAGCTGTAGTAAATAGTGTCTGTACTCCATTTAGTGAATGTACAGTAAGTAGCTGACTTAAGCAATGGATATTAGTAATAATTATTTTAACAGTGGGGTTTAACTGTTGTCAGTAGAGCTGAACATATATGGTCTAATTGAATAAACTCAACGCAGAGGCCAGTAGATGAGTTTGGCAGGGTCTCCAATTACAAAAACTCCCCAGTGAGGATCCCAAACACCAGCAAAAAATATATATTTTATTTGTTCTTAGCCTGAGTCCCTGTTTAAATGTGTACATTACAGATCAGTGACTCTTTACTCTTTACTGACTGCAGGCTCACAGTTTTTGTTCGTGGATACTGGACCTGGGCTGTGTTTTCTCACCTTGAATTATAGACGGTTAAATTTGTATCAATTTGCCTGATTTCAGGTTGGCAAAAATCAGAATTCAGATACAAGTGGATGAATTGAGTTGCTGCTTTGAATTGAAAGGAGCCAGTTGAGGAGGCTTGGGTGTCTGATCAGTATGCGTCTTCCTTTGCGTTTTTTTTTTTTTTTTTTGTTGAACATGTGGGGGAGTCATGGAGCAGACCTGGGACCCAGACCCTTGTTTTGAGAAGCCCAAGAATCCCTCAGAAAGAGCTGGAGGATGTGGCTTGATGGGGCTGATGTCCCACTGTCAAATTTGTCTACTTTATGAATGAATAGTGTCTGCTTCATGGTGAGCATGTTCAGTAACATCATGCTTGTATGCTGACATTACGTTTTTCTTATTTGCTTGCAAATTATTTTGATAATCATGTTCTTTGATGCAGATCAAGTTTTTGCAAATTTAGTTCAACCAGCCTCTTAGTTCAGTGGTGATGTTGTGATAAAACACCCTGAAAACAGACACATTTTTAGTAGTATTATGGAAGTGGAAAGTTGCTTGTTCCTACTAACACACTGAACTGTTGAATCCATATGAGCGTGTGATTCATTTTCTTTCCCTATTTGTATTCCAAATGTAATTGGACCGGTTCATGGAAGCTTGACTAAATGTTTAATATTTTTGGGCACTCGATCGACCTGGTTCAGTGGTTTAACCAATGGAGAATCACATTTGGGTCTCTCCCCAAAGACCTTATCAGATGCCAGTGGAAACGAGGCCATCTGTTGGAAGTGTGTTAGTGAAGTGGCCATGCTGCAAACAGGCAACCCCATACAAATGAATCCAGTAGTTTCACCGATTACAGTTGTACTTGAGAGTGATCATCATGGTGAGAGTTCACTTCACGGCCATGTTAGCTCAGCTTTATGTTTGACAACAGGAATTTAAGTGAGATTTGTTTTGGAACATCTGAACGTCCTCATTCAGAATAATACCTTTATTGTCATACATGTAAAGAAACTTTACACAGCATCAGAAGGCAAAATAATATTTGATATACCATCCATCCATCTTCTACTGCTTATCCTCACATAGGGTCGTGGGGGGGGGCTGGAGCCTATCCCAGCTGTCTTAGGGTGAAAGGCAGGGTACACCCTGGACAAGTCTCCAGTTCATCACAGGACACATAGAGACAGACAACCACTCACACTCACATTCACACGTACGGGCAATTTAAATTAACCAATTAACCTAATCCCCATGCATGTTTTTGGATGGTGGGAGGAAGCCGGAGTACCCAGAGAGAACCCACGCAGACACGAGGAGAACATGCAAACTCCACACAGAAAGGCACAGTTGTTATCTAATGTTTTATTCAATTCAATTTGAATCACAAACTAATCAGATTGAAGTTATCAAAACGTGACTGCACTGTTGGTATGTCCCATTTTACTAAATAATTTGGAATTCATAATTGTAATTGTGTGGTGTAACCCTCCATATAATTGTACAAATTAATTAAACACCCAGACAGAAACACAACATGTTCAATGCGATGCCCACTTTTTCCATGGCCATTATAAGGTACTGTACCAAACTGCTTTGAGAATATATGTTTAGGAAATTAGCTAGAAGGGGCATTATTTCAACACAAAACACAGACACTCTTTGATATAATGGTTTGAAGTTCATTTTATTTTTTTGAAATTGAGTATCAGTTTCTGCTACACAACAGTTTTATTACAGCTTAAACTAGATATATTTTTTATCAACAAAATATTGTGGTCTAAAAAAATAAGTTGGAACTTTGCTTTATTTTTGTCACAATGATAAACGATGAGTTCTTACTGAAAATTCATTGAATATTAAATTACTTAAAAAAAACAATATTCTCCCTGTCAGTGACATGTTACACTTGTATTATAACATTCACAAGAATATTGTTATGGATGAGTGTAATATTAATTATCATTATTACCATGGTTCAATAGATATAACAAACAGGTTTACTCATATTAGTTAGTTATTAGATATGTTCATGAATGAGACAAAGGGAAACCCCATTTAATAGCACATGATATTTTTACATTCTTTTACATGTATCAGTCAGATTAGATGACAAACACCAACACATCAAATTCAGAGGCAAAATATTAAACATTTATAGAATATCTGGCAGGAAAACAGTTTGCATCACTTTATTTTTAAGGCATTTTGTTATTTTTATGTACCCTTTACCAGTATTTTACTGTATCATTATATATGCTTTTCCATCATATTTGTGAACATATAAAAATACAGTTAATATGTAAGAATAATCATGCAATGTGTGTCACTTATAGTTTTTTTTTCTTGACAAGAATGTTGAAATATCAGCTACATGGTTCACATTCACTTTGGCTGATGATTGCTAGACACATAACAAATGTGTTATCTGGATACAAGACAACAAATATCCTCACAGTTTCACCTCTACAGACCACTGATTTGATTTGCTGTAACATGAACAAACACATTGAAAGACAATACACATTTGTAGAGGAACCCAAGTCACAGTACACTTTGAATGGGCTTTTTTTTGACCCAGACAGCATGCATGATGGAGACTGCCAAAATGAATTTTAACATTCTTGATCATGTTTGATATTTCTGAATATCAAAAATAGTTTATTAAATACATTAGGTGGATATAAAGTAACATAAACTCAATGCATCTAATGAGTTGATTTGGCAAATTGCACATATACCCTTACTGCACTTGCTATTGTGTTATTGCACGACAGTATAACGATACATCCCTCATTCTACCTCTAAGTGCAAATAAAAAGCTCTTCTATAGATATAAACACAGTGGTTTGCCTCATTCAACACTGGACTGATTTATATTTATGAAGTAGCACTGTTCATTACACTCCACACATATTGACTATTGCTATAATATAGAACACATAACTACAGTACATCTAGATGACTTTGAATGTGCCACTGAAACCACATATTTTTTTTCCCTCCACACACATCATTGATAAACCTCTATATGTTGACATTATTCATTCATAAATTTCTGACAGATCAGACGGACTTCACATGTACACAGCCTCATTGGCAACTGTATGATGTCAATAGAATAAAGAAAATATATAACTGTCACACATTATAATGGATCTTATACATATAATTAAACTGTTCCAGGTTGTTGCTAACATGAAAGCGAAACAGGATCACATTTACAGGATGTCACGATTGTTATGTCACTTAAATACTTTTTTTTGTTAACAGAAACCTGTCACATATATTACATTACTACTCTATGTGTGTGAGATATATATATATATTGGGACCACTCGGTTGATTCCCTCTGATAGAGGACTTGCCCCTCTCATCAGTGCTACAAAGCGGACATGGCTTCAGTTTCCTAAAGGCAGCAGATCACTTTACCTTTATCTGCTGAGTCAAACAGGGTCATTCTTGGACCCGAAATCATTATGATGTCTACACACATCCCCAAAAAAACAGTCTTGATTCACATTTTACATACTACTGTATATAATGACATTAAGGCTTTATATTTCGTTAAAGGAACACTATTGCACAGACAAAAAGGACACACAAAGGCAACTCATCTGCTGAGTCTAAGTCTAGGAGTGTTGAGTGTAGCAGCTTGATTCGGTGGCTTACTTCCCTGATTTATGAGGCTGGCCGGCTCCCTGGTTGCTATCAACCGCTTTGGTAGGAGCAGCGCTGCTTCTATTGCACAGGTCCCTGATTTCCAGCAGGCCCTCGTTTAGGACTTTGACGAAGACCGCAGAGCTCGTCTCCGTGTTCTCCCAGAAACTAGACACACAGAAGATGATGTGGTCTGACTGGGGGTTGTAACAGGCGCCATAACCGTTGGGCACCACCGGTCCGTAGCAGCAGAACATTTCCACTGTGGTGGGAACCTGGAACAAGAGGACATAGTGTGGGTTACACCTCTTCAAATAATTTTTATAATTACTTAATCTGTCGATTCATCAATTTGATTAATCATTCAGTGTATAAACTGCTAGAGAACAGTCTCTGAGAACTTGTGATAAGCATAATTATAGATTTTTTTTTAGATTTTTATTCTCTTAACATCAAAAAACTTAATTTGTCAAACCAACAGTCCAAAACACAAATATAGAGAGTTAGCAATTATATAAAACAGTGGACTGACTTAAGCAATGGATATTAGTAATAATTATTTTAAGAGTGGGGCTCAATAGTTGTCAGGAGAGCTAAACACATATGGTCTAATCAAATAAACTCAATGCAGAGGCTAGTAGATGAGTTTGGCAGCATCTCCAATTAAAAACTCCCTGTTTAAATGTGTACTTTAGAGATCAATGACTCTGTACTGACTACAGGCTCACAGTGTTTGCTAGTGGAAGCTGGACCTTGGCTGTGTTTTCTCACCTTAAATTATAGACAAGTTTGCATCGGTTTGCTTGATTTCAGGTTGGCAAATCATTTGCATTTGATAGTGTGGTACACTTTGGCTCAAAGTGGACTTTCAAGAGAACCTGGATGAGCTCCTCCTTCTTGTAATGTGTGGTCAGATCGTCCAAAGCAGAGGAACCTTCTGTTCCTGGGCTCTAAGGACTCTCCTTTAACAGTTTAATTAGGCTCAAATAGGAATTAGTGTATTTCTGTTGCAGTGACAGGTGGTTTCCAATCACTGTACCTCTGCTCACAAAAGGAGGAAATTATAATCTTCACCAGTATTTCCTCAAAAACATCTCCTCTGTATTCTCTATCTTCATCTAGGTGCAACAGTTTCAAAGAAGAAAACATATTTTACTATGAGTCCCCAGGAAATTATCAATATGGCAACACCCGCGGCAGGTGGGTGTCAAACAGTTAGAATACACTGTTCGAACCTGACTGGTCGAAAGGATGAAGTGGTTGCTGGCCAAATACGTCTCATCAAGGAAGATCTCTGGCTTCTCCATGTTGAGCTCCTGTGCGATCCTCAGAAGCCCGAGGAGGTGATTGTCTATTGCCATTCCTGTAATAGCCTGGGAAATATATTTGTTTAGTGCTGATGAAGTGTTTTCAAACAGGACCTCAATTTGAGCACATGAGATATTTACAGGCGCGGTCCTTTTTCAGTCAGGTCACAATCGACTGCAGATGTTCATTGTACTATTATAGGGGAGTAATGTCTCTGTCAGAGCAGAGAACAAAGTCTGTGTGTTGAGTTTCTCCTTGTTGAGTTGACATGTTCTTGGCGGCCATGTGTGCATAATGCACGTTGTGTTTAGTACAGTCTCATGTATGCCTGTGGCCGCACTGCTCTAATATGGAGGCTGAGCACAGGTTATAATAACATCTGAACAGACGATCCTCCTATCCACTTTCATCTGTCATTTCTATCAACTCTCTCATCATTGTTAGCATTATTAGCTGCAAGTTGGCTCACTATTTCCATGTTGAGAGCAGTTAAGAGTCAGAATCATTCAGTATTTAGCACCTTTTAAAGATGCCTCATCTTCTTTAAGTGGCACCCCACCCAGAGTATATAAATAAAGCAACTGGCATTAACTGGTTTAAAATACTTACTGCAATTGTATAATTTGTCTGGGCATTAATTGCATCCCTCAGTCGTCTCATTTTTTCAGAGTCCTGTTGGAGAAGTGACAAATAAGTTAGGGGAAAAGTAAAGAGTGCATTTTTCACATTGTGTAAAAAGAGAGCAGCAAACAGCCAGTAAAATCGTTTTTCATAGACCCATTAATTCCGCTGGGAGATCATCTGTTTGGATGGGCATACTGGGTTTGGCGTGCCGATGTGGCTGGTCGCACCTGTTTCATTTAAAGCAGCTGTGATGAACAGTAATGTGGGAGTTTCGCAGTAATTGCGGTCAAAGTGAGAAAAATGACTCACGGTGAAAGTGGTCGTCTCATCTGTCATGGACATCACAAAGGCCAGGGCCTCAGGAGTGGCAGAACGAATGTTATCAACCCGACCGTTTTGGAAACGCCGAATGGACGCACTCTCATAGGTGGACACGAGCCTTCTGTTGCATCTATAGGGAGACACGATTGTGGTGATATCAGCATATTTGAAAGGGCATATTCATGACCAATAGTGATTATGAATGCACTTTACTTGTAAAATGCAAGTTGTAAGGACACTTGTATGAAAGCATCGGGACTCATCTTCTGTTTTTTGATGAATTCTTTCCCATAAACGCTGAACTTGAAAACATCCATGTCAAGATTATTCACCAGCCTGAAGGAGAAAGAGCAGGGCATGATGTCTATAGATAGTGTTATTTATAGATATGCTTGCACTGGTGTATTTTGTGTTGGTCTTGCCTCTGTAGTCTTTCTCCAGATGCTGCTATGAGACCTTGGATGTGTGAATTGCATTTCCAGAGCAGCCTTCTAGGAGGGGGAAGCTCTCTTAGGCTGGATGTCCTCGCCATCTTGGAGGGACTCCCTGTTCTGTTCAGACTGCAACAGTCATTTTGTCTCCTTCATTGTTGGCCTCACCACCTTTCATTTAGACAGTAATATTCAGTGAATGATTATATCTTGCTGCGATGGGCTAACTTACCTGTATTTCATCAGGTATTCGCAGCACTGCACCATAACTATTCCCTCGAACGGCGAATGATCACACACAACTCCGCATATCCCGTCCATTCCTACAACAAACTGGGAGAAGGTGGACTAGCTAACAGCACAAACTCATCCATGGAGGATTTAAGTGCTTCAAGTGGAGCCGTACCTGCATTGACTTGTCGTACCAACGGTTTGCCCCATTCTTCTCACGGCCGCCACCGTGCAGCATCAGCAGGGCCCTGTTGGTATCTCTAGGCTCTAAACCACTGCGCTCATCCAGACACACCACACACACACAGCTCTCGATCAGAGCCAGAGAGTCCCTGTTGGTTTGATCTAGATGGAAGAGGGAAGAAGGTGAGATTTGTCTGAAAATGTGTTTTGTCTGAAAATTTCTGATAGAAATTAGAGAAATGTTTGTGGCTGACACCTTTTGTTAGTGCATCTCTGGCTTGTGCCCATTCTGTTCTCCCATCAGATGTCAGGATACCAAAAGGAGGGTGTCTTTCTTCAGCGTTTTCTGCCATTTTCATGATTTTCTCCAGTTGGGTTAAGGTCTCTGCCTCGCTGAGCTGCTTGCTGTTTGTGACTACATCCAACACGAAGAACTAGTAAGAAAAATAGATCACAGTTACAGAGCTCCTGTGCTCCTTCAACTTTCCTTTATGCACCGTATCACATGCATGATGCAAATATGTCTCCTCTGCAATGATAGGCTAAACATGTGACAGTAATTTAGTTAACTGCCTTTATCTCCATGGGGATGAGCTCTTATGTGTCACTGATGGATATTTCCCAGAACCATTTCCAGAGGTGAGCGCCAACTTTGTCCTTTTCCATCCCAGATAGAATCAGTGTAGTTTTGCAGTTCAGTAGTTACATATTTAATGTAGGCAAGCACATCCTCTTCTCAAGTCTTTTGAGAAACGTTTTCCTTAAATTTTCCCACAAAGCTTGTGTTCAGGTCTAATAACATTCAATAGGGCGTAGGATTTTAACTTTTTCAGTTGAATTCAAATGGTCATCGCCATATATCTGTAATTTTCAAAGATGGCATCTTGATAGAATAGATGATAAAATGTTGATTACAGCCAGACAGTTTAGTTTCTCAGAATAGTGCTTTACTTCTGATCTGATGAAGGAATAGCTCATCTATACTAAAAGCCAGTATAAATGTGAAACCCGCTTTTGTTTTCTCTCAGATCGTCAGGACACCCTCTCGGGTTAGAAGAGTGATGGAGCGTGAAAAGTTTCCTCAGAGGCTGACTTGCTGACCTGATTCTTGCACGCCACGATGATGTGCTCTGGCGCTGTGGAGGCTGTGTTCGTCTGGACCTTCAGCGTGTCTGTCTTTAGCCCCGGGTAGCGATAGGAGTTAAAGAGGCGATAGTACTGCTCCATGCACAGAGGGGTCCCAGCTAGCTGGCCTCGAGCAAAATCCACTGGCAGAGCTCGCCTGGGAATCATTATTACACGCATGAAATGTCTCTAGACTTTCACTTTATCACTTACTATTATACTTATTTTTAAATCTTTAATTTAGTAACTTAACTCTGCAGCTATAACATAGATGAGGTGTGCAGGAGAGGCATGCAGGTGGATGCTGAGGGTGCACGGTGACAGGAAATCCATTACAGGTTACACTTACGCATCAATGAGAGACTTATAGTCCAACACTCCCCTGATGAGACGAGCAGCAAATCTTAAAAGAGTGAGAAGTTTGAAATTTAAAAAAATATGAAACACTGAACATACACAGCGAACTGGCCGGTGATTATAATTAGATCTGCTCTCATCTCTCAAGGGACAAACAGTAATCACATCATGGTAAATTACTAGGATACAGTGGGCGAGCTGTGTGCATTTATCTGTGTTTGAGAGAGAGAGAGTCTCTCTGTATATGTGAGTGGGCGGTGCAAATAGGGAAAACACAGAGCCCTGTCAGGTCTTATGTTGTATGTCGTTTGTCTCGGTGTTATTACGTTCAAAGCCAGATCAATATAAGGAGGCGGCCACAGAGCACCACACCCCAAAATGAGGCCTGACTAGCAGTCTCTGTGGAGAGCTTGGTCCTGTCACTCCCAATCTAATAAGTGTCTGTGTCAGTAGATTACCAGCTTGGGGTGCTCTGGAAATATTCAGTTAGTGCAGCGTGAGCTGACAAAAGGTGGACCACGGCTCATTTAATAATGGGCGGAGATATGGCCAAGAGATGATGCCAGTTGCATTCTCCATGTCTGTAATTCAGATCTTAATCTGAATCCTGCTGAGAGGAACATAAACCCTGTTGAGTTATAGCTGAGTGATATCCTGTGTACTTTGTTCTGATGGTGTTCTATCATGGTTGGAGAACTGAGGTTGTCTTGACTCTCAACTTATCTACAGCCAGCAGTCTCTGATGTTCAGTGCATTCTGGGAGTTATTTTGTGATATGAAGTACTGTGATTTCCTATATTTCTAATTTGTTGATCTGCATCCGTTTTATGATCAATAATTTGATTAACAAATTAGGCATTTTTTGTTGTTTTATGCGAAAGTAAACTCATTATCTATTGGTTTTGGACTGTGAGATGAAAAACTTGTTTTGGACAAACTAAGAAAATAATCATGAGGTTAATTTAGAAATCAATTATCAAAGTAATTGTCATTCATTATATTGTGTTTGATAGGCAGCTATCAAAAGAAAAATAGTTTTACATGACTGAAATATATTTGACAAATCTAAATGCAACAATCTAAATTGTATATTTTTCATATTGTCACTAAGATAATGTTAGATAATTAGTCAGCAGCAGTAGTTTCGAGGGGGGATACAGTTTCAACAAACATTTTTTGAATGGCAAGTCCAACATACCTGAGGGCGTCGTTATGATCTCTGAACGTCTGCTTAGGAAACACCATGACAGGACTGGAGTTAACCGGTAATGCCAACCTGTTGTTCAAGTACATGTCCTCCAGCCAGTAGTCATAGACCTAAGTACAAACACAGAGGCAATATTTGAGAAATGTTGCTTCATTAAGCATTTTGGACTCAAGTTATTACTTTCAGAGTGGAGACCTGTGGGCAATGGAGTAAAAAACCATTACAGTGTATCACTGCCAGATGAAAAGGAAAGTGGGAGTTGGTGTGAAAGTGGGAGTGTGATAGATTCCACTGAGCTGGATGACTTGTGGACTGACTGATCATAAAGAGACAGCAGGAGAGATTGAAACAACAAAGGCGACGATAAATCTTCATTACAAGACTTCACTTTTATTTTCACTCTTTTTTACGTTGTTGTTTTGAGGTTATTCGTTAATTTTTATTTTCACACTAAAAATGCTGAATTCAATAAACTGCATCATCATGATAATGGATGATACAAAAAGTGTACTGACTGAATATAAATCATTAGAGAACGATTTTGCAGTGACGGCATTAAGTTTTCTAAATGAGTGTTGTTTACCCAGTTGGTTGTCTTGTCCCTCCTCTCTAAGAGCTTCTTCTGCAGAACCTCCCCAACGCCTCCAGGAGCACCGAACTTCTCCACGATGGCCTTCGTTTTCTTGAACTGCTCCTCCTTCACCAGGTGTTGGACACATTTCAAGTAAGTGTCGAGGGTTTGTTTCAGTGGGGGCACAGGGACCTTTGGCAACGTCTAATATCATAAAAAAAACAACAACAGATATTCATAATAACAAGTTATGAAAGGACAGCAGCTGTTCAGCATTTTTATGTCTTTCCTGTGATTCACAGAGGGTTCATTAGTTAAAGGGGTAATTCTCTCATGTCTTTTCATTATGCTTTTATTATTAGAACCTGAGTTAATAATTCATTTTAAATGCTTCAAGGCCTGTTTGAGAATAACTTCTTCAGCCCTCTGGGACTGTGGAAGACGCAAATTGATTATCATTTCTGTCTGATGTTTGATGATTTGCATAACAGTACTGTTAATAGCCCAATATGTTTGTATTGACCAGTAGATTGCTATGTAATTTGTCTAGCTGTGGATTCAAGGATATGGGGTTGTGCAGATTTGTTTAATTTTTAATTTTTAGCCGGTCAAATAAAGTGTTACCCTGGAAACACAATTACATAAGAAATTCAGAGGCAACCAAACTACAGTAATCACAATGTGGCTTAAAAACAAAGTGATATATGTACTCTTCACGTCTGATGATGAGGTGAAAGGCCTGCTATCATTTTCACACCTAGTGGTCAATTAGCATAATAAAAAGAGAGGATATGGAATTTGTGATGAACAACATTCACAAAAGAAACAAATTCATCTTTACATACTTGGTCCCTGACCATCTCTTTCTCCATGATTGGCATCTTTGCATTCCAGTCCAGTCAAAGGGAAATAATGTAGAAAGCCTCCAGAGACTGAGGTCAGTCCTCCCTGCATGAAGCATGTTAAGATAATGGAGAAAGTGAACAGACAAGTAAAAAAAAAAATACAGTAAACAGAATTTGGCCTAGCTACATGGTGCTGCTGTAGACAGGCTTCCACTCTTCATCATTTTGCACCCTGCAATTTGCTGCATGTCCTTGAATTCCAGCTGTGCCTCATTGCTCACCACTGCAATGAGATATGCATCTTGATGGTGCCAGCAGTATGCACGGTGAGCTGTCTGTCTGGCCTGCTTGGCTTATAATGCTGTTTCTGTGTTTTCTGTCTAAATTTGTTTGCTCCACTTGTTCATGATCGGAAATCAGAGGTAATCACGAAACGGTGATAATGTAATGTTTGGGAGAGCAAACTGCAAATCCTCCTCCTTCACGTCTTTGGACTATACTGGTGTATCTGTACTGCCAAGACATCCCTTGGAGGAAGCATTCCAGGAGACTTGGTAAGCGTGGCGGAGTGGTCGTGAGGATCAGGACTTACCTGCAGTCGGTATGTGGGATTGGATGACACCTGATGGTTCAGTGTTTAGTGGTGGCCAGGGAGAGGTGGCAGGGAGCAGGGACCCTTAGAGCCATCTTTGCTTGCCAGCACAGGCTTCTCTTCCTTGGCAGATTCAGGCCTGCGGAGGCAGCATGGATCACAGAAACCTTCGCCCGCTGGGTCATGCTCAAACTCTGGACATAGAGGAAGTCACCCTCGGTCGGGCACTCATCAGTGCTAGATAACTAGCAAGCAAGACTTTCCTGCTGAAGGACAAGGCCGAGGCTTGCGGACAGGAAAGCCATGCAGTTGCTTGGATCCCCCCGGCCAATAGGGGGGCCCCTAGGGATGCCAAAATGTAATCCATAGCGGCATGCATGGGTGGAGTGGGGGCCCCAGAGATTTCTTGCCCTGAGCCCCAAGAGACCCTAGCAACGGCACTGTTGAACATCCAGTGATTTGGATTTTACGTTTCTTACGGAGACTTGGCATCATGCTGGTGAGTTTACGGCATTTTCTGATCTTCTTCCTCTGACTGTTTCCATCCATCAGCTCACCGCAGATTTCCGGTGAAGGTGGAGGGCTTCTTGTACTGTATACTGCCATTAATCAGCCTCCAAAGTATACCCTTTGCACACACTGAACCCTTTGACTGCATCACAGTTTTCTGCTGTTTTTTTTTCAAGTGACTCTTCTACTGCAAGTGCCGACAACATACCCAACATTTTTATTTCTGCCTGCACCAATATCTTAAATTCTATTGCTCAGTCAGTCACCCTAAACCTGAGACTGGGCCCTGGCTGAATGACTGTACCTGCTCTATCAGATGGGCAGACAGAAAATGGAAAAGGGATAAATTTCACATCTCCTTGGGGATGCTGAGAGACTGCCAATCTGAATATGAAAGAGCTGTTCACAACACCCCCTAGACTGTATTCCTCCTAGATTGTTTGGGGCATACATTTTAACTTTGATAAATCGCTTACCTCAGGCTGTGTTCCAGCTGTTTTGAAACAACTATAGTGCAGCCTCTGATCGAAAAACACAACCTTGACCCAACTCCATTTCTAAACCTCTCTTTAGTCTAAAGTTTTAGAGAAGGTGGTTTTAGAGCAACTGCAGTTGCCCATTGAGCTTAATGTCATGACAGAAGAATAGTTTGAAATCACACCACAGCACAGAAACTGCACTTTTAAGGGTTTTTAAAGATCTCCTTCTAGCTGTGGACTCAGGAAACTCTGCTGTGTTGGTGCTTTTAGATTTAAGTGCGGCATTTGATACAGTTGACCACCAGATTATTTAACTATTTAATTAAGATTAATAAGCTTAATTTTTCCTAAAACAAATGAGAATTTAATCAAAATGGTAAATGGTCTGTATTTATATAGCGCCTCACTATCCCTGCAACGAACGTCAACATAAAGAGAAAAATGGAACTTATCTCAGTGTAGTTTAATTCTTTAATGGCATTTTCATGACATAGTTTATTTGTTCTATTAAACTGTATGTAATTCTGTATCATTTAATCTAAGTCAGTTTGATTGAAAACAAGATGATTAACAATTAGAAAATTAGATTTTGAAGTATTATTAAATCCCCTCTGTTACCCTCAAATTTATAACAGCTTGATTTAATCCTCCAGAAAATGACTGCAATTAAAAGCATTAGCCAGCTAACAGGTAGGCCTACTTTATGTCTCTTTGTTGATAGCCAAATACTCCTTAGATAAAACATAACTCTCCTACCAAACATTATCCAGAATATCTATTACACGACCATGGAAAAATATGCAAGTCACCATCAAATCTCATTGATTTGACTTAAAAACTGGAAAGAAAGATCTATGAAAAATTATGATTTTATGACCCTTTGGCCCTTCAGGTATATCCACACAGGATGCACACATGCAGAGATCAGGTATAACTTAGCTGGGCATCACATGCGGCACATATTTTCACACCACCATCCCTGGACTCGTTTGTCCCATACTGCTGCGAGTTTGGCACAAAGTGTATATGACATAGGAGAAAACATGGAATTCCTTCAGAGATATGCTGACTGGAAATATTGGCCGTCCAACATCAGCATCAGCCTTGCTGTTGCATCACATTTTGACTTTAAACTCTCCTCCCAAAATGAGCAACCTAGTATAGGTTTGACACATCCAAGTCTATCCCACTGTCCCCATACATGCACCACCCCTCTAAGTTTGGCATTTCAAATATATCATATTTTTGATTTGTGTCATAAAGAGCTGATTTTATGTCTTGGACAAGGCAGCCAGTGTTCTCATTCTCATCGTATTGTCTCCTTAACATTATCCTCTATGTCACTTTCACTCTCAAAGAGCTGTGACAAAACCTTTTTGGCAGCAAATAAGAAATATCTGGGGCTCCCACACTGCCACAGGTATAGCAAGTTAGGGCCCCAAAGCATTAAAAAAATTAAAAAAAAGTGACCCCAATATCAGCCAAAACAATGTTAACAAATGCAGGTAAATGTGTTTATTTCTTACATGTTTTATACAACTAAAACAGCCTGGAATTCATCCCATAGAACACAGATGCCACAAGAGGACCATTAAAACATATCAATGTCCTGTTTGCCCAGCTGTCCTGATTAAATTAGGATAATAAATATGAAGTAAAAATTATGCTTAACACTTATTTAGAGACGTTACACATTAAACCAATAGAATGGTTTGAGATGCATGAAGTCAAAGAAGCCCATGCAGTGCACAGCAACATTTTAATACACATGTATTACTGGAAAGAGAAAAGAAAAGTTACCTGATCGGTGCACAACTCAGGAGGTCAGAGAAGAGCTGTTGCTGCCCACGTCCTCGTTGTGAAATCCCATATTAGAGTAAAGCTCCGCTCGGGTGCTGGACTTTTCCCCTGTCCCCTCGGCTCGCCATACGGCTGCGACTCCACATTAAAGCGCGCCTTGGAAAAGATGCTGAAGGTGTTTTCTGTCTACCTACCCCCCTGGGGCAAGAAACTCCTCCCATCGAAATCTATTCGCGGACCATATTATCTGACAGCTTGCTCCCCCCCACCCACCCCCCTGCAGCATCCGATAATAATTTTAATATAGAAGAAGGGAGGGAGAGTTGTTTTTGGTTTGTCACAGGTCCTGTCATGGTCCAGAGATGACAGCTATGGTTCTTTTACAAGCTTATAAGCTTTTCTTTCTTTTTTTTTAGAAAATACAGGATGCACTTGTGGAAAATCAGTTTTTATGTTTTGTTTTCTAAAACATTGGTGTTTTGGTTTTATATATGGCTAATATGCGCTCCTTTGTGCGCCAGGAGAGGTGTAACTTGTCCAGAGTTCAAATTAAAAGTCATACTTTTTCATTAATCACAGTAGCCTTAATAATAAAATCCTGACGAAATTGGTCCTTTTTGACAATATACCACTTAATATTCCTCGAAGGACAATATGTATATAGAGTTTGATTCATTTTTGTAATCCAAATTTAAGATAGGCCTATTTTTAACGAAATAAGGTCTTCACTTGCTTAGTTTTTATTCGGTTGAACCTGGAAATAAGAATGAAGTCACCACTGTCACACAGATTAAAACAGAGATTTATTAAAACGACAATTGATAAATGAATACACTTGTGTTCATCTGAAGGAGGCTGACTTCTTTAGCTACGTCTTGACAAAATGTTTCATACGTTCACGCGCGCGCACACTCAAACACACACACGCACGCACTTTGTAGAGGTTCACGTATGTTTTAACAATTTACATTGTGCATATATCCACATATGTACAAAATCATATATTTAATTCCAAACAACAGAAACATTAGAAATAAAAAAATGAATACCAAACAGGCCCACTCGTTACAACATAAAAAATCACGATTTTTCAACAACCTAAAAGGAAAATCAGGCCTTTGATGTGCAAGTAAAAAAAGTTTCTCCGGAGACTAAAAATATAGGCTATTTTTGTGTAAGGGGGGAAATGTGCTGCATATAGTTGGTCCCATATAATCTTGAACGCACATGTATCTATTTATATCTTTTTACAATACTCAGTGATACACACAAATTCAACAGTAGCTGATAAATCTCTCACAAAACTCCAGTTACACGTCCATGACAAACGCTACATAGACTTGTTCGACACAATGAAATCACAGTCAAAAAGAAACGATAAACTCTGGAAAACTGGTCACACCTTCGTGATTTTGGTGACAGGTTGTTAATATTGCACATCGGTACTTACATAAATGTTTAAGTTACTTGACTCTAACCTGCCTCATTTCCAAATCTCTCCAGGGGAATGTTTCGTAGGGGGCGGTGGGAGTGCGCACGGGCTAAGTGTACTCCGGACCGGACGACTCCTCTGACAAGGACCGCTGTGCTCTAAAGTTATCAAACCCATTTTCATCTACGGACAAGCAATTCCCTGCCGAACTGTAGCCCTTCTTTTTAGCTCTCCTCTCCTCCATCTTGATAGTATCGTACAGCCCCTGCGGAGCCTCCTCTAACAGGTTATCTCTCTCCGAGTAGGACGGTTTCATTTGGCACACGTTGCGCAGCAGCAGCAGGGCTGGTGCGTAAAGCACATTGACGAGGCCCATACCTAGATTAAGTTGTACAAACCCGAGAGTGTGCACTATCTGGCCGGCTACTATAGGACCCATGGCATACGCAACAGAATATGAAATGTCTGCTATCGCATAAACACTCCCGTACACTGAAGCATGACGCACGTCAACTAAAAACGCAAGTGTCGGCAGCAGGGCTGTGTCGACCAAGGCGATGCCAAAGCAAATGCCGCACAACGGGGCGATGAGCTGCCCAAAAGTTTTGCATGCAGGGACAGTGCAGGAGCTCGCCCCTATGATAACCATGCCTAAAGCTCCGTAGAACCACTGCAAATTTGGATGTTTAGCTGCCAATTTAACTGTTATGTACACACCGAGGACATGAGGGAAGAAGGCTGGGAGCCAGGTGAGCCCCATTTCCCACTGAGAGGAGTGCATGGTGGTCTCCATCCAGTTGGCTATGGTGGGCTCTAGAAAGGCTAGAGGGATGTTACAGACTGTCAGCGCTCCGGCTACCACAGCTATGTACGGGTCAACCATGAGTCTGTATATGGGGGTGCCGACTGGCATGTTCTCTCTAGTCCTGTTGGAGAACGGCTTGATCACAGTCAGCAGCAGAAAACCGTCCGCCAGGCAAATGCTGGCGAGCACGATGAAGGGCACTTTCTTGCCCGCAAACTCGTACAGGATGCCCCCGAAGGGAGGCGCCACCAGACTCCCGAAAGAGATAAACGCCAGAGCGATGCCAAGCGCTGTGCTTCTTTCCGACTCCTCCGTGTATTTGTCAGCTATCATTGCGATTCCGGAGGTGTCCGCGAATGCAGACCCCAGACCCTGCAAACTTCTGGCCACAAAGAGTGTCGCATAGTTCTCCCCAACCGCAAATATGCAGGTGGACACGAACATGACGCTCAGTCCAATTAAAAGTGGAATGTCATATCCAACCCGGTCTATGAAAGTGCCCGACAGCGGGTTAACTAATAGCTGCAGGATGGCTTTGGACGCGAAAAGCACTCCTATCTGGACATCTAAATTGTTCTTGTTGCTTTTGTCTGGACTTGTGCTGTTGGCTGAGGAGTTGGGGTGCATCACTACGTGGACGTGCTCTGACTGCTCACTCTCCAGCTCAGCAAGGTAGTCTGGAATAATTGGCACGATTACCATGTAGAGCATATTGTCCAGCAGCAGAGCCACGCAAACAATCACTAATATGATCCGTCTTTGCTGGTGAGGATCCTTTATCGCGGTGCCTAACTGCTTGGTTCTCTCGCCCATCTCGGACAGTTTTATGGCGGCTGATTTGACCAGCCCGGATGATCTTCCTTCTCCATCCATGATGTGCTTTTTTCAGTGATATGATTTTCGATACAAAATTGTAGTTGTGCTTCTCCCGTCTGCTGCCGATCTTTCAACACCTCAGATGATCAGTGGTGTTTTCTCTACATTGATGTGATGCTCTCCGTCCTCACCTCGCCTGTGCGTAAAAGGAGAGGCGAAGGGGAACTTGGCTGCCTCATCGGTGGAGATGGCTTTCCTCAGCTGCCTCAACGTGTCCTCGCCTCAGCCGCATCCGATGTTGTTTCATGATCTCCAGAGAAGTGACGTGATGAAATCGTAGAATTTCTGCACCGTGCAGAGGTTTCGGTCGCTAATCTTACATGGCAAAGTTTGTTTGGAGCGATTTTGGTTACTTATTTGCAACACCTGACTCTCTCATCTCTGTGTCCATACCTCCTATCACCTGTGGCACTTTTGCGCTCAGCTCTGAGACTACGAGTGACTTCGTGGCCATTGGTGCACATTAACCCGGCAGGTTCGGCGCTATTTTAGTCCTTTTTTGTCTCCTCTTTTCACCAAGAGCTATGACGCATCACCAGCTTGCCCCCAAGTGGATCCCTTCGCCACTTGCCTCCTTTATGTTAATTTCCAACCATGGCAGCAATCACTTCAACCAATAAGAGCCAGTGAGCACCACATCACACAACCCCTCCACAGAGCCTCGAAGAAAAAGAGGCTTTCTCGTTCTTAATGTCCAGTGTGGGACTCTTGAATTTAGTTTCATTCTTCAAAGCTTCTATATAAATTCATAGACACGTACGCACAGAATATCTGCTGTAATACGTCTTTACCAAAGAAAAAAAATTCCGATATTAATTTTAAAATAATGTGCAAACACACACAGTGGGTGTTTAGCCAACCTCTAAATAACAACACAAACATAAATAAAATAAGTATGAAACCGCTTTTCGCCCTGATTTTCTGTAAATATAGACATATATGGAAATTTAAACATTTCAGCTTAATAAAATATTCAAGTCAGATTATTTGTCTCTTAAAAATGGAAAAAATAGCCTATTATATTTGCTTTTATTAAATGTGTACCAGAGATAATAAACGACCCACTGCTGCAGGTGCTGAGGAGATTTCAGCACCACGACGCTGTGGACAGCTCCCATCAATATGAAGAGCAGAGGAGATTTTCAATTACTTTATGAATGAAAAAATAGTTAATATTCAGCCCTGGAACCAAAAACATGACAATAGCAACAACAATAACTATAAAACACTGAAATAAAAAAATCCATTGCATGCAGCTCTTATGTCCTGAGATAGAATCACACTAAACTGTCCGAGGACAATTTTAGATTTAACACAAGACACCAGCGACACGTTGTGGTGAAAATCTACAAGTACACACAGCACTTTAATAATAAAAAAAAATAAATAAAAAAAATATTTATTACCTCATCCCTGTATAATGTTGCCGAAGAATATAACAGATAACTAAATATTTGGTATCAACCACTGTAACCTAATGGTGTTCTCCATTATCAGTGTGATCAGATGATTTTTTTTTTAATCATTCATTTTGTCATATATACAGTATATAGTCGTCTTATTTTAGAAAATTAATTTTATCACGTTTAAAAAAACACCAAACGATATTTTTTTATTTTCTATCAAGTTAAAAATATAAAAACTTGCTTTATTTTCATGTCTTAACTAGAGTTATTATTGTTAGCCAGTAGAGGGCAGTGAAGACTAGTAAATAATAACAAACATGTAATCATGACCTAAACACACAGTACAAACTGGAACCTCCTTTTTGCGGAAACAGCTATTTAACAAGCCTATTTTACAGGAAGTTATAACCTGTATGTCCACCCCTTCAATTTGTATACATAGGCTGCATACCTATGCAGATACACTTTAATTATTCACCTCCTCATGAATAAATAAATGTAAAGTTTGAGCCATTTAATTCAAATATGCCCTATTAGATTTATCTAATTTTACTGCTACAACTAATAATAATCCTCAGTGATGACTGAGACTTTATGTGGCTTCACTTTATGTAAGAATATCTGCTGTCTACCAAACGTGACTGATGAACTTTTATTACAGTTAATATTGTTTGTGTACCAAGAGAGCATCTTTTGTTTTTGCTGTTGATTACTGTTTGTTCTTCTAATTGTTGATTTCAACACTTATGTTGATTACTGTTATGAAACATATTGGCTGATGATCTCAGTAGACAGCGATGGGGCCTTTGCAGTGGATTATTTGATGCAGAAAAGGCACCGTTAATGCACCAACAGTGGGATTAACACGCCACAGGAAATAAGAGCCCAATTTCACTAATGAACGAGGCTTGGCACAGCAGCAGCCATTAGATAAACACGCTGCAGTTTTTTTTTTTTTTTAAATATGCAAAGTTCATATGAGTGACAGTGCAGAGATGTGAGTGACTGCATGGATAATCTCTAACTCACTGTAGTAACTTCAGTTTGTGAACACAGTATCAGAGATGTTTAATCAGTAAGTCCAGAAGAAAGGTAGTCTGTAAAGGCAACATATGTAAAAATCAGTGTGGTTTATGGACAGACACAGAGTTATATAAGATTTTTGTTTTTGTCATGTGACAGGTCTCCTCCTGTCATCTTATCTGACCTGTGGACTAGAATGTGTTATGTTTATTGTAGAATTTACTCTGACCTTTGCTTTTTCTTGTCAAAGTAGCTCTCAGCTGAATAATTATTTACCATCAACCATTGTGCTTAACAAGTCAATACAAAGCTGATATATAACTTGTTTTTTTCTTTTTTGCAGACATTGTTTCCCCCCATTTGACCTCAGTACTTAAACCATAAATGTCTGTTATTCTCTGTTTATTTATTTATCTTGCGCACATGAAATAAAGAGCTCCTCCCTTGTGCTTCTTGATTTTTGAGAATCTAATACAGCTGCAATTAACATCATGTCTGTTTTACACTTACTACATAACTAAATTTTTTTATGTTATTTGGGGCTGTTTATTTAAATTGGAATTATTGTGTCATAGATTTTTATTGTCCCATTATTTCAGTACCTTTATTACTTGCATTGTGCAGACGCCTTTAAAACAGCTATTGGGCCATTGTGTTAGGGGGGATAAAATGTATGTATGTAAAAAAATATAGTTGAATTGGATAAATGTGTTTTTATTTAGTATTTGAATACTACCTCGTGATTGGTACTTCAGAACATGTTCCTTTAGTTTGGCAATTTGGCAGTGTTGTACTCTAACATTAGTGGATTAAACTGGTGGTGAGATGAGTGAGTAAAGGTTGCACCATGGTGACTCTAAATTCTAAATTTCTGTCTGTTTGTCTGGTGCTCTTAAGGTCAAAATCTGACTCTGATTAAGTAAATCTCTTTAAACATGCCACGTGTGCACTGTATCTGATGTGGCTGCTGTCTGCTTTGTAAGGTTATTTTGTGACAGATGTTTTTTTTTTTTACACCATCTGTCTGTGACTAGCATCAGATTTAACACACTCATTGTTTCTGTTGAAGCACAGACAGGAACACCTTCACCTCTCCTTGTGGGATGGTAATCTAGGGGGTTGTGGTCCGATTTAGTTACTTGCACTATGTGTTGTAAGAAAGCTTGATAAGACTGTGACAAGTTGTTCTCCTTTCCTCCTGTGAGCTTGTTGCTATTACTGCTGCTGCTTCTATCTCCAGCTCTGACAGAATTACACTCGTCCACTTGTCTTGTAATCAGCTGTCAGTCAATGAGACGATAGTTCCCGAGAATTTGATGCTAATCTGTTGGCTTCCTCAGTCCTGAGAAAAACCCTGACCAGTAGCACGAGTTCATGAGGAAGTGCATGGTAATACCTGACATTTAATACCTGCTGCTTTCAGTATACATGTACTATTATGTTATTTATTTTATTTAGATTAGAAAAAAAGAAAAAAAAATACTCACAACAATAGCAGAGATATTTCAACCACTAATGTCAGCCCTGTGGTGGCGTTGGAGAGAGAGTCAGTATGATTTCTTCTGTTGGGGTCATGATTGTCTGTACAAAACTTGTTAATCCATCCAGCAGTTGTTGAAATATTTCAGTTTTTGATTTAAAGTTACTGTCATCGAGTTTATATCTAAAAAAAAAAACAAAAAACAAAGATCACACTTCCCACACTTTTGAGATGGAGCTGCTTTACCTTCTGACCATATCTGATTTCTGCATTGAGCATTTTAAGTGATGCCTTCATTAGAAAATGTATCATGGATGTTACATTCTGTGTGGACTCAAGAGTTAATGTACTTGTTGTTTTTTTAACAGGACAATCTTTGGATGAACCTGCGTGAGTGTTGCTCATTAGGGACGACTCTTCCTACTTAAAGGCAAGCTGCCTTTGATGTTGAGAGGATTTCACTTGATGACAACGTCCTGATGAACAACGTCAGTCGCCTAAGAGGTTAGTGTGACAGAGGCTTATTTCTGGAGTGCATTTCAGCAGCTCACAGATCAGTACTCTCTGACACTGTAACACTTGCTATAAATGTGACTCATGTTTAGAAGAGAGAGATGCGCGTCTGTAATCCAGGGAAATGGGTACAACTGAACAAAAGGAGATATTCTTAATGTGGCATAACCAGTTGGTGTCAGAAGTGCCAGCTATATAACTTCTTACGTCATTCAACCTGTCTACAGTATGCTCATTAAATTGATCTTAATTTATCTGGTCTCCTGGGTAAACGAGGTGTTCATGTGCTTTGACATTTTTATTCAGGTGCAAAGTCAGAGACTGCAATTTGTCTCACTGGAAAGGGCTGAGTGTTTTTTTTAACAACTCCAAAGTGTCAGAACTGTTGAATAAGCTCCAGTGAGGGAATCATAACTAGAAAACACAACAGCATTTTAATGAGATGCTCCAAGGTAAGAAAATGTGAGCTCTGTCAGACTTTCTGCCTCTTCATATATCAGTTTATACATTTAAAGAATCGGCTACGTCAACATGAGCTTAAGTTCACTTTGCCTCAGTTGTTTACAGTCTTAACACAGTGACTGCTTTTCTCACCATATATAGAAGCCATGTCACCTCAAACAGTCTTCTGTACAAAAACATAATTGAATAATCTGCTTAGTAAATGCTTGAGATAACAGACGCTGGTCACTCTTTCTTACAGCAGCTCATTTGTTAGAGTTAAAGACACACATTGAAGTAGTTGGAGCAGCAACACAATGTGTTTATTGTAAGTAAAACAGACAGAGCAGTGTGGGTTAAAGGCACATTGCTGTAGAATGAATGCAGTATTTTGAATATGGATAAATTACATGCAAAACATTTAGTAGATTCACACAAATCCAGCACAAGGCTCCACGTGTAGAGACTGCCCTGAGTTTCAGCTTCTGTCCACATGAAAATATAATAACTGTACAGACTTCAACAGGGTGTATTAGTGTTTACAACAGGAGCCTATCAGAAAAGCAAAAGATGGTTTGGGATCAGGAGCTTCCTTTTATTTTGACTTCTTAATAATGGGCTCTACAATCTTCTGCCCGGTGAGGAAATGCCAAACGCCACCTCTGTAGAACTCATTTCCAAATGAGTAGAGGAGTGCGTTGAAGATGGGATTTGTCTTTGCAACGACTGGAAGCACCTGAAAGCATGAACAAGAATTTTCATGATGTAAGTACTGCATTTAAAGGACTGTTTTAAGGACTTTTTGCAATCTTGGCCTTCATGAAAACATTAAAAGTAATTAGCTTAAGTAAGTAAGAAACACAAGCAGTAAAATGATCAAACAGATTCTTAACAAGCTGACAGTTTAGCCAGATTAAATAAAGTCACCTCTTTTCTTCTGTTTTCATAATTTCGACTGTATTCCCCACACTACTGGACTGAAAGTGCTCACCATTCGTAGCTTGGGAGATACTAGCTTGACATTCTCAAAGCAGGCGTAGATACACATGAGGACGTAGGGGCCCCAGCACATCAGCATTACCCTTAAGGGCACATTGGTGTTAAACTGGAAAACAAAATGAATTGCCTTACTGTAGATATTACATATGCAATGCACTGGATTTAGTATTCTGACGGTTTAGTTTGAACAATAGTCAGCTGGAAATAAGAAAACAACATGACAGCTTGATGAGCTACACTGACAGCCAGATGTGCAGATGTACAGACACTAGCTGTAAACTAGCTGGTAAGAAAAGGTCAAGAAACAGTTCTACATCCATGTAGTAACCATCCATAATACCATGCTTCTTCTCTTTATTCTCAGCTAAGCGTATTGCCTTCTGCCAACATGTGAACATGTGCTCTTTCTGCATTTTGTTTGGAGTGTTCCTTTAAAATGGGCTTGGCACATTTACCCGGTGGTGATGGATCTTCTTAAAGTGCTTATTGATGGCACTGTAACATGACAACATGGTTAAAGCTGGGAACATCAGATAAAGCAGCACCAGAGTCAGCATGAAGGTCACATAGTCCCTGTTGAAAAGAGAAACAGAGGGAAATAATATGTAATATGACAAATATTTGTCAAAATGACATGAGCTTTATTCTTAAACCTAGTGTGGGTGTTGTTTTGTCAATATGTATATATGTAGATGTATATACATCTTAATTGATAAAATAAGAAATAAAATAATTAATAAAAACAACTGTTCCTGTTTGGTTTCAACCCTATATTTATATAACTCTACCTGTCCCCTCTGGTGTAGTCCAGCGTGCAACAAGTCCTCATGGGCTCAAAGTCATAGACGCCCCATCCCATGAGAGGAACAGCCGCCCAGAAGATGGAGAGAATCCAGATGATGCCGCTCATCGTCAGCGTTGTGCTCCAGAAGAGCTTCTGTCCTGCAGAATAAACACATGTATAACATGATGTGGATGTGAGTAGACATTTGACATTATTGTTTGTTTGTTTAAATGTAAATAATGATGCATCTATTTAACATTTTCCTGTTAATTCTGCTGCAAAAGCAAACATTGAAGTGATTAAATCTAAGGCAACCAGTTGTCTCTAATGTATTATTTAAGAAAAAAATACAAAAAATGCCAAAGTCTGAAGCAAATAGTATCAAGACACTTACTGTCGTGTTTTCTCATATTAGTCTCCTAAATACTATTTTAATACCGATCAGTTTGTGTAACAGTTTAAATTGGATTTAGATTATGAGTTTTATATTTCACTGGTGCAGTTTGTTTCGTTGTACTCACTCGTGCAGTACTGGTGATATCTGTCCCACGCAATGGCAGCCATGAAACTGATGGATGCCAGAACAGCTATCATGCCCTGAAAACCATGAAAGGCACATCCATCTTGACCAAATGGCCAATATCTAGAAAAGACAAAAAAAAGACAAAAACTCAGTAAAACTGCATCAGGCTGTTAAAGCATGAAAACACTGATTTTATGTGGCAGAGTCACATTAACTCACTTTTTCTGAGGTGTGACCCTTGGTAGCCAGTACTGGCTTACTTGCAGGGTGTCACCAAAAAAAGTATATCTGTTATTCATTTTTCAGTGCCTCAGATTTATCTCCTGAGTGTCTCATGCTGGATTATACATAATTTACATTAATTTACTAAATGAATGTGTGCTTAATACATCCACCATGTGCAGAGCATGGGGCTAATAAAGTGGTCAATAGAGGTCCAGTAAGTTAATACCACCCTGATGACCCTCTGCATTTCCCTGTGCCAAAAATAAATATATAAAATATTAAATAAAATATTTAAATGTTGCTGACTTTCAGTTCAGATCATGTTACATAACAGGTGTGCTTGAAAAATGTGAACTCAACACCCTGAGTAAAGGGGATTGTGAAATCCAAAGGCTTATGTAGTTTGTGCTACATAAGCCTTTGGATTGATGAAAAGAAAGGGGCCTGTGGAAGGAAAATAACTAATCTTTTAAACCACAGTGTGTCCTCTGTTTGATACCTGAGGTAGCTCGCATACGCAGCTGTGAGTCCATTAATATTCAAAGAGATATCAGCCACGGCGAGGTTAAACACAAAGAAGTTGCTGGGAGTCCGCATCTCCTTCACTGCAAGGAAAGACACAATGCTGATGGCATTGAGGAAGAATCCAAGCATGCCTGAAAAAGTGGGGAAAAAAAAGAAGAGTTTTATGCCTATCAGCACAGTTATATGTGAGCTTGTTTTCAAAGATGATAATGAGAAAAAATAAATAAAAAGGCATGGTTAGAATTTTCAGAATGCATGTTTGCAGATAGTTTTGTCATCTGAGCAAATGATTTCAGAGCGGACTGTCCCTTTAACTCTTGCAGAAACGTCTCTTCCGGTGTGCTCGCGCCACTCACCCCCAACAAGAAGCGCTGAGCCGAATGTAAACATGTCGAAGTCCGTGAATCCCTCCGGCAGTGTGTACGCTGCCATGGTGAAATGCGCAAATGAAACTTTGGCACTAAAAGACAAGTCCTTTTCTTGATGTGTAGCGCACCACCGTCCCTTGCAAAATGACGCTTTTAAGGGCTCTTTCACGTGAAAAAGCACAAAGAGACTAATCTCAGTAAACCCCCTTTTGAAATCCCCAGAGGAATGTCCTAACGAGCGGACCTCCTCCAAACTTACTGCGCCTTTGTACTCGCCAGAAGTGTACTGTGCGCTTTAGCTGCGCAGATATCTGCTGCAAAGTTGGATGATTTTTGTCAATGTGAGTAAATTTGTGGTCAGTTCATGAAACCCCCAGAAGAAACGAACTTTGCCTCAACCCACTTAATTCCGCTGACTGTGTTTATGTTGTTGATGTTATTGTGGAGGAGGAGGACACAAAGGAAACATGGGAAATGTTGTTCTTAAGTTATTTAGCCGAACAACGGGAAAGCAAATTCCAACGACGCCTCTTAAATACACAACACACGGTAAAACCACCCAGTTAAGTGTTTTTTTTTTTTTAACTTATAATGAATAGAGGTCAGTGATTTAGAGCTTTAAGGTGTACATATAGTAAAAACCCTTGAGGTCATTTTGTGATTTAGGGCTATAAAAAACTAAAGTTCTGAATATACTTCCACCAAATATATATTTTGTTTATTATTGAACTAGATTATTGTATTAAAATTACATACATGTATGTGTGTGTGTATTGACAGCCATGGGAAATATTATTAGACCACCCTTGTATTTTCAATTTCTTGTTCATTTTAATGCCTGGTGCAACTAAAGGTACATTTGTTTGGACAAATATAATGATAACAACAAAAATAGCCATGAGAGTTTCAGAGCTGATATCCTGTCATTTTCCATGGTTTTCTTGGTAATAACAAAGTCACTTCAGTTCTTACATCAATAGCTGTTTCATTGAACTGCCAAAAACAGAGCATTTATGTCTGTTTTAGTCACATGACCCACACAGGAGTTAGTACTTGATTGCATAACCATTGTTTTTGATGACTGCAGCCAGGCATCTTAGCATGCTCTCCACCAGCTTCCGACATTGTTCTGCTGTCACAGCAGCCCATTCCAATTCAAACACATTCAGTTTGTGGGGGCTTGTGGTTCTTTATTTTGAGTTTGATGATTTTCCACATGGAGGCACGGTGGTATAGTGGTTAGCACTGTCGCAAGACAGGGTTTGATTCCCGGCCCAGGGCCTTTCTGTGTGGAGTTTGCATGTTCTCCCCGTGTCTGCGTGGGTTCTCTCCGGGTACTCCGGCTTCCTCCCACCATCCAAAAACATGCATGGGGATTAGGTTAGGTCCTTTAACTGACTTTAACGTGTGGCAAGGGCCATTGTCTTGTTGGAAAATCCATTCATGACTGACTGGAATGTTTTCAAGAGTAGCCCTGCACATGACCTGCTTCATTTGTCCTTCGCACACAAAGGCTTACTGAAACTTGGCTGGAGTGGGCATCAGCTCAAAATTGGGTTAATCATGAAGAGAACCTCAGCCCAGTCATCAACAATCCAATCCTTGTGATCCCCAGCAAAGGGGAACCAGGCCTTCCTCTCCCTTTAGTTGACAAAGAAGTCAGTTTTGAACTGTCCTTGCTGAACAAGTCTCATTTCTGGACAGTGCCCACTCGTTTTTAAGGTCCCTGAAGGTCTGACGCTGATTCCTGACACAGAGTGCACAGTCATCTGGTGGGGTAGAAAGACTTTTCCTGTGTCGACCAGCTAGCAGTTTGGTAGTACCATGTTCAGCTTGTTTTTTCTTGGTGAAATGAAGAGAGATCTTCATTTTTTTTTGGCTACCTGTCTCTCACTCATGTCAATTTCCAGCAGTGCAAAGATGGCTGCCTCTGTGACTTCACTTGATTCTTTTGATTCTCTCAGTAAAAACAGTAAAAAAAAAATAAAATACAAAAACAAAAAAAAAAACAAAAAAAAAACAAAATGAGGGCAGCAGCCTGAACATTTAAAAATGTAACATTTGGGCCGAGTTTGATTGCACCACTAATCTGCCCACAGATTAGCACAAACTCATTAACTATGAAGTAATGATGTGTCCCAATAAATTTATAATAGCCTTTTTTCAAACTGCCCCAAGCACAGATCCAGTTCCAGACTCCTCTTATTCACTTGATGCTCTGCTGAAACATGTGACTCACTTTAGTGACTCAGATGTTTTTATATCGTATAGATAAAATAGATTTGGAGGATATATGTTTTCCTTTCTGCCCTAAATCATAGTTAAACTATGAAATGAACACTCAAACAATAACACAACATATAATTTGCTGTTGAAATGAAATGTGCGACAAATTTCTGTGTTTGCACCATTCCAGTTGCACATTAATGTATTGGCTAACAGTTAATTACACCGTCATAATCTGTTTTGCAATGAAACAAAGGTTTTACTGTTGTTATTGCATTCACACTGACATACTCTGAAAATCTTGAACAAGAAAAATTACAGATTTTTTAAAAATTTATTCCTGAAAAGTATCAAATGATAACATCTGAGGTGAGAAGAATTAAAATACTTTTACTCATATTTTGTACTTAAATATAATTCTCAGGTAGGGAGAGATTTTTTTTTTCATGTGGTGGAAAGCAACTTAACATATTCACCAAAATATTGAACTGAAGTACAATTTTTGAGGTACTTTTATTTGAGTAATTTCAGATGGAAATATAGAGAAGATACTTTTTGACATTTGTGTTCCATAAATTTTAGATTAGATGTTAGTTTTATTTAATTTTCTTCTGTTCTCTTTCATTTCTTTTCAATATTTTACTTTCTACCACAGAGGTCATTCATAAAAGAACATCTATTATGGCTATTTTTATTTTGCTTGGGACAATCGACCAAAAGATTTATTAATAAGAAATGGAGAGATGACTGGATTAAAGGATTTGAAACACCACCAGGCAGCCATGTCTTTAAACCTCTGCACCTGTGAAAAACCCTCAGAGACTGTGACATTAAGCCTATCAAACAAAATGAAAGCTACTGTACATAATATAACATAATAGCAACAGTATAATAATAAACATAGAATTGGAGATTTTTCTCCCATATTTCTTCTTTTAAAAATATTCCAAACATATATTTTATTTAATATTCAACCCCAGTGATCAGCTGGATCTCGTGACATGTTTTTTTTATTTATCTGGTTTGAATTTTAGGTTTGATAACAAGATTTTGAGTCACAGAATAGAGAAACGAACTGCAGGTAATCTCCACTGTCATCTAGTGGTCATGTGCTGCTAAATTTAGCAAACTACAGTCAGTGAACTTCACATTATTGCTAGACTACATAAAAAAAACACAACATAATTTAAAGACAGGCTAAATTATCAAGGATAAATCTTTGTTCACAAACTGTAGCACATCATGTGAGCTTTCATATTAAGGTAGTATAAATTATTTTTTGGTGACTAATTCTCTATATGTGAGCAAGGAGCCCCATCACTTTTACAATATTTATTTGACAGTATATGACATGACTTATGAGACAAATAAATAAATAAAAGAAGGCACTAAGACATATATTCTAGATATCATGTTTGTCAAGAAATTCCTCATTTTAATATCTTGAATAAAAGTTGAATGTTTCCAGTAATGATGATGATTCACTGCATGTAAACCTGCAGCCACTTCATTTAGACATAATTAACCATCCGAACAACTATAGGAGGATATTTCCCTGAGTATAAAAGTAAAATCTATGCAACCTATCAGCTTCCAGGAAGCAATAGCCTAATCGTGTGAATGAAAATAACCCCAGTCCTTCACTAATCCCTGCCTATCCTTTTTATCTCTGGATTCAGACCAGTCGCAGCAGTATGGAGCTGTGAGCCTGCAAACCTCCACCATGCATCCCATGCCTCGTTAGACGCGAGTAGCAGCGCCTCATTTTTCTAATTGTAGTTTAGCTGCATAGCGTTTAAGAGCTTGCAGGAGGAAAAAAAGATGAGTCGACATTTCACTGCTGCTTTTTATTTGCTTTTAGTTTTTTTCCCCTTGCTGAGCAGTTCATGTCCTGTACAGTGCAGCTGCTTCTACCACAAACTAAGCGACGGATCAAAAGCAAGGTAAATATTACAGTTTGCTGATTTACATTTTATTGTTTGGATTTTAATCTACATACATTTTTTTTTATTTCTTTTTGCGTGCTCAGGTGATTTTCCCTGCAGCTTTCTTCTGTTCAGTCTCTCTGTGTTGAAGGATTAACTTGGACTTGCCCTTTAATCTCCTTTGCTTGTTACTGAACAATAGATTACTACATTTTTCTCAAAAGCATGCTCAACTATATTATTCTTTTATGAAAAATCAAGGCAGACAATATATTTTGTTTTTTTGAGAGTAGCTTTCATAGTATTCTTCTTCACTGTCATTTTAAATGATCTATTTTTGTTATTTTCTTCTTGCAGGAGCGTACTTTGCAATGATCCAGAGATCACTGTGGTTCCTCCAAATTTTCCCGTTGACACATCAAAGCTGCGCATTGAAAAGACAGCCATCACTCGGATTTCAAGTGACAACTTCCACTACCTCAACAACCTGGAGTTTCTGTGGATGTCTTTCAATTCACTGAATTCACTGAACGTTGACAGTTTCCGTGGTCTTTACAACCTTGATGAGCTCCGACTGGATGGCAACTCCCTCACCTCCTTTCCCTGGGAGTCTCTGACTGATATGCCAAACCTGAGGCTCCTTGACTTACACAACAACAAGATCTCCTCCATCCCTGCAGATGCTATCGTGAACATAAAGAATCTCACCTATCTGGACTTATCCAGCAACACTCTGACAACCGTTCCTGCTGATGTTCTCACAGTGTGGCTGAGCGTGAAGTCATCCCTGGACACTGATTCCTCTAAACTAATTCTCGGTGAGGATCAAGCTGTGACATATTAAGATACCTGAAAATATTCCTCTTAAGCTGCCTCGCATGACGACCACTTCTTTGACACCGGAAGCATTTAAAGCTGAGTTAGGGATTAGTCTAATTATAGTTATTGTGTGCAGTGTGGCATACATTCTTCGTAAAGTGTGTATTCTGGGGTAGTGACAGTAGTTCATGAGAGGATGCAGACTTTTTTTTTTTCCTTTTCACTGATAGTGCTTCTTCACACCTGATTTCCTCTGCAGGTCTCCATGACAATCCTTGGCTTTGCGACTGTCGGCTGTATGATCTGGTCCAGTTTCAGAAATCCCCATCATCATCCGTGGCTCTCATTGACACCAGGCTGAGGTGCGCTGATCCAGAGAGCTTGTCAGGGGTTCTTTTCACGGAAGCAGAGCTGCAGAGGTGCCAGGGCCCTCGGGTGCATACAGCCGTGGCTCGTGTACGAAGCTCACTGGGCAACAATGTTCTTCTGCGCTGTGGCACAGTCGGCGTCCCCATCCCCGAACTGACCTGGAGCCGCGCTGATGGCAAGAAAATGAACGGCACTGGTGAGTTCGGATGTGCTTACAACTGTATCAATTTCTGGCAAAGTGACAACGGGATTAAAGTTAGCATTTCGTGCTAATATGTCTAACTATCTGCTGTTTTATTTTTCAGTTCAAGAAGAGATTTCAAAGGAGGGCATCATCTGGTCGATTCTGAGCGTGCCTGCTGTCGCCTACAGAGATTCTGGGAAATATGTGTGCAAAGCAACCAACTTTGTGGGCACCGCAGATGCCATCATCTCTTTGGTGATCACAGATTCTTTTCGGTCTGAGGAGGCAGGTGGTGGTGTGTCCAAGAGAACCAGAGGGAAGAAAGCTGGTGGCATTGGAAGAGCCGCATACCAGGAGAAACTTATTGCCAGATATGTTCCTCCACCAACTGCCACGGCTGCCCAGCCCATCATCGAACCTCTGGTTGGCAATGGCAAAGGTGTGACCGGGAAGTATGAGATAGAGAGCTACAGCATTTCTGACGGGGCTTCTGAGGGACGTGGCAAGACATCAGATCCTCAGAGACCGGTGGAGGAAGAGGCTCTGAGTAACCTTGCAGCCAATGCCTCGTCCTTACAGCAAGCTCCAGAGAAAAGGGTAGTGCGTTCGGTGAAGGTGATTGGCGACACCGACCATACTGTCTCTCTGAACTGGCGAGCCCCTACAGCCACAAACACCACTGAGTTCAGTGTCCTGTATGCTGTATTTGGTGAGAGAGACATGCGTCGGGTCAATGTAGGTGCCGGAAAGAACCGGATAACCATTGATGGCCTTGTGCCAAAGACAAAGTACATTGCTTGTGTTTGCGTCAAAGGCTTGATTCCGAAAAAGGAGCAATGTGTAATCTTCTCAACAGATGAGGCGGCCAGTGCCAGTGGCACTCAGAAGCTCATTAATGTGGTGGTGATAACGGTGGCGTGTGTGATCGCTGTCCCCCTGACACTGATAGTGTGCTGCGGGGCGCTAAAGAAGCGCTGCCAAAAACTGCTGGGTCGGCAGTCCAAGGAAATTCAAGACTCCTATGTCACGTTTGAGACCTTGGGCCCTGGTGCCAAAGCTAAAGGGATGGAGGGTGAGTATCTGACGAGGATGAATCCTGACGAATCCAACAGGTTGCTCTCAGCGAGGTCCAGTGTTGACTCGGAGGCCACAGCCAGGACTGAGGGGCCGCCTAATGAGTACTTCTGCTAAAACCAAACAAATACCTCAACCTCCAGGGGAAGCACTTTGTTTTTTTTACCAGCCTGTGATGTGAATAGATAAAACTGCAGTCCTCGGAAATGGACTCAAAGGACTTGAGGACTGAGGACGCTGATGTCTCAGTCAGCGTTGGATGTATGACTTTGTTTTACAGCCTTGTGGGATTAAAAACCATTCATTTAGTGATTGCAAAAAAGGGAAAATATACACAGTGGCACGGTTTCAATATGTATACAGTAAATGTTTTTTAATTCATCAAGCACTTTTAAAGGTGATGTTTTGCTGAGAAAATATTGCCCTAAACTGTCTAAAACCCAATCATTTTAATTTTTTTTCCCAAGAAGTAACTTGTATGTTTAACTCTTTATTTAAGACAAAGTATTTAGATAACCTGCAGTTATTAATCTTATCCTTATTCATTTTGTATTTCAGTATGATTTTAATGTGCCAGGTTTACTGTTGGGTCAAAAAAACCTAAAATTCAGTAGGCTTATATTTTATAATGTGTAAAATTTGTGACCAGAAATAAATGTGTATGTATTATGTTTGAATGTACCAAAAAATAAATATTTTTTGTATTGATTTATGCCTTTTCTTACATCTCAGAGTGTTGATTTTTTTTTTTTTAAGTAGCAAATGTTAGCGTGCTAATAAAGATAGTTACATTATACCTAGACATGCATGCTGGTGTTATTGTGAGCATGTTAGCATACAAACAGTAGCAATTAGCTCAAAGCACCTCTGTGCCAAAGCACAGAGAAACACTGATAAGGCCTGCGTTCTTTGATAAAGATTTAGGTTTAATGTGTTTGGTATCTAAATGAAATTATATAAAAATTATATTTGTTCCAGAAATTTGACAAATGGTTAATTCTGGTGCCAAGCAGATAAACTAACAATAACTGGAAGATTGCCTACATAAACACATCTCTTTGTCTTTTAAACTAGCTTGAATACAAATATAAAATGTATATTAAATAAAAAAAATATCTGTTAAAGACTGAAACTCAAATGCTGTTGATGTTGTCTATTTTCACACTTGCTTTATATGCTTATTTAACAACCTGAGCGGCAACCAGTGTTCAGATTATCGAGGTCAGATTACACTCTTCTCCAGACATCTGTCTCTCTGCAGCCCTCCCTCTCTGTGCTGCTAAGCCCGACAGGCTCCGGCCCACTTAATACAGATGGCCCTCCTATCATGTCAATGCCTGCACCATGGTGGGGGACAAATGAAATTAGACTGACGCGACACAGCTTGGGGTCACCCCTGAAATTACAGCTACTATATCAAGCATACCTTGATTGCACATTTGTGGGGTGTTTTCATGCTTTAGAGGAGATCTGACAATGCTCACTAGACCAATTGGACCATTGCTATAAATATGCCTTACCTATGTGTGTCTCACATGTGATTTGGTGTCTTAAGTGTTACGTCATGGAAGATTAAGGTAATAGGCTTTCTTCCACGCCGTCCATGTCCTGCCCTCGCAGGCCTATTTCACATGCTCCTCCAGGAATATGGACACCTTTTATGTCGCATTACGTATTGCTTTGGTATTTTATCTCATCACTCTTGGATCATCAACTTGTCTCACTGGTTGCTCCTGCACAGATGAGCACTTGGGAAGGTAAGTGACCACTGAAACTTTACAAACTTTTTAAAGTAGGTTGTGTAAATGGTGCATGTACATGAGTAGCCAGGATGATACACTATACACTTTTCCTGTCTGAACATATTTCATCTCTCCATTCCAGGTCTTTACTATGTATGGAAACCTCCATGGGACGAATCCCAGAGGACATCCCACATGATTTAACAAAAATCCGAATTGAAAATTGCCACCTGACCGAGTTACCTGGAGGAGCTTTCTCTGAAGTTAGTGCCTTGGAGTTCCTCTGGCTGAATTTCAATGAGATCACCCTGATGAGTGTCAAAAGCCTGGACGGGCTCGCCAACTTGACCGAGCTCAGGCTACAAGGGAACAAGCTGACTTCGGTAACATGGACAGCATTTCAGGATACACCGAAACTGAAGATTTTGGACCTGAAGCACAATCGACTGGATGTTCTGCCTGAACATGCTCTGAGACACTTACCTGCTCTGACCTACTTAGATTTATCCTTCAATCAGCTTAGTGTCATATCAAAAGATGTCTTCATTGATTGGCCTCTTTACCAAACAGCAGAGAAAGCGTGGGGGAAAGAAGGGCTCGTCACAAATGTGATTTTGGCGCTGCATGACAACCCCTGGTTGTGCGATTGCCGCCTCAAAGGCTTTGTCGAATTCATCAGGATGGTTACCCCTCCCATCATTCTCATGAATTCTTATTTGATGTGTTCTAGCCCCACCTCCAAAGCTAACAAGTTTTTCCATGAGATCCAGTTAAAAACATGCATGAAGCCGGTGGCCTCTGCCCCAGATTCTAACATCACTTTACCTCTCGGAGCAAATGCAACACTGACATGCTTAGTAAAGGCCAGGCCAGGTCCAACCATTCGGTGGATGTACACTCTGAAGATTATAAGAGGATTTGCTGGTAAGATTTTTTTTATTACTACTATCCATTAAAGTGCTGTGAGCCTCCCCTGGAAGCACTTAGTACTGTACATGTTGAACAGTCAGCCTGCATCGGCTTTGTCAAAAGATATGGAAACAATACCACTGCTATGGTTACCTTACCATGTCTATGATGAGCTATAAGTCTCTGATTGTAGTTTCTCCTTGCAGCTACAGAGACTCGCATAGATGAGGAGACCGTCACTTCCCAGCTGGTGATTCCCTCCGTTCACCTGGCCGACCGAGGACTCTATACCTGCATGGCCAACAACTTTATTGGAAACTCCTCTGTCAGCATCACAGTAAACCTCAGCTCCTCTAATTCCTCCGCTCCTCTCCCACCACTTGTCCCCATGTTGTCATCTGATGAGAATGCCTACATTGACATCCGCATCGCCAAGCAGACCGTTTACGGTATCACTCTGGAGTGGTACGCTGCAACGGACAATCAGGCAGAAACTTGGTTCACCATCCACTTTGGCAAATACGATTCATCCAAAAAGGATATGATTTACATCGGCCCCGGCATCAACAGCTATTCCGTTGACGACTTACTTCCTGTCACCAAATATGAGGTGTGTGTGACCTTGAGGAACCTTCCACCAAGGGAAGGCCAGTGCATTGTGTTTGTGACAGGAAGTGACATCAGTGAGCTGGAGCAAAGAGAACGATTAATCCACATTATTGTCATTGTGTGTGCTATGGTGCTGGCAGTACCAGCTGGCATGTTCGCTTGCACCACAGAGGCAAGGTTCAGCTGCGTTGATCGCTGTGTGAAACTGTGGAAGAAGCGCAGGCTACATGGAGAGGACCTGCAGGGGGCGGAGAGGCAGGGCACCTTTGACAGCCTTCAGGCGGCCAGCGATGAGGGTCTGTGCAGGGACTCTGAAGAAAAGCCGAAAAAGAGGCGGAAGTCTGAGGATAGGGGCAAAGGCGGAAGTGCAGCTCATCTGTACTAGCATCAAAGAAAATAATATACATGTACTTACAGTATATTAATGTTTTTAAATGATTTTGTAAAAAAAAGGTAAAAATATCAGTGTGCTTCTCATGTATTATTATGACATTGAAGGGTGACACATTACATTTTCACAAAAATTAATTCCAGTGATCAAACTAGGGCTATTTTAAGTATATTATCAACCTGTAAATATATATCTCAGGCTATTAGCTCAAAATGAAGATGCCTTTCTGCCTTATTATAAGGAGAGTTTCTTATTATATGCGTTAATATTAATCTAAAGAAAAACATTTGTGATAAAATGCTTTTGATATTTCTTGAGTTTCAGTTTTTTTTTTTGTCGACTTTAATTATAATTGTGTGTATTTGGTAAGGACAGTTAATGTTGAAAATATAAAGAAATATTTAATATTTTTTTCAGATTTGTTCTCTTGTAATGGGATAAAATGATGTTTCATGTGGATTAAAGAGACAAATGCTGAGACATACTCAGATTTTTTAGCACAATCACTCAGAGGATTTGTTACATAAGCAGTGTTTTCCCTTGCATTTATACATACACTCATAAGAAGATTAAAGTGATTTTCTGTCTGTGTTATAGTCGGCAGGTCATGATATTTCCATTTAATGACAGTTCCAAGCTCACTATGTGTCTCTATATCAACTGTAAGCAGTAATACAGTGGTATGTTTACCTTTTAAATGTGTACAAGTATAAAAAGTAAAAATATTAATTGAATATTATGATGATCATTTGTCTTAGTGCTTAAAAAAATGAGTCACTACATCCATTATTTTTTAATTTTATGTAAAAATCATCTTGCTTATGAAATCTAACAATGTTAACATCAAACTCAAGTGCACAGAGTGTCTAAACCAAAACTAAACTTAAGCCCTTCCCAGCCCTACAAATAAATAGTGACTCTAGTATAGTGCTCAAAGTAACTGTTATCATGGAGCACCTTGGGTTGTGAGAAACTTTGTACGAGTATGTATGAATGACATTGAAGAACTAGAACTTGAACTTGAATCACACGAGCACACTGTCACACAGGGTAAGTTCAGAGTGAGACTGCTCACTGAAAGTCAGCTCTGGGCCACTTTTATCATTCTTTTTTTGAGTAGTCTCCCTCCTGGATGCTGGAGTGATGGAGAGCGACGATGACTTGAGAGGAGGTTGGCTCTGCAGGACTGGCGTACTAATCAGCGAGTCAAGGACCTCCAATGGTGGACCAATCTCCATCATGCAGTGCAGGTTCTGTTATTCTCAAAAAATACCAATAATAGCAATGCCCGTAACAAAATACTACAACTTAATACAGCCCCAAAAGGGTTACAAAAAAGTAATTGGTCAGCAGGTCAAATATTTCATCATAGCATAGCATGTAGAAGATTTAAAAAAAAACATTTTATAGTTTGATATTTCCAATAAAGTCATAAAAACAGTCATATGACATTAATAAAAAATAGTACAGTACCTGTCCAAAAAAGCGCAGTTGTTTTCTGGCTGTGGATTTTTTTTACAAGGTGGTCTGTCTTTGTTTCCTTGCGTAGAGTTCTCCAAAATAATGAAAATTCCTGGACCATTGAAGACATGAACAGACTGTTCTCTGCTCTGGACCAGCTGAAAAAACTGTAAGTATGATGTCATGACTTGATTGAACATGAACTAAATAGAACAGAACTGCAGGGGAACCAGTTTCGCTCGGTCACCAAGAAGTCTTTCTCAGGCCTGGACGCTCTGCAGAGCCTGTGAGTCGGCCTTATGTTTCACCGATCGAGTCCAAAAGTTCGAGCTGTAAACTAAGCAAAGATCACAGAGAATCAGAGTCTGTTTGTTAGCGCCGTACATCCAAACTGTCTTCTCTCATTCCCCCCTTTGATGTGGATTTAAAAAAAAACCTCCATTAGTATCTTTGTTTTCTATTTAAAAAACAAAAAAGTATAAAAAAAAAAAGTTAAAGGTCAGCCAGCCACAAATTTCACAAAAAATAGTGTTCAGAAACCTTTATTCCAGTATGTTGAATGATTTTAATATCACAATAAGTTGAAATATGTTGAAAAAAGACATTTTATAAGGTGTTCAAAATTGTCAAAAAAGTCATACGATAGCGTGTCGAAAATAGTCAAAATATGACAAATTTTCAAATGTCCCAAAAAGTGTTCAGAAACCTTTATTACAGTATGTTGAATGATTTTAATGCCACAATATGTTGAAATAAGTTGAAAAAAGACATTTTACATAATGTTCAAAATTGTCAAAAAAGTCAAACTATAGTATGTTGAAAATAGTCAAAATATGACAACTTTTCAAATGTCCCAAAAAGTGTTCAGAAACCTTTATTACAGTATGTTGAATGATTTTAAGAACACAATACGTTGAAATATCTTGAAAAATTACGTTTTATAAGACCTTCAAAATCGTCAAAAAAGTCATACTATAGCATGTCGAAAATAGTTAAAATATGACAAATTTTCAAATGTCCCAAAAAGTGTTCAGAAACCTTTATTACAGTATACTGAATGATTTTAATACCACAATATGTTGAAATAAGTTGAAAAAAGACATTTTATATATAATGTTCAAAATTGTCAAAAAAAGTCATACTATAGCATGTCGAAAATAGTCCAAAAATGACAAATTTTCAAATGTCCCAAAAAGTGTTCAGAACCTTTACTACAGTATGTTGAATGATTTTAATACCACAAAATGTGTCACGTTCCGTCTGTCTGGTTTGGTTAAGTTACCCATTTTGTCTTGAGCCTTCATGTTGTCCTGTCATTTTCTGTTTCTTTTTGAAGTAACTCTGTCTCTCTCTTGCTTCAGGTGTTTTTGCTTCCTGCCATCCGGTGTCCATGTGGCTGTGACTGTCAAACCCAGCTTGGCGCGTCCTCCTACCAGCTTGGAGAGGCGTGTCTCCCCTTTCCTGCTGGAAAAACACACTCTCCTGTCTCATTCTGTTTTGGCCTGTAATAAACTGTCTTAAATCATACATTGTTCTGTCTCTGAGTCTTGCATGTGGGTTCAGACCATGGATGCCTCACAATATGCTGAAATATTGTTGTTAAAAAAGACATTTCTTGAAATGTTCAAAATTGTCAAAAAAAAGTCATGCTATAGTATGTCGAAAATTGTCAAAATATGACAATTTTTCAAATGTTCCAAAAAGTGTTCAGAAACCTTTATTTCAGTATATTGAATGATTTTAATACCACAATATGTTGAAATAAGTTGAAAAAAGACATTTTATAGAATGTTCAAAATTGTCAAAAAAGTCATACCATAGTATGTCCAAAAATAGTCAAAATTGACAATTTTTCAAGTGCCCCAAAAAGTGTTCAGAAACCTTTATTACAGTATGTTGAATGATTTTAAGAACACAATATGTTGAAATAAGTTGAAAAATGGCATTTTATGAGACGTTCAAAATTGTCACAAAAGTCATACTATAGTATGTCGAAAATTGTCAAAATATGACAATTTTTCAAATGTTCCAAAACGTGTTCAGAAACCTTTATTACAGTATATTGAATGGTTTTAATACCACACTATGTTGAAATAAGTTGAAAAAAGACATTTTATATAATGTTCAAAAATGTAAAAAAAAAAGTCATGCTATAGTATGTCGAAAATTGTCAAAATATGACAATTTTTCAAATGTTCCAAAAAGTGTTCAGAAACCTTTATTTCAGTATATTGAATGATTTTAATACCACAATATGTTGAAATAAGTTGAAAAAAGACATTTTAAATAATCTTCAAAATTGTTAAAAAAAAGTCATACTATAGTATGTTGAAAATTGTCAAAATATGAAAATTTTTCAAATGCCCCAAAAGTGTTCAGAAACCTTTATTACAGTATGTTGAACGATTTCAATAACACAATATGTTGAAATAAGTTGAAAAAAGACGTTTTATGTAATGTTCAAAATTGTCACAAAAGTCATACTATAGTATGTCCAAAAATAGTCAAAACTGACAATTTTTCAAGTGCCCCAAAAAGTGTTCAGAAACCTTTATTGCAGTACGTTGAATGATTTTAAGAACACAATATGTTGAAATAACTTGAAAAATGACATTTTATAAGATGTTCAAAATTGTCAAAAAAGTCATACTATAGCATGTCCAAAATCGTCAAAATATGACAAATTTTCAAATGTCCCAAAAAGTGTTGAGAAACCTTTATTACAGTATTTTGAATGATTTTAATACCACAATATGTTGAAATAAGTTGAAAAAAGACATTTTATAGAATGTTCAAAATTGTCAAAAAAAGTCATACTATAGTATGTCGAAAATTGTCAAAACATGAAAATTTTTCAAATGCCCCAAAAGTGTTCAGAAACCTTTATTACAGTATATTGAATGATTTCAGTAACACAATATGTTGAAATAAGTTGAAAAAAGACATTTTATATAATGTTCAAAATTGTCAAAAAAAAGTCATGCTATAGTATGTCGAAAATAGTCAAAATATGACAATTTTTCAAATGTTCCAAAATGTGTTCAGAAATCTTTATTACAGTATATTGAATGATTTCAGTAACACAATATGTTGAAATAAGTTGAAAAAAGACATTTTATATAATGTTCAAAATTGTCAAAAAAAAAGTCATACTATAGTATGTCGAAAATTGTCAAAATATGACAATTTTTCAAATGCCCCAAAAAGTGTTCAGAAACCTTTATTACAGTATGCTGAATGATTTTGATACCACAATATGTTGAAATAAGTTGAAAAAAGAAGTTTTATGTAATGTTCAAAATTGTCACAAAAGTCATACTATAGTATGTCGAAAAATAGTCAAAATTGACAATTTTTCTAGTGCCCCAAAAAGTGTTCAGAAACCTTTATTACAGTATGTTGAATGTTTTTAACACCACAATATGTTGAAATAAGTTGAAAAAAGACATTAAATAGAATGTTCAAAATTGACAAAAAAAGTCATACTATAGTATGTCGAAAATTGTCAAAATATGACAATTTTTCAAATGTTCCAAAAAGTGTTCAGAAACCTTTATTTCAGTATAGTGAATGATTTTAATACCACAATATGTTGAAATAAGTTGAAAAAAGAAGTTTTATGTAATGTTCAAAATTGTCACAAAAGTCATACTATAGCATGTTGAAAAATAGTCAAAATTGACAATTTTTCAAATGTTCCAAAAAGTGTTCAGAAACCTTTATTTCAGTATAGTGAATGATTTTAATAACACAATATGTTGAAATAAGTTGAAAAAGACATTTTATAAGGTGTTCAAAATTGTCAAAAAAGTCATACTATAGTATGTTGAAAATAGTCAAAATATGAAAATTTTTCAAATGCCCCAAAAAGTGTTCAGAAACCTTTATTACAGTATTTTGAATGATTTTGATACCACAATATGTTGAAATAAGTTGAAAAAAGAAGTTTTATGTAATGTTCAAAATTGTCACAAAAGTCATACTATAGTATGTCCGAAAATTGTCAAAACTGACAATTTTTCAAGTGCCCCAAAAAGTGTTCAGAAACCTTTATTACAGTATGTTGAATGTTTTAACACCACAATATGTTGAAATAAGTTGAAAAAAGACATTAAATAGAATGTTCAAAATTGTCAAAAAAAAAGTCATACTATAGTATGTCGAAAATTGTCAAAATATGACAATTTTTCAAATGTTCCAAAAAGTGTTCAGAAACCTTTATTTCAGTATAGTGAATGATTTTAATACCACAATATGTTGAAATAAGTTGAAAAAGACATTTTATAAGGTGTTCAAAATTGTCAAAAAAGTCATACCATAATATGTTGAAAATAGTCAAAATATGAAAATTTTTCAAATGCCCCAAAAGTGTTCAGAAACCTTTATTACAGTATGTTGGACAATTTTAATACCACAATATGTTGAAATAAGTTGAAAAAAGAAGTTTTATGTAATGTTCAAAATTGTCACAAAAGTCATACTATAGCATGTTGAAAAATAGTCAAAATTGACAATTTTTCTAGTGCCCCAAAAAGTGTTCAGAAACCTTTATTATAGTATATTGAATGATTTTAATACAACAATATGTTGAAATAAGTTGAAAAAAGACATTTTAAATAATCTTCAAAACGGTCAAAAAAAGTCATACTATAGTATGTCGAAGATTGTCAAAATATGACAATTTTTCAAATGCCCCAAAAAGTGTTCGGAAACCTTTATTACAGTATGTTGAATGTTTTTAACACCACAATATGTTGAAATAAGTTGAAAAAAGACATTAAATAGAATGTTCAAAATTGTCAAAAAAAAGTCATACTATAGTATGTCGAAAATTGTCAAAATATGACAATTTTTCAAATGCCCCAAAAAGTGTTCAGAAACCTTTATTACAGTATGCTGAATGATTTTGATACCACAATATGTTGAAATAAGTTGAAAAAAGAAGTTTTATGTAATGTTCAAAATTGTCACAAAAGTCATACTATAGCATGTTGAAAAATAGTCAAAATTGACAATTTTTCTAGTGCCCCAAAAAGTGCTCATAAACCTTTATTACAGTATATTGAATGATTTTAATACAACAATATGTTGAAATAAGTTGAAAAAAGACATTAAATAGAATGTTCAAAATTGTTAGAAAACAGTCATACTATAGTATGTCCGAAAATTGTCAAAATTGACAATTTTTCAAGTGCCCCAAAAAGTGTTCAGAAACCTTTATTACAGTATGTTGAATGTTTTTAACACCACAATATGTTGAAATAAGTTGAAAAAGACATTTTATAGAATGTTCAAAATTGTCACAAAAGTCATACTATAGTATGTCGAAAAATAGTCAAAATATGAAAATTTTTCAAATGCCCCAAAAGTGTTCAGAAACCTTTATTACAGTATGTTGAATGTTTTTAACACCACAATATGTTGAAATAAGTTGAAAAAAGACATTAAATAGAATGTTCAAAATTGTCAAAAAAAAGTCATACTATAGTATGTCGAAAATTGTCAAAATATGACAATTTTTCAAATGTTCCAAAAAGTGTTCAGAAACCTTTATTTCAGTGTAGTGAATGATTTTAATACCACAATATGTTGAAATAAGTTGAAAAAGACATTTTATAAGGTGTTCAAAATTGTCAAAAAAGTCATACTATAGTATGTTGAAAATAGTCAAAATATGAAAATTTTTCAAATGCCCCAAAAAGTGTTCAGAAACCTTTATTACAGTATTTTGAATGATTTTGATACCACAATATGTTGAAATAAGTTGAAAAAAGAAGTTTTATGTAATGTTCAAAATTGTCACAAAAGTCATACTATAGTATGTCCGAAAATTGTCAAAACTGACAATTTTTCAAGTGCCCCAAAAAGTGTTCAGAAACCTTTATTACAGTATGTTGAATGTTTTAACACCACAATATGCTGAAATAAGTTGAAAAAAGACATTCAATAGAATGTTCAAAATTGTCAAAAAAAAGTCATACTATAGTATGTCGAAGATTGTCAAAATATAAAAATTTTTCAAATGCCCCAAAAGTGTTCAGAAACCTTTATTACAGTATATTGAATGATTTTAATACCACAATATGTTGAAATAAGTTGAAAAATGACATTTTAAATAATCTTCAAAATTGTCAAAAAAAAGTCATACTATAGTATGTCGAAGATTGTCAAAATAAAAAAAAATTTCAAATGCCCCAAAAGTGTTCAGAAACCTTTATTTCAGTATAGTGAATGATTTTAATACCACAATATGTTGAAATAAGTTGAAAAAGACATTTTATAAGGTGTTCAAAATTGTCAAAAAAGTCATACTATAATATGTTGAAAATAGTCAAAATATGAAAATTTTTCAAATGCCCCAAAAGTGTTCAGAAACCTTTATTACAGTATGTTGGACAATTTTAATACCACAGTATGTTGAAATAAGTTGAAAAAGACATTTTATAAGGTGTTCAAAATTGTCAAAAAAGTCATACTATAGTATGTCGAAAATTGTCAAAATATGACAATTTTTCAAATGCCCCAAAAAGTGTTCAGAAACCTTTATTACAGTATGCTGAATGATTTTGATACCACAATATGTTGAAATAAGTTGAAAAAAGAAGTTTTATGTTATGTTCAAAATTGTCACAAAAGTCATACTATAGTATGTCGAAAAATAGTCAAAATTGACAATTTTTCTAGTGCCCCAAAAAGTGTTCAGAAACCTTTATTATAGTACATTGAATGATTTTAATACAACAATATGTTGAAATAAGTTGAAAAAAGACATTTTAAATAATCTTCAAAACGGTCAAAAAAAGTCATACTATAGTATGTCGAAGATTGTCAAAATATGACAATTTTTCAAATGCCCCAAAAAGTGTTCAGAAACCTTTATTATAGTATATTGAATGATTTTAATACAACAATATGTTGAAGTAAGTAATAAAAAAGACATTTTATAAGATGTTCAAACTTGTCAAAAACCTGGACAAGTCTCCAGTTCATCACAGGGCACATGGAGACAGACAACCACTCACTCTCACATTCACACCTACAGTAAATTTAAATTAGCCAATTTATCAGCCCAGGCATATTTTTGATGGAAGCCAGAGAGTACCTGGGGAGAACATGCAAACACAGAAATGCCAGGAATCAAACCCGGTACCTTCTGTCCTGTGCCACTGTGAGGCGACAGTGCTAAGAAGAAGTCAAATATACAAAGAAACTGTGCCTCACAATGTCAGGATGCATTGCTCAGTGTTAGGTGTTTATGTTTTATAAAATAGAATAGAATAGAATAGAATAACTTTATTGATCCCAACTTGGGAAATTACTTAAAAATGACAAACTTACTGACAAAAGAAGTACACAAAAAGGGGTAAAACTAACAAAAAACACAAAAGTGAAAAACACACAACGGGAGCTACTGCCACAGACTGCCACCTAGCACGGTGCCATCTTGCACCAATTTGTATATGAGAGGCAGTAAGTTTTGAGGTCTACCTTCCAATTAAAATGTCAAATATACAAAGAAACGACAGCAGAGCGTTGGTAGCTTGGTGATAAAGAGCCTGGGTTAAGAAGCATAGTAGCTTGTCCTTGTTTCCCAAAAACATCACAGGTATAGCATGTTGAGTTTTTTTGGAAAGAAAAGTAAAAAAAAAAAAAAAAAAAATTTAAAAAAAAAAAAAAAAAATTGTGTGACAAACAATTGTAGTATATCCTGTCAAAAATGTCAGGGTTAGTTTGATTTACTAAAAAAAATAATCTAAATTACATAACCTGTCAAAAAGTTCATGAAAACAATCATTGTTACATATGACAAAAGCCATAACCGATTATACTGTATCATGACAAAAAATTTCAAAAAGGCATAATTTTTGAGTGTTAATTAAATTTAAAAAAGTCATAGTGTGTCCATAAAGATCATAGTTTAGTATGCTATAAATAATTAAAGCACAAAATTGTATCACATAAGTCATTGTATAGAATGTCGAACTAAGTAATTAAAAACATAACAGTGCACTATAAATAGCCCTAGTATGGCATGTCTAAAAAATTCCATGAAAAAAATAATACTTTAGTATATAAAAAAAATCATAGAGAAATTCACAATATAGTGCTCCATATATATCATAGCACATCATCATACCATAGAATGATGGAAATTGCATGAAAAAAAGCAGTGTACAGTTTGCCATAAACAGTCCATCTGTAGAGTAACATTTAAATACCATTAATTTAGCAAATATTAAGATGATTTTTTTTCCAGTATGCATGTCTTGCTGTTTGCTCTCTCTGTCTTCAATACATTAAAAGCTGGATATGAATGTTGAGAAATTATTGCTAAAGCGCAACCTAGCAACAAACTGAACTTTAGTATTTTAAACTAAACTAGCATGGTCTCTGTTAAAAAAAATGGAGCCACTTTGTTTTCAAATGTTTATTTAAAATCAAGACAGTACAAAGACGGTACAAATATCTTACTTTGAAAGACCAGGCGAGTGTAATTTATAGTTGAGATATATAGTATCTCAACTTCTTTCAAACAGTTATAAGTTAAGATATAATCTGATACAAGTGGTTACAGCAACTAAAGGACTCAAATTTTATTTGCCGACATTTGAAGGCATTGAAGAGTAAGATGGCAAGCAACTGAGAGAAACCTATATGTTCAATTAATTTTTCAATAGCTATATCTACCAAGGAAATGTCCTTTGTAGGAATTGTGTGTTATTTACTGCTGCACAATACAACTGGGAAATATTTATATCATGATCATATATACATACATTTAAAATGGACCCATTTTATTTAAATATAAAAGCATTTTTCTAGAATGACACACTCAAAGAAATAAAGCAACTCTGTTAGCTTGTGTTACTGTGAAAACCTACAGTGGCACATTGTAATCATACAAAAGAGCAACCTCACAGCTTTCAAGCGGCTGATGTAACAGTAAAAATATTAACACACAGGTCCTTTAGCACTTTAGGAGACGCATGTTTTTCATGACCATTTCATTCAGCTGCACGCTCCAATGAGCAAGAAGAAATGTTGTTTTTTGTAGGAAATTGGGTAAATCTGTCTTGAAAACTAAATTACACTTTTGAGGAAATTATGCAACTTATGTAGACGCAATAAGTCTCCCTGGGAAAATGTACACTAGTGCTTCTTAAGATGATATAATCTTCCTGAAGATGGCAGTGTGAATTATCTTCAACTGAGACACCAGAGACAGATTCAAGCTCTCTCCTCTTACTAAGCCAGGTCAACTGAGCTTGTTTGATATCTTATCTTAAGACATAAATATCTGTCAACCTTCCTGTTACACCCCTTTAACCATTTACTCATGAATAATCTCCCCAACCAGATTATCACATGTAGATGAGAACTCTCTGACAGTAGATGAGCTAAGAGCAAAAGACTCGTCAAATAACCGTAAACAACACATTTGTGTGGCAGAGTTAATAATAACCTTGGTTGCTTTCAATGATTTTCTGCTCAAGCTTCTTTTTAAGCTCTGACACCAAAGCAGAGCTGACATTCCCCTCTTTGCTGCGATTAGATTTAGCTTTTTTCGACCCTTTGGAGGCCAACACTCCTGATATGGTTGGGACTGCCCGGGGCCTCTCAGTTGACCTTGTGGTACATGGAGGTGGAGGAGCACTAGGAGGTGGAGGCATTGGACTCTCTTGGTTGACCATAATGAACTTATCTGCAGGGTTATTGAATTTGACAATAGGCAGGTTGAAGATCCAGGGCTGGTGGTCCCTGGGTCGCCTCTTAATGATGCGACGTGCCGGCATGATCCTGTTTGACTTTGAGTTGCGCATGTATATAGCCGTAGAGATCAACGCAGTCACCCCTACCAATAAGCTAATGATAACAGTGACCATGCCTAGAGCTCTCATAGGACTGTCCCTACTTTTCATTAAAAAGGCTGCCATAGGACCCTTGAGAGGAGTCTGTGAAAGAGCACAATAAAATAGTTTCAAGGGACTGAATCTGAGCGTTAACACAGCATTTATCCAAAGCATGCAAGCATGAGATGGATGCACGAAGCACTGACAGAGGCGGCCCAGACAACATGTCACCCAACAATATATCACTCCCACATTCACTCAGTCATCTAAGTCCATCTACTTCCTGTCCGACAGTACATTACTACCGATGCAAAGCTAAGAACTATGCACAACAGCAGCTGTTGGGAATGCGTCTGGCAGTGCGGTGCATTAGGATTTCTCATCAGGGGTTGAACAAGAACGATGAGTATAAAATAGAGCGCATGTTTGTGTGGAAAATGGTCCAAATTCAGGTTTAAAGGGGCATGCTGTAGAAAAATATGTATTTTAGATTATCAAAGGCGGGCTTTCGTGATGTAAAAAACACAACTGCATTTAAAAAAAAAAAGTCATTTTAAATCAAAAAAGGACAAAATAATAAAAAAGTCATATTATTATTATATTATTTCTCCAAAATGTGCTCCAGTATCCTACAGACAAGAGCTGACCAGTAAAAAATATATATCTTTTTAAAGGCTGTGAATGAGTACAGCTGTCAAATAGTCCTCACTTAATTCTGCGCACCACTTTGATATAGTTACTCTCAGGGTTGATTCTGGACTTTTTCACAGAGTTACAGTACAGGATTGTGGATATGCAGATTGTTAGTAAAATGAGGGAAGTGACAATGCTGAGACAAATTCCAAAAACAGTCAGCGGACGCTTGCTGAGGCCCATGAAGTATGAAATTATTCGACCTTTGATCTGAAAAGCACGATTCACAACACAGAAACAACACCAAAGACACTGAGTCATCTCACTGTATAGATGAAGGAATGAAAACATGATGAAAACAAAGAGTAAAATATGGGTTAATGTAATAATGCTCCTGATAGACTACACATAACTTCAAATTTACAACACAGAATTCTATACTAGTAAAAATATAAAAAACAGGGAAGATAAAACCTTAAATAACAAGGCCACTGTAATTTATATCCTGAGCAAGAATAAGCCGAAACTTCATGTTAAATCTTTGGAAAGTAGCTACATTTGGACAAGAAGTAGATTTACTAATAGCCATCCTTACTGAAAGAGTTTATTCATTTCACCTAATGGATTTTTCAATATCTATTATCTTATAAGTCATTCATTAGAACAACCTTTGGGTTGCCAAAATGTGAAAAGTATGTTTTGAGCTGTTGGAAAGTTTACTCACAACAAATTAATTAAAAAAACTGCAGAATTCATAGATTAAACATGCTTTAAGAATAAAGTACTAATATATGTGGCTGTGAACTGTATAATTAATAGAAAGTACTACTTTATTATGTAGTAATGTGTGATAGGAAATGTGGCTCATCGTAATAAACCTGCAGAGAATTTTCACCAACTCTGCAGCTCTATGGAGCTTTTTAGCTTCTTTTAGCACATGGTTTTGGTTTCATATCGCATTTGGTTTTTAGATTTTTAGAAAAACAGACAAATGAAGTTAACAACTGGCTCGTAAAGAAAGAGGAATAACTAACTGCTTAAGAGCCAGATATTATTCACTTGTTAATAGGATAAATTCATCATTGTTTTAAGTCTCTTAATGGAACTTGTTGCATAATAAAAGTTAATAAAAGTTAATAAAAGTGTAAAAATGGCTGACAAGGATGCTGATTTAGCAGCAGCGTAGCATGATAACAAGCCTACAGTCAGAAGAACAGCTTCAATCTACAGCTCATGCTGCCTTAAAGCTCAAGCACCGCAAGCATGCTGGGAGTCTTACCGCCTCTGTGATATCGATGTTGACCACAGCTGTTGTGCTGAAGGACGGAGAGCCCCTGTCCCTGGCTTGGACCACCAGAGACCACTTGCAATCCTTCTGCTTGGTGATGTTCTGCACAATCTCCATGGACTTGATGTACGGCTTCAGCTGGATCTCTCCAGTGTCTGCGTTGATATCAAACGCGTTGTCAGGGTCGGCCGTCATGATGGAGTACTCAATGACGTTGTTTGGTGACTCTGCATCTTCATCCACTGCCTGAGAAAAGTGGCAGAATAACATAAATTATATTTTAATATAATGGACTGGCATTGATAGTTAAAGAAAGAGTGTCTAACATTTCAAGGGCTCGATTATCAGAAAATGAATATAATATTATAATATACAATATAACATAATAGCTTAGAATTCATATCTAGCTCATATTCCGGTCCTCTTAATGGAGTTTGTAATGTTGCAATTCAAATCATTTTGGATTATTTAATTTTAACTCTTTGAGAGCCATTGAAGTTTTTTTTTTGACGTCATTTGAAATCTGATGCTCGAGAGCCACTGACGTAATATTACATCAAAGTGTTTTTTTGGCAGCGGGTCGCCGATCACTGTCTAACGCAGGCTGTGAGTAATTTCGGGGCTTTGGGAATTTGTAGTCAGGACATAAATAGACAGTGGATGCCACAGAGCTCAAATGCACATCTAAGCCGAGCTATTGGCAATAACCGAGCAAATGATTTAACTCTCTGTTTCTGAGAAATCCAAGTGTACATGCGTGGCAAGAGAATCAAATTATTGAGTGAGGTATGTTCACCTCCAAGACACTAGGTGACACTACACACCCTTTTGCATTGGCATTCTTCAGGTTGGCGTCATGTATAAAGAACAAGACCGCTGCCGTGGTCTCTGCACTTCTGGAAGGAGGAATGCCCAGGCCAGTCAATAGTCCGGCTAACCGTGGTTTGCATGCCGGAAAAGCTTGAGTTAGAACTGCATTATCTGGCACGAACAGTCCGATTATAAAAACTCCAGTTTGGTTCGTCTAAAGTCAGACTAAGGTGTATATATGGCTTTTAAAACTTCAATATTAGCCGGACTAAGGCAATGAGTCGAATTTCTCTCAGTGCATGTAAACTTACTGAGTGAGTTAATGGAGTCTGTCTTCTTGAATTTCTAATAGTTTTGGATTATTTAATTTTAATATCGGCATTCCTGGTCTTCCATATAATGTTCTCCAAACATGTAATCACAAAAACTTTTCATAGATTTTCAGTATGAGGGGAAAATTATATGACATTTCGTACCTCTACTCTGACAGCTGTTCCAATAATCATGGTCTTTTCCAGGAGGTTTTCATCAAATGCTGGAGAGTGGTCGTTCATGTCGAGGACAGTGACAAAGACTTCAGACAAGCTGTATTTCCCCTCTGAATCTTCAGCCTTGACGTAGAAGTTGTATTTAGACCGGACCTCTGCGTCCAGGCTGGTCCAGGGCTGCGTGGAGATGAGGCCTGATGAAGGGTGGATGGCGAACCTGCAAGTTCAATCAGTTTATATGACTCATAACCACAACTGACAAAAAGTAGCAGGTGTTTCTAATGCAGGTGTCAAAATTCACAGCACTTCACACCCTGTGAACCTCAACATGACTCACATTAATAGTTATGAAAAGCAGATTTACATCCTGGGAACATGTCAGAACATGTTGTCAAAATATACTGATGGTTAAGAATTTAAAATGTTCGGTGAATCACATTTCATTTCTTCATTTAATTTGATTTCTTTTTTTATATTTCCTGTGAAACAGTAACATATGACTTTCCTCCCGATGATCAGTAGCCTTAGTTATCAATATAAATGGAGTCTTAAGTTATGTTATGTGCAATATTATAAACTTATAACCTATTTATTTCACTTGTCTATTTTTCATCTGCAAATATTATAATAATTATACCTAGTATTTGGCTTTGAGAATGTATGTTTTTTTTTTATATATCTTTCTTTTTGATTTTTTTAATTTATGTGAATACCGCAACCTTTTGATACCAAGTCAAATTTCTGATCTGGATCAAGTATTGCCAACGTTTCGGCAGTTTTTTTTTTTGTTTTTTTTTAAGCTCTTTTGATTTTGATTCACCTGAGATGTGAAAGTGTGATGTCGGAAGTATTTTAACCACCAGATATGGAATATAAATCATTGTGATTAGTCTGACAACTGTTTTTAACATGTGTTTTGTGTTTTTTTTGTTTTGTTGTCATGCAATTGTCCTATAATTAACACATAACAACCTCATATATGACAACTCTCTTTTATATTCTAATTTCAAACTTTGATTCTTCAAATATCATCACATACATTCCACAAAGTGCCGTCTTTGTACAAGCAAAGATGTCTGCCATCAGAATAATATTAGAACTTCATAAGTATAAGTAATTTACATATCATAAATTCATTTACAGAATCACAATCTCAACATCGCTCTCAGTTCAGTGTTTCTGGGAGCTTTCCAGTGTAACATTGGCTTACTGCCATTTGATTTTGCTGCTTTTCCTTCCCTTTCCTTTCCATCTCCACTGTGAAAATTCACAAGTTTCCTTCAAACTGATAACTTTCACACAATTAACTCAGGTCGCTGCCTGAAGACGAGCATAAATTCTCACTTTCCCTTTGCTGCGTGGTGCCTTGCTTCTCAAAGCTGCCGTTTCCGTGGCTCCAGCTGTCACATTGCATGTTAATTGGCTCTCCCTATGTGAGACGGGCCGGGCTGTCTATTTTTAACGCTCCAATCCAATTAGGAGATTAGCCAGCATCTTGCAGCCATTTTAGAGCGAGCTGTTTGTGCAGCAGAGGGGCCAATCAAACTGGTTTCCTGCTTACCTCTTCCGTCAAAGAGATAAAGATGAATCAATACTGGGTGTCTTGCTGGCTAAGTTTACCACACACCCAGCAGTCTTGAGTCATATACAGTACACATGATTATAACTTTCAAGTCCGTGAAATGCTTTTTGTGGAAGTGCAAGAGTTAAATATGTGATCAGACCAAACCTAAACTGGCAGGAGAGAGAGGTTTTTACTTACAAATCCGATCCTGATCCATAAATCGTGTATTTGACTTCACCCCAGGGCCCTGAATCTGGATCGTTTGCCTATAGGACAGGACATATATAAAAAGCTCAATACTTATAGCATAAACAATAAAGTGTGAAACATGCTCACATTGGTAGTAAGATTATTTTGATTATATTTTATCTGATAAATTTTAATCAATATAGTTATACTGGGAGGCAAAAAGTACAACCAAGGTGATTGGAGGTGATCCATTTAGATTTTTTTTCTGGTAGAGGATAACCAGCCAGGGTCTTAAGCTCATATGGGTGGGGCATATGTGCTGTGCTGTGCTGGGCGGGGATGGAGGTATAGGTCAACATGATTAACCTTGAGGAAAATTAAGCTTTTTACTCCACGCTGCGTAGCTTGGACATGTCCTCTCTTGCAGGATATGTACAGTATAATGGAGAGGAAGAGACAAATTCGCCAGTTTCCAATGAATCACCTGCCTGAGGTAAACATGTCACATGGATTTCATAAGTAGGACCAACAAAACAAAGGCAGGCAGCAGTGAGCTTTTTTTGTCTGGCAACAACCTGCTTTCATCTGATGAACTGTACCGAGTAATATGCATTTATTGGAGGACTGATGGATTATATAATCACTTTGTACACAGTGTAATAGTGATTGACTCACTGTTACAGACACAACGCTGGAGCCTCCAGGAGAGTTCTCAGGAACCCTGGCGATGTAATACTCAGACGTGAATTTGGGGACGTTGTCGTTGGTGTCCAGCAGGTTGATCACTATTTCAGCCGTTGCACTGAACCTCTCCGGAGTGTCGATCTCCACTGCCAGCAGCTGCACAGAGATTAAATCAGTGCTGTAGCTTTTAGTCAATTAACAACTAGTTCATTGACAAAATAAGTTCTTAATTAATGTCCTGTCATCAATTCTTGTTACTAGTAGTGATTTGTTATATACTCCAATTAAAGTTATTACACAATAAATTCTTGTACATATATTATTAATGATAATATTCAGGATTATATTTTAGTGTATTAGCATCTCAACATTAGCATTTGCACAGCTGCTTTGTAGCACAAAAGTTCACAAAGACAAAGAATGTTTGCACCAAACTTAATGAGAATCCATCCAATTGTTGTTGAGATATTTTAGTCTGGACTAAAGTGGTGGGCAGGCAGACACACTGACTAATCACCAACAACTTTGATGATAACATTATTTTCTAATTTATGAAAAAGAAATGAAAAATATTTGCTAGTTTGAAGATCTAAAATGTGACCTTGATGATATCATTGTAATCTGAACATCTTTAGGTTGTTGTTGCTGTAGGTTTGTTGGTCAGACAAAAAACAAATAATTTGAAGAGATCCTGTAGGGAACACAACTAATCAAAAAAACAATTAACAGGAGACTAAGAAAAGGGGATAATAATATTTAATATATAATATATTGATGATTATAATTAATAATTTAGTGATATATCAAATCAAACCCACCGTAAAAGAAAGGGTTGCTCCTTTTTCATAGTCAATGCCAGATGTGTCTTCCACAATGATGGTCACCTGCGCTTCATTGAGGACCGTCTGAGGAACCACTCGCAGCACTCGACTCGGCCCTACCAGTCTCAGTTTAAATTTAGCATTTGCTCCCTACAAAGGCAAAAAAAAAAACACGAAGAATATAAAAAAAACATGACTTAGTGAAGAAAATAAAAATATAGCTGCTCAGAAAAACAAGAAAAGATTCTTCAGGCTGAAGATGGTGTTGCAGAGGAAATCTGGGAATCCATTTACCTGATCGGAGTCATTGACGGTGATCTTAAAGCCTCGGAGGATCTCTCCTGCAGGAGGATGCTCATACATGGTGACCTCAAACTTGCTCTGCGGTCCGTTCTGTCCGTAAAAAGTCGGAGGATGGTTGTTGAGATCCACCACCCGGACCGTCACCGTGGTAACGTCATATTCTCCCAGCTGATTGTTTGGTCCTACCTCAGATGCCTGGTTATAAAATGAGCAATGCAAATGAGCAATCAGTTGTAATAACAGCAGGTTACATTTAATTCAGTGTAATTTCCAAGGAAGGAGAAAACATTACCTTGACTAGAATTTCATATAATTCATTTGTTAGCAGAGTTGGGTAAGTTGTCAGGGTGATGGCTCCACTGGTGCTATTTATGTCAAACACACCATCACTACCTGTAAGGTGATGGAAAACTTGTTGTAAATGTGTTTGATATGAACGCTGAAAAGTACAAACAATACAGCTCAGCATGGATTTTATTTCTTGTTGTATTGTTCCTACCATTCATAATGGAATAATGTATCGGGTTAGGGTTGCCTTGATCTCCATCTTTAGCGTACACAGTGAATATTTCAGAACCCTGCAAGAAAGAAGAATATTTCCTCCATGTAAATCGGCTCCATGATCACCTTCACTTGCATGTAAAGTAGAAGAGAACTTACAGGAACTGAGACCTCATAGACATATCCAAAGTAAGGGGTTCCTATGAAGGACGGAGGCATGTCCTGAGAATCAAGTACATTGATTGTCATGGTGGCTGTGGAGGTCAAAACCTGGTGCTTCCCCTTATACTTTCCACCTCCATCCTGAGGAAACAAATATAGAGGCAGAATGGAGACATTTATACTAGCCTTTGGATTATACTGAGTAGAACAGACTTACATTTGACAGTTAATGGACACACAATAAAATGTTTCTGGGAGATAGTCGGAGCATAAAGAGATGGTATACGCCACAGGGATCAAAACAGGAAGTTGAGACGATCGAGATTAAAGAGGAAAATGGATGGATTCTGGACAAAAAGTGGTGATAAAACAAGAATGGAACAAGGTAAAAATTAATGTTTTCTCATGACGAAATAGTCTCTTCTGTTCTGTGTTTTCAGAGACAAAGTACAAAATATTCTGTGGGTCTTGAAATATGATTCAAAATAGGCAAAAACGCTGGCACAAGGCATTTTCTGTTTTAAAAAATGGCTTGTCTAACGTGAAAGGATTTGATGGGTTTCTGTTAACTAGTTAAACAGAATCAGAAGGGAAAATAAAACACAAGCACTACACAATTGCAAATAATGCCTCATTGGTTAGATATGTATTTAAAACTGTGACATGGACCTCTTAATCCAGAAGAGGAAGCTGTAATTTACTTTGCATAATCATTTAAATTATGCTATTATTTATCATTTATTGGGACAAAATGCAGCAAATAATTCTTCATTGAATCATTATTGAGTTAAATTGATTACATTAAAGGTGCTGATTTGCATCCCAAATTGTATGTTACTTATTTACTAGACATCATTAAAACCAGGTTGTAAGTTACTCCACAGACACACAGAGGAGCTGAGGCTAAAAAAAACTATTAATAGTCTCAGTGAAAGGATTACACTTCAGGTTACTCACACTGTTATCACATCACCAGATTTCACTTCACAGAAACTGTGGAAAGTGATGGTGTTCAGAGAGCGTAGTCATTATCAGACTTTCCATGACCTGAGGCCACCATCATGAGTTGTTTGTGTGTTTAATGAATTGTTTCATGCACAAAACGGCACAAAGATAAATCTCAGTCCATTACACACTATCCATTTTCAGAATAAATGTGTGTCAAAAGCAATGGTTGTTGGGGATATTGATTGATAGACTCTTCTCAACTCATACATCGCCTCTGCTTAAATCGGATTAATGCTGCTGTTGAGAGCTGCAGATCACTGAATTTTCTACTGCTCCTAGTGTAAATGTGTATTGAAGACAAACGGTGTGACCTCTTACCTTTGCAACCACCGTCACAAAGTGCGTGGGTGTGGTCTCATAGTCCAAAGTCTCACCAGGTTTCACTCTTAAGATCCCACTGTGCCCATCAATGGTAAACTTGGCAAATGGTGAGGTCTGACAACGTATAAAGCCACACGATAAGCAGTGTTAACATGAGCACACTTTAATTTTAATAATATTTAGCCATCAAGAGCAATCAAGTTAATTTCAAACATACTTCTAATCAGCATTAACCCTTGACCTACCTCATGACCTTCTCTGCACACTTCCATTTGTCTCTCAGTTAACACATGCACAGTAACAACTACTGTGCTGTCAGCTGTTGGCTCAGACCAAACCTAAGCCCCTATTAAGCCTTCAGTGCCTTGCTCAAATGTAATTGAAAATTAATCCACTAAAGTAAAACCATTTCCAGACTGCTCTCTCGTGTGAGATTAATCTTTCCTTCCACACACTGTCCCTGTTCCTCTCCACATGGCAGAACAGCTCTCATGACCCCTGAGTGTTTGGGCCACACCAAGCTACTTAACACTGGAAAAAATATTAATTATAATGATATTAATGAATTATGGTTTTAAAATAGTGCACTGTAAAAAGAAATGCTATCAAATAAAGAAGTGGGAATTGAGAGGTTGGACTTGCTGCTAGACTTCAGGGTGAATCCCAGTAGGAGTAAAGAGCCAAGCTACAGCTCTATATGTGAGCAGCAAAATCTGCAAAAAACGATCAGCGTGAAATCGACTGGAGGTCAAGAGGCTAAAATACTGTACATAGAAGAGAAATCACAGCCTGGCTCCACCTAATGCCAGTGATGCAGTGGTCTGAGCAAGACAATATAAAGCATGAATTATATTTTTAGGAAATATATTAAAAAAAAAGAGAGATTTAGTGATGAAAATTCAAGGTGAAGCTTTCCAGGACGAACAAAACAACCTTGTTTTAATTCAATTGCAAAATTGAGTAATTTTACAAAGGCAGCTCTTCCCAACTGTGCATCATCTGTGTAACAACAAAGCTGTAGGTTACCTGTAGATAATATGAGACGCTGCCACCTGAGCCCAAATCTCTATCTGATGCTTGGACTCTGTAGATGCTACTTCCTGGAGCAGTTTTCTAGAAGAAACAAAGACATTTCATAACCCTAAAATACACCTTATTACATACTATTTGTATGACAGCAGGATTTATTGTTACGTATTATACTGAAGTGAGTGAATCTATTCAGTATGAACTGTACCTCTGGGATGTCAACGATGAAAGGCAGGTTTTGAAATTCAGGTGGTTCATCATTGGCATCAGTGACAAACACTCTAACTGTCTCAACAACCTGAGAGCAACAAGAACACAAATTAGCATAAACAAAAACAACAACAACAACTCAATTCACTCAAAGGCTACTTCCTTTTTCAGGGAGAAATAATCATTCGAAAATGATCAGTAAGTCTCCTGGTGTTTACATTCAGTCACAGTAGGATCATATATTTTTTCCAAGGTAATATATATATATATACATATGTATATATACATATACATATATATACATATATATATATATATATATATATATATATATATATATATATATATATATATATATATATATGTGTGTGTGTGTGTGTGTGTTTGTATATATATAGTCTAATGCAAGACATAGTACAATCAAAATATCAATAGAAAAGTAAAAAAAATAAAAAAAAAATACCTACTTTATTGCGGCCGTCTGTTATGCTGACGAGCACTGAGATTTCATCTTGTTTCTGCACAGAAAAGGTGAACATCACATTGAGTCGTGGTGGTGACAGATATACAGCAGCTTTCTTCAAAACTCATCGACAGGCTCACCTCTCTGTCGAGCTCCTGAATCAGAGTCACATTTCCTGACTTGGAGTCCACCCTGAAATACTCTTTAGAGCCCTTTTCAAAGGTCAGACCATAACGCACTGGATCTCCCTCTGGATCTGTACCATTCAGAATATATATCTGTGTCCCTATGTGGTGAAAAATGACAAATATAAACATGACAATCATGCACAACCTTTGTTTGAATTATTATTTCTTATTCAGTGTAAAGGGCATATTTAATAATCAGGTCAGATGAGCTACCACCTATGTTGTTTTCTTCCCATAAGTCGTATTGTACGTCACAATCCAAGAGGTATTACAGTGATTAGCTGGTGCCTCAACAACAATGTGATAATTTCATGTTTACACCTACGCATGGAATATGAGTACCAATAAAAACGCACTGAATTAGCCAGTTTTATTTTTTTTATTAACAAAAAAAACAAACCAGACTTACCAACTGGTGTATCCTCAGAGACGCTGAACAAGGCCATATTCCCAGTCGTACTGCTGGGGCCATTATCATAAAAATAGGGAGCATAGTCTGATTGTCCTTTAAACAAACATGATCCAAGTTATTTGAGTCTGAGCAACCCATTGCATAAAGCTGAAAAAATGTCTCATAAATGATCCATGTATTTTTCTATATTTTGCTCTATTTCTAATGGAAATACTTATGTAATTAACGGTTGTACTCACTTGCTAAAAAAGGGCAGGAACCCAAAGCAGGGAGGAGGATGGAGATGAATGATAAAGACATTTGGATTTAAGTTTCCAAAATCAGACATTTAGACAAGGAGTACAGGCAGCATGAGCAGTCTACACTAAGATGGAGATGCCCTCTGTGTTAGAGGATTAACCAGATAAGAGCAAGGCAAGAAGTCTTAATCACACACAAAGAACAACCAAAGAAAAGCAGAGCCTTACCTGAGGTGAAGGTAAGCAGGAGTAGAAACAGTAAAGCATGCGTTTTCTTTTCTTTCTTCATCCTGGTGGGGAGGCGAGGCTTGGCTGGCTCATGTGGAAGGCTTGCTGGAGGAGAGAGCGAGCAGCAGCGAGTGTCGTGCCCTTCTGGAGGCGTCTCGAGCAGCTCAGGAGGAAGAGGCTGGGGCAGATTCTCAGGCACTAATCCAGTGACGCATCCCTTCCCTCTGCAGACATCTTCAACCACACTGCTCTCTCTCCGATTCCTCCTGAAAAACTAAGTCTGGGCAGAGTTCAGTTTCACACAGTGGTGTGACGATCACATCTCTGCATACATGTGAAAATGTACACCTGAGACGCTGCATCCATAATCAGTTAAACAAAACATGATGAGACTTGGTTTTATATTTACTCAAGCGTAGACACTGTAATGTTTGTTTCTCTTACTTAATTGGTTTAAACACATGGTACATTTGGCTTCAGACACTGTTTTTTTTTCCAACTAGCTCATTAGTCACATGTACTGTATTGAGTCCCACAGGCCTCAGCTTCCCTGTGGCTGCTCTCTTTGGCAGCTCAGTGACCATCACAAGCCTCATATAAGAGGCTTTCTTTGGCCTTTGGCCTCAAATTCAGTGGGATACAATCCAAAACAGCGGACCTGATAAATAAAAAGCCAAAGTGGAAAACTTAATGATATTTTGATATTGCAATCATATCTAATGATATCTAAGAAATTAATACTTTTTTATTCTTTAACACAACCTTCTACTTTAGTCCTGTGAGAGATTGCACCTTTTTAAAAATCATATCCACTTGTCAGCACCTGCTGTTTTAGTGAGATGCGCTCACTTACAGGTGCAGACATGTGCACTTCCTGCTCTTGCTGACCAACACATGCACATGTGGCTCTGTGACACACTTACTGCCAAGAGGCTTTCTATGGCCTTTGCACTCCTTGAATGAATTAAACTTTTTGAGCTGCAAGCCTACTATGCATTTTTATTTCAGCCTAATGTCTAAAGAAGACTGTAAGAAATCAAAATGCTGCTCTCAAATTTGAGATGCAATCCAAAAATAAGCTGCTGATCGGATTAAAATTTAGGCTATAATGGAGAACGGAGTGTGACGTCTTGATCTTGCAATCACCTCTGATGACGACCAAACAACTCAAAACTTATCACACTCTCTATTTTCACACACAATTTCCACTTTGGCCCTGGGAGTTTTGCACCTTTTTAAAGATTAGATCTGCTTCTAAGCACACTTGCCTGTCCTTTGATCGAGGTGTGTTAACTGTATTGACTTAGTCTCTTAGAGGTGCAGACTTGTGCACTTCCTACTTTCACAGGTATAAAAATAGTGTGTGACGTTCAGTAACACACTCATGCATCTTACTGGTTGGCAGCCACAATGACAAATGTGCTCTGAGCACCAAAATAAACACAGAATCTTAGTGTTTAAAGCACATTGAATATTTAAGATTTAACACAGAAAACATATATGATGCAAATAAGTGCTTAATTTCAAGATGTCCTGCATTTGAAATTTGATTTAGGTAAAAGTATTTTCAGCAAAATGTAGCTACGGGATGAAAAAAGTATAATCCTTTAGGTCTACTGAAATGTATTTGAGCAGTTTGTGACGTTGAAAATGGTCTATATTAACTCAGATACATCAATTGAAATACCATAAATCAACTTCTAAACCCCAAAGTACAGCTCTCTCTCTCTTTCACACACACACACCCCCTGTCAAGCCTACATTAAGCAGTAAAAGCCTTGGACCCAAACCAAATATTGGTCATCAATCTGAAAATGACTGCCAGAGCGCAACTTTTATCCCCAGTAATGCTAGATCTCCACATGCTGCAGCTTTCCCCAATCTCATCCATTATTGCCCTCTTTATCCCTCCCATCTGCAAGCTTTTTCTGATACATAATACATAGGAATCATACGTATCCTAAACGTGATGATATGAGATTTAAAACACTCTCTGGCAGCTGTGTGCTCCACGTGTACATGCTTTAATGAAGCACCTGCATATTTACAGATGTTAGCATCTGTTGCAAGTGCCCTGGTTTGGAGGTTTAATTTTAGAGGAGCAGCCAGATGGTGGACAAGAGGATTAGCGTGCTAAGCCTTTGTCATCTGCTGCTACATACTGACTGTTTATAGGCAAATATAAAGGTGGGTCCCACTGGTCGCTCAGTCTGATCAGGGATGCTGAGTGTCGATGACAAATATGAAGTGGCAGTGAGGGACAAAAATTAATAACATTTCCTTACATTGAATTAAGATGCTGCTCCCTATTAATCACTTCAGCGCTGGTGGTATCACAGGTTACTACAAGGTCTGGCTGATACCTTTCCTATAATGAGCACATAACAGTGAATTATTGTTACCCCCAAACTAAAACAACAAAACACCATTGTATTAGTCCATTCTTTCCAACATTATCATATTACAAATATTAGCTTGCAAGAACAAGGACCAACTGAAACCCATGAATATTTTTGATTATTCAGTGTTGTTTTCAAAGATATTTAACTGACGATAAAAAGGACAATATAAATGATTAAGGAAGAAATCATAATAATCAAAAATCCTATGTGAAAGCCCTTTGATATATTAACCGCAGGACGATTATATGATGCATATAGATACTAGATTTATTGCCCCACCAAGCAGTCAAGAAGACAAAGTTACCTTTGACCACAAAAAACCTCAATCTTCAGAAATTTGCTCAAGTTGTTCCTGAATTACCAGGATGTGACGTACAGACGACCAAAAAATAATTTCATGAAATAATTTCACCTGAGAAGAACAGCACATATACATCTCTTAATCATGTTAATTATTATTTTATTTTATATATCTCAAGTTTTTGGAAACACATGTGAACAATTGGCTTTGTTCTATTCAGGTGTCCCAACAGGCTGTGACAGAGTGCCAGTATGAACAAGCAGGACCCTGAAACTGAAGCAGCTCAACAGAACTCAGCCGTCATTAATCACAGCATTTAACAATAGTGCTTTTAAAAATAGGTAACAGCAACATATGACAAAAAAAAAATCACTTTTGATTTGTTTATTGAGTGAGTGTTGAAATTGCTGTGTATTTTCTCAGAAACATATGAACTACCAAAGTGCAATATGAATGTATACTGGAGCAAATGTACTGTGAGTCTATGTGTGGCATTTTTGTTGCATACACGAGATATTCTGAAATATTCTTATCATAAACTAAAACACCATTAGCTTGAAATAAATACAAAGTACACCAACAACTTCTGAGGAAGTTATGATGACGAACAGATTTTACCACCCCAGGATAAACCAGATACTTCCACAGTCCAGGTAGGAGCTCTCAGTGTGTTATCAATGTATCATGTTTTGTCTTCTTTGCACCAAAGTGCAATCCTTTCTCTCACACTCTTGAAAAGCTTCCATGTATATTTAGCAGTTAGATTAGACTTGTCACTAAGAGATGACACCTTGTGTACGCTGCTAGTAATTAAGTATGATTTGGTTCTGCTGTGTGGAAGGTAAAACTGAAGCTAAAATGAATGCTGTTTATTTCCTTCTACCACTGCCGCCGTTAGCCAGAATCATCACCAGTCTTATGAAGATGTTCAGTGTGTCCATGTAAATCCCCATACACCTGTATGATAAAAAAAAGAACATGAGATCCAAACCTTCATGCAAGTACATAACTGCATGTAAAGTGTACCTGAATATTCTCTGAAGTGACTTACGCGTTAATGGGGTCGTATCTCTGCACACCATAGAGTGGGTGCGTCTCTGCCCTCTTGATGACCTTCTGTGTGTCATAGAGGAGGAACATGCTGAACAGCACCAGGCCTCCATAGATGGCCACTGAGTACAGGCCAGCTCCGAACGCCGAGGTGGGCGGCAGGAACATTGATCCTGAAGAAGATGGGAAGACTCACTGTGAGACTGACCAGTACAGATTCAAAGTGATGGCTCAGACGTGCATCACCCTAAAGCAGTTTATTTCACAACATTGGCTAGCTCGCTGTACATTATGCCACAGATTATACTTAAGAAACTTACAAAAGAAATAGCAAGTCTGATATATTGTACATAGCTGTGGTTTGCTGTAAAGATATAAAAACCATAGTATACCATAACTGACCAACAAAGCTATGTAATAAAAATAATTAATTAGCTGATTATAGTCAAATGCATGTATGTTGCCTATCGATCTGCTACTTTCCTAGAATTTCTACAAAAAAACACTGAAAACCTAGATGTGGAGATAAATAAGAAATATAAATACTTCTTTATCTGTTAATGCCGCATATATCAAGTACTGTTTCAGTGAGGTGTGTTCACTTACAGGTGCAGACGTGTGCACTTCCTGCTCTGACTCTGTCATGCACTTATAGCCAGGAGGCTTTCTATGGCCTTTGCCATCCTTGGTTGAATTAAACTTTTCGAGCAGCAGCATACTTTATGGTTTTATTTCAGCTTAATGTGTGCATATCTAAAACTGTAAGAAGAACTGTGATGTTTTGATCTTGCAAAGACGACTAACAACCAAAAATTCATGTTCTCTATTTTAACACAATTTCCACTTCCACGGCTTAATGAGACGAATCTGCTTCATACTAACCAATAGAAGAAGCAAAGACCACACCGAAGCCAACAGCCAACGGTCCGCCCATATTGAGGAACTTCTCACTTGGGGCACACATGGCCACTGTGGACAGACCTCCTACTATTCCTGCAGTGTACCAGGCAGCTCTCACCATTAGAGGCCCTCCCAGGAGAGTCAGGGGAGCGATGACAGCACCCATCACACCTTGTTAACAAATAAAGCAAAAAGATAACTGACCACCACACTCAAAACAAACAACAAAATGGACCTGTGTCATGTCTGGTGTACAGGTTTCAAATAAAACAGTAGCTGCTTCTCTGAGCCTTTACAGGACTGCCCTCTAGTGTCCAACAATTACATTACCAAAATGGTACAACCAAGCAGAATAATAAATTTTCATTAAACATTGTCTTACAAACCTGCATGGAACATCCAAGCGAGGTGTTTGGGCACTGGGCTGTGCTCATATGAAATGGACCTGACCAGCATGCCAGCACCAATCATAGCCGCAAAAGTTGCTCCAATAGCCTGAGTCAGAACAAATGTAAGGCATTCATATTAATAACCTGTACGTGTACCTAAAAATGTTGAATACTTTTAAGTCTCTACTGAAGTAGAAGAAGTATGGACATTACTAAGCCAGCTCCATGGTTTGCTAGCCTTTAGTTTAAATAGATAATAAAAGTTACAATGCACTGGGGACTTGTGTTGGGTTTACTTGCATTATGAAGCTTACCAGCCAGGATCCTCTCATCATCAGACCCATAAGGGCCGGGGTCCTGCTCACTGCTACAGCTGACAAAGCTGTCAGTCCAATACTGCCCGCAAAGTACATGTAGGTGGAGTGGATCCTGTCCTTCACATACTGAGGCCAGATACTGCAGAGAGTGAAGAGCCAGTTGAATAGAGCTCTTAGAAGGTAACAAATACCATTTATGGACCTGTGCTTCAAAACAAAATCAAATGCTGTTACAAAAAGCTCTTACTCACACTGCTTTCTCAATGGCACCAATTTCATTGGACATGCCAAGTCCATAGTAGCACAGAGCGCCAAGGCCAACAACTGCACCTCCAGCCAGGATTATTCTTCCCATACTGTCAACTACAGACACAACAGTTATTTTAGAATGATTCCCACGGCACTAAAAGGAAATATTATTACAGATAAACATGGAATATCACAGACAACAGGCTTGATTTGTGCCAAACTCCAGTTCTGAAACAGTTCAGTCTATGTTAAATCATGTAAAAGTATATTTCCCTAGTATATGTAGTCATTACTTTTAATGGCAGTATCTGTTGCTGGCTCAAATGCTGCTTCTTTGAGCTGCTCTCTGGTTGTTTTCCCACGACGGAAACCAAATCTGGCTTTAGTGGAATAACCCTGGTGAAAGAAAATCACACTTTAGACAAAAATTGCAACTCTTTAGTGGCTGAGGCAGTAAGACTCATCAATTGAAACTGAAAAACATCAGGAAGTGGTGTGAATACAAAATTTCATTGAACGTCATTTCAGCTTCTAGGTGTTTTGCTTATAGTTTGGCTGAAAAAAACTCCATGGCTAAATCACTTAGCTCCTATGCACAACCTTGGCAGAGGTAAGTGGCAATATCTGAGGCATCAGACTTGCTTCACAAACATTTAATCTGTTTCTACCCAGATCACAGTGGTCCAGAGTAAGAATGGTTGTATATATGTATATATTGTATATATATATGCTGCAGCTATCACTGAACTTACAGAAGTGCCACGAATGCCATTCTGTAAGTGTAAATTTTACTGTACCTGCTGGGGCCTGAGCAGGGGTGGGCAGGCCTTCAGAGTGGGTGCTCTCAGCGCTGGGGACCCCTGTGAGAGCACAGGACGGAGCCCGACAAGAGGAAGACCCCTCAGGCACGACAGCCTCGCCACCAACATGGTCACAGTACAGTATAGTTATCCTGTTCTGCCTGAAAGATAAACACAGACGTGCGATGTTATGTAATGTTTCAATGTTCACATATTCCGGTATGATTGGAATCACGACGCCAGTAAAGCAAAGATGCTAATAGTGAAACAATAACAATGGACAGTTAATAAGAGAAAATACACGTTGATATCATAACATTTCAGGTTAATTAATTAAGCTAGTCGATGTTAGCTAACGCTACACAAGCTATATGTTGAAGTCCCGTTTTCACGTCTTTAGTAACTTACGGTATTACAATGTTAAGTCTGATCAAATAAACTCACTATTATCACTGGAAGTACGTTTTCTGATATATATTTTTAGGAAAAATCAACGTAAATAAACGTTACATACCGTAAGAGTGCTGGTCGTGGTTAACCTTTCTAGAAACAACTGCGCAACTTCCTGACGCAACCGTTTTGCAACTGTCTCCATTACTACGTCATCACTAAGCGACATATTTGATGGGAATAGTAGTTTTAGGTTGGGTTGTTTTAATAAACCATAAATAGCCTATTGTAGTCGATGTTAAAAGACCTATTCAGGTCCGAGTGATGCCAAGATGTAAAAAAAATATTTTAAATAGTTGAAATAAAAAACGGCGTGTTAATGTTGTACTGGTCAAGGTAGGGCTAATTTAAACTACATACAAATCCACCTCATAAAACTACTATAACTTAGCACCATATCTAAAATGAGACATGCAAAATATTTTATTAGTGATCAACTTTTTATTGCAATTTTGTAGCAGATAAAACCACAAACAGTATAACACAAACAAGCAAATAAATATAACAAAACACGTAGCAACCCCTCCATCCCTCTCCCCAAAATGTATAGTAAAATGTGCAGAACAGGTGTCCAAAAATGATGTATCTCCTCTTCGAATGTAGTTGAGTAAACGACTAGTTGTATTTCTACTGAATTTAACCTGAATTGTAGACAGAATATGAGAACGCATTGTAATCATCCACATGCAAGTCAACTTATAATATATATGTACTTGAGACGCGCATTTTTCCACTAGGTGGAGTGCTTGCCTTTCCTTTTGTTGCGATAGTAAGTAAACATAAACTTTGTCAAACCTAACAGGCGCACATTAGAACGCTATCAGGCCCCTAACATTGTTTATTATGCCCTATGCGTGAATAAAGTTCGCCTTGTATTAATGACCGCAGACCACCGGGGTCTGTGAGGGGTGGTGGCAGTGAAGCTCCGCTCCTTTGGACCAAACTTTCCCATGTGATTCACTGAGACGCAACAAACTGTTGCACACACACTTGTCATTCAGTCCAGCAGGCAGCCTGACCTGCAGCCTCCTCAAACATGAGTCCATCTGATCCACAGGGTTCACTCACTACAACTAGTCGATTCGCTGATTCTTTTGGATTTGACTGCTTTTTGTCACACGAGTGAGGCATTGTTGGGAAGTAATGGAATTGATTTCTATTCGGAGTCGCTCTTTAAGGAAAGGCTTATCAACTTCACCCATGAACCGAAGCAGGATGCCTTCAGACACTGCAGCTCATCATGATGGTGGGTATGGAGATACTTTATAAATAACTGGAAGCTAATAAAACACCATCAAATGGCAGGACTGTTTAGCTTGAATGACATACTAAGAAAAAAATCACTTGTGGATCACTGACATAAAATGTATGAAAGTGTTTCTCTAAGTGTCTTATCTCTTATTAAGAAAGCATGACTTCAGTTTAGCCGGTTTGTCCTTTTGACCTTTGAATGTGATGCATGCTCTCCAGAGATCCACTGTTGCATTAAAGAAGTCTGACTTCCCAATGACATTTCTGTTCAAATTAACAGCAAAGTTGCTCGCTATTACTCTGTATTTACAGTTATATATGTGCATATATTGTTTTGACATGTATTGCATTACCACTACGTCTACTATTTGTAAAATGACCACATTGTATCGACAATCATTCATTAATCAAACCAGTGGCCTGCAGGCCATGCTCCACTCTCCTTCAAGACAGGATCCTATCAAAACCTCTTTTTGATGTCATCACATAGCCTTACAACTCTCTCTCTCAGTAAAACTGACCTAGAACAAACTTTTCAAACAAATTAATAATGATTGAACAAAGCTTTGTTTTCTTTTGGTAAATGAAAGAAAATAATCCATCACAGTACGTCTTTTTGTGTCATAATATTGAGGAATCAATCAAGATTGTACATCTTCTGCAAAGTAAATCAATAAATATGTTTACCAGATTGAATATCCAGATTGTAATGTCTGTATTTGGCTAATTGAAAAACTGAAGTAACAATGTGTGCCATTTTGAATATGTTAGTGGTGTATTCTGTATTAAAAATCATTATTTGCTTTGCCATTATTAGGTAAATCTATCAAACAGAGCAGTGCTCTGTTCATTGCCACTGAAATAGCTAGAGACCATGTTATGACTGGTATAAAATGAGGGTTGACAAATTTCTAACATCTCACAGTGTATGTAGTAACCCAGTGTTACTCTGTCATCACTTTTCAAAAGTCTTGTCATTTGAAAAGTCCTGTATTTTCTAGTCTGTTATTTTTGTATATTGAGACACGCTATCCTTTAATTATTATGGCTACATACTGTATTTCAGAGAGAATCTAAAAGACCCCTTTACCTGTTGTAATGGCACTGGAATGGGATATTCTGTCAACACTTATTACAAGTGTACACTTTACTCCACTCTCTGGCAACATGGGTTTAGCTGTGCGCTGTTTAATTTGTCTTTACATAAGATTTACATTAAATAAGAGGCAGCCATTAAAATCATTTGTAGCACGATGATAAATGGTGCAGTGGCGGTTTTGTTATGAGTAGATGATCAAAAGTGTCATATGCCTCAGTGGTTTGTGAATATTCAACAATGTCAGCTCATGTGTTTTCATTTTTTTTTTCCTCTGCGCAGCAGATGCAATAAGCTGAGATAATTGGTGTACATCTAATTTACCATACAAATGACAAAACCACAGACCACTTATTTTCTTGATGAATTGTGTGTGGCTTTATTTGTTTTATTTTAAATCATATATGGAAAGAACTAGAACTGTTTGAATACATACTTGAGTACTGAAAATTTATGTCCGATCAACTTTTCTACTGAAAGAACAGTTAAAGCTGGGGTTGGTAACATCCCACTGAAATAACAAAACCAGTGCTGCAAACTCGTAGCTAGTACAGTAGCATTAGCTCGAAAAGTCCCTTAATGTAGTCAGTAAAACACTGACCTTTCAGCACCTCAACAAAACCTGAAAGTTCACAAGTTGTGAAACACTTCTCCAAAATGATCATACGAAAATAAGTATCAAACATGGCTGTTGTTAGTACTCACAGCAACCAGCACTTGTGGAAGACACAATGAGCAGGTAGACAGAGAGGTGTCTAAATTAATTTGGGCCAAATTAAATAATTGGACAGGCTATTACACTCCTGTGACAGCCACAGGTATCAATCATTTATTGATTGCTGTCTGGATATAGAGAGAATTTCATCATATAGCAAATATAATACCCACCTAGCTTTAACAGGTTAATGGTTGTTTACACAGAATGTGGCAGCAGTACCAGTGTACTCTGAAACCTATTATTTACAGTGACTTTTCACTGCTTCAAGCATAAGTGTAGCAGCAAGCACTACGCAAACTGTGATTCTTGTGAATAATCATTAGGCCAAATAATGTTTGATGCTTTTCTTAATTTGTTCAGGTACAGTCACAGAAGGAAATAAATAGCAGAATAAATATGCTGTACTATAACATTAGATTTAATTAGATCTTCTGTGACTGTATTTGCACAATGTTAAATGACAAATGAAGAATTGGTGAGTAATTTCCTGTGGTGCGACCAAAAAACTGACATGGGTTAGTCACTGACCCTGTGACGTGGGGGTGACCTGAGAGGTTATGTTCTGCAATCTCAGCCCAAAGGAGGTTTAGAGTCACTCCTGTGTAAAGAGACCTCTGTGGTTGTGGCATGCGGCAGGGTGGTGCAAGACGGAGCTGATTTTTCCTCCCGGTGAAAACGTGTCTCAGTACACAAGCTGTCCACCTTTTCATTACACGCCGTTCCACGTCAACAGTGCTCTATTGGAGCTGTAAACTTCCCATTCCCCCTCAAGAGAATTTCGCACGCAGTGTCCAACCAATCCCTGTGTTTAGACTGCAGTCATTTGGACTGGCTTCTGTGCTCAGAACTGGCCAAGGACAGAAGTTGCAACAGGATGTGAGAACTGGATCTCCAGATGTGTTGAAACTCAGATAATCTGGCTCATCATAATTCAGAAAATGATGCATCATGTATCAGGCTTCCCACCCAGTGCTGCTTGTTTTGTGTCAGACACGAGAATACCTTGCTGTAGACAGTGAGTGAAAAGGTTGGTCTGTTGGCTCTGCTGATGAAGAGCAGCAGTTTCACTAATGTGTCGGCCCTGAGGCTAGACCTGCAGTCATTTAACAGTGATCCATAAGAAATCACAGACACACTCAGGAGTCTGTGCGTAGCACCTGAGCGGGCCAATAAACAAATGTTTTCACAAACCCAGACGTCTAATTGAGGACTTAAAAACACTGACTGTACACCCTCTGAGTGGTTACTTATATGCCTCTAAATTCCTAACATTGGCATTTTTGAGGGCGTACATCACACTGACACATTACCAATTTCCTCAGGGTGGAGACTGTCTCATTTAGCCGTGCCGTGTTATTGACCCTTTCACTGGCAGACGAGGTAAGATAGGATTATGCTAAAAATCCAAAGATTAGTCAGGGATCTGAGCCAAGCTACCATTATCTTAAAATATCAATTTTTGAGGAATGTGCAAAACATTTCTAAATGCACATAGGCATCATTAAATCCACTCTTATCTTTGACTACCCACTGCCTGCCCTCTTCAGAATAACACAGGTACTGTACGGCCTGCAGGCTCAGGGCGCTGTAGTTTATGGCTCTGCAAAGAGCAGACTCTCCCCTTCAATTTCAGCACTGTGCAGTTATACCTCTCAGCTTTAGGACATGTGTCCCCCTCGGTTGCAGTCAGTGTTTTAAAAGCAGAAAGACATATTATGGGGAAGCAGCAAGCCATTAGCCACCACCAGATGGTCTACTGTACCAGTAGCCCATGTCACTGTTGACAAGATCTCCTCCCAGTGTTGACAAGGAGAGACAGCTGGTAGTTTGGGCCACACAACTCTGCTACCTATCAGTGGGAGGTAGGATTATCACTTTAACCCAGACAACTGTTTTTTAAGCAAGCAGCTTTGCAGTTGTGGAATTACAGTTTAATTACAACATTGTCTTTGATTGTAGTTTCCCCACTTCTATTTCATTTGTGCTTTTGCAGTTGTTTCAACAAAGACTGACTCATAAATGCAGCTTTTCTGTGTGTAGCAACCGTCCATCCTGCAGGGTGGGTGGGCATGCTCCTGATATGCACTGGTGCACTTAAAGATAACACGGACTTCCTCGTGGGAAGAACTGGCTTAGATTCCAGACTAAAACAATCAGCTATTTCCTATTCTTATCCTCTGAAGATTCGATTTTTTTGTCTCTTGCTTTTTCTGGTTTTGTAGAATACAGTATGGTGATGGTGTGCATACATACAAAATATAGAAAGAAAGGAGGCATGGGAAGGAGAAGTGCTCTGTATAACCACTACCCTGACTCAGCATCACAGTGCAATTTTACATAATGCTACAACAGCCTGTCAACTTCCCCATTTCCACAAATGGTTAAAACAAATACCTTGATGTGTTTCGACAGAATGAATTGAGACTAAAGTAGGTTCACGCACCATCATGCTCAAATGTGCAAAATGTGTAACTGACAGGTTGATGTTCATTTCATTTACAGGATGAAACATTGCCTACAAAGGGGAATACAAATAACTGGAAGGCTCTTTAAGAAGGCGACTGGAGACTTGCAAGATTGGCAGAACCCATTAAGAAGCAGTCTGTAACAGCATATCCGGGCTCAGCTACATCCAAGAATGAGGATCAAATATACAATACCCATCGTCTTTTTTGTGGCACTTGTTATCATTGAGAAGGAAAACAACATTATCTCAAGGTAAGTCCATTTCAGTGATCAATGGAGTGCTTTAGTGATTCCCAGCAGGTTTGTGTGTGTTTATCTCATCCACGATTTAAGCAGATATTTTACAAAAATTGCTGTAGATGCCAAGTGATATAACATGGCTGTGACTTTGCCCTGTGGAATAATTTAACTCTGTGATACTTCTCACACTTTCAGGGTGTCAGATAAGCTCACCTTAAAACAGCCCCCCCAGACCTCTGTACAGCCCAGTGGTTTCTCCCACATACTGCTGAAGCACAATGGTTCCTTCACCTCAGTCAACAAGATGGACTCAGCCTTCACATTGATGAAGCGGCGCCTGGAGAACTACAGCCAGCACAAGGAGGTGGTGACGAGGGGCAGAAAGCACATCCTCCTGTTAGCCACCACCAGGACGGGCTCCTCATTTGTGGGCGAGTTTTTCAACCAGCAGGGCGACAACATGTTTTATCTCTTTGAGCCATTGTGGCACGTTGAGAAGATGCTGACGCTGGAGACAGGTGGTACCAATGCCACGGCGGCAGCCAAGGCGTACCGTGACGTGCTCCAGCAGCTCTTCCTGTGCGACTTCTCTCTGCTGGAGAGCTTCATCGACCCCCTCCCCGTGGACCACATCACCACCGCCCTCTTCCGCAGGGAGTCCAGCAGCTCTCTGTGCGAGGAGTCAGTCTGCAGCCCCGTTATCAAAGGGGTCTTTGAGCGTTATCGCTGCAGGAACAGACGCTGTGGGCCCCTGAACCTGACCATGGCGTCTGAGTCCTGTCTTCAAAAGGAGCACAGGGCCATCAAGTCAGTGAGGGTGCGTCAGCTAGAGAACCTCCGTCCTTTAGCTGAGGATCCACGCCTTGACGTGAAGTTCATTCAGCTGGTTCGGGATCCTCGGGCTGTTCTGGCCTCGCGCATGGTGGCCTTTGCAGCCAAGTACAAGAACTGGAAGCAGTGGGCTGTAGACGGGGATGTTCCTATTGATGATGATGAAGTGAGGAAGTTGAAAGGGAACTGTGACAACATCAGGATGTCTGCTGAGATCGGCCTCAGACAGCCAACATGGCTGCGCAGGCGCTACATGCTGGTGCGGTACGAGGACATCGCTCGGTTCCCCATGAGGAAGGCAACGGAGATGTACAGGTTTACTGGAATCCCATTCACTCCACAAGTGAAATCCTGGATCCTGACAAACACCCAGGCCTCCAAGGAGACCAGCGGTGTGTACTCCACACAGAAAAACTCCTCGGAACAAGTAGAGAAATGGAGGTTCAGTTTACCCTTCAAAATAGCCCAGGTTGTACAGAAAGTTTGTGGACCAACACTGAAGCTTTTTGGGTATAAATTTGTAAGCAGTGAAGAAATGCTAACAGACAAGTCTATTAGTCTGATTGAAGACAAAGTCTTTAACTTTTTATAGACTCTGGAATGACTGATATTTATTAGGGTATTTTATCCTGATACAGAGAGAGCTATATCTTTTCTGAGTGTGTGCTATTTAACGTTTTTTTTTACTATTTAAAATAGTTTGATGAAGAAAATGTATTGTTGAGCGGAAAATTCTATTGAAGGCTATGTTGAGACTTTACATATGGGTGAAAATAGGAAGCTATCTTTGTTTTTGCACTCTGAGTTATTTGTTATTCTCTGTCTAAACTGTATCGTTGACTCGTCCTGCAAGCCTGTCTAACTTTAACTCTTTAGCAGATATAGGACAGTCCCAAGGTAGACAGCTGTGAGTTTATGAACGAGAATGAACTGTTTCAAACACTTCCAGGAACCTCTTTCAGTTATGTTTGTTCAGCAACTTACAGTAGACTGCTTTAATGTTAAAAAAGAACTTGAAACAAAATGTTTATGCTATGCCAAAATACAGGAATTGCTTTGTATAGCTGTGCTTATGGCAGGAAAAGGAAATACCAATGTTTTGCCAGGTAATTTCTACACACAAGATTTAGAAGCAATATAAATTTATTTATTTCTTTTTGCTAAAAGTCATAATGACTCCAGTTCTGAATGTGCTCCACAGGTACTTTTCTTGCACACATATACTGTAGTTTGCTGTACATGCATGTTGGTAATTGGCCAAAAGTTTTATTGAAGCTGTCCTCAGGATTGTGAGGACCCGTTCTGTAAAAACAGATGTATACGCTGCCACTGTATGCAAACATTCCAACTGCAGCTGGTTTGCAGGATTGTGTGAGGTTTGTCAGCAGGTCTGTCTGTTGACACAAGTCTCTTGGCTGGTGATAAAAAGACTAAGAGACCCTGATACTCTGGCCTGCCAGACTGTTTGCTGATGTTCCAGTCTGTTCCTTTTGCTTTTTATTTGTTACAATAAATCTTCTTTTACATGACCTCCAAACACCTCTCACTTTTGGCATGAAAATACTGCACACTTCCTCATTTCATCAGTTTTGTCAGTTATCTTTTTTTAAATGGTAGATAAGTGGTTAAGAATGCAAGGAAGCAGATGTGGCAGATCAATGTAAAATAAACATCCATGAGGTGTGAAATTATTATAAATACATTTTTGAAATTTCAAAAAACGTGAGAAAGGTTAATATTTAGTCTGAGCATCACCATGTCAAATTTCATGGCAATCAAGCAGAGGGTTATGCTAGTTTGTACGATGTGTCGCACAACAACAGTGGAAAACAAAATACCCCCCCCAAGTGAAAAGGTTGGAAAGCTGATGGAGTTCCCATCATCTGATAAGCACTTCTGATAGAGTATACTGGCTCATTAAGATCTTCCTGTCATGTGGTTCATTACCAGTAATGCCTCACTTACTGACAGTGGCACGCACATGAGCTCAAATGGAATCAAAATAAGGAATGGTTTGGATCTTCTGAACTTTGTGCAGGTTTCTCTTCACTTCTGGAGAAACCAGCATTTTCAAAGCATCTCCATTTTCGCATCTGTGTAGTGAGAAAATGTTGGATGTGCACAGACAGACAAAAACCTGCCACAGAAAACCCCGCCATGAGCTGTGTCTGATGTCTGGTGTGATATCACTTAGTTGTATACTCAGGGCCCTGGTGGAGCCTAAATCAAGCTTAAGTCCATACATGGCTGGTCCATCTTTATTTGTGTGCATACAAGAGTTGAGTGTGTTTAATACTGTGTAAAAAGTATTAAACACTTAAAAAGAAACCTTGACAGTAAATTTAGTAGTTTTAGTTGTGAAACACGACCACTTACTGAAGCCTCTTTTGATTCTGGTTGAGTGGTGAAATGAAGCGTCTATTTATTTGTTTTTTTTGTTCTATCCAATCAAAATGTTTAAGCCTCCGGCACATGGGCTACTTTGTCTCTGAGGCAGCACGAAGGAAAGATACTGGAGTCAGCTGCCTTCCTTCTTCCAGTGTGTTTACCACTGCGGGCCTTGCTATTTAAGTCTCCAAACCTGTAATTACCAACTTTACATATAATGTGGTCCAAGTCATTTTCAGCCACCTGACCCCACCCGCTTACAGAAACACATGCAAGAAGACAGCTGTCGTTTGTACAGTCTTCCTGCCTCATTCATCATTCTCTTTTACACAAATAGTGCTTTTTTTCTTTGAATATGTATTAATTCACTCATTTGAGCTGTCACACATTGCCAAGCAAATCCCCACTTGAAGCACATTGACTCATATCATCAGATCATTATCTGATTAGTTTGCACTGGTTGTTCTATCTTAAGAAAGTGTTCCCAGGTCTGCAGCTTCAAAGGAGTCTAAACCTAATGAGAAGAGGTTCAGCATTCATAAACTCCTCTAGTGGAGTGGCTTTATGTGGGATGTGTGGAGGGTGGAGTAACTGTATGGTTGGAGCAAATATAGAATAACCACTTTCTGTGGAGTTAAAGCCTTCTCACTCCCCTCTGCAGTAAAACGAGAACATTTAGATAACCCCACCCTCCCACTCGTTTATATGGTGCCCTGCCACATCAACCAATAGGGGTTTAAAATATGCAAAACTGGGCGGAGTGTCTAAGTGATACCTTGCTGTAAAATATGTGATAACCAGACACAAAATTTAGTTAATTCAGACACGTCTCAGAGCTACGCATTAAACTCAAGACACTGCAGGCGATGATGATGTTGAGGAGGAGACATAAATCTCAGTACGCAGCAAATTATCTCACACTGAGGAATGCACTTCATAAAACTCAGGTTGTTGCATGTGATAATGAGCAACTGTGTTGAGGGTTGGACACAGAAATTCCAATGCATGACACTCACTGCATATGTGCTGAGTGATGAGGAGACAAATTAAGTGGTTTTCATCCATCATATAAGTGTTGCATTGGAAATGTCACTATTATTGAGTTTCCTCTCATCTTTGACCATTTCACAACTATACATAAAATCCATATGGGTAGTTTTCCAGTGTATCAGCAGAAGTTGCCTGAAGCAGTGTCTTTTTTCGGTGGCAGACTTTGCATAGGAAGCACTTCTTGTCCAATATCATGCTGCTTCAAATAAAATGCAGGCAATAAAAGCTGTTTTTTGCATGCATTTATTGACACTGGATCAAATGTCACAGGAACTGTCTCGCTGTTATATAAAGCCAGACTTTTTTCCTTTTTTTTTTTTTAAAAACAACAAAAAAAAAATGAGCTTCAACAGGAAATGGTAACCTGGGGATTTATGAGTGCTGTTATTTCTTCACATACAACCATAGACTGACATCAAAGATCTGATGTGGTTTGGTGTTTGACCTCAACATACTTTATAAAAGCAGCATAAAAATGATTAAGATCACCAGTTTAACAACACAAACATTAATAATGTATCTACATACAGTACAGCTTTTGCAATCTACAGTATGTGTCCAGTAATCTTTCAGGTAGAAGTCAGCAACTGTTTCATCATGCTCCGTCATAGCAGACCTTTGTGACTTAACAGATAACTTACTGCACTGAGGCTGACCGAGCCTTTGCCAAAGAGGAAACGGATGTCCATTTCCCTGATTTACATTTAGGAAAAAAGTGAAAAGTGTCCATGAGATGTGGTCAGAGGCTGACTGACCGTTACAGCCAATAAAATGTATAAAGACACACAATAACAATAATTGTGATGTTTGTAATGTCTGTGGTAGCTTAAAAAAGGCAGAGACCACTTTTCAACCTTACAATAAAGTCTAGACTTTTCCTCTGAGGTGTTTGCCAAAAATATGCTGTTAAAAAAAATGAAAGTGAAAATCCTACTTCTTAAAGTCCCAGTGAAACGGAAGTTTGAGCATCTTTAGCTCCTACACTGAGAGTGTTCCCCAGTGAAATATTTAAATGGTTCAGAGTTACTCGAGGGGTTTAAAACAAATCCTTCACAGTTTAGAATGTGCACGATAGAGCGTTTCAACTGAGTTGCATTGCTAGGCAACGACTTGTCATGGTCCATGGTCACTTCCTGTCAGCTCATGTCCTTCACATTCATGATGACAGGAAATAAACGGGATACTTTATCTGTTCAATAAAGAGCTACAGCACAGCAGCCTCCTTTATTGCTAAAAGTTGCAAATTAATTAATAGATTTCAGAAAAAAACATTGGTTGACACTAGATTATGTAAGCATGCATCATATTTTGTGTTACAGAAAAAAAAGATTGAATGCAGATATGACAATATGAAGAACCCATTGTATTTTTTGGCAAAATATGATCTAAAAGGTTTAAAAAGAGTTTTCCACTATGTCTCTTATAATGATACAAGTGTTAAGTCCATTCATATTTATTTATTTCAACTACTTTGTGTTTGAATTTTGTTGACGCTTTATGGTTGAACGTCACCTCGTCCCTCGAAAAGTTTGAGAGTACTACAAGGCATGTGAAAAACGACTGGGGTTACACAAACACATTGTAATGTCTCACTTCCCTACTTGGTTGTCTCTCAGTTTGCATTTGTTTTCACTGGAGCGCTCTTTATCATTTCGATTATGATCTCAGTGTTTACGTACAGTCAACCCCTCTACCCAGTCCCACAGGAAAACATGAAGCATTACTCCTTCTCTAAATTTAGACATCTGCTCTAGTTTGAAATAACACTGACGTTTCATGGTTTTAGCAATCTGGCATGACATTTAGTTGCAGTCAGCCCCCTGCTTTACAAACAATGGTTTTGTGGGAAGGGAGAGAGTTTAAGTAAATACTTGAGGATAGGTCAGCTGGTGGAGTGAAGAAAACGAGATGACGAAGTGCTGCTCTGATTCTCAGTGAACAGGTGTCATTCCCATAATTTACTTCACTTTTTTTCAATGAGCTATCATTGAGCAGATTGACATGTACATATACTATATTAATACAATATTATGTCTTATGAATCATCCAAACTTAAAGTGAACATCTATATTAACTGTGCTGTGCCTTACTAAAGTACTGCACAGAAGGTTTCTCGAGTACAAGAACGAGAAATCTGAATCAAGGTTTGTGAAAGAGCCGTTTCCTCAGCCAGTTCTGGTGGGCATAGCACACCAGAACTGGCTGAGGAAACGGCTAACACAAAGCTTCAGTCTTTCCTCACATCAATACCTTCTTTTGTGTTAGCACCAAACCAGAGTGAAGAGGTCTTCAAAAAAATGTAGAACTACTGAACGGGTTGTACCATTTGTCCCACTCTGCTGGCTTCGCTCCAAATACAGAGTAAGTGTCTTTCTAGTGCCACGATTAGTCTCAATAAAGCAGGCATTACAGTTTAGGGCTAAAAAAGAGGCAGAAGGCGCAGGGCTGGCTAATGGGAAACATTAAGCATCAATAGAGAACATCTTCATTTCCCGTAAGATGTGATGCTGATGCATTTACCAATTATAGATTGATCTCCAGCCTCAACCGTATAATGACAGGCCTTTTCGTTTTTGACGCGGCAGATGCTGTGTGAGCACCAACCATGTGATGCTGCTGCAGGGTGTCCCAAATGAAAGAATCCAACAAAGATGCAGAGAGATGTTTGTATAGCAGACCAGAATAACCACCGGAAACAGACAGCGAGAATCCATTTTTACACGGAGGAAATGATGGTGGAGAAACTGAACCACAGACTTTTTGAAAAATCTAAATTGTGGGCTTTTCATTCCCACCTTTCTGCTCACTATAAATCTTTCCTCTTAAAGGAGAGGCTACAGAAACAAGGAATCATTTGTGCTCAAAGTGGATCATGCACCACCGACCGAGGAATGGAGAGTTTATTTTGAGTTCAAGTTGAACAATAATTACAGACTGTGGCACCCTGTTGTGGGATTCAGAATGGAGTTGCCATAGCAAACATTAAATATAATTTTATATATTTATTATAGTGTGATAATTTTAATATAGTGACAAAAATACAGCCATGCACTATATTAATGATATACCTATGTCCACATGTGACCACAAACCACAGTGCTAAAATAACTGAACGCACCCCTGTCCAGTGTGCTATGTCGCAGCAGGCCAGCATTTAACCCATAAAACAACATAATAAGGATTATATGGTAATTTGTAATGTTTGATGTCATTAAAATAATTATAACTGATGATCACGAGAAGTCAAACTACCTACAGCGCAGACTAAAATCTGTGCAGGTAACTCCATGACATCAAATTATGGTGTTTTTGTTCTTCTCCTTGTCTTTTGTCTTTGTGCAATGAGAGGCAGAAAACAAGTCAGCCCTTTACTCACGTTCTTTGACTGGAGCAGCAGGAAGGGACACATTTTCATAGCTTTGCCCTGGTCATTTCTCGTACACAAAGCTACTCTATTTCAAGTGAATGAGGCTGTGGTTTTATGCCGTTGGTGGGTGCAGATAAAGTACTGGTAAAACAAGTTATATAAAGAGGCCAATGCGTCTAATATTTCATGGAAGATTCTTGTCAATAAAATGAGGTCCACTTCCAAAGGGGTCATCTACAATATGTCTGTTTGTAAATCAAGGTTTAAAGATGCAAAATAATCGCTTGTAGATTCTGTTGCGTATAAAACAAAAAATATAAAAATGTAAAAGACAAGATTGCCATGCTGAAGCTTTCTACCGCCATACCTCTCTGAGCAAAGTAAAGCATTTTTTTTTTTTTTTTGTTGCTGTGCACCTGCGTGTCCCGGTGAGGACACATTCAGGTGTGCATACTTTAAAACAAAGAACAGAGAAGACTCATATTATTATTATTATTACAGAGGCAGTGCAAAATGGACGGGTGCTACACATACCACACAGGACAACAACCACTGGCTTCAGAGCGACGTCCCCCTGCAGCTACAAAAACATCTGCGAGGCACTAGATATATGCAGAACAGGTGGCGAGGCCAAGACTCTTCATTAATGCCTGATGACAGACGAGCACACTAGTTGATTGGACTGAAAGCGCTTTTCTCCTCACGACTCACGACAATGAATGGTTTTGTGTTAAAGTATATACTATTAGCAGTTAAGAAAATGGACACGTTGGATTCAAGAGATGACAGGTTATTGGTACATTTGGTTCCACAAAAAAAAAAAAAAGAATAACATTTTTTTACAATCAAATCTCCCCGTTAGCGTCATGTCTTTCAGTACAGTGACTGCAGTGTTCTACAGTTCACATTACATGCATTTTGCTTTTATTTTAAGCGACTTAGAGTCTCTCCCTCACATTTTAACACTCTGGAGCAATTTGTGGCTCAGCTTTTTGCTCAAAGACACCTTTACATGGAGGATATAAGAGTCAAGGGATCAAAGCAACGTGGCTAAGTCAGTCTGCTACCACCTGAGCTACAGCTGCCTCTACTCTCCTTTCCCCTCTTTCAACCACCTTTGCAGTTTGTCAGTTGGTGCAAGAAGGAGGCCCCTCTAAGGGGGAGACACACCTCTCTTTACTTTTCCAGCTGAACGTCTAGTTTCTTGTATTTAGCATTTAGGAATTTGGTACAGTTGATGTGTGGAGGGAGAAACACTGAGTCACCTTTATCTGGGTTTTACATAACCACCATTAGTTTGCAATGCGCTGCACAGAATCATGAAATAATGAACTTCTTTTTCTTTAGAATTGCAATAGAATTTGTGGTGATATTATGAATGAATGTAATTCATTCAGGACATTTAGAAATGTGTGGTTAAATGGCATCACGTAAAATGCAAACAAAATGCCAGTGAGTAGCTACAGGCAGCGAGGGCCTCTTGCATGCCTCGTAAATGACCGGTCGCTCACAGACAGATAAGTCAGTTCCCATGTTTGCCCTTGACTTTTCTCTTTCACAGATGCTGCTAATCAAATCTCTGGCCAGCTGACTTGTAACCCAGTGCCCGATAATCCGATTGCAGCGGCTTGAAGCAGAGGAAGCAGTGACTGTGGCCCCGGGGCCCCTCCAGCTGGGACACGTAGCTGATGATTGGTTAAAAGAAACGGGTTTGTAGTGTTTGATGCAAGGTTTGATGCAAATACATGAGCCAATCATTTACTGACCCAAAACCTTACTGTTGTTGTGGCTGAACAGGCGACACATGCTCTCTAACTGAAGGGGAATTAAGTGTTACAATTGAGGTGCTATGATGAGGAAATTACCCTCTTGAATTGTTGAAACTCTCCATCTGAAAATTGCAATATTTACAAAACACAGTGCCTCCCTTTAATGTGGAGCCATCAAATTGAATACAGTATCTCACATGTATCCTTTTACATGTAAGCTAATTTCACCTGTTATATCTATTGTGCAAAAATAATTACTTGAATGTTGATTCTAGTAACAAGATAAAAAATAGACAACCTTTATAAATCTTGTATATAGTATGTATTAAAATTCAGAACAGGGTTCATGCATGACATTAAATGACCTTGGTATAACAATATAATATAATCCTCAGTAAGTGTGGTGCACTTGTGCTGGTTTCTTTATAAAAAAAAACGTTACCACATAAAACAGCTAATAAAACATAAACATCTAACATGACTCCTCTTGTTTGTCTTGTAAAGGGTTGTCTTGGCTACATCTATTTTGCAGTCTCACTTTTTTTGAAGCATGCAGTGCTTTTTTTTTGCAATTGATCTTTGATCAAAATTTCAATATTTTTAAATCAGTACGATCCAAAAGAGAAATCATAAATAATACAGCCTAAATGACCGACTCCTCACCGTGAGAGGCCGAAAACTCTATAAAGGCAGAATTACACAGTATAAAAGAGATAATTCACATGTTTGTGTTTGGAATAAATACAGCACAACATGAAGCCCTTAAAACTTACTAACAGTTTACGTGCAAACCTTAAATACAAGCACTATCTCCAACCTTCAATTTAGAACTGCAAGTAAAACCAAGCAGCCTCTGGTTTTACAAAATCAGTGATTTAAAAATACAGAAACAGCTCTGAAAGAGTGAACGAATCCCCAGTACCATATACAACACTGGACGTGTGGCTTGGGTGACAAGCTAACAGTTTACCAGAGAGACCACCAGAGGAAACCCAAGAGAAACGTGTAAAACCTGCTGCTGTACTGTACACACACAACAACTGAGAATCACTGTGAGGAGTTCTATAAACTTAAATAAAATGCACAGATGATATTGTTGAAAAGATAATGACAGCACCATCCCACGCTCCTGAAGGAGATGTCTGGTCACCTTTTGACCCTGTAGAGGTCAGTGTGCGCCAACATACAGCACTAATAACTCTTTTTCCAGCCACAGTACAATGATTCATGCCAAGTCGACATTCTCACTAAGATATATTCTCAACATCGCCGAGCCCTGATCTCCCCCTGACAGCCTTGCACATGCTCACATATTCTGTGTTGACAGATATATGGGAAACTGTAAAGTGACTGAAATGGGTTACACAAGCTTGTAAACACGGTTTACAAACACAAAAAGTTTTAAGCATGATTGCGTGACGGGCTGCGATCCAGCTCTGATGTCCCCTTGAATTTTCTGATGTGTCGAGTTTTCACAATGACCGCCACTCTGAGTTTTAATTGTGACTTCTGCATAGTTTCCTCTATGATTGCTTCCTGATTTTCTATAGAAAGGAAGTGTGAGGAATTACCTCTTCAAAGGGATGTGTGCTCCACCAGCACTAATCCTCAGTTAATGGCCAGTAGGAGCAACAGACCCCAACAACCTCACATCCTGCAGAGGTTTCATGTACATAATTCCTTCGCTAGATTAAAAAAAACCCCATAACAAATAGTGAAAATAAATCAGCAAGCAGTTGCAGGAAGGAAAAGAATAGTCAGAAGCTGCATCCTCTCCTGATGAAGACATTTTGCGGATAGTCACAACATCAACCTGATTATTGTTACATAAAACCTATTTTACAGTTCTGTACATCAACAAAGCCACTAAAAAAGTGAAGTAGTGATTAATTTTCCTTTGTAGGGTTGAGGGTTTGTTCCAGTGACTCTGAGAAACAAGCACAGCTCTCCCTGGTGGCCTCAAGCTGAACCAACAGACCGTAATTGGACTCACAACCCTCCAATTTACAGAATTAAAGAGAGCCGTCAGCCTATTCTGCTGATTTATGCTCAGGAAGAACACTTTTTTTTTTAGAGAGAAGACACCAGATCTGTCTGGGGTTGACAAAAAAGAAACTTGAGATTCTGAAATATAAGCTACTGCTGATTCAAAACCATTAACATCAAATCATAATTTTAGCCCATTTAAAAAGAAATTTCCCATTAAATGACTCACATTTTGCTGTGGAACATTAACGCACAGCTTTCCTTGCAGAAAGAAATCCCCCAATTAACGCTTTAGCGCTTCAAAGACAAATATTTACTCTAATACAAGCACAATTAATTGGTGAAACATGGATGTCGTTGCTGCATACATGTAGAACAGATGCCACGGAGCCTTGGGGAAGCGCAAACACTTCACATTCACTTCGCTGATCTCTCTGGCTGCTTTGCAATGATGTAGCATTTGTTCAAATTATTCAGACATCACAGTTTGTGCCGTGTGACCTGTCAGCCCTCATTACAGAGCAGAAGAAGCATGTTGATGGTTTGAAACTAGTTTTGTGCAAATTCAAGGTAATCTGTGAAGAAAATGGTTGTTGAAATCTATTTATATTTAAATTTATCAAATATAAATGACAGATGTTGAAATATTTCCACTATTTCAGTCGTTAAAATCCCCATGAGTCAATGCTTTCCAATATGTTCTTGATTTATTAATGAATATAAATGAAAATTGTGCTGTTGATTTTATTTATACTACAGATATTAATTTTTTCCTGTGGTTGTAAACACTTTGATTGGTAATTTCTAAATTATTTGTGCTCCTCTTCCAATATTCATGTCCTCTGTAATGGATATCAAGACAGTTTTCAGCTAATGGTTTGCAATAGCAGGACCCAAGCTCTACGAGGAGACCATCTATTGGTCGAACTGTAAAAATGTTCAATCTTTAATCATCTCACCTTTTGGCTAATTCATAATTTAGTGAACTGGGAGTGAGGCGTTTAGCTTTTCCTGGCTATGGCCCGCAAAATGAAATGGTGTGGAAAGTGTGAGGTCATTAACCTGTTACAGGTATGTTCTCTCCTAATATTGGGGATAATGTATTTCAGCCAAGTGTGACAAGAAAGAGGGAGAAGTCATCCACGGGCATTCGTTTTTAGAAAAGTTCATTTGATAACATTGGGTTATGAAAAGTTAATATGGCTTTTAATCAGGAGAGATATCCCTTCATATCTGGCCGAGATTTCCACTCTGCTGCCTGTGGACCGATAGAGGAAGAGAACGAGATAATTTCACATCATCCTCCACACAACGTTCATTTACAGCACTGAATACTGAAGCTAATCATTATTTCTTTGCCATAGTAACATAAATGTTCAACTATGAGGTATAATAAGCTTGTAACGATAAGATTATTGTAAGTAATATTAGTATAAGTATTGTAAGTATTCAAGCACCTTTGTATAACAGGATAAAAGTCATTTCTTTTTTTAAATTTGTTATTTGCTTATTAATGAAAATAATGTTTAGTACCAGTAAGTCCAGTTCATGTTTTAAGGCTTTTGGGTGACAATTTAATATTACCGTTTATTGACTTTCACTGAAAAAGTTGTTGTGAGTTTAATACACGAGTTTATAAATTTGCCACACAATTATATATTAATATCAGAAAAATCTTCTTTTGGATATAATTTTTAAACATATCGCCCATGAGTTACTGAATCTACACTGCAATCGCAGAACTGGAAGAGACATTTCAGTTATTTATTTCCTTTAATTAATAATATTCTTCATGTTTTTATTTAGATATGTCACCAGAATTTACAGCTATTTTAATTTCCCCCCTGTTGTATATAAAATAGATCACTACCTGAGCATTGAGCTGGATCATGTGGTTGAAAAATTAAAAATCAAATGTTCAAATCCAGTAACTGAAATAGTAGGGCTGTCCTCAACTAAAGAAAGTCTAAGTCAACTAACATACACATATGGTTTGCTGACTAACCACTTAGTGACTTTAATCAACAGATCTGTGAAAGTGCGTTTCCCTACACTGAATGGTACAAAAGCATGATTTTATATATTGTGTTTACCACAAAAGTGCTCATATGAAAATCAATAAATCAACATGAAATAACTGACTAATCGACTAAAGAAAGAAGGTAAAAATGACATATTTTATCAACTAGTCACTATAAAAGATGAAGAATATCTTCAGTGTTCATAGCATATTCAAATTTACATTAAAATTGCATATTATTTGGGATTTCAATTGTACTTTGTTTCTTCCTTTCCTCCTTTGTAATGCATGTGACCTGGCTGCATAACACCACAATACCCCACAGTCTATTTATCTCAATTACAGTTTGTATGTGGCAAACGATACAGGTATGTTTGCATTATAGTACATACTATTTTGCATCTGTGTTTTGCCTCAACTCCTACATACATCTCAATACACTTAATGTTTCCTGACGCTCTGTTTGACTCGGTGCAGACCACGCCATAACTCCTGATGTTTTTTTATCGATCCTTCAGCTTCGCTTGAATTTATTTCTACAAGTCTATACAAATCTGTTTCTGTGCAGCCTATTGTACCAGAGGGGTTAATGTATTACACAAAGTGTTCAGATCAGGGATTAGATTTCCCCCCAATTCCATCAGTCAATTCTCGGTGCTCTCCAGGGCATTCATCATTTTGACAGTTGCAGATAAGGCAATTATTTTCCCCGAGCAACTACAAAATGTAGACAAGTGCTTCTGTGACAGTGTGTCTGTTTGAGGGGGGAACACAAATATTATTCCACCAGTCAATGATGGCACATATTGCTTGCTACGAAGCGATATCCTCTGTAACACAAAGGAAACAGATGTTATGAGCATTTCTGCGTCCTAATGCACTTCAGCGTTTCATCTTTACACAGTGGGGCTCCATACTGCGATTCAATAAGAAGTCTTTACACATGGCTTGCTGTTGAGGCCTTGTTTTCTGCAGCTGGAGTAAATATTTGCTCAGTAATAAAGGCCATGATTGTTTTTATGGAGCTACATGAATGTTCTAATTGTCATTTAAATACCAATTTGATTTATTTTTCCTGACTCTCTACAGAAAATCTGCTTCAGAGCAGCCGCAAGAAAACACAATCAATGTTGTATTACTGCATTATGTGCATTATAGTTAACTGTAGCACATCAGATATTAAAATATATATCTGCATAGCAAACTGAGCAGCCCTAACAAGCAGTGTAATGAATGAATATGTTTTCACAGACAGTTAAAGTACAGTTAGAGCACTTGATATTCATATAAAAGCTTACAATGTCCACCCTACTGTCCTGAGATCTGTTCCCTCAGCATGAGTGCTAAATGTTTCAGCTCAAATGAGCGAGCTGCTGGCTGCAGGACGGCCTGTGATCTCTTCTATAAACCCCTGGGGGGCAGCAGAAGACCTTCATTTCTGCAGCAGTGCAGCTGTTCACGGCTATCACCGTCACCTACTGCTGAGGCTCAAATCAGGACACGATTCAGGCTGCTGAGATACCCTGCCAAAAACAGATAAAGTTTGCTCTTACAAACAAACTAAAAGTTTGTTCTTTCTTCTTCTGCCTTGGTCTGTTTTTGTCAGATCGCAAAAAATGTACAAAAAGTCATAGGTCAAAGTCAGACTTAACCAACTAATGTTAAAAATCTAGATTAATGCTCAAAATCCCTTTAATGAATCTATTTTATTTATTTATGCAAACTAATAAATGCATAAGAAGAGGTCGCTGTCAGATTGCCAAGAATATCAGTCTGTTGGCATTCATTGCACAGACAGACATTAATGAGCACAATTGTTCGATGTCAAGTACTAAATAAAAGCATCTTAATGCATAATGACACTACTACAATTAAGATATGTTGAGGAAACAATCAAATCTTAATAACTTGACTTCCTACTTTTCTGTGACCAAAACATTTGCATGGGAAACAAGACAAAGCAACACAAGCCTTAAGTGCACTCTAGGTGGATTATGCTCCTTATATGCCATAATACCTTTCATAAGAGTATTATAAGTGCCAGATTTTGAGTGGAAGGCGTTTTTTACTGAACCTCTGAGTTAATAAATGTGAGAGAGCGGAGGCAGAGCAGGAGGATGACGTTAGGCTGAGCTCAGGTCTGTCATCGGATCAAAGTGGGAACTTGTTCTCCCATCGCTGTCAGCACGTTTTAATGATCGTTGAGCCGGGCCAAGCTGTTCCTCCCTAAAACTTTCCCATACCAAGTGTCTGATAGATTCACGGCTTAATCATTAACTTTCACTTAATTTATCTGGAGAAACATTAGGCTCAAATTACAAGGGGGTTTTGGCAAAGGTCGGTATCATACAGCAGCTGACATGTCTGTCCTTAAAAATAAAGGAATATATTATAAAAAAAGACACTGAGCAGTGAAAAAATATAACCGCAAAGAAAATGTAACTTCATTATATTTCTGTTGGTCTGCGATGGGATGACTGGACTGACTTTAACCTTAAATCTGCAGAGTGGAAAACAGGCACTAAATATTTTGACGGACAACTTATTTAGCTGTAGTGAAACATCATCTTTAAAAAGTAAAAAAGAGCAGACATTTCAGACTAAAGGAAGGATGTGCCATGTAAAATAAGACAAGAAACATACCCTTGAACCTGAGCCATGTACAATAATTGGATAATGTCAAAATATAACAGTGCATCTCTTCAACATTATGGGCTAGATTATATCAAGCAGTATGCCATCTTGTATAACGCAACACTAATGTGCAGTTTTAAAATGTCACTGCTAACTGGCATCAACAAAACAAATTCATTATTTCTTTGTGTTCAGAAAGCCAAGAGCTCCTTCAGCAGGACAACTCAGTTTGCAACAGTAAAATCCTCAATTTATATATATATATATATATATATATATATATATATATATATATATATATATATATATATATATTTACTTCTGTATGTAGATGTAGTGATAGTGACTCTTGGTGCAGGCAGGACTATAGAGAGAAACTGTTAAATAATGGAAAAAATTATTCATATAGCAAAAACAGTGTCATACTGGACTGACAAAGGTTTCATGAGCCCGTTTGAGCTGAGCTGCTGTGACAATAAATCAAACACAGAAAGAAGGCCGAGGCCTTTATGGGGAGTGCCACCCATATATTGACTGCACATCATAGCAGCCCTCCTGTAGAGGCTGGATTATAAATCCCATTTCCAAAAGATATATGGGACTTTTGATGTGCCAGACCTGCCTTTATTTCAGTCTAACCACGTTTACGGTTTTTTTTCCCCCATTTACACTTGCATTAATCCCAAAAATGTTTCAAAGTCAACTTTAAAGTCACTGAAAAGAACTTTTCATATACGGAAATTAGACATCCCATACAAAACCAATAGCACTGCTACTACTTGCATAAGCATAGTTTTAGTAACACTTCTAGTAACACTTCTAGTAGACCTATAAATTAGCTTACCCCTTTTTGTCTGAAAGTGTCCGGCCCGCCTATACGTCTGACTGGACGCATGGTGCATGTAATGAATGAGATGGCTGGTAGGCCTCTACAGGACTCAAAAGTTGTTTCAAGGAGAAAGAGAGAGAGAAAAAAGATCAGCCAACAGATGATGAGCAGAGAAACCAAGCTGAACCAAGGATCGGCCCCTTCATACTGTCCCGAAAGTGACTCTGTCCCAGCAGAAACTCTCATCACATTAAGGGTTTTTTATAAGGGTTTTTTTTATTGTAGATCTGATGTGTCCACAGAACCGATTATCGCTAACTAGAGACAAAAACTGTCAAGTGCTTAAAGTTGCTTCTTTGTATTGCGTAAACTTTTGATCAGATAAAACTGTTAAAATGTATGCTTACTATACAGAAACTAACATATTGTATTTGGCAAAGGTGTAAAAAAATATATAAACAATTACGAGCATCAACGACACAAGATTTATCCTTAGTATTTATTTTTGGGAAAATCAGGGATTTAATAATGTGGAGTGATTTATTTTTAGATTTACAACACTTTGGTCTGCTGAGCACTGCTTGTTAAAGTTTGGATTGTGAACAAGAAATGAAATCAAATTGGATGTCCCCAGCAGAAATACATAGCACTGTTCAGATAACTATTTATACACAGACAGACTATATACAGACAACATTTAGAGAAAATACAAGTGAATAATGAAAAAAAAAATAGCTTAATGTGCAGTTCTTGAGTGTCCTGTTGTGCTGGATGACTTCAAGTCTTAACTTCTCACCACTAAACTCTTAGGCTGCACAGATTTATTATGTCAGACAGGAATACTTTGTGACACTTAATGCCTCTATATTGTCTTTGCGTAAGGAAAAATATTTACATTTCCACTGCATGGATTTTTGCTGAAACTATTACTGTGTCTGGAGTGACTTATGGTAAGTTTACAGTCAGCGCTTTAGAGCACAGATATGCACACAGACATATAGAGAGGGAGCTAAACACAAACTCCATGCACACACCATCCTTCAGAGCCATTGATTCTGTTTTGAATAGTGTATTTTCTCCTCAGTCTAGATAGTCTTGCCACTGCCCATGCTGTTAGTGCGCCAGGCGTTTTCAAACTCTTTACATCCATTACATTCCACTAGGTAAATACCTAATGCTGGAAACATTTGTCAATGTGTGCGCCTGGCTGAACAGAATAGATTATTGGGGGCTGAGTAAAATACAACGCATTTCCAAACAGCACTATGCCACTGACATATTAAAAAGTTTCACACCAGACCCCGTGCAGCTTCCCCCCTCCTGCACCGAGGATGTGTAATATTTCAAGGAAATAAAGCATGCAAACAATGGTAAACATTCTTGGTAAAGAAAAGGAACGTCAGTGAGCAGTCAGGCTATTTCTGCCCCTTTAGCAGCAATATACAGTATATTTTACCACTCTTAGATCCTCTTCACGTTTACTGTTAAGCAGAGGGATAATTAGCAATACACAGTTTATTTAAATGGAGAGCCGTAAAATAATTCTTCAGCTGAATCACCCCAATGTAATTTGCAACCATTTATCCCAAGTACAGTGTATTACAACTCCCTGACTTACTGAAGTTGAAGTCTTTTCTGTTTGCCTTTTATTAAATTATATTTGGGACTATTCATTTATATCACACCAGCTGAGCTGAACTTTTTGTTCTACTTTTTAATCTTTTATTCAGCCCTTTTTCTATTTCTGTTTTATTCTTATTTTTTTTTATTCATGCATCTTTTTATATTGGCCTGTGTTTCTTTGATACTTGTCTTAATGTTTTGACAACATTTGTCACAGACTGCAAAGTATTTTTGTTCAGACTTTCGGTGGAAAAATGACCTAAAACTCTGCATTGCAGCACGAGGTGATTGCTTTGATTAAACCAGGTCAGAGAAGAACGAAACCATTTCCTAGAGGAAAACATTGCATTCCTATCGTCTATTTTGATGGAACCTGTTGCAGAAACATTTCAAGCTCATTCCTTCAATTACCACGGCATTCAAACAGGGATAAGTGACTCATCTTCTAACACACCTAAATAGTAATGGGAAAGGACCAGTTTGAGTCTCATTAATTGGATTAACATCTCTCTAAAATGGCTGGTAATAACATGCATGGAGCAGTGGGAAGTCTCTGAGATGTGAGTTACTGAAACGATGTCAACTTTTTTTTTTAACTCAAGTAATTAGAACACTGTCACACCTAAATATGGAAAAGTGTTCATTAAAGTGACACAGTATTGTCTTTGTTGGGCGGAAAAGCATCAGATTCGTTTTAAAGTTGGTTTTTTTTCTGTTCATTATTGCCCGTCCTCTACATTACTGGGAAATCTAAAAACATCTGCACAACAACTACAATAGTTTAAGGTCTGACAATGGGTAAAGGTCGAGGCAGTGTTTAAAGTCATTTTAAGACCGCAAAATGGAACATTTTTTACTATTTTTTAGAAAAACCTTGCAAGTGTAGCCTATTGTTCTGGTGTATATGTATGTTGAAACTGATACAGGCAGAGATGCATTCTTAGAAAACATTTCTTAACATTTACTACAGCATGCTACTGTAAAATAACACATTTAAAGGACTGTGCAGCCTTGGGGATAGTCTTTAACTACCGAAAGTGAAATAAGGTAGCTCATATTTGCATGTGACATAAACATATACTGATAGAAAACTCATTTCTTGACATCAGCATGCCTCTTGTCTATGCCTCTTTGATCTCCAGTAATTGATAGAGAATGGGACTCCTGTGGCAGAGCCACTTCAACAAAGATAAACAATGAAGAGCAGGCACTAAGAGTGGACAGGGGTGATGTCGGGTCTCTTATTTGGGTGTGTTTCCATTCATTCCTTCGATATTCCATTCCTGGTTCTGCTCCATAGGTTTGTCTATTGTGGAGCGCTGAATGGGTGAGCGCAGGAGTGACTCTTCTTCCGTTAATTAGAGCTTTTTGCAGCTTCCGCTCCTCAAGGAGTCAAAGTTTAAGCAGCGAAGAGGAGAAAAAAGAGACCCTCTGTGCTGCTCTAACCTCAGTTCTCCATTGTGGCTTCAAAGACATGAAAAGGTGTAGTTTACCACTGGCTGGGGTGAAGGCGGCTGCAGTGTTGGAGTGGTTGAGGCTAAGGCAAACAGTGAAGAGTGAGATTTTTCACCCCAGAGGTTATAATGATAAACTACAGGGATACGTTTTGGTAGTTTTAGAGGCATTGTTGGCATTTAAGTAACAAGTCAGGAGCCATTACTTCAGTATTTCTCGAGGAGCTGTCGTGCAAGTGAAGTGCTGCACATCTGATTATGAAGTTCATATGGAGTTGAAAGCGATGAGACATTCCAAGGACTATTATATGCATACTGATTGTGCAGGAACCCTTACTTGTCTTTACACATGAAATGACCAATTGTTCGTGCAGGCTTAAGTGATGCACGAGGAAAAGGAGGAAAAAAAAAGTCCTGGGGTCTGTAATGACATGTGGCTATGGGTGTCCTTTTATACCTTGAGAATCCCTTTGCCTCATTAGTTAACACACTTTCTTAGTTTTGAACAATACCTTAGCTTGAGTTCTCCCAGCAGAAATCCCCCCGCTCAGTCGATATTTCCAGGGCCTGCAGCAGAGTTTCAGAGAGAGGGCCCTTTCCCCCCTGTCCTAACAGCTTTAATACTTGTAATTATCTCTTGCTGGGGGAGGCTGGAAATTGGATTAGGGTGGTGAGTCTCAGCTGAATGAATTACCTCCATCTCCCCACTTGGTGGGCCACACACTGATAAAGTGCGGAAAAACGGATTTGGATTCAGCCTTAGCATTCATGGCTTCCTTGTGGAAAAATGAAATTTTCCAACAGAAGGGGCCAGTGTGCCAGCAGTATCTGTCCACAGCATGTTTCATCTGCTCCTGCTCTTCTGGAAATGCAATTACCTGCGTTATCGGGGCCTAAATGGTGACAGTTTGGCAGGGGAGCAGTTCCACCTGCCAAAGGCATCATCCGACGGTGTTTTTGTTGCATTCAGTATTCTTTCTGTTTGAAATTATTCCTCCTTATTTCCACCTGTCAGGAGTGAAACAATCTGCTGATTTGTTTACAGGTAAGATGATATTGTCGGGGATAGAAAGTAATAGAAGAAACAGATATACAACCCTAACTTTAGCACCTCATTATGTTTCATTTGTGTTATTAATCCCTATAACTCAATGTCATTCTCGTACGTTTTTGTAAATGTTAAACAAAGTAAAAACATCATAAAAGCATCATAAAAACGCAGGTATCGCCAAATGTTTTTTATGGCTGCAATATTTTCCAAAGAGCAACGAGCTAAAGCTGAGAGCAGCAGAAGTACAGAACAACGAAGCAGAGAGAAGAAACAAACTGAACAGCCAATAACAATGTTTTATTTCTGTACTGTACCTCAGCCTTCACTTGAATGACTGCACATACAGTATAGGTTGATACTAAATTATTTAACAACAGCAATCCAACTAATGTTCTACATGTGTTGTTTCTCTCTGAGGGGAAAAGCAAAGCTCTTTCAGAAGGTCTATTAAATCAATATGTGGGAAGGCTTGCCGCTGTGGATAACTCACCTCCAATACATCACACAAAAAGTGAAGGGAGTAATTAAACTGCTGGATTTTACACTTCAAACCCTCGAATGCCAGAGCAGAATTCATGTTCTGTGCACTGTTTCCAGATATATTTGTGAGATAAATGGCTCCAAATTGGGATTTTATTAGACATCATCAAACACTTCCCTAAATGTTGTGTCTAAATGAAGTGAAGATTACCTCAGACTAAGCTGAACTAAAGAGATAATGCTCCGAGGAGAAGTTAGACTTTCACTTAATTTGGAAGGGAGCCAACTTTGTTTCCCTGTTGTTCATTAAGTAGTGGTTTTAATTCGGTTTCATATTTAATTTCCCGCTGTGTCATTGTAAGGAATCAGATCAAACAGAGGACAAACTAGCCCTACATACCCAGCGCTTGCTATCAGACACCCCCCTCGTCTTTTCCACTTCCCATTCTTTTAACCCCCCACTGAGGACAATCCTTGAAGGTAGATAAAAAGAACAACAAAAGATAATTAAATCTAAAAAAGGAGGGAAAAATCTCTGCTTTCTCACTCAAACAGTTGGGGATAGATTTCAACACAGTAAGGGTTTGGCTAATTTATACAATGGCCTGATGGGAGTCCTTCAACGTTTACACTCTGCCTGGGACATGGATGGGTAAAGAGAAATTATATTTGCCTCTAATTGTTATATGTTCCTATTTTTATTGTCTTACCTTATCGCACTCCCCAGCACAAATAAAACACACTTTATTTGCATTTGTCCGATTGCAAGACCACCAAAAGCCAAATGTGAAAATAATTTATGATAAGATTATCAATTTACAGCTGTGCCGTTATCAGGGGAGTAAAGATTGCTTTGACGTGCCTTGTTGTTCCAACTGAAACCTGCATCCCATCGGTGACAAATCTAAAATTATAATACAGTAATGCTTCACATAGACCTAGCTATTTAGGCGTGAATTTAATATTCATTGCTTTTGCAGCTTGGTTGGTTTTAAGGTGCTATCACCCTTATCCACCCTCTTCCCAACCCCACCCACTCCCCAACATCGCTGCCACCTACACTCCTATATCCACCAAACAGGGGCAAATGGCAGTCACTGGGACAGACAGACACACACACACACACACACACACATCGAGCCGTCTCTTTGTCCCTCCCTCCTTCACTCATTTCCCCCATTCTCTTTCTCCGGCTGCCTCTCTCTGTCCCCCATCACTCTCCCTGTCCTTGTTTTTGATCTTCAAACGCTGGTAGGGATAATGACTACAAATCAGGGATGAAGGTGAGTGATCACAATGTGGCCCACCCATCCCAGCTGGCCTTTTTACTCCCCTCATATGATGCATCTTCCTGACTCTTTCTGAGAACCCGCTGAACTGCACCATGAGCGTTTCATATGGGGTTCACAGGGGACTGAATACAGTTGGATGGACTCAGTGTTTTTGACTTGATTCCCCATAAGCAGCGTGGAAACTACAACATTTCTTCATATGATTGGTGTAAAAACATTAGGAGAAAGTCTATTCTAATTCAACAACCTGGGTCTTACTGACACTGGTTAGGCCATTATTTTATTGCTATTTGTCGACTTTTATTGTTAATGATGGAAAAATTGCAGCAACACTGCACTCACTTTGAAAAAAAAAAGAGTGTTTGAGAGGGTTTTTCAACCTGTGTGCTGCGGCTTCACTGCTTGGTTTTAAGTATTTTTATTTCATTCCATTTTCATGCATATTATCAGTTTGAAGATAAAAACATCTGAGTGGAAATGCAGAAACTTAGAAAAAAAATCCTCAAATATTACAAAAAAGTTTTTATGCTTATCTGGAAAAGTTGCTGTTGGCAAAGTGCAAAAAAACAGACTTGTCTAATATATCATGACCGACATGTGAACCGAAGCTTCAGCACCACTGGAGAGACCAGGGGTGCAGCAGTTCTGAAAGTGAAAGTGAAACTGCAACACAGAAGTTCAGGATCATGTCTCTCTGTCCCCAAACCTACTAGTACTGTGATCGCTGCAGACGAAGCCAGTTAAGATCTCAGTGCATTATGAGGCAGCGCTCTCAGGATAGTCTATTAATGTATTTGACTGGTTCACTGAGAATGACATCCTGTCTTCTCCCAACCTTCATGTCGACAGAAAACATTGCAAAGCCGAGGTAAGATGTGACGAAGAAATCATACAGCGCCAAGAGAATCTGACTGCACTTTCACATGATGAATAAATGACACAATGATGGTGGATTTGAAATGTTGACTTGATTGTGTTTTGAAGTTGTTAAGGCTGAAACCGGCTGTGAAAAAAGAAAAATATTATCTTATCCCTATCTATAGGATGGTCGAGTGTACTGAATGCAAAAGGAGACAAGAAAGGAAGTACTGAAAGACCTTTGCTTAGCATTTAGAGAGTTCAACCAGTTCCTCTCACAGCCACTTATGTAGACATCCAGATCATTTCACTCAGTTCAGTCAGAAATTTTCCAAAGCAAGAAAAAAATATCTTACCACAACTTACCACTCTGTTTAATGGCACCAAAAAGGAGAAGTAGGAGCACCTCAGTAAACCAACTAATATTAAAATGGATGGAAATATGCATCAATTGGCATCTTTTGTTGATTTTCTATAAATTTTCTTAAAATATCAACATGACCTTGACCAAAGAAATTCTTTTAATTTTAATTTCAAAGTCAATTAACACTTTTGTTGACTAATCAGTTGATTTATCTGACAGATAAAAAACACCCCTTGACTTTACCAGAGTGTATTCATAAATTTCTTGGAAATAAGTCATTCAGTCTAGCATAAAAAATAACTAATCGATAAATAAATCTTAGTTGGCTCAGACCAAAGCAACTGATTAACTAACTAACTTAAAAGGGGGGCGCAGCGCTACACATTTCAGTAAATAAGCTACTGAATACATGAATCATTATAGATAGATGGATAGGAATGATGGTGACACTCAGTCCAGAAGATGAACAAAAACACTATAAAGCGCGCTGTTTGCCAGCAGATTTGAAGGACAAAATTTGATTGATTGCTACTAAACATCCAACCTTTGCAGTCCAATTAAAAATGCAGCAACTTCAAGATCTCCTTTCTGTTTAGACGTAAAATTAAAAAGTCCAAGCACCAGGAGTCCTATCCTTTCACATCATAACTTTCTAATGGGCAGTATAGATGATTCATGCCAATCAAACATCTGTTCTGTATTCCCCTTGTCAAGAGGAGCACCTGTTGACCTCTACCTGACCTCCGCTGGTAAGCAATGCGGCGGGAAAGTGGGACTACGGTTTCCCGTTTCAGGCAGGAGGACAGAAAAGACCAGGAAGAGGTAGTTTTATGACCACTGTTTACCTTGGTGGAGGCCTGCCTCTTTTCCTCTTTTTTTTCCTTAATGTGCCCGGCAAAAAAATGTTTCACTAGGGAGCAGGAGGTGAAATTTTTCTCATCCAAATGGATGGCAATTTCCCACCATTTAGCACCTGAAGGTAATTAGCTTGAAGAGATTGCGGAGTGAGAAACACGTTCATGGAACATTAACTCTCGTACATTCTCCAGTTGCAGGGAATTAATAGGAAAGATTAAAGTTTAAAGAGAGCAAATGCCATTACCACACAAACCACCTCTCTGTGGCACCATCTTGGGCTAACTTTTCCCCCTCTTTATAATAAGTCTGTATTTCATGATGGCATCGAGGTCTGGATTACAATAGCAGGTAATAAGTGGTGCAAATGACACAGTTCTGCAGGTTTGCGATGCAGTAGTATATGAGACAATGAAGAGCCTCGATAGCCTGCAGCTTCATTTTTCTCCATAACAGCTTCCTGCCTGCTTTCTCTACCCTCTGATGTGATATGCTAATAACCAACTCTGCATCCTGTTAATGCAAACCTCAATTTAACTGAGTTCTCAATAATAAATTATTACCTCAAATAACACATCAGCTTTTCTTTATGTACAGTAGTTCTCAAAGCAAAATAACATCTGAGGCAGGTATTTTATGTGTTCATGTATGTGGAGTGCAACGTGTGTTTATTCTTCTTGGAAATAGCTAAAGTTGGTTACAGTGAATGGTGTATTTTAAAGATGATCAAAACCACACCATAAATCATACCTTCAGATTTAAGTGCCGAAAGAAATTAAATTGAGACATGGTGGAATTTATTGCCCAGAAAATCCCATTCTACTATCTGATTCAAAAAGTCCAGTCCTCCAAGCTCTCGAAAATCTATTTTCCACATTTTAATACCCCGCATAACAGTCCTCATAATTCATTCGACTGTGTTAAGCACAGTTTTATTAGATCTGAAACAAATTTTGGTGGGGGATCCTATAGGCCATTAACCATGGAGTAATTTTATCCTTGTTTCCTTAATGATGCCATAATGGCGAGTGAATTTCTTAACTAAAGCCCAAAGAACATTTTGAAGGTCAGCTTCATCTGCAGACTCCTTCATGCGCTTCTCTGAGAGATTGGAAAAGTCGGAGATCTTTGAAGAGTCATTAATAACGCTAAAGCTGAAGGCCTATTTGCGTTCTCGCTTTCTACCTTTTAATGTTACAATTTCTTCCTGCTCTTTCCCTCCTTTTCCTCGCTTCCCTCTGTTTTGCAGTGTCTCTCATGCAGAAAGAATGGAGTGCTGAATGAGAGGGTGAAAATGGCAGCACAGTGACATACAGATCCCAGATGTGGTGCCTCAATAATTTAAATTTTATGCCTTTGTTATCACTTTAATCATTTTCTTTTTCGTTTTGTTTCAGTGGTCGGAGAAACAGTTGATAGGCCAAAATGCCATGGGAACAATTTTTATTTGGTGTGTGGTGCAAAGTCTAATTAGAATTAGAATTTTGCTGAGCCTTGAAATGGTTGGTACTTTATCCTGATCGCCTTAGATATTGTTCGAAGTCAGTCATTTGTCATAGCAGAGCATGCTGGGAAGGCTGCTGCTAATCAAGGCTCCATCTCCTCCACTCTATTTCTGCTGCCATTGCACCTCTGTCCAAATAAATGCTGTTGGGTAAGGATGAATGCAGTCTTGGCTCTGACACTGAATCTTATGGGAGCCCTGTGATGCAGCTCAGTTAAATCTGACTACAACTGTTCAAATAAAGACTCAACATTACATTTGTTTAGTAACATCTCTAACTTTGCTAACTTTTATTAATCTATCTGCTGACTGCAGCTGTAAATGATGGATAAGAGAAGAATGACGTACTCCAAGGTGATAGGTGGCGAATATTTGGGACTGTTCATAATGCTTGTTTATGTGATTGCAAGCTAAGACAGATTTTGTGCGCTAATTGAAACGAATCACATGATTATGACAGTGTCTCTGCAAGGTCACTGATCCTTCCGGCAGGTCCCCCTGTAAAATGACACACCTCTGAGCACGGCCGCTCCACCCCCTGAAGATTAGCCACATAAATAAATTAGAGCCAGGGACAAAGGAGCACTAGCTCCCATGTGAAACCTCAGTGCTACTGGTGGAGGCCACAAGCAGTGGCGTTTTTGTCATTGTCTGTCAGGGACAGAGGAGTATTTCTCCAGAACAACACAAGCATTTTATCCCCCCGTGAGCCAAGGGTCTTTAAAGAAACTGAAGCTGACAACCGTTAACGTTTAGAAATGTACCAATAAATGGCTTTTATGCAGACGTATCCCGGCGCCCTGGTGGCGCACACTGTCATGGCCAGAGCTGCTTTTCAAGAGTGTCAGGTTGAGTGAAGCTGTCAGAGCAGTTAAACCAAAATAAGCCCCTCTTGAGACCTGAAGCATCTATAGGTGCTTAGGTGAAACCACACTGCCTCATTGTGTGTAGAAAACTTGGAATCACTACATTTATTTACACACTTTATGCATTTATGAAAAAGCAGCATGTGCACCATTCGTCAAAGTTTCCTGTTACCTGCTCCTGCAAATTAAATAGCTCAGAACAATTAATGAAATACTGTATTTGTTTCTCGATATAAACAAATTCAAACATGAAACTGTTTATTTTATTTGAACTACAAACATAACAATTATGAATATGACATTGAACATCAGGACACAGCTAAAGCAGGAAACAATAAACCAACAGAAGTATTTCTATGTTGTAGAAGTGGCATTTAAGAAGATCGAAACAAATGATTTAAGACTATGCTCGTACATTAATAGACGTCCAATGCCAACCTCAAAAGGTCTGCTTTGTTCAGATCACCTCTGTGAAGAATTGCCTGGAAGCCACAGCCTCCCTTGGGCTCCTTTCTTCCAAATGTTCAGAAATTACCTTTGGTGGAAAAAGACCTAACATGGCAAAATGTACCTTTAATAGCCAGAGACGTTTTCTTTTTCAGCAACAAGTTTAATTGGGAAGAAGCAGAATTCACTTTGAACGGGCAGAAAAAAATAAATCGGTGTGACAAGATGATCGATTACCTGTAACTCTACCTGACACAGAAATTAGGGTTTTTTAATGATGGGCTGCCTCTTCTTGGACATGAAATTCAAATGCTCTCCCAAAGTCTACCTTCAGCCATCACTTGTCTCTTGCGCTTGTACGCTCCAAACGCAGGCACTTTGTCTTTGTCACCGGAGAAAGGACATTGTTATTACCGACATGCCTTTGTATTAACCAGTTTCATTCCTCTACAAGTAACATCTCATTGGTTTTACCTGTGCTGCTGACTGGCTCACATTTATACAAGATTATATTATATGAATTTTGTTACAAATATTTTCTTTATTTGTTTATTCCTAGGTTGGTTATACCAAATGCTCTGAAGAAGAAATAGATATTATATGATTTTTTAACAAGATAAACAACTGACTCCAGTGCAGTGCTGACTACATCAGTGATCAGGTACATCCTTTACTTCCTATGTATTTAATATATTTTGACACTAAAATAACCATCCATGAAGGGGCACTCATTTACAGATCATAAAATCCACATATTTCTCATTTATGACCGTAAGATCTGCTTAATGTGACACTTTTCTTGATCAAATTATAAGATTAAGTGTGTCAGAGGAGTTGTGAAGCTAACAGTCTCGGCAGGAGGATGGGTGGTGGTGGGGTGTGAGGTGTTTGCGGCTCGGTCGCCTGTGAGAGTAGTGATGCAGCTCCCAGCCGGCTGTCCACATGGCTGGAGGTATTGATCCAGTTATCATTGCTAGATCATCACTATATAGACTCGGCAGCACACAGAGCTGGGACACTGACGGGAACTTCACTGACTGACTGACTGCCTGGAGGAAAAAAAAAAGCTAAGATGCTGTGCTGTGGTCCGGACAAACAAGAGCAGCGTTCAGGCCAGGGCCGGTCCCAGCTTTTTTAAGGCCCCCACCACCACTGCCACCAGCAACCCAACCTCAACCCTGTTCTTGAAATGTGTCTGGCAACAAATAATCAAAATTTACTACTCTCTTTTTTGTGATTTTACTACTTACTTATTTTACTATTTACTACTTACTTTCACTAAATTCTATACAACATATTGTACGCAAAATCATTTAGTTGTCATAATCACATAACTTGGTAGTATATTTGTAAATTTCTTATCCTTTCAGAAGCCACTCCAAAAATCCCAAACCTGCTCTAGAGCCCCTAAATTCCCAAACAGCATTGTTATAATTGCAAAAATTGTTGTTCAACCACCAAAATTTCATCAAGTACCTGTAAAACCTTTTACTGTTAATTGTTTATTTGTTTAAACTTAAATTTATGACGTCCTCTAAATTCTGTTGTCATTATTTTTAAACATGCTCTAGCATTCAATTTTTAATGGCATCAAAATAAAAAAAATCTTAAAATCCATTCATTTGTTCTCCAAAGTCTCCAAATTGTATTTGCTAAATGGGTTATAGGAAAGAAACTTTATACTCCAACGGTCTAGTCGACTAACTCACCACTCAGGTGAAAAAAAAAGTTTTAAAACATAAGATATTTTATGCCTGGAGGTAGGAATGCATCCAGCTCCACAACCTATGAACGAGTCTTTATTTTTACCGTCTTCAAGCATCCAAACAACAACATTAGCAAGCTCTCAAACATGCAACGCTCACATTGCCAAAGCCTCTCAGAGTAAAGACAGAACATGCAATAAGAGAAGCAAATTGCCCAGGACATGCAAGGTATGGCTCCCCTAGAGCAAGGGCTATAAAGCTCACCTCACCTCACTGAGTTATATGCTAAAGCCCAGATATTTCATTTGCTTGATCACTTTGCCTCATCATTATCACTTTCATACAGATTTATTGCAGTGTGGGTCACAGTGCAGTGGAGGTGCAGCATTCTCCAGCTGTTTATGCCTCCTAAGAGCTTTCTGCTCACCCGGCTCGCATGGTCTTTGTGTTATTTAGAACGAAGAAAATGTGAAATATGACAGGCGATAGTGCCCTCATTTGTTCTGTAGATTGCCTCACACACACCTCCCCACATGTCGGTGCCAGTCTCGGTCTACCAGCAACTCCTTTTCCTCCCCCCACCCATAAGGACCCCCCCAACCCCCAACCCCCCCTCACTTCCACCCCACGCACCACTACCCACACTGCTCCCAGACTCTCCCAAGTGTTGTGTGTTGTCCCTGGCCTCCGCAGTGAGGAGGAGGTGGGCACGGGGCCGTGGAGCACAGCCGCCACCACCAGCATCGCCTCTGAAGGATAATGCTGTTTATTGCATTTGTCAGGCGAGCGCTGCAATACTTTGTAAGTCTATTGCCCACTTACTGCCATGTACTTTAAGCCGGTACTGATGTGCCTCTTTTGTGTGGTTCTGCTTGTGTTATTTGGCAAATTGACTCGTGGCTGAAGGTTGGAAACAGTCTTCAAAGAATTATAACATGTTACATTCTCCGGCTCTTTGTCCTTTTCTGTTTCTGTTTCACCATTTTTTTCTTTCTTTCATCCAAAAATATATTTTGCATCTCTCCATTTACACACTTTGTCCTTTTTTCATTCAAATTGCTTAAGAACAGACTAGAACTGATGATTCAAAATAAGTAATTCCAATAAATGTTTTTTTATAAAGCCACAGGAGCCCTGGTGTACCATTATTGATGATATCATTATTATGTATAGGATCCCTCAGTGAATAATAACCCATTATCTTTCATTTTTCCTGTTTTTGTCACTGGATGTTGGAAAGGTTAGGCAATTTATTTTAATGTTAAAACTGTCAGGCACTTACACAGCCACGTCTTGGTTCCCAATACATTCAGCACTTGGGGCCATGATTGGTTTTAAACTAGGCTACATCTTTGAACAAGCTATTCCTGCAAATTACGATGCATTATTTTTTTGCTTGCGTTTTTATGAAATTAGGTATTCCACCCCTAATAGTTAAGCTTACTTTAAATAATCTGACCCATGCTAAACATAACAAGAACATTATCTCGTTGAAGTCTTCAGATTTAATTCTGCAGCGTTACAGAAAACAAGGCAGCTTGATGTTGATACACATATACTCCCACCCATAGACAAAGGAAGAGGTGGAAAAAAAAATGCTCTCAACGCTTCAGTGCATTTAAATTTATACAAACTCTCTCCTTGACAGTGATGAATGTTACACTGTATTCTACAATATGTTTAATGCATAGGTCTGTTAAGTTAAGTTTTCTATTCCAGTGCTGTGCAAAGGAGTCACCTCTATAGTGTACGATATTACCAGAGTCACAACAAGAATACATCAGTCAATAACTGCATGGGTGTTTTCATCTTGCAGATTATGTTTTTTATGTCCTAAATATCCACCAAATGACAGACATTACAGAGCTGATGGAAGATTCAGACGATGCAACTTTAACATGACCTATGAGAATAATCATGATGCAGTTTTTTCATATATATATCTGGGTTCATGATCATTTTCCTGTTTTAGTTTAAACCATGTTCAAAACCATCACTGTGACTTATGACCTGGATTACAGGCTACGAGAGCTTCAGAAATCAGTTGATTAATTGAAATCAGCAGTAACTTTGATGACTAATTGTCATCTGGTAAGCAAAATAAGCAAACAAATATGAATATTTCCTTTGGTTTGTGTCACAGTCAATCAAATATCGTTCACAGATTAGCTGTGAATTCTTGATACCTCTTACTGACGTGGATATGGTTACCTTGAATTCCAAATAGTTGTTACCCTGGCAACAAATTTAAAAAAGGGGGCATTATATACTCTGCTGTGGTGGAAAGTAAATAAATAGGCTTATTTACACAAATATTGCACTTGAGTACTATTTCTGAGATATTTTTGCTTCATTTCTATTGTATGCTACTTTCCATTTCCATGAGCAAATATTGTACATAATTTTACAGCCATAGTCACTTGTGAATTTGCATATTGTTTTTTTCATGTAAAACACATGACTCCCCAACAGTGTATCTGTTAAGTGCTGCATACACAAGACATTCTTTATGGTGCTTTGTGCTAAATAGATATGTTGCTTTCACTATTTTGAGTACATTATCCTGGAAATACTTTAACTTTAATTGTGAGTGTATTTTTATCACTATGTATGTAAAAGTTCAATGCCTCTTCCATGACTGCATAAATAATATACTTCTAATATATATATATATGTAATTTTATGTATATATATGTATATATATATACGTGTATATATATATACGTGTATATATATATATATATATATATATATATATATATATATATATATATATATATATATATATATATATATATTATACAAGCTAAAAATAATAAAATCCTTATTACAGATTTGTTGATATATAAAGGCAGATTAGGATTAGGCAGATTATACCAAGAGAAAATAGCTCTGTTTTGGTATTTTTTCATTGGTCTTTGGTTGAGGTAACGTAATGCAGCCTTCCTCACCTGCCTTGTTTGATAACCACTGTGGCTTTCTTATCATTTTATATATACAGTAAAATGTATTCCAGGATGTTGAAGCAAAAGTCAGCACAGGATGGCCCTGTGGGGTTTACATGAGTGATAACGCAATTATTTAATGTAAAAATGAATAAATTGTGCAACATTTTGACAGTTCATCTGCATCACAGCGGCAATGTGGCAAAACTGAAATGTGGTTGTTGTAACACACCGTTGGTGTGTTTGCTCAGGTAGCATGCATGCACCATCAATGAATGTTTGTATAGAGGAGAGAGAGTGAGGGAGTTATCTGTACGCACAATACATAGTCACTCAGGCAAGGCTTATAGATTCAGGGAAATGGAATCCATGTCAGGATATCACATATTACCAAACCTTTAGAGTGTGGCACCTTGTATCCAGGCCTGACACAAATACTCTCTGGCCCATATAAAGTCAACCTCCACGGACGGTGTTTTACAGACGACGCGTGACAACAAAAGAGCATAAGAGAGGTCAATTAATTAGATCCTGCGTAATAAAATCAGCTGGATGAGAGAGTCGTGAGCAACACGTCTGGAAGTCTAAGTTAACAACCAAGCTTTATGACCTTGATACTGATCCAATATAACTCCACATTGGTAGTGTAAATACAATTAAGTATGGATGTGCAATTAAGTAAAACCTTTAAAAGTGTTTTGATTTGGGTGTTGTGAAAGGAGGGGGACAACACAGCAAAGTTTTTTTTTTGTGATCGCAAACTTGAAGGTGACAGCAATAAGTAATGTTTTACAAGATTGCACAGATGCAATTTATCGCATTTTGAAATGAGCGGGCTATCGTGAATGCAGGAGGCAGGTGTGCAGCGACCTATTGGTGAGCGGATGGAGTGCAGCAACAAACAACGCATGACTTTTTCAGGATTTTTCAGCAGGATCCTATCACAGCTGAGTGTGGTAATTTGCAGAGGCACTGCTTTAAATTGCACCCCAGTAACAGCCTTAAAATGGTTACCCATTGAGATACAGTAGTGCTCTTGTGGTATAATGTAATTCCAACACAGTGATCGCAGTGCAAAGGTAGGATGTACTGCTGCTCTCTGCCCATGAGTTTACCTGCTTGATTTAATGCAGGTGTCTGTGAGAAGTAATTCCTGTGGAATCTTTATTTAATGACCGTGTTGCTGTACAACAGCACACAATAAAGTTCAGTAAGAAAGGAATGCTGCACATTAACCTCTCTAAATGAAGTGGAGGATTTTTTCAGGGTAAAATCTGCTCTTTAAGACGAGTAACAACTTTCTATTTGAGCCTGTTTGTAGTTACAAAACAACTACTTTTGCTCATTTTTTTTGATGGTGTAGTGGGATATAGATCAATGTATTCTTTGATGTCACCATGGGTAGTAGTCCGACACTGACAACGATGCCACAACACATTGTTGAAGCAGCAAACCACACCAGCGTTATGTTCCTTCTTTAGTTTTATGAGCCATACACAGAGGCAGGGTGATGTAAGGGCTGCTGAACCCTTCAGACTAGAGTAAAGAGTGTAATATGTAAACAAAGCTGCTCATAGGCACACTGATTTACAGTGCTCCCTCCCTGCCTAAGAGCACAAGTCTTGCTCCCTGCTGAATTGGTTGCGCCGCTTTAGTGACAGTGCGAGCTCGGATGCGTTTTACCCCTCACCAGTTTTTATGGCAACTTTGCAACTTCTGGCTCACTGCAGAATATGTCCAAAATTTTCTAACCAAATACAAACACAGACCTTCACCACCCCCTCCCCAACAGGAAAGCCACTTCTGTTGTCAGAGATCAAGCATATCCTCAGACTCTTGATATGCCATCTGTATCTTCCCCCCTTCTTGAGATTAAGTAAGGTGGGGTAACCAAGCCGCAAAAGGTTTTTAACATCTGTGCTGGGCTGCTGTAAGTGATACTGAGGAGTTATAATTAAAGGTTCCGACTGAGGGAACAGTGTTTAATGTGGAGCACCCCTCTGCTATCCATCTGAAGTAATGGGGTGCAATGCAAGCACCCGACTGCCACTCCCCAGGCCCCGTCTCACTCTCTCATCTTTACCCCACCTCTGATGGATGGGGAGGACCGGGGGCCAACTCTACAACAACCTCGACTGATAGCGTACCACGGATCTCTTTCTCTCTCTTGCGCTTTTGGCTTTCTTCTCATTCAGCTGGCGTTGTGCAGTGTGTGCTGTAACATGAACGATAGCTGGAGGAATGACTGATTCCACGTCGCGCTGTGACTTAATTGAGAGCAACGCGAATGTGATGAGGACAATCTGGAAAAAAACTTACCAATGACAAATATCGCAGCAGACGTTTTTCAGCAGCTTGACCTTTTCCGATGATAGTGAGAGGAGAATAAACGCCTTAATGCTGGATAAATCAAGCGCAGATCATTTGCGTGAACATAAAGACGTGCTCTTGGGTTTGATGGAGCCTGGAGATGAAGTCTGTGATAAACATGAGCTCCTTATATGAACATAATGCACTCCAATGATGCACATACTAACCTGCATGCTATGCTAATAAGCCGACGTGTGATTACAATGAAGCAGCTACCAGCATTACAACAGATGGAGCATTCAGGCTTTGTTTTAAGTGTTTTCAGCTTTTACATGGATGCATAATGTAACACAAGCAAGTATTAAAGACATCCTAACACCACTTTCTGTTCTTATTTCTCCCACAATGAACAGGGTGAGTTCCTTCAGTTGCCTCAAACAGTGTCCCTCATTTTTCATGTCTGTGCCAGAAAATCAGTTGTGACAGGTAAATTCTGACAGCACAGAAAATCTAGCCTCGGTCATTAGAGTTAATATTATGTTTCTTTGGCAATCCCTCATCATTTTTGGGCCTCATTGACTATTTTTCTTTATAAGATATTAAGTATTCAAACCTCATTTACATCCTTATTTTTCAATTTGCTGCCGCAGTAGTTTAATTTATTCCATATAATTTCTTTTTCTGAGAGGGACATTAATCATTGCCTGTTCCTTTTAGTGCCTCTGGGATTTTTTTTTTAAATCAATAAAATAAAGGCTCTTCCTTTGCTGAATATGATAAAACATTTTGCCAAGGGATATCAGTGTCCTAGCCAGCTTGCTTCCTCCTTCTTGTTTTATTCATTTTATATTCTGGGCTTGTTTATTTATCTTTTGTGCCTAATGCATGTGCTTGTCATACACACATACAGTACACAGAGGGAGAGGTCGGTCCATTCAGCAAAATAAAACACCGGGGTGAAAGTGCAGCCAGTCGTTTTATCATTCCCAGCGAGTGGCCTTCCCCTTGATCATCTTCATAAGACGCCACGTGATTTTTTTTTCTTTTCATTTTTAATAGCTGATGTGGGATAGTCAAGTGTGAAGAAGGGGGAGGTTGTTATAGAAATTTAACTATCCTTTACAAATTGATTCACACTTCACCAGCGCACAAGGTCCAGTAGGTAAATTACCAGGAGGACACAATCTTAATTCTCTGCCCCCATAGCATTACTGCTCTGTCCGGAGATGATCACGGCATTAGTGGATGTAGATAGCTGTAGGAAGATAAGAACGCCACTGATATTCTGAAAATGTGTGCGCCCCCATCTCTGAGATACAAACTGAATATATGTTTCACAATTTGCATTAAATGTTATCTGTGAAAATATGACTCCATGGTTGAATCAGTGTCATACCATAACCTGTTCTTTACTCTTATAGCTCAGATTGATTTTTAATCAATGGGACATTTCACTGTCACTCAACAAGAAAACTTTAGTGAATGAGTGATGGATCATTAAAAGAAGTTTTCAAAGTGCAGCCAAATGAATGGTGGGGTCTTACTTTAAATGGTTGCCCCCCTCAAAGCCAAACTGCTCATTACTATGGGGCGTTAATCTATATTAAATCATTATAAAAATGGTCATCCAAAAGAGTTCAAGTCAGCGTTTTCCAAACATCCACTCCTAATGACATCATTCTTCTGCTGTCATTAAGGGTATTAAAAATTCATTAAGAGGAGAAGTACTGCTGAGTGGTAACAAATCAGTGAGCATTCCCCCTTCAAGACTAAAGACTGGAGAGTGTGGCAAAGTTTGAGGTATATTTTTAAACGACATCACGGGGCTCAGTTTTAATGTCACAGAGGTTGTCAAACAAGGTTGTCAAACGGGCCATAATTCCAATTGTTAAAGCAAAAAATATAACTCAGATATGACTGACTGATATAACCTATAGTACAAAAAAACCTCCTCATGTTTGGGAAGTAGTGAGTATACAACTGAATGAATAAGACTATTAAACTGCATTAGTTGTGTGACAGAAACACATGCTTAGATAAAGTTTCACTGTTGTTAAACTTGGATCTCAATCACCAACTTTTCTTCCTTTTTTGTATTACCTGGTCACCATGGAAGCATACATGAAGTCATTCAAGGTAAGGCAAGGTGAGTAGCTGATGTACATCATGCATCAGTATTTCTTTAATTTGCTGATTATGTTTCCATATGTGTACAAGCTAAGTGTTTGTCCAAAATGTGTTGCTGTATACAAAAAAGAAAGAAAGCATGACTGCTTTACAGTCCAGGAAGCTGAAGATGGTCTCCTGCAGCCTGTGATTAATTTTGGGGCTTCTGGGATATGTAGTAGGGACATAAAGAGTTAATAAATGCCACAGAGATCAAAGCAGGAAGTGGAGATGATCGCTTTTAGAGAGCAAAACAAACATATTCTGGAAAAAAAGTGGTGATTTTGGTGAAAGAGGCCTCTAGTTTACCTCTGATAAAACAAGAATGGAACAAGGTAAAAACAAACATTTTTTTCATGATGAAATAGAGAGTCTCTTCTTTCATTTGAGCTACTCAGTGTTTTCAGAGACATGGTACAAACTATTCTGTGGGCCTTGAAATATGACTCAAAATGGGCAAAAAAAACAAAAAACGACTGGCACTCAAAGAGTTAAGTGCAAGGACTTCTCTGCTTTGGAGTGTTTTATACGCTAATACCTGCCCATAATGTGTTTGTACTTTACATCTCGCAGTACTTAACATTTGCACTCCATTTTGTCGGTCAGGGCCCAGTGAGTATGTACAACAATTTCATTTATGCTATAGGGTTCTCTCAGCATTTTAATGGTTTCAACTGAATACACATCTCGTTGGGTATATACTGTATACACAGTACGCTGCATTTTATCGATGTAAGCCTATGTTCAGTGCCACCACGGCCCATTGCTCTATCAAGTTTGCTATCAAGACGCTGAAGCCTTAACGCTTCTAGTAGCCTGTCCAATTCATCTGAGTAAAACAAGTGAAGTCTTCGACCCCCTCAGTCTCTCAGCCAATACCAAACACACCCAACCAGAGTCCTCCTGTTGTCTGCAGTCAAGTCTCCCCACAGGGGCTCCTGTGCAGAATACAGCTGTTTTACATGAAGTTGCAGTTAACTATAAATTGGATTAAAAAGTTTCAGTGCGATATTCAACAAGAGGCTTGTTTTCCTTTTATTACATATTAATAGCAAAATGGCTGAAACAAATTATTACTCTGTTTTTTTTCTCAGTTAATGGGTTTGTCATTTAGATAGAGAGAAATTCTGAGAATATTTTCTTAAGAGTCCAAGATGTCTTTAAATGTCTTGGTGTCCAATCAATTTTTCAAAATTAAAAAGATATGTTTGACTTTAGGGCGGCACGGTGGTGTAGTGGTTAGAATTGTTGCCTCACAGCAAGAAGGTACCGGGTTCATATCCCAGGCCCGGGGCCTCTCTGTGTGGAGTTTGCATGTTCTCTCTGTTCTCTCCAGGTACTCTGGCTTCCTCCCACCATCCAACATGCATGGGGATTAGGTTAATTGGCTAATTTAAATTGACCGTAGGTGTGAATGTGAGTGTGAGTGGTTGTCTGTCTCTGTGTGTCCTGTGATGAGGTGGCGACTTGTCCAGGGTGTACCCTGCTTTTCACCCTAAGACTGCTGGGATAGACTCCAGCCCCCCCGTCACCCTATGAGGATAATCGGTAGATAATGGATGGATGGCTGTTTGGCTTTATTGCTTGGAAAAAACACTGAACTTGGAGCAATCATGTCAAACTTGATAGCATTTTGCCTATAGGTGGCGCTAGTCTTTTCTCATGCAAAGCAGTTAGGATCTGTCACAAGACTATTGTAGTAGACTGCATTAGTTTTATACAGGTGTTCTTTCTATAATCTATATAACCCTTAGTGGAGGTCTATAGTAGCGCTGAGTCATTGTTGCTGTCCAGTACTGTGTGTCTTCTTTTAATAGTTTACTGGTCATGAAGTTTAAATCTCTCTAAGTGGTGCATTTTTATTTGCCTGCCATGATGAGTATTTATTCTTGAGACATAAACCCATCACTTCCCATGGAGACCTGCACACCAGCTGTTCAACATCAACAACAACAACTGTGAACATTTCACAAATAGGGAGATCAGTTGTGAGGTTTTATTTAAAAAAAAAAAAAAAAAGCGGTTTTACACAAAAAAAAAACAAAAGCAGAGAGTAGAAGGGGTTATTTTATGACCTCATTCAAACTGATCAGCATTAGTTGATATAAGATGACCGAGGCGAGGGAGCGGTAATGACAGGATGTGATGATGGAGGCTCTGTAGGACACACATGGACAGTGGAGAAGGAGGTGGCTGGGCACAGGCATAATAACGCTGATGAGATTTTAGCAGGGCGATCTGATTCCAATGTGAATTAGAGTTAAAGAGAGCTCCCTGCCGGGCTCATGCTTAGGACAATCTCCCTCACTACCAGACATTCATTGTTAATATGACATTCCCTGGGATCCTGGCTAATAACACTCTCAGAGGGTGGGGTCTTTTATGACTGTATGACAAAAAAAAAAAATAACACAGCCGTTCTGCCTTTTGCTTAATGTTTATCTCTCGGGAATTGCACAGTGGCGTGGCACGTGGCGATACAATCTCTTTTAATTCTCTTTCTGGTCTGTTTACACTCAGAGGAAGAGCTAAGAAATCATGAGGTGAGGTAGGGGCTCCTCAGAAGATACACCATCTACCCTACAGCAGCTAATGCTTCAAAGCTTTTATAGTCATTAGATTCTGATTGGGAATCTAATAAACAAGTCATCGATCTTAACGTGAGACTACACCAAACATTAGAGGCTTGAAAGCCACTTGGGTTTTAAATCTGACAGAACAGTGGATAGACAATGACCAGCTCTGGCTCACTGGAGTCTCTGTTGTCATTTTGTGGCATCCTCCCTGTTCTGGCAACTTCTAATTAAGGCCTCTGGGTTTCTCTGAGATTTTCCCATTTCTCTCTCTTCACAATTTCAGTAAATATATTATTGAATCACATTATCTGTTTTTGCTTCAGTCCCATTACTCACAGAGAACAATCTGTAATGATAGTCTATCATCAACGTGGTGGGTCGTGTTGCACCATTGATTATAATCCTCCAAACAGCTTTTATGTTTATGAGAAATCACCCTAAGAGCAGTCTGCATCGTATTTCCCCTATCAGCTTCATGCAATTACATATTTTGGTGCGATTGCAGATAAAAATTTGCTATTGATCAAGGCCCACATAGACAGACCTGCACAGCCGTCTCCTTTGCTTTCTATTGTCTGTAGTGGGACAAACAATATGGCAGAGTTGAAAATCCATCAGAGTTGACAGGTCCATTACACACCAACATCAAACTGCTTTTAGTGGTCTGCACCCTTTTTGTCCACTATGTCCCACTTGAAGTATTACAAGCTACTTGAAATATTACAGAGAACAATGTGCCCATAGTAAACAGAGCTGTTTGAATTTCTGATCTCTATCTTCTTTGTGTTGGACATTAAATTACTGGTGCTAAGAAATAATCATAACTGCAATGGATTAAAAGTAGGAGCAACTTTTTTTTAAATTATTCATTCAGTTAGTTATAATGAGTGGTATTAAGAACCCTTCATCACACATACTGTACTGAAGTGCCAAATTTGAAATTAAAATGAGGAATACCCAGGACGTTCATTATGAGAGCCTGTTTGTTATTGTTGCATAAGGAAGGGAGCCACTAAATCAGCTCCCACAGGACCCCTGCTCCACCAGGTCGCACGCTGCTCCGCTTACCCTTTGATATGTCTGCCTGCAAATTCAGAGCGCCGCTCATCTGCTCGTGGTGACACAGTCTGCTTAAATACAGGATTGGACATTTAAATGATTTCACTTGTGACAGGCCTGCTGTGAAAAGAATAACAGATTCTGCTGAACAAATAGGCCGTGGAGGCTGCCAGGGTCCCAGGAGTCAGCCCCCCGAGCCTCGGGCTCTGTTTTGTAAAAGGGACTTGTTTCAGTATGGCAGCACTTCTGGAAACATATTGGGCCTTGTTACATTGAATGAAATGCTAATTCTCACGGACGGTGTGGATTGTGGGTCTTTGTCTGCATGTGTGTGGTCACACACGTCGGGGGATAGAATTTACACAAAAAAAAAATCAGCCAAAGATTTAACAAAAAAAAGTACAATGTAGTAAATTTGGGCAGGATAAATTTAAGATATCTGTCTCTCTAGCAACATTTAACACAAAAATAGGATTTCCTGTCTTATTTTAAGAGCATGAGTGGTGCTGCTTGTCCTCTGCCAGTCTGCATAGGTGGGAGTCCCTAAAGGTATTTTAAGTTTATGACGGCATGATGAGGATAAGGCTAGCCAGCATCTGCTTAAAAAAGCCAACCCAAGCTCTTTCTGAACTTACCTTTCTTTGTGTGGGGAATTGGACAAAAGCCATAGTTCCCTCTGGTCTGTCAAAGCTATTCTATAATCAACCAACCGTGGCCCTCCCCTTAAAGAATAGGAAGACATTATTCAGCTTCCTCCTTCTGATCTTGGGGCCACAACAAACCATGTAAGCCATGGCTGACTGGTTAAAGCAGAAAAAAAAGAGGAACACAATGTTCCCCTGTCAGCGGCTGCAGATACAGAGGCCTATGAGCCAGGCACCACGTGACCCGTGGACCACCACCACAACCATGGTGGCCACGCCACAGAGCACCGCCACACAGAGAGAGGCCTTGAACCCAAACGCTCTCAGCCTTCTATAAGGTCAGATGTCACAAAGAAGGAGTCTGGTTATTTCACACTGCAACAACAAGTGAAAGATGTTTCTTAATCAAAGATATTACCACATATTTAAGAGTCCAAGTACAAGTAAATGCCATCTACACACATTAGTTATCAGAAGTATTCAGTCGTTCTATTTGCACGTTTGAATTTGTGCTGAAAGAAGCCTGAAAAAGATAAAACTGAAGGGCTTATTTTGTATGTGCGATCAGCGGATTGATGCCACCACAACACGTAGAGCTGTGATCGAGCTCATTTCCCACAGCTGACTGAAATGTAGAGACTTAACACTCGCCCAGAACATTTACTGGCTGGATGGCTACAGTTTGCCAAACTGCAAAAGGGGACCTTAAATTAAAGAGGAGGCAAACTCTCAATTGTGCTTTTCTCATGGGGAGTGCAATAAAAAAAAGTGCAAAATGGGTGTGATTTCAAATGACAACCAGAAAAAACATGATTGTTAATTATTAGCAAGCATACAGTTTTTTTAAAAAAAAAATAACGGCCCATAAATGATGTAAAGTACTGTGATAACATATACATATACATATATATATATATATATATCTATATATATATATATATATATATTGCTTTCCAATTACACCAAACAAAATCCCAAGTTGTTTCATGCCTACAAGCTTAACTGAAGCCACTTCAATAACGGTTATTATTCCACTGAGCAACGTTGATTTTATAAGTGTACTGCCAGTGATCATGGGGTGAGGCGCTGAATGTTAAATAGGTAAAGAGCCCCGTGGCAGAGGCATTGGCCCCCTGTTACCACTTAGCCCTATTTGGCTGGCCTTGCTCACACTCATAATTAAGACCCCCTACTGTGAATATAAATAGCCCCTCAATCAATAGTGATAGAGAGAAATAAAGAGACAGAGACGTGGAGACCGTGGGCATATCTCAGGGGCAAACATGATAGCATTATGAAAAGGAGCAGCTTGAAAGCGGCTTTTACTTTGACAAGGGAGCTAACGCTGTAATTGTCCCTCGGGGGACCAGAAGCTCTTGTTATTAGAAAACAATTTCTCCCTCCAGGCCACTTCTTCTTCAGCCTGAGGGCACAGCCACGTTCATCCAGCTCCACTCTCATATATGAAGAATAAATGATGCAAAGGAGTTGCAATTCTCAGTTATAATAAAAAAATTAAATAGTCAGGAAGGAGTTAAGTTACAATGAAGAGATCGAGATCTGTAAAAGTGCTCTGTTGTACTGCGACTAAAACATACCTGACATAACTTCTCGTACTATTTCAGGAGTAAAAGTGAGTATAATGTGTGCTAAAGGGAGTCAGGGAGGGGAGGAATGAGTGGATGTGCACTGCTGTCTTTGTTGGTGTGCTTCCAGCTTCCTTTGTTCTGCTGGCACCTTCATGTAATTTACACTGTCCTGCGCTAAACATATATCATTTCTTATATTTACCTCATTCCCTGGCTAATTTCAAAGGTTTATTTCCTGAAATGAATCCCCTTTATCAAATCCATTGATCCTTGCAAATCTAGAGCAATATTACTGTTTGTATAATAAATTGACCTGTAATGTAGATTAAGTTAAGGGGGGGGGGAAGAAAAGGGGAAAAAAAAGAGTGAAAAATGCCCATTAACATTTTGCCTTGTGAGTTTGTGTGGTTAATTTAAAACATTTAAGGCTGGAAATGAGCTTCTCCATCAAATGTCCCACTTCCATTTACATTTCTTGCATACAAGTCAATTTGTGGCTGCCCCACGCCATAAATCATTGCCACCGGAATGCTGTGTCGGTACCTCTAGACATTACCCTGGCGCATGGTACTTAAAAAAAGCAATTTAGAACTCCATTTGCTCAAAAAACAGTGTGCTTTCAGCAGACTCACACTTCTCCTCAGCAAAATGAAGATTAAACAGCATTGCCTAAAAGAGTTTTATTGTATATGAATGTCTTGCAATTCTTCGAGTTGTCTTTTTTGCTTCCTTTGAGTGATGTATGTGTGTAGAAATGGGTTGAATGAACAGCTCTGAGTGTGTTATTAATGCAGCTGGATGCATTTTTCGGGCTATAACTAATTATTATTTTCATAATCTAGTGATCTGCATTTGTTTATTTAATTTAATTAATGAATTTATATTTTTTTTCTATAAAATGTCAGAAAACAGTGATGTTGTGATCAAGTGATTCCAAGGTGGCATCCTCAAATGTTCAGTTAACAAGCATAAATAAAAATTTTTATTACGTATTGATTGTCCAAATAGCTGATTGCTGTAGTTTTGATCGCCAAATCAATGCATCAATTAATTGTTTCAGTCCTAGAATTCTTCGTGCAACAGGACAAATAAATTGTTACACTGTGAGTTTTGGTATCTTGTTTTTGATCTCCCAGCTCCTCACTCTGCAGGGCTGCAGCAGCCTGGCACAAAGAAAGTAGAAATAAACCCACAGGTCTGTTTACTGTGCTTCCATTCACCATCAATAATGGGCTGATAAAAGAGATGCTATCTGACCAACCAGAAAGCAGTGGTCAGTAAAATAGGTACAATATTGTGTCACGTATCAGGAAATAATTGATGACCCCCTTCACAGGGATCTCAAACAGGGCATTGGGAAATCATTTTCAATCTATGGCTTAGCAGATGAAACAAATGCTCCCGGCTTGCTTTGTCAATTCTCACTCCTTAGGGTCAAACAAACAGCTTTTCCAGGGCCAGCTCAAAGGCTAGTGTACAGGCAGCCAAGCTTAAAATGTCCCTTGTCCTCCACAAAATGATACAACGGAGCATTTCATATACCAACAGTTTGTTATTTGTCATTGACAAAGTTATAATAAGAGGGGCCTTCATATTCATTGACCACATGACCCTTGCATTCCCAAAGCCTCCAGCTCCATCAACACAAACTCCCTGGTCCATGTCTCCACTGTGCTCTCATTAATGCCCTGACCAACCGTTTATTAAGACACAAAGGAGGAAGGACGGACAAAAACAGGGCAAATACAAAGAAGTATGCTTGTGGTTAAAGAAAAAAAAAAACAATAATTGGGACAAATGTATGCTTGAGTGTTTTTCACTTAGTGGTAATTTATCAATTAATCAATGATTTTATTAAAGTAATTCAGTAAAAATGCCATACACTTCAGTTTTCACAGCTTCAGTTTCACAATGTGTTTAGTTTTGCACAAAAATAAAATGATTATCTTTTGACTGTCACACAAATACACTATTTTTTCACAGTTTTCTTCTTGTCCAAATTAATTAGTTGATTGACAAAAAAACATTGCCTGATTAACAATAAATACAATGGTTAGTTGCTGCCAGGTTGAAAAAGCAGCTGGAATGTGACAGTCTTCTGGTAAGGCCAGTTAGTGTTTTAATGGTCTGTTTTTAGCACCGGGGTGGTTGTTGTCTACTCAGCAACTCCTTGACTGATTAGTTTAGCTTCAGTGCTACCAGGGGCCAGACAATGGAAGCTATGGAGGGAATATTAGCACAGCACACACAAAGCAAGCAACTAAAGCAATGCTTTACTGCTGCACCACTCGCTAATGAATCAATAAGTTTTATATATATATATATATATATATATATATATATATATATATATATATATATATATATATATACTTACAATTATTTGTTGATGGAGTGTGTCTGAAAGCACAAATCAAAAATGATGTTTTGAATTAATCTAAATGGATGCAGAGTTGACACGCTGCTCTGTTTTAATTTTACATTGTTACCAATGTAAGAATCGTTGCTGCTTTAATTGATTGACAGCTCATTTCAAAATTGGATGTGAAAAAAGTGACAATAGCATGGGTGACCAGTATAATCCGTCCAAAGCAACAACAACATGCAGTTAACCAGGAACTCAGCACATTCAGCCTCCATTTTCCAATCAGAAGTCGAGAAATATTCTCTGAGAAACTTTTCAAACACTCCTCCGCTGCTCAGAGAGCGCTTTCATTTCTCCAGCTGGCTTGTCGCGGGCCGTGGGGCGGAATCGACCGGCCACGCGCATGGGAGCCCCGCATCTTACACACTTCTGTGTCCACGGGCCTCCTGCTCGCCTCTTTGAAACCAACAGTTTATTCTCTACCAGCAGGGCCGGGAGCATGCTCTGGAGGGGGCGCATTGTACGGCATTACCAAGACAATGGGGCCATATGGGGAACAGAAGGATCTCCCGCTCTCCTTTTCAGCACACAACAAACGGCGCAGCATATTATGCATGGCAGCGGTCACTTTAGGGTTACAGTTTTTAGCATAACAACTGATGAAAAAGGGAAAGTCATTTTATCCCCATTTAGGGCTATTATTGGCACGACGTAAGGGGGTGAGATTTATGGGTTTTGAACAATGCCCTTCGTGGCCCACATACTGGCGAAGGCTTGGGGAGAGATAATGGTACCACATCATCAAATCAACATCATGTCAAAGGCAGCTGATCTGTTGATTTGTGTACATTGACTCCTGGGCCACATGATGCCTGATTATTCCTTTCTCTCTACGTCTTTAAATGACACACAAAAGATGCCTAAAATAACAATCACAGCCACAAAACACATGCATGTGCCAATTTATCTTGTTGACAAATCTGAGAGAAACGGCCGTGACGTCACATGCAGCGCGCTGCAAAATGATGCAATTGTAAATGTCTGAACATCTTGTGTGTTGATTGGAGCATCGCAGATCTTGTGATGGTAGACTGGAGATCCAATCCATTCCCGGTGTATGGCATCTTCACACACAGTCAGCAAAGCAGGAAAAATCATATGGTGAAGTGTTGCTTGATCTACGACAAGCGCATCAATGCCAAGAGACTCTTTTTTTTGTTTTTTGTTTTTTCTGAGAGGATGCTTTAAATATCCTCCTCAGTGAACGGCTGGATTCTCTGGAGATTATGTGAAAACTTCAATGAATTCAGCTCAAGACCCATTTATTCCAAACGCTACTTGTGCCTTTCTTTTGTTTTTTTTAAAATATATTAAAAGTCACAAAATACATGCTCTTCAAATTATTATTGGTGCCTATGGTGTCAATAATTATTAGCCTATCTGCATGTAATGAATTGACTATCCTCATAATCTGGCTCGTAATGGATTTAGGACACCAAAGGGTCCTCTAAAGAAGATGAGAGCCTATTGATCCACAAGATAAATGCTCTTTAGGATGTTAATAGTCTAATTTGCTTTAATGATTTCTCCTAGCACTTCCCCAGTCAAGGACAGGATGATATACACTTAAAAAGGCATTCCAAGCAGAAGCACAGCAACTGGACGCTTCCTGCATAAAAATGTAGGGCATCTGAGTCGAATGTTTGAAATTGATGATCAACCCCACCATTAGTTTGTCTTTATTTGCTTCCTTCCAAGGTAATTATCATGGATTAATGCTTTTCTGGAGTGTCACACGAAATAACATTAGCAGTATCTATTTCCAGAATAACCTGCCCAGGTCTAATAAGCAGAATAATAATGCTTGCAGGTTCTTCTTTGATGTGGCACTAAAGTGCACATTGAACACATGGTCTATGGGATGAATGGTTGAGGCATTATTTAAATAATTAGCTGTCAATTATCAAACACAAATGATCCTAAAGACATCAGTGACATGTATTGTAATTGTTAATTATTTGTGTGAGGTTTTTATGTGTGTTTTTATCCTAACAGGAACAGCTCTAATTTTAAATATTAAAAAAAATGTATTTTAATCTACACTACCTTTATTTTATGCATCCTTTCACCATATTCTGTTAGTAAATCTCTGCTCCTATGGTTATATCTGACATTTTAGGATTTTAGCCCATCAAGGGAGCAAATTTTACTCTCAGACAAAGGCAGTGTAGTATGACACACCGGAGACAAGATGAGCTATTGCTTTAGCAGTTTCAGGCATAAATGACATTGACTTCAGGGAGATGGAACTCTTTAACATGCTCTGCACCAACTGAGTCACATCTGCCGTTGACAAACAGCTAAGGAGTAACCTGAGTCTATGTTCTCTTTACTGGCAATTTTTACATTTTATCATTGAAGTCAATGAGCCAATCTGCAATTTACGCCGTGGAGAGCGGGATGAGTGTATTCAGAACCCGGTCACACACCCAATCTCCTACTAAAGAGCAGCGATAATGTAATAATGCCTCACTGATGTGCCAGGCAGTAATGGTGCTGAACATCTCCCATTCATCCAACACTACCTGATCATTGCTTTAACGGAATAATACATTACGGCTGGAAATAGCTGTAAACCTCCAACTTTATCTTGGGAATGTGCACTCCTTTTTACCTCAGGAAACGTTCCTGTCCCTCGGTAATAAAAGGCAGAGCTATCAGGATGAAATGGAAAAGAGATTGAAACCCCTCTGTCTCTGACAGGCAATGCGCAGATACACAGACTATGGCATTTTTTTCTTATTTTGTAGCCTACAGGCTGTTTGTGTTATTATGAAAATAGGTATTATGATCTTACGCTTCCTCCCAGAAGAAAATACATTGGGAGATGTCTGATTTTTTTCCCCCTTCATGACAGTAAAATGGGTCTGATTGACCGTTACTTCACTCTGTTTCTTAGCCCTGTCAATTTCTCCTTCCTTGACAAATGACACTTAGCCGTCTGTCAATAATGGCCCACGTAAATGTGCTTAAATGGGCCAGGGCACACCAATGTTATGGCTGTTCATCCTATTTAAATTACTTTCTGCCTTACATAATTACAGAAAGCTGGTATAAGAGGGTAGTTCAAGCACAGAGGCAGGGTAATGTGTGGAGGTGAAGGCAGAGATGCATACAGTATGAGGCCACGTTACTTTAGGATATAGAAGCATAAATGACACCCTGAACAAAGCTTCATGATAATTGAGAAAAGACAGAGGCGCAAGAAGGTGACATCAGCCATTAACCTTATATCAGGCCATTTTGTAAATCAATGTCACTCACATTTAATAACAAGTGTAATCAAAGGAATTATGCAAATTTAATTTGATGCCTCTTGCATTATGCAAATCTCAGCCAAATATAATGAAGCCTGACACCTGACCAGTGCAGTATACAGCATGGGTGGTTCTCATTGTTAAAGACTGACTGCTGACAGTATTAGGAGGAAAAAGACTGAGATGATCAATTATATTATTGCCAAAGACTATAATGAGTCAGTGATGTGTGTTTCTGCTTTGTGTTCTGCTATAATAAAGACATTTAGATTGCTATGATTCCATGTTCAGGCTACACTGGATGTTATTAAAAGGTCTTTGTGTAAATTCGTCTAGCGACTCAGAAAATGTACCTATAATGGACTGAACACACAAATACAAGAATGAAAACAAACGACAAATGTCTGCCGCAGAAGCAATTTTCTGTGTATTGTATTAGTGACCAACATGCCTGCATGACCCGCCGACTCTGACAACAACCCCACAGACACACCGTTACAAGTGGCTCATAATAACAAGGGGACTCCTTGCATCGGATGCAGTCAGCTGGTTCACTACAACCAAATGTTACGGAGTAAAACAGCATGTCATGCTGCCATTTGACACGGTGAAATAAGATTAGATGGGATCCATTTCAAAGTGCAGAGGCTGGTCTATTCCAGCATACAATCTGCAACATACAAACCCGGAGCAAGAGGGGGCGTACTGAGGCATGAACGCTGACACACTTAAAGAATAATCCACTTTTTGAAGGATGCTACTATGTTTTTTTTTTTAATATTCAAACATCGATCAATTGAAAATATCTATAGACTTATTTTTACTGAATTGTTTTAATATATTCATTCTGTTTGGAGGGTTACTGATAATAAAGCTCAGCGAGTCTGAGATCCTCGACAAAATTATGGAATTTTTTTGTTATTTAAACATGTTGATCTGGGAGGGTAACTGGATAGATAGATCTAGATTAAGAATGGTCTATATTCTGAAGCAATATATTGATTTAGACTAAGATAAACAATAGAGCTGAAGTGATTAGTTGGTTAATTGATTAGTTGATTATCAGGATGAAGCCGATACATTTTTCTCAGGTCATTATTTGTCATTTGTTATGCTCATATTCCAGAAATTCTCTAGTTCTGACGTTAATATTTTCTGTCTTTCTTGGTTAACCATGATAGTTGTGTGTTTTGGACTGTTGGTTTTGTACAATTTTGACAGTTTTCAGACATTTTGCAGACTATACAATCAAGACAATACAGTATCCCATAATATAAATTATCATTAATTGTAGCACTAATCAATAAATGAAAGGAAATACTTCATCTTCTAATTTTAGAGAAGATAATGCACTAATTGTGGCTTATTCTACTCAACTAAAGAGCATTTCTACTGTGTCAGTTGTTTCTCTCAGAGGCTATACAGCAGGAATGGTATGCCTCAGATGGTGTGAGTTACTAAAGAGTCCTTTAGCGTGCACCACTCGGAGTAAAATGAGCTTCGATCTGTCCCAGAGGTAGCCCATCAAGAGGTGGGGAGGTTAGTTGGTCGTCACGGCCATCTAGACCCTGGCCTGTGAAAGCCTGCCAGAATCAATGCTAATTATGCTGCCATCTGCGAGGTGCCTGTGCTAGGTTGACACCTGTTCACTTCCAAGTGACGCACAGAAACTTCAATCAAGCCGGGCAACAAGACGCTAACACTGCTGCAGAGGGAAATGATTGGTGATAGTATAGACCGCTGTAGAAGACATCATTGTCATACCTGAAGCTGCATGGCCAGGTAACATAAACACAAACTTAGTGTGAACATTATTGTATAATGCCAGCTTAAAGAGAATGCAGTCTACAGTAAATCTCTACTGAAAATGTCTAATTGACCCTTCCACTCTGTCAGCACAGTCGTTTCTCTCCTGGAATCCCAACTCAGCCTACGTGTGTGATAAATGTCCCAGGGCTGTAGCAACACTGTCCCTTCCCAGATAATTTATCATGCAAGACAATCAGTCAGACCACTTGATTAATATTTTCTGGGGGATCTTTTAAACTTTGGAGGCTGATCTTGCCAGCCACATTAGGCAGAGTGGTTGCAAGAAGAAACCAATAAACTAGGTTTGGCTGTTTGCTCACTGAGACCGGGGGCCTGTCAATTCTTTGCCCCTTGAAAGAGATCTGCCATTAAGGTGACATGAGAAACAAATGAGGCCAATTTCTCCTCCAATGTCCCATCTGATATGTCAATAAAAGGCCCAGCAGCCGCAGGATGCTCCGAGATGGATTTTTCCTTGCAGCTAGACAATCAGTGGAATACATCTAACTTTCCTCCGATAGGTGAATCACTCAGACAAAACCAATGGACTAGCGTTAAGTAGCAACTCCAGATCTGGTTTCAGACAAATATATGAATGAGATTTATTTCCGGGGTTTTGTTTTCAATCTTAGAAGATAAGATAAGCCAGGCAATACATTTGAATTATGTTTGTCTTTTGCTGGGTATAAAAACGGAGCCAGACCAGACATGAACGTCTCCCTCACAGCGAGGAAGGGCAACAACAAAGGATTTAATTCATATTTTTTTTCATATAATTCTGTAAGAGGTTGATAAAAATCTAGCAGACTGACAAATATTAGGAGCTAAATCTCAAATGGTAGAAAAATATACTTGAGTAGACCAGCTGTCAACCAAACAGATCAATATTACTGTCTTTTTAACTGGACATGAAAACATCTGGTTAAGGCAGAAAAAGAAAATATTAAACTAAAGAGGAAATAAATGAACACACCGCTATAATACTGTATATCTTTCTGTAATAGCTTGCAAATTAACAAAGTAAATGGTGGTGCAGGCTGGTCTTTTACCCAGCCTCAGTAGTAGGACAGACAAACAGAAATTAGAATAGATCACAATTAGAAACAACATTACAGACCCACGTGTGATTACGATACTTATATGTGGAATTATAGCCTCATCTACCGAGCCGCGGCATCAATAGGCATTCATTAAGTATGCAGCTCATAAAGTCAAATGTTTTTCGATAAATATCATGGGAACGAGGCTCGAGATGCTCCACATTCAGAGACTTACAATGGCAGCATATGTTGAGGTGGATTGAGTCCTCGGGCTCCAATCTGGCTTTCTCTCCCTCGGACTTAGAAGATAAATTATGTGGGCTATTTTTCCATTATGGTAATCAAAACACTCGCCATATGCATTACTATTATTAGACTGGTAACAGAAAACATCCTGTTTTCAATGTGAAATTGTGAGACTGAGCCTTAATTGATCACAAGCACAGTTTTAGGATAGTCAAAGATAATTCAACAGCTGGCCTTGTTTATATCTCTTGTTAACACGTTATATATATGTTTTATGGGGTGTCACTTGATGTTGTTTCATATCAGAACAGCAGCCTATTTACAAGGATGCCTCAGTGTGTGTGACGAGAAGCACAATAAGGTAATCTCACTTGATTTTTGAAATAACTACACAATGTCCATTCCAGTTGCTGTTTATGTGCTATTGTTGTGTGTGGAGGATGTGGTTTATGTGACTTTAAGTAAAACAAACAAAACAAGTGGTGCCGTTCTGGCACTTAAAAGGGTCTGAGAATGCTTGTTGGCCCACATAATTCGAGCTAATTGTTTTCGAGATACACATGATGTCTCAGGCACCATCTTAAATTCCAAGGTTGCACTTACAGCCCGCTGGACGTCCTTGACTGGAGCCAGACGCAGGTCTAGAGAGGGCCGTTTGGCCAACAATGTCATTGTTATGGCCTTTGTCATCTCAATTAGCAGGCGGGTGCTAAAACACAGAGCTCTAAATGGTGGCATCAGTGTTAACCTGGGACACAACACACTGCCCATAAAGCCCAGCACTTATGCCTACTGCTGACCATGCTGTTTGGCTCTCATTACCTTCCGGCTGCAAAACGGGGCCCAGAGGTTACACTAATGACCTGCTCTCTCACAAAGTTACTACAACTTCTGCTGTTGTCAGATAGAAGTATGAAACCAAAGGTGTTTTTCACTCACACTCCCGCCTCTGCGAGACATGGCAGCATTTTGAACACTATTTGATAGAGGTGCCACAGTGAGCCTCTCAGTTTATCATGAAGAGTGTGTTTCCGCAGTGAGAAACAAAGGCTGATTAAATTAGGCCCATTTTAAGGTCAATGTATTTCTGTAATCGGTTGTCCCTTTTGATCATCCCTGGGAACAGTGCTCCTCAAACTCAGTCTTTGGTAATTGGTCCTCCTCACTGGCTCACTGTCTGCACTCACATGCTCATGGTTTAATGTTTCCAGCATTTTCGGCACAGGCAGAGCACATAATGCTGCGCATGTTTAACAGTCATTTCCATAAGTAAGTGCAATTTCTGTACAGTTTGTTCCTGTGTAATGAAGTGAAATCTTGTTTGTATTCCCCCTATTTCACAAGGAAACCCACTCAAGCAGCTACACGGGAATTAAAGCGGGTTAAAAATTAAAAACCGGCACTATCTTTAACTGAATGTCACACTATTAGGAAATAAAATCAATTACTTGCATACTAAGTAGTTCCGTTTTTGTTATTTCTGATTTTATATTCCGCAAGAGCTTTTTTTTCCCCTCGTTGTTATTGTCTGAGTCTATAAGTGACCTTAACAAGAAAAAATGCAAATGATGTGCGAGAGAAAATGGCTAACATTTATTTATCCTCGCTGTTCTCTTGTCTTGTTGGTGTCATTAGAACAGTTCGCTGCGTCCCATTCTCTCCCATTATCTCTGCTATCAACGCAGCACAGCAAGATTCCAGCAGGGCTATAAATACTTCCCCTGGACCACATACAGCTAGCACATCATCTCCCAGACACAGCTTAATGATGGAAAAAAAAATCTAATGTCTTTTTGCCCCTTTTCTTCCTCGTATTCTCACAACACCATGAAAAAAAGTCAGCCAGCTTGCAGAAGTTACACATACATTTAGTTGGAAAAAATACATTTGTATCAGCGACGTCTTAGAAGGTGTGTGAGGAAATGATAGATGTCTGTCTTGATCATCCACTGGCGCAGGTTTTTGTCGATTGCACCAGGGTCACTGATGCTGGCTCCACAAATCCATTAGAGCGAGAATGCAAAAAGGACACTTTATCTGAATTCATTATAAATGGATCTATATCTTATGTTTAGGGCCAAGGACACGATTTGTATCACAATGCAAATATCTATCATTAAATGTTGACAGTTCATTTTTCTTGGCAAAGAAAGAAAAATGTTTTCGGTGTAGCACTCTTTTCTGTGCTGCTCCTTCCCCGAAAAGGCGCCACCAAAGTAGCTGAAGCTGATTTGTTGTCCAAATTGAATGGTTTGTCATAATTTCATAAGGGGCAAGTTTCCAGTTTCATGATTTGCATGTATTGTAACATTACAGGTAAACACTATGATAAATATCCCGAAATATAACCAGTAACATGAACCATACTGCTTGCATATATTTTATGACATTGGAAAATCAAGAAACTGTCTCGAATATAACCAAGAGCAAGTAAGTTAATAAATGTATGAATTGCAATGAATAACAAAATCAGGACGGTGCAACAGCAGTAAAACACTGAGGAAACTTTCTACCAAATTGACAGAAAGTTAAATTACTGCTTGTGTATTTCTATCAAACCAACAGTAACCCTGTCCAACCTCTCCTTCATACAAACTGACACATCATCATTTTTGTGCACTCACAAACTTGTAGGCACTTTTTCCTGATGCAGTGGAGTTGAATTGCTGAGCACATGGCTGGCCATGTCAGTCAAAGAGCAAAAGGAGCATCCCGTTGTGTCGCTATCTAAATAATGGCTATAAAGCGTAGCTAACGGTGTCCTCTGAAACGTGCTCAGGTGGAAAGAACTAGACAAACAGAGACAGCCACCGCAGTGCTCCCTGACACAGAGGACAAAGTGAGGGCCTCATTTCCTCCCTCTAATCAGTGTTTACATCCACCCCAGTGCCAATGGCTGGTGACTGAGCAAGACGTGTATCAATCAACAAAGGCAACGTAGCCGGGGAGGACACACTGCTACACAAACTCACAACAAAGACACAAACAGACACACACCATCCAGAGCATCTCATCTTAACCTCTTCCTGTTCTATTTTGTCCTCTCTCTCTCTCTCTAATGGGTGCAGAGAAATTACAGCTAATTAAGGATGTAAATGGTGGCGGAGAGTGACTTCTAATTCTGCATTAAATTGTCTCTTACCTCAGCAGAAAAATTTATCAGAGGAGGCAATGTCAACTTTTACTGGGGCGGGTTATTTGCATTTCTGCACACATTAATTCTGGGATGTGCGGCGCCTACAGAGCCAAACAGAGGGCATGAACTGCATCCCAGCAACCGGTAGGTATCAGAGCGGATGTTATTGCTCTTCTCACCCATGTGGTCTCCTAGCTTAGGAAGCTCTTTTCACAAAATAATTGGCGCACAAGGCATACTGGGAAGCATAGCAGGCAAAGACAAACACACAGAGAAATGCATGTGCCAAGACTGTAAACTGCTGTCACTTACTTCCCTCCACAGATGTTTACAAGGTCACAGCATGGCCATAAAAGACTGAATGAATGCAGGGAACACAGCTCAATGTGAGGAGCACAACCCCGGGTTACGCGTCGCAGCCGAGCGCATTAATTATCTTTGCAGTAAGTTCTTGAGGTGAAAAGCAGCAGATTTGAGGAGCGGCCAACAGAAGCGGTCTACACGGACCGCAGAGTCAGAGGGCACGCCGGCAAACATGTGGTAGGTGCCAAGCTGCAGGGTCTGAGAGCTGGGCACCAGGGACGAGAATGATTAGAGATTTATTACAGCTTTTCTGCAAAGTCATGCAGTCGGCTCTGTCAATGACACGGAGGATCTATGTGCAAGACGTTTCGACATAAATGCAGACAGTACCTGAATACTATCAGGTAAAATACACCTTGGCTAAAACCTCACACGGGCCCAAAGATTGTGTTTGCTTGGCCATTGATTGACCCCCAAGTGAAGGACCTCATCATTCTCTCAGCTGTTCCTACGTTTCATCCAGCTCAATCCATTTACATTTAAGCACAGCTCTGCTCGGCCTAATTAGTTCCACGGCTCCATTAGTCCACATTGTGGTCAATCCATTCATCACTTTGCATGTTAGTTAAAAGCCCATTTCTCTGATCCTGTCACTGTTCTCTGCCTATTACTGTTCTTTTTTCCTGCAAAGGAGAGAGAAGGGGATTATGGGTAACTAATTACCAACAAGATGACATCACAAAAGATCCAACCTCATTAGTGACTTGTGGATATTCCAATTAAAGTCTGATATATTGTAAATTTCTGGATTAACAGGGATTTTGTTTGATAAAGAAACGTCTTTAGTTATTTCATGTAAAAAGGAGGCTTCACATAAGGGAGGAAAGGAAAAATAAAGAGTAGAATAGGCGAGGGAGAGAGAATCAGGACGACAGAGAGAAAGAGAGGTGGTAATGATCCCTGCATTGAGAGACTTGGCTCACCCACTGGCATACTGGCTCGTACGGTCCACTGGCTCCAAACTTGCTGAGGTCTAAAACTCACATTACGCCTCAAAAAAAAGGCAGGCAAGCAGGACCTCAACACACTGACGCTAATTAATTCTCAGACATAATGAGACATTATCATGTTTGATGTACAGTTCACATACTCTCAGGGTGCTCTCTGCTACCAGGACACAAACAGTTTGAGAAAACTTGCTCTGACAAAAAAAGAACAATCTGACGGAGACGACAACTGAGGCAACTCATTTAGTGATAAAGTTGTTGTGTCAAATAATGTGAAAGTGACCTCAGCTTCTGCTCACTGATTAATTTTTTTTTTGTTGATTTGTTGTTGGTTTACAAAATGCCACAGCGACAATTTAAAGCAGAGAATCCTTTTGCATTTCAATTCTTTGTGTTTGAGTCGCTCTGCTGTTTCCTTGGTTGATTATATCCCATTGGTATTCACTTTACCGTTGCCAGGTCATCACCACTTTACATCTGCTGAAGACAAGTGCAGCGAGGATGATTCTCAGGGTGATTCAATGTCTGGTACAGTCCCTGAAAGCAGAACTCATTTCCAGGCCAAGCTACCTCGGAGTCCCAGCAGGGAGACATGAAGCAATCTCAGGCCCGTGATGCCCTCCCTCAGTACCCGCTGCCCTTTCACTCCCACATCCTTTCCTTTTATCGGGAATCTATTTTCCCTCTCCCCCCTGTAAGGTAACTCCATCTGAAATTTTACATCTCCCATCTTTCACTCTCTCTGGTTTCCTCTTCCCATGATGGATGAGCTCCACACTCTGGGGTGTCTCAGCCTGTCCATCATGCCCCGCGATTAGGAATTAAAAATTGCAGACGTTTCAAAATAGTCACCCCCATTTTTTCTCCAGCTCCCCCTCTCCACCCTCCACCAAAACCCCGCCTCTCATCCAACCACACCTGCCACACCATCACCGCCGCTGCCACTATAACCAAAAGCCTCATCCCTATGCAGCCTAGCACACTATCCCCAACTCAGATGCACCAAACACCTACATTCATCTAAGTGGGGAAAAAAAACATAATTTATTTTGTACTTCCCAGATAATTTACTTTTTTTCTTTCCTTTCTACAGGAATTCTCCATTTCCCTATAAAATGAAAATTCATCTAGAATTACATCTTATGTCATCATTATGTTTATTAAGCGTGGATGATGTATATGAACAGCGCTGGCTTGCCGCTGAGTGCTTAATGATGCATAAGATTAAGCCGAGGCTCTCAGCTGCGCTGTGACTCCCCTCTGGTACCCATACTGCCGAGGCATGCTGGGAGTACAAGCTCCAAACGGCCATCAGGTGAAAGGAACTAACATCTCTCTTTTTGTCTGTGTGAGTGAGGCTGAATGTGGTGTGTACTTGTGTTTTGTGCACAAGTGCTGAATGGCAGTGTGTTTCTTCCGGAGCACATGTAAGCGCTGTAGAGGAATGGCATGCTATCAGCGTGCTTTATAGTATCTGTCCACCGATATTAGAAATAACTTGCTTTTGCCTTGCTCACTGTGCTCCCATCATGCTGTTTTCAAGATTTCATCCCTTGCTCCTCTCTGCCCTCTATCCATCCCTGGACCCCTTCTCTCTGTGTCCTTCCTCCCTTCATTTCTCTTCTGCCCTTCTCTCTGCCACACCGCTGTTTTGCCGCAGCAGTCTATGACAAAAACATTATCCTTCTGCTGCTAAACAATCCAATAAACCTCTCCACAGGGAGGAAGTTAACCTCTTGTCTGTTCGACTGATGCCTTCCAGACCACGTGACGGCTGCCACAGTAAATTCAAATCATTAGTCTTCTAGCCCCCCATCAGAGAAAAAAACTTCTATTAGTAATGGAGACCTCGTAAGAGACCTTCCGTGGAGAGCACTGCCTTCCCAATTCCCAGTGGAGAAATCCTGCGCAAAAAACTAATTCTACTTTTAATAATCTGTCATCAAGACCAGAGGCAGTCATAAATTATGTGGGGAGCATGTGCGAGAGCGAGCCACAAGAGGGAAATCAGGGTAGAAAATCAAAGCCCAAGTTTGACAAACTTTCCTGAAGATAAATAATAACTTACAAACTGGATTAGTTGTTAAGTCACAGCTGAGCGCACAGTCAAGCCATTTCCAATCAGCCAATGCAGATGAAGAATTTATAGGTCAAGCTCATCATTTGTTTTCCAGGCTCTCCTCCCTCTTTTTATATGCATCCCACCTTTTCTCATTCCTGTCTCCTTCAAGCTTATTATATTCAGGGCCTGTTGTCACATCCTGGGCTGGTTTTATCATTAACTCCATGTGTGCCAGATGACAAAAAGGCGTTTCTAAGGTGACTGATTTTTTTTTGTTGTTGTTTGGGGGAAGGGCTGAGGCCTAAAGATGACAGAAGAAGGAATGCCTGGCTTGTGTCGAAAAGTAAATACAAGGGAACGCTGGAGTCCCCTCACCAACTGCAGTATTATGGGGTCTCCAGACCTTAATTGACCACTAAAACAAAGGAAATCATCATGGGAGAGGTATGTTGAAGGTAAAAGATGCCTTTGAAACATGACCAAGGTGCTTTGAGGGAAAAGGCTATCAGCCGCAAGGGTCTGCTCTTTGTTCCTGTGTCAATATCTCTGCAAACTATCGACATGCATCATAATCGTTCCTTTCTATCAAGTGCAGACTAAAGAACAATCTCCATTAGGTGACAGCGCCCCGGCAGGTTGATAAATGCTCCCTGACGAAAGGGAAGGAATTGCGTAAAATAAAGAGGCATGTTCCAACAAGTCTTGTCAAAATGGTATTGATTTAATCATCTGCAGAAATACACATTCTTGGTTAGTGTAGCGTGCAGCAGAGATGGCAGCCGCAGCACAAGCTGGGATACGCTTTACAGTTGTTGACGCGGAGACGCTCTCCCTCATTGGCTTTGCAGGTGATGAAACACACTGAGCTGCGCTCTAATTTTTTCCCCCTCTCTCCCTCTTCAATCAGATGTTATTCTAAGAAAGTGTCTCAAAATCTGCTTTTCTATTTTTATTTAGGGCCAACAAATATAACTTAATGCGAGTGGGCGAGACTATATGTGACGGGCCGCTGTGGCCAGCCTTCTCCTTGGCCTCTTAGCAGAGCGCAGAGGCGATAGATAACAAAAGCCCTCCATCATCTCGACACACCGATGGTATTCCAGTGGCTAGAGTGAGCTGGCCAGAGGTCTGGGAGTGTTTATTTAACATCGGGGTGTTGCAGAGAGTGTCTCACCTTGGGACAAATGGATCCCCTCTCCTCCTCCTTTGGCAGCCTCAGAGTAAACACCACGGCAGAAAACTGGAGGTCTCATTGCTCTGAAGTACAAGTTCATCAGGCAGGTGGGTAGGGTCATCATTGCAGGCTTACTGTAGCAGGGAACACCTATAAAAATAACAACAAAACATGTCTGTTTAAATAGCCGTGCTGTTCATAAATCAGTGATGTAAACAGTACAAGCCGCTACCTCTTGCGACAGAGTAAAATGAAAATTTAGCCTGTAATCAAAGTCAAAGCGGTGACAGTGGCAGCAAAAGCAGTTGTTTTCTTACAATTGTAATCATTTAGAAGGTTAAAGGGGGTATTATTATCTCGGCACAGCCCATCTGAGCAGTGATGAGGTGAACACAAATAATGTGCGTCCCCAACAGAGGGAAGATGTGTGGCTGCGGCCGCTGGGGGTTGGAGACAATCCCACAGTGACCTGACCTTGACATGTCTGAGTGAAATGGTGGCGGAGGCTAATACCTCATCATATTCAGTTTGACTTTGAGCTCACTGTGGTTGGCACCATAAAACAAAAGGATAACAGTATGGACAAACAACCATAAAATATGGACAATTAACATATACTAGCACTATCAAATAAAACATGTGGTTTGCCTTATTTTGTATAGAATATAAAAACTAACCATCCGGACTGCTGCTGTGTTCTTATGTTTGGAAAATTCTATTCAAAACATTTCCCTTAACTTAATGAATAATATGAGACAGAATAAAGGAAGAATACCACAGAGATTTTTGGATGCCCAACCTAACAATGTTGAATAGGACACAGTTTTTATCTGACAATAAAACCTCAAAGCCAATGGGATGGAATCGTACATGACCGCATCATAAAATGTCTACATTACAAAAAAAAATGAAATGTCCACTTCCCTGATATCAGGTTATAACTCATCATATCAAACGGAGACTGAAGCTTCAGACATTACTCAGTCCAGGAGGACAAGTGGAGAGGTGAGGGAGACACCTCATGTGAGCACAGACCTTTATATATTACCTCCTGCTCCAAAGTAAGGACAAAGGGAATGAAGATGACTACCCTGTCACAGGAGAAAACAGATGAACCAGACAGACCTGACTGAACTGTTCACTTACTGCAACCTGGGCCTCACACAACATACTGCTGCAACCCAACTAACCTTCTTTTATATATATTTTTGATCAATAGCCATTGTTGTAGAGAATGTTCTCTCATGCTTTACATCTGCCTACAAATCAAAAATATATTCAGCAATTTTATTGTTTTTGTAGTGTTGTGAAAATTATTTTGACTATTAAGCAGTAGAGTCTACAGATTCCACATAATTTTTAAAATTTGAAAAAAAAAAATCTGTATTTTGTTTGCATTTTTTTCTTCTTTTCAGCTGGCACGACAGTAACCTGTATTCTGGACTAATGCAGCACCGACAAGATGAGTAGATTTTCAATAGTAGATCCAAATAATGTGCTGTGCTTGATCGTTGTACGACATGAAGTGAATAATCTGCATCATCAGACATGTTTGCTGGTTGGTTAGCTAAATAGAGGCTTGTTTTGTCCACAATCTTCCCTGTCAAGTTTGTGCCATTTCTCAGGTCACAGAGCAAGACATGCAAAAAAAAAAAGAACAGGAAAACAGAAATATCAGATAAATGACGCACTTTACCTGTCATGACTCAAAATGCACTAATATTGATACTGAATTAGATGAATGCATCATCTCCAGTCCTCTAACAGTTAAGGCAATTTTCATATTTATGTTGATAATGAAGATGTGTGTGATATCAACCAGTCAGGGTAATTAATAGGAATGTCAGTGACACTGTATTAATAGCATCATGCATAGCATCAATTTAGCATAAATTGTCGTTTTGACAAGCCGTTTTAATTAAAACTATCACACAAGAATTAAAGGACCGTGGTCGTCATTTTGGGAGACTATCAAATAATGTTACCATCTGGTATTTTTTCCATGTCTTCTCCCTGCTAATTATAAGTGATACTCAAAAGGTTAGAGGCACTTTGGCAGATGCAGTGATCAGCAGCATACTGTCCCTGCAATAACCCACAGGTCGTTACACCATACGTAGTGAAGATATGATAGCCTGCTGTTCTATTATGATAGACGATAATCATGAATGGCCAGGGCTCTGAATGCCTTAAGAAGACCGCTGACTATACCCCATCTTCATCTGATTTTTCATATATTACGTCTGTTTTTTGTTTTTTTTTCTCAAACCTAGAAGGTCATGTGATACACAAGCTCAAACCAGAATGCACTTCAGTCTTCAGTGAGCGGAGATCTAGCACAGGAATCAATCTTCCTGACCACTCTCGGAGCCCAGGAGTGAGCTCAATATGGGCTCAATTCCTGTGGGCTGCTCCAGGGATGAATTGAAATAGCACGCCTGTACAGTAGTCACACAGACAGACAGTCTTTACAGGACACGTTGCTTTTTATTCATTCAAATGCACCGACTGGGCTTCGACAGAGAGAGAGAGACAGAGACAGAGACAGAGAGAGAGAGAGAGAGAGAGAGAGAGCACTCTGCATGTCTGTGGGATTTCACAACTCTGCAGAGGTCACCTTCAAGACAGAAGAGAATAATGCTGCTTATCAATATCACACCGTATCAATTGTGGAAAGGTGTAACACTATAATTTAAGTAAAGGAATATTTCCCCACAATTAGGCATTGTACTCAGTGTATTTTCAGTGAAAAATTAAGAACGTGTGTGGCACTTTCATGGTACTATAGGGGCCAGATTATTATGCTATTTTTCATGGTGTTACTGTAGCACTTTTGTGTCACGAAATGTTAACATACTAGTACAGTACTGATAACACCAGATACTATACTGGGATACCGGAAAGGCAAAACCCATGTAAACTCAATACTGACAATGTGAAACTGGCTTAATCGTAGTTACATTTAGGACACATAGAGTATATACACACAAGAGTATGTCACTAGATTAGACTTTTTAGTGGCAGTAGTAACAAATACAGTGGTATGGTATATTTTGCCATAATGTGACCATCTGATGCTCATTTGTGGAACAATCAGGTCTGATGATCACAGCGCTTCTCATACATAAGCACAAAGCTGGCCTCCTTCTGCTAAATGTAAGGACTGAAACCTATAATGCAAATTAACACACTGTGTCATCTGGAAGCTCTTTAAATAGTGACTAGTTCTGGAGATGAATACGTCTTGCAGCGATTAAAATGGAAGTTTAGTTTAGAAAAAAAGTGGAAGACGTTAGATACTAAAGGGTAACAGCATGTTTGCATCCATGGATAGTTATTCTAGTTACTGTAATATATTGCTAGTATGCAAAGAAATAAACAAACATCAATTTAACATTTACCAACCAATGTGATATGTTGAAATCTGAACCACCATAAAATTAAAAAATCGTTATTACTGAAGGGCTTTACGGATGGGTGTGACACAAAAAATGTCACAAAAACAAAAAATACTTGCCAGGAATATAATAATGCAAGGGCTTTTATTGTGAAAGGGAGAACGGAAGAGTTCACTGGTCTACGTTTGTCAAGATTGAAAGTTTGCTTCGGACACTACAGTTTATTTTTTTTAATTTGTCCTTTACACACAATGTGATTCGCTGATGTCTGTGTTTTAAAGCTCAAATAAAGTCCCTTTCTTGTCGGGTAATATTCACGCTGTGTGTGAAATTATTAATGAAAACAGCAGTTCAAATAAATGTATTGATATGCCAATTGATCGCACAAAGACCTTCAGAAGTGACAACTCATATTTCAACAGTTATAAAGTACTTCAGTGATTATATTTTAGGGATTTGTCAAGTTGTGTTATGGAAAGCTAAAAAGTGGTTGAGCGAGCAGGGGAGCAATAGATGAGTCAGGTGAGAGAGTGATGGAGTGAGTGTAAATGAATGAGTGCAGCGAATAATTGTGGCAAATGAGAGAGTGAGCAGTCTGACCTCTTTGCTGACTTGTGTTTTCAGTCACTCTTCCTGGTTACTATGCGTCATGCTTTGTTTCATCTGACGTGCAATTATTTTTTCCATTAAATACACAACATGTATTTCACTTAGTTTTTTCAGAATGAAATTTCAATCAGAGGCCATTACACTCTTCAGACTGAGAAAGTTTGGAAAAATAACAAGGCGCAATGGAAAAGAAAATAATACTCTGTCAACGGAGATGGAAAACACAAAAATAATCATTTGCGCGAAGCAGGTGATGCATATGTTAAAGTGTCAAGAAGCAGAGGAAAAATGAATAGCTTTCTGCAATAAGCACTCCCTGATAAATATGATTACATTAGCATACTTCATTTTACTCTTGATCTGCTGTCTCCGTGATTCCAGTGATTCTTGTGCGTCTGGTTCCAAAGGAAAAGTAATTTACATTACTGCTCAAACATGAAACAAGTATTTCGGGTCTCATTAGGGATTTCCCTGCTGCGCCACAATACAGCAAACATACATCAGTGATACCATGTTGCATGATTGTGTATCAAGAGTAAAGGAAATAGCTAAGTTACTCGTTCTTGTGGACGCTACGTTTAATTACCTAGACTATTTCTGCAATGTAAACACAGTAATGTGAATAATGTGTAAATCAATGATTTGAGGAGATGGTTGTGGGCTGGGTGGTGGATGGGTTTTCTAGGAAGTGTTTTGTGCCTCATTAACTTATCAATAAGGCCATCTGACATTGTCCTCTATTTGCCCTGATGAGGAAAGCTGTCCACTCCAGCGTAATGGCCCTGCGTTTGTTGCACATCTTGACGTGAGGCTACAGAATCAGCACACATATAACCTTGATAACGTGGTTGACATTTACTTTTAACTTTACTTAGTGTGTTATTGTTCACTCTAAATGTGGTGGAAGTTATGAGCTACGTTTAAGATGCTAACTGTACCTGTAACATATTTCATAGTGGTCTTCCATCATGTTGAGCTACTTTATCAACATGTTGCTCTTGACATGTTTATGCCATAGGTCAGTGAACATATGAGTGCCCTCTGGTCTGAGTGTATGCTCTTTATGTGGCCGGAGACATGCAGTGATTGAGTTACCTTTTTCCAATCCAGTAATGGACCTCAATAGTACACTGCATCATGGAAAGTATCGCCGAGTATTCTGATGAATGTTATCTTCATATTAAATGTGACCTTTTGTCTCAATAAACGCCAGTTGCAAATTTCAGAATGGAAAATCTCTTGGTTTCATAGTTATTGTGAGAATAAAATCTCAATTCACAGCTCTTAAAAACATAACTTATAAGTAGCTAATGAAAGATTTGAAGGGAAGCATTGTTAACCATTTGTATAAACTGTACTTCGACATTGTTAACATCTAATGTCTTTGTCATGGATTGAAATCGACGCACATATTCATGGTCCTCGTATGGTGATTCTCTGGGCGAGGATATTTGCACTTTTCCCCCGCTGTTTTCCAGTTCAGGATTCCAATTAACCTGTGCAAAGCGTGACGCCAATCACAGGACGCCGTATCGACAACGGGCATGAAAAGAATAATGCTGTTAGGATGATGTAGCTTACTGTGGGGGACTCCTCCCTCACTGGTGACAGGGAAGTTTGCTCCAGTCATTTATCAAGTCCTCTCTGGCCACCAAGGGGCTGGCGAGTCCCAGGGCCGCCTGCTGCTTGGGGGGCCAGCGTGCAATATGTGCATTTTAGGCCTCTGGTGGGCTGGCGAAAACTGCTGATGTGCTCACTGCTGCTAAGTTTGATGGATTTGTTGTTGTCATTTGCTTTGGTTCTGTTCCCTGCAACAAAACAAAGGGAATCATTAACTCTTTTGTGCTGCATGGGACTTTTATGGGTTAGGGATAATGCAAAACGAGATGGGGTACAGATGGGGTCAGCTGGAGCGTTCTGTTGCTGGAGTCTTCCAGAATGGGGCGTTGAACATGCATGGATGATCCTGCATAGAGAGCTGATTACAGAATGATTTAGTGACCACTGATATCCCCTTTCTTTCTCATGCTCCCATCATCGAGCTCATTTCAGCAGCAAGAGTGCAACTGGCAGTGCTCACCGCTTATATTTATAGCCAGTTGGTGTTTAGCACCTCATGCGATGTTCTGGCAGGGCTCAAGACTGAGCCATTACAGTGCATCACCGTTAGAGGCTTGCAGTGTTTACTGATGCAGGCTTGGCAGAGGACCGCTATGCCATTCCAGCCGAGGCTGCTGCTCAGCGTCGCCAACTTAAAAAGTCAACTATGATTAAACTAAACTAAGAAAATTAGAGCTGAAAACCATTGGTTATATCATCGTATTTATAATCATCATATTTCATGAAAAAAGCGAAATATTTGCTAGCTCCAGCTTCTTACAGGTGAAGCTTTGCAATTTTTCTTCAGCCATAAATTGTCCAAAAATATATTTGGCTTTAGAAAACTGTGACAGCTATTTTTCACTATTTTCTGACATTTCATAGACTGAACAATTAATCAACTGAGAAAATAATGTGCAGTTTAATTCATGAGAAAAATAATCAATACTTGCTAACATACAGTAAATTATGTTTAAATGTTGTTTTTTCCCCCCCATATAAATAGGAATTTCTTGAAGTTCTTGGGAAGTGCGTGCCAGACATGCACAGTATTGATTCAGTAAAATACAAAGTTATATTTCTAAAATGACAATATTAGCAAATAGTTTACAGTGCACAAAATAATACAAACAATGAATTCCTGACATTCCACATTTAGAGAAAAGGAAACAGGTTTCTATATCATAGAAATTATTGTGGATAATTGTTGGTTTGTAAAATTACATAAAGCGGAACAGACTGAGCGTGTGCAGGTGGCCATGCAGTTGCTAAACTTCAAGGTGAAGTCTTACATCCTCAAGGGAGGGTTGAAGATCAAGACAAATCCTCTTATTTTTCTCTGTCAAGTCATCACAGTCTGAGACGAAATACAAATTGAGATTGTAGCAAACGGCCTGCGACAGTCTGCAGTCTGACTGCAAGGGTTACGGGGCGTGATTGAGTGTGTGTTTGACTGCTCGAGGCCGAGGGCTAACAGTACTGTTACACAGGCAAGGTCGTCTCAGCAGTAGCAGTAGCCTCAGCACATAATCTCAGTGTTCCCGACAACTATGAACAAAGGCCTGCCACAAAATTTATTATATAAGAGGAAGAACACTACTTGGGGAATAAGATCATCAAGACAGATGGCAGTGTATGGTTTTAGCCAAGCAATGATCTACTGTATTTCAGTCACCTCTTGCTCTAAAATGGGCATGGGTGCCCACTTTTTTCAGGGGGATGCCTCCAAAAAACAGCTTACTGCCACTGAAACTTAACACTTTGAGCAGCATTGACTCATGTTGGCTATTGAGGGGTCAGCAGTCATCATAATTTCATTTAGCTTAATGTCACATGAGCATCCAAGAGAAATGGTGATACTGTATAGTAACAATATTTTATCAATATTGACCAGAGGCTTAAACCATCCTTTGTATGTTCCCCTTCCTCTCATCAATAATGCAAGAGAGGAAAGTTATTTCCCATATAAAACTAATCTTTCCTTTTTATTGTATTTTAATGAAACAGACTTGGTTCTAAGGCAGTAATTCATTCCATTTGTTATGTTTGGACAACTCATTAACATTATCATCTATTATCATTAGACTGAAATTTTAAGCTTCTTCTCCCTTGAGATGCAGTGCGTTTCTTCTCTTCAGTTTGCATTAAAACAAATGTGGACCTGCCGATGCATTAGATTAATGTGCTCACTCACTGCCTGCTGTGAAACACTAGTCCAGCTTGAAAACTAGACCAAGTTTCTGTCTTTGGAGCCTCACACACAAAGGGAAATATATTTTTACTTTGCTTTTTTTGTTTGTTTTATCCTGTCAAACAGAAATTAACGGGTGCCTGTCAGTGCAGGTTAATTTTTGCATTAAATACAATGTCACCAAGACTCATAACAGAGCCATCGAGTGGCATATAGTGTCACTAATTATTTAATGTAAACATCTCCTGGAAAACAGAGAAGCCTGTGTTCATACACACCACATTATAGAATTATTTGCTCAGAGATTAATTTCTCTGTTAATTCACTGACTAATATAATCATCCACACATCAAGCATTAGCAACACTGTTTTTGCCTGACTTCATGTAACATTTACTAAATCATAATGCTAATGGGTTATTTAGACTTCCGGATCAAATTCAGAGTTCTTAATTCTTGCTGAGTCTGCTGCAACAGATCAAGCAATTTGCTAATTACAAAGTTTGCTTTTTTTCCCCCTGAATAAATAATGTCGATTAATTAGCAATTCAAAATAAGTGAAGATGATCTATGCATTATATATCACTGTCGCAAAAACTTACTGAAACGTTTCATTTACATTGCCTGAGTACTTAATTACATGCATCCAAACTTTACAGATTTGATGGTGGATTAATAGCGTGCAAGGTGAGAGGGTTCACATAAAAACCTGTCGACTAAAAATGATCAAGATGTTGGAGTAATGAAACAATCTAAACAATGCAAATATTGGCGTCTTAACTTCTTTAGACATTACTCATAAACACTCTCAGGTGGATGTACATCCATCTATATTTACACACCTGCATCAGATTAATACGTTTTAGTAAGTGTTTATGTAACCTGTTAATAGAAACATGCAGTGACAACATTCACTTATAGGAGTGTAAATAAACCATCACATGGGACTAAAAATTGAAATTAAAAGAGTAAGTTGTGCTGCAATGGTGCTGTCCCAGTATGGGTGCAGTATTTGCTGTGAATGAGTGAGACAGTATGACCTGGTTGTTGTTTGAAGTTATCATATTTGCATCAGTTCATCCATCCTAGTATTAAGTTAGGCCACTTCTCATCAATCCTGAAAATTTCGTCAAAATCGGTCTATAACTTTTTTGCAAACAAACAAACCAACATACAAATAAACAAACCCTGGTGAAGACATAACCTCCTTGGTGGAGGAAACAATTTACCATATTTTCCGCCATGTTGCTTGTTTATGTTCATTGCGTGAGTGCGTGAGTGCTTTGCGTTGATTGGTTAGCGGAGGGCAGGCTCGTCCAATCAGATGGTTCGTACGCAGGACACGTCTCTACTCCACCGATACGTCAAGCTCAATCTCAACCAGCCAGTAGACTGAGATGTGATGATCATCGATTTAAGATGCCACACTAGCAGGTTGCTGGAAAGTAATTTCATACTTTTACTCAAGTCAGCTCACGTGTGTGTGTGTGTGTGTGTGTGTGTTTGTAAGAGTATTTCCTGTTTCATACTGTAAGCATGTATGCTCCAAGTACTTCTCTCACTTCTGCTGTATATTGCTGTTCAGCCATATAGCTGGATATAGAAACATATGCTACATAAAGTAGTGATAAACTGCCACACTGCCACTGCAAAATAAAAGGCTGTTGTAGAAAGATAATTATCATAAAACTGTCAGAGTAGCCTGACTCGCAGTCACCATAGTCAACGACACCTCCTCCAAGACACCTTCCCTTTCAGTGAGATTACACTGACATTGATATTTAGGTAATTGATAATCGCTGTGTGAGTAATGTTGTCAATTTGGCACCTAAATCCTATTTTGGTGGCCATCTGGGCTCACTAAATTGCTCCCTTGAGAGCAGAGGTTATAGGTAGTAATTATTCAGAAGTCATTTACTTTTAGAGGTGTTTAGTGCTTATCTGTTTTGCAGTTAAAATGCTGACGCCATGCCTACTGATTTCCCCCTCAAAATATTATTTGGCTTGACATGTATAGACTACTACTACGAGTCATACAGTACTGTTAACACACATTGATTCCTCTGAGAACTTTTACTGGGATCATTTTTACATCGTGGACGTTTCACAACAAAATAATCAATAGTCAAAGCAATGGATGAACAAAAATCTTCATTCTGGGCTTCAGGCAAACTAGTGTGGTTTTGTTCCTGTATGAAGACAAATATTAGATCTATTTGAAGTGGTTCTTGCCGGTAAAAGGTTATTATATACCTATAATTCAAAACTTTCCAGGCTCTTTCTTCATGCAGATTACACGTGTGATCTGTGTGACAAATGTCAGACTTACACAGGCTTATCCGACATGCACTGTCTGTGCATTTCACTCACTTATTGCTGAGGCACTCTGTCAAATTGATTATCCAGTCAACTAATTCCCAGTCTATGTTTAGCTAAAGTATGATAGAATCATTGTATCCCATGGGTGCAATTCTCATTTGTGTGTCTGTCTGTGTGAGTGAGTATTTATGTGAAAGAGGCTAACTAATCAACAAACTGGGCCAGAAGCTGACTATTGAGCAATCTGGGGCAGTTCTGGGTGTGCTTCAGGGCTCATCACGGCTGAATGTAGTGGTTGATAGACAATAGCTATAAGGGACAATAATCATAGAGAGGTTGTTAGACTGCTTCATCTAAAACTGATCATCATATACTGTAGCAGGTCGTATTCACTACATGAACACTGCTGAATAAAGGACATCAGAGATGTTCATGACACTGTTGATGATGGTGTATACTGAGGGTTTTGTTGTGACATAATTTTATGATTTGCTTAACATGCAAAATGAGTGAGTGAGCGTTCATTATTTCCTCTCGTGATATCAGGTTATGTGTTTTGATCTCATTTGTTTTGTTTATTTGTCAATAAAGTTGGTTAGGATTTTGATAGTTCAGTTTATGGAGGAGGATTTTTTTTCTTTCTGGTTTATTGTATTTTTTTTTTCTTTTACTCCAACAAATTTAACCCCATTTTCACTAAAATTCATATATGCATACTGTATCTAGATAAAACAGGATCATATGATTTTCTGAATCCAAGTCATCCAAGTCCCTTTTATATTTATCTATTTATTTATTTCCCAATATGATCCTCTATTTGCGTCAAAGCCTTCTTCACACTGCCAGAAATAAAATTAGTTATTTATCGACTGGCCTAAAAGGTGTCAAATAAAAAATACTATGTACTATTTACAAGATGGAATTAGAAGGGAAAAGTACTGGAAAAAGTTTTTTAACCTCTCAAAACCCAAAAAATCCCAGAAAAAATACAGATATCATGACCCCAGTGTCTGTCCTAAAGGCCATTATATGTACAACTTATCAGTTGACAAATTCTTGTTAATGTTACCTTTTTTGGCATTAATAACCACTGCAAATGAAACCAAATTTCATCAACAAATACACTGAATATTTCTGCAAAATCTATAAATTCACCTTGACCATTGAAGTTTTTGTCCAATGCTTTGCTTATAAAACTATAGGGCTCATTCAAGACGTGTTTGTTCTGATCAGATCAGTGGCTTGGCTCTAAGGATTTTTATCATGTGCCTCACTATCTCACACATGAACCACAACCTCACAGCCTCACTGTTCTCACTGCAGGTTAGCTCAGCTTCACAGATGAGCACAGTTTAAACCAGTCGGTCAAACAAGTACACTCTCTTTATTTCCTATTGGAGCAGCAATATCTTTATTTCATTATCTGGTGTGTCTGGCCAAGCAGAGTCCACAGAGAGGAGAGCAGAGGCTGAGAGAGGTCACGTAGAACCAGACAGGGACACTGGCATGACACTGTGACATGTTAGGATCCCCTCCACTGAGCTGTGCCGTGCACAACAACATGAAACAAGGAAATGAGCCACAAACGTTTTCCTGACTCCCCCTCCACCCCCCAGCTACGACAAACACACACAAGCACAAACACCATATAAAACAACACAACTGATCAAGTTATCACAATAAAAGTCTCCACTATTTGATCTCAGCTGTGTTTACAGGATAATTAAAACATTTTTAGTGGTGGGAATATGAATTCCACATCTTGTGCAGGATTGTTCTCTGTCCTCTGCTGGGTCCTCTCTCTAAATGAGAGCCATTGCCCCTATTAGATAAAGGTTAATACTCATTTGGTGAAGAAAACAGCTGATTTTATGTCTGATCCAGAACACAAACACAACCAAGCAATGGTTACATTTGTCGTCCACCTCAAGAGACCATTTCTGTTCTTGGAAAATATTTTAATTCTGACCATGTGAAAAGATTTTATGTTCATTTTGTCTGCGCCCTGCAGGCAGGAGTCAATGACATTTGAAATAATTGTTGTTACAGGGGTAATCTCTGGAGGCAGAACGGGGCAAAACTGTAGAGAAGATTTGAGTAAATTACTGTGTCAGCTTCTATTTATTTGCGACCGGATTGCCAGAGGCAGCACTTCAAGATAGCCATTAGGAGTCGGGGCGATAAAGATAGAGCGTGTAGCCATTGTCGAAAAGTTAGTGTGTAATGCAGCAAGTTATCATCAAAGTGCTCCCTGTGGAGAGAGCAGGGCGCACACTGGGGAGGATACATGTGAGGAGAACCAATTATAGCTCCACAAATCTCTCTTTCTCAGAGGGAGAGGTCATAAATAGGTTGCTATAGTTGTGCACACGCTGTACTGTATATCACTCCATATGGAGATGTTTGTCTGTCTGTATCATTAAAGGTAACATTCATCCTCAAACTCTGGCTTTACTTTTGGAGAGTACAAGTAAAAAGCATGAAAAAAACTATAAAGCTGTGCTGGTGTGGAGAACTAATTTGCACTGAATTTGCAAGCAAAAGCATTTGCAATGATTGCAGATATACAGTAGGTGTGTGAAGACTGAGATTAGTGATGGGAAATACATTAAACCTTGGATGTGAAGACAATACCGGAGTAATGTTTGCTAGCAGACACAAGGCTTTCATCCAGGAGACGCCTGTCTGTGTCCCATCATGTTACATTCAGATGGTTATTTCTGTTCACAATGTTCAGTGTCATTTTCACAAACAGCAGTTTTAAGCCCAACCATGTAGTTCTAGTAGTTTTGCTGCCAAAAATAAAGTGACTCCAAGAAAGATGAGTTGGTATGAGAAAGTGTTGCTTATTTTCAGGTGATTATACTCAGAACAAACCATACGATATACATATTATACGCCATTTCCCTCTGAATGTGACACATTGTGCCTCATCACTCGATGGATTTCAAGCAAAATCTAAAGATTGTTTTGTCTGAAGACATATCCTTTGCATAGTTTTTTTTTTTTATGAACCATGAGTTTACATTCAATTCAGGCATTTTTAGGTCACAAAGAACTTAAAATGAAATGAACTATAATAGTTATAGAAAATGTTATTTTATACATAAATGATGCAAAATTTGAAAAATACAACACTAAGAAACATTTCAAACTTCTCAGTGGGCATGGAGTAGCCAGCATGAACTTTGGACATGACACTGTGGCCCTGCCTTTTTATGAACACCTTTCTTTTAATATGGACGTTTCAGCCGCTTGTTGTCTTGGTAATCACTCTTAATTCATCATTATGTAACAGCTATCTACTCTGGTTCAGGCATATAGTCTCAGAATATAAATATGTGTCTTGGGATAGCCTAATTAAAATGCTAATGTCATGAACAATGTGAAAATACACAATTAGCTGCAAATTAAATCCCATGAAGCCGCTTCAAATAAAAGACGAGCATGAACTGGTTAATCCTTTTTACTCTGTTTAAAATGAATCCTGACCTCTTTAACTACATTTCTGAGGATATTAAGAGAAGTAATGGTAAAACAATGAATATGTAAGAAAGTCATAATCCACAGAAAAAGACACCTTTTTAATCCCCCAGCCACTCAAATATGGTATGATAACCAGCAGAGGCAGTGACTTTTAAATCTGGGACTTAAGAGAGGAGGGGGGAGAGGATCAAACAATGAACAGGAAGTGGAGATGAAAAAGGAGGCTGCATTAATTAGATGATGGCGAAGGGCTACAGCAACGAAGACAAGGCATGGAGAAAAGGGATTGGGACTGTTTGTAGGGTCTGCCAAACAAATGGTGCAGGTCCCTGCGGGAAAGAGATTATTATGGGCTCTGTGTCTGTCAAACATGTGAGCACAATACAAAAAAGGAAGGGAGGTGGGGAGGCATGGAGGGAGGGGGGCCCCGAGGCGGTGCTGCAGCCTCTGAGGGCCGTGAGGACCGGGGCTCTCCGCAGCAACACTGGTCCTGCCAAAGAATGTCTGTAATCCGCAGGCTGACTGAGGTGATCCCGTGGCTCTCCCTGGCAATGCAGCAGGCTTCCCTATTGTCAGCGGCGCTCAAAGAGGAAGCCAGAGAGAGGAGGAGGGGGGGCACAGGGGAGGTGGTGTCCCTTTTTCAGCCCGGCCTTATGAGAGCTCCCTGCCATTGTCCGAAAATTACAATTGCACTTTTCTGATCTTTTGTGCACTCCTGTTGACAGTGGTTATTGACTAAGCAGTTGGACATGGAAAGGATATGACCCCCCCACCCTTACCCTCCTTCCCTCCCCTCTTTTTTTTTTCTTCGTCTTTGGGGGCCTCCGCGAACAAGAGAGGAAGCAGGTCCGAGGTTTACATGAAGCATTAGACTTTAAAAAGGGTTTGAGGAGGCTTATGCGAAAATGGAAGACAGAGAGGGGGCGGTGGCTTCGACTCTGACAAAGACGGCGGGAGACACAATGAGCAAGAGAGAAAGTTAGAGGAAGAAGAATAAAGAAACAGACTTTTTCCTGAAGATTTTTTTCCTCCCTCTGTTTCTCCATTCAAACAGATGCTAAGGCAGATGGCGGTGAATTAGCAGAAAATGGGCAAAGAAGAAATGAGACAGTATATTAGAGGTCGGGGAGGACGGACATGACGAAATAAAGATTAAAGTGCCACTGCAGAGGGGAGGAAATCTCACCCGGGGGTTGTGGGAGGTCTGAGGTGTCATCTCGGAAACATAATGTACAGCGGCTTTGGTGATGAGCGATGTGCTCTGGGCCTCGAGTAGCAAAAGACCCATCACACAGAGCAGCAGCAGCAGGACATCGTGTTCCTCAGTGTGGGACTCACAGGGTGAAAAGCATCTTATTAATGTGATAATGGGGTTAAATTAGATTGGGTTAACAATGGAGACACAGACTCAGAAAATGGGTGTTAATAGGAGTCATACTCTTAAATGAGAAAATGAATGCATACAAATTTTGTGTACTTAAACTTCTTTATTATGAGGCTGTTACATGAAATGGTTCATATTATTAAAACATTAAAGGAAGATATGTTGTCATTAAATGTATCATTGTAGATTTGTACAATATGTGCATGTTAGTCATATTAAGCATGTTTCATTCAAAAGAAATCACAAGGTAAAATGTCATATTCAGATTCATCATGTCATCTAACCTCTTTTTGGCCTTGTGCTATATATTCTAAAAATCTATTAATAGGAAGCAGTCCCCAGCCATTTCTGCAGAGTATCCATTAGTTTGAGAGATTGACAGAAATAAAAAATAGTGAAAGAGCAGACTAGGTTAAGACTACACAACATTACAACCAGTAATTCTGGCTGCCTATTAGATTTATCTGTTGCAGGCTGAGGGAAAGCGTTGCACTTTGTCTTCAGACGTGAAAACAGCATCTCAAGTGTTACAATTCCAGAGGGGGTAAAGTGGAATTGCTGTTTTTACATTTCTGTATCATTTTTTTGCCCATAAGGAATATGGATAACAAATGAAATATTCAGCCCCATTGTCTGATTTATTTCTTTTATTATCTGCAAGTATCACCCCGGCAATTTAAAGGATAGCTCGCTTCATTCTGGGTCTTTTCGCTGGGGGCTTGACAGCCTATCAGCGTTATACCTACCGCATAAACAGGTCAGGATTGTATGAGCATTCCTATATGTTATACTTTAAGGTTTTTGAGCTCGCAGAATTTCTAAGTAGAAATTGAAAAAATGGAAAAAAAAAAAACCAAAGGATCCTTAAGGGGATGCTACAGAGCGTCTTGCCCAAGAAATGATAAATTTGCACGATGTCCATTTTTGAAATGGGGGAACAAAATGTTATTAATTTCAAACCAACTGGAGACCTCCGTATCACAATTTCTCAGACTGTAAGTAATATGAGTTTCCTGGAGAGGATGATTGACTGACAGGCGCTCCAGCTCGGCTTTTTTATGTGCAGGCTGAGTGTTTTGGAGCATCCCTGCGCTCCAGTCAAACTAAACAATAAGCCCTGGTTCTTGTCTTCTGCTGGTGCTCTGATTTCACTAAAACTATTAGAGCTTCATAACTGGCCATAGATACACAATTAAGTCTGCATCCAGGCTGGAGACAGAAATAAATGAATAAGGGTTTCCATGGAAACACGGGCAAACCAAGATCATTTACTGTATTTGATGGTAATAAATAAACCTCTGAGGTTATAGTACACTGTTAGTCATCATAAGCTCAATCCAGCTGCTATTCAACGAGTTTTAACGTTGAATACAATTTTAAAGAATAACCGCATGACTGTTGCTGTACAAGTGACCTCTAAAAAGTGTTTCGTTAAAGATGCGAAAATATGCTGAAGCATCATCTTGATGCTTCAACACTTTCCCTGGTATCATCAGATTTGGTTACAGACAACTTTGAGTTGATATCATTTTGCTGTTCAGGGGTCTCAGCTGTAAAACATAAATATATTTCCATATGTTGTAGCCTATCTGTGGCTGCTGTTGACAGTATGAAGCTCTATTTCTGTTATTGGAGTTTTGCAACAGTTTGTCCATAATAGGTCTGACAGAGTTTGAATACATACAGTACAACATACTACACCTTTCTTTGTTATTTGATCATGCGTGTAACATGTAGAAGAGACAATATTTTCAGCATAGACAGCGATGCTGTATGGTCATTTCATATGTCACTTTTATCAAAGTTGTGGCAAAGCAAAACACATACTGTGTTTTAATAACAAAAAGAAGATTCAAAAACCCATCAAAAAGCACTCCACGTCTTCTCCATATCTCCACCTTCACCATGCCTGCCTGCCTGCCTTCTCCACCCAGTCTGCACCCTCAGTTATAACCTGCGTTTATCAATGAAATCATTAAAACCCATGACGGACATTTCTGTCTCCTGCTTTGGGGTCCACAACTCTCTAAAATAACACCTGACATTAGTGATTAGTATGTTTCCTTTGGTGTAGAGTTACTTGAAAATTAGAATTGTTGTGTTTTTGTTACCTTAGAATGAGTTGTTTATATATAGAAGGTGGCAGTCATGTTTCTAAGTAGACTGGACAAACCAAACACTGGCTCTAGACATGGACATTTTCACATTTCTACTGTAGACGCACACATACATGAACACAGGAGTAAAATTCAAATTATTTTTACACATACAACAGCAGGTCATTCACTCATAGAAAATGTGATAACAAAAACAAAAGACATAAAACTTTGCTACTGAAAGCCAAATAAAAACAGTTTCATTGTTGTTGACCAATAACTGAGGCAAGCTCCCTGGACCGTGGCCTGCCTCATAATAACCAGGATGCATTCAGTAAAAAATGTATCATAAAGTTGGCTTAGAGGAAGAGGTTTGCCCTACGACCTTGAGAGAAACACTGCTGCAGGTTGCTTTGCTTCTCTCTTCCTTCCAGGTGCTCTGCATTTCCAAACACGCTGCATGGCTAAAGATAGTTATTCCACCTTGAACCGATCTCCATCACCTCCCCAGAGAGCACCAGTCCCTCCTGTGAAACCTTACACAGTGTAGCATTTCTCACTTCCTAAAAGGGGAATCAAATGGCAAGGGGGAGAATATTCAGCAAGCCTCACTTTAAATCAAGATAAAAGACTGAAATGGAAAATAATAGAGGGAACAAACCCCTGGACGGCCCGGGGCCCCTAATGGAAACACATGGCTGAAGGCTGAGGTGTTGTCAGCAGCCAGCACTGTGACATTCCTTTTTGATAATCTGGCCTGCCATAAAATTAGAATAGCAAATACCTCCTGACAAAGATGCATGTTCCTCCTCTATTGCGCCATCATAAAAAGAGAAAGAAAAAAACAAAAAACTCCACTGGTGACTCTGACTCTGGTGACGCCACAAACTTCAATTTAAATTTACAGCGCTGCGAAAAGAGAAGTGATATGCACTCAAAAATTTTAATAACCTATTAAGTTACGACTTCAATTTCATTTTATGAATATTTTCCTTGGGGAGCACAGCCATCACCGGAGAAAGATAGAAATTTAAAAAAGATAAATAGTGCCATTAATCTACAACATTTCTCTTCCATTATCCCTGAAAATGAGGAGTTATTTTTGCTCAGATCCTCACGTAATTAGCTCCTTACACTTGATTCACAAGCCAGAAAATGACCATGTTCAGAAAATTAAAAATTTGTCATTGAGTGGAATTTAACATAATATCATTTATCTTTATATATTCCTCAGCTGACAAGCGGCAGCCTTGGATGTTGATCAGGCTTTTGTGTGGGAGGCAGTGTGCGAGGAGGATTTAGCATTAGCAGAGGAGCAGCACTCTTAATGTGTGCCGGGTTAGCAGGTGAATATTGGTGCTTTTAGCTGCTTTCACTGCGAATATTTATCCTACTAATGGTGCTGTCACTTGAAACAGGGACTCACCATTTGTGTTGAAATGAGAATAGGAGTGAAACACCATGTTATACTGCTGTATTCTATTATGAAGACAGATGTGCGGTTATGAGTCCATTTTGGTCTAAAAAGGCAAATTGTGTAGTAAGGATGCTTAATAGAGTGCACTCACTTCATTCACACTTTCCTATGGTGAAAATATCCAATGTTATATTTTACCATACAAAATAAAATGGCAAATCTCTAAGGAATAATTCCAAAATGGGTGCATGGTCTTTTTTTGTCCATAAATTTTATTTATTTTCTGCAGTGAAGATGACTTTTTAGTTGACCCTTAAAGGGGAAGTTCTGTTTTGTTTTGTTTTGTTTTTTACAAATGGGACCTTATTCCTGGGATAAAACACTGCCATTTATTCATTCATTTTACTTTGGAGTCATTTGGTGTATTTCTGATATTTAGATTTTATGATATCCATTTAACAGCAGTGAAGCGGGCACTGAAATGCAGCCAGTAAATGACACAAACTTGACCATTTCTCAAATAACAGATGTTTAATAAGATGGGCTACACTATTACTATTCTCATTTGAGTCTGGAGTTGTCCATAACTTGAGAAAATGAACTAAAGTAAACTAAAAACTGAACTAAAACAAAGCATGTATGCGTATGTGACAACATCACAAATAAGTATTTTAGTTCAGGCACTGTGAAGGACACATAGGTGGGCACTAGGGGTCCTTAGTAAACTATGATACACAGGAGGTAGAGTCTGTTTACAGATTAAATTTTCTCATGTTACAGACAACTCCTAACTCAAATGAGAATAGTAATAGTGTAGCCCATCTTATTAAATGTCTGTTATTTGAGAAATGGTCAAGTTTGTGTCATTTACTGGCTGCATTCCAGTGCCCCATTCACTCCTGTTAAATGGATATCATCAAATCCAAAATCATCGGAAATACTCCAAATGACTCCAAAGTGAAATGGGTGAGTAAATGACAGTATTTTATCAGACATAAGGTCCAGCTTGTAAAAAAAAAAAAAAAACAGAACTTCCCCTTTAATTTCGCTAATCTGCGCAAGTTAGCAAATGAGACTAATTAGCTTCCACTTTCTGTGTAATCTGACTCTGAGTGATTGACGGATGTAGACTGTGAGTAAACCTTCCACTGACCTGTTTAAGCAAGACTTCTCATCTGCCATTATCTGTTATGCAAGAGCCAAGACTTTGTTGTGACTGGTTTGAGGAAATTAATACAAACAATGCAGTCTTCAATGCAAGGCTAAGCAAGTTTGCTCCAAGATTCTATTACCAAGTTAAATATGGAGCAGATCTATGTGGGATAGCTGAGAAAGTCAACTTTCGTAGACTAAAGGACGATGAAAACCATGTAAGCTGACAGCACCTCTCCTCAAAACACTGGCTCTCAAATCTGACTTAACTGACCGTGGGAAATTTATAATTTCTTCAAAATGTATTATATATTCATTACACTTCCTTACACACAAAATGCGAAAAGAAGTCAAATTTCAGGATGACAGGAAGCAAATCTCACCAGACCCTGAAAAGCCATAAAGGATTTACTGGTATAGAAACTTTCATTAAGGTTCAAGATGCCAACACTCATTTTAAACACCCACAGTGGGAATAAATGACTCCAAAATAAAAAACAAATCCAATAATGGTGCGTTTAAAACGATGTAATCAATGACTGAAACATATAGAGACAGATTTAAATGGGACGCTCAGTTCTGTGCCGCCGGCTGCTGTGTACATTTCGTCATTTTTATACTTAGTTCAATGCAAAAAAAAACATTGGTCATCATCTTACAGCACAGCAGGCTATCCATTAAGATCTAATTGATCATCAGAAGGAATGGGAAGAAGAAATGGAGTTGATAATGGTGAGAGAAACCATTTAGTCTCCCTCCCATTACAGTATAACAATATTCTTGTTTAGTTATTATTCTCCTGTGACTATGAAAACAAGAAGTGAGGCGCCACATGCTGCACTTTTCTATTGAAAAACTTTTATTTCTAATAATAATAGACCTGTAAATCTTGTAAACCTTTTAGATGCCTGCATGAAATCACTTGACATGACAGGAAACAATGCAAGATTCATTCACTATTCCAACTCATACAACCGTGTAGCACAGCTGAGTTGTTTTGCAATGTGCATGATGTCACGGTACTGAACCAAATTAGGGGTACATGTAGTACAATGGAGCCTTCACGTCAAGTGGTTAATGCAGGCTCTCGTCACCCATGCCTGCTCCCCTAAAGCAAAAGCACATTACTGCTAGCTTTAAAACTAATAAACTCATTTCATAATAATATGTGCAGCTGGTAATAAATCATTATGGGACTCCTTGTTCCCCTGATATAGCACTGAGGCAATGACCCCAATCAAGTGTTTGCAACAAATATTTGGAATTACAAGGTGGAGATGAATAATTTCACCAAACTCTGAGATTCTTTGACGAGATAAAGTATGATTGTCTCAGCTTTAAGAAGAGAAAATCGAGAATATTTTCCAACTGGAAAGAGACAGTAATAAGTACATTCACTCACAGACTGTAAAGAAATAATATGAACGCTCCAAAATGTTGATTTTTAATGGAATATAAAAATATTATACACAGTAGTTCATTGCTCAACCTGTAGAGGAGTGATGAAATGTTGTCTGGATTGTTCCATTTAGAACTCCATTACTGCGATTATTTATGAATGAGCATTACTCATGTTGTATCAACACTGCTCCGACAGCGACAGTTCTTTTCAGTGACAACATTTACTCTCTAAACAGATAATAATATGTCTAGACTCTTTTCTTTAGGTTTATGTCTCTTTACTCCTCATAGAAACAGAGCAAGCGTCTCATCAAAAAAAAAACTGCCAAACATGAGAATAAATGTGTGCTGCCTTATGATGATAAAGACAGTCTTTTAGGCGGTAATCGACACTTACACCAACAAACAAACACTTATGGTAAAATATCAAATAGGCTTTAACTATCCCACCTAAGATCCATCATTCAGGATCCATCATATTTCTGAATTTATTCACCTTAATTTCCCTTAATTTACACAATTAAGGAGTCGGGTGCTAGAATTAACCTTTGATAATTTTATTAAAACTGTTAATATTTAAGACAGGAGCAGATTGAGAGGGGTAAGAATCATCTATGGCTTGTCAGGATCTCTGATGCAGCTGCAGACCCTTCATGCATTATGATAGAGAAGAAAAACAAAAAACTATTTTTACTCCATGAATGCATCTATCCCATGCATCATCTTCACATGAAAACTTTAGGGGGATTCGTTCCTTAAGTGTAACACCTAAAAAGGACGGATATTAGAGATGACATCTTAAGTCTGGTTGACACACATTGGGGAAGCGTGAACATGGTAGTCGATCACTCGTAATAGCAAAGGAACAAAAGTGCATCCTGAGGACGCACCAAACTCCACCACACACATTTTTCACCGGCCCCTCCCTCTAAACAAAACCAAGCAACCTTACATGCGACTCACATCCATTCAGCTCCCTGGGGTTCAAACCAATCTCTCTTGTCTCCAGCCAGTCTCTCTGCTTCAACCTGCAACAGCCATCAAAGCCATTAATCCATCCGCCGAAGATGACTATGACTGATTCGGCCGCCAAACAATCAATTTGTATCTCTCTCACTCTCTGGATGTACAAAATATCATGAAAAAGTGTCAGTGGTAATAGTTCCACCAGAGTGAAATAATAGAGTAATAAGGCAATCAGCGTTTGACCTTGGAGGACAGCTAATTCATCGGCCCATCTGTCTTAATTATTTCCTCTGAAATGGATACAAAAGACAAACTGAACATTTCATTTGTTCTCAGATGACAATTTCATTTTTTATCTGCTGGTAAATGCCTCTGTTTCTGACATGATGCAGCTTTTCTTTGCAATGAATTCAGTGCAGGCTGAGTAGTTTAGTGCAGCCATATTTCAAGGCCAGGACCGGAGTGTAACTTATCTATATGATCAGACGAAACAAAGACAATGTTCTTGTATAATTCAAAGCTTTCCAGATTCAAAGTCCTCTGGAAACTTTTTCTGCACTTTCCAGATCTCTCACATTTTTTCCTCAAACAAAACAAAAGAGTCCTTTGTGACCTTACAAATAGTTCTCTAAATGAGCATTAATATGGTGGTAATAATGTGGTAATAAGGGAGTAATGTCTACCTGAACAGAGGATGAAGTCACTCTCCCTGTGTGTTGAAATATGAGCTTCTCTGTGCTTTATTGACATGGCAGGCCAGTCATGCGTGCATTTTGGTATTTGGCTGATTACACCTTCAAGTCAAGTCAGTTTTATAGCCCAAAATCATAAATTACGAATTTGCCTCAGAGGGCTTTACAATTTGAAAAGGATATGAAACCCTGTCCTTACTCCTGTGTGAGTACCGTTTTATGAACACAGGGTTACCATCCAAACATTAAAACTGAAAAGAGCACAGCGTAGCAGTTAGCAACAGAAAGCTTTGCTGGCTTTGCTGAGATGCATTCACTCTGACTCCCACATCCTACATATTGTTTTATGATGAATAACTTCTCTAAACTTCATTTCTGTCACTGCAAATCCGAACAATTTGGGCCACAGTAAGGACAAATTAATGAGGTGCGTGTTCTCATTTCCATGAGCGTACTATATGAACAAGTAGCCTACAAATATGACAAACCCTCTTCTATTTTGTGCATTAAAATAAGTGAAATGATAAAAAGATTGGGTGAATTTGCGTGTGAATGGAGGGCTGCCACAGATAATTTAAGCAAAATAATTGGGAAGAAATTTCCGGTACAAATTTAACATTTGTAGTTCATGTGAAGTCTTCATGTGAGACGGACATGTCCTGCTTTTAACTTTAATAACAACTTTTCAAACAACTCTAGCTCTGCCTGTCCTTCAACACTGGATCACTCAAGGCTAAAAACTGTCTGCTGTCAGCTAGAAAGTGCGGGTGAGCAGCAGTTGGAGGCACTTGTAGCTTGTCAGTCTCAGTCGGACTCTGTTTTTTTTTTTTTTGAGTCTGACAGATGATTCAACATGCTGGCTGTCGGTCAGCTGAGGGCAGTCGCTGTTTGACAGCTCTAAATGATGTGGACGGAGAGAGAACAAAGCTTTTCTAGTAGACAACTGATTTGTCTTTCTTCACATCCTCCTATTTATCTCTGGACATGCATGCTTTTCTTTTCTTTTTTCTCTTTTGAAATACCAATAATTACACACTCTGACATTTGATTTGTCAGTTTTTTTGTTTGATTGTTTCCCCCTTAATGTTGTCATCCATGCAGTCACTTAGGAACATGTCAGCTGGCTTGCTATAGTCTTAAACACTATTTTTTAACTCCTCTTAGAGTGATCTTTTAAGGAAATTAGCTACAGCAGCCAAAAAAACTGCTGATTTATCTCCCATCAGTATGATTTAAATCACTAACCCTGATGTGGAACAGAATTAATGTTTGGGTAAATGCATTTGTTTTTTCAGGATTTTATTTTTTAACAGATTTTATATTATTTTTTTAAGTTATTTTTCTGTTTTGTTCTGTTGTTTGCTTCTTCTCGTTAAATTGTTTTTTCTCAATGCAGATCCCATGGTCTTTTGCGGAGTCATGGGGTCAAATAAAAATTGATTTGCTACGAAAATCCTTTAAAATGACCTACAGTTGACCACAGACAAAATTAGGTTAACAGAAAACAACCCTAAAAGTCTCAGTTCACCCACATTACTGTAAAATATTTTTGGTCATGTAAATTCATAACATGCATACAACTGATGGAAGGTAAACGGATTATAAACATATTTTTGTTACCAGCATCCTTCACTTCACAACATCACTGCTGTAAAGATAAACACACACCTTCTATTCATAGCTTCATACTGTAGGAAGTGACTTGGCTGAACTCAGAATGCAGAACAAAGCTTTTGCATAATTAGCCCAGTTGAAAGAGGAAAAAAAACACATTTGGCAGTGTGGATGCAGACTGTAACTGTGAGTGCAATATAATCATGTCTGATGCTGCAGCTAAAGCAGCTCATAGTGAGCCATGTGAGAATGCAAAGCAGGCCATCTGATAGCACCGAGCAGAAGGTAGGAAGTAGGCATGTGTCTGGGAGAGGCAGCCGAGGAGCATTTGTCAGGAGACAGTGACAAAAGGGGGTTGAAGGGGCCTTGCTCGACGCCATTCAGGGACAATTTGTAAGCCCGGCTGTTGAAGCCAGGCCAAAGACTCGCGAACAGCTGGAGCCCTGCCGTGATTGATAAATGTGGGCCTCCAAGAACTTCATTTTGATATGAATGAAGACAAAAGCGCGACAACATTCTGCGAGTGTTTAATATTACCGTCATTAAGTGGCAACAGTGGACAAACGCCCTGTCCTCAGCTGGGGATACACAACGCCAAAAGGGAGGTCAGCACCCCCTGGTAATTAACATTTTTATGACAAAACACACTTTTTGTAGCAGATTTGTAATTAATTCAGGTTTCAAGCCGAGTGATTAAAAGAACATTCAATCAGGATTTGAAGGTTTTGAATTACACCAAGGGAATAATTAACAAAAGAACTCAATTTCATCCCATTGATGACAAAACATTAATATGGGCTGAGGCAGTGTGTTAGCTCCCTGCAAAAAAAAAAACAATAAATGTGTCACTAGTTTGTTGTATTTTACTATCCCCCAACAAATTTTTCCTTCCAAATCTTCAGAGAGTAAAGTATATTTTGAACACATAGAAAGTCTTTTCTCACACTGATATGTATGAACACTAATCTAATCACACTGCGGGCAGTTTGTCATGCTAATCATGCGATAACCAAATTTCAACGAGTATTGACAGCGCGCCATGAAAAGAGCTTCGCTGCTTTTCTCTGTCACAGGCTTTTGCAGATGTTGTGACCCATGCTGACATGGGTCATTAGGAGCGAGGGCTGACCGGCTATGATCCGTTCACTCTCTGGGTTCACTGGCTTTTAAACCCACAAGAAACATCTTTATCAACAGCTGATTTTTATTTCACCACATCATCCCTGAGACTTTTCACTCAGAGGGGAGTTTAAGTGAAAGAATCTGGCAGGCAGGTGAAATTCAATGAGTAATCCTTCTTTCCTTGTTACACTTTTAAAAAAAAAAAAAAAAAGAAAAAAAGAAAAAGCGGCTTTATCAACATAACACAGGATCTCTTTTACAGAATTGAGAGTAAACTATGCACATTCATCCCTGACCTATTTAATGGCTGGATTGTGCCAAAGGCCTACATAGGAAAATTGAAAAGTTTTCCATCATTAAGTGATATATATGGCTGTGACTGGAGTCCATAAAAATTGGGAATTGTTCTATTCTAATTTAAAATTCCATTTCAGACACTCCTCGCAGTGACAAAGGAGAACATCCATCCGGTAATACAGGCGAGAATTTGCTGCCAAGATTCACGATGAATGAGTGAATATTGATGAAGTTGAAAACTCCACCGGGTCCCTTTTTCTCCATCACTCCAGTGGAGGATGGGATGGGGGGAAGGGCGGGCTTATACTGGGTTTCCATGGAGAGAGCCACCTTTTCTCAATATTCAGAATCCCAGTGTTCTGTGCCCGAGTCTCAAAAGGAGATCAATCTCACTTTGAAGCACTGGAGGCTACATTTGTTTTTGAAGGATGTGAGGTGCTGCCTAAATGACTACGCCAATTCCTCAAAACCCACTTCCAGTCGACACTAGGTGCCTTCGTTCATTGTTTTTTTGGGGGGGTTCAAGTTCACAGATTCATGAATGAATCCAGACAACTTTAGAAAGGATGCGAAGGATAAAGATCTGAGCACTTGGAAGTCATATTTGTTACTCAACCAAAAACCCCAATATTAGACAGATCAGAAAACGTAGATAGAAAGAATATAGAAAAATCTGCAGAAAACACCTTCATTGTCCCGTTTAGAGTTGAATATACAGTAGAAGGAAAAAGATAATTAACGGAAAACACAACAAATATCTTGACGATGTTCATTTGAATCATCAAATTTTTAGACATCCTACTTAACAGTTATATAGGAAGTCTTTATTGTATCAATTATCATACAGTTATTCCATTCTAAACTAGATATCATCTAGCCTGGTCGTAGCCCTCTGTAATTTTCTGCTCAGTTATCATTTCCCTACATATTACGACTGGGTTTGATCCCCTTGGACTCGATTTCTCAGGATGATTTCCATCCTGGCCAACCAGCGAATGGTGGGGGGGGTGGCGGGTGTTAACAACGACATCGAATGCGTAGCATTTGCGTTGTAGTCTAGCTGGCTGTAGTTTGGCAACGGCGGCAGAGAAGGAAGCCATTCAATCCGTTTTGGTTAGTCTCCTAAATATATTGCGGCAGATAGGTTTATATTGTAGTTAACTGAAAGGCTGGTGAGTTCAATACACTAAGGAGTACCTTGTGCGTGACAAAGTGTTGGTATTTGATACCCTGGGAATGAGAACAGACAGGAATGCCTTGAAAATGTTTCCTAAGTAGATGATTGGTTCCCCTTTAAATCCCTCGCAGTGTTTATTCTACAGTACTTGACTTATCAATTTTTCTCTCCATGTTGTTATCCAGTAAATTAATGAAACAAAAAACAAGCTTGTCGGTGAGTTTGACTCTCAGATGCAAAAAAGCATGAATGAAGGGAAGCCTGATGTGACATTTACAAAATGAATGAATACTTCTTTTATGTAAATTCATATAATGTTGTTTTATTTGAATCTGTCAGTGGGATCAGCACATTTTCTGCAACTATGTATTTTGGGGAAATGTCTGCCAGTGGAGCCCCACATAAATAAGTCCTCTCTCAGTCACCGGTGCTTAAGTAGCAGCACGTCAAGCCATTCTTCTCACAGTTTTAGCGGTGCAATGGCCCATGCGGTTCCCTCACAGTGTGTTTAGAAGAGGACCCTCCATGTCTGCTCAGTTGTGCCTGGTTTACCAACACTATTGATTGCAGGTGATGTTCTGGACAGAGTCCATCTGACCTCTGGAGGGGCTTAAATACATCATTGTCCAGAGAGGGACCTCCTGAGACTCTGGTTATACTGTGTGTGCAGCCCTGCACCTCACTACCAGACACACTGATAAAGTGGCAACAAAAAAAGTCAACAGGACACATGGATAAGCACGCCTTACTCCTTTACAGTACTCTGCAAAACCTAAAAATACAGCAGGAGGACAGATAAACATGTCGGGTGACTCCTGAACGAAGCACTTAACACATCTAACAACATCTTGGGACATTAGAAACGTCCAGCCGAGCTGGTTTATGCATGTTGAGATTTTTTCACTCGTTGCACTTCAGACAATCTCGCTTGCTCTTGACATAATCACAATGATCTGCTCTTCTCGTTGCCTTGCCGTGAACTCTAATTGGCGTTATTAATCAGCAATCATGTTAACACTCTCCCTAATCTGTGTGGCAAGCTTTTGTTCCATACACACCTCAGAGCCATTGATGGAAATCCAATGAGACATAGGTTTACCTGCCATGAAAGTACCTCAGTAGCAGTCGTCAACACACTGTGGGGAGTGAGGGGGGAAGTACACTTTAAATTAATTAACATCAGACCTCTTGTAGCACTTCATTTCTGTAAACAAACACTGTAATACACGGTAATTAATTAGATATGCCAAGCATCCTCTATGTTCCTGTTGTTGGTCATTCTTCTCTTCGTTTGATTTATTTTAGTCAAATTTCAGGATTTATCTTTTGTTCGGATGGAAAACTGCACAACAACATGAGCCCTAAAAAGAGAGGCTCCTTATTTTAATTAAGTGGTCAGCTACCGTACTAACATAATGAACATACTGTATCAGTGGAATGATGCTCATAAGTATAGATAAGTCAGAAATCTAGGTATTATTATCGCTGTATCATCCATCCATCCATTTTCTACCGCTTATCCTCACATAGGGTCATGGGGGGGCTGGAGCCTATCCCAGCTGTCTTAGGGTGAAAGGCAGGGTACACCCTGGACAAGTCTCCAGTGAAAGACAACCACTCACATTCACACCTACAGACAATTTAAATTAGCCAATTAACCTAATCCCCATGCATGTTTTTGGATGGTGGGAGGAAGCCGGAGTACCCGGAGAGAACCCACGCAGACATGGGGAGAACATGCAAACTCCACACAGAAAGGCCCTGGGCCCAGGATTCGAACCCGGTACCTTCTTGCTGTGAGACGACAGTGCTAACCACTACACCACCGTGCCGCCCTATCACTGTGTGATTATTTTAATATATACTTACATAAACATTAAAATATAGATCACAAATAGTTGTTGAAAAGTTTGTCCAAAAACTGAAAATATCTACATTTAACAACCTTTTTCGAAAGCATAAGAAAACATGAATGGCTTATAGCTTTTTAGAGTGATTAATTTGTTTTGTAATGTTAGCCCTGACAATATCAATCTTGTGCTGATAATTTTGGTGTTGGGGTGAAACCTTCTGTTTAGAGACGCAATCACAGATTCAATCAAAAGAAAAACTTATGCATGAGTTTAATTCTCAGTGACACTTTTATTTAAAAATAAAATAACAGGGACCCCATTTTCTGTTTTCCTGATTTCCATTTCATATCTGCAACACTCACGCGCCCAGCTCTGCATGAGAGCCGCTCATGGCTGATGATTTTCGAATCGATTTGCCATTCTCACAAACGAAGGGCACAAAAGGCTGAGCAATCAGTCCAAGGCTGGCTGCTTTTGGCCCAGAGAGAGGAGGGCAAGCATGGCTGATCTGAATCATGAAGAATAATGTTTAGCCTGGCAGATGATTAGGGATGTTAATTTTTTTTTGGAGGGTGGGGGGCTAAAGGGGGCTGGCACTTGGTGATGTCACTTTGGCTATCTGAACAATCTGGCAGGGCTGATGCTGGCGAAACGCTGCTCAATTTGCTGGGGCTCCTGCTCCATTTGCCTGTTAATGAGCACTGTTGTTGGAGGTACCCATGTGTACCATGTCATGAGGCTAGCAGGCAGCACCTTCACCTGACGCTCTGACCACAGAGGAAAATGGCAGCCGCTGTGACAGATGTTTTCTCAGTCCTGGGGAGAGAGCCATGGGAGAGCTGTACAGTCAGAGGGCCGCCATATATCGCTGGCAACAACTGCTACAACATGTGTCTGCCTCAGAGTACATCCAGGATGCACCGAAAACAGGGAGTCAGCCCTTTCTTTTACAGTGACATTAAAATGACAGGAGTGGGTACTTCAGTGAGACTAAATAAAAAATACTCACGAGAGCTGCAAAAGCAAATTTCTGAAGTGAATAGGCACACATGTTCAAATATTTACAGCACACGTATGTGTTTGATCAGGTAATTTGCTGTTTCCTGGTGTGTGATTCAGTGGGAGGAGCCCTCAGTGTCAGAGGATGGATAGCCAGGGTAAACTCATCACGTCACAGCACGACAACAGCACTTAATTACTAATGAAAGGGTGAACTCTCCACAGTCCACTCGTCAAATCATGACGTTATTTTAGAAGGTTGAAGAGGTAAACTTGTCCACTAATTCATTAAAAAAATAAACCTGATTTTGAGTAGCATAAATATGTGACATCTTGTGACCTCTCAGACTTGCGTTGCGACTTCTGGATGGTCTTGACCTGCAGGTCGGCGCCCACAGCTGAAGACAGCCACTGGTCCGTTCATTTCCGTATGGCATGAAAATCAATTGGCGGGCTGTGGAAACTAGCTTGAGTTGTGTAATTCATCACTGTGAACAAAGTCAAATATAGTGCAGTGAAGTATTCAAAAAGCCTTCTGTATGATTTTTTTTTTTATCCCATTTCTTACACCAATGAATGGAAATCAATGGCAGGAAAACACATAAAAATGTCCACAGTCATGCTTTGGAAAATGATCTGCAGCACGATGAAGTTTCTATATTATCTGTACTTCATGACCACTATATTCACCTTTTCTGACAGTTATAGTTACATTAAATATTTTACATACAAAAAACACAAATTACTCAACTATATATATATATATATACGTATATATATATATATATATATATATATATACATATATATATATATATATATATATATATATATATATATATACCTATATATATATATATATATATATATATATACATATATATATATATATATATAACAGTAGTTCAGTTGTGCTCCATCCCAAACAGCTACATGGAGAGTAAATGCTGCTTACGAGATCAGAAATTATAATATAATATATTATAATTGGACCATTCTGCATAATGAATACTTTTGTACCTTTGGTACAGTTAGCACGTACATTAGTGCCTTTACAAAATTTTAATACTTCTATTTGCATCATTTGTCAGTGTGAAGGCAGAACTTGCTCACTGAAGGCAAACAGACGGAGAGGATTGTGGGATACAAGAAGGCTCTGAGTTGAGATGAAAAGTTGAAGGTTGCTGTGGTTATTTATTGATGCCGCTGAGCAAAATGTGTCAATAGTTGGTGTCATACATTGTAACACTATTACACAGAGCATCATTAAACAGATCCATAAAACAGACAGGCAAGCAGGCCAAATTTTAGTGACAAATGCTCTGATCTGAGATTAAGTATAAATACTGTGTAATTCAGCGAGGTTTCATGCCTGGTTAAGCATGTGCATCTTTTGGCGGCCCACTAACTGATATTACTTCGGTGCAATATTTCAGAGCACATCAACATCCCAGTGAAATTAACTCTGCTGTCCCGGGTCCGGCACTCCAAACTGTCTTGTGATTATATCGAGATGGATAGAGCAAGTCGTGCACAAAACTCCCCACAATCTACAAGCTGTCCTGGCAAATTTAAATACGCCTCAGCACAAAAAGAGAAGTGGGAGAAGCATTTGCTAGTGTTTGTACTGCTGGAAAATAGGTAATAGATGCAACGCCCCAAGAGTGTTTTTGGAGGCAGTTGGTTTTCCCTCTGTCTGATTACTGAATCCAGGGTTGATATACAGATGTAAATATGCTGCTTCTCCTCCTCCTCTACAACCCCACCCTCCCTCTCCTCTTCCATCTGGCAGATAATAGTTTAAAATTCTTAATCCATGAGCAACCACTGATCATTAGTGAATTGCAAATTACAGATGTTTTACTGTCTCTCCCTCTTCTTTTTTTCCTGTTTTGATCTGTGCATCCCACTGTCACTCAGTGTCGCGTACGCATCCCTCGCTCCCCTGCATTCATTAGACACCCAGCGCCATCATGGCACCATATGACACTGTCATCATTTGGTAATTAAACCTTTGCTCGTTTAAATATGAAAAGCTGGCAAGGGTGTGATCATAAACAACGTTGCTCAAACCAGATTTTCCAGACGAAATGAGAATTTGCCTGAGATGGATTCTTCTTCTTTTTTTTCTCTCCTATCTTCACTTGAAATGAAAAACAAACATGGAGGGGGGGAAGTTGCTCTTGTGCCAACCATATCAGACTGTCACATATTCAAAATCATATAAACAGATACTTTATTTAAAAAGCACAAAACAATGCACTTTATAAAACAAACTCTAGCTTAATGTGACATCATAAAAGCATGTCTTTTTATGGCCATAGTCACAGATTACAGCTCTCTTCTTTCAGTCCAGAAGTAAACAATGACAATAAACCTGACAACTTCCAATATGTGCATGATAGCATCATGATGGCAGAGGGATTTTTACACTTAAATGATAAGCACAGGACATGGCATCAACGTTGCACTCCTCTATCCCCTAAACACAGTTATGTGCTTGATCATGTCAGACCACCAGACGATAAAATCTCCCCGGTGCCTGAGGACAAGCGTCAACATCTCCCAGATTCTCATCTAAATTCACACAGGCCTCTATCACTGGAGATTTAGCCAAATGGCTGCGGAGAAGAGGAATGCCCAAACCATTACAAGCCAAACTACTGGCTTTTTATTACCACTAAACAATCTTCCTCAGAGCTGTCCTTTAGCATACACCTCTGAGCTTGGTGCCGGAGAGAAAGTGTGTGGGAGGAGGCCATTCAGTCACATTATGGCTTTCCATAGATCAAGGTCACAATTTTCATGATCATTACACCACTGAAGGTGACAGGAAGCATTTACAGAAGTGATCAGGAGCTTATGTGGGAGCTGCTCATCCGTAGATTTCTGGGGAGAGGAATATATGTGTACACACAGCCTCGCACACACACCCACCCACAGACACACAAACTAATCAGCAAATGTGCAGCGGACGTTCCTCATGATATCATATCACCGTTACAATGAGGACAAGCGGCAAAGACAGAAGAGGGGGGAATTAAAGAAGACGTGGCAAAAGGAAAACATTTGTGAGTTCAAAGCCTGCCACCAGGAGGTGACTGCTACATTATGCATTCACATGACGCCATAGGCTAACACATGTCAGCGGCCCACTGGACAGAAGCTCTGGTTCCCATATTGCTGACATGTGATTGGAAGCTGTTGGCTGTCTGGTTGGGACAGAGGCAGCTGGCGGGACACCTCCGAGCCGCCTCGGGCTGGTCTCTGCTGCACACGCACACACACACACACACACACACACACACTGAGACACACACACTGGAGGATGCAGACGTGGGATCAGCTTCTCCCACAGTGATGAACCCGGGGCCTTATGGGAGGACTGGTGTGTGCTGCCTTCATCCACTGGAAGAGTGGCTTCTCTGGTGGTTGGTGGAGGTGGAGGTTTTTAAATAATAAAATAGACAAATTAAGAAAATGTCATAGATGGATAAAAGGGTGTAGGTTTGTAGAAAAAGTTCAAATAAATCCCTCACAATATTCCTGACTTTAGCTTCCTGTGCCCTTAAATTCCTACTGTAACGCCTCTCCGGTCTGTGTTGAGTTCCAACCAGAGGGGCACACATTTAACTATTCATGTGGAAAGTTTGATGGGGAAGAGAAGGGATTTAGTTCTTGCTCCCAGTTCAATAAATGCAACAGAGAGAATACTTTTTTTTTTGAAAATGACAAGATACAGTCCTATTTTTAATCCAACACTGCAGGGCATATTTAACAATTACGTGCAAATCTGCATAATGAATGAGGTGCAAGTGTGTATTTTAAGTCTTGGGTGCTTTATTCCCCAACTTAGTGTGTCAATGCATGGGAGGAGGACTGACATACTTGTGCGAAGTAGTCTGAATTTTTATGATAATTTAGATATTTCTTTAGCCTATATGAAACTAAATTGCTGAAAGTCTTTTGTACATGCATAAAAAAATTAAACTTGTAATAATAATAATAATAATAATAATAACAATAATAATAATATGTAATGTAATATTTTGTAATTTGGCCCTTCTTTCATGTTTAAATGCAAATGAGATGTTAATTTTTCTTAATGATTTGCTGTACCTGAGGCATGGAAAAGCTCACAAACTCAACTGTCTGACTGCTTTTGTGCTCAGGGTATGAAAAGTAATTTAACAAAGTGTTTTCTAATCAAAGTAATGTAACCTGATCTCACTTGCATTTGGATTTTTAATACAATAAAAAAATAAAAATCACTGGAATCACTCAATACGTGCGTGTGTGTGGAGGACTGATCATCGGCTAAATAGTCAACCTGCCAACATGCAGACCTAAGAGGAACTTAATTGGAGTTCAGACCAACCTGATCACAGCTTAAAGCACTGAGAGCAGCTCAAAGTGCTTCCTGTGTGTTTTATCATGTGAAATACGAGTCTGGCTGCTGTAAACTTCCGCATTGACTTTTACGTCTATTCTTAATTTTTGATGATTCCCCATCAAATACAGTAAACTGTTAAATTGGCAGTGTTAAACCGACATATTTATTTACAAGCACACTTCAAAATGGTTTTAAATATGACGTGGCAGCAAACTGGGGATCGAACCACCAATAGAAAAAAAAATGTGACTATTGTAATAATTTATCTCAACTTTTGAGATTTTGAAAGTAACTGTGTTTGCTTACCAACTCATCCCTGAACTCGCATTATATAGAAATGAATCAATAAATAATTTAATAATATTGTTGAGATACACTGGTCGATTTCCCACAATCCTGTCTGTCACGTGAACAATGTGGAAGTCGAAATGTGATGTGTGGATTTTGATTTGAGGAGTTACAGTCGACAAAAGCACATTTTTGGACACGTTATTATATTTATTTTAAAAATAGAAAAAGATACAGGTTGACAACTGATTAAAATACATAACTGATTACAATAACGCTCATAATAATTAGCCTACAATAAAATCTGAATTTGTACATATTGCTGAGGAATATTATGTACAACTATCAAAAATAGTATTACAGTGTTTTTTCGTTATGAGATAAAGAGGAAGAGTGTATTTGATTAAATCAATAAGACACATTCTGAGGTTATAATGAGTTTATAACTCTGCATTATTAACACACAATTCCACTGTACAGGAAACGCACGTTAAAATAACTCGTAAAATGAAAAAATATAATTTAAAAATATTTTTTTTTAAAAATTGGATTTTTTTTTTGCTGTAGGAAGTTCCTCCACTCCAGAAATAAATAAATAAAAATATTAATCTAATGATAAGCAACATAGATCACACTCATTTTACATTAAAACGAGGGGATCAATGGAAAACAGTTGTAATGATCCAATTAATTATGGGCAAAATTAAAAAGCAAGTGTAAAATCAATCTTTCACGGTGTCGAGGATGGAATCAAATTGATGCTTCATCCATCTGTTCACGCCAGCAAAGATTTGTAGCCCGGGAGTGTTTGTTGCTGCAGTGAGGAAATCCAGTATACAGTAAGAGAGGCAGGAGATGTGTCTGTTAGTGTTACAGGATTATATGGAGGTGGATCTCTGAAACCTCCTCCTGTTTCACTCACTCATAAAACATCTACAAACAACCCAATTATTGCTCATTTACATGTATTTCAACAGCAAAAACTGACATTTAAAATATATTTTTCACACTTTTAGTCAAATAAGCAGCTTAAAAACACTATAATTTAATATTTATTCAAGCATGCATATATTTTTGACATTATTCTCAGATTTACAGAATGTGCAAAATCAGCCACAAATTCATCCAAACCGCTATAACTGTGCTGACGGACCCCTCCCTTCAATTGTAAAGGATTAATATTCAACTTACAACCGGTGGTGTCAGCTCCCCTCTGCAGGGAAACTCAGATCGATTGGTGACGTCGGAATAACGCGAGACAACCAGCAGAAACTACACGGGAGGAGGGGGAAAAAACACACATAAATGACACCTCTCCCACCTCCAGAAATAAAAGTTCTTTAACACCACATCTCCGTCTCCATCCTCCCCTCAGCTGCCTGGAAGTGTGAGCTGATGTTCGGCAGCGTGGAGCTGCATGCTGGACCCTGGGTGCTGCTTCTTCCTCCACCTCCTCCTCCTCCACCTCCTCCTCTTTCATGCCACCTCTCCTCTCTGCACAGGCCATTAGGAAGCGGGGCAAAAGATAAATTGCTCTCTGTCAATACATTACACCTCTCCTAATGGGTGCACCCGGGCTCCGAAAACATTTTCCAAACTCTTGACATGGCGTCGTCTTAAATACTGCAGCTGTGTGTCAGAGAGGAAATGACTCTGTAATTGTTCAACTTATTTATATTTTGTTCTGAATTTTCTGGCTGTATTTGATTGGAAGTATCATTTTTGAAGTATTAAAAAGTAAAGCTGAAACAGGAGGTGATAATTAATTCAGGCTTTGTGTTGGTTAAATGGCCTTTAGGAGCTCTCTGACCTCTTGTTGTAGCAGCTGAATGGAGCTAAAAGGAGAAGGGTTATGAGGCCCATCTGACCACACGTGCTGCTCAAACACTAAGTAAACACGTGCAAATTATTTATTAGTTTGGATATTTATTTTTTTTTAAACAGCATTTTGTTTCCCAGCCCCCTCATCTTCCTCCTCCTGCTTAATTTTTTGCAGATTAAATTGTGGGGAGCAGGAGAGCACGAGAGGGGAGACTGAGGGAGGGGTGATGGTGGAGGTGGAGGTGGTGGTGGTGATGTGGTGATGGGGGTCTTATTGGGGGGAAGAGAAAAAAAGGATGTAGCTTTAAGGGAAATGTGCAGCCGGGTGTGAAATTACAGCCTATAGTGCTACATATTGTACCAGAAGCTCACTCCAAAAACAGTAACAAAAAAGAGAAATTATCCCCTAACCTGACCAGGAGGCAGAGGGCCCCCAACAACCCCACCCAGCCCCCAAAAATATGTGGTCAAATATGCTGCCAGGCCGTGTGCACAAATATATAGGAAAGAGAATTAGAAAGTCACCTGAAAATACAAATTTTAAAAATAATATGATTTTATTATGGTTTAAATTATTACTATCATTTTAATTAATTATTACCAACACTGCCACTTCCGGCATGCAGAAATATTCAGCACATAATGTTGATCAACTTGGTTTTCATTATAATTTTTTATTGGATTTTTAACGTATTTTATGTCTTAATATTGGTATATTTTGATGTATTTTATATCATTTTATTGTAATATCAATCTTTGATTTATTGCTTACTTTTTGTTCCCCTGTGTAAACATTGTTAAGAAAAGTGCACAAATTGATTTTATAATTTATATATTTATCAAAATAAATAATTACTTTAGATATTCCAAATGCCTGCGTAAAATATATTTACATGATTTTATCATATGATTTATTTGAACTTCACACTGCAGGTGTGGCTCATGCAGAATCATCTTGTTGTTTAATTAACTTTAATGCTCCTTACATGAATCTATCGCTCATGAACTGTTGTTCAAGAAGAATATTTGGACTCCTCAGTCTGATCACTCAAGTGCACCCCAAGTTTTACTTTTCCTGACTTCCACTCTGCAAGCGCCTTGAAATTTGAGAAACTATACAGCGCCATCTACAGAAGCTAAGCGGCACTGCTGCGTTCAGACCAGCTTCACCTCCAACCTTAAACCAGCAGCAGCACCACCACTGCTCCCAGTTTGGACCACTGCAATCATCACACCATCATCTGCATGTAAAAAGGGTCAGTGCGTCTGCATTTAATAAATACTGGCCCTCAGTTTCACCTGTTACAGCTGTAAACAAATTATTTAGACCTACTTTGGCTCCAGAGCGAACATAAGACAAATGCGCAAAAAAATGAAATAAAGGGATAAAATTAAAAATATAATGGGACTAAATCCAGGTTGTGAGGACACATATATATTCAAAGACAGGCTGTTATTCCGCGTAATAAAGAGAAAAAGATCAGAAATAAACACAAATTTAAAATAATAATCAATCAAATTTTCATTGATTCAGAACTTCCAGTAAGCGAGCATATAATTCACAGCTGTTATAATATCTAATAAACTCTGAATGTATTGCTTATTTATCTCCCTCTCTTCCTGCCGGTGTGTCAGACCCAGAGACCTCCTCATTTGGACCCCATCTTTTTTCTTTTTTTTGCGATGGCGAATCACAAAGTGTTGGCATCTATTGCCTTTGTCTGACAAGTCATCCATATAAGCAAAAAGGGGGGTCTGCGGAGGGGAGGAGAGGAGGAAGAGGAGGGGAGGGTTGCAGCTTTTAGACCCACAGACACAGACAGAGGCTTCATTCCCAACCCAAAGACCCAGCATAACGCACCCAGCGCTGAGGAAGAGGCACAAACCCGATGTGCGTGTGTGCGCATGTTTCCTCCGTTTCGGTTTTTTTTACGCGTGAATCAAGGCCACCAGGATTGAGGAGATAACCGGGCCCTGCACGCTGGACCTCAACGTTTCATTTTTGTAGAAAGCTGCTCGCTGGCACGCTGTGAGAATTACCTCTGCTTCACCTCCAGGCTTTTTCAGAAGAAAAGAGAGAGGGGAAAAAAACAGTGAAACTAAACGCAGGTCGCGCTACTGAAACAATCCTCCGGTCATGCTGCGCACCTGCCAGACCTCCGCTCCAGGACCGGACTGCTGAAGAAAAAGACAAGGCAACTTTTGGGGAAGAAGTTGCCATCAGATCGGTTGTTGAAGCGGAGGTGGAGGGGGCAAACTTCAGTCCCTCCATCTAGTAGATCCACCTTTTTTTCTTCACATTTTCATCCTTGATAGGAAGGCGAAACGGCGACTTCAGTTGATTATCTCTCTTTCCTTTGCTATCCAATGGATATTCACTGCAAAGCAGACCCCTTCACAGCGATGCACCGTAAGTAGCACAACCCGAGTTTCTCTGCAGCATGCCAATAGAAATAATAACAGTATATCATCTCTGCATGTTATCCTACAGAGGCCCGCAGCAGAGCGCATATTTTGGCGCATAAAAACAGGCTATTAAAATATTACATATAGTGGAGTAAATATTATTGTGTGCACATTTCAGCCAATAATCTGCTTTGAAATTATTCATAAAATGCAAAATAAATGGTAATACTTCCCTGCACATGCATTGATGTGCAGATATGAAACTTGTCATATAGTAAACAAAGAACATGCGTTGGCAGATACTCTGTAATTTACACGTGTATCCTCCAGCTTCCCGCGCACTATACGTGTGTGTGTGTGTGTGTGTGTGTGTGTGTGTAGGCCCTATGATAACTCAGTTACACATCTATTATTCTAATTATTCTAATAAAAACACTGTCTTTGATTCCAACTTGAGTCCACATGCAGCATACTTGCAATTTGGTGAACGTGTGTGAATAATTGATGGTCTCTTCCTTTACTAAATAATATGTAATATGAGTAATCAAAGCACGTTCAATTATTTAAAATTACCGTGCAGGGAAAATGAGGGAGCTTGTAACTTAATAGCCATAACATGAGCCATGGAGCTGCTGTGAAAATATTAGGTCTGTGAAAGTTTGGTGTGCTGGAGACTCAAATAAATTCATATTTATTTTATCATTATAGTTATTATTTTCAGACTTTAAATAGCAGTTGTATTAAATGTGCAAGTTTTACAATAATACAAAAAATCAAGCTGTATGAGTAGGTGTGTTTATTTTTTAATCATAATAATAAATAATTTACTGTATTGTTAATCTTAATGTAAAAAAAAATTAAATATTATTCCCTGTAAATAAAAAAGGGACAAATACACGCCAAAAGCATGGACAAAAACATACAGAAAAATAAAACAATTTCAGCTATGTATTAATATGTCTATTTTTGTTTAATTAAATTAATTAACAGTCGGTTCATAGTGTTGTGATTATCTCTGTACTTTACTTTCTCTCCAATCACCAAAATCCTTTTTTATATTTTCCCAACATATTAGCATATTTGTGGCCATTGTGTTTTATTTATAATACGTTTAATACAGAAAAATAATGACAAAAAATCAGTTTATATGCTTTAAAACGAAAAAGTATGCAGCATTTCATGCATCCTTGAATGCTTCTTCATAAAAAAATAAATGCATGTAAATGCACAGAAACAAGTGAAGGAAGCTGACCTTCACTTAGTGATCTAATCTATTCCGTCTCCACCTTAATTAGGAGACAAACTCACCTGCGCCTTCCTGTCCATGACGACTTTATGTAATGTTACGGTTGTGTGTGTGCTGCTGTTGTATCCCACGTAGGGCACGGAGGTGTGAACCAGCTCGGCGGGGTGTTTGTGAACGGCAGACCCCTCCCGGACGTGGTGAGGCAGCGGATAGTGGAGCTGGCCCACCAGGGCGTCCGGCCCTGCGACATTTCCAGACAGCTGCGGGTCAGCCACGGCTGCGTCAGCAAAATCCTGGGCAGGTGGGTGAACAGTCTCCGGACAAGCCCCGCAGCCAGGTACACTCTGCAAGCTGCGCCCAAGGAGGTGGATGGATATGCACGATGTAGCTCAGTGGTGGAGGTGGAGGAGAAAGCTCAGCCTCCAAAACTCTGCCCGCTTTTTAATTCTTAAAAACAGGGTTAATTGTATTTCAATTGTACTAAATTATAGATTTTTTAAAGGTTAGTAGAGTTTAGGTGGGCTTCTCCTCCATTTTTATATATGAATAATTGTGTTTACTGAAAATATTCAAGGGGAATTTTTGCATAATTACAACCTTACCGTGTCTCCATGCATGCGTAAATGTGTTTTTATTGCATTTTATGGAAATATGTGTGTTATTTTACGACACCATGGTTATGTGAAAACGTGCACTAGACTCTAGCAGGATGTTTGGATGAGGAAAAGTTTGTTTGTGAAATTAAAGTAAGGTGTGTGGGTTTAAAATGCTATCAGACGCCCATTTTAGAGCGTGCATCTTGAAAATGGCAAGTCATCGTTGCAGAATATTATTACCATTATTATTAAATTATTATTGCAGATATTACGAGACTGGCAGCATCAAACCGGGTGTGATTGGTGGGTCAAAACCGAAAGTGGCCACGCCAAAGGTGGTGGACAAAATCGCAGACTACAAGAGACAAAACCCGACCATGTTTGCGTGGGAGATCAGAGACAGACTGCTGGCAGAGGGCGTCTGCGACAACGACACTGTCCCCAGCGTCTCATCCATTAACAGGTAGGACACAGCAATTCAAATATAAAGGGGAAAACATGCATGCAACTTGTAAATTTGGATTTTTGTAAAGTGAGTTGGTTTGAACACCGGGCTGCAGGATGTAAACTTGTATAAATCCTTTATCATGGTGTATATGTGCCTTATAAGCGCTGCAGATTATTGTTTGACCAACTTTGTGCTGGCCGGCTCGCCGATATAGTGCATGAGGCTGCCTGCGGTCTCAGAGGTGCAATTCAATCTTTCAGACCAAACTCCCTCAACAATCAGCAGTACATCCAGGACTGAGTGAATCTGTCGAGATGAAAACCGATCAATATTCGGTGACCAGATCCCGTGGCGCTATAAAGCAGGCCAATTTTCTTTAGCACATCTAATGTGCTGCTGCTGCTGCTGCTGTACAGAAACAGAGCAACACTCATGTGCCTTTTCTGCTGGATTTTATTTTGAAGAAATGGTTTTAAAAAGGGTCAACGTGTCAGCTTTAATTTGTGAAATATCACCTGCATCACCTGAAAAATAAGATTAGAGATTTTTTTTCAAATGTAAGAAGAAAAAAAAAATCCACTTCCTGTTTCTAAATAAATCTCATGATTTAAATCCTTGCATTAAAATCGGAGGTGATATCTCGCTGTAATTAATATTGATGCAACATTATGATGATGCATAAAAGTGCAGCATCAATTTTGGCCTGATTGTGGATTTAAAACGTTGAAATGACAAACTATCAGGTAGAATATTGATATTTAACATCTGAAGTTTAATTATTCACGCTACAGATCTTCACTTATCTTAAAGAGGCTCGTAAACATCACCATGGTTATATAGAGCAGAGAGGCAGCCACAGGAGCACCCAGGACAGCCCCACCCTCGCCCTCACCCCCCCACCAGAGATCCCTGGTGATGAACTTTGGTTAAGAGGCACTGTTCCATAGAGCCAGCATCAGCATTACATTTTAATGAGCTGATGGAGGAGCAAGGACAGCTCCACACAAGACATCTTTTAAATAGAGAAAAAAAGGCTGAAGAAAATTCATTTCATGCTTCGTGGCTGCTTAAAAAGCCCCATTTAAGGAGGCTCAGACACATGTATGTGATAAATTCTAAATGTACATTAATATCATTAAAAGAGCCCTATAAAGTTTTTTTTTTTTCAATTCCAATTAAAGCTTTCTATTTTGGATGGGGGCTGTGGGGGGGCTTATGTGTCTTTGTTTATGTGGGAAATTAAATTGTGAATACAAAAGAACTGTAATTCTATCAGTCAAATATGAGAGCTACTTTGAATTTCTATTATGGCTTAATGCTGAATATTTTCTCTTTTTTCAAAGAGGAGAAGATTTCAGTGTGTCACTATGTGCCACACACACACGATAGAGGATGCACACACACACACACACACCAATGAGATGCATTTGTTTTGATTTATCTGGAGGTTAATATTTCAATAAGTTTCAATGAATTTCTAAAGGAGCAGTCTGCAAAAGAAAATCAATGAAAACATCCTTAGTGTCTCCAGATCATCGGATGCTACTTCAAGTCGTTTTTTCAATCCTGAGAACTAAAAAAAATACCAAATAAATGATGAGAGAAGTTTTTAAGGTGTTAAAAGGGGAGTTTCCCCAGTTAAGATGATTCAGAAAAAAGCAAAAGACTGGAGCCAAAGTCTTTTCCAGTTGGGTGGTTCTGACTGGGGCCAGTCGTCGTGGGTTTCTGTGGCAGACAGTCTGACCTCAGGACTGTTGACAAAAGAGGATGCTCTATTTAAACACCTTTCGCCTGCATGCATTATTAAATACTACAGAGATAGTGTTGTTGGGCCACCACAACCAACAAGTAATGCTACCCTGTTGGTAGACATAAAAAAAAAGGTCCTCAATGGCGCTCAATAATATTGATTCAGAAGGAAAGCAATTTTAATATTTCTTCAGGGGATTTTCAGCAACAGCCAGGTCATTAATTCATTCTCCCAAATTGCTTATTCAATATCAAGAACATGGATACCAAATAAAGTCTTTGAATTTATGTAGCACACACAAGTCAAGGGGTCGAATAACTGTTATGGGGAGAAGTGAAAAAAATTAAAACGTCAATATGCGCTCTCTGGGAAGGCTTGTTGTTAGGTAGCTTTGCCTCTGAGGGGAGTTTTCTTTCTTTTTTTATTTGATATTTGTGACAGTGTTGGATTTATTCCTCTGAAGCCTTCTGGCACCTACAGTAACATCAATATCCAAATCATCTGATGCATTTGTGGATAATATGGAGAAAATATAAATATAAAACTGTTCTCTGAGCGGGTGGATGTTTTCATTCCACTGAAATAAAACATGCAAAGAAAATGAGAACAAAGGAACCTCATCTGAACCCTAACAGGCTCCACACAGTCCTCACTCAACCTTTTCCCTTTGTGCTCTAAAATAGCTCTCGTGGCATACATGATGAATTGTTTTAAAGTTTACAAATTATTGTGACAGCTCCCTTTCTCACCAAGTGCCATTCAGATTAAAGGAATCTAATGCTGGCGTAAGCTTGTGCAAGGCAATAAGGAACTATTGCTTTCCTGTCACATATAATTTATAGCTTTCTATTTGCATCTGTTTGCCCGTGTGACTAATCCCCAACTTTTTCTCCCCAAGCCCCGATCAATACGACCTCATCCGCACTGGCACAGGGGGGCCGCTGGCTCTACAGAGATGTTTGATCTGGGAAGCAAAGGGCTGCGATGGTGGTGAAACTCCCTCCACAGTGGGGGGGAGCGAGAGCTGATTAGTGTGGGCCAGGTAGAGTCAGTGAAGCTGATCATTGAGGTGAATTGATGTGATTTCATGCTTTGTTTGCAAGATCACTCAGACCAAAAGTGCAATGAAGACTTTTCTCCACACCTCACCTTTAAGGTAGAGCCACTGATCCCCCCTTCGCATATGAGTTGCGTTTGATATCTTAATCGCACAATATCTCCATAGCAGCTGCTGATATGGGGCATCTGCAGGAAGTTGGTCACATGGAAAAGCCGCAGCAGTGACATTCACCTCTGTTTTGTTCCGCAGGATCATCCGAACAAAAGTCCAGCAGCCTTTCCATCCGTCTCCTGATGGCTCATCCCTGTCTACACCGGGCCATACTATAGGTAACAATGCAGCTCACAGCACAGTACGTACACTACATGCATGTTTTCACTGTAAAATCAAGCTAACCTTTCTATGTTTTTCCCACCTCCAGTACCAAGCACAGCCTCTCCGCCTGTGACCAGCGCCTCCAATGACCCAGCAGGATCATACTCCATCAATGGGATTCTGGGTATTCCACGATCTAATGGCGAAAAGAGGAAAAGAGATGAAGGTAAGATCATTTTTCTGTCTTTTGAGGAAAGAATAAAACACTAAAGCTCAGCTCAAGATTAGCATGCACAATTGAATATCTGAAATCCTACAAAAAAAAAAGCTAAAAGAATTGTGTGCGGCTATAAAACACACTTTGCTGAACTTGCAATTACAGCATTAAAACCTGCTTCGGTTCCAGTAGATGACCCTTATAAAACACCTTAAGTCTGAACTCTGTTACACCGCTGTGTCAATCTGCCAAGGAGTCTTTTGATTTGAAGACACGACCTCCGCTGTTGTCTCCTGCAATTAATCTTTATGGAAGTGATTAAAGGGCTTTAGATAATTACATGTCAAGATGATGTAGCCAACCACCCAGGTCAGTCAAGAAAGCCGCTGTAGCTCTACAGAGGGCCTTTTTTTCCCCTCCCTTTAACAAAAGTGTCTCTGCTGCTGAAGTAGTAGGCTAGTGGCTATAAGGGGGCCTGAGGCGATATAGATTATTGGTTCTGTAAGCAATAGGCTTCCTTAATGTCACTACATAAGTCTGATGAGAATAGCTAAACAGATGCACTTGTGTTGCAAAGCATGCATGGGCACGGAGGGATGATGTGGCTGCTGAAAAGGGGCAGTTATCTCAAACAGGGTGGGGAATGAGTGCCTTATTTCTGCGGTGCTCTGCAATGAGAGCTAATCAGAGCACGGCAGCAGTTTACATAGCGTCTTCTTTGTTATGGCGTTTGTTGAGAAGCACGGGGGTTTGTGGGATATTGAGTGGAATTGATGTTTTATGTGTGTGCAGGGAGGGGAGGGATGACTAATGACCTGTCAGAGGTAGATTTCCTGGCAAAGATATAAAAACCAGCATGACGTGGACATGGCAAATGACATAATCAAGTCTTTCCCCGTAAGAGATGCAATCGCGGAGGCATAATGCAAACGTCTGGCACTTCCAAAGGTTCATTTTCTGTCATTGGAGGACCTCTCGTATTAGCCAGGGTGTAATGTCTAGTCCCTGAATGATAGAATGCGCACATTTCTATGCAGATTGCTACTGAAGGGCAAAGAGGTATTAAAGGGCATGGAGAGGAATAAGGTGTGTGGGTGTGGGTGTGTGTGTGTGTGTGTGTGTGTGTGTTGGCCTGTTTTGTGGAGGTCTTCCAGGTGACAGCACCATGTTTCTATGGCTATTCAGTCTCAAATGATTCCCCTGATGTGCTGCCATTTCTGTGATTTAGGTGTTCGGCCAGCATTACGATGAAAGAGAAGAAAGCTGTGTGCATGTGTGTGTAGTTGTGTTCGCTTGTGTGTGTGTGTGTTGGCGTCAGGGTAGGACTTGCACTGAGGGTGACGGAGGGAGCTGTGGTTCTTATATACTCTCTCAGCAGCCAGCTGGTGCCTACCTGGAACCACGGGGTCAGGGATACTTTATCTTTCCAAAACATAAACCCCAGGCCCTGGCCGCACACACACACGGTTGCAAAAGCAATGTCTCGCCTCGAGTCACAGTTTGTAAGAATAGTATATTACGTACGATGTTACCCTGTAGACACTATTGTCCTGTTGCCATCCCCTTTTAAAGTGCACCTTACCCCAAAAAAAAGACAAAAAAAAAACATGAATTTCAAGAAATAATTTGGATGTGAGGTTTTTAAAACCATCAGTAATTTTCAATGTTGGTGCAAACTGAGTTTCATGCGAGAAATAGTGAGTAGTTTTTATGAATTTGAGGCTACAGCTTCAGTAACCCATAGTATGGAGTATAATATATGTAATCATGTATTATTATTATATTGATGTACTGAGGAAAGAATTTCAACACACATGCCATCAACTGTTTTCTTTATTTGCTTCCATTCATGCTTTTTTTCATAACATTTATAAGACCATTAGTCACTTTTTAAGACATAATTCTGGAAATTATCAGATAAGTGTACTGGTTAGTCTTTTTTCTAACCAAACAAGGCAAATGATTTCCAAGAATCTACAAATAAACCTTAGTATTTTGGTAATCTTGGCTCAAGCAAATGGAAGTAAGAAGCATGTTTGCTGGTTTACAAGGTGTTTTATGGTTATTTTGGGGTTAATGCAGTTTTTTTATAGCTGTGTTTCAGTCTTGCTTTGTTTGCTGTTCAGATGTATTTTGCTTCAGTAGGCAGCAGTCTATAGTCAGTTAATGCTTGGATTAAATTTCCTCACAGCGCAGTAGCTTGCCTGAGCCCTATTTAACTTGGTAAGCCTCATGATGATTGTGGCACAAGCAGTCATTATCAGAGGTTGAAAACATGAACAAAAATGAGCGAAGGTAAAAGGAGGGGAAGGGTTATGGAGGATAGGAGGGCGGTGTGCGACACAAACCCTGCTGAAATAGATTGGCTGTGTAGCCCAGAGTATTTGTTTTAGGCGGTAGCTGTCTGTGGCTCTCTGCCAAGCAGGCAGACAAGCTCTTAAGTTTCCAAGTCAGCAGTGCCCTTAAAAAAAGGTCCCCATTACAGGAGGGATGTAGAGATAATGTAGTGTGACACACGTTATGTACACTGGGTCTCTGCAAGAGGAGCTTCAGGGACACAGGTGTCATAAGAGCCATTAATCTGCGATAGTCACGTGTTATTGCAAATTAAAAGTAGCATGTTACACTTGGCATGCGGACAGAGAGGGGGAGATGGTGTGTCTTCGGTGACCACGGCTGTCCGCACCTTTTACAAAGTGACATATATTAGAATTTGCAATTCTGCAGAGAAAGGCTATTACCTCACAGATTAACATCCCCCCACTGCTTCTGTTATAGGCTCCAGAAAAGACAAAGGAGAAGCTGCTCCTCTCAGGGTCAAATAAAAGCTGTCATACAGTATCCGATGTTTAAGTACAAATCTGCTTTCATGCATGTTTTTTGTTCATTCTCTTGTTATTAGTGAGTGTTTGAGTGAGCTGAATTGACCCAAGCAGACAGCTTGGAGGTCTGTTGAGAACACGCAGCGTCCGTGAAGTGTGTCCGGTCTTTCAGAGCACCACACAAATAGCACAATCAGACCTGTAGATGATTCTTAATTTCAGCCATTCTGGTTGCTTTCTTTGCTTTGTGTTGCGCTTTCTTTTCTTGATTTATGAGAGAAATGCCGAGAGAGAAATTTCATGATAAGATGATCATCATATATTTCAAAAAGCCAACAACAATAGCCAGTGGCAGTCAGAATGGATGTGATTCTTTGCTTCAGTAGCTGTTGAATTAATTATTTCTCATCTCTGAGCGTCATGAGGATGTGTGGATGGAGATGAGTGATGGAGTGGGCCTCCGTCACACCCTGCTCTGAGTATCAGCATCTGTTATGGGGGAGAGGAAGAATCAACACAGCAACTGAGAGCACAGCAAAATGTCAGCACCTTAGTGCAACCTCCAAATTAGATTAATAAAGCCTTTAAAAGCTCGGGAACATTGCGGCAAATTGACGGCCGACAGTAGCAACATTTCCACAATGTCCCCCTCTGAATATTATGAGGGTGGCAAATGATGAATATCTTAACTGTTGTTTTTAAAATTAAAATTTTCAATAATATATAACTCGATTCTCACATTTGAAAAGCATTTTTCGATTAATCAATTGTCAAATTTTTATACTGATTAATTTCCCATCAAGTCATGGTCTAATCCCGATCAGACATTAATCACAGATATTTGTCGATGCAGAACAAAGATATCACAGTATTTCATTTATGTTTACACAATCAAAACAATTCAATTAGACAAAACAAAATGCAGCTGAGTTCATCCAATTTGTTTTAATTTGATTTAATTTAGCTGAGAATTGAGTCAGGCGGGAAATTATGGAGGTGTATTATTGTGAAATACATAACAATGTGTTGATGGAACGAGTGCATATGTATGTTGGCATGTTGTTTAAACAAGGAGCCGACTTTGGGTGGGGGGGGTAAGCTCATTCATCTGAGGGGAGCCTCCATGACCTCTAGGTGCCGCTCACCTCGCCAAGCCTCTAACAGGAACTTAGAAACTCTATTTGCATTGTGTAGAAGTGTAGCCTTTTATTCTGAAATCATCCTTTTCCTCTATTGGAGTCAGACTTTTTTGTCAAAACTACTCAACCTGCACTTCCTTCATGATAATTGTTCTGTTTTTGTTTGGCGGGCAGTCACTCAGACTCACTCCCAGTCCAACAGTTGCCTTGGCTGAAGCCTCCTACTAGGGGTCGTGACCTCTGGGTGCCAAACCCGCTGAGAGGAGTCTGCTGTATAGAGCCGGTTATCTGATCTGATAGAGGCTGCTCCCTCGTTACCGGAGTGTTAATACGGGCCGATGTCAAGATGAATACACTCAACTCCAGCGATGATCAATAAACAACCACAGAGCGGGACAAGCGTGTAACGGTCCAACAAAGCCACTGTGGTCAGAGATTAGTATCACCGCTGCGTAATGAGCAGATTTGGAAATTCCCAAATAATGGATCTGATTTCTTGTTGTAACGATACGTGTCTATACCTATTTAATAGGAGCTTAATTTGTTTCCGATCAGTCAATATTTCTATAGAAAAAATATTATTAGTGAAAAAATGAGCACAAAGAAACAAATAAATTACGTACAAATATAATACTATTGTCCTAAAACTCAACAAATCTGTTTTATCAGGTTTGTTGTACAGAAATCTGTATTGTTCTGTCTAACTTTCTAAAAATGATAACAAGTCCTTCAGATGACAAGTTTGTTGAAAAGGGGTGTTTTGTTTAGGGTGAGGGGAGAGCGTGGTTTGGGTTAAAAGGACTTCTTGGTTAAGGTGGGTTAGGGTTAGAGGACCTTTGATGGTTATGGTAGCAGGGAATGATCATAACATCACACTAGTGCAGTCCTAATCTGTACAACCGCTAGAGGGCTTTGTCACTTGAGTGGAAACAAATGGCGTTTTTGATGCTATAGTTTTCCTGGGAGGTCTTTGAAATTATTAAAGATGCATAATCTTGATTTACGCTTGAGGATGCGTAATTAAGCAGATACATCAACGGGCTAAATGTCACCAGAATCATCTTCATCACCAAAACACGGTCGTTGCTGATCTGATGTAACTCAGTAGCTGGGAGGGTGGATGGGACTGTCCTCAGTCTGAGTGGGAGAAAGAGTGTGTAGGTTGACCCAGGATGGTTTGTCTTGTGTGTGGGAAGTGTATTCCACAGTGGTGAATGACAAATATGGTGGTGGGGGGTTATTGATCAGGTGTTGTGGCTCGGGCCGGCTGATGGAAAGTAATTAATGACTCTATTTGCTTTGGTAGCAAAGAACAACTGAGTTTGATAAAGTGACAAGCAGCAGCGATAGTATGTGAGGACCTTCACTGTGGCTGTGCAAAAAATGAGCAGAATATTCACCTGGATGGACCCAAAAGTTCAGATGAGCTGTTGTTTTGTCATGAGGCAGCTGTGTTAACATCTTAAAGGAATAGTTCACTTTATTCCCAAGAGATGGGTGAGTCATACTCAGGCATTAAATGTCCAGTTTCTCTTTTAAATAACACATTTCCATTTAAATAAATATATTTTAAGCTAGATAATGAAACTTTTCTTCAGATAATATGGTGGATTTTGAAATGTTTGAGAAAAAACAGAAAAGTTACAAAATTTAGACATACAGGATTTCACTGAATGGGGTCTCATACAGTGTAAAAAATGATTGTGATGCATGGATCAAATTTAATGGATCTCATACGATACCTCTACTCAGGGGATCTGCTGATACTGAATACCGTTCCATATTTAAAATCAATTTCACCAACCTGGTCATACAAAAAGGAATCATACAATAATTATTATTAAAGCATTTCGCATGCAGAAAGAATGCTGTTGTTGTTTTAGGCGTGGCATTTGTACAATATGCAGTCTCTAATGACAACAATGTAAAGAAATGTGCGTGAATATGCTAAGAGATAGTGACGTAAATATAAAAAGTGCAAAAGACGGTTTATGGCTGTTTAAGTTTTGCTGTGTGCCTTGTAAATGACACGAGAAAAAACAAAAACATGTTCTTATGAAACATGGAATTTCCTCTTTACTGTATGTTGTGATATTTATACACGATGACATCTAGTTAGTCCACCCTTAGCCCGCTATGACTGAATGAACAAAAGTCATTTTAATTTTTGTAATGACAGCAACGAAACAAATCCGTCACATCATGGCCAACAACAATCCATATCCTGCATGTCCTGCTTTCACCTGTGCGCTGAAACTAGACAAGGTATTGTTAGCAAACTCGTGATATTTATTGCTTGACATTTTTGCCGCTATCAGCACAATTTCAGGTTACACACACTCACACGTGCTGAGACACACACTCACACACACACTTTTATAGCTCCTTCATGGGAGAGTCGAGTTCATCCTCTGGCCTCAGTCGGTGAAAAAAGGTCAAGCTGCAGAATAGAACGGCAATAACCCTCCCAAATGGTACTATCACACAGACATGATTGATCAATTGAATTCCATGGCAGAGAAAAATGTGGGATTAAGTAGAGTATTATACGCACAATGAGTTGAGGCATGATGTTCATTTCAAGTTCATTTCAGCTCCCTCTTGCCACCAGATCAGGCAATCAATAGGGGCCTTGCATATCATATATCACTGCTCTCCCACTGAGGGGAGAACATAATCTGCCGCAAATTTAGAATGACAGATTTGTAAGGGAGCTGAAGCTTTCTGGGATCCGGGGAGGAGACCTCCATACACATCCACTGCAACAAGGAGAGGTGGGGGGTGATGGAGGGGAGGAAAAGGGACAGGGTGGTATGGTAGGATGGTCTGTAAAGGCTTTAAAGCAGCGTTGCACACAAGTGACAACAAGAAAAGCTAAGGCATCCTTCTCCCTACAGTCAGGTAATCAGGTCAGGAGTCATGAGAAAATTCCTGTGTTTGGAGAGCAGGATGATTGAACCAGACTGCACGGTTTTATTCAAGCCTCTTGTCCTCCGCCACCGTTTCCAAATGGAACCACCGCTCTCGCAGAGAATGAAAGCACTATTGAATGAAAGGGAAATTGTGCTTTTAAGAAAAAAAAATGCTCTTGATTTCAGAGAGCACCAAGGGGGATTTGGGGAGGAAAGGATGAGGAGGAAAAAGACACTAGCTGCTGCTTTCATTAGTATACATGTTTGCCACAACATGTATGTATTTGCATGTGCTGGTATTCCATCAATTACCAGAGGGCTTTCAGATCATGATGGTGTTACTACTATGGCGAAGGGTTGCAGGGAAAAAAATCTGTGTGATGTAGCCAGTGGCTCACTACAGCCATTAAGGAGTGGAAAACCCTGCATTCCATCCTTTTTCTGTCCTCCTCAGATCCCCCACAGAGGTGGTACAGAACATACATGAGGAGAATATAAAGTGCTTATAGCTTGAAGAAAAGGCCAGCTTCCCGGGGTCAGTATCTCGATTGTTGCTCTCTCTTCTTATAGATGATTCAGATGGTTCTGGCCCAAACAGTGATTCTCAGGGTAGTGTGGAGAGTTTACGGAAACACCTTAGGGCAGATGCCTTCACCCAGCAGCAGCTGGAAGCGCTGGACCGGGTCTTTGAACGCCCCTCGTACCCTGACGTCTTCCCCACATCGGAGCACATCAAACCTGAACAGGTTAGTACAACTACAACTCCTGCACTCACTTCTGCTCTTTCTTCAAGTAAATACACACATATTGTGCATGTGATGCTGATTCAAGCAAAAAAAAAAAACACCTTTGTCACAAATATTCCCAACCCAGGAAAGCTAATTAAACAAACGTCTGAGACGTCCAAGCACTGGATTACAACCAAGCATGTATAATGCTGGAGGGATCACCAGGAAAACTCCCACACATTATTGATTTTGTGATGAAAAACACATTCCTTGTATCCCCTATAATTGAGAATAACAGTAAGGCAACATGAAATTAATCAATACCTAGATTCTTTCTCCATTTTTTGCTGTGTTATTCAACTCTTGCCACTGTTGTTTGTTTCCCAATTCTGTGTCATATCTGGATGCATATCTGGTGCGGTCTCAAAGGCTGCCTTTACTGTAACATGTATTCATGAAATGGATGCACGAAAAGCAAGTATTGCTGTTCCTTTCTTCAGATATCAAAAAAACACTTTCCATCCATCCTCATTGCAAAAATTAGGAAGCATTTGGGGAGCAGCCACCCTCCATGCCACAAACGACAGCCAGAAACCACCGTTTAAAAGCTCTGGGCTTATTACAATGGATAACCTTTATTTATTTTCATTATACTATTAAACAACAAGAGACTATTAATTTTTCCCACCGAACTACGAGTCAGACCCATAAAGCAAAAGCAGTCAGCCTAATTGAGTTCATTTTAATTTCTCTCCAATCGGGGCGAATTACGCAGGTGATAAATCAGTGGGACAGGCCTCACCTCCAGAAGAGGGCCTAATTTGCAGCTAATTACAAAACTGATTTCTACTGGAAGATCAATACCAAAACGAATTGGAAATGACTTGCAATCACAAAGAGCGTCAGGGAGAGTATTAAAAGGCAGAAGGAAAAGGGTTAGACTAAAAAAGAGGGCAAGTAAGGGAGAAAAAAAAGGAGGCCAAGAACAGTCTAGAAAAATCAGGTTTCATTTAATGCAATATTAATCAGAGCACTTTCCCTTTCATGGGTGCCTAGCATTTTTTTTCCCTTTCGGGCCCTATTAGCCAGTGTCTGGATTCTGTAGCGAGGCATTAAAAACCCATTCTGGAGATGCAAAACTCAATGGATTCACCCCTCCCACACTTCTGCTAGCCATTTGGTCATCCCATTCAGTCCCATCTTTTCAGTTTTTCCCCTTTCTGCCCTTTATCTGCATGATAAAACGTCTGTTTGGCGTCTGAAGCCTCTGAGAATAGAGGAAAACATCCGACATTGTGCCAGTGAACAGTTGTAGCAGACAATTAGAGTTTATCGGTGATAGTGGCAGACAAGAGCGGGGTCACGGGCGTCCCCCTGTGGGATCGTGGCCCACTGAGCCACTCAGGCTCACACTGGGCTTTTGGACAAACATTGTCAACACTCAGACTCCGGAAGTCTCATCTCATTAAAAGAAAACTGCTAACATCTGCCACGAGTGTCTTTTAGCAGCTTCGCAAAAAGAAACATGATGATGGGAGACAAGCCGGTTTATTTTTAGACTGAGTGAAATGTGTTTTTATATTAAAAGATCAGTGCACCAAAATTACATACAGACATTTGGTTTTAATTGCATCCAGACTGACATGGTCGTGAAAGAGTGTATTAAAACTGTTGATTATCCAGGACAGTGTTTCTGGAAAGACAAGCTGTTTGGCACCAATTGGCCCATCGAATGCCTGCATGGTCAGAGTGTTTACTTCTTTTTCGAAAAAATATCCTTTGATTTAAATTATAATTTTCCAGATTTTAAACAGACTATTTAGGGATTGACATATTTGACTTTATGACATGAAAATGTGTTTATACTGCAGTAACCTGCAGATACCAAGTCTTTTTCAATTAAAAATGATGCACTAATTCCTCTCACCACTGCTGAAATGGGGTTGAGACTGAAGTTTGACATCAAATTATTTGCATGGTTACATACTGCGAGCATTTCTTTTTTTTTGTGCGACTTGGGTGAACTAGTCAGCTGAATGCACACAAGAAGCAAACAGCTAAATGGTGACAAAAAGTGCAGGTTGTACAAGTGATTCCATTCAGAGATAAGAGGTAATGAAATTTAAAAGTGGTTTAGACTCCAAATTAAAAGCAAAAAGCAAAAAAAAAAAGGTGAATAGTGTCTCTCAAACTGGGCCACATGGTGAGCCTGTAACAAAGCAGAACTGCTTTCTCCCTTGGCTGATCAGGGCTAGGACTGCAGTCAAGCACAAAGGGCCAGCTGACGCCTTGGCTTTTCAACCATCTCAAAATCCCACTTCCTCTCAGACAATACCAAAATACATTCATGATATGCTTGAACTGCCACCCTGCAGCTTGAACACACACACACACACACACAATGCTCTCATACAAATTTATACTCGCACACAGGCCTGTGTGGAGCGCTTAATGGAGGAGGAGAAGGGAGGATTTCCATCTTGGTATTGTTTGGTTGTGTAATGATTTAACTGTCCTTTTCCCAGGCTAATGAGTACTCGCTCCCTGGCCTGAATTCCAGCCTGGACGAAGTCAAGCCCAGTTTATCCTCCAGCGTGAACCCAGACCTGGGCCCCAGCGTGTCACAAAGCTACCCTGTAGGTAAGATCAAGTGCCATACAGTATACAAATAATATGATGCCAAGCCACAGCTTCAGCTGAGGGGGTTTGAACTATGTAAAAAAAAAAAAGAGGAAAAAAAAAAGACTAACGAATGCCTGTGCAATTGACAAAAACAATGTGAAAATAAAAGCAAACCAAAAAGTTAAGTGTGAAGACTTTTTTAATACCGTTTCACTCTGAGCTGAAAAGGTGGTACGATGATGCGATAAAAGCTTTAGCAGCTGTCCTCCGTCTGGGTCTTTGCTGAGCAAGCAGGGTGATAAGAGCGATTGTTGGGGGGGGTGGGGGGGGTGGGTAGCTGTTCAGTCACTGCTGGACAAGGACCTTTGGGTGTCAGCACATCAGAACTATGACTGTGTATCAGAGCAAGGTCTCACAAGAAAAAAAAGGGAAAAGAAAGGCCACCACGCAGGACTGACTGCTTGTTGGCTGCTGCTGTGTTGCTCCTGTGATTTGTTCGCCGGGAGACAGTTTGTGTGTCTCAAAGCACGAGTAATGCGCCTCGGTAAATACGCTCTGGCATTTCTGCCGCCTAACTCTAACACCATGATCATTTATTTCACCCTCTCTCTCTCTGTCTCCCCCCTCATCGTCTCCTCTCCTTGTCACAGTTAATGACTGCCTGGCTAATTGAAATATTGTTTCGTTGTTGCCGTGTTATTACCAAGAAGAAGGTTAAGTTTACTGAAAGTTTACGATGACTGTCGGGGGCCTGAGATTAATATACAGAGCTTTTATTAAAATTCATATAATTATGCAGCAGCCATCAAAGGCAACGAGTCCTGCGTGGGGGAGGACAGGGTGATTGAAAATTGCTGCAGCCCCCCCTCCTTTTCTCAAATGATAGCTGAGCAGCAGTCTTATGAGAAAAGAGAAAGGGCCCTTTTCTCATTAATATGTGGGAGGTAGATTTCCCCTGTAAGGCAGGCCTCCTGAGAAGAAAGGTGTGTGTTTGTCCTTTGTGCACTGATGGCCCCGCAGAATGCAGGCGGCTTTGTTTGCACCTGGGATACTTTATATGGTCTCTGCGGAGAGTCTCCTTACTGCTTTACAGGTGCAAAGAGACATGTAGAGGAATAAAGATGGGTATTGTATGCATACCTGTGTGTGTGTGTGTGTGTGTGTGTGTGTGTGTGTGTGTGTGGTGTTAATAAATACATCTATCCCATGCCCTTTTCAGGCACAGAAATAAAGCATGCAGAGGTCAAACGAATGAAACAAACTCTGACTTCCACTTGGTAATTAGTATTTGGTTAGTGGCTCCTCATGCTTAGTTTTCCCTCAGTGGCTGCCTGTGTGCATATTAGGTGATATTCAGGTGTGTGGTCTCTCTAATGGCTGAGCAATACAGTTTACTTGCCAGCGATAAGCCTACCAGAGGAATTTTAAGCCATGCAAAAAGTAGTAAATTATCTGCAGTATTTAGGCCGAGATCCAATTTCAAATTAATTGTGTCTTTACGGGGGAAAGAACCGGAGATTATGTTCATCCTTAAAATGTTTTCCAACGCCAATTAAAACGCCCGCAGTTATTGATCTTGTTGATTTTTATGTCCTGGAATTTGCATAATCTATTAAAAATGAATGATTCATGAAGTTCTCATTGCCAGAGAGAGATCGGGATTCTCAGTGAACTGAAAGACTTCAGAGATAGAAATCTTTTGTGTCCTCTGCTTATCCTATTAAGGCTCAAAAAGTACCTGCAAAGCAGGCTCAAATAAGAAAGGGATTTAAGGGCATTGTGCACATCATCGAAATTCAGAGGCCACTTCCATTAAAACTGTTTTTTCTCTCGCTTCCTCTCCTCCACATTAATGCTGTATTACCGGCTAAATAGTCCCTCTTACCCCATAAAAACACCAAAGGGTTCCATGAATATGTGGATAGGACAATTGCATATTGTGAGGTAATTTCTATTGTTGATATGGGAAGTAATTTCTTTGATGAATTCCCTTTCGAGAGATGGATTTCGGCTCAAAGTGCTTCTTATTCTTGTTCATTCGAACTGCTTAAAATTCAAATAGTGTGAGCCGTGGGTGAATCTGTGAAAAGCAGAAGGAGGAGCTCTGAACTTTTTTTTTTATGTATTTTGAGAAATAAATGGTGAGATGGCCTCGATACGGCCAATTGTCCACTATTTCTATACAGCGTTTCAGAATTTCCTGAAATTAGTCAGAGCCCACCTGTTTTCTTGATGGTGCTTCAAACTGAAGATTCCCCTGAGCTCTCAGTGGGAGTTTTACACATCTCCACTCGGTGACTGCATACTGAAGACTCTTTAAACAGATTCCCTGCTGGGCCTGTTAATGGAGGCCTCCATAAGCTTAAAGCCTCCATGTCGATGACACTTCTCCTCCTCAAGCAGCTGCTCCTGTACGCTCGCTGTCGATTCTCCAAACAAAACAAACACAACCGTCCACAATTAGCATTCAATTAAGGTGAGTGAGCGCCAACAGGAAAGTATCAGGACCTGCCGTTGTCCAGTGAACAGCGAGCAAAGATCAGACAGCGAACCTGCCGTAAGTGATGTGTGGCCCTCATAACAAAGTGTTCGCCGGTCTCCCCACAGGGGGAAACACGGCCTCCGAAATTAATGCTTATTTCGTCTTCACAAAAGCAAACTAACCTTTGAGCACACATTTGATAATGGATGACTTTCAGCCGGCGTTTGGGGAATTAAAGCAATTTGGCTCTCCAAACATTCTTTACTTAGTTGTAATTAATTAGGGTGCTGAGATTTTTTGGCTTGTGATGAATTGCCCCATTCTGCATATAGCCTAGAAAACAGAGGTCAAAGATTTTTTGGTTGTTGTTGTAGCAAACATGAAGGTGTCCCTGTCATGCTAAATTTAATACTCTTGCAAGCAAAAGAGTCGTTCGCAAATGACTTTGTTCTCGTGCCAAATAAAAGAGAAGGTCATCTTGCTTTTCTGTTTGTGTTTTAAGAAACTGAGATAATGTACATGCAAAAAAAAAATGCATAATAGTTTCCTGTCACGTTTTGGGTTGAGACAACTCATGAATCTTTGTCTCCTCACAGAATAATATAAAAAGTTCAGACTGTACAATGATTTTTAGTCACTCTGTGCATTTCAAATAAAGAAATAACCAGTAGTAATGTCACTACAGTAAGTTCTCAGTTTGTGAAAATACTTGTAAAAGCACAAGACTCAAGCAATCCTTGATATCTGATACTTCAAGCCACACTACGAGCAGGAAATACTGTATTCTCAGCTCAGCAGCGACTATAACAAGCCACAAATTAAGACGGAAATCAACAGGCTTTTGTAACAGCAAACCCAAAAATCTTTGAATTGATTTTGCAGGGAAAGAAAAAAAAAAAAAGAGAACAGGGCAAAAAATAAATAGCTTGATTTGCTGGCGTTCAATCTAAGGGGACTGTCAGAGGAAGCAGAGAATATAAAGAAGCCCGTTTTTTAATGAGAATCTGGACACACATCTCTGTTGTAAAAACAACAAAGGCTAGGAAGCAGCTAATGAGGCTATCATTGCTGTACAGAGAGTTCTGCGAACTGGCGCCTCTCAGAAAAAAAAAGAGCTTTAAAGGGGACATAAAGCAACAGTCACAGAGCTGCTGGCAGTCGCTGCCCACTGTATCCCAGAATAATACACAAAAAAACATGATTATTACTATTAGAGTCAACATGTGATGGAAAAAGACTGAAGTTGATAGCAACAAACCAACATTAACTCATTTCTTAGTAGCTAAAACAAACCTTTAAGACAACCTATTCCCCACATCTCCAATCTTTTGCTTTCATATATTCGCACATTCAAATAATTAATAATAACTCCTGGTTTTCACAAAATACATTTTCACTCACCTGCTTCCAAAAAGAAGCAAAAAAAGTGTATTTTATTGTTGCTATTTAATATTAAAATGAAGACTTAAGTCTCCAATGAGGGCTGAGTTGAAAGTATCAATGCCTGATCCAATACACTGGATTGGTATCTGGGTTAATATTGATTGGGCTAGAAGTGATCGACCCACATTAAATACAGTTTCTTAGCCATTCACTCATGTTACAAAATGCTAAAATTTAATAATCTTTTTAACCTTCCAGAACAATTTGCACAAACATCAGAATCAGCATCGAAAGAGAGAAAAGTCAATAAAAAAGAGTGATTGGTGTCCATGGTTACAATTCAAGCAACTTTCTAGGTTAAAATTGAATTTCTTGCATTACAGTTCTGCCACATTTTATAGAGATTAAATGAGATGGAGCAGTAAAGGCAGGGATCCGGTGCTCATTATGTATTTCATCCCTTTGAAGCGAGGTAATGAAGAGATAAGAGTATTTACTTTTATTAAACATGTACGACTGCTGTAGCTGCTGCAATAATAATGAAGCAGAGATTGGGTCAGTGTTTGCTGAGACACTTAGACAATAGTTACCAATGTCTACACCCACACACAATGGCCTCACCCCTGCTGGACCCCCCACCTACAGTACTCCCACGGCTCCCTTTGACTTATGTGCACTGGCTTGTGGCTAACTAATTCTTATACAAATGAAAGGTCCGGCATGACCTCACTCTTCTCTGTAAAGCTCTTTAACTCTGCAGCCCTCCAGTCACGCCGCTTTAACCAAAAGTCACATATCAGCAGGCCTCACACAACACACCAGTCAGATCTGCAAATAACGGAGAGAGTAAGACTGAGATGTTTCTTTATCGTACGATTCAATGTTATGATTTTTGGACACTCAAAATTGATCTTTGATGTGCGTTTTCTGTAATATTGTGGAATATAGTGACTAAATTTGTGTTTAGTTCAATAAACTGACAAACTTCTACTTCAAAAACTCCTTGGTCTCAACAGCAGTATGATGTTTTTCTAATGCAGAGGTAGAAGCGCAGCATTAAAAGATGTTTTGGGACAAATCATTTACGTAAAAGTAGTAATGAAAAACACATAATTACTATACAATTTCTGCATTAAAATTATATATAACTAGTAGTCTTATGAACAATCAAAAATCAATCAAGATGCAGAGTGCATCATTATATTATATCTACAGTATTTGGTTTATTATTGATGTAAATGTAAGCAGCAACATAATGTGCTTGCTTTAAATACTACTTCAGTTTAATCTATAGCAATGCATGCAACATGTTTGATATAATCTTAATCAGCAAAGTAATTTCTAACTGTATGTGATGGTAAAATGGATTTAGTGGAGTAAAAAGTGCAATACTTCATATTATGCATTTAAAAAGTCTAATTGCTCTGATTTCAGTATTTCTGTACGTGTTTATGATTTTGTGGGTTAGCATAATAGCCATACAAGGCTTGCATGGCTCCTTGCACCCCCCTCCTCCTCCTCCTCCCTGGCAGGCCTGAGTCTCATGGACCTCCAGGCCTGCCCCCCCCCTCTTCACCAGACTCACCAGCCGTTTCACTGCCTGGCCCCCCTGCTGCCCCGTCTGCAGCCAGTGTGCCTGCCAGCCTGTAGTAGCAGGTACTTCAATACCCAGAGGGCTCGTTCGCTCACCCTCAATTAAACAAATAAGTTTCTCATGATATTGCACATGTATGAATTGGATTTTTAAATCAATATCTAAATTTGCCTGTGGTTTATGCGCTCTTTAGCAATGCTAATTAGCAGCAAAAGTCAATATTTTAACAGATAAATGTGTTGCAGTGGAATTTTACCAAAGCGGTGTACATTTTTTAATCATTTTTGCTGATTTGTTTGCTCTATTATTGTATTTGGGTCTGCATATCCCAGAGGTGTTACAGACACTTGGGTTTTGTGTGTTCTCTATTCTCTCTTTTCCTTTATTATCCAAAAAGTTTAAAAAAAAAGAAAAAGAATAAATCAGCAGGAAAACTAAAATCTAAAACTAAGTCACAATCAATGGAAAAGGAAATCCAGAGCAGGTTATAAGTTGAATTTTTCATAAAGGGGAAATGCAAAATTATTTGGGGCCAGCATGATAAATATTTTCCTTTAGGCAGTCAAGAGTTTGTAAAGGCAACAACATGGACAACGGTTTTCTTGTGCTGTTACGATGCTTTTTGCCCACCAGTTCCTCATTAAAGCTCCACTGGGAGATGATTTCCCCTTTGAGTCCAAGTGGCCCTCATAGTTGACAATGTAACAGGGGCCTCTCCTACCCCGGCCCCTGCGCAGATTGGGGTTACGTGCTGTTTTGTCCAAACTTCCCTGTGGCCAGTGAGGACAACCCAACCGTCACTCCCAATTACAGATCTGAATATCTGCAGCCGGACGGGTGGCACTCTGCAGAGGGGCCACAGTGCTCGGACTGTACAGCCACAGAGAAAGACAGAGGCTGCCGCATTTACAAGTTTCAACTGTGTAATGAGCGGACATATTTATGTGACCAGTATTCAGTTGGCCTGGAGCAGCAGCTGTTATCTTGTTTTTAGTTCAACTGTTAAGAGAGATGTTTAGTAACTGGTTTGAAGGTTGGTAAGGTCATATTTACGTGGTGAAATGGATGTTGCATCTTGTAATTGAACACTGAAAGCAGAGATAGAATGTAGCACTCTTATTCCAACGGTTCATAAGACACGTTAGAAACAGTTAGTCCTCATTTGTTGTGTATTTTCCTACTATTGTCTAGCAACACGTGTCAAGTGCTTCAAAGGAACATTTGGTTAGGTTTAGGAAAAGGTTGTGGTTTGGGTTAAAGTAACTATGGAAGTTGCTTTACTCAAGCACAGAAGCTACGTGTCTAGTAATGGGTGTAGCGTTTGTCTAGTTATGAACGGTGTGTGGGAGCAGCCTGACTTATTTTAGAAAAATATTGCACTTTTTACTTTCCTGACAGCTAGAATTACCCACTTATTGAGCTGATTCAGACTTGGAATGTAAGCAGTAAAGAATGATAAATTTGCATGGATTTAACAAACCCACAGCATATTTAGGAGGTATATTAGCTCCATTTCCACCTGCTACATCATTAAATGCATCACTAATCACTAACAATCTGAAAGGGGCCAATTTCTACCATAATAACATTAAGTCAGAAAAGTTTTATTTGAATGCTTCTAGCCATAGATTAAAGCTAGAAAGCACTGATGAAGTATATCTTTGTTTTGTTTTGTCTCTCCAGGTCGGGATATGGCCAACACAACCTTACCTGGGTACCCCCCTCACGTTCCCCCTACAGGCCAGGGCAGCTACCCGACCTCTACGCTCGCTGGAATGGTTCCTGGTGAGTCAGAGAGATGCTGTCATTGCTTCACATTGTCATTAGGGGTCTAACGGGTGTAGTGCCCTCAAAATGAGGAACAGGTGTAGAAACTATAGAAGCAGAGTGAAGAGACGTTGGTGCCGATTTACACAGAGGACTGATAAATACTGACCTGCAGAGCAAGAGGCACACACATCCTTATATTAGATCTGTGTGTATGATTGGATTAGACAGGCTGAATAAGTGATCAGAGACAGGGGGAGGCCAGTCGTTCTCCCTTCTTTCCCTGCTTTCCTTTTTGCCTTATTGGCTCATTATCTCCCAGCGTGGTCGGTCGCATCGTCCGTCAATAAACGGTGCTACCAGCCCTCCCCAGCCTCTGCGCTCCAGAGCATATCCCTTTCCCCTCCTCTACTTAACCTGCAGTTCAGGTTCACAGCAAACAGTTAAGGGTCAAAAGGCAGAGGCATGGGAGCCCGGTAAATATTCAAATCACTGTCTCTCTGGAGGAGGTCAGGCTTGTGTTTCACTGCCACTGATACAGTTTTGGTGCTGGGTTTTCATACGCTTCCACCACACACACATTTTCACCAAAACCACAGCCAGCATTTTGCTTTGATGTGATTAAACCACATGGATGGAGAAACCAGTGGAGTGTGTCCAGTGTTTGCATATCATTTACCAATCACACCACACATCACCAGCTCTGGCTGTTCCTCTGTTCTGCTTTATGAAGGGCTGCAATGACGGGTTCTGTTATCAAGCAAGAGGGTTATATTAACGGTGCCATTTGTTTTTGTCTTTTATTTTGGAAGGAATCTTTAAAAAATACATTTTATATGATTAAAACGTCTTACCTCTGGCATCTTGCAGTGCATGCATAGTCCATAGTGCAATGCACAGTTTTGTCCACATTTTAAGATACTGTATCTTAAGACACTTCAATACAATGAAGGTAACAGAATTTAATGCATGACACTAACAGTTTCTTATTTGTTTTTTATGCACTTTCTGTTATTGAAATGATTAATTTAGATTAGCTTTTCAGTCAAAATAAACCTTGGCACACAGCAGGCATGCACTATTTGAGTGCTTCAGGTTTTCTTAATGCTTCTGCGAACAGTTGAGTCCATTTAACAGCTACCAGTAAAACCAGAGGGAGATGTGGTAGGACCCAGTGGCACTGCAGTCTGGATTTACTTTTGGATTTTAACTAATAAAACTGTTAAATCATGTCGGTGGAAAAGCATCAAGTCAAACATACTTTTACTTTCCATTTGTTCTGATGTGGCACAAAGCAAAAGATGAGGGCTCTAATCCCATGGCTTGTAGTTTTGTGTTACTACCCATTCATCCTATACACAACCACTAAGATTTAGTGACAGGCACAAAACACTGTTAAAGCAAAGCCATTTCTCACCAGCTTCATATAAAATCGAGCCTTTATTGTCTCGTAAAAAGGACAGAAACGTGTTGAACCAACAGCAGTGCTCACTGACATGCTCCAAGTTAGCTTCCCTGCAATGAAATTCTGTCACCAGATCTCAGACCAGACGGGGTTCACATTGGAGATGTTAAAAATTCCTCCAAGAGAGGCTGCAGGATTTATTGCAGCATATCAAAAATGTATGCATGAAACTGTTTATTACCACTCTGTATTTATTAGACGGGTTTGGAATATAGTGGAGGAAGAAGAATGGGCAGATATCCATAAATGGGACAGGGAAAGCCGCCTTCAGTGTCACATCCTGTATTGTTCAGTGTTGCATAACTTAAGTGAAATGAAAAAGAAATAAATTACTTGCTTGACTGGTCGCACATCGATGACTATCATTTTCTCCCTCAAATTGCATCCTGTTTTGAATGACGAGAAATGCCTGCATTTGAACGGGGTAATGGTTTGATGCATTGAAATGCTAATTGTTTTGTTGTTTTGTTTCGCAGGGAGCGAGTTTTCGGGGAACCCCTACAGTCACCCTCAGTACACAACCTACAATGACGCCTGGCGATTCAGCAACCCAGCATTACTAAGTGAGTGGAGAGAGCGAGGAACTGGATTAATTGACCGTTCGCTAAACCCCTCCTCTGAACAGCGACTGTCCAATTGTAGCCTTAGCAACCGTAACTAGGCACAGCATCTTTGGATTTCTCTACATGCCATGCGCATGGGGCTGTAATTAGAGCAAAACTTTGCCTTTTAGGAGTTTGGAAGACAGTCTTTTTTCCCCCGGCTTTCCAAAGCAGAAACACAAAACAGCAAAAGTGTAACAATTAAACAGTGTTTGTCAGATCTACCCTGAGCTAACTAGCTCATTACTTAGAGTAGTAACTTCTTAAGTCGGGAGTCCATCATTAACTTATTATATGAGGTTACAGGTTACATTAAAGCCCTGTCATGATGAGTAGATCTGCTGTGTGACAGCTGTTCCTGGGTGTTATGAGTGTTTTATGTTACTTTTGCTTAACAGTAATAAGTTGGTTCTCATCCTAAAAGCACTAAAACAAATAATAATAGTTTTTAACTATAACTACCACTAGAACAAGGCAGCTTCTTCATGTCCGTATCTTCTTAAGACCAAGATTTTCGTCTTGTCATGTTTGACTCTGAAATCCAGGACCCATTGTTTAGAAAAAAGAACAAAAAAAAATTGAGTCATAAATATGACTGTTCATATTCATGTTCATGGTGAACTGCATTATGCACCTATGACAGAGCGGAAAACTTGACAGGCACAGCAACAGTAGCTAAGGGGTGGGGCTTAAGGAACGGTCACTAACCTTTAACATTTTCAATAACAGAGCTCTTGGGGATGGAATAATGAGCAAAAAAAATTGAAAAATACATTTTGTTGTTGTTGTTTCAAATGGTTCGTTCTTCTGTTAACTTTCAGGTTCCCCTTATTATTATAGTGCCGCATCGAGAGGCTCCGCCCCTCCCACCGCTGCCACTGCCTATGACCGTCACTAGTTACCATGGAAACCAAGTCAACCTGCAGGACCATGGCCTTAGCCTCCATATTGCCCCGGTGTGAGCGGCATGGTCCACTGGACACTGAGAAACTGCACATAAAATGTTCCCGGCTCACACAATGACAAACTTTACATGTTTTTGGGAGGGGGGAATATTCCAGATGACTTCTCTCCTCGCAGCTTTTTGGGACATTCAAAGCCAAAAACTGAAAAAAAATACAAGAAGATCAGAGACGCTGAAAGTCACAACACAATCACACAAACACACACACAATGAGAACTGTGGCTAATCACAGTAAAAAAAAAATGCAAAAAGAAAAAGACTAAAAATATCAGAATTTATTTCCCCTCTGTGGCACCGTCACAGTTTCATCCCATCACGGATCAATACTGTACATTCCTTTTCTTGACGGCTCTCAGCAGGGACGCTGTCCGGAGCTTAAAATGTAGCAGCAACCATTTTTGCTCCTCCCCTGTTTCCATTCGTCTCCCACTCCGATTCACACGGCAGCGCAGTGAGATCAGAGGAGATTAGCAGCAGCACATCCAGGCTGTGGCAGGCTAACGTTGTTTTTATCCATCTGAACAGTCACCGACCAAACATCCAGCATGAGTAAATCGATCGCTTTTGATGCCATGAGAAGATTAGGAGACGTTCTCTGTGATACACAATCAAGATGTAAAAATGAAAATGAAATAAATAAAGAAACATCCGTTTGAAAATAGAGGGAGCCATGACAATGTATCATCATGGCCCGCTATTTGCAAGACTTCAAGAAACTAGTAAATATATTCTTAAAATGATTTTTTTATTTCATTTTTTATAATTCGTAATGACTTAAACTGCAGACTGCTTGGCTAGTGTTTTACTATTTCTTCTTTGTCAGGATATAAGAGGTCATCAGGCAAACCCTTTTTGTCCTTTTTGTTTGTTTGTTGATTTTGCACTACGTTGGAGGTTTGCAACACTGGAGGGTTGTTATGCAGAAAAACGATGATGCATATTTGCTTTATTTCATGAAACCGACTGTAAAGTCTAATAAGTCTCAGTCTGAAAAGGCACTTACAGTTTCACAGTTTTTTTTCCTGCTAATTCAAGGCCCATCATGTCACTGACTTGACGTGCACTACTATGTTCTAACAGCTTACATTTTTATTTAAGTTGATTAAGTCTTTGGCATTCAACCACAGAAACAGGATATAACAGCCATCCCAAGTCAAACCAGTCTCATTTGTCTGATGCCAGAAGCATGATTCACTCGGATTCTGAGGACTCCAATAATGTCAAAAAGCAGGGCGATGATGATTTCAGCTAAATGCCTTAAACATGAACTTCAGCTCCCTCGCATGTTTCAGGCCACGTTATTTCTTTGAGTCAAGCTGGAACGATGGTTTCTTCATCTGTCAAGTGAATGTATTTGCATTTGCCAAAGACTTAGTTCTTGTTAATGTTTATTTACAGGCCGCCTATATGCATCATGAGAGCAGTATTATTATTAATATTATTATTATTATTAATATGAAAAGCCCACATTGATCATGAGGAAAAGTATATGTATAAATTCTATGCAGTGCAGAGATGGTCATCATATGCATATTCAGCTGTAAACCTAAAGGTAGGTGGAGTTTATTTAATTGTTATGTTATTTACAAATTGTTCATTTTGTAGAAGGATTTTTTTGTGTGTGATGTGAAGACACTTCTCTGTAAATACAGTAAGAAAAAATGTCTTTCATGTTCATGGGTATTATCACTTTCATTATGCTGGTCTCACTTGTACAATAATAAAAGTGTCTGAAATCTTTTATGCAAAAAGGGGCTGAATGATGTTTCTGATTCTCTGGAGTGGAGCTCAACTGATTTGTTTAAATGATTAAATGCTTTTAATGTTATTTATTACAGAAAACGTGATAGTTTCAGCTTCTCTAGTGTGAGGATTTGCAGCTATTATTGCTTTTATATCATTGTAAATTGAATATCTTTGGCTTTTGGACTGTTGGTCAGACAAAAAAAAACTTGAAGATGTCGGCTTAGAAATTGTGTTTTTCTTTATTTTATGTCATTTCATATTCTTATGGGTTTAGAGGTTTACTGAAAAAGAAAAAAAATAACATTTATCAGGTTTATTTAAACTCTAAACACTAAATAAATAAATAAAATAAATAAACTGTAACTACATTTAGCTACTTAGCTGATAAACATTTTACATTGAAAATCTGTTTATAAAATATGATGTATTGATCTTTAACTGGCCCACAGTATATAAATTAGCTACAATTTGATTAACACTGAAATGACTAACAATAAAATAATTAGAACTGTTTTATAGACACATGTTATGGTTGCTTTTTAGAAAGGCTTATATATTACAGTAAGAAAACTTAATTTCAGGGCGAGATACTATTACAAGATAAGGTGTAGGAAATATAAACAACAAAATGAAAAAGTTGTGTTTGAAATGTAAACATGCACAGCATCAAACTTTACACAGGTCTCAGAAAAAAGGTCTCAGAAGTCCCATCTCTAAACCTTTTAATCCATTGAACACAGACTTGCAGGATCTCTGCTAGTGCATTTATCTTTCAAATCTGGAGTTTAAGCTATTTTCCAATGTCTCAAAATCATTCTCATCATTACTGAAGACACACATTTTGATATACAGTATCTGTTTCTCAATAAACGTGGAGTCAAAAATGACCTTTGACCCAAAATGGCCTCACTAATTGACACACATTTACAATTTCGTAGTTAAAATTGTAGACAAACTTACATTATACTGTTTGTATACTGCTTATAAATATTAAATAATTGATTAAAAAAGTGTTAAATTTACATGACAAATGTTGCTTGAGACAACAGATCATTTGATAGCTAAAAACAAAGTTGACATAAACAATGGTAGAATGAATCCAGGTACCTAATGAGACCAGTGTGAGATAAATGTATTTATTTTTCAGGTATAAAGATCACATGGTGCACAGAGGGTCTACAGTGAGAATGCCTCTAAATGTTTTCTCCATGATTCGGATCACTGAGCAGCACATAAAGTGTTTAACCTCTCCTCGCTTTGTAAAGCTGAATTAATTTTTCTAGCAGTGTGCCTGAATTCAATTTGTTTGCTAAGTTGCAGGGAGAGATTTATGCATGAAATCCCTCTTAGAGCTTATTTCACTCCTTCTTTGCACCGTAATCCCTCCACCGCCGCTGCCGCCTTGTATGACTTAGTTATATCATTATTGATTTACAACAAGTGGACACTGTCCTGATTAGCGCTGCACGATTTGCAGAGGATTTGGGCTGTGGGAGATAAAGTTTCAAGTGGTGTCAGACAGAATGATGATGTGTAATACAGTTGTTGAGCTTTTCAATTGCTGATTCAGACTTTTACTTTGGTCCAAACACAGTGTTGTTTTAATGGAAAGACATACTTTTACTCTCCTGGATGGATTGCAGTGATATGATATTAAATGATAATGTAAGTTTTGGAGGTAAAATATTCAGTTTTCATTGCTCTATCTCGTATTTTCCTGCAAATTTCAACAATATAAAGAGAGAAAATAAGCTCCTCTAAAAACACTGAGCTGAGCTCCTTTTATTTTGGTGCACTCTGATGCCTCTGGGTCCACGAGGAGAGACCTCCTTTATGCTTTGTAATTCAATTTCTCTGCCTGTTGTTTATTTCATAGCTCCCCTGTGAAGCATCAAAAGCGCATGTTCTGTCAGCTCCTAACTGTCATATATATGTTTGTCATTCACAGTCCTTGTTAAAGGAGGAGGGGGGAGGAAAAAAAGAGCTTGACTCTTTTATCTCCCCAGCTGAGAATTCCCAGAAGCGGAATTATTCTATTTAGATGGGAACTTTTTTGTCACTTTCCTGTCTAAATTGGCATATCTGGCTCTCTCTCCACTGAAACCAATAAACTGTGAACCTGGATGTATCTGTCAATCAAGCTCAAATTGACTGCAGCATGCCAGATGACAACAGTATTCTCTGGAATATAAATATAAATATATACAAAATAAATATAGGAGAGAGGTATGGCGATCTGATTAGCTCTAATCAGCACCTGTCACTGTTTATGCTCATTAAAACATTGAGTTTACACTGAAAATCAACATTAAAACATGACACTGGTTGTCTCAGATTGAATCCAAGTAAGCTTACTTCTAAAAATTGCATATTTTATTAACAGAACATTTGCATATTAATATGACAGACTAGATCAGTAATCAAGTAAATGACCAAGTGCTGAAATGTTGATTTACTGCACATTTCAGCTCTGCAACTATGATTTTTCATCTATTTACGCTCAACATTTTTCTCTGTATCTTACTGTGACATTAATGTTATTACTTCTCATTGGATGAGCAGTAATCATCTTAATGTGTAGACCTCATTCTGCAGATTGCCCATGAAGAAGTCGACATATTACGCCTCAAAAGTTGCACGACTACAACAAAAAAAGTGCACATATGTATGATTTATGATCTTTTAAATACTGTTAAAAATAAGCAGAAAAAAACAAGTTGGAGCTCCACATGTGGTAGGATATGTATTAAAATAAAGTTCTGACAGCAATAAGAAACCCGCTTCTATTTCAGGTATTACAACATAACAGTGAACCTTATCATGCGTAGCTTCAAACCACAGTGTCAGATCTAACTGTTGACCTTTCGAGGTGCTCCGCACTAATACATGCTGACTGAACGCTCCCTCTGTGCGATTTGTACAGCGGTTGTATGAATATGCCGCAGCAACTGAATTATAATTTGGTTACTGGTGTGTCAAATGTACAATAAATCCTCAGGATGTTATCATTTGCAGTGACACACCAAGACGAAGGAGGGGAGGGTGTGGAGAAAAATATGAAAATGCATTTCACGTCTTTATATCAGAGTGGTGGTTTGTGAAAAGAGGGAATGGATCTGCTGCTTTATGTGCTGTATCTAATTGGATATGGCAATATATAATACGATTCTCCAGTATCCATCAATTCCTGTGTTAGACCTGTTTGTATGGCCGTGTCACTGGGGCAGTCTAGCTTGTTATGATGCCTGAGCAGCAATTATGAGGTAATTTTTGACTCTTGCTGTGTGAGGCCATCCAGAGGATACTTGAGGGGAGGTTCCTAATGAGTGAGCATTGATTGATTGGACGTAATAAGTGCGCTGCTTGACTGAAAGCAAGTGTGAAGAAAAAAAGAGGGGGGTGTTGGTGGAGTTTGCATGACAGGATATTTCCAAATGGCCGGTGATTAGATTTGTTAGCGTATAGGTGAGCGCCACACCTCTGCCAAAACCAGGCTGGCTCAGCCCAGCGCCAAACCTCATTTGCCCTTCACCAGTAAATAATTACTCTAATGGCTGTTGTGTGATACATGATGCAATTAAGGCCTAATGCAATGCACCTCTCTTAGTGAGTGTGTCAGAGCCCACATAACAGGCGCTGGTGGTCCCGGGCTAACGGGGCAGTTGCTACCTGACTGGCCAGTAATGAGGATATCCTCCAGAGCAGACAGAGGCGCTCCCTAATCAGCTGGATCTGTCAGCCGGGTGTGTTTGTTTGCAACCAGAGGAGGGAAATATTCAGGAGAAGTGAAAGCAGGATTTGATGTGGGCTATTTCTGTTATAGCAGAAGAGGGAATAATAGAAGAGAGGGCAGAATCATCAACCCCCATCCTTTTTCCCCTGCCTATAACCCCAGCTTCTCCTGCAGCTCCCCTCGCCCTCGCCTCCCCCACCACTACCACCACACTCCCAACACCCCAGTCACTGTCAGGCCAAACACATGATGAATTGCCCTGTCAACAGAATTCATTCAGGGACCAATTAATTCAGCAGAAATGAACTAGAGCCATCAGTCGCTGAAAAACTCAGAGCAAAGAGAGCAAAGTAGCTCTCTTTGGAAGAAAGAGAGACAGTGTGCGAGGGCGAGAGAGAGGGAGAGTGAAAGAGAGAGAGTGCCAGGGGAGTGCAGTGGAAGTTAGCCTGACAGGAATTGGTCATTTAATGCTTTAGCGCACTGGAGACAGCCCCTGTCATAGAGGAAGCCATGACAGGACTCCCCTGGTACTTTATTTATTAATTATCCAGAGCAGCAAGGGGCATTTAACTGTCTCACTCCAGGCCTGTCAACTCGACTTCTTGTCATTTCCTCTCCATAAACAGGTCCTTTAGAAACAAACCCCCTGAATCAAAGCAGGGGGAAATGTAATTACTCACAGAGTGGACAAATATTTGTGTTGTGACGGCTGTTGCATTTTTGAAAAAAAAAAAAAAAATCAATTATCAAGCTCAGCGTCACTCAGATGTATTATCCTGGTTTGAAAATTTAAATACTGGATTGTTATCGAAGAAGCAAAATCTGGTTTTGTGTCAGAAATGACACCATGGTCACCATGACCACTTGACACCAAACAACACAATCATAAACATCCTTTCAGAAAAACAGATACACCTGATGCATCTGACATATGTATGTTGTCTCCATAACAACGAACAACAACTGGTCAAATGATCACAGCAACAACTGTTCAATGTCTGCTCTACTCTTATTCAATTCCATTGGTAAGACAGCACAGTAGTATAATAAAAGAAAATACGTGGGAAAAGTGTGATAAAAAAGGTTTTATGTAGCAGAATTTCATTATTTTCACCTTGCAAAACTTGTATCCTGTTGTGAAGGTCCCCGACCTCCATATTGGGAAACATATAGCTAATATTTTTATCTCATTTACTAAACGAGGTAAAAAAAAAACAAAAAACTATTAATATATATTGATTAATATATCAGTCACCGCTACGTCACGGAGCTCACTGAGTTGAGTGGACAGATAAACACTGCTGTAAAACACCACAGAAGCAGAGCAGAGTGTGGTTCACATGGCGCGAACCCTGTGTACAACTGTAGTCTTGACAGATTTTTTTTTTTTTTTAATTATTCATAACTTATTGCTTTAAGAGCTCTGGGATGTTCATGCAGCAACCTAAATAAGGTGAAGATGCTACATGAGTTGATAAGACCCCGTTAGTGCTATTCTGTTGCTAGGGCAACAGCTTTGATCACGGTTCACTTCCTGTTAGCTAACTGCTGTATTAGCAAACAAATATTTAAACAGGAAACGGCCCATTTTGAATGTTTACACTTACCGTTTATATTTGAAAATACGTATTAACACGTTCAGGTCACACATCTCACCACAGAGCCACATGTCCAAACAAACAATATCAACACCAGTTAGAAGCATAGACTGTATGTAAGTTTTGTATATCACCGTTTTGCACAATCGACATACGAGTTACGTTACATAACTAGCAAAATGTCGCCTAGCAACGTCGACATACGAGTTAGGTTACATCCCAACGGGTTTGTTGTCGTACTCACCTGTGCACGGATTTGCGTGAGTGCCAAGAAGTCCTCCCAGACCAGCGTGAACACGCATTCCCCCTCAAAGCATGGTACCCAGTCCTCTCTGTCCCAGTATTTAACCAGTCCATCTGTCCCATTGCGCTCCTCAAAGATGTTGAGATGAACTCTGAAGCTCTGTAGTCACAGACAGGAAGTCCTCACACACCTCAGTGAAGGTAGAAGTCACCTGGAGGTTCACCTCGAGGTTCACCTGCAAGTCCACCATGAGCACCCCTTAGCATGTTAGCATACCCAGCATGCACCAGTTAGTAAACAACTCGCATCATATGGATCATCCCTTATTCAAACATTTTACTATTTTACTAGGCTACTAAAAAATGAAAATGAAAATTACACAATATATACACAATATAATTACATATATATATATATATATATATATATATATATATATATATATATATATATATATATATATATGCAGATGTGCAATAATGCCAGCCATGTCTCTTGATGGTGCAATAGTGCAAATTTTCGATATCTTGAATTGCACTCTATTATGAATGTGACTTCAAATGTCGCAAAATAGGAAAGATAAAAAAAGTACTCATGTAAAAGTAACTGTATTATTACTCAAAATATAAATAACCAACTCAAAAAATACTTATTATGATGCAAATGCAATGTCTTACCTCCACCCCTGAAGAGCAGGGGTGGAGGTAAGACATTGCATTTGCAATTGTCCCCAAATTGTAATAATCCAACAATGCAGTGAGGGCAAAGATGGCGCTATAAAGAGACAGAAAATTAGGGTATTTTTTTTAACAAAATGAGTTTATCAAGAGTCAAGATTCTCACATGAAATAGAAAAAAAGAACAAAAAACAAATATAAGGACATATATGTCCTAAGCAATGTACTATGTACTATTTGATCATAATAATTATATAAAATCTACTGATAGTTAAATTAGACTATATATCATTTCTTCTATTCTTACTAAAAAGTTTGAAATTGAAAATTGTACATTTTTTGGCCTAAATAAATGGTGGTGATCACATCATTGTCCAGCACGTATGCCTCTTTCTCTGTATTTTCTTTGCTGTATTTTCACTTTATAGCCGTCATTTATTCCCCTCTACACCTCACTGTTCATTTCAGTCCTTTTTTTTTTAATGATGACCTTTCTTTGACATTATCTCCTTCACAAACCAGCGACTTCTTAACTACAAGCTGATTCTAATGATCTGTAAATTGTAGCTCATTGTGCATCAAACATAAGTGACTTTGTATAAAAGATAATATGTGACATGAATGACTGACTGTGTTTCCTCTCCAAATGTAGAGTCCAGGGTCAGTTTGATAGAAAACTACTCAGGCACTTTCTCGAGAAAGCTAGCACGATCTTTGGATGTGAAAAGGCATTTTGGTAAAATAATAAAACAAATAACAACATGATGAGTATTTCCACAGAAGGCAACAGTGTGACTGTTGTCCTCCTCCGACTGATACGCTTCTGTTTTCTCTGCTGGAAACTCAATGAGTCCGTGGTTGACCTATTCAGTCAAAGGTTTGATCTTTCCCCATTGTGTTGTGTTGATCAGGTGGTAAATATTTGATGAAACCTTTTCTTTAGCACATCATGGATCCTGGTGTAACAGGAGGACGAAGTGACAGCTGGGAAGCTGTTTATGCCGTCAGGTATTCCTTACCATGATGACACAACAGCCCACAGCAAAACAACAACCTCACATTATATAACTTAATGTTTAAGTTGAATTTTAAATGATTTCATCCAGTCCTCCTTGTTTGAATCACAATGCATATAAATAAACAGCTTGTAGTGGCTTGATCATCCAGAAAAGTAACATTAAATCCACATACTTTTACTGTAACCCCAAACTGAGCAGCAGCACCCTTCTGAGAGCTGATCCCCTCTGCAAGTTTGAAACAAAGGCAATGAGATCCAGAGGAAGCCAGAAATAAGAAGAAGTGCTGCAGTATATAATTAATTAAATGAGACTAATTAGGAACATGAGAGCAGGTGCCAGGCTATGGGCTGACAGCACAGACAGCCAGACAACAGGAAGAGGAAAAAAAAAACTATGGGTAAGGGGTGTAACGTGACAAGAGGAGGGACAAAGCAACTTTCTGTTTTTGTCACATGAAACCTCCAAGGAATATATATGTGACAGAAACTGTAGACCCAGACGCCATGGGGGTCTTTCCCTTTGTTTAAGACAGATTTTCATTTCGCCAATTTGAGGTTGATGTAAGCAAGAGATTTTCCTCCTCATTATTTCCCTGCATGGATTGGAAAAAAAAAAAAAAACGTTCAACGGAGGAACTAGTATATGAACATGTGCAGTATAGTTCAGAGACTGCACAGAGATGTCATGCATTTAGAAATATATGCATATGAATGGTAGTGCAGGGTTTATATCACAGACTGTGCAACCTTTGGTGATTTAAAACAGAACAGTATTATAGGTCCTACAGAGCTCAGTGTTATTTTTGGTCATTTTTGTAATTTCGGCTCCTGTTTCAGAGCTATATCAGGCCTGGTAACATCACAGTTATGATATGAAGCGTGCTGTTACATTAGATAGACCTGTTTTCCACCTCAAAAAGCCCTACTCATCCTCTTTTCCTTCCTCACTGATGTGGTTTCCAACATTATGGAAAGTCCAGCTTGTGCAGCCAGAGACACTCAGAAGGGGCATCAGCCTATTTTATCACAATTTGCTCGCTAACCAGTTACAAATGTGGCATGTGATGACAATAATGAGGCTTGATGTCACTTAGCCTTTGGGCCGTGTGTGTGGAATAGCAAAGCAGGGTGTCAGGGTGCTGCAGGTCCTCCACTCTGGCACACTGAGAGGCCTCCTGCACACGAGGTGACAGACACCACGGTTAGAGGGAGAGCCGCCTCTCTAACAGCATTATAAATTACTGTAGATCCTATTTGTGTCAGTGGAGGCAAGTGAGGGGAAAATTCAACATCAGCCTATTTATTCATTTACTTATTCCCTGGCTCAGTGCTGCCGGAGAGGAGCTCTGCAGAGCCACTCTGCCTCAGAACAAATGCTGTGTGTTTACGGGGACACATGGGCATTTTCTTTTAGAGGCACTGGTGAAATCAGCCTCAATCAGGCCAAAAAGGGGAAAGCATTACAGTACAACTGATTTTTCCTCTCCCCATTTGGATGGAGTCTGAATTTTCAAACAACCACAAAATATAAATAAACCTGCAAGCGTAGGCATCATGTCCATCCTTGACCTTACTGAGACACTGCAGAATTTTAAAAAATGATTATAAAAAAAGATAAAATGCTATGATAAAACGTATGTGTTATGGGTTGTTGTATGACACAATGACACCAAATATGTCATCCATACAAGCCTAAAGTGCACACCAAAGAGAATTACTCTGCTCCTGAATTGCCTGAAACACCTCACATTAAGTATTGCCTTTTTTGTGACATTGTGATGTCACCAAGTAACACATCTGCATAATACCTGCCTAGCGGCTTGTTTGGCATGCCTTTAATCAAAGCTAGTTAGAGTGGAGCCAAAAGTCAAGCCAAAGCTAAAAAGAGCACATCAGACAGTTCATGAAAAGAGAAACAGTTTGTATGAGAAAAATAAAAAAAAAAAGTTTTTTGAACAAAAAAAAACAGAGAAAATGTTCTTTTAAGTATTTAAATAATTGCAGTTGCTGGTGGTGATTCTCTTATTTAACCAGGAAAGCTTCATTGAGATTAAAAAAGTATCCTGGTTAAGAAAGATAGCAATAGTACTGAGTTACAGACTAAAATCTTGAAACAAATATCACAAAATATGTCTAAAACCAACAAATAAAAACAATAAATTAATGACAAAAACATTTAGAGATTGTAATAATGTGTTTGTGTGTGTTGTTCAGAGAGTTTTTGAGCTGACGCTGCATACTCAATAAATAGGCTCACCTGACTAAACATTCAAAACAAGAATGTTAACAGTTCTTACTTTACCTAATCAATAACGAGTGACAGAGAATGGATTCAGAAAAAGTCATTTCCCAGCTAACAACGCCACGAATGATTTAAAGGGACAAAGTGGATGCGACTCGATATGTTTTTGCATGCACCTGTTAATTCTCCCCCTCGCCAAAAAAAAAAATGCTAATGCAGAAAAAGAGATGGAGCTTTCGTTTAATTATCAAGGGATGGCTTGGACTGTGCATCATCATTAGTTTGACTAAATAGCGTCGGTCAGTGACTCAAGTAGTGGTAAATGGCACAATTAGCAGGCTGAGCAGGGAGAGGTATATTCAATTTGAAAGCCTTCTTTCTTAATCCATCTCCTGTGATCATGAGAAATGCTGAGCTATGGGCTTTTACGCTCGATGACATTAATCAGGTTAATTCCAAGTAAAATGTCAACATTGTAATCAAGAACTAGCACACTCCAACAAAACGTAAATGTCCACGGATGCTAAATTTAAATGTCCGTTGGCTTTTTATCTTCCCTATCTCCATCTTAATGTCTTGCTGCAGAGTTTCCTGTGTTAGCACGTTCCCTCCTCAGCTGGACATATTTGATTAACGGCTAAGGAAAAAAAGGTGCACAGATTGGTTTGAAAGGGACGTAGCAACCAGCAACAATGAATAGCTTAAGTACAGACACCAGGGAGGTGTTGACATGCTTCCTTAACATGAATCTGTTGTTCCTCGTTCTACTCCCAGTGCCCCAGTGCTTAATCCCTCGGTGCACTTGCTCCGTAACCCCAGCAGGTGCAGTGGGAATCTATAAACACAGCTGGTGCGTCTCAGCATCGAAACTCTCAGATCTGCCCTCACCTCGCACCTCACCCCACCAAAAGACCCACACTTTACCCTAAATACCAGGCATAACCCACATTCATGATGCTGGTCGGTTCCTTGATCAGGGCTGAGTTCATGTCAACTAATTACAAGTACTCAGTGTTTCCGTCAGGATTTTTAGGAATCTGTCAGGGTGGAAAGCTACTGAAAAAGCTTATAGACCGTTATGGGACATAAATGTGTCACTGGTTTGCACCTTTTTAAAGCAATAACACATGTTCACTGTTTTAGGGAGCTGATGCATTATGATTTTAAGCAGCAGATACATTTATAAAAGCAAAAACAAGCCGTACAAGAAATTCCAACGTGCAGCAAACATGAAGATAAACCAATGGGCTACAACATGATTACTTTCCCATAAACTAATCTGCATTGATAATTATGTTTCATGGGAAAGATCGGCTATTTTGCACAGTCACTTCCATCATAGCTTGACTTAAAGTGACTATGGCACTGAAGCAAAACCAAACCTACTTGGTTAGGCTTAGAAAAACTGACTTATGATTTGTTACATCACTTTAAAAAAATCACTTTTAGTTTCACGTGGGATTCAATACAGAAGTTGCCTGAATACATTTAATGGCAGAGGCATTATAAAGAGTAACAAAAATTATGTTTGACAGATAATTATAATTTATATTTATAAGATTAAGGAATGATCATGGTCTTTAAATATTGTTAATTCATCCACCTTGGCCTTGTCTTTCATCACACTACTTTCAAATCACAGAAACAGTCTAAAGAAGTTTGGAAAAGTTGACATAAATAGAACTTTATAGTGTGTCCGTGCACAATTTAATGCTATCCACTGCTTCTGCTTTGTATTTATGTACAGACATGTCGCCAACTGTCTCTTGTTTTATCTAGAAGCCTGATGACTCTGGCTATTGGTTGTCTCATTCACTCTGATTTAATGTTCTACTTGGCTTTGCATTTTAACTCGTTAAAGTGTCGTAGTCTATACCTGCCCGGGAACGTTAGTCCTGATTGCTTAGGAAATTCACCACTGCCTGCCTGTAATGAGAGTGGACAGAGGTTAGAACAGCTCAATAGAAGAGATAACCAGTCTTTGATCCAAACAGCCATGCAGAACATACAGGCAATAGCATCAGAAAATGTACTGTCAGGAATTTTGGATTTTAAATTACACCTGATTAACCTGAAGGGAAGTGGAGGAAGAGTTTGGTGGACTTGGACAGGAACATGTGGACCCACAGCCCATTGTGGATCCAATTTTCCTGCGTTTGACAAAGAAGGAATTCATGCAGTCGCCACATTTATTTAAAAATAAAATGCAAGCGCTGGGGGATGAGAGATATTATTTCATGCACCTGTCATTCACTCCCATTTCAAGCGCTGCAGAAGTGCAAGAACAGCCCTTGCTGATCAAGATCAGTGAACAGTCTCATGTCTGCAGATGTCTGCTGTGTTATTATCAGAAAACATCTACACATCAGACTGCTGACATGAAACAGGCATCCTAGAGAGGTTTGAGTCAGTCAAACTGAAATTTGAGATATCTTCACTTTTTTTTACCGACAGGAACTTAAGCTGTTTTGACAGAGCAACTATTGCACATTTTTACATTTTTGTTGGTAACTAAGCGCTTCCTGGGGCCTTGGAAGCTAATTAGGTTAGCTTGCTAACATTAGCACTGCAAATTTTATTTCTTATTAGTCACCTCTCTATTTCTTTATTTCATGTTAGATATCCTGTAGTTCATTTACATTTTTATTTAATTTGTAATGTATCATATTAAAAACTCTTGCTTGGTCACCTCTAATATTACAAATCGGTGGCCTGCCTGATATTCTCAGCCTAACGCTCACTAATCCAACCAACCAAGGCTATAAGTTTTAGCCAGGGGCAGAGTAGGGAGAGTCATATCTTCGCCTTTGGAGGATTTATAATTTACAGATGAATTAATAATACTAATTAGTAATAAATACTAACGAGGAAAGTGATTTTTCATCTCTATAAGATAAAATTTCCCCAAAGTAGGTTATGTCCCTGTAGACTGCCATGAAAAAACATATCTGTTGATGAGATACCTCCTTTAATTAATATCCGTTCTTTAATCAGGATTATGTTTTTTGACAAATCTCCTTGTCTGACTTTTATTAACACTGTAAACTGATACTAAAACATTGTCTCAAATCCCTCGGCTCTTGAATATTCACAAGGGTCGACCAAAAAAAAAAAAAAAAAAAAGATTGGGATCTCCCAGAGTTGCCACCATCAGACTGTGCCATCCAAAACACTCGAGGGGGAAAATGATTTCCTCATCACTAGGATAATGGCGTTCATTTCTGTTAATCTATGGTCCAGTGTTTTCCAATTTGGAGGGTGTATCCTCACTCTCCACTGTCTATTATGCTCCAGGGCCGGGGAGAGGCCACTTTCTGCCGTCTTGGTGGCACTTGAATTAAATGAAAGCCACTTGATTGCTGGGAAGCACAAGGCTAAGCGATAAAGCAATTAAGGCAGTCCAATTCTTAGCCAAAGGACGGGGCAGCTACAGCTCAGGAGAGAATTAATTTGTATATAATGATATCCTCTCGTCTTTTTATTCACATTTTTTTGTTTCATGGCTCTTTTGGGCTCTTTTGTGTGGTAAGCACACCGCTCTCTTTGCTTGTCAGAGAGATGAAAACAAATCTGCGGTTAATAGGTCCTCTGTGGACAGAAGAGGTCTATTAGAGAGTTGTTTAGGAATGAATGGGAGGACTGGCTGAAGAGACTGGAAGAAAGGATGTGGACACTGATAACAGAGAGGACCAACTGCTGCAGGTTGGTTCCTACTGAGGTTAATTCATTCAGTGTGTTATAGTATAAGCATGCAAGCTTATAAGCAAAATCTACGCACCACTTGGGTAAGTGGGTAAGTTTTTCATTTGACTCAATTTAACTTAAATCCAATTAACCAATTATATCCACAATGATGTAACTATATCCCAGAAAAGAAAGAAAACATCAAACAGTGATAAACATTTTCTAATCACGAGTGTGATGGCTTATAGACACTAAATGTTTGAGAGCAAACAATTTTCTCTCCAGCTGGCCTCTTTATAGATCATGAAAATATACTACTTAAATCAATGGGAGACATCCCACACACAATGGCAGCCCTGCTGTTCAATGATGGCTTTTGTATTGGGGATAATCTGCTCAGGTCATCAATCATGTCACGCATCCTCCTCTCTGAAAAAAGAAGGGAAAAAAAACACCGGCTGATGTAATGGATTGAAACATAGGCATTACAAAACAACTCCCTTATTCTGTTGTTCACAAAACGAAGATGTGAGATATATATGTTTAGCACCATACAATACTTTACACTAAACACCAAGGGAGTCAATAAGGCAAATTGTTCCAAATTCACTGTCAGGCATGTGGTGAAACAGACATTTTCACAGCAAAAGACTCCCTGGTTGAGCTGGGAATGTACAATTGACCCTGTCTGCCTCTTCAAAATGGTGCAACATTACAACCTGGGGGAATGTGTTGTCATCCAAATGAGATAAGTTTATTTTCTGCGATGTAGCATTTGTTCCATCAGGCAGGGAGGCTATAAAGCTCGAAGGATCAGCAGGGAGTCGAGCTCGGCACATGTGGCGCGAACGAGGAGCCCGACGAAAAGGCTTGGCCACCGCCCAAATCTCTGCCTCTGCCGTCTGTGCGGGCCCAGCCTTGGAAAGCAGGAGGCCACAATATTGTGGAACAAATTTCCTCTAATCTGAGCGTGCTGGTCCGGGGCTCCGGTGGGAAGGCTGCTCTCCTGTGCCCTCCCCGCCTGTCCCACAGATCAGCCCAGTTTACCCTTCACAGTGCCAACACACTGCAAGACGGATGGGGTGTCGGCGGGGGGGTTAGAGCTGTCGGGATCCCGGCCCTTCCGTGGACCGCTCATGTGTGCTCTCAGCAGGCCGGCGCTTTGCCCTGGAGAAAGGAGCTGAGTGGAGAAGAGCTGGCACGGGATTGTTCAGCTACCACCTGCATCCTCACAGCCAACACTCATTCTCACAACTTCCACAAGTTTAAAGGAACACGCCACCGTTGTTCTATACTATAATATAATCTTCCCTGATCTTAGACGAGTTGATACATACCTCTCTCGTCTTTGTGCTTGCACTCAGTCGCTCTGGTGTGTGGCGCTACTTTGTTAGCATTTAGCATAGCCCAGTACTTTCCTTGGGGTCCAAACAGAGGTGAAGTTAGAAGCGCCTAAGCACTTCCACATTTTCCCTATTTAAAGAAGGTTACGTGAGTAGTTATATGGCCCAAGTATGGTTGCACAAAATAAAACATGGTGATTTTCTAAGCGGATAAAAAGGAAAACTATAATGTATGGTGGAATTACACTTGGGAGCACTCCGCTGACGGCACAGAGTGATGATATTACTGCGCCCGTATACATGTCTATGACTGCACCGACATCAGAGCCTAAATGCGCCCAAGTGTAATTCCAACATACATTATAGTTCTCCTTTTTATGCGCTTAGAAAATCACCATGTTTTATTTTGTGCAGCTATACTTGGGTCATATGGGCGCTTCTAACTTCACCTCTGTTTGGACCCCAAGGAAAGTACTGGGCTATGCTAAATGCTAACAAAATAGCGGCAGGCCCCAGAGTGATTGAGTGCATGCACAAAGACGAGAGAGGTATGTATCAACTTGTCTAAGATCAGGGAAGATTATATTTCAGTATAGAACAACGGTGGCGTGTTCCTTTAAGCGTGTCACTATTAGTCTGAGAGTGCAATAAGCACATGAGCCTACAGCTCTGGAAAAAATTAAGAGACCACTGCAAAATGACTAGTTTTGCTGGTTTTACTATTTATAGGTATGGGTTTGAGTAAAATGAACATTTTTATTTCATTCTATAAAGTGCCATAAACTATAACTATAAACATTTCTCTCAAATTTGAAATTAAAATATTGCCATTTATTAGAGCATTTATTGGCAAAAAATGACAACTGGTCAAAATAACAAAAAAAGATCAGACCTCAAATAATGCAAAGAAAACATGTTCATTCATATAGAGATGTTTACATTTGTGAGAGTGGTCTCTTGTATTTTTCCAGAGCTATATTTGGTTTTCTTCCTTGTGTGCCGTCTTAAATCATGATGACAGAAAACAGCGTAAACTACCCATTTTCAGAATAAAAACACAGGTAAGAACATACATAGTATATATGGACAGATCCCACACAGCCAAGCAAGGATCCTCCTGTTGTCAAGGACTACATTTAGATTAAATGTGGTGCCATAAGCACCGATGGAGACGTGTCACGTGCTGTGCTGGGGACTGTATCCATCAGCTTCCAGTCATTTTACAGCAGCATGCAAGGCTCCTCGGCTCAGGATTGATCGAGACAGGAAAAGAGTGGGAGTGATGAAATGTATAGCAGATAATTATTTATGGTGGCAATGCAACAGAGCTCCTCCAGCACTTTTTTCAGGCAGCTTCTAGGGGAGCGAAAAGTGTTTATGCCACAAGTTTGGGTGTTAAAACTTTAAATGGACAGATTTAGGAGGTTGAAGGTCTACTTTTGATTTTGGGAAGAGCGATGAAAGGAGATTACAATAATTTAAAAAAAAAAAAAAATTAGATGTGTTTAAAATCTAATTTGTCACATAGAATCTGGAAATGGAGAGAGTTTTTGTTATTTCACCAGTCAGCCTGCTGGTATAACCTGAAAAATGTGCATGACCATAAATATTTTTCCACACAATGTCTTCATGTAACTGAAAATGTTTTGTTTTGTTAGACTGCATGTTTGCAACATCTGAGGAAAAGGTTGCCAACACCGTGCAGGCAGAAGACATCCCTCCCACAGTTACCAACAGGAGATACTGTATGTATATGTGTGCCTATATAAATGCATATGTATGTATGTGCTGTATAGGCTATGTGCATAAACATGAGGGAATCCTGAACTATATATGGGTCTGCACAGTTAAATATTGACATATATTTAACATATGCAAACATATAAATATTGACAATATTTAACATGTTTGAAAGAGCATGCTGGGGTGGGTTTGGACTGTGTTGGAGTTGGTTTTAAAATATAAGTTGTATACAATATACTTATTTGAGCTCAGTTAGCGGCAAAGAATAATGAAACATCTTTAAACTAAAATAAAAAAAAGTTTCCTGTTGTCCAGAATGTTATCTACTGTATTATGTGCAATCAGCACTGTTACCTTTGAAATGCACAGGAAGATGAGTCACTTACTATAATAATATACAAATGCAATGAATGACTACTTGCTGAACATACAAAGAATCAAAACAGTGTGCATGCTTTGCATTCCTATCATGGTTATTTCAGCGTTATTTAAAAATGAGGAAGACTGTTAATCAAGCAATTTCTCAGTCTCCATCTCTAGCCAGTTCACTGAAGCCCATTCTAGGACATTTTCCAGCTGCAAAGCCAAGCTAAGCACCCAAGAACACCCCGAGCCATTTTCCATTTGCAGTAAACTCTGTTTGAAACAGGGCAGAACAACAGAAAAGTTGACTTGTTAACACGGGGAGGAGGAGGACTTGTATGGTCACAAATGAGCAGTCTGGGGCATTTTCATGCACTCGTGGGGGAGGACGGGGGCCTGATTTCCATAGCAACAGTCAAGTCCCCAGCTGTCATGTTTGGGCTGAGATAGGTGCTGTGAGCATAGGGACCACTTAACCCCAGCCACACTTCAACTTAGGAAGTTAAGATGCTGCTGAGTGTCTGTGCTGTGCCTCACTTAAAATGCAAACTCTATACCCCAGGGAAGATAAGGGAATGCTTCTGAATTAACCCGGGGATACAGGAGCTATGCAAAAAGCCTCCTCAGAAATAATTAACCATCAATGCTTTTGGATGTCATTGAATGAAGTGTAAAACGAAAAAAAAAAAAATGAACAGTGAGAGCACCGAGCCAGGCACACAAACACAATGAATTCCCACTTCATCGTCATGTGTCACTTGAAACTCGACAATTATAGTAGCTGAGTTCTATTGTTTTTAAGAAACACCATGATGAACGTTTTTCAGAGGGTATATTTTTATCTCCCAAAATCAATTATTTGTCAACGTTCATGAAATCCACGCTCATGAATACTAATTTAAACCTTTTTTCATGGAAGCTTTAACACTGTGCAATAACCAACCATGGTTATTAAGCTGGAATGTCAAAATAAAAGCCTTGATAAATTGCTTATTTTGCTATTTATTAACTGCACCATTCACTGAAAAAAATATACAGTATACTCGCCTTAATTCTTATTCTCTGCAGTTGTCCAGATCACAGGGTTCATCTCTCCAATTACAAGCATCTGAGCCAAAATGAATTCATATTATGTCTGACGCTCAGACAGAGAACATGGTATTATTACAGTCTTTAAATACGCTGCAGACCAGTGTGCACAGCATGAAAAGCAGTGAAAAGGAGGGTAAAATGTAGAGAAAGTATGGTATTTTTGTCATTAACAGCACATTTATTTTTACTTTCTCGACCAATGATTTAATAATTTCCCATGTTTTACACATTACTCAATCAAGGTTGAGTACATGCCGTTTCACTTTCAGATAATATGACATATAGATTTCAAATGAACTTGCTGATTGTTCCATAGACAGTCCATATTAAGCCCTTTAAGAAAGGAAATATGCTTATTCGCTTTGTGGCCAAGCGTGAGATGAGAAGAGGTATTGTTGAGCCAGGCTAGCATTCTGGGCTTTGTGCTAAGCTAAGTTAGCTGGAGTTAGCTTCAAATGTAGCATACAAACATGGCCGTGGTCTCATCTTCTCTTCTAACTCTAAGCACAAGAGTGAAATGTGTGTTAAATTTAGGCTTATCCAAACCTTTATGGTGCATTTAAAAAGAGTTAGTGGATGCAGCTCATTAGTAGCAGACAGGATGCTTATTTTCATGTTATGTATTATTAAGTTATACATTATCCTCAGATCTGAACTGCAGTATTTTATCAATAATGATGTCCATCAATGATTAAGCCGCCAGGATACACAGATCTTTTTGTATTTAAATAAAGGCGACTGCAGTTTGAACAGCCATTCGTCTCTCTGTGCAGGATCACTCTTCCTCCTCTGAGCTTTTCAACCAGCCTCCCTCAACATAACAGATATTGCTCGCGACAGACCAGACAAAATGTCCCTGTTGTTTTTGCAAGGGAAAATGTGGCATTGTCCCTCCGCCGTGGTCCCCTTCTGGGTGTGAATGGCCATCTAATCAAGCTCTCCCTTTCACTGCAGCTGGTTTACAGCGAGCAGCAGGGCTGACCTCTGAGGGGCCCGCCTCCCCCCTCCCCGTCCTCTGGGACCCTTCAACAAGCTTTAGAGGCCAAATGAGGTGTAAGTCTATTAAAAGGGAGTTTGTGTGTAGATCACAGTCCCTCTGGGGGTGGGAGCCTTTGCCTTGTCATTCAGGTGCGGCTAATTTCCTTCTGCTCCACATGCAGACATGAGGCCTGCCCATGGTCCTCGTCGCGACTCAGACGAGACCCGCTGCTAGAATTTCAAATGACAGTTTCTTGTAGAGGCAGCAGGCAACACATTAAAACAGAGCAGGGAGACAAAGAGACATTGCCTTTATGTTGCGGATGCTGTACATAGTGTGTAATGTCCGTGATTCAATTAATTTATGATGCTCATAACTATGGTGCAGTTTAGATGGAAAACTATAAGATTTTTTTGTCAAGTTTGGGTGGATTTTTGTAAGGATGTGACAAATCATTACTGCTTATGGAGCTGACAGAGAAGGAGAAAGGAGAAGCTGACAAGGGGGAAAAGGAAATGGAGGAACAAGGCCACAGGCAATGCTTGAGTGAATATGAGTCAGAATTTGTGGTATAAATTGATTGAAAGTGAGGGTTGTCAGAATAACATCATGTTCTCCCAATCAGGGTCCTATCCACAGATCTGTTTATCACAGCAGCACCCAGCGAGGCACCTTAAACCTCACACCAGCACAGCAGAGTGTATCGCTACGTAATACCTGACAGGTACAGTGCAGTCAGGACAGTGATGTGGTTTTCCTTGTGTCGGCTCTGTACTCCTGCACGCTGGATTTGAAAAGAAACAATGACTGTGAGGTTAAAGTGATGACATTTAGCATTGATTTGAAGCTGTCTACATCCATGTGGCCCTAGAGAAAAATAATCCAGAGAGAAAAGCTGCAGCACTTTCTGAGCAGTAGACAATTCACCTTTGATTGCGCTTCCAATTAAACAATCTGATCACATGATTGCTTTTGTTTCTGTCATGTTCTGTCATTTGTTAAGTGTGGCTTTTCAGTTTTAGTCCTGTAACCATGTTTTGTCAGTTGCTGTTTTATTTTAAAGTCTTGTCTTCTTTACTTTTCGTCTTTATTTGTTTCCTTTGTGATTATCAGTCCCTGCCCTGATTATTTCCACCTGTACACAATTACCTCTTCTACAAATAGTCTTTTAAATTGTCTCCCCTTGTCTTTTGTCATTTCAGTTTAGTCCATGTCTTGTCATGTCCTTCTCTGTTTTGCCACATCTCACCATTGTCCTTGTCAAGATTTTGTTCCTTGCTATTTTCTTTGATACTTTGTCAAGTGTTATTTTGTTCATTACATTGTTTGTCAGGGTTTTTTTTATTACTTTGTAGTATAGTTTTCACATTTCCTCTAATGAAAGATGTTCTTTTTTGAGCGCTTTATTTAATTGATTGATTGATGATTTTTGTCGTCATAGTCCTGAGTTGAATCATTGTCATAATTATCACGTTTGTCAAGTGACCATTTGTTCCTTTAGGAAAAATCTTTTTTGCTTTGATACTTAGTTTTGGTATGGTCCTTGTGTTTGGTTCCTTCCCCTCTGAAGCCGCTATCAGCACCTCCACCACCATGACAGTTTCACGACCCATCTGACTTCTTTTCAGTGCTGCATTCAGACAAAAATCAAATGTCAGAGGACAACCTATAAAATATTAGCAAATTATTAAACAACTTTTAATGAAATTATGCCTTATCAACAATCATCTGCATTGCTTGTTTTGAGGAATATTTCTGGATAATTTCTGCACCGTAAAGCTTCCGCACTTGGCAGTTAGCTCTTTCTGACATATTACTGGACTTTGGACTTCTGTGTGAGTCCCTGAACACCCCTCAAGCAACGTTCGGAGTGGGCCGTCCTGATATTTGGCTGAGGAAGAGCTTTTCTGAATCGAGCATTGACAGTGTTTGTCAGAGGGGACCGGGGTCAGCTGAGCCACATTAACCTCTGGGAGACCATCTCTGTGCAGTGCATTAGTCACATAGAGGAGGAGGAGGGATGTCCTGTAATAGATTATTGACCAGCGGGCAGCGGCCTGCACCGCACCATGTGGTCCTAGCCAGCTACTGACCTCTTCATCACAGGAGCCCACCAGCAGCACACACACACACACACACAGCAGCATAACCCAAAAGACTAATGAGAAACACACAAGTAATATTCTCTGTTTGCTTGCAAGACAGTTAGCAGGACAAGGAACCTGAGGGGTATGAAACCATATTCATTCATAGCCATAAAATGGGAGTCCTTGGCTCATCAAATTGAAAATGCTGGGGAAACAACAATTGCTTCCATGAACTTAGACTACCTAATTAAAGGCAGGCAATTTCTCTCCGAGAGTCACACTCAGGATCTTTAATTGAAATCAAAATGAATATCGCTGGAATGCAGAGAGCCGGGCGGAGCGAGAGTAGGGGGGTGGGGATGGACACGTCCTTTGCCATTACACTGGTCTCACTGTCGGTTCATGTGACTTCATATTTGATTTGTTGATTGTTGAGAAATAGATTTTGAAACAAAGCATTCGTTTCCCTACTGTTTTGGGCTTTAAACAAGTCATGACACGCTGCATTACAGCAGCCGAAAGCATGAAAGCAAGAGAATAAAACAAATCAGAGGACTTAACCCAGAAAGAGGAGAGCATCTCCAAAAAGCATTGCCAGTATCATCTGTGCTCTGTTTCCCTTTTGGCTCAGCCTCACTTCTTTTCTCTTTTTTTTTTTTAATTGTTTGATAATTCATCTCCGAGCTCTAATTTACCCCCCATCGTCAGCCCTGTATGTTCGACCATTGTGCGAGACATTCAGCTGAATTTCAAATGAGCTCGTAGCATATAAAGCCTTTCTTCCAGGGAAAGCACCTATTTATGGACATGTTTGTTTGTTTTTCATCAACATTAACCCTTTGGGCGAGGAACGTCCGTATGCCATCATTTCAAGAACAGTCCCAGGAACGTCCTTGAGCAGGAACTCACACTGTTTTAGTTAGTATGGTGTCTCAGCAGCTCCTGGGGTGAAAATACAAGATAATTATTTTTTTTTTTTCAGCATCACAACATGTGACCTATAGCATGATGTCTTTAAGCACTTATCTTACAGCTCTGTGTGAATATAACCTTAAACTCTAAAACATATTGTGCATATCTTTCTTTTTGAATTTATGAAAGAGCAAAATATGCTTCCCTATGAACATATCTGAGGATGCAGTTTAGTTGAATGGGAACATAATTTTAGGAGACAGGGCTGCAACAAGATATAACCCTTATTAGTGAGCTCTGAAGGAGCTGAAAGGCAGGTTTTGTTACTGTTGGACAGAGGCATGCTAGCTGTTTCCCACCATTCCCAGTCCTTGTGCTAAGCTAAGCTAACTTCCTGCAGGCCTTAGCCTTATATTCAACAGACAGGCATGAGAGTGGTATTGATCCTCTCGTCTAACTTGAGGCAAGAAAGCAAATAAGCGTATTTCCCCGAATGTCAAACTGTTCCTTTACGGGTGGGCAGTGACTGGTCAAATGCATCATAAACTCCTGCAGGATGTAAAGGATTTGGCAATAATAATAATAATAATAATAATTTTTAATTAACTTGTTTATGACATGGGAGTTTAATTTGTATGTATTTTTCTATTTCATGGAAACTTCACGCATGCTCGTTAACAAATAAATTCTCCCTAACAAGACAAAACCTAGATCGTCTCAGTCAAATATGAAAAACCTAAAACATATCAAGCGTTACAAAAACACATGTTCTTCAAAACGCTTCAAACACACTGGAACAAACACCCACACACTCAAACAGGATCGAGAATATGAGGCTATCAGAGCCTTGCACATTACATTGACTGGTGGAGGTCTTCACTGTTTAAGTGGAGCTGCCTGCTGAGGTTTTCCTCCCCGGCAGCAGGCCTATAAGAGTGGTAAGTGGCGGTGATGAGACACTGTCCCCTGTGCCTCCTTCAGCTGCCATTCCCTTTAAATTGAAACAGAGTCCTGCAAATAAATGCCACATTCTAGGCAGGGAGAACGCCTGAAAGTTGAATTTCATATAAGCACCCGTTGGGGAATTGGCCCCGGCACAGTCTGCTTTATTCGCTCTGCTTTTTGTTATTTATATGATGAAGGAACAGGGCTACGTCAGGGTCATTCAGTGTTCATTTATCTTTTTATGTTGTCTTCTGCAGCCAGGATAGTATAGCCAGGCTTTCTATAGGCAACATGACGCCCGTCCTATGGCTCTGAATATTACACACAATCTCATTCTGATGCTTTCACCTCTTGGTATCAATATGCATTAGTTTTACCCCCCTGTTCATTAGCTTTAAATGGCATCTCTCTTTAAGATTAATTGAAGCTGAGATAAAAGACGATGACTCCCAAGAGCGACCCACTGTTTGTTATTCGCGTTGGCCTGAAAACGGCAACAGTAAATCCTCTAAGTTGTTGTTAAGCTGGCTGTATTACCATATGTGTGCCATTTCCATGGAGTGACAGACCCCCCCTGGATCAAATGGGGACTATTGATCCTGCAGCACTCCATTTCAAGTTAATTGTGCTTGAAATGAGGTGCACACACTCAAGCATACCTGCATTGGGAAGGCTTTATTTATTTATATTTGTCAGGGAACCCGTGTCAGATAAACAGAAAATATTCAATTTGTGTCTTATTCAATTTTGCTCAAAAAAGCAGTTGTGCTGAAGTATGCTCTGAAAGTGGTTGAACCAGATTGGATCAGACTTTGATCCCCAGTAAGGCTGCTGCAACATGAGACTGCAGGCTGTGAGGCAACACAATGCAGGGGATTGACTGAAATTATACTTGTAGAGCAATGATTTAACCTCGTCAGTGTAAACCCTCTGCACATTTTGACGGTATTCTCTCGAACTCTCGCCTGATTCCTCTCAGGGCTTTCCAGCTGGAGACGTGAGTAAACCTGGCTGTAATATTTCAGGAGGGGTCAGGTGAAATCTGGCCTCTCGCTGACCCCCATTCCTTGCGACGCGAGCAAAGCAGGCTCTAAGGTAACCAGGCATGAAGAGGCTGGAAGCGTCCTCAGCAGACGTCCTCAGCTCAGCCTTCAGCGTGATCATGTGCCAGATTATGACTCTGAATACACTCCGCACACACAAATCACTTATCTCCCTGCAGAATGGCGGTGAGTCTGGAGTGGAAAACAAGTTAAGGAAATTGTTTCAAATACAATAAAATCCCAACATATAACCTCCCTAAAAATGTCCTGCAATGTAAAACTACATGGTGAAATGAAACGAAGTGATAACAAAAGGTGGACCGATCATTCACAGTCCATTTTCTACAGCACAGACACTAGCAGTGACAGGCAGTGAACATTGCTGCTCCCTCCACCGGCCCCAGGGCCACAGCGCAGGGAAACAAGCCACCATAGAGCCATTTGTGGATCAAACCCCTCCCTCTGTTTGTTTATAAGCCTATTCTTTTATAATAGTATATATAAATAAGTGAAACTGTGTAATGGATCGCATTAAACAGGCAGGCATATTGAGGCAGGATTTAATTTGCATGCCAGATTAGCTCGCTATTGGCTAGGGCAGCGCCGTAGGGCAGCCTATTCATTAATAGGATCTAGTCTCTTCAAATCCATTAAGTCAATTGAACCCATACATAATCTGATTTCAGAGGCACCAAGTAAGTATGTACATATGCCTGTTCCAGGACAGGCCTCTGCACTCCCTTAAGTGCAAGTGGTGTGGTGGTATTTGTAGACATGAGGGAGCGCCTGTAAGCAAATAAAATAGCTGAATGAATAAATAAATGACTAGAGACTATCTTCAATGGGATCACACCATAGACCATGTACAGTATATAAGAAGTGGACGTAGTCAGTCGTGGTTTCATGAACTGAAAAAATACTGTGAAAGGGTTAAAGTAAGATGAAAACAAAGAAAACCGCTGCGGTATGGACCTGTCAATCACAAGGTAGCCACCAAAGCCCAAAAGAAACCTCTGCTTTATGGTCTAAATGAGAAATTAAATTACTAAATGAACATCATGCTGTAATGAAGAAGATGTGAAACTAGTGATTGAGGGCATACATTTATGTTTACACTTTACTGAGATCATAAATCAAGTAAAAGGCATGGGTCATTTTGTCTTTGACTTCTATAAAAAAGATAAATGCAACCAGAGGTGTCGCCCTCCATTGGCTGTTAGAAAGAATGCAAGTTTGTGGCATTGGCTTCAGTTTTCAGAGCTGGAGGATCTCCACTGGATCACATCCTACCTCCCTATGATTTCGCTCGACACCCATGTTCAAACTCAGTCTGCATTTTGATCTCAACTACACATCTGCCAAGTTTCAGCACTATAGCTTTCACAGTTTAGTTATTCTGTCTGCAAAAGTGTTGTATAAATGAGGTAATCCCAGCAAAAATAGTATAGTCAGTGTGCTGTTTTCAGTGCGTACACATTCTTACTTTTTGTTGGAATATTGCTGCACATATTTCACTTTGTGTCTGCACTTATTTTAAGTCCACCATGTTTTTCTTTGCCTAAAATCCTTTGGTGTATATATCAAATCCTGCTTAGGTTTGGGCCGGCAAACATTTAACAGTCCAAAAGAACCAAATTACAGTTCACAATGTGTACGATTCTTTCTTACGTGATGATGAAAAAGTGCAATCAGCATGTGTACAGGCTGTGGTATAGAATAAAATCTGTGGTAAGCATCTTGGACGTGACATTTAAGATGTTCACCATAAAAATTTAACTTCACATGCACAGATCAGAGGCAGGGACTCCCAGCAACGGGTGACGCAGGGGGGTAAAGATGACCTAAATCCTTGTTTGTGAGGCTGGCTGGTCAGAGCTGAGGAGGAGAACACTGCTAGAGGCGCTCAGAAGACAAGGCCTGACATAGTCCAGGTCATGCCTGAGCGACCCGACTAGCTCCAGATTTACACACTGTACACACCCCAGCATCTGGTCCAACAGGGAGCCATGCACACACACACACAACCAGTGTAGAGATGCACACACACATGCACACACTGTAGATGTGAGGAGAGGACAGGGACTCACCATGGGGAACTCTATACAGTTTATAATTGGGGGAGGCTACAGAAGGAAGAAGAGAACCATAACAAATCTACACAAGGGTGCATGAGGCTAAATAGACCTGAATGTCTAAAAGGGGCCTTGAAAAGTGGGACGATTTCAGGAGAAGAGGTGCAATGGATACATCCGAAGCAGCGCTATCTATGCAAACAGACAAAGATCTAACTAGCCAGCATGCTGTAATCATTTTCTAGCTCCACCAGTAGGTTTTTCTGTGTTTGTTTTTGGGCTTTTATGTATTCATTCTGGTCAATAAAGATAATAAAGATTTTAATAAGAAAAGCTTCTGCTTTCACTTCCACATCCACATTGTTGTGTAAATCTAGCAGCATGATGTACCTGGCTTGTTATAGGTAAATACTGCAGAATGTTAAATAAAGAATCACAGTCGGAGGCAGTTAACTACACCTCACCTGAACACTCAAAGACTTCATTTACAGTCCTTAAACTGTACCGCAGTGATTTCTCTGTCAGAGGATTTGTCACCTCTGCTGTGAGGTCTTCCTGCTTTTCAAAACACACAATGGGGGAAAAATTAAATCCCTGGAGGAGGATTTAGACACTTATATAAGTCCCCAATTATAAAGGTTTTTTTTTCTTCAAGAAGCCTCAGTGCCCTCCCTTCTGTTTATACGACTCACAAATATCTAATACTGAACTGTGTATAATGCCAGTATGCCCACATGACTGCAGAAAAGGCTCTTTTGTTTTCTGCCCGACTGAGTCAGGCATAATGGGAGGCTTGAAAAGCTGCAAGCTTAAACCAGCGCGGTCTTGACAAAGCCTTGGTGGCTTGCTGGGAGACTGTGCATCCTAGAAAGTTGCCAAAAAACTAATTTTCAAGAGCACTCAGCATGGTCTTAAAGCTATCTAATGGAACCACACCCAGACCGGACGTTAAATACCTCACTCCTGCATGGGCAATTTGCTGACAGTAGCAAAGGAAATGACTACGTAGGCTACTACAGTATATCTGCCATGAACACTTAAGAGAAAAATAGGAAATAATGCAAATTAACTTTAGATTTTAATGAAATGTAACATTCAGCGCTTTATTGCCGTTATACCTTGTCATCTGCAAGGCATTTAAAACAAGAGACATACACTATAATGCCAAATCTAGGTAGATACTTCAAAATCACACCCATATGTGACTGCTCAAATCTTAATCCCCAAACTATAGGTATTAATACACTACTGCTTCAATGCCGAGAGGTCTTAATTCATAATTCTGGAAGCTGGCTGCATTAAATGAAGTTGTAATGGTTTAAAAGTCAGTAAAATTAGCTTTGTGTCTTCATTGTCATGGACTTCACTGAACTCATGAAATATAATTGTACTTTATTTGGGTCTGTCTTCATAAATAAAGATTAAGAGCCTTAGTGAAGTCAGAAGAAACTCATGTTTTGCATCCAAGTTCATCCCAAAGGTGCTGGAATTCAACTAATGATTATTTTAATTACCTGTCAATTCATTAATTAATGGCTTCGTCTATGAAATATAAAGTACAATCAAATATTACATATTATTAGCATTTCACACAAAAGAAGTCAGAAAACAAAATAAAAAAAATGGCCCCTCTGATTGATCTTTCTAAATATAGACCTGATAAATGTACACATCATACACATTTGTTCTGATGCAGGTAAGAGCAGCTTGTAGAAAGAATGCCTGGTATTTGCCTCTTCAGCCTCTTAAAAGACATATTTTATGATAAACCACAACACCAAGTCATCAAGAGGTCCCCGTCCCCTCTGATCCCCCTACCTGCCAGTCTCAAACCTCCCCTTCCCCCTCTACTTAAATTTCAACCCACCTTGATGTACCTGTTTACTTGCCTGTGGGTGGTCCGGCTGGTACTAAAATAAATTCCCTGCCCGCCCCCACAGTAGATGATATGGAGTATAGAGTATATCTTTTGATGCGATTTCAGGATGCTGCCTGCTTGATTTGCAGTTTAAGGGTATAAAAGAGGTAGAAAAGGATCGAGGGTGGGCATGTAGGAGGAGGGGATCATTCCGCGACAAAGTCCCCCGGCCGGGCCTCAGGACCACCTAACCTGCAGCTTCTATTCCTGAACCCATAATGTGTGTGTGGGAGGGGGGGATATTACCTTTTCTCCGACAGTGCTTCCCCATATTCCCTGACCTCACAGAGACATTACAGTGGCCAAATATAAAGCAGGGCTTCATGAAGCCTGAGCTTATCTGGGCTCTGAAAGTATGTGAGACATGCCTGGGAACAAAAGGCCGTCTCTGAGCCTGGGAGCAGGCCAAGGGGATCTCTTTCAGCAGCCACAGATTGCCCTGTGTTTTCTTAATTGACAGACCCCGGCCACATTTGATAGAAATGACATGCAGCTGGCAGGGAGCCCCGGCCTTCCAGGTAGACCACCTTTCAGCAGGAAAATTGTCCTCAATCTAGTTCATAAAGAAAGTTCGATGGAGGTCTGCGTCATATACATACTGTGCTGCGATGGCTTTGGCTCGTTGTGGGTTACACCTGTGTGGGAAAAAGCAGGTTATTTCAGTGTGTGTTCAGTGTGTATCTACACCCACTGATGGAGGCAATTATTTCACAAAAATACACACTTGCATTAGTTATGTGTGATTATAAAGTAAAGCACAACATACAGCAAAGGTGTTTGCTATTATTTAACTGGTTGTAGGAAATTGGCATTTTGAAACTGTGTATTGTCCTTCCACAATTGTTACAGCTACATTACTGACACCTTATCACTTTGTGTATTTTGCAGCATCTCTTCACTGGTCACTCTGTACATTTGTTACCATATGTACATTTGCAGATGTGTTTGTCGATGCTGAGCTGTATTTCATTGTACTGGTGCTTATTATATGCAATGACAGTGAAGGAGTCTAATCATATTGCTGATTTACAGTTTAAAGGTGAGTCTACATAAAGCTCTATGTTCCCTTTTCCCAGTCTGAGGAAAGCATGTCCTCAGCTGGCCAGATGCAGTAGTGCACCTATTTTTTTTTTTTTTTTTAATAGTCCTGTCAATCAACCCTGAGAGATACTTTATGGGTTTAGACATTTATGCCCAATAATTCAAAGCTGATGGCTGCTAATATTTTTATTTATTTATTTATTTTACATTATATTACGATTTATTTCTTTTATTTTTGACTGTTCTTGGGTTAAGGTGGGAACTGATCAGATTGCTTTAATTTATGATTTTAAAATCACCTTTCTGTCTCATTCAGTTTTGTGGAATATTTTTGGTTGATGTTGTTTAGCTATAACTCATTGTTATAGTTGCCTAACTTGAACATCCCACCCCTCAAGCTGTAATAACCACAGTATGACTTGTTGTATGTAAGGTCTGACTGTAAATGTCTTTCTTTGTTCTCAGATCTCTCTGTAAAAGAAACAAGATTACCTGATGTAAAAATATTAACAAAGCTGATAATGCTGTTCCATTTTAATATGAAAAAGTTTTATGCATTTCTGTCTGAACAGTCACCTCTTCAGTGCTGAAATGCAAATTGATCTCACTAATGTGCTAGTAACCACAAAAAAACAACATCAACTGTCAAAAATGTCTTTGTCACAGCACATGATGTCAAAATCTCTGGTGTACATTTAGACGCGGGGCATCCAAAAGGCCACAACTCCACTGAGAATAAAACGGGGGCCATATGGCATCCATGTCTCAAGCCCCCCGTGATCCACTCAGACTGATTTCCCATCCGGTGTAGGAAAAAGGATTTCAGGGTGCCAAACGGTGTCGAAACCCTGTGGATATTAGTGGGCCATGGAAGATAAGAAACTAGCCATCCCACAAAGCCAGTTCCATCAGCAGATAAGAGCAGAAACGGCCCCTCAGCAACACCTGAGTTTTCCATTGATTTTTTTTGTTATATGTTGTCTATTAAGTTTCACAGAGTGTTGAAAACAAAATGAGTGATTTGTATACACATAATATGTACGTGCATACATATTATATTTAAATTCAGGCTTAAATTCAAAAAGTGTCCACAGTTACACTGCAACACTTGAAAAGTAATAAAATAAATAAATGGAACCCTTTACTCTGAAAATGCAGTTTATACAGTGTTTTGGTAATCAAATTTTCAATTCAATTGTCTCATTGAGTTAATTTCCAAGTGTTATTTCATCAAATATTTGTATTCTTTGCACCCTAGCTCAAGTGTTTCAAATGTACATCTTCAGCAGTCACCACGTTTTTGGAGGCTGTAACACACTCCTTAATCGCCTGTGATCTGAAACTCAATACTCCAAGGATTCTAAAAGTACTAAGAGATGTGACCACTTAAGGTCATCTGATATTATAACTGAATAATCCATGTGACAATGGATTGCACTGACAAAATATCAGCATATGCAACAAATCAAAGATGGGTCACAACTTCTCTCCCCTGCTCTACAGATGCTGGTCGGTTAATGAAGTAACAACAAATTGGGCCGCGGGCTAATTTGGAGTGGCGTTTTCTGGCCCCTCTTGGCCCATAGAGATGTGTTTCATTTTCTTTTATCAGTGATTCAGTCATGTGGATTTACGCATGGACGCTTCTGTCTCCCCCGATCGCTGTGCTAATGGAAACTTCGTTAATGTCATTAATCTACGGGCCGAGACGTGTACTAAACACATATTTTGCTGTTTGTTCCCCATTTGTCAAATAAATACTAAAAGCCTGCTTTGTATCAGAGTTTCTGGAGAGAGAGGCACAGAAGAAATGAGGCAAAGGTTTAGGTTTTTGAATATTTCAGGTGATGTTAATATGGCTTCGAACATGTCGTCATACCCCACTACAAAGGATCATAGTGACTATATCCCCATCCACAGGCACTCATGGTCTATCATTTGAATTGTGCAAGTAAGGAGCACAATACAAGCATCTATCAACTGTGCAGTGAATTCAGAGTTGTCTTGAACCAGATCTTAATCTGCTCACATAGTAAACGATGAGGCAGCCTCTAGCATCTTTCAGTGTCGACTAAGCATAACAAGATGTGATCTGTGATTACGGGCAGAACGTTGAACTCTGATCTCTGCTGGCTGGAGGACACAAGTTCAACACAGTTACTTACAATTTAGCAGCCCAGATTAGGCAGAGGGCAAAATGCTCTTGCCAGGATGAATACTTGTCATGCTTATTGTATACATAGTCTCTATTTGGTAAATCAGTGTGTTTATATTGCAGGGAAATTGAGCGTATAGCTACTAAAAACGTGGCCTCTGGGTGCTCACAGTTGGGCTGGACTCAAGACAGTTTCATGTAAGAGTGGGACACTAGCAGGAGGAAGGTCACCTCTTCAGCATTGTTAATTGTATAACAGCTTAGCACTACATAGTAATATGATGGCTGTTTTACTGTAAAATCACTGAACTATATATTGAAGTGCAACAACGTGGAACTGCCAGCTGCCATCTGACTTCCATTGCTCCTACGCTTGTGTATTTATGACCTCAGCACAGCACACTTCTGCATTTGGAGACTCATAATACTGCAGTCTTGGAAAAAGAGGAATGAGCAGAGAGGTATTTAATAAGTTGGAAACTGCAACCACAACACTAGATGCCGCCAAATCCTACTACCTTAAACTCACTGAGTGCCAGCCCTGTTTTAAAAATGAAAGGGCCTTGTGCCAGCGTTTTAGGCTATTTTGAGTCATCTTTCAAGACCCACAGTATATTTTGTACCATGAAAAATGAAAGAAGAGACTCTCTATTTCATCATGTTTGTTTTTACCTTGTTCCATTCTTGTTTTATCAGAGGTAGAGTAGAAGCCACTTTCACCAAAATCACCACTTTCGCAATCGTTTCCACTTCCTGTTTTGACCTTTGTGCCGTACACTGACTCTTATGTCCCAACTACAAATCCCAGAAGTCCCAATAGTAATTAAAGGACTTTCTGGCTGCTCTGCATCATCGCCACAGCGGATGATCTGCTTATAGACTTGGCGTTAGTTTTTTTTTTTGTTTTTTTTGTTTTTTTTAACACCAGATGCACTTCCTGACACAACCCTCACCCATTTTGGTAGCTGGGACTGGGAGGGAGTCAAACCCAGGTTACCCACAATCATCCACTGCACTACCGGCCAGGTAGCATGAGAACAAATACAGTCAGGAAAAAAAAAGTAAGAACTGGGCCAACATGTTCTTCACCCAACCATTGAATACTTGAGTCATGATGCCATGATGCTCTATTCATTCATGATGAATGAGAGTTTTAGTGGGAGCAGGGCTAGCTGACCGTGTGTTTCCTGTCCAGTCTGGAGTTATAAGCAGTAATTAGGATAGGAAGATGTTAATGGGCCTGACAGTTATGAGTCCTTTAAAGCTTCAGATGTCTCTTCAATTAGACAGCACGCTGAAGACATCCTGTGTGGCAACATCAGTCACTCCACCCTTTGTGAAAACACAACTGTATTCGGTCTGAATCATTAAAGCCTCACATGCGTGACGCATGTAAGCCCTGAAGAGCTAGTTTATTCATCAGTTCATCAACACCTCCATCCTAAATTTAGACCCTCACAGTTTAGTTCACCACATTCTGAACACACGTTTATTCATGCTGATGTTCAAATCCAACATTATTTCCTGCTTGGTTGATCGACATTCTGATGACCACGCTCACAAAGCCACTTTAATGTTGTCATTAGTTATGCTTCTCTGGTGACCAAAGGATGGATCCTTAAGTCGCAGGATCCAATAAGGTTGTATATGAATGGTTGAAGGAGATAAACTACATCAAATAAACCACAGAAAAATACTCATTCACTGATGGAAGATGGGAGGGAAAGTCTGTTAATTAAAAATATGAAAATGAACAAAATCTCAGACACAATTTTGGGCCCATCTGAAGAGCTACAGTAATTCTCTCTCCTTCTTATGTGAACTTCATTTAATTAACAGGAAGCTGAAATATGGCCTAAACCAATTTCTCTGTTTTTATTTTCTTGAGCAGCAGTTTTAAAAATCAAGAATATTTTGCATTTGTATAAAAAAAGAATTATTATTATTCCATTGGTTGACGTTACATGAAAATAGCTCCCAAGTATAATTATTCCTCTTGATTTTGCAACATATATTAAAAGTAAAATTGACACTCATGTGTCTTGTTTGACTGTGGCAAATCAGATATTTTAAGGTCAATGGCTATTTAAAAGTGGAAAACTAGGCTTTAAAAGTTTATTTATATTGCCATAATGTTGTGTTAATATTGAAGGGTGCTCAATGAAATATTTAGAACATTAATAACATCAAAAAACTATTTGTATAGAGGAGTAATGTCTTAGATTGAAAAAAAGAACAGAAACAAAAGTATAAAGCTGCTCTCGGCTCAGCTGTTGCCATGTTGAGAGCTGTGTGGAGGCAACAGAAATGCTCCGAATCTTTCAGCTCGAATGAAAGACTGTATGCTTTGGTCAAGTACATCTAGCAAACAGAAAGCTGCCAAAAGAAGGTCCATATACACCGATCAGGCATAACATTATGACCACTGAGAGGTGAAGTGAATGACAAAAAGTGGTCCGAGGAAGGACCAGTGGTGAACCAGAGACAGGGTCATGAGAGGACAAGGATCACTGATGCAGGAGGGGAGTGAAGGCTGGTCCTGGTGGTCTGATCCAACAGACCAGAGAAGTGAATGCTGCTGAAGATGGAAAGGAGTCCACAGAACAGAGCAGGGCTGTTTTAGCAGAAAAAAGAGGGACCATCACAACATTATGGAGGTGGTCATAATGTTTTACCTGATCGGTGTATAATAAGAGCATCTGAAAATTGAAGTATAGGATCCAGCCTTTTTCATCCACCCTAATTTCATACAGCCCCTTACCGGGGCACTTGCATATAGTTGATGTTATTAGTTCCACTAATGTGCTTTTCATAAGTCAAAATGTCTGCCATGAAAAAGACCTGTTTTTAGGAGGTCCGCAATAACCAGCCGCCACAACACACATGAATGAACCGCACGAGCCTCTGAACAGCATCAGTAAGTTACTCTGACAGAGAGGACTTAAAAAGCAGCCAGAGATTAAACTGAGATTTATTCTTCGTTTTAATAAGTACAGTATATTACACGCTGCCCAAGGCTAAAACTGCATACTGAATAAAATGGACCAACTTCATTGTTGTGCCTTGGTATAAAATGATCAGTTGCTATTGATCAATAATTTAGACAAGTGCCAGATTATTGACAGGAAGACAAAATATGTAAGGCCGGCTATGTTTGAGAAATCCCTCCATACACTCAATCACTGGAACAGAAATTGCTCCATGGTATATAATAACGCAGCTATGTTTCTTCCCCCCCTGCAGATCAATGCTAATTGAGGTCCTACGTGATGAATGTAGTCTGAAACGTTTTTAACCCTCTGACTGCTGAGCAGCATCGAGGACGGGCCGCTGAACACTGAAGATGTTATTTATACTGATTATTAAACAGATGAGACAAGTTTGCTTTATTTTACAGTAAATTGAAATTCCTTTTCCATATATTATGATTCCAGGGTCTATTGCATCATCTATTTTGAAGAGGAAAAGTCATGATGCAAGCTCTTCAGTCTTTAATTCTTAAAATGTGAGCAAAATCTGAATTTGGGGGAATATGGGCACCTGCTGCGTGATATGCAGCTCCAGTTGCTTTACAAATTGAAATTTCAAGATTTACTTTATGACTAATGACACCGTGATGTCTCCTCGGAGGCACAGCGGTGTAATATGATGATCAGCACAGCTAACAGAAGGATGGGTCGATCCCTGAAGCCCTCCAAACACAACTCTCTGTTGGTGTACATTCAGCTTTGTGGACAGCGTGTAGCAGATGGGATAAACCATGCCATCGAGTGGAAAATAGACCTGTTGTGTTGTGACAGAGGCAAGTTACAATATAGTCTGCCAATAGGACCACAAAAGGAAACTGTGAGTGTTTTTTTTTTCCAAAAACATGGCAACAAGGGGAAGCATTAATTCTTATTGTGCATTCACTGCATCTTAACAAAATCATAAAGCAGTTTGTTCTCACAATCTGTCAGACCAGTCAAACACTCTTTAAATCCTATAGAAAGAGGTTCCTGACCTTTCTTATGTACACCTGATGATCTGACGCTCTAACAGTGTAAACTATCACTGACAACTGAGCTCAAAATGACACATACCCTGACTCATTGCTGCCACCTTGTGTCACAAAAAATGTTTAACTCCACCATACCCTGTCATGCTTTACATACTATTATAATTATAGGAAATACAGGAGTATTAATCAGCACGGGTAACAGATATGGGCCAAAGTATTGTCATTTTTATTGATTAAGAAGAAAAAAAGTAGGCCTGGGTCAATGTACATCCATCAGGCTTAACATGACCACCTGCCTAAAATTGTGTTGGTCCCGTTTTTGCTGCCACCAACAGCCCTGACCTTTGACCTTTTCCTGCTTCGAACATCAACTTTGAGGACAAAGTATTCATTTGATACCTTATATATGAGAGATAATCAGTGTTATTTACTTCATCTATCAGTGGTTATAATGTTATGCCTGTTCAGTGTATGTCTGTCCCATGGAATAAATATCACCCTGCATTTATTGATAGTTGATGTTTTTCACATCATAGAATTATCTGCCATCATGTTGCCTTCAAAAATTTTTTTACATTTCTAAAAAAAAAAAAAAAAAAAAAAGACAGAGTACTGGTATCTGATCATGCCATTTACGATTAAGACACAAGTTAAAGCAGTTATCAGCATTCACAGAGTGAAAGTTGGACCATGCATCCTTATTTTACATCACAGCAGAAATATATAAGAAGTGACAAAAAGTTTCTGATGGTATGTGGCCATTTAATGTCATATGTATATGATAATTATACTGTATTACTTAGCAACGTTATTTCAACAGACTTTTTTTTTTTTTTTTTACAAAACTCATTTCCAGGGTTTAATGGGAAACTGTCATAATAAATTCCTATACTTACTTAAAACAAATACCAGATTATACAAGTATGCATTTATTAACATGAATTAAAATGAATATTAATCTCTGGTGGCATCCAGCCATGCAGATAGTTTTGGTGTGACGGTAAGCAACAAAGCCGGTCAACAGTTTTCATTTGCAAGCAGTTAAAATTCGTAGCAAGTGAGGTCTGTGATTATCCTGAGGATGTTGTTCTGGAAGACAAACGGTCAGCACCACTAACAATATTGCATTCACCTTCACTGTACTGTAGCGGCAGCAGAGGTCTCCGTAGTGGAGTTAGTAAAAAGAAAATGTTTTTGCACGATGTGGGAGAACTGATCCTTTAAACAGGCACATACACATGCAACATTAAACGTTTAATTAAACTCAAACATTTTTTTGAATGTTTCTAAATGAAACATAAGATAAATGTTTCTTAAAATGTAATTTGCACAAAGTTAAGTATGTAAAACAACAAAAGATTTCACTGTACTTCCTCTAGAGTTGCTTGTCTATAAAGTCACATTATTACAACACTGAAAGATTAACAAATAGTGCATTGACATCTTCTGGGCATGAGGCAGCAATTCTTATAACTACATGGCTTTCTTCAGTGATTTTCAAACACAGACTTATTTTAGTTTTATCTTAAGTATGCTGTTTTTTGTCCATATTTTTAAACTTGAGTGTAAAACATCCAGGATTGTCCCAAGACTTCTTAGAGCAACTCACGTGTGCTTGTGATGCAGCTGAGGGTGACAGCTTTGATGAGGACATCTGAAACAAAGGGAGAAAAATGTTGATCAGAATTATTTTCACCACCAGTATCTGCTGCAAATAAAGACCGTGAGTTCTGACCACATTTGGAAATTTGACCTACCTGAGTGCACTTTCTGGACACATATGTGGCCCTCTGGCTATATCTGGAGATTGATAAAAGGAGCGAACCCCAGCACATCCTGAAGAAGCACCAGAGCCCTCTGTAAAGGTGGCTCAACATCTATCACTACATTGCGTTTCCGTAGAGGATCCAGACTGGACTCTGTCACATTGTGACAGTGATTCACCTTCAGGGACTGCAGCTTCGGGCAGTACTCTGCAAGAGTCCTGTGAGCACAGCATGCAGAGGATCTTATGGATGGGTGCACAAGTGAGGAAAAACATGTGGGCGCAAACTGAGCTGGATAACACTTTAACATAAGATGTGATATACCTGATGGACTGGTTCCTGACCCGCAGGCAACCCGTCAGGTCCAGCTGCTCCAGGCCCCTGCAGTTCTTGGCCACTTCCTCCACCGACTCATCAGTGATGTTTGCGTTGACTGCCAAAGATAGAGACCTCAACTTCAAACACTTCTTGGCCAGGTAGCAGATGGCGTCGTCCTTGAGCTGGCGGCAGGCGGTGAGGTCGATGGACTGCAGCCCCCCGCAGTGGTCGGCCAGGCTGCGCAGGGACAAGCTGTCCACCCACTCGCAGTGCGCCAGGCCGAGGTGCTGGAGGTGCGTGCAGCTCAAGGACACAGCCACCAGGGAGTGGCGGGTGAGACAAACGCATCCGCTCATGTCCACTCTCTGCAGGTGCTGGTTCTGGCCGATAACTGGCAGCAACTCCTTGTCTGTCACCCAGTCTGAACAGCTCTGAAGACACAGGCTGTGGAGAACTTTGTTGTCCTTTAACATGGAGCAAAACGCTTCCTTGGTAATTGCTGGTCCAATCTGTAAACATTGTAAACAACAAAGCAGAGAGCAGGTGTCTATCATCATACCTCCCAGTGTACATTTACAGGCTGATAAAACTCTCTCTCATCGGGACTTACCGAGGACAGGTCAAAGGTCCGGCAGTTGGCCAGATACACCTGGATGAGGCTGTGGAACTGCTTGCTCACCCTCTGCAGGCTCACAAGGTGTTGCAGTGGCAAATAACACAAAACATGTGGAACCAGCACATCCTCCCAGGGCAGGTCCAAAAAGTGACATCTGCTGAAAAAACACCAAGCTTGTTTTAACAGCTGAACTTTGACACACTGCATGCAAAGCTCAAAACAAACAGAAGCACAATGTGAATGAACGTTTACAAAGCAAGAATAATGACAGTCGTAGTATACAATAATACGGAATATTACAGCAGCCTTGTCACTGTAATATATAAGTACAATAAATAAATGGGAGCGACAACAAGCATCTACATCCTTCAGTGGCTTCATAGTGACTTGGTTGTTGTTGCTATCGCTGTTAGCTGAGGAGCTAGCATGCCGGGGCCACCAATCCAGCTGCTTTTAAACGCAAAACTTCCCTTAAAAAGATCACTTACGTTCGCATCTTAGCGTCTTCATCCATTCTGAGTCAACTGTGTTATAGAGCGTTTTTAATGACGCGTTGTTCTTCACATATGTGCCTAAATAACCTATTTCCCTTTTGCATCTTTCAAGCGTCTGAGGTGTAACCCAAACCAAATGCCACATTCAGGGACCGTCGGAATATTTTACATTAAGATCCGAATAGCACATTAACTATCCAACAACGTTGAGAATTTTACCAAATTTGGTATTTGGGGAAGGCAAATGCCCAAAACTGTGGTAAAGAATTTAAAACTATACATATACACTGTTGGCAGTGTCTTACAGGTTATTTAACACTTGTAAACCACAAAGTAGCCCAGTCGTGCGCCTCTGGACTTGTAACTAAAATAGTAACTTCCATCATCCTTTGAGGGAGTGTATGTGTGTGCTTCACTATCAAACATATCTTTCTCGAAAATCAGAGAAAGTCGTATTTACGTGACTAAAATCATAGACGTACGCGTTTACGAGGTACTTGAACGCAACAGTTGTAATTTTCCGGGTTTACGTCAACGATCACGTAAAAGCAATGTATTAATTTAATTTGATATAACGATTATAAAATAGCTCCTACATAAATAACTATATAACATGTTTTATATTCTCATGATTGTGCATTTTCCAGCAGTGATTGGTGACATGTTAATTAAAAAAACCATTAACAAAACAATATCAGCAGTGTATGAATCTAAATAACTAATGAGTAATTATCAAGGAGAAATATAAGCACATAAGTAAATCACATAAGTAAAAATCTTGTGCATATTGTTCTATGCAGTAACTTTAGACTATGATATCAGACTATGGAGGAACATAATGAATATCTCATAATTATGTAGTTATCACAAAAACGAAAATCAATGTAAAGATTATTGACTTTTTTTTCTAAGTGATCCTGTAAGTGTCTTTCCAAAGAGGAAAGGACGCATTTTGAATATTTAACATCCCAAAGCCAATTAGCTGTCACCACATTAGCAGCCTATTTTGTTGGAGCACGTGCTGCACAAATGACCATCCTGCCAGCTCACCTCTGCCCAGGAGAACAATGAAGTCAGCCATGCTGAACAACTGCTGACCCATGAGTTATGTTTCAGTGAATGAGATGAGCCAACAGGATAGCCGGGTGAATACTCACTCTTGACTGACTACAATCCCATATACAAGCTAAAGTACAAGCATGGCGAATAAATCAATTTATGATTTCTCTGCTGAGACCCTGGATGGACAGCTGGTTCCACTCAGTAACTACAGAGGTAAAGTGCTTCTCATCATCAACGTTGCCACCTTCTGAGGGTCAACTATAGAGGAGGTAATATTCTACAAGAGCGCTGACTGATAGCAGTCAGGTCACATTATCTCATAAAACATAGTAGTATTTTTTTAACAAAGACATCTGATTTTTGTGTCCTCTTCCCTCAGTACCACCGACTGAATGCACTGATGGAAATGTTTGGCGACCTCAACTTCACTGTCCTAGGATTCCCTTGCAACCAGTTTGGTCTTCAGTCACCTGGTGGGTACAAATGTGACAGAAATGGCACCTTATTTGTAGCAAGGAGAATACTGCATTCCAAATTAATCATTTTGAATATTCACTCAACTACAGTGCTTAAGATTAATTTGTAATAACTACATTACTTGAGGATTTACAGTTTATTCTACTGCACCTAAGGTGAACTAAACGTTATATGATGTATCATTACATTTACTTTATTAAAGGATATGAGTACTTCTTTGAACACTGGCCTACATACATACTACATACATCTGATACATGCTTATACAGAATGTCATAAACTTGAATTTTGTGGTTTCTGTGAAGCTTATGCTAATTATAAATCTCTGTACCTTTATTTTCCAGAGGTGAATCATGAAACCCTCAACATTCTTAAATATGTTAGACCTGGCGGGGGATTTGTACCAAAGTTTCCTGTCTTTGGAAAGGTTGAAGTGAATGGATCAAATGAAGAGCCTCTTTTCACCTATCTAAAGGTAGCATGTTTTATGTAGGATTCAAATATATAACTTTAACGGATGAAATTTTTGCTGTCAGTGCCGCAGCTGAAAACCCCAGATACACTATCCTTCTCATTTGTCACAGGAATCTTTGCCATTTGTGAACCCTGTTATTGGAGATATGAAGAAATTCTACTGGTCACCAATAAATGTCAATGACATTCGGTGGAATTTTGAGAAGTTCCTAATTACTGCAGATGGCATGCCCTTTAAAAGGTGAAGTCATAGATTATAGGCTGCAAGTTAGAAACACTATCAGCCCTTTATTAGGTCAGACATAATAGTGGCTTTAATGTTTCCCCTTTACTGCAGGTATGAACTTCATTGCCCCATTGAGAACGTGGAGAAGGACATAGCAGGACTTCTCTGATGGATTTTCTTTGATTTGTCACCAGCGGCAGAGTGATGATCCCTCAGTAAATGCACCTGTGCACCTGTGCCGGATCTGATGGGAAGAGGAACAGACCTCAGGGATTCAGTGCATTCACTCTGAGAACAAGTTCCCTTTAGCCGCTGGAGTTTTCATTTCACTGTCACACTTATCCCTCATGCGAGGGTGTCTGCTGCGAAAAATAAAAGCAAATAAATTACACACCATTAAACGCATTTTCTTGTTGTTTTTGTCACTCTTGCCATTAATAGCCTGAATATCGCTATTAACGCAGCACTTGTATTTGTTTACATTGTTTCATTAATGGTTATTTGTTTTGAATTGGGATTGGTCCTTATGCCGACCCATACTTACATTATCGCGCATGCGCACTTCTCAGTCTACCAGACGGCTGCAGCCAGTAAACATGGCAGCAGCTAACTTCCGTCGTTGGGCCCAGGTGCTCTCTAAAGGGAAGGGTTCTGGCTTTTCGGCCCTTTTGTCGGGATGTAGGGCAGGTCAGTCGTGGTGTGGCTTTCGGTCTTACGCTTTGTTTAATTTCTCTTTAGACGCGTGTTAGAATTAGAAGTTTAAAGCCTCGGATGAATGCCGACCTTGACATGCTAACATTAGCTTACATTAGCCGAGCGGCTACCGCTATTTTGAATTAGGGTGAAGACGGACAGAATAACATTGTTGTCTCTTAATTCTTATTAGTTTCCGAGCTTTACAACTTATACTAGTTTTTGTTCACATGTGCTATTATTCGTGTTTCAGCTTCTGGTATGTCAAAGGATAGCCTACCTGGTCCATACCCGACGACCCCCGAGGAGAGAGCTGCAGCTGCAAAGAAGTACAACATGAGGGTTGAGGATTATGAACCATATCCTGACAAGGGCGAGGGGTGAGCTTTATTTTGAAAGAGCATGCATTTCATAGTTAAAACCATAGACTATATTCTGATAGTTTACTCTGTCATGTCAAGACAGAGTTAGAAATGTAATTTTCCGTTCACACATTGCTATGTATGTAGTGGTTAACTAACCTTCATCACCTAACATATTTGTGTTTTTGTAGCTATGGTGATTATCCAAAGTTACCAGACAGATCTCAGCATGAAAGAGACCCCTGGTACCAGTGGGACCACCCCGACCTGAGGAGGAACTGGGGAGAGCCGGTAAGATTTCATCTCCTGCTACTGGAATTATTTCTTGTTGTGTCAGATGCACACATGTCGCCCATATATTTGCTTGAGATGGATTACAGCTCATCTCAGATATATCTGTGGTGGTAACAAGAAATTGCACTTCATGGACTCGTTCCCCCAAATTTGAACCATGATTTAAACATATTTGATAAATCTGCAACTTCTGCATGACAGACAGGTGTAACGCAGCCACTGTATGGTATCACTATCATCATATAATCACCATAAATGTTGAATATGACTTTGCTGCAATTTGGAAACAGTGTCTTGCTCATTACATATCTTGGTATCAGTTGCAGATGTATGGAGATACAGCACTTGCTTAATATTGTACAATCTCTGAATTTTATTCATGCATAATTTTGATACATGCTTTAAATTTCGTCATTTGTATAGAAACATTTCTGAAATGCATTATAATTTCTCTGCCTAGAGACTAAAGCAGTGCCTCTGAATAATCAAGGCGATCAGAATACCATCTCAATAATGAAAAGCATGTGTCTAGACAGAGAAATTATAATTTTCAGAAATGTTGGTATCTGAGTGAATGAGTGATTGCACAGACACACTGCCTTGATTATTCAGAGGCACTGCACACTTAACATAGGCAGTGTGTCTGTGCAATCACTCATTCACTCAGATAACAACATGAATAATTATACAGTATATATACACAGCACATCACAATATGAGACTGTCTTTTAATCAGTGATTGTTCTGTATCCATTTTTAGATGCACTGGAATTTTGATATGTTCATCCGGAACCGTGTGGATACATCTCCCAGCCCTGTGTCCTGGTCCACAATGTGCAAACAGTTGTTTGGTTTCATTGGGTTCATGCTGTTTATGTTCTACCTTGGGGAGAAATTTCCATCTTATCAACCTGTTGTAAGTACAGACCAGTGCTAGGAATTATTTTTATAATGCACACTGTTTTTGGGCTGTGTAAAATGACCTGATCAGTGAATACATTTTGAAAAAAGTAGGGGTTTAGTTGACCATCCACATGATCAAATATTAAATACAGTAGTAAAAACAAACTCAGTGCACATTGGCATTCTGAGTTATGCTTTATTACCCAGTCTGTATAAAAGTTGCTCAAATTGCCCTTCTGTTTGACTTGTCTGACGTACTGTAGATCATTATGTTTAAATTTTTAAAGCTGTGCAGGTTTTTGTGGTATTACTACATTATTCATAGTAAGGTGATGCACAGTTGACTGCTCGAACCATTATGTGAAACATTTGACTGTGAAAGAAATTATGACAGTTAAATCAGCAGATCAGATATACCGTTGCAAAGGTTTATCCCACATAGTCTGGATACTTTATATGAATCTATTAAATCTATATACAAAATGTAGATACAACTATTATGTAATATTTAGTTCCGAATGTAATTCCATGTAACATTTCAATGGTTTTAATCAATGCGAGCAAGACTGTTTTAATGTAAAAGACTTATATGACACATATTTCAGTATAAATTTAGAGGTTTTTAAGTATTGTGTCACACATAGATGAAAAGCTTTTTTATGAAATGCATATTTTATTAATATATTATATGTCTCCCTTCAGGCACCGAAACAGTATCCCTACAACAACCTGTACTTGGAGAGAGGAGGAGATCCTGAAAAACAACCAGAGGAAGTTAAAAACTATGAAATCTAATGACTAAAATCTGAGTCTACTTGTGTATATATATTTCTGTCAAGAATAAAGACTTGTGAAGTTATACTACTCATTTTGTTGCTGTTTTGTGTATAGGAAGTGCTGTCAATCTGTCCACAATTTAAGGATTTAAGTATGAACCTCTTGTTATTAATAGAATTGAATAAAAATACACATTTGTTCGGTCAGCGATGACAGTGGGCGTTAATTTAGGCCAAACGAGAAATGTCCTTGTCGGCTACCGTAGATCAGTGACAACACGGCAGTACTTTGACCGGAATCTGCGGCTAAGCTGTTAGCCTGTCTCAGAAATAGGTAGTTAGCCCTCCAGTTTGTTGTGAATGCGGACAGTCAAGCTGTGATAAAGACAGTTGATGTGAGTTACTCCCAAGAACATTTTCAGATTGTATTACTGAGCTTAAACATGTCTGACGGAACAGCGTTCCTGCTCAAACATGGAAACAAGGGTGGTGGCTGTTAGATTGATAGCTAGCTAGAAGCAACATGGGCTCCGGTATGACCATTAGCGTCAAGGCACTGTGGGCAAGAGTCAGTGTTAACCTGGTAGCTCTTATAATTTCATGTAGTGGCATGTATGAGAAATAAACAGCCCAATCTAAATACTTTGGGACTAGATAGGTTGTGTCGGAAACCAGGTTTTCTCAAATCTTTATTAGTAACTAACGAAGGCTAACGGTACGTGTATTAAACATTGGGAGTATGAATTGCAAAATGCTAACGGTAGCTAACTACATCATAACATAGCTTACGTTCCGTTGATTTTTAAGTGGTATGGCGACAGTGTAATGTAGATATCATCATCGCTAACTACACTGAATTCACTATGATTTTGTTCACCCGTGGCATTGGTATAACAAACATTTTTTAACATCGATGGAAGCTAGCTGCATGGGCAAATGTAAATTGACGTTAGCAGCAGTTTCAGGAAATAGTCGGAGACACTCTCAGTAAGGGTGGTACACTGTTGGAGCAAAGTGAGAGGCTGGGAGTATTTTAGTTGACGGTGCAGATTTGTAAAGTACTTACCGATGTATATTGTTAATCCACTATAATTGTTAAGCAGATACATTGTTTTTGATGTAGCGGTGTGTCCAGGACTTGGAATTTATAGAGGAATATGAGGCTGAAGGAGATCCAGAGGACTGCCCACCAGGCGTGGAGTCCTGCCCAACATCATCCCATCCATCTGGCCTTAGGAACATCAGCACAACAGCTTGATGCCTCCTTCAACACCACAGCGGCCCTAGAGATATTTGAGGTGGATTTCTCTGACCCATCTCTGGACATGCAGCTCAGAGGGTCATTACCAACCTCAAACAGGTAATTTATAGACAAATGAGATACAGGAGGATGCTGCAACTGCACATGATGTGTTTTATATCACTAACCACAGATATTACTGTCATAGAAGCAAGGTGTGCATATGTTTGCAAGCTCCAGGATTCTGGTAGTAGTCAGGATTAGTTTATTTTACTGATAAAGCAGAATATTTTTAGGTGGTATCCTCTATCAACAAGCAAATACAGGTTTGCATTTAAGTTTGCACTTCTACAAGGGAACTAGTGTTTGATTGATGTGAAGATTTGACCATGAATTATTATCTTCAGAGATAATCTACACATCTCTATCTATAGTCTAGTTTTATGTAGCTGGCAAAAACAGATCTAGTTTTTTCAATCTGTTTGGACAAGCTTTGAGTATGCCATTTGCAGCAAATAACTCACTGTACTTTTCATATTCCATAGGTTGCACAGTATTGTATGGGTGAATTTTGGAATGGGAGCAGATGGTACTGGAGGGAGACTGGTTGGTGGCAGTGAAAATGGCACATTAACTGTATATAACCCAGAGGTCATAATGCAATCCGGTGCAGAGGCAGTAGTGGGACAATCTGACAAACATACAGGACCCGTCCGAGCACTTGATTTCAATCCTTTTCAGGTAAGTGTCTTCTTATAATCGTCTCTGCCCTCAGAGGCAGTCTGTACAGTATATTCTTGTTCCTAGTTTGTTCCTGAACACATTATTAAGTTGTCTTAATCTTCCTTTCCCAGAGTAATCTCCTCGCTTCGGGAGCAAATGATTCAGAGATCTATATCTGGGATCTGAACAACTTTAACAGTCCAATGACACCAGGGACAAAGACACAGGTGGGTCCTCTTAAGAAGGTTTGCTGTTCACATGGAGTTCAGGCACAGCATGTGCCAATCAGCTCCTTGGAGTGGTCAGTGTCAGCAGCTTACCAACAGAGTCTACATGCATCAGATTTGTTATATTGAATATCTGTTAGAGTCACAGTCAGTTTTGTTTTGATTGTAACAACTTTTGTCTCTTCTCTCAGCCTGCTGAAGACATCAGTGTTGTGTCCTGGAACAGGCAGGTTCAGCACATCCTGGCTTCAGCGAACCCCAGTGGGAAAGCAGTCGTGTGGGATCTAAGAAAGAACGAGCCCATCATCAAGATCAGCGACCACAGCAACAGGGTTGGTGGCTTTAATACAATATGCAGCACATCCAAAGAGTTGTTCTTCTGCGAAATCACTGCTAGTCTGTCTGTCATTAATCACTGCTACTCTGTCTGTCATTAATCAAACAAGGCTCATCTGCCACACCTCAGTGACATTTTTAGATCATTTGTAAAGCAGTTATTCACAGGCGTTGTCTGTTCACACATCAGCCAGGTTGATTTTGAGAATATTTTGAAGCCTCCCACACCCTGTAGCAAATAAATCTCTTTTATTTTCCTTTATTCCAGATGCATTGTTCAGGAATGCTCTGGCACCCTGATGTTGCCACTCAGTTGGTGTTGGCTTCTGAAGATGACCGACTGCCAGTCATCCAGATGTGGGACCTTCGTTTTGCCACGTCGCCTCTTAAAGTCTTTGAAAACCACACACGGTGAGACTTTAACGGTCTGTGCTCATTTCATTTTTTTTTGTCATGTTGCAGTATATACTGCATGTACTTTCTGTTGGTGTTTTCTTACAGGGGAATTCTGTCCATATCCTGGAGCCAGGCTGACCCTGAGCTCCTACTGAGCAGTGCTAAAGACAACAGGATCCTCTGCTGGAATCCAAACTCTGGAGAGGTATGTGATATTATTTGCTGGTTCTCTCTTCCCTCATGATTGTGACTTAATAATGAAACCACTGATACTCACATGTCGTTTCCTTCATTTTAGGTCATTTATGAGCTTCCAACGACAAACCAATGGTGCTTTGATGTCCAGTGGTGCCCCAGGAACCCTGCCCTGCTTTCAGCTGCTTCATTTGATGGGAGAATCACTGTCTATTCTGTTATGGGAGGGAGCTTGAAAGCTCAGCAGCAAAGCACAGCTGATAAGGTAGTGGATGCATTTAATACCAAAGGCTGTGTTGCATTGTTTGTCCACAAGATGATGCTGGTGTGAAGGGTTGACATCAGACGTCATACACAGTGATGTACTGTAACTTTGAATCTGAAAGAGACAGAGTTGAGAAAGTTAACTGCCTGTCAGAAAGTTACTTAAAATTTTCACGAAACATATATTGACACATGTCAACACGATTAATCAGCATTAACATGCTAATTTGTGTGACAGAAACTCTACTTGGACAAACCAAAATGTGTTGCTAGAGACATGCTGAGAACATTCAAAAAAAAACAAAACAAGGAAACTAACAAGCAGTTGCAAATAACAATCAAACACAATAATAAAATTAGATTAACCATATTTTCTGACTCTGTCAGCTTCTCCTGTAATTCGACAAACAAATAAGAGATCGTTAAAGTATTAATTTGTAACAGGAAATGGATAAAAAGGAAAAACGCAGCTCTTATTAGAGCAAAAGTTGTACTTATTTTTAACATTTTTCTTTTTATTTAACAGATCTCCTCCTCATTTGATTCAATGGATCCCTTTGGTACAGGGCAGGCGCTGCCTCCCCTCCAGGTTCCTCAGCCTGCAGTGCAGGACACCATAGTTTCCCCTCTGAAGAAGCCACCTAAGTGGGTGCGCAGGCCAGTGGGCGCTTCCTTCGCTGTAAGTGCACCGTTAAACGTGTTTTAAAAGCGTGTTGATGGAGAAGGCGGTCATGAATAATAATCCGTTGTTGTGTGGTTTCTTCTCAGTTCGGTGGAAAGCTGATAACCTTTGAGAATCCCAAGTTGCCCCCGGTGCAGAGCCCCCAGCCTGTCCCCAGACAAGTGTTTGTGAGCCAGGTTACCACGGAGACAGAGTTCCTGCAGCGCTCCAGGGAGCTGCAGGCGGCACTGCAGTCATGCTCCTTCAACACCTACTGCCAGGCCAAGATCCAGAGCGCCAAGTCAGATGCTGAGCAGGACATATGGAAGTTCCTTCTGGTGGGCTCCTCTGTCTTCGTCTTCATATTGAGACGTAACGTAAAGTTTGTCGGTCGGCGTCGCATTCTTCCATTTGAACTTAATTCACTTTCTCTGTTTACAGGTTAATTTTGAGGATGAAGCTCGTGTGAAATTCCTCAGACTTTTGGGTTTCAGCAAAGATGAATTGGAGAAAAAGGTATTCTACCCCTGATCAATCAATGTTTTGTCTCTATTAGCTGATATCTGTCATATATATATGAACATTTCTGTGATTCATATCCTATTCATATCCTCCTAGCTGTAAATATGTTGTGTTTATTCAGATTTCAAAATGCCTGGGGAAGAGTTTTCAGCACAATGGACATGGAGTAGATGCCAAAGATCTGGCAGAAAAGATGCAGCGACTCTCCACTGAGGTCAGCAAGTCTGCACAAAATGTTTATTTAAAAAAATGTCATTGGCTTGATCAAGATTTGCAGTTTTTGTTATCGTGAAATATAACTTTTTTTTTTTTTTTTCCCCAGAGGTCTGATGTAGGCGACAGAACGTCTGGTTCTGTTTCACCGGCAGACTTCTTTAGTCAGACGCCAAAGGAAAACTCCAACTTCCAGATCCCTGTGTCATGTGGTAAAATTTATACCCACTATTGTTTATGTTATTTCTGTTTCAATGTCTTGACATTGTTCGTTATGATTGTAAATATGATTAATAACCTTGTCGTTCTTTTGAAGATACCGATGGTTTGATAAGCCAGGCGCTGCTGGTCGGTAACTTTGAGGGCGCTGTGGATCTGTGTCTGAACGATGGTCGTTACGCTGAAGCCATCCTGTTGTCCATCAGTGGAGGAGAGGAGCTGCTCAAGAAGACTCAGCAAAAATACCTGAGCAATCAAAAGAACAGCATTTCAATGGTAATAGCATGTTTCACTCATTCTGTTTTAGTCGCTTTGATCACAGGGGACACATTTCCATTTAAGGTATCCGTCTCATCTGCAGCTCATATCATCAGTGGTGACCCAGAACTGGAGGGACATTGTGCAAAGCTGCGAGTTGGATAATTGGAAGGAGGCTCTCGCTGCTCTGCTGACTTACGCTCACCCTGAAGATTTTGCCCGTTTGTGCGGTAAGTCTCACGGGTCATGCCGTGACTTGCCTCGCTCCCAGTGTGAGATGTAGCGATTCATATACTTGTTTTACGTGCTTTATAACATTTCGTCATGGTAGACACTCTGGGGGGACGGTTGGAGCATGAGAGGACGGAGAAGCGCTGCCTGCAGGCCTGCCTGTGTTACATCTGCTCTGGGAACATTGAGAAGCTGGTGGAGTGCTGGGCCCTGCATCAAGACTGCTCCTCCCCTCTTGGTTTAGAGGTACACTCCTCTTTAGTAAAGGTTTTGTCTCATGGACAGAATAATGTTGAGCTATATTGTTGCAGGAGAAATTGTCATGGTAATAACTGATTATTGTGTAAAAACAATAAGAGATCTCAAGTTTCAGAAGAACTTTTACACCCATTCTTTTATGGACTGCACATAAAACTTAGAATATAGTGGTTATAGAGTCTTTCTTTGTGTCTCTGTGTATTTTTCAGGATCTGGTTGAAAAAGTAATGATGCTGCGTAAGTCAATTGAACGCCTCCGTAACAGTGAGGTGGCGGTGCAGAGCCCCATCCTGGCCGAGAAGCTAACTTGCTACGCTGGCATACTGGCTGCAGAGGGCAGTCTGGCCACTGCCATGACCTACCTGCCTGAGAACTCAGACCAGGTAAGAGGCATCACAGCAGCATCATTTCAGAAACCAAAACTCATAGTTTTGCTGAGATTGGATTTTGATAAATCCATTTTTTTTGCACATTTGCACTATCTTCCCTCCCCAGGCTGGTATCACGATGCTGAGGGACAGGCTGTTCCACGCTCAGGAAGAGGCTGTCGTTGGACAGCGGCCTTCAAACTCCGTCAACAAAGTCACTGTGTCCACTGCCAAGCCCACTCCTGCTGCTCAGACTCCTGCACCAAAAGCACAAATTATGGTATGAATTCATGAGCAATCAAAAGGATTAAATCACACATTTTGTAAGACTGAATAACCTATGTAATTCTGGATGTTTGCTCTAAATCCTAGTTATTATTTCTCCAACCTTAGAGTCAGTACCAGCCCTCCGCTCCCTCCCAGGTCGCCCAGCAGCGGCCTCCTATGCCGTCGTTGTTTACCCCACAAGCTCCACCTAACACTGGGCCTGGTCTGCCGCCTTACTCACATGTTCTGCCGCCCAGTACGACCCGCCCTGGCTTGAGGCCTCCCTACCCCCAGCATCCTGCTCCAGCTCCAGGTTTTTTTGAGGTTGACCATTTGTGTTCGTCTTCCAGTTATTGCAGGATGATTTGATGTGTTTTCACTTGTCCATTCCCAGGTTTCCTTCCTCATCAGCCATTCCAGCCTCAGCCGATGCCCATTGGTGGACCCTCAGGCTTCCCTCCTCCAGGTCCTTCTATGCCTGCTGCTAACTTATCAGGACCACCGCTACCGTCGCCATCAACGACCTCCGGAGGCCTGCCCCCCATGCCCAGCCCCGGGGTGCCACCGACAAGCTTCATGCCATCTACCTCTTTACCCTCAGGCCCCGTGCCACCCAGTTCTCAACCCGGAGCCCCTGTTCCCATGTACCCAGGGAGCCTCCATAACCAGGGGCCTGTACCCCCCATGGCAGCTGGTCCCTATGCACCTCTGGGAGCAGGATACCCACAGGGAGGCCCTGGAGCTCCGGCCGTAAAGCCCTTCTCAGCCCCTACTGTTGGTCCTCCCCCTACAGGTAGATGCTGCTTTAATTTCTAGAGACATAACAGATGTTAACAGGAGTCTGTTGCTGATGGTTAATGAGTTCTATTCAGCTGTTCACCTCATTTGACTTACAGGATTCTTTCCCTGGCTGAATTCCCAGTCTGACTATCAAGGTGACAGAGTCAGGGTTGGATATGGAATAATAAGAGTGCATCAAAATGCACACCTGAGTGACCAGAAAGTCCCTGCATTACATTTATATTGGATTACACTCCATCATACAGTTTCTATGTTTTTCTTGTCACTCAGTGTAATTTTGGTGGTGCCTGCTTGTGCTGCTCTATGCTTGAGGGACATGTAGTGACTTCACTCCTTTGTATGTCAGCTTAAGGCTGGAATCAAGACACTATTGGAGGTGTTTAGATCAATCACTGTCAGCTCTTTCAGTAAAAGCATCATCAGTGGAGGCATTTTACAGCTGTTCAGGTTACGCATACATGTTTATACTCTGATTTTTGAGGACGCTGCCTGAGCATTTGCACATATTTGCTGTTTCTTTTCTGTATGACTTGCGTTAATATTTGGCCTAATGACATGTTTTTGCCATGTGGACTAACCTGGGCTGAGACAGTTTTTAAATGCTTGAGTGTGAGCACAGGAAAAAAATGCCACTAGTCATAGATTCTCAAATTCTTCTCATTTAGGTCCCCAAGAAGGCTGGAATGACCCACCAGCAGTACGAGGTGGACCCAGGAAGAAGAAGGTACTGGAGCCTTCATCACTATTTTTTTTCTCTTTGTGAATGTTTGTATTTCTAAATCAAATCATCATTTATTTCCTGAGAGACTCCACAATCTTTCCAAGTGTCAACAGCAGAAGTATAGTTGACAAGTAATGGTATAGTATGTACATACATGTACGCTGTCCCAACTATGATTCAAGTGTTCATTTCTTGCTCTCTTTGTTTTATATTTTGACCATTTGTTTGTTGTTTCATGTGCTCATTGAGGCACTTTAAAAAGTACTTTATAAATAAAGTTTGTCTTACTTAATATAGTAGTAATAATTCAACCCATGAGAAGCATGGTAAATCCTTTAATGTATTGTTCAGTTCAAAGCTGCACTGATGAATATTTTATTAATAACATAATGAAGTAATGACCTGTTGTAATCTGAGTGACAAACCCTCAGAGAATCCTGGTTCTGCACTCATTAACCTCACTTCCAGCAGCTGTGGGTGGATGTTTTCAGCAAACAAGCTCTGATAAACCTGCTTCCTGTTCATCCCTTAAGGGCAGATGAACACTGTTAGCAAGAAGCCACCTACAGTTGAACATCCAGTCAGCCTGTTGAGTTCCTCTCCTTCAAATTTTCCCAAAATGTATATGAAATTTCGCTTAGTTTGACTGTTTTCTAACTACACTGACTGGATGCGTCTTACTGTTGTGTGTTTGCAGGTCCCTGACAACTACACTCCACCAGCCCCCATCACTGCCCCTGTGATGGGATTCCCTGTGGAGGCCCCTCATCCACACGACCGAGCTCAAGTCCCCCCTGGAGCCCCCCAGGAGCCCAGCGTGCAGGTCGGTGTGTGTGACAAGGGACTGTTAAGTGAGTTCTTGCATGGCAAACACATCAACAAATTGTGTTTGTTTTCCTCAGCTCCTCCAGCAGCTGCCAGCAGAAAGGGTGGAGCAGAAAGAAATCCCAGCTGAACACATGGTCCTCAAATCCACCTTTGACAGCCTGGTGCAGCGGTGCCAGCTCGCAGCCGCAGACCCAGTGAGTCTCACTGTGTGTGTGTGTGTGTGTGTGTGTGTCAGCGTAATAATGCTGGGCTGGGTTTGTGTTGGATATGAAATGACAACAAATATTTTGCTTTCAGCAAACGAAAAGGAAACTTGATGACGCAGCGAAACGTTTGGGATACCTTTACGACAAGCTGAGAGAGCAGTCGGTAAGGAATTAACGCATGCACGCAAATCACTGGGCTGTAGCAGGCAATAAGACAAACAATCACAGGAAACATGACATCACTATAAACACTAAGTAAGCAACCCTCAAAAATTTTATATATATATATATATACGTATATATATATACGTATATATCTATACGTATATATCTATATATATATATATATAATATTGGCACACACAAGGGTCACTATCCTGACAGTAACACAGGAGTCACATAATCTGTGCTGCATTAGAGCCTCCTCTGCTCTGATTGGTTGTTTTTTTTCATTCAGTGAAATCTTGTAATTATCTTGTAGGCAGAAGAACCTGATTTTTTTTTTTCTCAGAGTATCTGTCTGTTTTAGTAAATATAACCTTTTTTTAACATTTGTTTATATTTAAGTTCCCAAATGTATCTTTATTGAGTGAGGCAATTGTTAAACCATGTAACTACGTTGAAAACGACATGAGATGCATCAGCAGGTGACTGATTGGTCACATTGTACTGAGGTAAATACAGAAAGTCCACAGAGTCATAGTCAGGTGATGATGTGTGAGGGATAAACAGTTTGACACACTTCAGCTAACCATTGTCCTGATTTAAATGACACATTTCTGATTTAATTTGCTGCTTTGTTAATAATTCAAATTAAACTGGAAAAACTTTGGAGTAGTCAGAACAACCACTGATAGGAAATACATTTATATTTGTAACTTAAAGGACTCTTAAAGGTGAGCTTCAATGCAACATCATCATTTTTTTTATGATCATCAAGGAATTTATCCAGTAAAACATGACGAATGTACGACAAATATTTTTTGTCTGTTGCTGATCAAAATAAATCAAAATCAAATACTCAAGTACTGAAGTCAGTATAGGACAAACAGTTTGTTGATGTCTCGGTTGTGACATGTTACAGTCTGAACGTCAGGTGTCACATATTGACGTGTGATATCACTATCTCTTAGCTCTCTCACAACATCCTGAACGGACTCCACGAGATCAGCCGCTGTGTGGCGAGCCAGAACTACCAGCGGGGCCTGGAGGTCCACACCCAGGTGGTCGGCAGCAGCAACTTCAGCGAGATCTCCGCCTTCATGCCCATCCTCAAAGTGCTCATGACCATCGCCAACAAGCTGGGCGTCTAACCCTGCCGACACGACACCACCAGCCAGACTTCAGTGTTACCATATTGTTATATATGTATTTATTTCTTTTTGACCTGATGACGTGCTTTAATAATGAGAATAATTACTGATGATATTACAGATTGTGGTCTTCATCACTCCATTGCATATTCCTTTTCCAGAGGCTGATTTGGGCAGTGAGGTGGATTATTGTAGATGTTGCCGTGGTAATTTTACGATAAAACGAATGTATTCTGGAAGTTGTGACTCTGTGTAAATTCGATGGTTGATGTAATATACCAAGTTTGAATCAAGACCGTTTGTACAAGTAGTTACATTTTCGTAGTCCACATTACACCCCCACACCTGTGCATATTTTTTCCTCCTCATAGTTTTTTGATTCAAGACACGCAGTGCTTTAACTGCAGAAACAAAACATGTGGGACTAGCAGCTCCTACATCTGAAGTAAGGGTGGAAACAGTGAGAATAAAATTTGAGATGCACTTAATCTCCATCCTGTTGGTGTAGTTTGTATGAGGGAGAAATGACACTTGTTTTTTTTGTTTTTTTGTTTGTTTTGTTTTCTTTTTCTGCATGTCTTTTGACAACAAGCATCTAGGAAGCACTGTAACATAAATCTCGATTGTTCTCTTCACCTGCTGTAACAAGTTGTGTCCAGTTGATTGTGCCACCATGGGCTTTTGGGCCAAAAGCGCTGCAGAAGATAGCATACTTTATTTTTATTACTCATCCTTATTAGCACTGTTATTTCCTGATGGATTGAACAACTGACACTGTTTTTCTTGCTTCAATGTGCATGTTTCCCTGCTGAGTTCACATGGCAGCTCAGAAAGAGAAATCACATTAATTTATGCAAATGAATTGATATCCACATCCCTCCCTCTGTTAAACATGCTTTTACTCATCTTTGTCTTAACCTTTTGTAACTATGAATTACTCTTTTTTTACTGTAATTGTTTTAGATTAGATCTGATGATGGACTGATAAATGGAATGATGTTTTGCAGTTTGTGGCTGGACATAAAGCTGGATAGTTTGGTGTATCATGGCAGCAGGAGGCAGTAAAGTGCCTCAGTTTGCTCATTTTGGTTGTACAAATATTTATACAATCCATGTTGCTTATACTTTTACTCATGTCCTTATCTTTTTCAAATAAAACGTCACTTCAAAGGTCATTTCTTTTTCTGTTTCAAATGCATCAACAGAAACACAAAATCAATGACATATTAGAAAGTGACTGGACTGTGAACTTTTATTAATCAAATATATGAGGATTTTGATAATTTGGCAACTTAATCACTGGACTGATCGATAGTTTATTACATTCTGCTCAATCCCTCGAGTCTGATCCCTACTATCCTTACCACTGGGTGATTTCTGCAGTCCCCAGGCAGTGGAGCCTTTATCACCAGGGTGCACACGCAGGTGTGCTGTTTACCATAATTAGGGTTATTTTTATCTGCCTGTCCACCCTTTGAGCTACAAAGCACATAATGAACAAAAATAATATGAAGCACTGTATGGATTAAAATAAATGCATAAAAATGTTGACTGTTTACTTGCTCAAAAAAAATGTGATCCAATAATACAATCTTTGTTTCTTTAAGTAACATGTTGAAACATAATTTCCACTTTGCTGTCAAGGACATTTTGTTCTAGGTCATTCTTATTTTGGACAGTAGGTGGCTCTCTGTTTAATGTCATGCATCAGCTTTCACTTTGCTTTACAACCTCGACACAATACACCACTACAACCACTATTTCCTATTTTCACCAAAAGCACTTGAATGCACCACAGTCTCTATTTAGCACACTGTCTTCCTGCTGCTCTCACAGTCCACGGTTCTTACTCATCATTGACTAAATTTACTGTTAAATCCTGAGGGTGTGACAGTTTTGCAAGCCGGCACAGGTGGTTCACGCGCTCGTCCACCATTGGTCCAGGAGGATCATAAGTCAGGACCTCGCTGCTGATTGGCTGCTTGGAGTCACACGCTGTGAGCTCGGAGGAGTGATTTTTTTTTGTTTTTGGGAGGGGGGTTGAACTGCAGTAACCTCCTGTAAATGCTCCCGTCACGTCCGTCTGGGGTGATAATATTACTCCAACACACACCATCACACCACAGCAGCGTCCTGACTCATGCTGCACTCTCCCTTTATGACCCACTGTGTGACCTCAGGGGTTATAAGTTATATCATGAGGCAGAGAGGTGGATCCCTCACACACTCACAGTTATAAACTGTAGTTTGTAAAGCTGTGATCCTGCCACAAACTAATTTAAAATCATACTTTTACTCAACCATGTTTAAATGGTTGAGTAAAATGTCTACATTGTAAATTCACATCATTAATGTGAAATATAATCAAGAAATACATAAAGAAGTGGTGCAGGCAGATCAAGTAGTGGTTAGAATATATATATATATATATATATATATATATATATATATATATATATATATATATAATAGAATATTTTCATCAATAATGTGACATTTAATAAACTTGCATAATGTGCACTTTTATTTACTTTAAGTATGTTAGTAGAGTATTTCATTTCATTGTGTTGGAATGTAACTACACTGAGCAACAATATAAACAACAAAAATAATAACAATAATAGTAGTAATATAAAAGCTATATTTTTTCTATGCATTTTTTAAAATGTGAGCACAACTAATTTCTAAAGTGACTGCAGGTGTGGCTTATTAATGTGCTCATTATGTGATCGTTGCACAGGTGTGCTACTAGCTGGTCATTGGAAAAACCTCTGAAATGTGCAGGTTCACTTTAAATATAACATGTGGCAGGTAGTGTGAAGTATGGATTTGAGGAAGGATGGTTTCACTTTGATAGTTAAAGTATGTTTTCACAATGATGGATTTTGTTTGTAAGTAGTACACTGTGGTATTACTTTGTTTGTACTTTACTTTGTGAACATTGGAAAAAAATAATCAATTTACTTTTTCGTTTGTAAAACAACAGAATATTTCTAGACCCAAATGCTGTAAAACAATATATAAAATATAAAAATCTTCACTTTTAAAAGGGTGTAAAGGCTTTTCATTTAATTTCCTTACTCAACACTGTGTAACTGACATTCCTCAAGCTGAAGCAGTCTGATGTAATGTAAACTGGTCACTGGTCAGCACACTGGTCCCACATTCCTCTCGGCCCTGTGTAAACCATCTAACACATTTGGAGAGGCAGGAGCCAAGAACTGCAGTATTAAATAGTTCTGGATATATTTGACTTGCACGCTAATGTTGGCAGCGAAGTGGAAGTGTTGAGCTGAGAAATTATTCAGAGAACAGAAAATCCCCTGACAAGTCCCAATTGGATTATTACCAGGAAACTGCAGATTGCCATCTTCAGAGCTGGTGGGAGGCACCATCAAGTTATTTCCTGGAATGAATTTAGCGGCTAAACCGAAAATACTCCATTAAACAGCTCAGCAATCAAAAAAAAATAAGTTACTTATCTTAGTCTTAACAGCAGAGGATGTAAAATTCTTGTTTCCATGTGTAGACTTTCACCACTACTTGATTTCCACTAAAACATGCTTTACTTTTTTTTCATACTGACTGTGCTGAGTCACCACTTTTCATCCTGTCTAACTAGTCAGCAGTTTTTTAAAAAAATCAAATACTATCTGGTGCAGATTTATATCACAATGAATCAAATAAAAAGAAGATGCAACAAGTGTTCATGGAGTTCTGTGTATTGAAAATATTGTGAATTTTTATTTCAGAATAGAATACAGTTGAAATTTGACATTAGCGTTCTGACCGACAACCTTTTGATCATCCTCGTCGTTAGGAGACTGTTGATTTTGGCGCTGTGGGCAGCAGGAGTTGTTTGCATGGCTTGGGATATTTTCTGGTTTGGGTAAGTGCTCTAATATTCCTCATGACAGCACCTTTTGTTGGGAGGTTTTTAGATGCAGTGATGACTGTCAGGCTCTGTATTAACACCAGGTGCTTTACTTTCTACCAGCTTCTTTGAAAATTAACCTCTGTCCTCTATGTGCATTTACAGCACGTTGATGTTATCATGCTAACATTTAAGGACAGAATTAAAAACAACGCTTCACCTGGTGCTTCAGCCTGTAAACATGGACCTCAGATTTCTTTTGCCTTTTTGTCTTCACTAACGGGACGTGAAGAAGATCAGGAATGGATGCAAGTCATAAGGCATTGGGTTGTATCCTGACTCCTGGGGAAAACATAAATAGATGCTCCAATTTCATATATTATACTGCCAGAGTGCAAAAAAATAGTTCAGGTTTTTTTGTCAATAAGGAAAAAAAGAACCAAAATAAATACATAAATAAGATCATTTAAGCATTCCGCACACTAGAATTTAAGATGAGCGTTAACATCGATGCACCTGAAATTTAGCAATGACAATCAGCTTTTGTGGGACATCAAAGGGAAACCAGACCCCCGTCTCAGAAATCACCACGGCAACAGTTCTGATGATCCAAAAGCGCATAGCTCCACAGTTACGTTACAAAAATAGACACAGTTCTGCCGTTAGAGTCACCGATAAAACACCTCACCACAACACCGACTACAGTATATCACCATGCATGGGTGGCATGTTTGTTTTGTAACACCAGAACTGTCACATGACACACGGCTGCTACATCGACCAATGAGATCTCTGCTGCAGAGGTTTCTGGACAAAAGAGAGACACGTGGGGTAAAAGAGGTAGCGAAGCCACGGATGCCACAATGTTAAAAAACTTCCACAATGATGTTGAGTGAAGAAGCAATATTGATGTCAGTGTGCTCTAGTGGACCATTGACGTGGTTAGAAATGTGTTGACAATTGGCACGCTCTTGGCACTATGATATATTCATTAAAAAACAACAAAAAAAAGATTTAATTTACATTTATTATTGTGATTAATGTTGAACGGCAGTTTTAATTTAGTGATAAATGCGTCAATCATCTTGTCTTGGGAAACGCTATTGAATTATTACACAGTTCATGTTATTCTTTGACTTTTCTACATATTTGGTTTGGGCAAAACTCTGCATAACTCTGTTGTCAGTATACTCAGGTCATATGAAGGTCTGTGTTCTCCCGCTCTTCCATCATGTGCCATATTTCATTAAAACCAAACAACTTCTTTTTTTTTTAAACAAAACATAATGTAAACTCTCATCCCTTCTTCTCCCCTAGATCTTAAAGCGCTCAAAAAGTGAATTGACCTTATATAAGAATCAGTTTCCAACCAAATCAGTTGAAACATTGTTACTCTTTAAACTCAGTGCCTCATGTCTATTTTGATTAATAATTGAGTAATACTTACATAAAGATGATCGGCTACATGACTGACCTTGCATGAAGAATGCACACCAATGTGGCAAAAAACAGCGGAAGATTAAGTTGACTTAAAAGAATTTATCTACTTCAGATCTAAAACATCTTTGCAAGACGTTGGCCTGACTGAACAGCAGAACCCAAGAGCTTAGCAAGATGTCCATTTTGAACAATTTGTTAAGTTACAGCTACAAAAAAAACCACAAAATAACAAGCAAAATGTGGTCAAGGCCCTCATGGAGATGACTTTTATCCTCAGTGGATGAGAAATGTATCGCTGTCAAAGGACTGTGAAGCTTCTTCTGTTTCGGTTGTTTCGCCTTCTGACCACACATCGTCTATCTTAGCCACTCCGGTGGCTTCCGTCTCCGGTGCGCTGTGATCGGGCCAGGACCAGCTCATGGGACACCCTTTTGCAGTCTTTGGCCAGGCCCAAAAAGCACATGGCGTCGATGAAACAAGTGGTAATGTTCAACTTGCAGCCAAACTCGCTGGTTGCATAGTCAAAGGGGAATGTGTGGTGAAAGTTGTGGAATCCCTCACCTGTGGGGAACAAGAAAGAGCAGTGAGTAAATCATGATAAATGCTACTAATACTGCATGATGGGTACTAGAAAATAGGACAAAGGGTGATAAATAAGTGATATCAACAAAAGTGGCTACTTCTGTGATTGTAAGCAATGACCCATTTAGCTCATCCTGATTAAATCCACTAACGAGTTCGTGTTCTTGGTCCTGTCTAGAGCTACTGCTTGGTTTGTCCATTCATGAAGAGAAGAGCCGCATTGTAAGGTAACAAAAACAAAACTAGTCCTATTTCCAGGTGATTATACACTAGGGGTGGGTATTTGCAAGGACTAAGACAGATATCGCGATACTTGACTCGCAATACAATTCATTATTACGATATTGTAATATATTGCAATATTCTACATAGATCACGAAGAAATTTAAAATGAAGCTTAAAATACAAGTTGTATGTATGTACAGCACATATATATATATATAGATATATATATAGATAGATAGATAGATATAGATATAGATATATACATATATTTGGATTGTCAAAGTTACCGTATTTACACTGATTTTATTTTATTTTTTTTATTTTATTTTATTTTTTATTTAACTTGTAATTTCAACGTGCGGAAGTCATTCTGGATTTACAATCAGCCCAAAACATGACTTTTTTTCCCAGGGAAAAAAAACAATATTGAGAAATTAAAAGTCAATATTATATCAGAAGAAAAAGTATTTTCCCACTTCTATTGAACACAATAGAAAACATACTTATTTAACATTATATTCCTTTTGTGCCACTAGATCTCCATTAATGTTACACACTGTTCCTTAAATGTCTCACCAACCTCTGCAGAAGCCTCCAGTATGGTTCAGTTTGAACACAAACACCAATGAGTAATTTGAGCTGTGAGGTGATATAATATAGTTTTGTAGTGGCCACATTTAGAATTGCAGGATTGTTCAACACCACTGGTCCAAAGAGACTTTCTCCCAAACACAGTCAGTAAAAAATAAATTATTTCACAGCTGTCATGTGCATCTGGAGTCAGTTGGCCAAGCTTTTATGAAATCCAGTTCCATAAGTCTTTTATATAGCAGCTGTATTTCTAGAAAATAAAGTATGAGGACAACTTGGTTCGTCCCTCCCCCCTACCATGGTGCAGAGCTTTTGAAAAGTTGAGTCAAAAAGGGACATCCAGTATAGATGGATATAGATCTCGTGACAACAACAACACACCCTACATAAACAAGATGGCAATGGCGATAGTGCCCCTTTTAAGCTGTCTGACTGTCTATTTGTCTGTATTTTTTGTATTTTTGTCATTTTTAACAAACAAGAACGTTGTTATCCAGTTTATTGTAACTGTGGATAAGATTGTGTTTGTCAGACTGTGTTGTATGACAGCGTAACTGCATGACAACCAGCACTAGATTAGCATTTCTAAGAGTATGAGGGCAAACCCCTGCATAGATTAATATATGTATGAATACAATAACTTGTGTATTCGCTCTTGATAATCTCGCTGAAATGGTAAAAGAGCCTGAAAATTTGTTTTATGATATTCCGAACCATTCTCTGAGTGAAAATAAAGGCATTTTGTCTAAAAGTGGCACTTCCCTGACAACCTTGAATCTAATCTAAGTTCCAGTCAGTGATCTCTTGATCTTTCCTTTTGTTACAATGAGAACACATGTGCGCACATGTGTCACATGTTCTTCGTACCTATAGCGCTGAACGTGACAAACTTGTTCTCCCTGGGGTTGATGTTCTTGTCATAGGGCCTGTTCCCCCACATGTGAGCCGCGCTGTTGACCAGCCAGGTGGCGTTCAGGACCAGGGTGTACCTCAGCAGAGCCGGGATGAAGTAGGCCACCCACAGTGACTCCCCCCACAGGTACCAAGGCACGAACATGGGGACGAAGAAGCACATGAGCAGCACAGACAGCTTGTAATACCTGAGGAGGAAGTGAAACATAAACACTTTCAGTATGCTCTGCTTGTCAGGCATGGGATTGTCATGCTCTAACTTTTCTTAACATGTCAGTTTTTATTGAGGCCAACCTTAAGTAAATCCCAGCATGTACTAAAGATATGTCAGTAGTTGTCACCTTGTTAAACCAGAATGACTACAGACAGTCTGCAGCAGCAGCAGGTGGAAAAGTTCCATTTTGATTTCTTTGCTCTATATTTATATTTGACATAATCAGAAAATAAAATAACAAAGACAGCTTCCCATCCAAAGGAGTAAAGTGCATCTTTTTTTGGATTAAATACAAGAAGTGCAAAATCAATCATTGACTAAAGATACTTACTTCCTTTGAAACATTACGACTTTGTCAGCCGTCAGGTCACTGAGTTCCAGCTTGCGTCCTTTCTCAATGACGTCGGGGTGTTTGCGCACCAGCAGCCAGCCGATGTGAGCAAAGAAGAAGCCCCGCACGGCGTTGTGAGGGTCAGCATCTGTCTCCGAATATTTGTGGTGAACCCTGTGGTCTCGAGCCCACTCAAAGATATCATTCTGTGGGTTCAAGTGAAGACTTAGATTACATGCACTGCAGACACAACACGGTACTTACGCAGTCCTGACAACTGCTATTATATCTACGATAAGTGTGTGCTCGTGTGACTGCTGATCAGTTTTAGGTACCTGAAATGCCATGGAGTTAGCAACGCCAAGAAAAATCCTTAGAGGTAATGTGGCCTTGTAAGATCTGTGACTCCACAGACGATGAGCTCCTGCAGTTACTCCTAAAGCACTTATCAAAAAACAAAGTACGGCTGTGGAGAGAAATGAAACAACACATTAATATGACTAATTAAAATACTGCACACTGCAACGTCTATAGTATGCACTAGAGAGTTTATCGCCCACATAAAAAGAAAAACTGTCTTTCAAAGCCTCTTTTTTGTCAGTAAATCAAAATGATCATCACAATACAACCTAATGACAACATGAACATATCACCCATTCATTCTTTGACTTTGACTAAACTGGTTTGTACTTGTTTTATAATATCTTCAGTCATCATGAGGGAAGGAAGCAAGGCATGTTACATCACATCAGCTGATGACTGGATGGATAAAAAAAACATTTGATGATTGCATGTATAAATCAAGTGCAGCATCTGTGGTTTTGAATCACGAGAAATGAATGAATTTGAGTGCAGATTCTGTAATTCCTAGTTGATCTCTGTTGTTAATAAGCACACATTGCACAGTTTTTGCTGTGACATTAAATCTCGGGTGATATATGGCCTGATCTTTAATCCCACCACATGCAGAATACTGGGAGGAGCATGCACAGATCTGTACAGACACTTTTTTTTTTTGCATGCAGCAGCGGTGACATAACAGCTTGGGTAAAATACTGTACGTGCTCCACCAAAGAGGTTGCAGAAGCACTGTAACAGGTAGCGTTACTTACACCAGAGCAAGGTCAAAGTAGATGCTGAAGGGATAAGGAACAGGCTGTACACGGCACCTATATGCAAAAGAGTCATCGAAAATACATTTCTCCATACGATGATCCTGGGAGGCTTGGGGCCCTCTCTCTCTTTGTATGTGTGATCAAACGCGTCTTCTCTGGCAGCTTCTGGAGGAACATTTCCGTTGCTCGTCTGGTGCTTCTCATTCTCCAACGCCTCCGCCTCCGTCATCGTGGCTGCGGGTTGGTGATGCTCTGAAGCGGTGGAGAAAACGAGAGAAATCTCTAATATCCGTGTTTTCGTGACAAGAAAACGACACGCGGGCTAAAAACACGGTGAATGTGTGTTTTTTTGTGTTGTTGTTGCGCTAGCTAGGCCGGTAAACTAGCTGGTGAGGAATAGGACTGTTAATGTAAACGATGATGCTGACATAATGTTACATGTGCAGCGTTGCGTAACACTCCTTAGCATCACCTGTGGAAACGGAAAGAAAAATAACTCACCAAAGAGACGCAGACGAGTGGAAAAAGGTGAAGCTGTTGACGGTATTAGCCAAAAACTACTGTAACCCAGAAAGAGAGAGTGATTGTTGGATACGCAGTAAACGCATCAATATGAGCTGGAGTTCGAGGTGAAACTGACCAATCAGCGCTCAGATGCCGCCTCAAGCTCGGGCTCTGATTGGCTGTCTGTTTATCTGCTGTTCACCTTTTATTCTTCCTCTGGCCAGATGTATTTAGCTCCTCTGGAGGGCAGCCGCTACTGTCTAGACATGTAATGAGTTAGCCGCACACATATATTTCCTTTCACGCGTGGATGAAGACTATCCGGAGTGGTACGAGCGGAGTGACGACGTGTGAATGCCAGTTACTGTACAGCTACAGCTACAGCGATGCTTCAGCTGTCACGTCATCTGCACCGCACCCCCCCTCCAAAAAAAAAAAAAAAAAAAAAAAAATCCTTAATTCACATAATAGGAAAATAATAAACTACTACGTTGAAAATAAAGTTAATCCACCAATATGTGCAAACTCTTTGATAAGAAGGATATATTTAATACTAAAATATAATTATAGTTGTTACCTATGAATTTACTGTTTTACAAAAAAGCAGAAAAAATTGATATTGATTGAGATGCCAGTTTACAGAAAATTTTGAAAAAAAATTACCGTTATTTACTGTTATTGGTGAACAGAAAAAAAAACTTGGTTTCGTGGATGTCTGTTATTCTTGATTCATTTCTGACTTATCCGGGATTTCCAGTATTCTGGCTCTAATTTGGGTATAAAAAGGTAAATTTGGTTTAAATTCTTCATGTTTGTTCACAATGCTGAAGCATAGGGAAATCAGTGTGAGAGAAAGAGTTTGAATCAAAGCATGATATGATGATTATGATGCTGGGTGGTCTTTGAGACAGATGTGGCAGGTGATCGAAGAAATCTGATAAGCACTAAAAATCAAATATAATTTTAGGATATTCGATTTAACCTCCTAGCGTCCACATGAACATTCTGGCTTGTCTATATCATGATACTTATTCTGTTTAGATATTTCTTCTCAAAAACTACATCATGTCAAAAGATGGTACTTAGTTTTATACTTATCAGATCCAAATAATTACAAATTATCAAAAATTAAACATTAAAAATACATACCAAAAAGGAGCTTGGGGATAAGGCATGTAAACGGCTACAAATACATTTCACAGCATCCACATTAAATAAGTAGGCCCTTGACAATGAGCGCTCATCCTCATGACCCACATTTAAAGACGTTTTGTCTCCATCTAGTGGAGAGAGATAGTAGTACAGAAATCAACATGGCCTCATGTCTTGCACACAAGCCTAATGTTTATTTAAACGCCAGGTTTTGGGACAAAAACAGCTAAAAAACGTATTTATTAAATTAAAAAAAAAACAATGTCACCAACTAACACTCTATTTGCAGCATCCCGATGACGTCATCAGCAGGCGCCTGTATTTACTTCTGGTCCAGAAGCTGCAATGGAGGTAAACAGGGATGAGGCGGAGCGCTGCATTGATATTGCGACTGCGGCGTTAACCAACGACCAGCCGGAGAAGGCGCAGAGATTCCTGGAAAAAGCGCAGAGACTCTTCCCGACAGAGAAAGCGAAGGGTGAGTTAAAATGGCCGAGCCGTGAGTGAGACAGTGGGCTGCTTCAGCTGTGGAGCATCATCACCTGCAGCACCACCTGCATCCCGGATGAGCTCTGCAGCGCACATAGCCAGGGCCTTCAGTAGCTAGTGAGCTTTGCCATAATGTCACTTCACGTCAAATCAAAGTATTATTGTAGCTATGTGTATGAATTATGATGTACACCTGCTGAAATAGAGCTAATGGTGTCCGCTGTCTTAGCAGGTGCGTCTCCATTGGATAGCTAAACCTAGAAAGTGATCCCTGGATCCCAGAGAGACAGTATGTGTGATATTCTATGTATCAAGAGGTACTGTAATACACATATACAGTACATAGCAGCAAAATATAGAAAAATGAGAAATACAATAATGTACTGTATATAAATATGAATATGTAGGTGCAATGCCTGTATGTATGTCATGACACACAATAGCATTATATGAAATGCATTGTGCACACATGTACACACATACTTATACAGTACATCACAGATTATCCTGTGTATGGTACAAAATGTTGAGTTTATCTGACCTTTCTGTCTGAGCCAAATGTCTCCTGAAAACACTTTACTTAATGTCATACTGATATGCATTTTTTTTCAATACATGATAATTGGGTGGATGCTGGCACTGTGCACAGTAACTTAAATTGTACATATATATACAGTAGATTTAAGACATTGTAGCATTATTGTCTAGCGCTATGTTTTTTGGGGCATATCTCAGCTTATATGATTTATCTAGCTGAGTTTTAAAAGTCTTGAATGCAGCACTAGTCATCCTGTGAATACTTTGCTCCCATCCATCCATCCATCCATCCATTATCTCCCGCTCATCCTCATAGGGTCGCCCAGCTGTCTTAGGGCGGAAGGCAGGGTACACCCTGGACAAGTCGCCACCTCATCGCAGGGCACATAGAGACAGACAACCACTCACGCTCACATTCACGGTCAATTTAAATTAGCCAATTAACCTAATCCCCATACATGTTTATGGATGGTGGGAGGAAGCCGGAGTACCCAGAGAGAACCCACGCAGACATGGGGAGAACATGCAAACTCCACACAGAAAGGCCCCGGGCCGGAAATCAAAGCCCCTACTTTGCTCCCATTGCCTATAATATCTACATATGAAACCCAAATGGGTAGCAAAATCACAGATTACCATGAGATTCCTAAAAGGCCCCACAGTTTCTACTTTGACAGTATTATAGTAAGGCTGCTATGTAACTATCATACTAATCTAATAAGCTAAAAAACATTGTTTGTGATTGAGGTTCTGTCACAGTATAATGTGTTAAAACTTAATGCAGGGAGTTCAAGTGTCACCCTTCAGCTGTGTATTTTCAGCCGCTCTTGTCTGAATACTTTTAATATTCATGTGCTGTTATTGTTTCCCCTTAGTGCTGCTGGAGCTGATAGCAAAGAATGGGTTTACACCTAGACCAGGCAGTCACTCAGACTTCAGTGAGGTCCCGGGGCCTCGGCAGCGGCAGACCAACAATGAAGATACCAGACCTGAAGAAAAGCCTTCGGAAACCTCGAAACCCTACACGGCAGAACAGCTAGATGCTGTGAGAAGGTAAGGCTGATAATCAAGTGAATCTGCTATGAACCCCATAGGTTTATTGACATATTTCCAGCTAAGAACGCAACACTGACAGTCATGTGTTCTCTGCACAGGATAAAACAATGTAAAAACTTCTATGAAATTCTTGGGGTCCAGGCTGACGCCTCTGAGGATGAACTCAAAAGATCATATAGGAAACTTGCTTTGAAATTCCATCCAGACAAGAATCACGCTCCAGGTGCTACTGAGGCATTTAAAGGTAACATTTTAGTGTCATGTAGAAAGCCTAAGGTGTCTTATAGCTCTTCTGTTTGATGCTCAAGATTTTTTAAAACTTTCTTACAGCCATTGGGAATGCGTATGCTGTTCTGAGCAATGCCGGCAAAAGACGTCAGTATGATCAGTGTGGAGAAGAGAGGAGGCATCCTTCAAGACACGGCCCAGACAATGGAAACTTTGAGCCAGATATTTCACCTGAAGACCTCTTTAACATGTTCTTTGGAGGAGGTTACCCATCAAGTTAGTGCCACTGCTTTGTGTTTTAATTTGTGACATACTTTGTTTTCACTGTAACACTATTTTGTGCTACATTAATCTAGGTAATGCTAATGTGTACTCTAATGGACGGATGCGTTACCAAAGGCGAGAAAGAAGAGAGCGACCACGGGATGTGAGTTATTAGGGCTCCTGAATATTTGCAAATGACGTAAAGTTATTGTTTAACAGCAGAGGGCGACCTTGAGTCATTTGTTATTTTACATTTTGAGGTACATTAAGGAAAAGTTCTTTCAAAGGTTTTAAATGTAATGTTTTCTTTGCAGGGGGGGCTTGCTCTCTTCGTGCAGGTCATGCCCATCCTCATCCTGGTTATTGTGTCGGCCCTCAGTCAGATCATGGTCAACAGCCCCTCCTACAGCCTCAGCTTCAGGCCGTGAGTATGACCCCCTGCTCTGAACACCTGCCTAAGAAGGATGTTAAGTAAGATATGTTGTTCTGCAAAATTCCACCAGATTTAGACAAGATTATCATCATAATCCCAACCAAATCCCAAAGTGTAGTTCATAATTGTTACTTTCTTGCTGTTTTTGGTGCAAGCCAGAGAGCAAAGAATTCTGGTTTGAAATGTCACTGATTTATAGATTAACAAGCCCAAAAGTAGATTTGATCTCATAGCATTCACAGTTGTGTTCCTTCTTAAGACAGATCCATGGCGTTGCCAGGAATACTGGCTCCATTTGTCTGGCCTCTCTTAATGCTGTCGGCCTCAGTGTTACAGAAGCCGTTTATCATCCACGAGTCATGTTAAAAGAGACAGACGGTGCCAGATCTGTTCGCTCATGACATCTCTCCCACACTTTCGTCCTATCTCCATGCAGTTCAGCGGGTTACACGCAGAAGAGGCTGACTGAGAACCTGAAGGTGCCGTATTATGTGGGGGAGCAGTTCTCCAGAGAGTACACTGGACTGAATTTGAAGAACTTTGAGCGGACGGTGGAGGACGATTATGTTTCCAACCTTCGCAACAATTGCTGGAAGGAGAAACAGCAGAGTATGTTTGCCAAGAAAACGACACATTTCTTATTGATTGTTGTTTCTGCCGTTATCAGTACTGGGAAAATTCTTTTTTTTTCAATAACTTTCTTTATTGGGCGCAAATTTCACAGGTAACATGACAATGCAATGTGACACAAGACTCCCAGTCCGTTTTTTTCCCACATTATGTCCCTCCCACAAACCCACCCCATTGGAAATTCGCAGTGCGACACATGAACAAAACACCCACACAAGCATAGATCTGACAAATAACAAATTAACCAACCAGATCAGAACAGAACAAATTTGTCGCTTTAGCTCAGGATCGAGAGTAAATAATGGATCAACCAGAGTTTCCGGGGGTCGACTAGGGTTTAGGGTACGGGTGCCAAATATACGGCCAGAGAGCCACAACCGGCCCAGTAAAGGGTCCAGTCCGGCCCCCTGCATGACTGTCTACTTCCAGTGTTTTAGTAAAATTACGTACAAGCAATGTTTCAAAACAGTCAAGCAAGGGGTTTTCCAAGAAAAATGGACCACTTTCTTCAGTGACATAAACAGGAATCCAGTGTGCTTGGTGTGATAAAAACACACAAGATTAAATAAATTATTTGTCAGCAGGTTTGAGGAAACAGCGGTCTGTTTTTAGCTGTGACCAGGGAAATCAGTAATGCATTTCAGGCTGATTATTAATTAACTTTTCAGAATGAAATTGTTGAATATTTGGGCTGAATGTGGCCCATGAACTTAAATGACTTTGACACCCCTGGTTTATTGGATGTGAGTTCCATATCCACCCATGCAGGGTGTTCTAGTACTGGGAAAATGATTAAAGACATTCTCATTTTTATTCCTCCTAATGTATCTTTAATTGTTGTTTCCTGCAGAGGAAGGCATGCTTTACAGGGCTCGCTATTTTGGAGACACTGATCTGTACCAAAGAGCTCAGAGGGCTCGCACGCCGAGCTGCGCCAAGCTGTCCGAGATCACGGCTTCGTTACACGGTTGATGCTGCTTCCATCGTTAAAAGCAAGTTCTCAACATATTCCTCTTTATGAACACAGTGTGTTGTGACTACCTGCATGTTTTTTTTTGTCATTTCACAATTTTTTTTTGTCTTCTGTCCCCAGGTTTCCAGAATGAACACTAAAGATTATTGGCTGTAAATAGACGCTTAGAACTATCTGGAGGCTGACCATTACTCAAAAAGCAAAACGAACAACCCAGCACCAATCTGCAACAAATGGACAAAACAAACTGGTTTGAGCCCATTTCTGTGGAATTTTAGTATGTGAAATTAAAATATGTTTTGAAATGTTGGAGACACTTAAAATAGCCTGTCCTCCTGACAATATAGGAGTATGGAAATCCTCTAAGCCCCAGGTTTGAATGGGAGCCATGCTGGCAGAGGTCACTTCATGTGAGAGAATGAGAATGCTGTATGAAACCAGAACGCAGTGAGGTTAGATATAGTCGAACGGATGTTATTTATGTAGCAGTTTATTAGATACCACACTGAACACTTCCTCTTTCATTTTACACAGTCAGTGAACTCATCTCCTCTGCTGATTTGACTCCAAATGCACATTCTGAAACTATGCAGCAATAATGTAAAGTCTCTGATGAATATACACTCATGTCTAAGGTTTGTTAGACACTTGAACATCTGAGATTCATCTTCTGCTGTGTGTGCATATGTGTGTGTGGTAGCAATTAGGAAATGTCCCTTTATACTTTTCCTCTATTATTGAATTAAGGATATAATTATATGCTGTCACTTCACAGTAAAAGCCAAGAGAACAAGAGCTGTGCCTACCCTCACAGTGGGACTTTTAACAGGTTTCAATATCTGTGATGAACATTATCCTCAAAAAGCAATTTTTGTCACACCGTATATGTAATCAGTTTGCTATTTCTTTTGTATTATTTATTTAAAAAAACAATACAGAGCTTGCTCACTTTTTCCACCATGTTTTTACTCCCAGATGAAAATAAATATGGATGCTTAAAACGTGTTGGCTGTGACTCATCGCTCAGAGCGGACAAAGCATAGAACATACAAGCAGAAGCTCAGTCAGCACATTCAGCATTCAGTGTGCTGGATACTGGGATCAGGATACGTGACTGAGTGCACGTTCACATTTTGGGGGATGTGCAGCATGTGCCCAGCAGGAACTGCAGCTTCCGTCTTTCACCACAAAGACGGCACCGCTGCTTTCTAATTTAGATTGGCCAGAAATCTGAGATTTATACTTTAACTTTATTTAAAACTTGAACATGTTGTGGATGATAAAGCTGAACATTATTCGTTATGGAAACAGGTGTTTGAGTGTTCTGCTATAGGTTGTAAAGTCATACCTTTATATATGATTTATATATGAAATATGAATATGTATGTAAGCCTGCAAATAGTTTCATGAAATGAGACAACAGGAGAATTACTGAAAAAATAATTTATTTACAGACATTAAAGTACAAAAAAAACAGTGCAATGTTATGAGCATTTGAATGTCAAATAAATAAAGTTGAAAGCAGGAAAGGTCAGCATAGGTACAAGATCAAGTTACATTTGAAATCATAGCTGCAGCTTGCACATAAAATGCACAATGCAAATGCTGGTAAGCATTGTCCCTATGTGGCTTGCTTGGTGTACAATTCATTACAATTAATGTCCATGTATAAAAAGAAAAAAAAAACAATGGTCTTCAATGACTATACTAATCATATAGCTAGCTGCCGTTGTATGTTTCAATAGAAACTGAGGTACGTGCTTTAATACTTGCAAAATGCCTATTTACCACATATATTATGATGGTGACACATTGTATTGTGAAAAGCAACACCTGCTCCAAGTACCATAAATTCCCTTACAGTGGGAACAATAGGCTTCAGAAGGCATCATATACATGTAGTTATAGTACTGAGGATCTTCTGTGAGCTCAACTGGGTGTTTTTAATAAAGAAAACACAGACACTGAAAGTCACTCACATTTCAACATTCCTCAATAAGCAGTTCTTCAGAACAATACAGTTTCTTCTTGATTACTCGGAAACCAGTGCTGAGTTTAATAGCTTGTCTCACTACTGGAGTGGAAGGAGACTTTGTGCTAAAAAGTCCTTGGATCTTGGGCCACAGCCCACCAGACTCCAGCCTCAACACGAGAGTCAGCTGAAAGGTGGGGACAAGGTAGGGGTCCACAGACAGCTGGGCCATACTCTCACAGACAGCCCCTTGCTCCACACAAAGGTCAATGAGGGCCCCTCTCAAGCCGCAGGGCTCGCTAGCTGCCAGGTGAAGGAGCTCCTGTCCGATGTGCTCCAAGAGTTTCTCGGGAATGAGCAGTTTGGTACACCGTAAGGCGCAGTCCAAGTCTTTGGCTTCTCTCAGGCTTCCAGCAATAAGATCCACTACTTCTTTCAGAAGGGTCTCCTCCACTGGATCGTAAAACAGGTCGTCATTATAGGGAGACAGGTCACCGGAGACATCTGACCCTGTTGACGAGACACACAGGGTTAGAACTGGCTCAATGAACAAAAAGGAAAGACTAATTTACTCGTAATAAAGTGTTTGTGAAGCGTGGTTTACCTGAGTCTGACAGATCACTCCTGCTGCCATTGTTGGACCCCGACTCAATGCTGCTGCTGTTGGCAGATGTGCTGAAATCTGCCAGTCTTTGCACCAGTTTACCCCAGGACAGCCTCCTGGGACTGCTGTCCACTGGAGAAGGAGGTGAGCTGCTATCAGTGGGTGCAGAGAGGGCAGGCATGGTGGTCCAGTATTCAACAGTGTCAGCTGTCTCTGTGGTCAGCTGTTCAAGAGGAGGCATAAAACAACAGATAAGCACTCAAACTCAACGAAAACACATTAAATATAGTTAATTAACAACCTGACATAAGTAACAGGCGGCAGAGGTATAGCTTGTTAAGGTATGTATGAACAGGACAAATTGACAGGAAGAATACCTTTTGTTTAACTAGTGGCCGTTTAACTGTTTAAATTAGCTAACAGGCGAGCAAAACTTGGTATTTGTAAGATAGTACTTACAGTTTGATTGACAACGGTGCAGTTCAAGTCCGTTGTCGACGTTATATACGCTTTTTCAAATGGTTATTGTCTGCAAAAACAACCATCTGTAAACTCCTTCCACCGACACTTCCTCATTCACACACCAGCTGCCGAGCTCTGCGGTTTGTCCTGCAACAATGCTTATATAGGGGACGGTTAGGCCACGCCCATTCATATCTAGCCGGCCAATCAAAAAGAGAGGCACGGCACAAGAGCTGTTTCTTGCCTGGTAACATGCCAGCAGAGAAGAGAGACAAACAGCAGCAGGGGGAGGAGGAGGAGGAGGAGGAAGTAGAGGAGGAGGGTTGTGGTGATGAATAGCAGACCCCACTGTTGTGGAAATATACAGGGACTTGCCTGGACTTGCAAGAATCATATTATACTGTATTCCTTTGTTAAATATTCCCCCTAAACATAAATAAATAGCTTTGCTGCATGTGCATGCAGAGTATTAACAGTATTGAACAAAGTCCATGCAAGGCAGACTGGGCTCTGCTGGTTGAGTGTTGCAGTGCACATTACGTCACCTGTTTTTGCTCAAGCATTACATCAGAATTTTTCATCTGCCATACTGAGGTGTGAAAACAACACACAATCAGCTGCATAATACAATACTGGTAACATAATAATATGCTAATAAACATGTCTTATATCCAATGATGTGTCCTACATTTGCCTTTAAATGGAACAATAATACAAATAATAGTAATAAAAATAAAAAAGGCAGAGCTTTAAGAATGCACCAGAAGGATAGCTAACACAGTACAGCATTACTGTCACAAAATATGTTCTGGTGCTTCACTGCATACAAAACACTGCATGGGAATTAAATTAAGATAAATAGAGAGTTCATTTGTTAGAGCCTTATGGTTGCAGCACTAGAAGAAGAGAAAGTCTACTGCTGTATTTCAGTCAAACAGGGCTGTACTGTACAATGTTTGCTTTAGGTTTGTTTTGGAAAGCAGCCAGATATACACTGTGCTGCTGCACGTGAGTGGGACGGACTGTACTTTTATTTCACAGAGGAACTGAAAGACATAAGCACATGTAGGCACAGTATGTTCTGAGGGGGGTGTTATGAATCAAGAGTCATAATCACAGACAGAGAAAAAGATGTTTGTTTCTTCTTCATACCCACAAATGCAGACTTAAATGCCTCAGTAGCTGATGTAAAAAAAAAATGTTTCCAACTTCCCAGAAAATGTTCCAAAAACTATGAGCAAACAACTTGTAAAATAAATTCTTGGAAAGTGTGCTGTGCAAACTTTTGAACCATGCTGGAGGTGTGTCTTGTAATGTTCAGGGCCGTCCTTCAGACATTTAAAACCCAGAACAGTACATCCTGTACACTCCCACCCCTCATTTGTATGAAAACATTCACTCACTGAGCAAAACACCAAGACTGGCACGTTTTTTAGTTATTCATCTACATTTTTAAATTGACTCTGGGTGGCAGATTAAGGATAAAAAATAAAACACCAAGTAAACAAACAGTACAAGGAATGTCCAAGCATATCTTTATTTATAAGCTCTCTTTGTTTTGCACCAGGTGCTGTTGGAGGGGCAGACGGAGAAGGCAGCAGATTTATGAGTTACATTGCAGCCATCTGGAAACATAATGCCTCACTTCAAGATATTTATTACATAACGAAAGATAATATTTCTCTGAATCGCAAGGCGAGGAGCAGATCATAATGCCAAAACACCTTTATTAGCCTAAACCAGTTGAAAAATAAATTACAACATTGTGAATTGATCAGTAAGTAACAAGAATATTTTGTTTACAGATGTTTATTATAGTATGCTTGGTAAAATGTAACAACTTGTTTTATAAAAAGGAAACCATGCTCATAAACATTTATTAAATAATAAATCTCACATTCAGTATCTCTAAATAATATTTCACACATTTATGACATAGGATAAAACCATAAAGAAGGAATATAATTTATGAACTGCAATAAACCCTCTTTTATTTGGCTGATTTACTAACCAAAGGCATCTGGGTCTCTTTTTTAAGAAGGTGTGAATCCCAATAGCTGCTCAATTGGTTTGTACCGCCACTCATCTGCTTCCAGCTCCTCCACCAAACTCGCAAGTTTCTCCATTCGAGACACTTGCTGATCTGCAAGAACACATAATTGTTGCTTTATTATTAATATACCTAGTCTTCATGAATAAACCAACACATTTTGCATATAGAGATTTACTGACTTACCATGTTTGACCTGCTTAAGTGTGGAGGCAACTTGGTAGCTGAAAACAGACTCGCACAGAAATCTATCAGAGCCATCTAAACACAAAAAAGAAAAGATGTTAATTGTCTTGGTGTACATAGTTCATTAGCCTTTTAGCTACTCCAGTAAGAGAAGGTCAGGTTGAATATTCTGTAGTTGTCAGGAAAAGCTTGAGTCATAAATCAGGGTAGAATATAAATGAAAAAAAAAGCTATTAGTTTTCAAGTTGTGACTGTTTTAGCTGTTTGTTTTTGTTGTGGGCTTTTCATTTCGATGATGCAAGAGAGAAGCAAGGGGGTCTTTTTTCATTTTATGAATATGGAAATATTCTCAGAACAGTTGCACAATTTGTCAGAGCTTTTCATTTACATGTAAATTTCCATGCACAATACTTTATTGCATGAGGGGCACAAACAGCCTAGGACTAACCTGGCACAATGCTTTCCTAATATAGATAGCCTACAACCAAATGAACCTACAGTGTGCTGCAAAACAGTCTCATTACATGATTCCCATATTCCCAGCCTTGCTAAAAGGAGATAGTCAGGTGCCTTTATCTGTGTTTAGGTGTATCTTACCTTCCATCATTTCACCTGCACCTTTTGGATATGTGTACAAGACTTTCCTAGGGGGAATGAGCTCTGAAGCACTGAATCCAGATCCAGTCACCGAGCTGCCGCTCACACCTCCAGCAGAAGAGGACGATGAGGACGCAGCCATTGCCTTAGCAAACTTTGAAAACACACACAATAGAAAACATGTTGTACTGTGTTTACTGTCATCATAAACATCTGTGAAACACAAGCATTAGAGTCTTAGTTACCAGAGTCAGACCAGCCGGGGAAAGCTTAAGTTGGTAGGTTTGCTTTTCTAGCTTATAAGGTAAAGTTAGCGCTACAATCCGACAGCGAGTTATTTTCTGCGACAGCAATGCTAGGTGGCTAGCAAGAAAGCTAATGTTTTGTTAACTACCCTAGTGGCAATAATGTTGACAACGGCCATTCGCCCTTAATGTCATTAGACACAACATATTAATAACGAACCTTATTAAACAGTAGTCCCGACGATGCCACGGTAAACACAAAACGAATGTGAAACAGTACCGTTTGTTCAGTTGCTTCTTTAGTTCAGTAGTTTACGACAACAACACCATTTTACGTTTGGTTTGTAAAAACGGAAAGCAGTCGCTGTCTGTCGTAAAGCAGCTGTGTCGATATGTGAAGTATGTGAGTATCCAAATAACCTGAAACTAAGTAAATTATGTAATTATTACGCAACGACCAGCTATTCAGCAAAATAAGTGTTTTAAAAGCTACATAAACCAATTTACGCATTTCTTTCGTGTGGCTAACTTTCTAACGGACAATTTAGAGATTTATTTGTGTTTTTGGGTTAGCTTAGCTTTAGCTAACGTTAGCTGGTTTACATTATGGACGTTTTACGTCCATCGCTTATCAACATAAATGGACGAATATATCGAAGAAATGTCATTAAGGAAGAACATTATGAGGAAGAAGAGGATTTGTCGTACATGGGACCTCCAGGTTAGTAGAGTACTGTCAGTGCTAAAAGCTAGTATACATATTATATGACGCCCCAGACTGTGTGTTGTCAGCAATTTGTTTAAAACGAAACTGATAATATGTCTCTGTGTTTGTGGTTTTAAGAGTGTGAAGACTTTTCAGCAGATGAAACCTGTGATACGTACTTAATTGAGCAAACCGATAAAGGATACCGCTGCGCCATTGATGTCCCAAGTATTCTTTACAAGTGTGTTATCTACATTTGTTACTGCACTGTATCATCACCAACCTGAAAAGCACAAGATGTTTTGTTTCTAGCAGCTCTGTGTGTTTGTTCTACAGATACATCATTGGGAAAAAAGGAGAGACACGCAGACGTCTTGAATTTGACACAAAGACATCTATCAGCATACCAAAACCAGGGGTGGAAGGACAGATTGGTGAGCATCAAACAGGTTATAGAGCTCCTTCTTACACAAAAGCTTCTCTCTAGACTTTCTTCCTTTGTCTGACAGTTATCACAGGTTCCCACAAAGCTGCAGTCTCCTCTGCAGTCACGCGAGTTGAGGTCCTTGTTGAGAGTTTCCGGAAGAAGCAGCCTTTCACACATTTCCTGTCATTCCCTCTGAATGATGCCAAAATTCAAGAAGGGTTCCTGAACTTTAAAGACGAGGTGTTGCAGCAGTGCTCACAGGTAGGAATATAAGTGAGAATAATGCAGGACAATGGTGGCCATGTATTGTTTAACGTAAGCACATTACATCCTTTATAACATCCTGATTTGTAGGATCAGGGAGTAGAGGGAAGCATCTTTCAGAACCCTGCAAAACTCCACCTGACAGTCGGCACCCTGTCTCTGTTAAATGACACCGAAGTGAAAAAAGCATGTGAACAACTCCACGAGTGTCAAAACTTCATCAGGTACAGGCCAAAGAAGGCTATTTCTATCATACTATATTATGTTTGGAAGCAAAACAAAAAATATTGTTCTGAGGCAAAGTAGTGGTGGTACAGGTATTGTTTTTATACCCAAAAACTGATATAATTTATGGCATATTCTAAGAGGGGCAGCTTTTAGAAATATGGAAAATGGTGTAAATTCACAAAGGATAGAATATCCTTTATCCAGTGGCGAGGGTCAAAGAGGACTCTTCCAGTGCTCCCTCGTTAGTAGTGTTAGAAAAGCTACAAGTGCAAGGGTGAAGGGTTGATTTTAGGAAATGTACTGGCTGGGAGTGAGTTAAAAAAAAAGTGACTCCCAATAAAACGGGACAAGTACAAAACGTGGGTGAGATTAGCTGGTCCTTGATGACATTTATCACAATTTGGATAAGTGTCAAGGTAGATATGAGATAGTTAGATCAGTGGACTCTGTATAATTTTGACAGACACAAATAGATAAAGTATGGACACATTTCAAAAGGGATTGCCAGTCTCTATCTCTGTTAATCCTCAAACAGTGATCATGTACGTTAATGTTCATATGCAGTTTGGCGAAGAAAATATGTACTGCAATAGCTTGTGAAGCTATGCAAGAAAATTAACCACCAAAGGCTGCGAATGCAACCTGAACAAACTGACTTTCTAAATCTGTGTGCTATTAGTGAGTGGGAAGAACTCATGAGCAAATGGTCCAATATTCAGTGGCCAGATATACTGTATACACAGATCTGGTGGAGAAACCTAGCATGTAATGTTACTCCAGTTAGAAATTCAGAGCATACAAGTCTCTAAATGCTTACAATTATGACATCTGCGGTCGTGTACAGAAAGTCAAAGTTTAGTGAGATCTACAGGTGTAGTTCTCACTAGCTGAACAAATCCAGAAAATAGTCCCCAACAAATGCAGTGTTTAAGTAACATTTGCCAAAATCTATTTGGTCCACTTGTTATAAGAAATGATGTAGCCTTTTTAAACAAAAGGTATATGTTTGTGACATATTTTCTGCTTTGTGTCTGTCTGTCATCAGAGACATCACAGAAGGAAAACCACTCCTGTTGGAGGTGACAGGTATAGAGTACATGAATGATGACCCAGCCATGGTGGACGTCTTGTATGCCAAAGTCAATGTGAAAGACAGATCTGACAAGTAAGTGAATCAGTTACTAATCGTGTGAAAAGTTGAAATAAAGTGACAATTTTTTTTTTTTATCTATTTCTGTTCTTAAGGTTACAGGTGATCGCAGATCGACTAGTGGAGCACTTTGTGTCAGCAGGGCTGATGGTCAGAGAGTGGGACCGGGTGAAGCTGCATGGCACTGTGATGAACACTCTGTTCAGGAAGGACTCCACAGGTGAAGACATGACATGCAAGCAGCATATGTGCCAGTAGCTTTGGCAAAAACAAACTTATTGATCTGGCGTGACCACACTGATAGTTCCCGCTCTATTTGCAAATGTCTCCTCATTATCTTTTACCTTGGATCTGAGCTACGATGACGACAAAGCTGAGTCTAACAATTACAACAACAAATTCCTGAAGTTAGGCATCAGGCAGCCACTTCTCTGTTTGGCCACAGCTGTGTTTACGTGCACCAAGCGGCATGTTTTCCAAGTACTCGGACAATGGCTTCATTCATTTTGTCCATGGATAAAGTCCAGCTCCAGTTCTCAAGCTGACCAACAACACAGCACAAGGGGCAGTGTCACTGCTGACTATGTTTGTCAGAATTTAGACGCTTTAAAATACAGTTGCCTTTTTTCTTTTCTTTGGCCCCTATTTCACAACTAAACGACCTTGACCTTGCTATTGCCATGATAGCAGCAAGTAAACATGTTTATTTGTTCAGGAGAAACACTTTGATTTCTTTGTTCTGTGTGATACTGCAGTGCTTGTCTTTTACACTTCTGTGTTTTTCCAGTTGAAGACACGAGCGACTCCAGAAAACAAGCTATGAGTGAACGAGAGGCTTTTGATGCCAGAAACATCTTAAAGGTTAGAGGGACTTAAATCCTTCCTGTCCTTTCAGACACTGCTGGTTTGCACATATACAGACTTGAGCTCACTGCTTGACTGATGTTGACACCAGATGACAATGGGGTGCACTGTGATACTACTCTAACATGCTGGATAATCAGGTTATTTCTAGGGCTCTTATGATTTCAGGTACTAAAGGATTATGTTCCCAGACAGCTGCAATGTATAATTAGATGTTAGCCCACCTGATCTACTTAGAAAGCAGCTATGGTCGCCCTGATTCCAAATCACAAACGTGTTTAGTATTTAAACCAATCTCTGCTTGTATCTACACAGACATTTTTCCTTGCCCCTGCAGGAAAAGCACATCAACAATTCAAGTGTCCCAGTAGGTCATGACAGCGCAACAGTGAGCCAGTACCAGTACACAGTACTGACCCTGAATCTGATGCTGCTAAATCTAATTCAGCTGTCTTTAATTTACTTATTTATCCCAGTAATATCTTCCTGTGACATGTCAAAATGGCTTGTGGTTTTGTCCACTGGTGTGTGACAGGCAACATTATAATAATAATAATTGTATAAAAAATAATATTTAAATTATGAATCAGATTTTAATTTAAAGCTTTATGAATGTGAAAATTTCTGTTATTTTATTGATCCTTTAGTGATCATTAAATTATTTCTATTAACATAAAAAGTCAAAGGATCATGAATAATGTGTCATGTGCCTTTTTATTGCATTTAATTTAATTAAAAAATGTATTCTAGTCGAGAAAGTTGCAACTCAGGAGTATTGACTAAACTTGTTACTTGAGGGAACAAGAATATGCATGTACAACTCAAAAGAAGTGAGTTTTGATTGATTTTCCAAGTGCCGTTTCTGTGTGTGACGAATGAAATGTGACACCAAGTTGACACTGCGGATATAAAAAAAAAAAGCTGTGATGCCAAGAAGAAGATCCTTGTTTGAATAACAAAATCCTTCATTTTCTGTTCTCTGAGAAATGGGCTGCCTACTAAATGCTCAGTCTCCGTAACCATGGTAACACCATGTTTGTGAGTGACAGCTCATCTTTTATTTTGCCACAGAGTTTAAAGTGGACTTTTCAAACAGTGATCACTTTTTAAGCAGTACGGTTTTAATTGAGAAGTATTGCTATATTGGCAAATTAGGGTGTAATGATCATAGAATCTTCTATTATAGAATTTTACTGTTTTAAGACATTTGTATGGTTTCATTCCAGAAATTTGGTGCCTATTCTTTTGGAGACTTTGAGCTGAATACTGTCCTGCTGTCCCAGAGATATTCGACAGACTGTACAGGCTACTACACCTCTGCAGGGAGTGCCACCTTCTCATGAGCTTCAGCACGGCTCAGAGGTGAGGAGCGTTCTTAGCTTTTAGCAGAACATTGAAGTGGTCTGGACAGTGTTGTCCATTAGGTGGCAGTATAGGGTTGTTGTCTTTCTTTATTGTAAATGACTTGTTCCACCTGTATCGGAAACAAATTCTTTGCCTTCTAAAAACCCTTAGGAAGATTTTATGCAGAAAAGTAAAATGATCAGAGAATAGAATGATTAAAAGTTCTGACTAAAGCTCACTCAAAAGATAAATCAGGCATGAAACGCTAGAGGTTGTCAAATTTCTGTTTTTTTGTACTTTAGTCTCCAGACAGTCGGCTCTCTTCAGGCAATCTGAGTCAAACAACATGAAAGTAAATGACACAAAATACATTTTTGATGGAACAGGCAATCAAAAGAAAGCATGAAAAACCTGTTTACTTTTCTTTACCGACTTTTACATGTTTGGGATTTTTTGTTCATCATGGAAATATTATTTTGGATGTAAGTCATAGTAGAATAATGCTAGTTTGAGATGATTGTCTTTGTGTATGACATTTGATTGTTGAAGATTTAAATCAGTCTGGTCTCACTTAATGTCAGGGTTAGATTGTCTAACACACTGCAGTCAAATGTAACAAACCATATTCAGTCAACACAACTTTATTTCAATTGTGCCTTTCATATAAAGATACAGCCTATAATGCTTCACATGGCAAGAAAATAAAAACAATTTGCAACACTAAAATGTAAAACAATAAAATGAATTTAAAAAAATGAATTAAAACTAGTTCTCTTCATGATAATAACTTTTACTTCACATTTTGTTGACAATACATAAAATTATTGTGTTTATATGATAACAGTCTGAACAGAACTACTATCACACAGCACCGCCTTGTCCGCACGTAATTACAGATCTTTCTCTATTTAGTAATACTATCTGTGCAGATTCTGTATATTTGATGAAAAGACTCCTGTGTGTTTATTAGAGCTGCTTGTTGGTCCGACGTATGGAAATAATCTGACATGTTTGTTTATTTCCCTGTACTAGCTCATATGTATGTGACGCAAACGCGTACGCGACATGAGCAGATTTGAGCAGAGTTTTGCGTCTTGGGCGGTGTAGACGGAAACGCTACGGCGGATCATATTCAAGTTTTCCACTCTGGACGGTGGTTTCATTTCTTTGCATTTTCAAGCCCCAAAAATGCTGTCACCGTCGAAACAAAAGGCACTTCCGATGAAGTATTTTGTCGTTTTTACCTGCAAGAGTTCTCATGTAAATAGGGCCTAAGACAGCTGGGATAGGCTCCAGCCCCCCCGCGACCCTATGTGAGATTCAGAAAAAGGGACGTTACTGCGACACTGCTGAGAAATGAAACAAGTAATGCCTGGTGGGTATGAACATCCAAATAGTTAACCTACTATAGCTGTGAAAACACCCTGACCTGCCCACTCTTGTGAGGCTATTGGTCGGTACAGCTTATATGCATTCAGTACAGTCATACAGGAAGTCAGTGTTAATGGCGTGCTCTGAATAATTTAAAGAGTCTTGCTGCACCATCTCACCTGTCAACCATGACAGCTGAAATGGCTGTTTTCTTCTTTTCTTGCAGTTCTTCTTCCAATATTTAAAAAAAAAAAAAAAAACTAAGCCAGCTGATTGGGAGACTTAAACATTTAACAAGTTCATTTGAAGTTTACAAGGAGATATCAGAATGATTGTTTAAAAATACATTTTCAGCCAAACTGGAGAATATTCTGTTGAAAGATTCTGGTTTCACACTGATCATGACCAAGTATTGCCCATTTCCTTTCATCTCACTGCCTCGTGAATGTGTTAAAGCATTCCTGACATGATTTATTACACCAGTCATGGGTTTTTTCTTCCCCATCTTTTTTTTATCAGTGCCCTCCCCACACGATGCCACAGTCTCGTTCCCACTCCTGTCTCTCGAGTGTGTCAGTGGATACAGACATCGGACACAGAGCCTGGTCGCTTGCTCTCAACATCAGAGCGTTTTTCAGCCCTCCTCTCAGCTGCAGATGCGCTCTGCTTAGCATGCAGGTGGGCCACCGCAGAGCAGCCAAAAGTTACACAGATAGAAACTGAGGGTGCTTTTTGTTTGTCAGCTCTGCCACCCCGTGCTGTCCGCCCTCCCATTTCAGCAGTTGCTTCTTTTTTTTTCCCCCTGTTGTCCTGGAGCCATGTCAACACACGCCATCGGACAGGGACATGCAAATTTCGCCATCGGAAAACAGCCAGCTAGCCACCTGAGCCATCCATACTCTGACTCTGACATTGCCTGGGCTTAAAATGTGTCTTCTCAGACTCTGGAAAGGCATCTAATTATCCACTCCTTGTCTCCTGAGAGCATGCGTGTTAGTGGGTCAGGAGAATTCATACAGGAGTAGCATAACGCCACTCTCAGGTAACAGATACAGAGGACTCTGGGACCTGCCAGCACACAGAGAGATGATTTGCAAGTTAATGAAATTCATTGAGAATGTGCATCCTTGTTTCTGTTGGCAGGGACATGATTAAGGATGTGCTGGGCAGATGTCTTCACTAATGATCGCACTGAAAACACATGAAGACAACAACACAGGCAACATTTAATTTGCCAGTGGATTTCAATATAAGATTTCCATGTGTTTATTTGGTCAAATGTGTGTTTCAGTCTATGAAATAGAAAATGAATAGAGGGAGCGTTTCAGCACAATGCAGACATGTAATGTTTTATATATTTAAAAATATTTATTATTATTATTACAGCTACATTTTTACAAAAATTGTCATCCGTTAGCTGTTCATTATAAATGTGCTTATACTGACATAAAAGTGAGTTATAGTTTGAGAAGCCGTGACCAGCAAATGTTTGGAATTTTTGGTTGATAAATTAGTGAAATAAAGATCAATGGCTTTTTAGTCCCCACAGATTTATCTACGTTGTGGCTAATCACTTAGATTGTGTCGCTATGTCGTCTGTGCGGGGGAGCTTGCTTACTCACTGCCCAACATCCACATTTTCATCTATCCCTGTCACATATCTCACCCTAATTAGTCAGCTCGGCACTTCCTGCTGTGGGAACTTCAAACCTGACCTCTTGAGATTTCGAGACTAGCATACAGTACGTCCCTTTCAATGAGGCGGATAAATGAGACCTCAGTGTCACTTTGTGTTTCCTCAGACCTGCTTCCTCTGAGAATCTGCATCCTTATTTCTGCAGAGACACAGGAGCGAGCTTTGAATTAAAACAGTTACAACACAGATAAGCTGTCTTTGACTCATCGGTGCTTGTAAAGAATCCTGCAAACAGGCTGTATTTTCAGAAGGCTACACCCACTGAAAACAAGCCTTTGAGATGTAGAACCAGCTGATAAAAAAAAAAAAAATTGATTCACTTTTCCTCCGTGTTAAAAGTGTAGAAAAAATAAGCTGTAAGGGAAGTAAAAGCAAAGCAATCACTTAGATGAGCTCGTAAAACTTACATTGAACCTTTCAATAATGAGAATTCATTCATGTTTGGGAGTCTTGTGTTATCAACCACGTATTGTTTGGCCTACTATCCAATTTGCATATTTAATTTCATGCCAGTTTTCAAAGTAGGTTTTTTTTAATGCAAAGGCTGTTTGAAATCACTCTAACTTGATCAGTTGTCGAACTTTTTCAACACATTTTGCCTTTTGATATTCAGAACTGCACTGTGTAATTTTTCAAAGTGTGATTAGAAATGAAGCTTTCATTCAGAGAGGCTGCCGTTAACATCTGCTGGAGGAAAGGAGGACAGCGTTTGACGGACGTGACCTAATATGGTAGATATGTTTGATTTGTGAGCTCACAGTTATAACACACATGAAATCAATTTTAAGGGGCCAATTACTTCTTAAGGTCACGGTTAGTCTTCCCCACGTGTGCCTTAAAGTACGAATGTTGATCAGCTGCATAGAATATTTGAATCCAAGTCCAATTAACTGAAAGGGTGAACTTGACAGCAAGGAAGCACTGGGATGGTATTTCAGTCGGCAGCCTTGTACACCTGGTGTCATGTTTCCTCCTAACAAGCTTGAATCCTAAGATTTAAGCTTTAAGAAGGTCTTTTAATCGATCAAACACATCTATACACCATAAGAAGTAACAGAAGTGCGCCATAAGTGATCCTGCTCGACGAAGCTAACGAATCTCTCAAATTGGATGTTGTTAGCGGTGAAATATTACAGCGTGCCGTACTTTGATTGCTCTCTCATGTTGGATGTTTCTCTCCAGCTGAGTGTCACCGCTGCTTGAATGTCACACTAATCACTCTGTCACTAATGGGCATGAGTGGCCTTGATGGACAGCCAAGGCTAGAGTATTTGAAATGTCTAATCTGTGTCTCCAGCGAGGAGGCAGGTGATCCCTGCAGCAGCAGCTCTTTATCATTCACACTGCTGAGTGTGGAGGCTGCCTGCAGCTGTCCACGTCTGTCTGCTGCAGGAGGCATTCACACAGGGAGGGGAGGCACAAAGCCGGGTGTGTTTGAACAGCAGGTAGCCATTCAGAGCTGCTGTTTACTTTGTGTACACTTTGCACAAGGAGGGTTTGAAACAAGTCTGCACCTATTTTTCATTATCGATTTGTCTCTTTTACTTTGTTTTGATCATTTTTTTGTAAAATGTCAGAAGATTCTTAAAAATGCCCATGTCAATTTAAGATGAAATTGCCTGTCCAAAACCTAGATATTTTTTAATGCTAGAAGACAGAAAAACAACAAATGGATCCCCAGAAATGTCTCTGTGAGTTCATATAGCAACGCCAACTTAAAGACTGCAGAAGTAGGATGATGGTCAGTATTTAAATGTCAAATTAATTTAGTTTTTCGTGACATTAAAGGACCATTAAGTCATTTTTCTGTCTGCTTACGTATTATCACCTTAAGGCATTGAGTGCCAGCCCATTTTTAAAAAACGGAAGTGCCTTGTGCCAGCGTTTTTGGCCATTATGAGTCATCTTTTATGATGCACAGAATATTTTGTACTATGACTCTGAAAACACAGAATAGCTCAAATGAAAGAAAAGACACTCTATTTCATCATTTTTTTTTTGTTTTTTTTAAACCTTGTTCCGTTCTTGTTTTATCAGAGGTAGAGTAGAGGTCGCTTTCACCAAAATCACCACTTTTTGTCTAGAATCCGTTTGTTTTGCTCTCTAATCGCGATCGTCCTGCTTTGAACTCTGTGGCGTATACCGACTCTTTATGTTGCGACTATAAATCCCAGCTTTCTTGTGCCTGCTGCCAAAAAAACGGAAAGACGTGTATATATATGTTTATGGCACCTAAGCGTTGTATTTTAAAATACATATGTATACGTCTTTGGCACTCAAAGAGTTAACATTGTAATGATGAATACAAACGCAGGTTTCCTCATACAGCAGTCATTAGCATTGATTTTGAGTTGGTTTTGCTCACCTGACAAATATGTCCAATATTCCCTTTTTTGTGTGTCTTGTTTTTGTTCAAACAAACTCATGAGTGAAATATGGTACTCTAAATGCTCCACTCTGCTCGATTCAGGTTTAATACGCAGAAGTCGAGCTTCAGTGCTGCACTCTCCATCTGTATCTGAAGCTATGAAGTGTTCAACAAATCCTCCTCCTGATTTCAAGTGTTTTATCCACTTAAGTCCCCTCTGCAGTCATTATCTTTTTGGTAGGCTGTTGAGTGGTGAAGCTGATGGGGATTTGTTATTTTTAGTTTGTAGTAAATATAAGCTGGATATGGAGCCCAAAAATAATCTACTGAGACTGAGCATGTCAGGAGTTCAGAATATTGTCCATGACTGTTGTGTATATTGAATTGAAAGAGGTGCTGCAAACTGTTCCACCCATGCTGCAGCAGCTACAGTACTTTCCTGGCTAATGCAAACTGCTGTCACACTGCTGTCAACTAACTTTGCACTTTTAATAGCTGTGTGACCCAGTTTGAGTCCAATTGAATTAGATCTATATGCATTTAGAGCAGCTGTAAGTCACTTGAGATTACTTATTAAATGCCTCCCGATGTGGTTTATCCTCTCCGCAACTTTCAAAATAACTCCTCTTGATGGTTCTTCTCCTATCCAAGAACTTTTTTTTTCTTCATTCACACTTTACAGTGGCAGCACTTATCACAGGCAGTAACCACTCCACAAACAAACAGTGGTGGCTGCTGGAGAAGAAGTGCAGGCACAGGATTTGTTTGTTTTATTGCATCATCAATATTTAAAGCCTTAATGTACACAGGCAGCCTCTAACAAGAACATAAGGATGGTAAATAACAAGTAAATAAGAAAACAGAATACATATGATGTAATGTGATTCAGTCATGTCATGCAAAACCATACTAATATTATAAATTGAGTTTATCTCACATTATCTAATTAAATCAAATCCAATTTCTTATGTTAGTTTTTGTCTAAATATACAAAAAATACACATGTAGGCTGCCATCTAAATTTTTCTGCCAGTAGTCAGATTATTCAATTATTTGACAGAAGTGTCAGCAATTGAATTATTGTTTTAACCATTTATCAAGCAGACATGTCAAACATATGCTGCTCTATTTAGTTTTATATATTTTTAAAAATATGCTGGTCCAGCAATTATGAAGATGACAACTTGGTAATTTTCTTTTTTTTTTTTTTTTTACTATTTCCTGACAATTTAAAGTCTAAATATTATATTGATTAATCACCACAGTTGTAGATTTAAAATAATCAATGTTAAAGTGCAAATATTGCTCACTGACTGTGTGTTGCAGGTCATGGATGAACATGGCAGCAGGATGGAAAGTGTGCAGTGTGGCTGCTGGTGAAGAAACTCGGTCAACAAGAGATGGGACGATGAACATGGACTTATAACAAAGTGTCTTCACATCAAATTTTTTTTGAGTTGGAAATAGGATGTGTCACAAAATTTAACTCTCTGTTTAAATCTGGCAGGAATAAATAAATAATTGTGTAAAGCATTCACCCATGGCTTGTTGCAATTAATTGTTGTGTAGCAGGAATTCCTGAAGCGATCCTCATGGAGTCGTTGCATCGTGTGAGAATATGTGCAGCCGTGATAAGCAGCGGAGCTCGTGTTCGGCCTTATGAGTTGTTTGTAAGACAGAAAAAGGGGACTTGTTTACTTTTATAAACAGCAAATATTTACACATAAGCAACCCTACAAATTATGCCGCTTGTTGTCTTGTCTAATTTTTTTTCTCTCTTAATCTTTTGTGTAAACTGATTACGCTCGGTGAACAGGATAGATAAGTTTTATCAACATCTGCCTAGAGAGGAACACGCCGAACTGATGACATCAGTTAATCCCTTCACAATTACAACTAAAAGCAGTCTTCCACAGCGCAACTCTGAAATGTAGAAGATGCTGAACTACTTCTGTGGACCTGCTTCCTGTTTTAAAAAATATAAGATATAGGGACTTTAATTAGACTCTGCACACTCTAGTTTCAGTGAGTGAGCAAAACTTTTTGATCCAGTCGATCATCCGGAGCTTTGTAGGCGGCTTAAAGAATGAGGAATTCACCTTCTTACATAAACAGAGGTTGTATTATTAAGAGAGACAAAATGCATGGTAAACAAAGATATTTCATTTATATTGTTATTAGTGAATTCTTTTGGCCCTGATAATCTCATGTCCCATGTAACAAGCTGGAACTTTCTCTGTGTCTGTACTTTCTGTCCATATTTTAATGGAATGGATGAATATGTCTTTATTAGTGTTTGTCTCTGTGATCTGAACTGAGCATTTAGACAGTGACCGCTGCTTCTGCTGTATTTAAAGTGGACCAGCTGAAATTATTAGCCTGGTATAGAGACACTGATGTCTGACAGTGAAGCACAAACATTTTTGAAAATCCATTTTTGCCTGTACCTAATGTACTTTTTCATCACTTAAGTTTGTGTATACCGATGGAGTGGAAGGAGCTGTCTGCATTTTTAAAGATCCTGAGACTTCTTGCCAAGCAGAACTGTCTTTAAATGCTTCACAGTTCAGCTGTGTGGCCATAAATCTGCAGCACATTCATCCTGATCATGACATGGTTGACCTTCTGATTAACACATCACGTCCGGCACCTCGTCTGTTGACAAGCACAGCTGGCTGACGCTGCAGGACATTTCTCCTGCTGCCCTTGCGTCCTAATTCTGGAGCTGTGCGCACTCAAGAAAGCCTGCCTCTGCCACATCGGTTGTTTTGATGCCTTGTGTCAGTGAGTCAGTTCAGCCAGCTCATCAGCATCACAGGAACGCGATCCTGCCCCCGGCTATACTCGGCCTCGGCCAATATTGGTAACCTTAAACTCTAAAAAATCTGAGCAGAGCGCTGGATTGCGTTTGTCTTCATGGGGATGAATAGAGAACGAGGGGAGCGATTGCATGGAGAGTTTAGGAAGCAACAGGGATGATGTGAGTCTACTCAAAATCATGTGCGGGTGCAGCAAAACTCTTGTTGAACAAAAAGTAGCATCACAGCAGCAGCTCACATAGAGCCAGTCTCACTTTATAGGCAGTCATTAGTCATCAAACCCTTAAAATTTTAAGCAAGGATTCAAAGTTTTTGTATCAAATGTTGTACAGGGAAATCCATGATGTGTTTTCTGATTTATGTGCTGATTGGCATCAGATAATATCCACTCAGAAAAAAAGAAACACAGGGATGGGGTCCCCGGGCTTATTTTTGCCCCGGGCCCCCTAATAGGTTAATCTGTCCATGTTATGACATCATTATGGTGGTAAGAGGCTATGAACTGGGACTGTTGGTCAGACAAAACAACATGTTCACAGACATTTTTTAGTGAAATTGCAGCCTAAAGGTAATTTTATGTATTTTCTGACAGTTTATAGATCAAAAGATGAATGAAGGGAAGAATTAGCAGATTAATTGACAATGAAAACAATCATTAGTTTTAGGAGAAATTTAGTCTCGCTATTATTTCTTACTGGAAAAAAGTACAGCTCAAAAATTTTTCCAAAAATAAAAAGATTAAGTCTATAGTTTGATTTTGGTTATTTCACTCTACATAACTGTGATGTCACTGAAGCAGTGGACAAAATCATTAAAGGAAACATCAGGTCCACATTTTAACATGGATTCAGCTGTTTAAACGCAAAATAATTCACTCAAAGTGATTTCTGTTAAGTCTTTGACGGCCATGATAAGGGTTTGTTCGAGGTCATCAACACTTAACAGACACTGCTGGTCTGAGTCGTTCTAACACATCCCCTCTCTGCTGCTAATTAACAAATTAAGAACAAAATGGTGCTAATTTAAGGCTAAATTTAACCTCATTTGCCCTGGGGCCGCTTGGAAGTCCTTTGGTGACCCTCTGCAATCCACAGAGCCCAGATTGGGCACCACTGCCTTCTGGTATTATTAGCGCAGGTTTACTGCTTAATTGAGTCACTCAGGGAGTCTTACTCGTGCAAACTGGCATTTCCCCCCAAAAAATTATTATTTAATACAATAAATAAAAATCTGATTGATCTTCAGTACAATAAACATCTGTTCCACTTGTATGATTCATTTGCTGTGTGTGTGAAATCAAAATTTGTCCCCACAGAGGAGGTAAAAATACCTAAAAACCCCAAAAGTGACATAAGTAAATGTCTGGCTCTGCCTTATGTCCACATTAGGGTCACACACTTGACTTAATACCAGGTGATTGGGGATGGTGTGTGTAATTGGAGACAAAATCCATGTCCCCAATTGTTCAAACTTTGATTTTGGGTCAGTGGTTAGGGTTAGGATTAGGATTAGGGGGTTAGTTGATGTAGTTAGACTTAGGGTAAGTTTTTAGGAAATTTGTCCCCAAAGGGGAGGTAAAAATACCTAAATGCCAAAAGTGACATAAGTAAATATGTGTGTGTGTGTGTGTGTGTGTGTGTGGTCTGCTTACAAAAACGCCAAAAATAATTAGTGAAGTAATGAAACCAAGTTAGCAGAAATAAATGATTAGTGCAGGATCTAATCTCTCTTTAACTCTTTCTCCTCCCTCCCTTCTCTCTCTCTCTCTCTCTCTCTCTCTCTCTCTCTCTCTCATATCCATTCAGTCAGTTGAAGCAGCAGCAGCAGCAGCAGTAGTCTTGTATGTGGATCTCTGTGCAGCAGCAGGTTCATCCCAGACCAAACTGCTTGAGCAACATGGTCGTTTTCAGAGTCGTCGCTTGCCTGTGTCTGCTGATGGGCGTCTCGCTCCAGGTGGACGTGAAAAGTGGGAAGGAGGCAGGAAAAGCCGGTAATTTCATGGAAGATGAGCAATGGCTGTCAACCGTCTCCCAGTACGGGCGCAAGATCAAACACTGGAATCGCTTCAGAGATGTGAGTGGTGTTTTTTCACTGTTTCACTCTAACTGTACCGCCGTGTTTTTTCCTCATCATCTCTTCTCATGCTGCTTGAGATGCGATTGTTTTCTCAGGTGTTTATATATATATGTATATATATATATATATATATATATATATATATATATATATATATATACAAAGATGGAAATATCGCCTAGGATATTATGTTGAAATATTATGAGAATAAGCTTGTGCTCATTAAATTGGCAAGGTGCGTCTCTTTCTCATATTTCATTCACTAGCTGGCATATCAAACAGGATACTATTTTATTATGTATTTTTATTGGCACTTTTGTATATATGGACCTTCTTATGTGGATTTCTTAAGTGCATCAAATACAACTCAAAGGAAAAATCCATCACATTGGCCCAAGGCAGTTTCCAGGCTCCTTCTGGGTAACAGTGATATTTCCGGACAGTGTCTGTATTTACTGATCAATACCCATTGATCTGCAGTATAGCACATAAAATGTAAAGGGCTCACACACAGTTAGGAGGCTTCAGAGTAAAGAGCACACAGCAAGACGCTGGCTGTGTGTTCCCTACATCATAATAATTTTTCATTATGCTCATGTGGACCTGTTTCTTGTTGTTGTTGTTGTTGTTGTTGTTATTTCAGCTATTTACTAGAGATGGACAATAAATTAATTTATCAAATTACAGACAATGTGAATCTCCTACTGACCTAAATTTAGTCAAATTGCAAGTTATGAAGAGCATTTTTGACATTTCATGGATTGACTCTCTATCCATCTGTAATGCAAAGTGTGGGACACTAAATTTTAAGGATTTTAAATGGCATCAGTAGATAAAATAACCCAATGGGAGTGTTTGTTTTAGGCTAATCCTCCAGATTAAATACCTGATAAATCAAAGATAATCTTTGCCCAGTGATCAGTGAGCCATCTAACTGTTATTGCTGAGGATGCTACTGATGATCAGTCCTCTGTTTAATGTTGATGGGTTATGATGAGATCCTATTGTTGAAACCATTGAGGATCAAGTGGGATGATGATGACGGCTGGATGTATACCATGCTGTCATTAATATATGTTGTTTTATGTGAGCCTTTGTGGATACTATTATCTATTTTGTGGTTCGGTATTTCAACGAGCGACACTGAGAAAACACTGCAGATACAGACTCTATTGTACACTCTTTTTCCTAAAGCCTGTGTGCAACTGCATCATTGCTGACACTGGTGGATGCTGCTGTCATATCCCTGTGTCATTCAAAAGTTCATGTCATTGCCTAAATACAGATTCTAATATTTTGTTGACCCTCACTGGTTTTAATGGGGTGCTGTACCAAAAACAGTATCCACAACACAACTAGCATTGAGTAAGAGAGAGACATGGTAAAGGGTCAGGAGGTTATGAAATCTGTTTTTTGGTACCAGGACATGACTCAGGATCTCCGAGGGGGAGTCAGGTAGCAGCGGCTCAGATCCAAGCATCTACCTTGACAACCAGACAGACCGTTTGATCTCGTTGCTGAGAAATATCACCTCAGACAGATAGTCTTATCAACGCCGACCAGACAGTAGCTGCATTACCTTTGACCGTGCACTTCAGCGTGCAGGAATCTGCCCCGCTACGCTGGAGGGCACAGAAAGCTTCTAGGAGAATTTCTAATTGAATTGCAAATTTTTGTTGTCCTGCAAATTTGAATATTATCTTTGCAGAGCGGTTTGCCTCACCTGTCTAGTTGGATCGGGGCTCGACTGACTGATGAACTGGGATGGACACCCACACTGTCTTGAGAAGTTTTCCAATTGGCTCAGTCAGTGCTGGAGGTCCGTGTGTGTGTGTGTGTGTGTGTGTGTGTGTGTGTGTGTGTGTGTGTGTGTGTGTGTGTGCGCGCCTGCCATTGGGTTTTCAACGTTGGAACATCATGAACTTAGATTTATCACCCCAAACAAGTACTGGGAAGGCACATCCTCTCAAAGAGAGACTGCTGCTGTGTGAAATAGTGAAAAATTGGGTGCATTGAATTTAGTTTTATCTGGATTCTGAATTTGAATGCATGTAAAATGTTGGAGGAAATCTTCACCTTATGTAATTTACAACCCCCCAAAAAAGGTATTGACAGCTTGGTGACATAAGTGCTGTTAATGATGAGACTCTCAGCTAAACTGGGCTCACAAAATATGATGTACTCTGCAAGGATGCTGTAAGTGCTGTGAATATAGGGTCTTCAACTAACCGATTACTTGATTGTTTTGTCTGTAGAATGTCAGAAAGCATCAAGTTTTGCTTGATATTGAATTTATGATGATATAAAGTTGAGAAAAGCACACATCCTCTAATTTTAGCAGCCAGAAACTTGGGTTTTTTTGCTTGATAATCTAATATTTAACCACTCTGATTTGGATCATAAGTGAAAATATTAATACATATTGTTATCTGAATGACACCAACTTATCATTTCCCCATTAGTGTCTATCAAATTATATCCACTCCTCTGACTCATTTTGTTTTCCTGTTTTACAGCTTTGAATCCCAGTGGATTAATTAGTCTTTTCTGCAACTGATAATTAGAGACAGTCTCTTAAATGTCAAAATGAAAACAAATCTGTTCATCACTTTCATTAAGGTTTAATTAATGTGCTGTGATTCAAATGTGTAAAACCACAGAAGATGAAAAAGTCACAGTTTGGGGGTGGATGCTTTTTAATCCACTGTGTTTTTGTGGAGTGGTGTGTAGTCCAGCAGCGGCATTCAGACTGGAACTCAAGTACATTGAAAAAAGAGATGACTGGTTGTGCTGTGTACTCAACTATAGATCAAAAATCCTGCCTCTCCAGGTGAATGCCATCATTAAATCGAGGCCACGCTGAACCTGATGAGGACATATTATAGCAGACCGACAGCCGAGCTGGCTTAGTTCTGCTTAGATGGGTCTATTTTATGATTCTATATATGAAATGTGATGGGTTTTATTTGTTTACTAGCAGTCTTGGCAAACAGGTGGTGTGAAAACAGCAAGCATACTCATACTGCATCTAAAAAAAATCACTATGTGGGTTTTATAAAGCAGTGGCTGCAGTGACTGGTGTTTGAATAAGACCAGCGTACATGTGATTATCCAGCATGGAGACATAATGAGGAAATGTTGAAAGGAAGAACAATAAGACCAACAGCTGCAGAGGCAGGAGGTGTCAGGATAATCCACAGCAGGTTACTGGCTGTTATACAAGCTCCATTATGACTGGCGTCACTGTTGAAGCTGTAATCATGGCTTACTGCAAATGTCAAGACATCAAATCTCGACGTAGATTGACGTTTGGACACACATATAAAAAGCAGGCAAACAGGTTACAAATGCCCACAAATTAAGCTCAGTTGTAATTAGCTGATTGCATCTTTCTGAATCAGCTCATCAGTTAAAACGCTTCTTTGATCGCTTGATTATTTTTTTTCATCCCAGCGCAAGTTCCACTTTGCATTCTGGTGCGTTCGGGGTGGATCTGCCCAGTGGGAACTCATGTGAACAACACTGTGCTGTTCATTCACGGCCAGATTCACCCATCTCTCGGTGCAATGCAAAGAGGGGACTCATTAAGGAGCTGTGCAGCCTTAAAGCCAACCACAGAGGGCTGTTTAAGATTTGCACCTGCTCTACTGTCTGCTACATTTTTAATGAGGGAAAATTGCTTCATCTTTCTCAGGTAAATTGCTCCTCGGCTCCTTTGGCTGTTAAGATTAGCACAGAGCAAGGCAAAAAATGTGAGTCATCATCGGCCTTGTTGGTGCTGAATTAATTTCTAAATGCAATTAGATTACTATGAGTGGTTACTTGAATTTTACCCAAGCCCCTTCAGTGTGCCTGAAACTACATCCTCAATATTCATGAAGTAATAGAAAGAGAAAATATCTAACATTTCAAGCTTGTGGCCAGCAACTAATGATCGTTTTCATTTGATTGTAAAATGTCAAAATAAAATAGTAAACACTTATACAGTCATGCTAGCGGCTCTGGGAGGCTGTACATTATCTATGCATATCAGCACTTTCAGCTAAATGCTAACATCAGCATGCTCACAATGATGATGTTTAGCAATTATAATGTTTACCATCTTGGTTGAGCTGAGCCAGGGACACAAATGTCTGTGCTGAGATTCATTGCAATCCATCCAATAGTTGGCAAGATGTTTACACAGCCTCACAGAGCTTCTAGCTTAGATTAAGACTGCCTTGTTTCAATTATGCAATGTGAAATAATAGTGATTGAAAGTTCCTGAACACTAAGATAAACTATGTGTTAAAACTCATGAAATACAGAAAAAATTGCAGCACATCCTCACCAGTGATCAACAGTGGACAAGTGGAATTCTTCACGATTAATTATCTATTGATGGAGTCATCATTTCAGCACATTTTGGCCACAGCAGCATATAGCTGTACACATACACCACAGCAAGAAGAACTAATTAAGCTCTAATAAACAACCTGATGCTTCATCCAACCATGGATGTGGTGGATGGATTGGCGCTGCTGCTGTGACTGAGGCTATGTTGATGGCCTGGTCACTGATCCTACATCAGCTCAGCTCCTTTGTGAGAGCCCTTAGAAAAATGCAAGACCAGGGTTCACTCTGCTGCTGAACATGATTTCATCCAACGTGACACTGAGCTCCTTTACTTCGCTCAAAGACACGCTGCCAGCTGTGGGTTTTTGTACTCTTGTCGTCAACCTCAGCCATTTATTAGCCTCCCACTGGATTTATGCTGCGGCGCTAACAGCCAGTGTAATTACGGATATGAAAAATTAGAGCAAGAGGACAGTATACAATCGTAGAAAATATGATAATGAGTTTTTTTTTTTCCAATTAAAAGTGAATGGCAATGCGGGGGTTGGAAATTTAGACGGAAGAAACCGTAACAGTTAAATGAGCTAATAGTTATCTGCTTTTTCCTCTGAAGTTCGGCCTATCAAATCAACTATCTGTGGAAATCCGCTCGTTGCACACTAATGAGATGAAAATGGCAGAAGTAGAGGAAAGAGATTTTAAGTCCTCTTGTCATTATCATGCACGTCTTTTACAGGAGGTGAGTGTTGGAGGGAGGGATTTGCTGTAAGTGTTTGGTTGATTCAGATGTGATTCAGAGTGGAAACAGAAGAAAGGAGATCCTGTTGGCTTCCCAACACTAACGTGGGTGATTTCAGATGAGTGGAGACGCTTCTTTTGTGTTGTAGCTCCTGTACTCACAGTTTATGCTCGAGAAACACTTAGAGAAGCTCAACAGCTACCTTGAACAGCAGGAAGGCTTTTTTTTTTCATACGCGTGTTCCACAGCTTGACCAAATACACAAAATCCCTTTCCTTTTTCTATGACCATGAGTATCAAAGCTTCTTGCTGTGGTATGTTTCATAATGGAGCCTGGTTGCACCTTCTTCACCAGTAGCAATGACGGCCCAAATTACATCTTTTTTTTTTCGTTGTTAACTTCTCTGTGAGTTGCTGAAATGTCGTGCTGAATAATTAGCCGTTCCAAGGTTCTTCTTCTGGCTCTATTGTTCATGCATTATTTATAGTGGCATCTGCCTGAGAGTTGTCTCTGTGCTGGTGAAGCTGCTTTACGCCTTGCTGCAGGCATGCCGATAAACGCTGCCTCTCTGCCTCTCTGTCTTCATTCATAGCTGTAATAGTGGCACACCCAATACTCAATCAACAATCCGGCTTCTTAGCAAACAAACAGAACTACATCATCGTTTACGATGAGTCGATGATGGAAACTGATAGACCGTGGTTTATTGTTTACTTCATGGCCTTCTGCTTCTTTCAGAGTGGTTGCCAGGCTTCCCCTGTACACAACTGTAACATTAGACATAAACAGTAAAAGGCTGGACCAAAATTTTAGTGTTCATATTAATAAAAACCCGTATGTAAAATACTGTATTTGATGTAAGACACTCTTATATTATTCAGATCATTTTAGGCTTTGTAAGAGATAATTGACCCTTTTTCTCATTCTTAGTAAGATTTAGATTCACTTAACCTGCCCGAGGCTCATCTTAAAAATGTATTTTACAGGTTTTTTTTAAATAATATATAGCTCTTCAGATCTTCATGATAAGAAACCCACCCGTATTTAATGTCACCTGGAAATTCATCTTCCCCTTGACAATGACAATGACCTTTTATTGTTATCGCTGGCAGACACGAGGCAGAGACCTCCGTTTATCCTACGGTGGGTAAACACTTTAGCACAGGCTTCACCAGCTGAAATCACTCTCCGTTATTTGAGTGGAGATTATTAAACCTGAGGCAAAAAAAATACATGCAAACATAGCTGTGCATATATTAGCCAGGTGGAAATATATTTTGACTGCAGAAAAACGCTGTCCTGAATATATTCAGATGTGCCTCGGGTGCTTTTTTTTTTGCTTTTTTTTTGCATTTGGTAGATTGTTATGAGTTGTCCAGGACCGAGCTGCACTAAAGACACGGCCACATCGCTTATGTTCGGTAACAATAAGTGTAATAATGTGAGGTGCTCAAGTTCAACCTGGCATTGATAGATTCTTTGCTTTAGGCCACAAATCACTCACCGTTAAAACAGCAGGGTGAGTACAGTACAATTAGGCCAGGCAGCTACAAAAACTTTGAGGACATGCTCTTGCCTGGGGAGAATCAGCCTCTTTTACCGTCTTCTGTATGTTTGATTCTAATGTTGGACCAGAAATTGTTCGTCTTTGGCTTGACTGTCCCAGAGCTGCATATGAAGTATCATAGAGAGCTGAGCCTCCTCTCTGTATCAACTGACAGAGCGAGAGGGAGGTGTCAAGGACATGCTTGGAAGGGACTGGGATCCTGTCTGTGTTCAAGCTGTATTTAGTATGTGTGGCATGTGGTGGGTATATTTGTTTGTGTGTGTGTGTGTGGTAGAGAAAGACACAGAGACCGTTAATTTGTTGAGTTGGCAGAGTAATGGATACGCACTACAAAGTCATATTGAAATGACCTTAATCAAGCAAATCGTATAGCAGGGATAGGGCACAGAGCTAAAGCGCTAATAGCTTTTTCCTCAGTTGAAAGAGCCCGACAGAATCTCATTTATGTGTGATGTAGTCCTTCCTAAAGCCATAACGTGACATCTCAATGTGGCTCCCTGTTTTACTGTAATATCCCGCTGCCACTGTGGGAGATTAGCATTATCAGCAGCCACAACAACCCAATTTGTTCTCATTGCCGTGGCAGACGGGGGGAATTAAATGTAATCAGCCAGCTAGCATATTTAACTTAGCTACCCCTGTGAGCTGCCTCATGCAGATCCCCACGGTACTTTAACTGGGATGGTTATCATCATTATCTTGTCTTAACCATGCTGCTGGTCTGACAGTTGTAAAGGAGCTCCGTGGCGTCAATGGACTTGTCTTTGGACACTAATTAATCTTAACACCGTGGAAATTTTGTAAACAGCAAATACAATAATAATGGAGGGCACAGATAAATGGTAAAATTATATTGTAATCATCATTTTTGTAGATTTGCTGAGCAAACATGCTGACAGTGCACAACCACATGCTCAAATGATTACACAGCTGTTCAGTACAACAAAAATCTTTGCACAGGTTTTTTGCTACTAGGGATAAGTCCTGTTAAAGGAAAAGGCTGGTGTCATTTTGTATTTTTGTCACTGTCAACAAAAATAACAAGACCCAAACCAACAATATGGCTATCTCTTAATACTTTCCTACTTTTTGTGGCACTCAGCCCTAAACTCATCACTTTCTGCTAAAAATACACATCTTTGAAAGCGGCAAATTTGTATTTTATCTTTTAGAGAGGCCCTGTGATTTCCTACAAGAGCTGGGCTCTGTAGTTCATAGCAAACGTTACTCAAACATTAAACACAGCATTTCCTGGGGACTATTTTCAGTTGCGGATCAATACACATTTGGTGCATTAGTGGGGATTTTAAGGCAGCAGAACAGTGTTAGTGTGAATCACTGCTCCCATCTTTGATTTGATCAGTGGTTTAGCCACCTAGTTACATTAAGGAAAAATAGCAACAGAAAAAGTCCTTGTGTGTACGAGATGGATGCAGCTGTGGGGGTCGTTGTTGTGGTGATAATTTACTTTTGTTTGATTTTTTTTTCTTTCTTGCTCTTTTTACAGTTTGGCACAGGTTAGATTAAGATTCATAATACAAAGTAGACTTGAATCTCCCCTCAAAATGTCTATTTAATACCTGACATTTTTCAAATAAATCACAACCGTTCTTGAAGCTACCTTGTATTTTAAGTGCTTAGATAAAATGCTGGTTTGTCTTAGGGAATTTCAGTGGAATTTATTTTCTTAGCTTCCACTACATTTAATATTGATTCTGGTCATCCATCTATTATGTTTGATGATAATTTTGTTGTGTTAGCAGATCAATATTGATGAGTATAGCTACTGCAAAGTGAAAATAGCACACTGGCATCAGGTATTTTTGTTTCTGCAGAGCCACATGCTTCGGCTTGTCGTATTATGTGTTTTTTTTTCCACTGCTAATATTGTATGCAGAGATGGCCCTGCATAAGCGGCAAGCTCCCTGGGGCATCTGTGTGGAGCTCAACCTGAAGGCTCGCCTCTTCTCTTTCTGCTTCTTTGTTTTGTAAATGGGTGGAGGAGGGAGCAATAAGATGCTGCAGAGACTCTGTCTGCTCTGGGGTTCTGCTTGGCTCAGCAGTGGGGTTCAACACAATCCATTTTTCTGCATCCATGTCGTCCCTCTCCTCTCCAATTACTGCATCTCTCAGAGCATGCAACGCCTCAACTGTGGAGTCTGCTTCGGCGATGTGAGCCCGGCCACTGTTTGATGTGTCACTTCATCAGCGATTTGCAGACCACAGCTAACGGGCTCCTGAGAACAGGAAAAGGTTCATTTCTGTGATGCAACTTTCTGAAATGAGGCCTTATTAGCCGAAGGCTGCAGCTCAGAAAAAAAAAGCCTATTTTATGTTTTCAGGTTGAAAAGAGTCTCTTTTATGTTAACTACACATAAACCAGCCTGTGACTTAATAGAAAGTGTCATTGCCAGTTAGTGAAATCATCTGCATCCTTCTGCAGGAGTCAGCCTGATTATTTCAGCGCAGTACAAATGTTTCAGATGGATGCACGCTTGACAGTCGGCTACTTTGTGACAGACGTGCCCTTCGGTGTGCAGGGACGGCTGCAGAGCGTGCTCCGTGCTGCACTGCATTGCAGGCAGTCGTCTTACCTTCGTCTGCAGGCCCCCGAGCACTCCCGCTCAGATGATCAATTTGATCCAGCTCTGTGTTGCTGGGCTGCGACTTAATCCCATAATGCTCCAGTGTTTTGTTGCAATCGAGACAGTTCTCTCCGTGGGTTTCTTATTTAACCTTCAGAGTGTGATGAGAAAGCTCATGCTTCTGTCATACACAGGGCATGTAATCACTGTAAGCAGCATGTCATACGGTCATTTATCGTGTCAGTGTAGAAATCTTCAACCTGTCACGGCTCAATGAGAGTAAATCGAGGCTTTGCAGGTACACGACCACACAAGTTGGCACGTGGAATCAAACATCCTTACAGCTGTTTCTGGGCGATTTCTACCTCATGTTCTCGTGAAAATGTTTTGCCACTCTGAAGCCAGTGGGTTCAGGCCATCATTTTGGAACACTCTAATGCATTTCTAAGTGGTTCAATCTGTGGTGGGTCTGCACCATTAGTGTCTCTCCCATTTCTCCACCAGTTTGGAAGACGGCGGGGTACAAACAGAGCGAGACATTACCTCCACCTCTCAGACCCCAGCGTGCTGAATGGGGGCGCCATAATGACATGGCAAAGGCGAGATGCACTCCCGCTGCTCCCTGGTAACTACAGAGACACAGAGGGTGGGATGTAGATTCACGACAGCCTCTGCCTGTGTGCCCTTTAGCTGTGATTTGTAGTAGGCAGGGAGACATAGCTAATTTGGCTACATTAATCAGGAAAAGCACATTACTGTGCAAATGACCGGCCGGGGGAATGATGAGCTGACAATGTCCCGTCAGTCAGAGAGGCACGCACACCTCAGTGATCTGATAGGATGACACGGCCCAGACCCAGAGCGGAGCAGTCAGCTGAGGAAATCTTCTCACAGGTTTCCGTTCATTACAGACATGACCCGGATCACCAGTCTATCCATCCGCTTGTGTTCATCCAGTCACTGCCAAAGTAAATGACTTTGTGATGCTGGATATTGACAACTGGAGGAAATGTAAAATGTCCAGATCATCAATTAACCTCTAACTCATATCCTGCTGCTTAAGCGATGTCTTCACTGCAAATATTGTCCTCAGAATATCAATAAGGCATATTGCGGAGGAGGAAGCACACAGTTATTGCCCTGAGAGACGGGGATTTCATCTGTAAAGCAGAACTGAATGAAATGCATGTGTGAGGCAGTGTGAGGCAATGTGGGATTTTAAAGGCAACATCAATACTTTTGTTTGCAGTTAGTACTGTTTAGAAATCTGCATCTGGATCCAAATCAAATATAGTATAAATCTAAATATAGTATAGTATTTATACTATGAAATACCACAGTGTATAGATGGCACAGCATTGATAACATTAGCAACGCTTCAATAGAATTTTTCACTTGGCTGGGCGAAGTTTTTTTTTTTTAGTTTTTAGATCAGTTCAGACTGTCAAGTCCTTGTTATGGTAACATAAAGTTGGCTCAGGTTACCATAGCACACATATTGGGCTTTATAGTGCATAATGTGCAATTTCGGGCACAGCCTATGACTTAAATCAGCTGATAGGAAGTAAACACAGATGCAGGCTGTTGCCTAGCAATGCAATTTAGTTGGAACAGATTTATAGTTGTTGATTGCAATTCAGCTCTGCTGGTTAAATAGTTTAAGCAATTTATGTCAAATTGGCTGTAAAAAATTTGGCCAAATTTTTCAAAATAGCTTGCTTGTTTGTTTTATATTGCGCTGATCCAAATGTTTTACAGTATGTAAGAACATTTTGTAAAGACTGCTTGAAATTCTGTTGCTGTTTTCGTGTCTGACATTTTGCATTTGTGCGGAGACAGGCAGCAGCTGGTTCAATTAACTTATTATAAAGACTGCACACAGCTAACCTGGCTCTTTCCGGAGGTAACAAAATAGAGATTAGCACCTCTAAACTTCACAAATCAACATGTTATATCTCATTTGTTTTATCTGGAGAAAGTGTGATACTTCAGCTTGCCTTTTGTTAGAGCCATGCTAAGCTAAGCACCTGATCCCTGTGGCTTCATATTTACTGTACAGACATGACAGCGGTATCGATCATCTCGTCTAACTCCTCACCAGAAGTCCTCTCATCCTGTGATCGCTCTGATTTAGATTATGAACTAGGATGTTCTGTGATCAGAGAGCAGCTGGAGATAAGACTACTCTGTTCATTATCTGATATATGTGGAGGAATTTCTTTGACATCCACCTTGGTTTGAGTTCAAATGTTTCCTCCTTTTCCAGCACTTTCTCTACAGCAGGAGACTCGAGCTGTGTGAGGTGAAATTTAGGCTTTGAATGTGCAAAGGTGTGTCCTCTAGAAAGCCAGAGTGTACAGATCTTGTCACATTGCAGGGACAGATGAGCTGCAGTGACGAAGCGAGCGAGCTTCGTGCACGTGATGGATCATTGCAGCAGGGCGAGGAGATGCAGATTTTCACTGTGACATTTCTTTTACTCTGCGAGCATTTTTCCGCCGCGCTGAAGCGAGGTCGTGCTCTGTTGGCTCTCGGCTCGAACACGCTCAGCCCACACACTTCCTCTTCATTTCTGCTTGTTTTGTTTTGTTTTCTTTGGAGACGGATGCCTTCATTTTGAGATGACTACTTAGCATGCATTCTGCGTAAAAGCACATAGTCTGTGAATTGCACTCGACCTCCAACACCTAAGCAGTGAATAAACATGTGTAAACATTACAACACCACATTTTCAGATATCAGATACATGACACTGAGTATCTGCTAATACTAAGGCTTGAATAAGTAATTAAGCATGAAAAAAGCATAAAGAAATATTATCTTACTTAATCTTTTTTCTTGTTCGACTAAAATGTTTATCATCCATATTAAACAAACATTACAAGCAAAACCTGAGGAGAATCAAATTGATTAGACTTAAATATTGAAAAATGCTATATTGTGTGTAGTTTTTCTGTCATGAATCATAAATTAATCTTCAGGATATGTGAAACATCTACACAACTCAATGGATTCTTTCAGCTGCAGCTGCTGACACCAGAAGAAAAAGAAAACACTCATTGACATGAATGAAACCAATTTTTCCAATATTAATTTTAGCTCAATAGTTTCCCCCTCATCATATCCAACATATTCCCACTTATCTATGTCCTAGTTCCTGCTTTTAGTTATCAAAAAACCCTTTTTAATTTTTGCTGAATATTGAGGAAACTTAATAAAATGTAATATTTTTTGAAACATGTCAGATGTAGGGTGTATGGCTGTGTTAATAATAGCGGTGGTAAATGATAAATTATCTTAGCATTGATAGCAAAGTTTGCATCCCATTTCAGACCTTCGCTTACTGTTTACATCTTTATAGGCCCTCACCTCAGTCTTTCTCTCGTCTTAAGCATTTTATGTGATTATGAATCTTTCCCTAGCCACCATACCGTTGATGCCAGATGACAAAGATGTCCTAGAAGGCTCAAATTGTCTTAACTTTTGATTTTGCAGAATTGTCTTCTCCACATTCTTGCCTGTCTAGGCCACCGTGACATCCCCAATATTTGATTTTTAATATGTGTTTCTGATATCCGATCTGGTGCTTTTTGCTCGTATCAGACTCGTATTGGATTAGAGCATCACTCTCTAGCTCACATGCTGCAACAGGAGAGCAGTACCCTTGCACAACATGACACGGACATGTAGTTAAATGGTTTAAGAGTCAGCTTACCCCTGCGGCTGTCATGCAGAGCTGGGATGTGTATGAACATCTTGGTGTCAGTGCTCAGGGTGGGTGTGTTGCAGTGGGTGACGCTAGGGTTGGGTGGTTCAGGGTTATCGGTGGTATTTATGTCACCGGCAGACGGGGCTTGGTCGAGGTGAGATAGACGTTAACTTGGAGGAGTGCAGTCAGGCTTGTGGCCAAACGCTGTCAGCCTAATACCGGCGAGCGGCCCAGGAGGAGCAGTTGCAGCATCTGGATAGTCAAGCTCCATTAGGCTCCCAGCTCTGTTTTACACCGGGCTGCGATTCAGCCTTGTTGACAAATGGCAGAAGAGGTGGAGTGTGTGATATGACTCGCATAACTCAGGGGACCTCCACAATGAATATCATTCCCCCATGCTCCCTGATCTTTCCCATCCTCCCTCCCTCTTGTCTGGGCTCGTCGTGAACTGTAGCAGCAGCCTGGCTGGGATTCAGTGGGACAGCATTAGCTCTCAACCTTGGTGAAGGACTAAAAGCAGCCTCAGTCTGGTGTCCTTGCTGTCACACTGCTGCTGGGAGGAGATAAGCACTCCAGCCTGTAGGACACACTGTAGGACTCCCAGCGGCCCCTGCAGCACTGTATGCTGGGTAATTGCAGAGGCACTGCGAATAATTAATCAAGTAATCGTTACATGTGACGCGAGACATGCTCCAGTCGCATCTTTGATAATGAGGGCGGTCGTTTTGTGGGAGTTTATGACACTTTACATTTTTTGCTGCACTTGCAAAAGCTGATTCAGATTTTATTCTGATTTTGTCTATCTTCACTTTTGCGCTGCATTTTGTAATATATTTTAATCAACTTTTTATGACGCTATGTGTCCTGACTTTCGCAATACCTTCTTTCATTATTAATTCAATTTTCTCTTGTGTTTGTGTTATGCACCAATACACCAGAGCAAATTCAATGCATGTGAGTTTCTTACTTTATACTGCGGCATGTCGCCCTGAAAGTTCAGCGTTAGAGCCGTAACCATTAAAATGCCACGTAAAGACGCAGATCTGAAAAATAAGCCATTTTATTCGGCGGTGGAGGTGTTTACATTCCATTTGACATATTCAGAATTTTTTTTTTTCCTCCTCATATCACAGATCTCCAGCAGATTTTGAAGATAACAAACAGCGGTATTGCTTCTCATATTTGTAGCACCTGGACATTTTCACTGCTGCAGAGAAAATATTTACCTCCATGAGTCTCTGAGGTGAAATCTCAGCTTCTGCTCTGGCTTGGTGATGAATTCTTGCTTTAGCTTTTTAAAAGCCTTCTGCTGGCTTTTTGGCTTGTTCTTGCTGCCTATAAATTGTTCATAGTGATATATTAAACAGACAGGTATGCGTGTGTGTGTGTGTGTGTGTGTGTGTGTATAAAAATTAGGTTTATTTACTGGGTTGAGTTGCTGAAATAAACCATGCAGTGCTATATTTCTCTCAAAAACACCGGAGCTCTGAATGATGAAACACACAGGCAGGGGCTGCGCTGGGTATTGATGTGTAGTGCCCTTGGACTGAAGCCAAGACGGTGAAATGGAATGAAAGGAAAGCAGTCACTCCCCTGTTAACTCAAGGTTATACTTTACAGGAGCTATATCTGTCTGTGTTGTCAATGGTACGCTTAGTGAATGCACCATGTGTCTGCTGCAACCATAAAAAAAACATCTAAATCACATCTGCCTGTTGACTTTGAAGATTCCCAACAATTTGCCTGTATTTTTCCAAGGCCTGATGCGCTATGTCATGGCTTATCCAGACCTTCTGAGCCGGCAGGAGGCTGGCGTTTGGCACTTGCTTGTAAACACAGCCACAGAATGAGCCCTTAGCGATCAGGACCCCTGCCAGCTCGTAGAAGTGGCAGCAGATCATCCTCGCTTAATAGGCGCTCATAATCCTCTGTGAATGTCTTATGTTGTCCCCCCGAGAGGAGCGAGACTAAGGCATGTATTTGCAATCAGTGTGCATTAAGGGCTGACAGTTTAACTGCTACCATAACTGTAAGAAACCAACCCACTGTTTGCAGCTGAATGGAAGCAAAATGAAAACTTCTAAGTGTTTTTTTTTTATTCCTCTAACAATGGCTCTCTCTTTCTTTCACCCCTGCTGCTGCTCGTAACTGCCACAGGAAGTTGAGGTTAGTGCCTCTTTGTAAATTTGTACAATGGCATTGTCTCTTTCTTATTGGCTGTACTATAGGTGTCACCTGCACTTTGAATAAGAGCTCATCATGGCTGGAGCACAAAAAATACATTAAATACATCAGTGTTGTATTAAATACAGCAACGTTGTCTTGAAATGTTTCTTTGACAGCAACTCAAAGGAGAAAAAATGTTGTAACATGGAGACAATAACTTTAAATAACATTAAGCCTTTAACACCTGAGCCACCTGACTTTTTCGCTCACCCAGAAGACTTGGAGATGACAATATCTGTCAATTATTTGCAATTTACTGCATATTATAAGAGTGTAATAACTGTAAAATGAAGAAAAACCCCAAAACAGAATTTGATTTTGAGTTTCATTTTGGAAAAATAACAATGCACTAGAACATGAATTACAGTTTTTTTCACATTAAAGTTGAAAATGACATCATATTGGCTGTAAAGCACAATGTTTCAACTTTCAGAAACTGTTGGAATTTTTTTTCCATAGCACACACCGTTATGTAATTACGGTAATCCAAAATGCGCATGCGGAATGTGTCGCCAGAAAACTACTGCTTCCTAGAAAAAAAAGTAGAAATAATGTTAAAACAATATGTGGAGTGGTCGTCTTCATTTTTAGACCCATTCACTTCACTGAAGCACCAAAACTATCCCTTTAACTCCTCGCCCTGTGCACAGTATTTAAGACGCCGTCGGCTATACTTGTTCAGCTTGACTTGAGAGCTCAGTCTTCGTGTCCCCTGAGCAGAATAAGACCAAGCTAAACTGAACAGACCTGATCCTCGGGGTCCTCTCTGGGCCTCGTGCCGAGTAGTAACCGCTTTATAGTTGATCCTCTCTGTCCTGACACAGAGAGAAATGGGTCAGAATGGATACAGCAGGGGGACGCTGAATTTTTATTATCGTTCCAGCGCAATACCGCAAGGGACGCAATCTAAAAACCAGAGTTAGTTTGCAAATATTCCCTCTACAACAGTGCGGGGCGAACATAGTCCAAGGCTTTTCATGAGACATATTAAAGCTCTCAGTCTTGTCTTGTGCTTTTATTTAATGTTAGGCTCTACAAAAACAACCACAATCATTTTAACACAGCACTTATTGCAGAGAAGTAATGAGAAGGTCGATACTACTCTGCTAAATATGAAGCTAGTTAGCAGCTGCTTAGCTTAGCTTAGCTCAGCTTAGCTTAGCGTAAAGATGGGAGGCAACTAGCCTGGTTCTGTGCAAGGCAAGAAAATCTGCATCTCTAAAGTCCTCTATTTAACGCTGTATGTTTCTAAAAAATCGAAAAACCTTAAACAGTGACAGTATAATAATAAAATAACAGTGCTAATGCTAACTAATAAAAATAAGAAAAACCCAAACTTTGAACACCTAGAAAACCTTTTGTTTCCAAGTCTACTACTTTTTAGTTTAAATCAAAAATATTTAGCCCAAAAATAAGTTTTAAAACCGCAGAAACTTTTTTTTCTATCTGCCACAAGAAAGTATAGTTGAATATCATCAGCAAACGCGTGAAGATTTACAGAGATACTGATGAACGGCGTGCCTAAATGGGAAATATAATCTCTCTTTGATGTTGAATCATTATTTCGTGGTTGTATAAGCACCTGATTGCACTCCTCTTTTTAGTTTTTATTATTTATTTTAAATTAAAGATAAATCAATCATGCAAGCACACAGAATATGTGGTGAATAAAAAAACAATGTCATGAATTTAAACCTTGGATTGAAAAATGTTGAGTTGAATTTGATTCAACGTGAGAGCTGAATATATTTGAATTGCTAAAATCATACATTTTAAACTGTCATTCATGGCGTCGAACAAAGTGTTGTTCATTATTTGAGCTCTTTTGAATTCTCATTAAGCGTGAGTGCAAGAGCGTCTTTCCTTCTTTCCATCGTGTTGCCTAAAATTAATTTGTTAAGCCATTAATGCAAATATATTGTCTTTCCAGGATGACTACATCAAAAACATGGAGGAGACCATGGGCTCTGATGAAAGTAAGTCTGATTTTATCTGACACTTTTCTGAACACACATGAGGTGAGATTTCATGTAAATTATGCTCTATAGAGTGTATGATTCTGTACTATATGTAGAGACGGTTCGCAAAGACCTTTAATATTTAAATGGCTTTACTTAAATTGCCAGTTCTACAGCAAAGAAAAAAAACCCTGCTGTGTTTCAGATTCTACCAGCATAATAAGTGCTAAGTGCTGTCCGCCTTCATACAATGAAATAGTGCGGCGCACATTGTAGAAGTGCTGGCTTTTCGTAATTGCAGCAGTTGTCTGAGGTCATCCGGCGTGCAGGGAGTGCTGGTCTGGAGTGTCAGAGCTTGTGGAGGGTGAGAACACAGTTGTGAGTCTGAGCCTTCAGTTGGATCCATTAGTTTGAAAAGCCTGCTATAATTGCCTTTGTTGCCGAGGGCTCAACTCCGAACTCCCACCAGGCTCCATTTACCTTCATGGGATCTGTTTTTAGTCAAAGGGAAAAAAAAAAAAAAATCTCACGGTTAGAAAATCAGCTGTGGAGGAGGAATGTGAAAATGGTAAACATTGTTATTTCAGTCAGATGGTCTTTTTGTATTCTGCTTAAATCTAACTCTCTAATGTCATAGTGTTATTGAGTAAGCAAGGCAATACAAGCCAAACATTTGGGAGCAACTTCAAGTTTCTGTTCACAGTGCCTATATATGTATTTTGGGACGTATTTACTGCATGATCAGACTTTGCCTTCATTCATATGCACCGTTTTCCTCACATTGATGTTACCAGACCATTGCTGAATAAATGTTAACAAAAAAGAAAAGAAGAAGAAAAGAACTTAAGTTGTGCATGAGTCACAACTTAAGTGCAAAAGATAGATAGATAATGAAATTATTATTTTATCATTTTATTATTTCCCAAACCTAAATATTTTTCAGTGTAGTTCAATGGTTGTAGTTCAGCTGACGCTGTGCAGAAAACAAGCACACTGAACTTAACATGCAGCGGTGCATGCTGAACTGCAGATCACGCTCGTCAAACGCTAATGAAGCATGAATCATTTCACAGCTCAGGTTATGAAGATACTATTCATGCATGTTTTAGCCACTGGAGCCCCATAGGGTCCGCACGCAGTGTGTTCATGCTGCGAGGTGAGTGTGGGGGGTTGGGTGTAGCGCTACATCCACACCGCCTCACTTAAAAGAAATTGAAGACTTTCCTCAAAGGAGAAAGATGTGAGAAGAAGCAGCTCCAGACGTTGTCCCAGTCATCTGTTCTTACAACAGGGGGAATAACTAATGTAGTCTCAAGAAAACGCCTCGCTTGCTGTAGTGTGGGCGATGTTCATTTGAATACCATTGATTTTATCCCTGTACCAGCTCCCACTGGGACTAATTCTGCAGGGTTAATTGATCAGGGTCCTCTTTATTGCTAATTTAACAGGACAGCAGAAACTCCTACAAGGTGTACCTGCAAGCCCCCGAATGAACAAAAGACCTAATAGGAGACTTCAGACACCTCTGGTGCTTTTGTAATTGAGCCGATTGAGATGTCAGCTCACCTCTGCAGAGTTTTTGAAGGCCATTTCAAAACAATAGGTGCCTACTGCTATAATGTTGTAAAAAGGTGTCGCATCCTTTGATTCCATAGATCCATCAGAAATCAGTAAAAGCTGCAGGCTGCTTCAACACAGTGACCACCAATTAAATCAGAGGACATAAAAGAATCCTCCACGATGACAGTAATTGCAAATCCAGTTGAAATTAATTTGCTTAAAGCCCGTCTTTCTCTGCTTTTCATATTCCTCAGAGCTAAATCTTTCCAGTTTCGGACGGGCGCTAATATTTCTTGGCAGGTCTTTTACAGATTTTTCTTTTCGTTTTTTTCCTCCAGAGCCGCTAAAGCACTTTAAAATGCACTCTCTGACAATTTGAACGTAAAACAAATTGATGAAGTCCTTTGATGGAGGATCCTGTCCGACTACAAGCCGTCATGCTCAGTAGAGAACTCTGGAAGGAAGCTGATGAGAAAACAGCGTAATGATAATATATCATCTCAGAGAGATTGGACACAGGCTCAGTGCAGTCCCATCGCCTTTGTTGACATGATTACAGGCGGATTTAAAACCCATAATGGTCCTCACACACGTCCCTGCGCTGAATTGTCAATGCAGCATGATGTAAACAACAACCAGCAGAGCAGGCGAGGTGGGAAACACACTTGATCTTTAATGCAAATTAAATCTTGTGTGTGGATTTCATCTTCAGTATGTAGGAGTTGTATAAGAAAACCGTGTGAGGAACATGTTTGGTCCTAGGCTGTTGCTTGGAGGCAAATAGTGAATTACCATCTGAAAATGTATTGAAAACACCAAGCTGTGTTTCTATGGGAACATACATTGAAGCTCTTTGAAAGCATGTTTTAAAGGGAGTGCTCTTCATACATCTTGTGAGGTGTAGGAGCACATCTTATTTGTTTCCTGGATTACTTAAAATGGATCCATCAGTTTAAGACGCGGCTGTTTACTTTAAAGCTGCTATAGTGAATATCTTTATATTACTATAACAACAGAGACAATGTAATGTGAAAGGGGAAGTATCACCCTATTGAGCATTTTAGCATTTTCAGTGTAACTGTACAGTTTTGATTGACCAGTTTTTGTTGAATTGGACGTCAAATTCTTACAAGTGAGGCTTTTTTGACAAACTATTGGATTTGAAACCAAATATAGATAACAGATAAAAATACAGTGTGAACAATCCTGCAAAGCTACAGCTTATTAAATAGCTATATAATACTAGGTATATATAATATAATCAGAGAGAATGTATACAAAAAACAAAGCATGTATACAGTATATATCTTAATTATGTTCATCCTATGCAATGCTGTCATATATGATATATGTTAGATATGCATACAATGATATGTCTCTCTGAATGAAGAGAATCTCTCCAGATTCATATCCACATTTTCTGTTATCAACCCAGCACATAAAGAGGACTGTGGAGCCTTTGTACGGTGTGTGCCCCCTGAGTGCTTTCTGGTTTTATTTGATTCTTCCTCATATATTCAGCCTGTGCCGTGCACGGCTCACTGCACAGACTGCAGCTGTGGTTTCTCTATGGGTGGACGGCAGGTAGAGCGACTGTAAAATGGCCACGGAAGAAAGTGGTAATAGTTAAAGGTATATTACACCACTAAAAAAACATTCAGTTTGGTTCCCTGCCTCCATTAAAGTTTATGGTCCATGACCGGAACTGTTGTTAACAAAATGAAATGTTAAAGCTTATTCTCTGATAGAAGCCACCAACAAAGTACGCAGTGAGAGACTCTGTGAGATAAACCAGAGGAAAAGCCGAGGAAAACCTGAGTGGTGAGTTTCAGTAAAGAGAACTGATGTGAGATGTGAAAATATGATGATGATGATGATGCCTTTGCTCTCTTTATTGTACAGAAACGGTCAAAGTGAGATGTATGGTGACAGTTTGAGGTGATTTTTAGGAGGCTTTAAATCTGAAATCCAAAGAGAAATATCAGTCTGGATATCATTACAGCCACTGGGATTATTAACTATAATCATGACAGAGCAGAATACCTGTTGGAACAGATTTAGCAAATAAAAGTCAAGTGGTCACAAAACCATTTTATATCGAATAACTTTGAAGTTTCATTCAGCCGCCTGTGTTTGAGTGTCTCTGCTGAGCCTACGTCTTGTGTTTTTATGAGGCTCACCCCCACTGAGAGGAGGAATTAAGGTTAATACCAGCCCTATCTAACTGATACTGTTTTTTATGACTAGTTGCTTTCAATAACACGGGGTGAAAGAGAACAGAATTGGCACTTTGAGGTATAAATTTGGCTGAAGTGGACTCATTCCACCAAACACAAATCAATGTAAAAGCCTAAATTTGACTTTAAAATAGCTCAAAAAGTTTGAAAGCTATTGTTACTCATAACACTTCATATAAAGTTTGCATGATGTATTTGTGATGAAGTCGTGTGAAAGATTTCACACCACTAGGAAATTCATGTTTGTGCAATGTTGCAATTTATTGTTGTTGTGTTGGGTTTTTTTTGCATAGGTGTTGGAAACACTGCAAAAATAGAAGATATTTCCTGTGAAAACCTCTTCTGTAATCCCATTTTTCCCTCTAAAGTTGGGCATACACTGCCTTTTTTGGCTCATTATGAGCCAATTTTTCACTTGTGCGACCGGGAATCGGGCTTAATCGTGTATTGCGTCGTATACACGGGATAATGAGTAGCAATTAACACGTCACTACCAGCTCCCGATCAGCAATCATATGATCGCAAGAAAATCAAACCTGTTTGAAATCCTGGTCGCCCCTCATGAGGGCATCTCACTGCCACGACTCATTGCCCCACAGAGAACAAATTGCCATCACAGCGAGTTTCTTCCATCCATCCATTATCTACCGCTTATCCTCATAGGGTCGCGAGGGGGCTGGAGCCTATCCCAGCTGTCTTAGGGTGGAAGGCAGGGTACACCCTGGACAAGTCTCCACCTCATCGCAGGGCACATAGAGACAGACAACCACTCACACTCACATTCACACCTACGGTCAGTTTAAATTAGCCAATTAACCTAATCCCCATGCATGTTTTTGGATGGTGGGAGGAAGCCGGAGTACCCGGAGAGAACCCACGCAGACACGAGGAGAACATGCAAACTCCACACAGAAAGGCCCCGGGCCCAGGATTCGAACCCGGTACCTTCTTGCTGTGAGGCGACAGTGCTAAACACTACACCACCATGCCGCCCAGCAAGTTTCTTTTTGTTTAAATTTCTCAAGCATCTCTCCACTTCCGGGTTCTTCTACTTCTTCTTATTATTAATTTTACACCGCATTTCAGATACAAGAGTCTGACATGCCGTGCATGGACATACAGTGTGAGCGGTCAGGTTGCATCAAAGCATCGGGCCATATAGTGTGAACACATGTATCAAACTCTGCGATTTAGTCGTACAATTTGAGTTAAAACTGGGTACAATGATTGATAATATCACAGTGTCCGCCAAGCATCTTGGAGTGCTGAGGTCACAAACTGGAGTGAGGTAACTCACTGAATTGAGCTATGTATCCTTCTATCCTAATAAAATAAAAAAAAATAAAAACTTTGTTGAACAAAGGCTCACAGGAAGCTCGGAGGTGGAGGACTTCAGCTCTTTATGAACTCCAGTCAGAAGCTTAGACTCGTGGTCTTATAGAACAAAGACACCACAGGAACACAGCCTCCTACCAGTATTTTTGGATTCCCTCTGAGTTGTCATATCATCCACTGTTCCCTCGTACCGCCAAGCCTGCTGTAGCATCAAAGTATCGCCTAGTCTTCGGATTTGCAGGAATCTGGCTGGCAGCCACCTCGTCTGTTGACCGTGTTGACTACAAAGCAGCTGCTCAAAGCTGACTCAGGATTTCACAGCTTAAATTTCTCTCGCCGACCGCTGCTTGCCACTCACTCTTAAAATTTATCTGAGCTGGAGAGTTTTCTGAGGCCTCTCCGGCAAGGCGGCAAATGACCTGTGGGACGGTGTGACATCCAGTTTCCAATGGTATTGACCAGAGGCTGGGGAAGGTGGAGGACGCGGTGCTATTTCCATCTCAGTCTATCAGTGGAAAGGAGGTTGGCATTGAAGAGTTCAGCTCTCCAAAGATATATAGAGAGAGATGCTGGGGAGGGAAAAGAAAGGGAACGTGGGGGACAAAGATGGAGTATGTGTGTGTTTGTGTGTGAGGGAAAAAGAAAAGGCAAGACAGGGAGAGACAGTGATAAGTTGACATGGGGGAAGTGAGATGTGACAAGCCGAGAGAAAGAGATGCTCAATCAGTGCTGTCAGGCTTTCTGGCAATCAGACACAGCCGTTGGAGACTGCAGGCAGTGCTATTGACGACAGGCTGCCTCACTAATGATAGCTAGGCGTCCATGTTTTCAGTGGTGCTGACTATAAAATCAATGGACTCATTTGCGCACACCGCTAGAATATTTGTCATTGCACATTGCATGATTTTTATTGCGCACGCCCGCGCTGAGCGGAGAGGATGGAAGATCATTTAAAAAGATGTAAATACAAAGATTTGATTATGCAGCACATGAAATAGCTGCTTTCCTTTGTTTTTCTTTGTTGGTATCAGTCTGTTGAACACATGCACCTTGTCAAAAAAGGCAAATAAAACAACAGCCGGAAGCTCGGTATCTTTCTTCAGGGGGCGACAAAAATAGAGAATTAAAGCAAAAACACCTCTGCCGTGATTGACACCTCTGGTGATTGCCAGCGTTGTTGTTTTTGTGCTTGCAGCCGTGGACACCACCAAGGACCCGTGCCAGAATGTGAAGTGCAGCCGCCATAAGGTGTGCGTTGCTCAGGGCTACCAGAGGGCCATGTGTGTCAATCGCAAGAAACTGGAGCACAGGTAGGTGGAGTCCTAAAAATCAGTGGGAGACTTGTTTCTTTTTTGTTTGCCGTTTGGAAGATTTCTACTCGAACAGGACAGACATTTCTGTGGCGCTGGTGTCGACAGCCGTTAGCGGTGTGTCAGTTAAAAGCCTTCCAGTGTCTGGTTGTGAGAGCTATTGATTAAACTCAGTAACGGGACCAGAGAGTGTCAGGAGTCAGGGATGATGTCATCCTGGCTTGGACACTCGTGCTGAGCAGTGACTAATTGACTGTGTGGATGGACGGTGGTAAAACTGAGCACAAACAGTTATGGTAGGAAATAATAGCTGTAAATGGATGGATGGATGGATTTAACATTTATAGACGTTTAAATAATACTGAAATCATAGCACTGAAATATTATGCCTTTAGTTTTTTTTTACCCCTTAAAATATTTAGTTATTGGAATAAATTGGTTTTTGAACTAAAGAAATTGCACACTTGGAAATTGACTGTTGAAACTTTAAATCCCAGATAAATTCAGTGGTGTTTAAATGTTGATATCAATTATTCAGTAGTGATTAAGCTTCAAACTTTTAGTTTCTTATACAATTCAAATCTTTATGGCCATCATTTGCTCTTATACATGGCTACACTTGAAATCATAATGTTTTTTTGCTCCCACAGACCAGATACAGAAGCAAAAGATGCTAGCTTAATGGGTAGCACCTAATGTCAAGGGTACATATCTTATGATTAATTAATGCTTAATTCATAACTCATCTCGATCCAACCTAATGCAAGATGTATCATGAACTCCCGTGGCTCAGTTTTAATTAATGATGAAGCCACTATTACTTAGTGTAATTACTTAAAACTACATGGATCATCAGTTTGTGAACTCATACATTTATGTAAGACAGACTAAAGTTAACATGTCATCAAATCAGATGAAACTGGATGAAGTCAGCTCAGTTCATTTGGTAATCCTCACCGTTAGACTGGCTGATTAGGACCTTGAGCTGCAGTATGATGTGTATTGTTTTATTATCACATATCCTGTATTTGAAATCTCACCAAACCAAGGCTTACGTTGTGTCCATGTCATAACATATAGTAATATTGTATGTGAATACAAGCAGCTGAGAGGATAAAAACATGAAATAACAAACCAAATATCACCATTTTAGTGTAAGTGAATAAAATATTCTATTAACTAATGCAGCTAATTAACAAGGACAACAACAAACTATAACAATTTGCTAAAAGTCTTGACTGATTTGTGAATGGAGGCAGCATTAAACGCCAGCTTAAACTATAGCAGAACATCAGTTTTGCCCGATAAGATGGATTTCTGTGAGGTTTGATCCTGAGATTCTCATATGTCGTGTAAAGTTAACACAAATATGCAGAAAATACAAAATCACTCACCATTTGTAAAATGTGAACTAAAAATACTCATTGACGTCTGTTTTCTTGTCCGTCGCCAAGCAACAGCGTTCTTGTGGCACAAACTACTTCAACATGATGTACGCTGTACTTGACCCCAGAAATCATGTTTTACTGAACTACCAGTAATGATAGTAGGATAACTTTAGAGGAGGTGGGTCGGGTTGGAACCATGACAACTAAAACATTTATTACAATGTAATACTGGGACTTACATTTCATCTTTCCTCCTTTCACAAGCTTTAGTTTTCTGTGTAAAACTCAATGAAAAGCGTTTATCTCTCCCCTCAACCATTCATTCCACTTTGACTGGAAAACAAATGAGCAGGGCTGCAGTCTGAAAAGAATTAATGGAGTGAATTATTACTACCTTCAACGACTATCTGCTGCAACAGGCGTTTATCTTTTTCAATAAAGTGCTTCATTTACAGAGTCACTTCAGAGATGAGAGAGACTGTGTCGAATAATGGGTAATAAGCACGAACACAACGCACACTAAACCAACCCAGCATCATTAAGTAGCGGCCTCAGTCGTCGTACTGCAGAGCTCGCTGAAAATGAAGTCAATCAACGTGTGAGAGGAAAGCAAGCAAGTTCAATTTAATATTCAAATATGAACAGGTAAAACAGACACTTTTGGTTTCATCACGCAAGATGCACATGGATATCAGCCTCTGAGGTTTCTGTTGCTGTCCCATCACAGTCAAAGTGAATGGAACATTGAAAAAATTCCACATTTTACTGATTCTTTTATCCAAAAGCAACTCACTAAGTGCATTCAAACTTGACAGGAACAGGTGCAAGATGTCATCAGAAATTACAAGTGCATCTTTCTCAGATAAGCAACTAAAAGCATGTTTAGTCCTACAGTGCAAGTGCTAGTTTTAAGTTTGTTTGGGTTTTTTTTAAGAAATGACGCATAAATTTGATGTCACAATTTGAGTTTCTTAGCTGGGCAGTGACTCAGCTGTCCTGGCCTCTGTGGACATTTTATTTGACCATTGCAGAAGATTGACATGCATTATCTGCTACTCTGAAAAATCCACAGACTCCCTGTCAACGTTTTCTCTGAAAATACTTTCTACTAAAGAAATAGTCACTGTGAGAGCTGATGACAGTTTTTAGCAGGGTCGCTGTTTCTGGAAAGAGGTGTTACAGTGGTGACATGAAGAGAGACGATGTCACTCAGTCTGTCCACCACTTTGTGTTAAATATCTCAACAACTGCACGATTCTGACTTTGAAACCATTGTATGGATTGAATATGAAGATGGTTGTTAATGCTATACCTGCTGTTTTTTTCAGAATAATGTTAGCATGCTGACGTTAGCATTTAGCACCACCATGTCCTGTGGCACCACCGTGCTGGAGACAGGTCAAGGTCACTGTGACCTCATGTCCTGCCTATTCTCCTGAATCTCTCAGGAGATATCAACACTTTTCAAACATCCCCTTGGATTCAAGGATTGGACTTCAGGTCAAAGGTCACTGTAATCTCACAAAACATTTTTTTGGCCGTAGCTCAAGAATTCACATGCTAATTATGACTATTTCACACAAAAAGCGGATAAAATGATCAAATGATTACATTTTGGGTAGATATGAAGAGAAACTGCAGCTTGAGAGGTTGACAGCCATACAACTGTGAGATGGTAATTATAGTCTTGTTAAATGTTACAGCATTTCAGCAAGTCCTCATTGTATCAGGGTGGTTAGATACCACACAAAAGCTCGTAAAAAAGTTTCTTCTGTAATTTGGGTGGACTGATAACTTTGCTCTTTTTTCCTGTCATGTTAGAGTCAAACAGTCAGGGCAGCTGGACGCCCACGACAGCAGCTGCAAGCCTTGTCCTGTTGCTGCCTCCTCACCTGTATGTGGCTCTGATGGCCACAACTACGCCTCTCAGGTAAAAACACACCTATTCTGCATCAGCCTGTCCCTTTAAAAGCACATCTTTTACATGGATATATACACTATATTGCCAAAAGTGTTCGCTCACCTGCCTTGACTCGCATATGAACTTAAGTGACATCCCATTCCTAATCCATAGGGTTCAATATGATGTCAGTCCACCCTTTGCAGCTATAACAGCTTCAACTCTTCTGGGAAGGCTGTCCACAAGGTTTAGGGTGTGTTTATGGGCATTTTTGACCATTCTTCCAGAAGTGTATTTGTGAGGTCACACACTGATGTTGGACGAGAAGGCCTGGCTCTCAGTCTCCCCTCTAATTCATCCCAAAGGTGTTCTATCGGGTTGAGGTCAGGACTCTGTGCAGGCCAGTCAAGTTCATCCACACCAGACTCTGTCATCCATGTCTTTATGGACCTTGCTTTGTGCACTGGTGCACAGTCATGTTGGAAGAGGAAGGGCCAGCTCCAAACTGTTCCCACAAAGTTAGGAGCATGGAATTGTCCAAAATGTCCTGGTATGCTGAAGCATTCAGAGTTCCTTTCATCCGCTGACCCCGCTCCATCATGGCCTACCACTTTGTGGCTGAGGTGCAGTCGTTCCCAAACACTTCCACGTTCTTATAATACAGCTGACAGTTGACTGTGGAATATTTAGGAGCGAGGAAATTTTACGACTGGATTTGTATATATATATATATATATATTGTATATATTGCTTTTGCTTTATTACTGGACCATAAAAACCCTGAAAAGAAACAGAAAGCGTGTCATCTTTTTAAATAATGAGAGGAATCCAGTCATGAGGCGTTTCCTGCTGCGCTGACATATACGTGGACGCAGCAGGGCAGCACAGTTCATCACTGCTCACGGGAGGACGAGTACAGCGGCTCAACGTGGCTGTATGATTAATGACTGACACTGTTTTGAGCGGCATCGCCGTGCACCGTCCGCTGCAGGGACTCTTTATTGATTTATGTACAGTTTTTTTTTTTTTATTTTGACCTTGCATGAGAAGACAGCAGAAAATGACAGCTCATTCTTGGTGCCTTTCCCTAAGTGCAGCGTCTCATCTGAATGAGCAATCTCTTTTTCTTGCTGCGGTCACCTCCATAAATATTTTAACTGTCTCTCTTTCTTTCTCCTCACAGTGTAAGCTGGAGCAGCAGTCCTGCCTCACAGGCAAAGAGCTGAGCATCATGTGTACTGGCTTTTGCCCCTGCGCTACAGCCTCCATTACCCTCACAAATATCGACACAAAACGTGGCAAGTGGCCTTTTCACCAAGTTCTTCCAGTTGTGCATCTTAGTTTTGGTACTCACACCTCCGTGTCTGCATTACTGTCATCCCTTTCACGAGTCAAGGTTTCGGAAAAAGAACGCCACAAGCACCACACACAGCATGCCGTCATTAGGATCGGACCAATCAACCCAATGCTCCACGTTTGGGATCAATACTCACCAATTTCAAAGATTACTGTTCGCCAAATATCCCCCATGTGGTTAAACTGCTCATTCAATCATGTAGTGATTAATTATTTAGAGTGTACACTATCTATCATCGCAGCCAAACACTATTGATTGCCCAAGCTCTCGGGCACGTAAAAATGCCAATTGATCAAAAGCATGAAATGTTACTCCTGTTTTTCAACTACTGTTTGCCCCGAGACTGAAAGTGGATTTGGATTGGATAATAAGCGATATGTTGCCGCACAGTTAATTGCGAAATAATGTTTTCTTTGAGTAGAAGATCATACACTTGTAAATGACAGCATGAACGGTACACCTCGACAGCTTTACAGTGAGGGAAACCTGTGCCTTTGAGCAATAGGAAGTCTGTCTGTTGGAACGGTGAGTCAGTTTGCTGTTAACTGTCTGCCAACATTTTTAATGTTGGGATTCCTTTTTTTTGTTGCTCCCTCAGAGAGCTGCACTGGCCAGGACCTGGCAGACCTGGGGGACCGCCTGAGAGACTGGTTCCAACTCCTTCATGGAAACGCCAAGCAGAACAAATCTGGCAAGCTCGGAGCTGGCACCGCTTCAGGTTCGAAACTCACAAAGTGGTATTATTCTTTGCTGCCTCCTCATTTACAACTCAATTGTCTACGCAAAGAAACTTAGTAGAAACAGAAAGAAGCTAAAGTGATGTGGAAATTCTCCCTGACAGCACTGGACAAGAGCCTCGTAGCCAGCTGCAAGGACTCCATCGGCTGGATGTTCTCCAGGCTGGACACAAACAGTGACCTGTATCTGGACCAAGCTGAGCTGGCTGCTATTAATCTGGACAAGTACGAGGTCTGCATCCGACCCTTCTTCAACTCCTGCGACAGCTACAAGGATGGAAAGGTCTCTACGGCAGAGTGGTGCCTCTGCTTCTGGAGAGAAAGTGAGTGAAGGGATGTCTGCCAGAGAGCTGAGCGGCAAAACAAGCCTGCTATCTTTAAATAGTATTACCAGATTGTCTGTAGAAACATGATACATATGCTTTATATGCATATTTGCACTATTTTTAATGCATGCTTATTCTCTTTCTAGTGATAGATCAAAAGGTCCATCCCACTCTTATTTGGTTGCAAACAGGATGCTGCTAGCATAGCTTAAAGTTTGGAAACAGTGAGGTTTGCCCTGTCTGAAGTTCAGAAATACACCCTCTAAAGCGAACATGGTTTCACCACTTCACCGCTTCTGAAAACACAAAATGCCATTTTTACATTTCTTTTCTGTGCGACTTAAACAAAGCAAATAACGTTGTGTTAATTGGTGACCTTTAAAGATGTTTTTTTTTATTCTGGGGGGAGTGCCAGGAGAGCTGTTTTCTTCCTGCTTCCAGTATTTATTTGAAATTAATCACCTACTAGCTCAAACTCCCCACAAGAAAGCAAATAATCATTTTTCTCAAAATGTCAAATTATTTTCTTAATCAAGTCTGAGAGTCTTCAGGCTGCTATTTCTAAGCAGGGTGGTTAAGCCTGATCTACACCTTCAGAAAACCCATCTGGTCACCTGTTGCTTCTCTTTAACCTTCGGTGATTTGTTCAAACTGATGCTTGAGTTCTATCTGTCTATTTTCCACTGCCACTTATCCAGCTCTGATAATATTCACAGCCCTGATCAGAAGTTCTCACCCCTGCTGGGAACAATCTGGACCTCTTTTATTTGAGTCGTCTTGCAGTTTGCCAAAGTCACTTTGTGGCAAATAGAAAGTTCTTCGTGGTCTTAGTGAACTCAACATAGTCCCACCAGACTTTTGTCACCATGCTGCAGAAAATGCCATCCTTACTTGGTTCAGTGTTCCCGTGGGTTATTATATTAAGGCTATTAAAGTTTGCATAATCAATAGTGTGCTCACTTTGAGTGACAGGTAGGTGGTGTACCAGTTCGCTAGCTCTAACCTCTTTCTGGATTAGCCAGGAGTCAAGTTTATTGACACTTCCAAGATGGTGAGCCTTGAGTAGTAGCCTTGAGCTTCTGTGGCTAATATGTCCGTATTTTATACTGTCACTGATCTTGAGCTTCAACTGTTCTTGTGTTTATGGACTATGCCTGAACATGGTGTTCCCTCTGGACAGCCCAATAACGAAGCATTATTATGTTTAGATCAGGCATACTGTTTGATTCAATCAACCTCCTCCTGGTTTCTGTGGCATTGATCATGTGGGTGTTCATGTTCCACAGAAAGACTGTTGTTTTCCATCGGGGGAACTTTCAGTCACACACTGTAGATGCAACAGCAGCACATTCAGAAAGCATGGTTTTTATATATCTACTGTATATAAGGCTAACAATCAGCTAACAATCCATGTCACTTACAAATGCATATCGTCACCCTATTAAAATAATGACCTAAGTCATTTTTTGACGAAAAAGAGTTTTTGGCTTAAATCATCTCTTGATAATGCTGGCCACCAGTTTTCTGTTTTCCCAAAAACTTGAAAAAATGACTAAGGCCATTATTTTAATAGATCGAAAAAATGTGGGTCTGAATCTATTTGATTTACCAATGTTTTTATTGTTTTTTTGTTTTTTTTTTTACATGTGAATGCACAATTGCAGGTGGAATGTGATGATATCAGGTGTATACCCTCTATGCTTCTTTCAGCTTTTATGAGGTGATATAATACCTCCACATCTTGTGCTCTAAATGTCCTTGAATATTGAGACGTGGTTTAAAAATTTGGTCTGTTATTATTTTGAGAAAGGATTTTAATTGTGACTATAATTCTCTTTTTCACTGTCGCCTCACAGCAAGAAGGTACTGGGTTCGATTCCCGGCCCGGGGCCTTTCTGTGTGGAGTTTGCATGTTCTCCCCGTGTCTGCGTGGGTTCTCTCTTGGTACTCTGGCTTCCTCCCACCATCCAAAAACATGCATGGGGATTAGGTTAATTAGCTAATTTAAATTGACCGTAGGTGTGAATGTGAGTGTGAGTGGTTGTCTGTCTCTGTGTGTCCTGTGATGAACTGGAGACTTGTCCAGGGTGTACCCTGCCTTCCACCCTAAGACAGCTGGGATAGGCTCCAGCCCCCCCGCGACCCTATGAGGATAAGCGGTAGAAAAAAAATAAATCTCTTTTTCGAGGAATCAAGCTTGTTTCATTTGTCAGATGTTTAGAATCTTAAAGCAGTTAGGTGGTGACACCGTGAGTTGGGTTAAGAAGCACAATTATGATAGAATCGGAAAAATGCGAATATACTTGAATATTAATTTAGGATGAAATCAAAACCTGATATTTTCATGGTGTAAAGTGTAAAATGTGTCTCTGTGGATGGTACCTGCGCTCCATGCTATTTCAGCTGTGCTCATGGGCAACATCTGCACCATTTGACCGTTACTAAACAAATACAGGCTATTCCTGGCAGTAACCTCATTTGCGTGCCGATTGCTCCATTGATCAGGCATTTAACCTGCATGCAGTAGATTACACCAGCCCCCTAATCAATTTTTCATTATGAGCTGGTGGTATTTATGAACCACTAAGTGGTAATGGTTTTATGATAATGATTTGGAGCAGGACGTCACTCTGCATGATTGCAAACAGTTATTTTAACGAGCATTGAAAATGCTCTGTGCACTCATGCTGTGCAAACACAAGAAATGCTGTGAAAAACTACAAACACTGGGGGGGTTATCACCCTAGGGGTCAGTACAAAGTGCCTTTTTCTTCTTTGTTTCTATTTCTATCAGTTCTAGAGGTTCAGCTCATTTCCTTGTCATACATCCATATGTTCTTTCATCTAAGCTCTCAGCAATCGATCAGGCTCTGGGGGATGAAACATAAGACTTCTTAAACAAATCAATACGGGCAAAAAAAAAGTGTAATTATGAAGAGCATTGATTGAGATAAAGTTAGAGGATAGCAGTTTTACGTATCGTCTGTCATCACTTTTGCTTCGTTTGATTCTCACAGAGCCGCCGTGCCTCGCCGAGCTGGAGAGGATCCAAGTGCAGGAGGCAGCCAAGAAGAAGCCTGGTAAATTTATCATTAATAACAGCAATACTGTGCAGTTTAAAATATGTTTGATTGACGGGGTGTTTTTGCACCTCTTGGAGAGGAAATGACCACTTCAAAGCCACACTTTGTAAGCCATGAAGTGGACCATGTAGTCCCTCTGCATCTCTGGGTGTATTTGGGTAATAGGCGAGAAACTGGAGGCTCATTTAAGATATCACAAACTAAGGCTTCAGATTAAATCCTAATCAGGATTAGAAGGTGACGCTGGCTTCAGCAAAGAGGAGGTTTACCCACCCATTTGTCTCCCCATGCTACCATATCTAACCAGCACGCAACACAGCTGCTTTTTTACTCTCCAAACCGAGAGAAATGTTCTTCCATCCCCGAGGCCTTCTTGTGTCATTACTTCTGTTTTCTCTAGTTTTCACGACAGTGGAGTAGGGATGGGGGGGGGCTGCGATGCTTGTTAGAGATCTTCGCTTTGGGTTTGACAAGAGTCTCCTCTGGGAGCGTGAACAGTGGAGCTCAGTCACTGAGACTGTCACTACATTTTTACATGCCACTCTCAACAGCATAGAGAAACACCACGCCAACACAGTGCATGAAATCACATGAGCAGCATATGCATGCTAGTGTAAAACAAACAGGAAAGCTTCCTCTGTGTCTGTGGTGTCATCTGCCAAAAATCTGCCCCTCTATCCTGACTGATGGTGTGATCACAGGTTCACGAAGGTGCTGGCAAATTTATGCTGCGCTCATCCTCAGGCATAAATACGTACCATTAAATGACGTCTTTTCTTTCTTTGTATAGCTCTTTGCATTGGATGTGATTGTTAATAGAAATATGGCATGTGGCATGTGTTTGCATCCTTGCAGGGATGTACATTCCCAGCTGTGATGAGGACGGCTACTACAGGAAAGTGCAGTGTGATCAGAGCCGAGGGGAGTGCTGGTGCGTCGACCAGCATGGCGGAGAGATGATGGGCACCAGAATCCATGGCAACCCCGACTGCGGTAAGAGAGGAAAGGATATTTTCCACACTGTACACAGCTGGAAAATATCCATCTCATGAAGTGATTTTCTGTCTGTAATTGAGTCCCTGAAGTCATTTTTTCTCAGAATGTTAATTGATGAAATATTTGCCATTGGAATGAGATTTCCACTTGTTTCCAATGCAATTCAACATCAGTGTTTAATTTTTCTTTATTTTAAATAATCTTTCAAACTTAAGAACAGTGATCTACCTTATTCTTTCTTCTTTTTATACTTTATAATACAGACACTCTCAAACAAGCTGATTTCTATGAGCACCAGATTTGAATATTTTTTACTACTTTTCACGAACATTTTAAAGGTTTTTTGGACACACAGAGGAAGGGAAATAACAGTTACACCCATTCAGCGCTGTCATGTTAAATCTCAGTCGGTTATTCCTTTGATTGAGTCAATTATTTGTTCTATAAAATGTCAGAAAATAGTGAAAAATGCTCATCACAAGTTCTAAACTCAACGTTTATTTCCAACAATCAGTCCCAAATTGTTAAAATGCAGAAATTCTTCACATAATGAAAGTTAAAACAAGCTCATGTTTGGCATTTTTGCTTTGTCAGACAACTGGGTTTCAGCATTAAAGGTGCAGTGTGTAGGATTTGGTGGTGTCTAGTGGGGTGGAAAAACCCCTCTGCTCACTCCTCCCTTTCCAAGATGGTGGTAACATGAAAACATGAAAGGCTCTCACAGGTGTTTCTCTATTCTGGACTACTGTAGAAACATGGTGGAGCTCTTTGTAAGCTAACAAAAACTCGATTCTTAGTTTCAGGGGCTAATTCACAACTCCTAATGTTAATAGGTCTCCAAACACTCTTGCCCTTTAGTACAACATCCATGTATTAATCCTTTTCCAGATGAAGTAGCGGGATATTCTGGAGATTTTGGGAGTGGAGTGGGATGGGAGGATGAAGAGGAGAAGGAGGCAGAGGACATTGGAGAGGAGGCAGAAGAGGAAGAAGAGGAGGAGGGCGAGGCAGACGATGGAGGATACATCTGGTAGAAGAGTGTGGCGTCAAACAGAGAGCCGAGTCACAGCCACTGGCCTGAAAATCTACAGGGACGGCTCTCCTCACAAATAAAGGTTTTGGGATCGGACCGTTGAAGCATGGAGGTGTGTGTTATCCTGGTGTGATAAGTGGTGCTGGGCAGGTCCAGGGATGAGACGATGACCAGTTTTTGTCTTAGATATGTGTAATTGCTTCATTCTCTTGTCTCTGTTTTTTGAGCAACAGGGCTTTTGTTTTGCCGTCCTGAAAAGCAGGACCCACTGACTCCTGCACCATAGGTAGCTAAAGTCCATCAGAGTTCCTATCTTGTCCGACCGCCATCTATGCATATAGAGATTACCAGTGATTTTGTATAGTGTGAACAACTGCTTGAGTATTAGAGCCGCCGTCCCACTGGAATGACTAGAGATCAGAATTTAAAGGAATAGTTTGACATTTTGGAAAACATGTTGCAGAGTTTTGCGTTAAACATGAAGCTAGAGCAAGGAGACGTTAGCTTAGCTTAGCTTAGAATAAAGACTGACTGTTAAAAATGTATTAGAAAAATCCTGCTTTTCCATGCAAAAGCCACAGTATATATATCAATGCACTGTGTCATCATGAAGACTATTCAGGATCCAGTGAATTGCTGCACCAAGAAATTAAATAACACCCTTTAAAACTGCAAATTGTTTTTATAGTTTTTGTACCGATTAAACTAACAAGATTTTGTTAATTATCGAGCTTTAGTGGCGATTGATCTTCTCATATATCTCAAAATATATTAGGACTTAAGCATATTTCCTGAAATGTCAAACTATTCCGTTACAGCAGTTCAGTGCAGTGTGTTTATGTATGTCCAGACTGATTCTGTATATAAACCCAATGTAAAGGATTTTGGGTTATTATGGTTTCAAACTACCTTTTATGATAAAGGCGATTAAATTGTACAAAGTAAGTGGACACACATACCTATACAGGACCTACATTTCCAGTTGGATTACTTTTATTGGAAACCTGTAGAATGTACTTTAACGGCCCAAACTGCACCTAGAGTAGAAACCACCAGTCGCTGTCCTCTGCTAACTCTGAAATCATGTCAAAGAATGTGCCACAACTATGTTTTATTCTCAGTTTGCAACTTGAAAAGCTGTATTTTGTGTTTATGAAAAAAAAAAACTGTGTGCATTACTTGAAGTTCTGTGTGTATACTTGAATTTGCATTGTAATTTTCTTTTCTATGAGAATATTGTTGCCATGTCTTCATTCATGCTATTCGTAGGCCAGACATTTGGTTGTTTTTAGTATTGCATGTTAGTAAAAGAGAATGTACTTCTAGGCTGAGCACTTTACTAATAAAGGCACTGGAGCCAAACTCTGTTGTTTACTTTAATCTTTTCCAGCCATTTTCATCCAGAGAGAAATTAGGCTGACTGAAGTCACACACCCTCTTCCTTGGTATGTAAGATATTAAAGTATTTTTTGCAATGATCCAGCCAGATACAGAAAGCATGCCGAGGTGTCTGTGGGGAAATTAAATCAATTCGTAAGATAAAGACAGGTTGATTTTCCGTGCTGTTGGTGGTCAGGATCCATGTTTTCAAATCCAGTTTTCCAGAAAATGAGCTCAATATATTTCCAGTGACACCCCAGCCAATCTTACAAGGACTTTTCTGCTTATTAAACCCAAGCTGGGTGTATAATTTGGAATATTTTGGAGCACAGAACTACTTTCTCGTGACCTTTGGGTCTCCCACCTGGAGCGTAAAGCACAGATTACTGAAGTTTATCACAGCTAAGGTCACTTATAGACTGTGATTACATGTGATTATGTTTAATATTTATGTTTTAATAAGACACTTTTGTCATCAGATATGATCACGGATCATGGAAAAACAAGAGAGTTGCTGTCTGTGAGTCTGAGACAAGCAGATGGAGGTATTTGTTATTCTGGTGCTCAGCTGCCACCTCATGCTAGAAGAACAAATTACAGCCAAATGGCTTAAATGACCACTATGTGGAAGACAACACTGTCAGAGGACATATGGATGATGAACTCTGCAGCAAATGGATCTGTGCCAGTGTACTTCAATACAGTTCACAATCCTACAGTCACAAATAAAAGTTCTGGATAGAAATGATTACATGAAAAGTACATGAGACATTTTTGGCAGTAAAATCTTTTCCAACACTGACAGACAGCCAGCAAAGGGCAGCAGGGATCAGGCTAATGAGTCACTAAAAGCCTGGAAGCAGCACTCTGCGATCGCTGCATTAACTTGATATTACAATAAAGCGAATCATAATAACTAAGCCTGAAGACAAAAGCATCAATGACTTTCTCCACTGAGAATGAAAGGAAAGTGTCAGTGGTGTGCCAAAGCAACAGCTAAACAATGACACACCCAAAATGAATAACCCTGCAACTACATGGTCTGCTGAGGTGTAAATATGTAACTGGGTACAGTATATGTAAATGAAGAAGGAATATAGTGTAAATAAAAGAGTTCAGTCCGACAAAACTGTTTGCTTTGACAGTGAACCTTGGATTTATGCAGTTTTAAGATAAAACTTGGAGCAAAACCACATCATATCTGACCATTACGCTGTGTGCAACTGCTGGTACTGTGGGGAGTTCCTGTTCTAGATTACTATATTGTAATATTGGCAACTAGTATATAATATTGGTCACATATTTCCACCTCTGATGTCTGAATCTTCTGTCCACAGGTTTATCTTGAGATGTCACACTTGACACACTTTTCCCCCCGTCAGGAACTAAAGAGTGTAGGGGATGCTGACTGTATCAGCTAAACAAGTGACCGTGAATGACGAACAGGTAAGCAGTTTATTTAAACCCCTTCAGAGACTAAATGCCTCCCTCAAGCTGATAGACAGAGACGGTTTTAATTCATGTTAGAAACAAATACGACTCATGGCCAGTGGGTTCAAAAAAATGTTTTTATTACATGTGAGCCACTAATCACATAAATCAATCTTTACGTGTGCATGTTGTCATTCAGCTATTCAAACTATTTCCACAGATAAGTGCTGCAACTATTACTAACTCCAGTGCTTTATTAGTGTCTAATAGGCAGTTACTGTACAAACATTTACATCTGTATTATACATAATTTACAAGATTTCAGCTACTGGTACAGAACACTGTTCAAAGGGAAAGCAGTTTGTTTATATGTATACTCTCTCTCTCAGTAAACACAGTGAAAATCTGTTTCATACGTATGTTTTTTATCTCAGTCACAAACATCTCTGCAAATATTAATAAGCAGAATATTCAAAATGTTACCCTGTAAACGTAGGATGCAGAAAACAGTAAATAGGGTGTGTTCCTGTTGCACATCAATCTCCATCTTCTTATAAGGAGGATAAATAATAATCAAATAATAGCAATAACAAAAATATAGGCATGTTTACATGCATTGACTCCTTAATAACATGAGACTATTAATTTACAGGTTAACATGTTAATATTTGCAGGTGCCCTCTCATATCTTTTCAGATAGTCACAAAGAACATTGCCTGCAGCTGCTGCACTACATGTTGCTGACATGCACATACATACATATTGCTCAAGGAATAAATAACAAACAATGCTTCTACTTATGCATTTAAATTAACTGGCTCATAAGTACATTTATTCCTTCTTGCTCTGAAATACATTAGAGTAAGATTGTCTCTGCTACAGTACAGTTGATCTTTCCATTTTATTGCTTCCAACCATTTGAAGGCCAATGATTTATCACAGCCTTCATGATATAATAAAGCAAAGGCAGCCACTGAGCGTCACATACTGAGTATCTTTGAGTTCTGTGCTTAACACACCAAAGTTAATGAAGATATTTTTCAGTCCAACGAACACACTTCAAATTAGCTGCCTTCAGCGCAACATGTAACATCCCTTTGGGTCAACGCACAACGATGAAAAAAAAACAAACATAAAATAAACAAGCCAATTCCAGCACATTATTCACAGTAGCACAGTCATCAGAGAGCTGTTCAGTTTGACTGTGTATTCATCGTTAATTGTGGGACGTGCTGTCTCTTCCCCTTTTTTTTGGTTTCTAAAAGGGGATTTAACATTATTTTGGCTCAGTTCTCAGTGTGGAAGATATCTTTTGTTGAAATCCAATCTCTCTCCCCTTGCTAATCCAAAAGTCATTAGCATACACCACTGGCTACACACTTTGAAGGCAGTGGCTGCGTATCATTAGATTAAATGAACTCAAATTAATCTTTTGTATTTGATTTAAGATTTTAAAATCTTAACTCGACCATCTTAATCCGGTGTCAGAGAAGCATTAAACTACCTATCACAATCACTGCGACCACTTTATTTTTTGTCACTTGCTTCATAATAAATTCCAACTAGAAAAGAGTCTATCTATTCCAGATTAAATGGTGCAACACTGATGTGTCCGTCTCTACATTCTTGCATTATGTAAGTCTGCTTGTGTTTTAATCACATATGATGTAATCTTTGGATGTAACCTAATTAATATGCCGTGAAGACAACTCTGTTAATTCTCACATTAATAACACAGATAGGACAGTTCACCATGAACCACTTTTAAAAGTTTGCATAGAAACCTTTTAAATCCTGAATAACTTATCTTAAGAAAATGCTCTTAACATGCTCTTGTAGTTTGAAATTTGGGCTGACGAACACCGATGTCAAGAAAATCCCTTCATTCCTGCGTGTCAGTCGATGTACTGTGATAACCATCGGAAACCTTCCCCGTAGCCTTGTTTTTTCAACACGCTGCACATGAAAATCTCCAGTGGCCGGGCGTTCAGCTCCTTCAAAGAGACAGTCCCCTGTTGATAACACATTCAGATAAATGAGGACGCAGGTCATCAAGCCCCACGCAGTGACAGAGAGATCATATCATCTCTGTGAATGAGTGTCTATGACACGCCTACCTTTCCTGTAACTTGACCATCAAGAGCCAAAGCTCCTCTCAGTCCTCCTTCACTGATGGCCTCAGGGCGGTCAATTTTGTTACCAAGCACCAACACTGGTACGTTGACTATGGTCTCATCTCCAAGGAGAGCCTGGGAGCAAAAGAGCAGCACAGTCATCATTGATCTACTGCTGGCAGCCAGTGGTGTGTGGTGGAAACAGTGACGGTGTCTAATCTTACATCGAGTTCAGTCTTAGATTCTGTGAGTCTGTCATGATCCGCGCAGTCTACAAGAAAGACGACTCCATTCACAGCCGGCAGGTAGTTCTTCCACACTCTCCGAGCTGACAACAGAGAGAAAACAGCTGTGAGTAGACTGTCTTTGTAGCAATTCAATGTGATGGTGAATGACTATCCTCCTCAGCTTGTGCTGCAGCAGGAAATGGTGATATTTAACTGTACTTTTTACTGTCTATATGTACAATCAAAGTAAATGTAGCATTGGCACAACCTCTGGACACAGCCACATCCTGCATTTAAATTTCCATTCAAATGCCATCAGTATCAGGCTCAATAGTTCCATCTGAGCTGATGTGAAAGCCTAAAAATGCCATGACACATCAGCGGTGTAGGGAGCTACAGAGACACCATGTGGCAGCCATGAGAACTGATTCTGATGACATCAGAAGTGAAGGTGAAGAGGTGAAGACAAAAACAAAGACAGTAATATTATGCATTTCAACTGACAATAGAGAACAACTCTCTCCTCTTTGTAATGTTCTTCTTTCATCACAAAATATATGAAAGAATTTCAACATGACTGCTTTATGTCACATCCATGTAGTTTTAAGGTATCACTATGATACAGGTATCCCACGTTGAATCATAAGTTATTTTTTGTACACTTTGGCTGAGATGATCCTGCTTTGCAATTATATTTCAAGTTGTGGCAGCCAAATACAAAGATTTCTTCTACAGTGTAATGTGTCATTATTGGCAAACATGAGAAAGATCTCACCTTGTACATGTCCACCCAGGTCAAATGTAGTAAATGTCATCCCACCAATTGACAGCTCTTCAGATGCTTTGAGAAAAAGAAGTTAAATAGCATATTTATTGAGTGTTTTAATCATTCTCTGACATGTCAACTGAGGATGGCAGACCAAACGCTCCTTACTCGGATGCAGCGTTGGCACGTGTTGGCCAAGTCGGTCATCTTTCAGCATATGTAGGAGTGTTGTTTTACCAGCGTTGTCTAGGCCCAGAAAAACCAGCTTCCCAGACTTTTTGTACAGACCTGAAAGAATTAAAAGTGTATCAGAAATGAAGCAACACATTCCATGAGTGAAGTCCTACTTAATCATTTAATGACAGTACAAGATCATTCACTCAAGCACTGGGGGCCTGAGCACTTTTCACTTTTACTACCCTGGCAACATTTCAGAAAGAATATTTTATACTTATAGATTACACAATGCATTAGTTTATGACTTAGGGTTTTTCAATTTAGCCCTACCAGGACCACACATCAATAATGGCAACATGTCAATAATTTAATACTATAAAGTACAGTTCTTTAAAGGGAGCTACTGTAACAGTTACTTAAGTATTGGCGTTATTGATGCTTCTACTAAGATTAAACTGAACAGAGTACTTACCTAAGAACTGTAAAACACTACTAAACCCCCTGTAGATCCAGTCGAATAAAAATGACATCTTGAAGTCTGACTGAAACAAGAAAAAGACCAAATTACTATAGCATTGTGCTGCACTTAGTGGCTAGAAAAATTTTACTCCCTCTTATACAGTATGTAAGGTGAACACAATATTAGAAACTCCCATTAACACAACGCAAAAATGCGCCATATAATTGAAAAAAATGTACATCCAATAATATGTAATAAGTTAACACAAAGAGTGATCATGTTAACATAAGGTAGTATGTTTGTGCATGTATATGCAGAACAACAACATTTTCACAGGACACATTTTGGCAGGGAAATCACGCTGACATTTACAACGACTCATTTTTACATTTTCTTACAATGTACATGAGAACTTTCTTACAATTTACATTTAGGTGAGCTGGTTCCAGGGTCCTAGTATTTTATATACTGGCACACTGGCAAAGCTAACGGTGACACTTAATGGAACTGAGCCATCGTTAACTGCGTTTGATTCACTTGTGCGTTTCCTGCCACGAAAAGGTCTGTCACTGCATAACTTTACATTATACTGGTGTTTTTAGCATCCTGGACTAGATAAATGTGACATGACACCACACAGCTGCACCTACACGTAGCAGAAGGTTAATTACCTTCAACGTTCACCTCATTGACCATTTAGCTCAAGGTTAGCTAGTAACTCCAAACACTTGTATTCATGACCACTGCTAGCTAGCGCTTAACGTTAACTACATGCTTATTTAACAACACTTCTTTACGCCACACATCGTTCAATGACAACTGAAATGTGTAACACTGCCAAATGCACAGCATTTGCAGCCATGTGTCTGTTGCTTAGCTTAATTAGCTTAGCTCCTTGTGCTAGTGAAACCACATAGCGTTAGCTGACGCGATTTAGCTAGTTAGCATGTTAGCTTAACGTTAAAGCGCTGGTACTTTCTAGACAGTCTGGGCTCAAGTCACCAAGTCACCAAGGCAACGTTTAACATACTGCCGACTAAAAACTAAATGTTTTACTGTGTCTTTACGCCAAAACTGTTCTCCAACTTCACCGTTAGCCGACTTACCCTCCAGCACTGACAGGTAGCCCAGCACGTACAGCAGCTCAGCTGGTTTCCTTGGAAACAGTCAATCAGCGTTCCTTTTCTTCTTCTTCATGTTTTACAATTCAGCGTTCGGCACCCAGTGTGGTGCATTGCCGCCCCCTGCAGACTACATATTTACCCTATCTGTTTTCTGATTTGTGTTTTTCCATGTACATACTGTTGGTGCTACCAATTAGTATTATTGGAAGCAGAATAAAGGAAAATATAAAGTGCATAACGAATGTGTTAACACCTGCCCTTTGTCTCAAAGACCATCCAGCATCATGAAGTGCTTTAATTCAGACTCTTTCTTTCTCAGTGAGTTCCCTACCCGACACTGTTTTGAACAGCAATGAGGAATTTCAAACTGAATTTTATCTTTTTCATATCTAAATTTGAACCAGACTGCTGAAATCCTATGAGCATTTATAAGTCAGAAATTAATGAAGAATAACATACAACTGATGCATTAATGATTTTATTCTTAGTTAGTTTAGACAGATCTAATTTTTCATTATGCTGTGTAAAACTGTAATTAATAGAGATTAATGTGCTGATTATTTTCTTGATTAATTATGGTAGCTCAACAGAACAAGTACATTTAGAACAAATAAATGAAACATAATATCACAGGAGCATGTTCTGATTTATCCGGCTGGCTAATAAGACCACTATTATCTGTAACCATAGTTTGTAATCACACAGTGAAGGTTGTTTGATTGCATCCCATGGGGGTTTGCTAAATGCTTTAATAGCTGGTTATTAAGTAGCTATTACATTTTAGCAACACTAAATACATAATTTATTGGAATTGCCCATAGGCAGTAGTTCAATTACCAAGGTGTATTATTGGATGAAGGACTGCACAGAAATAGGTGTATGTCTTAGTTATAAGATTACAGAGCTTCTTACTCACAGATCCGCATTCTGTAACATCTTGACAAAGTGATAATGGCATTATGTACTAATGGCAATAAAATCAATACAAGGTTTAGTGTAGTTTATTGTAATATTGAGTCAAGTCCAAAATTATAGGCGACTATTCAATATCCTCAACAAGTGGCTTTTACAGCAACAGACCCACATAAATGTGACGTGACATATGAATCCAATCCAGTTTGTGCACTAATTATGTGTTGAAATCAGACAAAGGAAGACAGAAATTAAGTTTCTTCTTATTTCTCACAGTAGAACCATTTGTCGACTGCAAAACAAAAAAAAAACAAAAACATATGTGATTCATAGAGTCGCTGCAATAAAACAAATAAATGTAAAAACACCCACCTGAACTTGGAATAGGATCTCCGGCTCCAACAGCATATGTCTGTAAGAGTCATCAGTGTTATTTATCAATGGGTGCACCTTGGAGGTCATGAGGAATTCGTGTGTGCAGCTAAGAAGTTTTTGTTTTTCTCTCCTGGAGAAACTGCATGTTTTTGTGTCCTCTGCTGCCTCACTGATCCCTTCCTTTTGTCTGAAAGCTTTGTGTGTTACCACGTCATACAGCATGCTGTTATGTTAAGGAAATGATGAAGGTGATTACATGAATTTGAAAGTGAAATCACACTTACAGACTCAATCACAGCCTCTGCGTCCCCAGCAGAGCAGTAGAACGGACTATCTGAGACACTGGTGTTCATGCTGATGAAGATAAAACCAAAGGAAAGTATTTCAGGAAGACATGAATTCATATTTTATGTGCAGTAAAAATGTAGCCTATTTAACAGTCCATTACCTGAGCAGCATAAGTCACACTGTCCAACAGGATTATAATTATACTTGATTCAATTTTTTCTACCCAGAGTTCTGTCAACTTTCACTATACGCTGGATATGGCAGATGTTATGGCAGGAAATATCATTAATAGCATTTGTCACATCATAAGTACTGACCAGTTTAACTCGCCAGCATTGGTCCTCTTAGCAATCAGTGCCTTCCAAAACTCGTTGGTGCTCTTGATTGTTTTAATGGCAAAATCCTGGAAAAGACAATTTTTATTCATAAAAAAATAATTAGAATTATATTTCCTTCCAGCATCAATATATCAGGTAAAAATAAAATAGATGCATTTTTCAAGAAAAACATATATCTTTGAAAATTTTTGTCTGTAAATATGCATAGTTTTAATTTGTTAGTTGTTTATTAAGTTGATAAAGATACAAAACTGGTAGGAGTTCAAAAGGTGTACCCTGTCCTTGAACTCCCCATTGAAAGCAAACTGGTTCTCAGGTTTCCCATCTGGGACTTTGTATCTTTTGAACCAGTCGACCGTGGCCTCCAGGTATCCAGGCTTCAGGCGTCTTACATCATCAATATCTGCAAATCAACAACAAAGGAGAGCTCGAAAATTCAGAGCAGGCTGAGTAACTGGAGGCAGATTTTCTTCTTCCTCTGCTGCAGGTTATTCATACCGTTAAAGTCGGCAGCTTCAGGGTCCTCAGTGTTGATCACAATGACCTTCCAGTCTGTTTCACCTTCATCAATCAGAGCCAGTGTTCCCAGTACCTTCACTTTGATTATTTCTCCTCGAGAGCACACCTGGCAGTCAAAGGCACTTAAAAAAAGATGCACACAATTGAATTTACATCTGCCTCTTCAAAGCTGTTAATCACCTTATTTCCAATGTCACATATATCAATAGGATCATTGTCTCCACAGCATCCTGTGTCGCTGTCCTTGTGATTGGGGTCTTCCCACGTCTGTGAAAAGAGAGAACTCATGTTTGATGGAGCAGAGACACAGTCATGTTTCCTGTTGTTTAACTGAGAAGGACTCACCTGTGGAATAGCTCCGTAATTCCAGATGTAGCCTTTGTGAGGAAAAACATTGGCTACATAACGCAGATTCCCCTTCTTCACGTCCTGTTTCAATGGATTGAGAGGATCTTTGGTGGCAATCTGATGAAAAAGACGACCAAAGCATGACTACAGTTCCAGTTCCATCAATTTAGTAAAAAAGAGAAGGAAGCGCTGACCCAAAATGTGTCACTACATTATTAAAAATCACAATTAAATGAAACAAAAAAGTTTAAAAAAAAACATGATTTGCTAGTTTAATGACAAAACATCAGTAATGATGATCTATCATAATGATGATTTGATGAATGATGATTTATGATAATTATCCAGTTCCCAGATTAAAAGTGTCCCTTTGCACATATTCCAACAAAAGTTCTTTGTATTTTAAATCTGATATATGAAATAGATATTTAGTATGTGATATACAGCCTGTACCTCCATTTTTGCATTTGTCCACCGTGGAACCTCCACGACGGCATGAAAAATATTCTGCAAGATGATCAGGAAAATTATGAATTTTCTTTCTTTTTTTAAAAAAAAAAAGTTAAAACCTGCATAATGGTGATCATAGACAGCCTGAAGCACTGTAGGATTACGCCTATAAAGCCCAAACATGACTGTAAAAATGTCTGATGGATACAGTAAACTGGGACAGTGTAACTATAAAAGTGAGAGTACCATGGATAAATAACTTATCGCTGATGTAACAGTAAAATGGGGACAGGAGCAGTAAATGTTAGAAGAAAAATATTTTTCACATAACCTCTTTTCACCACAAAGGCCCAACAGAGTGAATGTTGGGTACCAATGTGTGCCTGCACCAAAGGTCAGCCTCTAAAGGTCAGTTAAGTTGGGATACTCACCTCTGCTTCATTAGCGTAGATGGGTATGTCATGGAATGGAGAGATGTATTTACCCTCAGAGTTTTCTACAGGAAGAAGTAATGTAATTTTATCAAACACCACAGCGTGATAGCCCTCATAATGCTTAACAATTACAGCTATAATTCTTATCTATAGATACAAGTTTAGCATATTAATAGTGAGAAATAGTTGAATGAAAGAGCTTACTGAAAAACACCCTGTACTCCTGGGTGTTGGGCCTGCCCCTCTCCTCGATGGTAACGCTCATGTCTGTTGTTGCTTTCAAACTCTCCCACTGTGGTCTGTGCTCTAATCCAGCAGGACTAAGAACTGTCAGGCAGTCATTGAGACAGAGACAGCAGGCATGCGCACTTCTTAAGCCAACTGCATGCATGTGACAACAGGAAGTGTAGAGGCCAAATGACAGATCTGCACGTTCCTGTATGGATTCTAATCACATCCATTATTGGCATCTGCAGCTAAACAAACATCTGACAAATGCAAGAATTGCTCATCAGCAGCTAATCCTTCCTTTATTACCACTCCTCCACGGCTGCCACATGCGTTCTGCAGCCTGGATGTGAAGTTTCTTTATCTTATTGGTGGTGTGTGCTGTGAATTGTTTTCCAGTCTCCCGTGTCGTAAGCTGTGGCTCTTGAGAGCTCTTTTCAGACACAAACAGATGGAGCTGACTGGCGTTAGCTGTAAACCAATTAACAAGGCAGGATTAGGTGGCGTGCCCACATAGTGACTTCTTGCTTCTGGAGTTTCACTATTTGATAACACACATACAGGCCTATTTTTAGAAACATGAGGTATACAATATACAGTATATACAAGTATACATGTAAGGTGAAAGAAATTTAATTTATGATATAGGATAACAACTAGAGAAGCTAGTTTTCCTTTTGCATCACTACGGACCTTGGTAAAGGAGAAGCATTTACATATATAATATGTTTAAAATGTGTGTGCAGTTTATTCACCATATTTCAATAAAGGCCTGTTCAGGTGTGGGAACTATTATTTCATTTATTCATCTACTTTTTCTAACATATGTTATATATCAATTTTGATGATTTAATCAGTTCAATTCATTATTCAGCTATTAAAATACAACAATAGCCCTGATAATCATGCATTTATTTTTGATATATGAAATAGATATTTAGTATGTGATAATTGTTTCTGCAATAATTGAATGCAGAAAGATGATTTGTAGAAATTGTGCTGTATTTAAACTAAAACACTGTTGGCAGAAAAAAAAAAGCCTCCTATTGTCAGCATGATTAAAAATGTAAATAACTGCCTTGCTAATTATTTCTCCTGGCTAGAAGATATGAAGACTTTACCATCCTCCTCTTGCATGAAATGGCTAAATTTTAATCCCTCACACATCATAATGCGACCAACGATCCTTGCTTTTCTCAACACCTTGAACCAAAACATCAGCTTACAGGTGATCCAGACTCAGCCGCAGTGTTTCTATTTAAAGAATCCACAAAAAGCCTGAGGAAAATACTTTTAATTCTGTGGATCAGCCTTTATGTGTCAGCTGCAGAGCTTGATCAGTGTCTCTATCTGGTCTTTCTGTAGGTCAAGTCTCTGTGGCTCCTCCAGCTTGTAATTAGTGATCAGTGAGCATTTTGCTTGTTGCTTTCTTATTCCTATTGTTTTAAGTGTCTGTCAAAACAGTATTTTATGTCGACAAACAGTAGTGGAAATGTAAGTAATTAAGTTTCTAATTTCAATTCCAGCTTTTCAGATGTCACAATTAGCTGTTTTTTTCTGTTTTATATCAATATAAACAGGGTTTGGGGCTGTATAATAAGATTTTTAGAAGACATCACCTCAAGCATTTCTGACTATTTTTGACATTGTTTTTCTCAGATAAACAATATGATCATTTAATAAAGACACTGAGGCTTATTGAAAATTGACATAATTGTTAACTGCAGACCTAAATAAACAGTATAGATGAATGAATAAATGAATGAAGGCACACTTTCACTGAGTGAAAAATAATGATGTGAAACTGAATCGTTACCAGTGCATAATTTTAATGAAAAAAAGGTTTTCTACAATCAAAAGTAATAAATAAGCCATTCTTTATTAAATGGAGTAGAAAGATTGATTGATTTAACCTCAAAAACAGTAACTTAAGGTCTTTGTAGTCCATACAGAAAGGACAAAGTAGAGGCCGCTTGGTGTGGTCGACAGCAGGACTGAAAACCTCAATCAAGTAGGCCGCCATCTTTAATGACACTCCTCTGTCTTCCTGTTTCTTGTAAACCCATTATGATGTCTCCAGTTCAATGTCTTTGATGTTTCCTCATCTTTCAGGTCCACCAAAGCATCCAGCTCAAGTAGTAAAAGGCACACAGCATGCAGTCCATGAGAGTAAATGAGATATATGACATATTTTAGGACTCAGTTTCAAAACTGTGGGGAGATTGCAGAGCAGACTGAGTGTTTGAGTCCAGAGGGTTTGACTTCACATTGATCCACTTCAGTGCTGGCATGCCGGTCAGCCTCTCCACTGGGATTTCTGTGGGACAAAATTAAAAAACAGTACACTGAAGCTCAAACCAAGCCATGTAAGGAACTACAACCTCTTGTGTTAATATATTATTATTACCGGTGATGCTATTTCCTTCCAGGTTAATCCTCTCCAGTGTGGCTATTTCAGTAAGCTTATCAGGGAAGATGGAGAAGCTGTTATTAGCCAGGTTGATGGAGGTCAAATGCTGCATTTCTCCAACAGTGTCAGGCAGTTTGGTGAGAACATTTCCTCGCAGGTCCAGTTCTGCAAAATATTTCAAGACGAGAGTAAATCAAGGGCTCACCTGTCTGCTCTTCTGTCAACATTTGGGAGATTAACAACATGCAACAACAACATCTTTTCTTAAAGTTTGAATGAAATAACTGCAGTGTATTATCCACTACCTCTCAGCTGTGTGAAGGTTGAGAAGACCTTGCTGGAAATGGCCTTCATCTCATTGTCAGCCAGTGAGATAATGTGGATGTTTTCTGAAACACTCCTCAGGACCTTGAACACACCATCTGGGAAGGAAATGAGCTTGCAGTTTGAAAGATCTGCAGAGATGAAGAAGATTATGAGGCATTAACGCAGCGGTGGGAATGTTAAATATCTAAAATTAAAACAAGCAGATTTGAAGTTATTTGAGCAGAGGAACTTAAGTCTCTGGCACCACCTGCTGGAGGAAAAACTGAACTCGACATCAAGCAGCATATTAAATCAGGGCTGTTCATTCAAACAGCAGGAAGAGGGAGTGAAAGGGAAAGATGTGTGAAGGGAATCTCACCCAGTGTATCTTTCCCCTCCTCTACAGTTGCATTAATCCTCCGGGCCACATTTGCGACTGCCTCAGCCATTTTTTCTGCTGTAATTGTTCCTATGGGAAACATTACATGAAACATTAAGCTTACCTTTATGCATGAGATGTACGACAGCCAGCTAACAACATCACTAAGTAATAATGGCAATATATTGTAAAACAACCACTCTGTAGAAGGTAATTAATATTTCCAGAGAGAGGCACTGATATCATTCAACATCTTTAACAAAACAATATGTATATTGTCAAGAATGAGTAATGGCAATCCAATTGGCAATTTGCATATATTACTGGATTATATATTGTTGCAATATAATAATAGTAATATAATATGTGCATATCACGTTAATGTTTAAGATGGCAAATATACATTTTAATGACAATTTTATATGCTGCAGAGTAGCCTAAATTATAATATAATAATATAAATTATTGAAAATCTGGCAGATAAATGTATGGAGTATAAATGCAGTATTGGCCTCTGGACTGTTGTGGTGTAGAAGTAGAAAGCAGGCCTACAATAAGGTGGAAAAACTCAAGTGAACTACCAGTGAGTAGCCTAGTAACGTTCAACAATCCTGACACTGAATGGGAAATCTGAAAATGTCAGACAAAGCGGTCGTTAATCAAAAGAAATAAAAAGAGGAAATTTACCAAACATTAAATTATAAGTAGGCCTTACTTCCCAACTATTCGTGTTAGGCTTAGGCCTACTCCAGGATAACTATACTTTAGGTTTAAACCAACGTGCAGCTCGGTGGTGCCTACATTTCCGTCTTCCAGGAGTGTAACGTGAAGTATAAGTCATTGTACATGACATTTTAGCCCTTACACGGCCTTCTCACCGGGCCAATACAGCGTTAAAGCAAGTCTGTCGGGGCTGTAAGTTACTTGCAGCCGTTATTTCATTATTGTTTCATTATAAACCACCAGGAAGTCACTTACCCAAACTAGAAGCTACAGAGCCAGGCAGGCTGCCACAGCTAGCTAGCTGGCTGGCTAACGTTAGCTACAGCAGCTCCAGCCACAGTCTAATTTGGTGAGTGTATATTTTTAGCACCAGGGTGGGCAGTTCACCTTAATGTCTCACTGTTCATTAGAAAAGTAAGATTAGCACCACCTCATATAGTAATGTTACTTTTGGTAAAAGACAAGTCGTTGTTGCTTATAGCGACAGTTGGTAATAGGTAGAATAAAATAAGCTAGCTAGGCAAACAACCGACAGGAAAAAAAAGGTTGAATTCATGAATGTCAACACTGCGCAGTCAGGTTGCATGTAGCTCCATTTAAGTAAAAAATAAATAAATTAAAATCATTAAAAAGCCAGAACGTAACTTATTAAGTAGTAATACGAATTATTAATAATTATTATGTTTCTCAGACAGCCAGTGTTGGGTTAATTTTGTCATCATATTATTGAATAACAGAGAGAAAGAGTAATCTATTTTAACAGTGCAGCATGGTCTTTTAAAAAGTATATGCTATACATACAAACATGTTTTCTGCCTAGGCTTCTGTGCTAAATATTTCTATAAATGTACTTTGAATTTAGAGTTTCTTTCTGTACACATATTTGCCTGAGACAGACATTAGGAAGCTAAATGTTGCCTTACCTGTGAGTCCTGTTCAACTACTCCCAGGTTGACTGCTGCCGTGCTTATCATGACTCTGGCAAATACCTGGTTTGTCGGTGTATTTTCAAAGGATTTTCACACAATGAACACTCTGGCCACAGATGAATAGTTTGCATTGTTACAACTATAACTGTCACTTTACAGTATTTGCTAGATATTCCTCTCCAACAATGCTGTATTTTGATTTGGTTCTGACTCACTGTGGATGACTGAAACCCTTTAAAACTAGAAAAGTCCACCTCTTTTCACGTTTTGCTTGCTTTGTATCACACACAGCAGTTACAGGTGAGTATGCCAGTGATATGACAGAGGGCAGGTATTGTATTTTGTGTCTATATTGTGTTTATGACAACATAAAACTAAACCTCTGAGAAGCTGGTGCTTCTAAACCAGGTCTCAAATACTTTAAATATTGATTGAAATCTTAAAATATTTGATTAAATAATAAATGAGCAAGATTGACAATGAATGCCAGCTTTCAGTACTTTCTTACTAAAAATATGTCTAAGATGAAATTAAAATCTGATCCTACATAAGTAATAAATCATAATAAAACACACCACCCATGAGCAAAATGTACATAAATACAATTTATTTAATATATACAATAAATATACATTAACTCACAGTTACTCAATCAAAACAGTGCTGGAATATTCAACAACATTTCTATCTCATGTTTACTTTGATGAAATTTATAAGGGAAATAAAGTTGCAGGCCTACATAGCAGTCTGACATCTGCACACAGCTGGACGGCTGGATGCTACTGTTGTTTGTATTTCAGCACAGTTTAAAATAGCAATTATCCCCATACAAACCAGAACTCACATGGCAAATTCAAATGGCATCCCTGTACTGCACATAGATCAGCTACAATCATACAGTGCACAGTGACAAATATCAAAGAGCTTTTTTTTCCCTCCTGCTTAAGTGTTTTCTTTTGTTTTTCAGACATTGGCTTCTCCTGCACGGCATTGTCTCATGCAATTCAGGTCATGTCTGGATGTGGTTGTAGCTGTCACTGGCAGCCACATTCATCCACAATCATGTCTTCATGATGTCGAAGCAGCATTTCTCTGTTCTCGTAGTACAGCATGCTTAATGGGCTCATTTTGGTCGGGGCACAGCAGGGCGATGCCACTCTGTCAGGGTGGTAATGTTTCAGTAAACTCTGGGGAAGAAAGAAACAAAACACAGGATTTAGATTAGTCCAGTCTCAAAATAATCCATTCCTGCAAATAAAGATACCAAGACAGACAAATACTTTTAATATTCTCCAGTCCAATTATGAAAATGTATACTAATGAGCAGCTACCATTGTTTAAATCTATTTTATAGGACTATCAATTCTCTCTTTTGTATGACTGCAACTAATGATTGCATTAGATTAGATAGATTTATTAATTTTATTGATTAATCAGTCATAAATATATGTATAGCCCAAGATGATGAAGTCACATTGTTATTAATATGTTTTTATTAACAGTCAAAACCCAAAGATATTCAGTTATAAAAAGAAAATCATCAAATCCTTCCATGTGAGAAGTTGGAAACAGCAAATGTTGGTATTTTTACATGAAAAGCTATTAAAATTATTCAATAATTGTCGAAATAGTTGCTGGTTGATTGATTTTTTGATTAAACAAATTTGTTGCTGCTGTACTCTTAACTCACTAAACTCTTACTGTTGTTGGTTTTACAGTATTATGAGGCCCTCCAAAAGGAAACCAGTTAATTCATCAGTGACAATTCCAAGAGGTCCTGTAGGGATATTTTCACATTAATGTGACTCTCCTGTGTCTCAGATAATCAGTCATATATGACAACATCACCATCATGGATTGATAATCTGCATCACTCACCTGCATGTAAGCATGATTCGTTGGGTTTAGGTCTTCCCCCAAGGGCCCGGGGCAGGATCCCTCACAGCGGTACGCGTTATATCTTTTAGGAAAGATGATCCAGGACCCCCAGCCGATTTGGTTAAAGTCTACATGCAGGTCGACTCTGCGACAGAGGGATTTTTCACTCCCTCTCTTGGACGCCTGCAGGCTTCTCGCTGTTTGTTCTCTGTGGCCCCGTTTGCTCCTGCGCTTCTTTGGCCATCGGGCCCTTTTGATTTCAGCAGGGGACAGGAACTTGGATTGTTCAGCTGTATGCAATAAGCTGGCTTTGACCTTTGAGTTTTCATCAGAGGCAGTTTGTGAGAAGATGACTAACAAGGCCTGGTCGCTCACGTCCTGCTCTTTCCTCTGGCTCGCCGCAAAGACGGGCTGATCCGGAAGCGACAGGCCTCTCTTTGTCTTTACCACTCTCTTCCTTCTTGACGCTCTTTTGTGCCGAATCCTCACTGTGGCTGATTTTTGTCCGAGCCAGCTCAAGAGAGGTTTTGTGATGTTGAACACTTTCCAGCTCTGTGATGAAGTGACCAGTGATGATTCAGTGAGCAGCCCCACCAGCTGCTGCTCCTGGCAGCTCTTGTGCGACTGGCACGCCTGGTCATGCTGGTCATAGACCTCCACAGTGATGTTGGAAGCACTCGCCGTCCGAGGCAGCCTGATTCTCAGCTCTGCAGCCTGGATCTGATGGTCAGCAAGGAGCGCATGAAGGTCAAAGGTCACAATCAATCTGCTCTGTCTGTACATCAAACCTGGTGAGGTGGAAAGAGACAGATTAGAAGCACTGTAGACAGATTTTCATCGGTACACATTTAGCTAAAATCACACATATTAATATGCCAGGGAGTTTTCCACGAGAAGCAAAATCCACTTGAATTAAAATATAACATGGTAAATAATGCAATAATTTAAATGCATGTTAAATAATGCATTTAAATTGAGGTTATTACAATGAATTCCTCTCGGAAACATCAACATCATATGGTAATATATTATGAAAAAGGCAGCATAGCGACACAATGCCAATTCCAAGGTAGCTTATCTGTTGTATGTAAATATTATTTTAGCTATTTTAACATCCCTGGTTGTATTGGATCATTTTGTAATTTATTTCACTGCATTTTTTTTTCTATATGATTCTCAGTTACATTAAGGATTTATTTCATCATATATAAAATAATTATGTATATTCTGTAGAGAATATCTATAACTATTGAATTATGTGTCCTAAAAACTGTAATGGATGCATGTAAATTTCAGTTAACATATTATTATTATGCTTTCTCAGCACTCAATAACCAACCAACATATGTGATAACTGCAGTTTCAGTTCACTGTTGGGATTTGTGTTAACCACCTCTTTTGTTTTGTAGAGAGCTGTAGGCAGACTATAGTAACTTATACAATGAACTCATGATTAATGCTCGTATTGATGGAGATTTCCAGCAAATCAAAGCTGTTTCTCTCCTTAAAAAATAATCCAGCCATTGTTCACCCACATCTGTAATTGTCCTTATTGTGATTCAATGAACAGGTGTGGTTCAAATTAATCTAGAGGATTAAACGTTAAACTTGTGTATTGTGCATGCATTGGCCTATTTAGCCATAGACCCGTTGATCAAAAGTGCAAACCGTCCTCGCCTTTCAGCCACTCAAACCAAACACCGAGCCGAAACCAATCGTTTAACACATCCCTGCCTCTGCTGGCTTCTGCATATCCTCAGTCAAACAAATGAGCTGGTATGGCTGTGACACCTAGCAGGGATGTGGAATTAGACCCAGCAGCAGGGAGGGATGTCCTCTGTGGGCTGCTTGTGCCATTAAATCCCGAGCTCTAATCTAATCAAGCTAAGTGTGAAAAAAAGAACTAAGGGAAGTTGTTGATTTGACTTAACAAGAGATTTGTATAGGGGGATGTCTGGCGAGATATCTAATCAACATCACCTACTTAAGAAAAAAGAGGTTTGCTTTGAGAATTAGACAGAAAACCGGCCTTTTCACACGCTGATCCCCGCGTCGTTATTCACCTCCTGAGCTGGGATGTGGATTGAAACCATCTGAGGTCGTCTGGCTTTGACAGGACAGCCAAAAGCACTAACAACATCTCACAAGGTCTGATCTGACTTATAGCTGCTGCAAAACATTTAGGAATAAATAATACACTTCCCATGAGGCGTACAATGTATCATTCAGTGATAAGAAAAAAAACCATGAATAATAAAAAATAAACCTTACTTTTAGCCATCACACTCTTCACTGTGTCTGCTTGCTTTGCGGCATCCTGCTCCATAGCATCCAAAGGCCTGGAAAAATTTGATTTGAAATTCCTGTAGAGATGCATCATGTAGGTGGGCAGGTGATGCGCGGTGCTCGATCGGTCCATGAGGGAAAAACGCGTCTGTGACTTTTTATAACCTCCATCCTTATTCCTCTGGATCCCCTGAGCCAGCAGCACCAGCAGAGATGCGTGCAGGGCGACGACCAGAGCTCCCACTGGACGCATGTTTGAGGCCGGTTAATGACAAATTCCTGTTCTCGGAGATTAGGGGTGTCTTATATACCCTCATCCACCCCCTTTCATGTTTAACAAGTAGCTGAGAACATTAAAGGAAATTGACATGCGTCCTCAAGACGTGTTACCTGACAGCTCATCCTCCATTCTGGTGGTAATGAGGCGCCTGTGTGCGTGTTTACAAGGACTCCTACTCTTTGTTTGCGCCATGTTATTTGGGCTTCTGCAGCCTGATTCCCCATCCTTGGATTAATTGTTCCAGCTCTTTGGCTTACACTAATTGTTAGGCTTTCCCATAGTGTAATGTAGTCTGTACTGAAATGGACTATGAGGGCAACGATGGTGCTGCTGCATGTGCAGACTAATGAAACACAAACATTTACATAAAAACTTTGTGAAAAGACTCAATCAGGATGACAAAGGACGTTTATAGCGCACATCCATAGCACAGATAGTAAAAATACATTTTATTTAACTAATTATTGTGTTTAATTAGCATTTCATTTTCCATTAAAATATATATTTCTTCCTTTTTATTTAGTACCACTGCAAATAGGCCTATTTATTGCTATTATTATTATTACTTATTCTATTATTTCACTGCTGTTATTGTAGGTCAATAAAAACTATTCTATTCTATATAATAATTTATCTTCTATTCTAATATTAAGGAAAATAGTGATACAAATAGTTTAGGTCAATGACTCACATTCATAAGGTTTTGAATTAGTTACATTTTTAAATAACAATTTATGGCTAAAAATACGGACAACAATGCAAAGATATATAAAGAAAGCGTTGTGTATATATAAGTACGTGAAAAAGTAATATCTAAATATATTTAAAAAGCAACAATATTCATTTACTGTTCATATTTTTTAATGTGTTTTATATTTGATGTTTTTGGACATTATTATTCCCACAATAGCTTTTTAGTTTAAGTGGTGGATTATTAATATTTGCATAACAAAATTAAACATTGAGATTAATGTATTTTAGAACTGTTATTAACCACAACCTTTAAAAAACTCAGTGTAGTGTAAACTGTTGATGTGAATAATTTGGATAATTCTGCTCATTGAGAACAGCAGATAGCACCGCACACTGCGCATGCGCGGCCTGTCGTTTATTCACAGAATCCTTTTCCTCGTAACTTTCCATTGAAAGGACCAAAAAAACATCAATGGATGTTGTTTTTTTTTGTCCAAACAGAGAGCGGTGCACCTCGACTACATCCTCCGCACAGGACCGACCGACCACTGAAGACATGTTTCGCTAAAGACCAGACTTTGTGCTGAAATGGTGAGCAGCTTTTCAACTTTACGGCTCTTCTTGTTGCTGTTGTTGCACGACTGACGGCAGCTGAAAAGTCAACATTCATGCAGTGTTGGACGCTCTCGCTGTTTATGAACACATTTATTAATTATGCATTTAATGTTGAACGGTTTGAAAACAAGCAGTATCTTCCTATTGATGTGTGTTTGATGATGATGGCATACATGTGCTCGGCATCCCCCCCTGCTCTCCATGCATGCACTATATTGTTGCATCAAGCCAGTAGTTTGGTTCCGGGCTGTGATGAATGATACAGAGTTGGGTAAACTGTGACCTCCAGGTGGGAGTCATTATCAGGCAAACACGTTTTCAGACATGCATCAATGTATGTTTTCATTTCTCTTTAAAACACACTTAAAATTAAGTTAAATAAGTTGTAGGCCTACCACATAACTTTGTGTTTTTATCTGCAAGCAATGAATGTAACTTAAAACTAATAATAAGAACTTTTTTTTTTAACTTTTCACAAAACAGGACACTATGTTTGCATATATATATATACACATTTTCTACATGGTGTAAGATATTACCATACTAAGTGTGAAATCATCTAGACTCAGTGGTTTGTTCCTACATTCTTAACCAAAAAAACATGGTAGTAAGTGGACCTTTCATTTTTTATTTTTCTACATTTACAAACATGAGCATGTTTTATGTTGTTATCAGGCCATTGGCAGAAAAAAATATGTAATTTGTATTTTTTTTTTTTAAGGCAGTACAAAAAAATAATCCATCACTGTCAGTGCTAAACAATGCCTATAGATGTGTGCAATGTTCAGACATGTTCATTCTTCCCACTGGGTGTGATGTAAAGTATGAAAAGTCCAAAGCGTCGCAGCCCCTTTGATGTATTGTGGTCCCGGCTGTTGTTTGATTTGGCCCGTGCAGCTGGGATCAGTCTCCTCGGTTCATATCACTTTACCTCACATCCTGGGGGGAAGACAGAAACCGGCTCTTGACAACCAGGAGCACAGATCAAACCGTGAGCATCACCATTAATCAAGAGTGAGAGCATGAAACTGCTCGATGAATTGACGCCCAGATCATAAATGATTGAGCGATTTATTCTTGGTTTATCTTGATAAGAGGAATGGACCAGAAACTTTACTCCTCCCGGGATTAACTTGAAAAGTTGAAGTACTTGTCATAAAATAGACTGCATCCCATTAACTAGAAACATATACGACTGCAATGTTTAATTTTTACCACAAGGTGTCATATTTGATCACTGGACTCAAGTGGATATTGAATATCCCCAAAAATGTGTCTGTTGGGCTGATTTCATTGTCATTTCAGGTGATGAGGTCCCCATGCTGTGAGAAATGTGAGGAACATTTAGAAAGTTTATATTGCATAGAAATAATAATCATTTAACTGTCATGCTTGGAGCAGCTGAACTTTGGCTGAGGTGAAATATTTTCCTTTACTATCTCCTTCTTTCCTGTTGCTGTTACAGGCTTTTAGCAAATGAGCTTTTTCTGGGTGAGACAGACACCAGGCCTGTGAGAGGATTTAAACAAGACAGGTGATGTTAGCCGTGTGCTCTTTTCAGAAGGAACAGGTGTGGCAACAGTAGATTTTAACATCCACATTTCCAAAAGCACTCATTTACACATGTTTATTAATGTGGAGATTTTTGTGTGTCAGGCTGATTGCACATACTTTGTAAGAAAATATTCACTCAGGCAGGCCAGGCAGAGGATCTGCTTGATGATTTTTTTTGTTAATTATTTGAAGTAGCTGTTGTCTGGTATTTGCAGAGTTATGTTTTTCATTTGTGCAGGACTGCAGGTATAATATCACTGTAATCTGTTGCTTTGCTCTCGCTTTACACAGCCCACAGGGTGAAATAGGACACTGTGAATGATGAGAAGTCACGTCCTCAGGGTTACGACCACAAGATTGCAGCTGAACCTCAAGCTTAAATCTAAGTGTTTGCCCAGCTGTAAGCCTGTTTACCTCCAATGTGGCACGTGTTAACCGCTAATGAATGGAGTAATTAGAGCATCGTAGTGAATTAGGCTTACGTGATGTCATCTGTGTGCAGTTGTTGCTGATTGTCAGCCTCCTGGCAGCTCTACATTACATCATGTCAGGGAGGGTTAAACTGCTACAGCTGATTGTAATAAGTTTAATAAGCGAACATTTAATTTATGTGTTTGAGAGGGTTGTTAAAAGGTCTGCCATGTGTGGGAGGCATTGTGCTGCCAGGAGGGTCCTGTAGTGATTGGATAGTGAACTGGATGATGAGTAAGCCTCTCTGGATCCGCCTCCACATCCTCTTTACACACACACACACACACACACGCGCGCACACACACACACACACACACACACACACACACACACACACACACACATCCCAGCATGTGTGAGCAGCATTGCACCTCATGCACAGGGGATGCATACAAAAAAGTAACAAAAAACAAGAGGGCATGCACTCACACATTTAAACCGCCTCAGACAGAGAGCTGTCCCCCCCCACCTCCTCTGCAGACTGCCTGTCTGGGATCTGCACTCACTGAAGGACACTTTCACTGACTCGCTTTATAAGGACGCCTTAATGATGCGAGACTGCAGCCTGCTGTAGTGCGATCAGCGGGAAGAGACATATTGCTTCATAAATAAGAGAGAGAGAGGCAATCGAGGATGTTTGACTGAGACCGGTGCCGCTGCCCGAAGGAGAGCTGTCATTCTGTCTCTTTTGAACCTACTATTTTCAGTTTTTCCTCAGAGACTCGAGCACCCCTCTGATGGTGGACTGATCAGCTGAATGTCAGGTACAGTTGAGGTTTCTGTTATGATACTTGAGTCCTGCTGCAGGCATGTGGTCATTATCATCAGTGTGTTTCTGATGGACACAAAAGGAAACTGTGTCAAACAAAAAAATAGCCTACACATCATAGCATATAAAACTACTTTTCTGTCTGTGTAGAAGGGTCACACATTTTTATGATGTTCACATATTTACATGGATTATATTCTTCCTGACATGTGATGTCTAGTCTGTCCTCTGGAGCATTTATCAGCTCTCATTCCATTACCAGAGGATCAGCACTTGTTTGACAAGATTCTGGCTTCCCAAGGCGACTTAGAAATCGCAGCTGTAAGGATGTGTGCGCATAGACAAGTTTACACTTCAGTCTGAGTGGCGAGTGAAACATGTTAACAAATCAGTGTAAAATCTGTCCAGGGAGAGGTACTGTAGGAACGTAGTGACTAATAAAAGTGCTGTCAGTTGGCCGGGGTGGTGCTGACAGAATATTGTGGTCAGAAGTTAGGAGTTACAAAAAATTATACCACATTACTGCAGCCTTAAAATCATAGGGGATAAGGGATTGCCATCTTGAAAAGAAATAAATTACAGGCAGTCATATAAATATATTTGCACACCCTTTTTAGCAGCTCAGTGTCGAGCTGTAATGAAAGCAAGAATGCAGGAGGCTAAAGGTTATTCATGTGATTCACTGCAGTAGCATACTTTGGTTTCATGTCACTTATAGAGTCCCAGTAGATTTGCTGCTTCATCTGGAAGAAAGTGCTTTTTCCAGTCAGTTTGTGCACTTTATCTGTCTGGAGGTGCAAAAGCTATTTGGGGGTAGTTTGATCAGATTTGGAAACTGCATTCTTGAACAATGCATCACATGGCTTCCTTTTTTGCCACAATCTCTTTTTGAACAAATCACTGCTGGGTGATTTATTTTGGACAAAAGCAAACACACAGATTCACAATGAGGTCTTTTGGAACAGTCGGAGGAAAACCAAATAGATTTTCTGCAGAGGAAGCACTGAGCTCATTTCCGTGCAACGCTGATATTCAGCTCAGGAACTAGCAATGTCCTGTGGAATCACGCCTATATGTAACCCACAACCTCAGTGGTGAAATATGTGTGCAGCTGCAGGGAGGAAGTTTCAGAGAGTACAACTAAGCATTTCCTGTCAAGGTGTGCTCGCACTTCCTCGGCCTGCTGGTGTGTGACTGGGTTGTATTGAATGGTTTGCTGGTCTAGTATCCTGCGATGAGTGAGAGACCGTGTGGGACATTCTGTCTTTGTTATAAATAAGACCAGGATTGGATTACAACAGAAACTTTAATTGCTATACATTACATTAAGTTCTTGAAAATGAAAACAGTCTTTTTGCACTTTCCTGCATATGTTGTAGTCAGCTTTTCAAAGCAACACAAGCTGATGTGTCTTATGTTTTGTTTTTTTGTTTTTTTTGTTTTTTTTTTGTGGTTTTGCGCAGCCAGCAGCCTTTCAGACTTTGACATTGGCAGACTGAGCCAGTGGCCTCCGTGGAGACCAGAAATGCCCAGAATCCTTGAATAATATGAGCTATGTTGCCAAGTAAGCAAGCTGCATTGAGTTTAAACTTTGTGATTCTTGCTGCCACGTTTGCGGCTCTCTTCTCCGGGTGGATACGGCAGGTATCTTAGTGATACCCTTCTCCCTTGAACCCCTGCATCTCTTGTGAATGAAGAGTGCTCTGCTGCATCCTTCCTCGGGGGCCGCCAACAGATGCATCCTGCAGCTGCACACTCCTTCCTGTCTGCACTCAGGCCCTTTTGTCTAAAGACATCACTACAGCAATGTGAGGACACCGGCTGAATTTAAATGGGGCAATGCTGAATGGAGCAATGCTGGTAGGCTGGCAGGAGGTTGCAGTTTCCATGGTCCTTTTTCTCACTGGTGCAATTGTTGAATTCAAATATTAGTGCTTTTGAATAACTTTGACCAGCTTTTCACAGCTTGGCTGGCAGAAGAAACGCAAACTCAAGATCATCTCGTTTTGGTTTGATCATTTACTTTTTCAAATGTAAAATCTGCGTTTGTCTTGTTTTATTGGCCCCACAAGCAGCGCAACACCACTCTGGTTGACGTGGGATAAACAGCCGCTCTGATGAGTTGCCTTGATTGGATCTCCAGGAGGATGTTTATGACTGAGGGCTATTTCTACTCAGGCCTCCGCCCCGGCTACCCGCCCGCTAGACCAGGCCTGCCCATGCTGAAATCAGTGTAGCTGCCAAGTTGAGCTTGTGTGAAGCAGGAGCTTCCGTATCAAAGTGTGTGCAGTGCATCATGGTTTGGTAGCAGAGGCGACAGCCTGTTAAGGTAAGACAGAGGAGGGTTTTTAGTGTTCCAGTTTCAGTTAGTTACTACTGTGTGTGTGTGGTGCAGCATCAAAAATGTCATTTCCTTTAGAGGCCTGTGAAACAGCGGCTTCTGTCAGGAAGTGTCAGTTAGCCTCGTTTGAGACAGTTTGCAAATAAAACCAACACTCAGGATAAGATATAGGAAGTAATAGCATGGATAAGGATAACGGGAGAATCTGTTGTCAGAGTGTTTTATAGCCTTGGACTGAACCACATAGGAACATGCATATTATCATGCATGACTGTGGTGGTGGCTTGAAGGAAACCTACTGATTAAATGTCCTTAAAGTGACAGAGATTGAAAAGGCTTTGCTGTGTAAATGTCCTTTACTGTGAGGAATGCACAAACTGTATTCTCTGTTTTCAGTCCAAATCAGAAATTTATCTGCCATGTTTAATTTAATTATTTAATTAAGGGTAGCAACTGTTCATTTTTCTGACTATTAACGAAAGACAGTTTCATTTAAATGGCTCAAAATAACACATCACAAGTTATGATTTATATTCTTACAGCATACAACACCCTCTGTAAATAGGCACATAAGGAAAATCTCCCCAAAAATACAGTTTCATTTGGAAAAAGGGGAAGAAACTTCAGGCTCTGACAGTTGTTCACTGGCTCCAGACTGGAGGGTTAAAACCACCAAGCTCCTAATGTTCGGTACGATTAGTTAGTTAATGGTAGTAAAACTTCAGTATGGTAAACTGAATGGCGGCGTATTTTGTTTAATCTCTAAAATGGGAAAAACAGCTTAAAGTTATGTGTTCAAAGCCCAAAATATGATATTTTTTATCCATTTTTTTATCTTCTCATTTAGGGAGCTGTAACCAGAGAAGGCATTTTCTGCTTGATAAATAAGTTTTCTGTCATTCGATCGAATAGAGTTATCATTCCAACGTGTTGCACTGCCTACTGTACTGTACAAGAGTCAACTGTGTCGTCTTTGTCCCTGTGAAAGGGAGCTGAACTATAGCCATCTGGCTGCCAGATGTACCACCACTTCCTTTGGTCCCTCTGTAGAGACTCTAGCATGAGTCTGCTCCCCAACATCATACAGGAGGAAGGACGAGGACGAGGAGGACGCTGTCTGAAAGCTGGAGCTCCTGAAGTTTTTACCCAATGCCAAGTGACCGGGCACTTTGAGCTCCCACAAGGGGTGTTTCCCATCGACTGGGGGTGGGCAAAGGGGTTTCAAAAGATTTCTTTTCGGATGTGATGCCAAGTTCTCACACTCCTTTTCTCACACACCATGGCGGAAAACAAGCAGCAAAGAAAAGGATCTGGAAGCACAGATCGCTCCTCATCGCACACGTAAGATGTCAAATTGTTACAGGATTTTGGCAGTGTGGAGAGGTTTTATTTTTTATTTTTTCTCTTGTGGTATTCACAAAATTATGGCAACGGGGATGCCTTTGGCATGTGGTGAAGACTGAAATAGATTTGTTCAGCCAGAGCTCTGAATTCTTGAAAACTTCCTTTTATGGAACTTGTGGAGAGATTCTGCTTGTTTTTACCCTGCAATTATCAAGCTGTAAAAAACATTTTGGCTCTTGTTTTTGTATTATTTTAAACTATACTAGATGAAGTATCAAGCAAGTGTTGTTGTCTCTCGTGTTGAGGATCTTTCTGCTGAATCAAAAGCTCTGTGGGTCCAAGGTTGACCTGCCCACTCCGCTCCAGCCGCAACAAAGAGGAGCGGTGACTCACCCGACACTTCTCTCTGCACAAAGATAGTCCTTGATTCAAAGCTGGAGATCACACAGAGGTGCCTGTACATCAAGTAGATTTTGATGTTGGACTGATTCTGTGCTTTTGGTGTGCATTTTGCAGCTCCAGTGTCACACCATGTGTATCTGTGAGTTTTTTTTCCCATGTATTCCTAAAGGGTTTATGTGTATTCATTGTGTACTCTGGTGATGTATGCTCCTGAGCAGCTACATGTTATGAGTGATGTTGAGGAGCAGTGTTACACCTGGCTCCTGTCTTGGCAGAAGACTTGTTTGCTTATCTGCAGAGCTCCTTGTGTATTCAGGGGTTTGCTTGAAGACTGTGGCTGGGGGGGTCATGGAGTGCTCAGTATCAAGCTGTTTGATTAAAATACAAATACTGTCCCACTCGACTCCAATCCGATGACTGAATTGTAGAGATATGAAATAACTGTGTTTTTAATTTGAGTGCCGACCAAACCTAAAAAGATTTATGGGATAAACTGCTGCATCGCTCTCAAAAGAACTCCTGTCAATATTTTTTTAATTGCATGATTTATGATGTCATTTATCACTTAACATAAACTGGCTCTGTGGCAGACACAAAGGCATCAGATGTGTTCAGTCTGCTCTGTTGTCATTTTCATGATTTAAAACAGGAATGAAAGCAGGAGCATTTTGAGGTGTAGAGAGTAAGTTATTTTTTAGTATATTTTTTTTTGGAATCAGCAGCTGGATCAAATGCATGTGTGCTCCTCTGTTTGGGGAAATAAGCTCACTGACTTTATGCAGAGACCTAGATGAAAAGTTTGATACCTTAAATCTGCACGCTAAATATGTAGCTACAGTCTTAAAACAACATTTTTGGTCCTTATGCAAAGCTAAGTGGCTGCAGTTTCATACTGACTGTACAGATATCGGTGTTATTCCTTTCTCTCTAACTCTTGGGAAGAAAGATAATTTGCACAAAAAAAATTATGGACTACTGCTTTCAAACCTGATTGAGACAGATAATTCTATTTCCACTGCATGGGACGGCGCAGCTCTTCTCACCTTGGCTTTTTAGCAGAAGGTGTGGGTAGTACCTGGTACTTTTTTTTTTTTTCCCCCAAGCGAGCTGAACCAATACTAGACTAGATAAATAGCAACTGCAATTGATATATTCAGTGGATTTTTTTAAAAAATGGTAGCATTCAAAATTGTCCCATCGAAGATATCGTTGCGGTTTCATGTGGCGCCAACATGGCCGCTGAGAAGATACATTCTTACAGTCACTGCGACGTGGAGGTGTGAGACATTCACAGAGTAGCTTTTCACACTCAAATTATGTCTGTAAGTGTCGTCATTCCTCAAACATGCGTTGCTGTGTGTGTGCGGGCTTTTATGTACACATGTGAGTGTGTTTGCTTCCTGTTTCTGAGTCCGCTGCGATGTCATTCACAGCTGCTTGTGGAGCATGGGTACAACTGCCAGTGCCGCGCCACAGCCTGTTTCCGTAGCATCGCCGCTTGAGAGTGTCCATGGCAACGGGATGGCTGACAGCAGGCAGTCTCTCAGCATGAGCCCCTTTCAGACAGTCAACATCCACAACAACAAGGCCAAGTCCATTATCACCAACAAAGTCGCACCTGTCGTCATCACGTAAGTTCCTACCCGAATCCACGTTCTCACAATTGGGTGTTAATCCTCTTTGATCACTGTGGTGACCCCCTCAATCCCCCCCTCCATAGTCAATGTGTTTACCCCCGTTATCATCTCATTTGTCAATCCAGGCCTGGCAAATATTAGCTGGTAATTGAATTGACCTCCCTTTACCATCCAGACCCTCTGTTGTGTTCCCTTTCACAGGTATAATTGCAGACAGGAATTTCAGATTCACGATGACATCCTCAAGACCAACTACAAAGTGGGCAGGATATCGGACGCCATGCCCGAGCACTACCTAGTGCAGGTAGGGACGAGACGGGTCCTCTCACCAGTCTTTATGTCTGCTCTTTTCACATTAACATGTCCAAATTGCAGCGTGGCATAGGAACATTGTCATGCGCTGTTTTATGATCTGGGGCAGCCATTGATACAGGAGTGTTGTTACCCTGCTATCAGGGCTTTGATCTGCTCTGTCACCTCTGCTGCGTCTGTTCAGGCATGCGCTATGTTGTCATTGTTAACCCACAGCCTTTGTTTACATGCATACAGTGTATATAGGTCAGAAGATTCACCGACACTAAGATCATGTGCACACTAGTTTCAAAACAAATATTTTCCATCCTTCGACAGCGAGCATGTTGTTTTTTTCTTTTTTCTTTTTTTTTTTTTTCAGAAAACACTTTCCGTACAACATTAAATACATCTACTCACATGAGTTTTGTGTAGCAGAAATGTTAAGATCACACAGTACATTTCAAAGTCTTTATCAAATCATTTTAGGTGAGTTTGACATCTTCATTAAAAAATAGCCTCTGTCTTTAGTGACTGCCCTGTAAAATTCATAAACTCTGTCCTAACTCGTGTTCCTCGTGAAATAAAATCAGCTCAGTTTAAATAATGATAATTCAACTTAATCATTCAGCAAATATCAAATCAGAGATTTATGACACATAATGTAAACACTGATGGACAATACATGACAAGTAAGTGGTTTGTCATTTCCCCTCCTATGTGGCGTACCCTCCCTTAAATATGGAATTTTGTAGTTTTTGTAGTTAAAAGAGGCAACATTGATTGCGAATGAAAGACTTGGATTAAGGGATGTAAGTGGTTTGTTGCATACAGAGCTTTACAAATCTTTGAATTTAACCAACTTGGAACTGGACCTGAAATTGAAGCAGCTGTGGGAGAGCATCTTTCATTGTTAGTGCTTTGTATTTATATTTATATAGTTTTTTAGACACTGAAGAATAAAAATAATATTTGAATATTATATTTATATATTTGAATTTGGGGCGGCAGTAGCTCAGTCTGTAGTGACTTGGGCTGGGAATCGGAGGGTCGCCAGTTCAAGTCCAGGTCGGACCAAAATGTGGAGAGTGGACTGGTAGCTGGAGAGGTGCCAGTTCCTCCTCCTGGGCACTGCCGAGGTGCTCTTGAGCAAGGCACCGAACCCCCAACTGCTCGGGGCGCCTGGATAAGGGGCAGCCCCCTCACTCTGACACCTCTCCTCTAATGCATGTGCATGTGTTTGTTTCATGACTTGTGTGTGTAATGTGCAACTGAAAAATATATATATACTAACAGAGTGAAAAAAAATGTAATTTCCCTCATTGAGGGATTAATAAAGGAATTCTTCTTCTTCTGAATATACAGCAGTGTATCCTCTATGAACTATAATCATATTGTTATTTTAAACTCGACAGTGAAACTTGAAGCTGGAAACAGATTTAGAATAGATCATACTCAGCTGCTCTATGGAAACACAGTCTAAGTAATCTCGGAGAGACGGAGGCGACAGAGCAGAGATTTAACCTGTTGAGACAACAGAACAACCAGACTGTGTCAGTTTTATTTGCCAACACAAAGAGGAGGAAGTCTTTCAGTGTGGGTGAACAGCTAAGGACTTAATTAAAAAGCTTAAAATACCAGCAAGGATTCAAGTCATTTTCTCACGCAAACACTGTTTTCAGATTCAACCAACCACTTAAGTGTTGACATATTTGCTCTGCAGAATTTACAAATGCTAATATCCTTGAGTGGGAGTTTGATCCTGTTCTGAGATGAAATTTTCATTACTTTCCAGAGGGAGTACTTCATGGTCCAGGATGTGTACAGCAAGGCAGATGTCCTAAATACCACAAGCAGCTATGGAGCGCCCAACTTCCGCCAAGTGAAGGGATCCTATCCGCTGTACGGGATGGGTCAGCCGAGCTTGAATGGCTTCAAACACGTTCTTCAGAGGCTCCAGGCTCAGGGGCACGAGGTCATTTTTCTATTATATGTACATATGCATTCAGGCAGAACACATTTATATATTGACTGGTAGATTTTATGTCCTTGGCTCTCCTGAGTTGGCGCTAATGTAGCTGTGCCTGGCCTTTTCTCTAGCTGTGTTGTCAGTAAATATTTGAGGAATCAAGTGCTCAGTGGAGGCTGTGGCTCAATTGTAGAACTGAGCAAACAAAAAGTTGCGGTCACGTGTTCCAGTGGAAAATGAATCTCTCTGCTTACAACAGCGAGAAAACTGACCGTAATTGAAATTAAATTGGCAAAATTATACATCAGGCTTCTCTGAACTCCTTTCTTGTGTGCTGCATGTTGTACTACAACAGTTTCCAGTTGCTCTTGGAAGTGGTGTAGAAGGCAACAGTCAAGCTATAACTTGATGCCTGTTGTGCTGTGTTTCTGCAAACAGGAGGTCATATTCTTCTGTGTAAGAGAGGAGCCAGTGGTTTTCCTGCATAAGGATGACAACTTTCTGCCATACACCCCCAGGAGGAAGGAAAACCTACATGAGAACCTTCATGGCCTGGAAAAGGAGGAGCTGGTGGAGAGCTTGGAGCTCACTATCAGGAAGGAGGTTACTCAGCATCCGCATCCGTTTTTTTTTTTTTTCTTTTTTTGCTCGATATAGTTCATGGCAGTATTAAAACACTTCCTGATTTCTTCCTCTACAGCTCCACGACTTTGCCACACTCAACGAAAACGTCTTCTATGTCTACAACGACATTGAGTACTTTAAAGACGAGCCGCAAAAGATCTCCATCACATGTGAGGAGGACATCCACGTGACCGAAGAGGTCTATAAGAGGCCCATGTTCACCATGCCGGCCTACAGGTTGTTTACATTGTTTCTTTATGAGCCCTTAGCTGCAGTCAGTTTAGATAAAGCAACGTGTGGCTGCGTGCCGTAGAGTATGCTGCAGCAGGTTATAAATAGTGGTGCTTGTTTGTGCAAAGGCTGGTTGCCCTGCTTTTTCGGAAGAAAGTGGGGGTTATAAAAAGTAAAAACTAAAAGGTTGCAGCATCCTGTTTGCAGTCAGTTCAGAAGCATCAGCTTTTATTGAGATGTCATGAGCTGCTCGCAACATTTCCAGGGCAAGACAATATATTATTCCCGAGAGCATCTGTGACTCTTTTGAAGTTTTGTAGTCCAAAGAAAGTAGCAAGATGTTTTATTTTAAATAGTTTAAATAGCAGGTGGGAACATTTATGATCTCTCCCATCATCCCTTGTGGATTGCATGAGAGATTAGTAAACATAAAATGAGGGAGTTCAGCTGTCGAGTCTTACTCTAGGTCACATGTGTATGTGCTGTTTGTCATGACCTACATTAAGGGAAATATTGACACAACACAGATGCAGGTTCAGCTCCAGGTAACGTAATGTGTTTTATTGCAGGTACTACAGATTACCACTACCAATGGAGGGAGCACCACTGGAAGAAGACTTTGACGCTTTTGTTAACATACTCAGGGTAAGCTTGTGTAAAAACGTCCATCACGATACACCAACTAGATAGACCTTTTTTGGTTGGGCTTCTCTCGAGTGGTTCTTGTTTTGATGTGCCATTAAAGTTATTAATGGCTGGAATATTGGAGAGCATCTGGACTTTCTCACCGAGGCAACGAGAAGGTCACAGTAGTTTTTTTAATCCACATATAGCCATTTGAATCGGCCCAGTCTGCTATTAATCACTAATAAGTGTGATAGTTTTTTCAAAAATATGACAGAAAACCTGCAATTTGTACTCACTTCACGTCCGCTCTTTGGTCATCCGCTCTGTCTGGTTTCCGTCCTGCCCCTCGTTCACACAGGATGTTCTTTTCGTCTTGTTTTGCCCTTTTTTGGACTGACTTGAAGCAGCGAGTCCAGTTCCCTGTGGTTGGAAAGTGGTTCGTTTTTTCTAACAATGTTTGGATCAGAGTCCTGCCTTATACTTTCTTTCACTCTGACTTTTTGTAGTTCTCACTTGTCCCACTGGTCCTTCGAAAGTTTTTTTCTTCAGGCATGGCAATCCTCTCTATTTTCTGGTGCAATTACAATGTTTCTTCACTTCCCATTTCTGTGGGTTAAACAGGCTTTTAAACCAAATTTAAACCAAATTTGAATAGTCTTCTGTTTTCCCTTTTGTCCAGGAAAGCCCTAGCTTGTCTCTGGGGCATGATGCGTCCCGGCCGCCGCCTGCTCTGCTATTCAGCTGTCAGGTGGGCGTCGGCCGCACCAACCTCGCCATGATCCTGGGCACGCTGGCGATGAATCGCCTGAGGGGTGATTCACAACCACAGTAAGATTTCAACATCATATGCATCTGGAAAACTGATGAAAGACCCAACATAGCATTTCTTAATGTTTTTAATACAGTGTAAAGGTGCAGCTTTGAGCCTTTTTATGTCAGGTAAGTTCAGACCTTCTGTTTTTCTTGTTTTCTAGAGTTGAGGAGGCAGCAGTCTCAGAGCCCAAACCACTGTTCCAGGTCATCCAGTCTCTGATCAACAAACTGCCTAATGGACAACAGGTCATGGAAGAGGTGAAGCAGATAATCTACACTATCACATTTTTTCAGTAAATTAGGAGATAACTTATGTCTGGCAGTTAAACTAAGAATGTTTGGATATTCATAGACTGAGAAGGAGTAGATTTAATTGACCTTTTTGGGGGAAAAGCATATTAGACAGGTTTTGAAGTTGTTTTTATTTTTCCTTCTAAAAAAAAAAAACAAAACAAAACAAAACTTAAATTTGATTTTTGCTTTTCTCTGACAGGTTGACCAGGCTATCATGCTGTGTTCAGAAATGCACAACATAAAAGAAGCAATATATGAGAACAAGAGTAAGCTGGAAGGGATCGGAGAAGATTATCAGATTCAGGTTAGCGATGATCCTTTTTCTTTCAGCTGTGATTTAGAAGAGCAGACAGCAATCTGGATGTTGTCTTCAAAGGCAGCCAGGTTTTGCTGTAGCTGGCACTTAATTTTGATCTTCATCTTGAGCTTGTGTTGCTTAATAAATGGACTGCTAAATAAAGGAAGAGTGAGGCAGAAATCAAAGGAGGATGATGATGAACTCGTTATCAGTGTGGGCCCTTGAGCTGATGGAGGACTTAAGAGAGTTGATTTCTTCAGTTCATTTTCTCCTGTCTGTCAGGAAATCAATGGAATATTATGTGCAGAGAATAAAAACAAAACACTTGACAGAATTAAGAGCTGCTACCATGACCAGATATTGAAGCTTTTGTTTGTTTTGTTTGTTCCTAGGGAAGCAGTACCAAAGACTACTTTTTCAACAGAACCATGCAGAGCTTGGAGCGCTACTTCTACTTGATTGTATTTAATGCATACCTTCATGAACAGGTAATGCTTTTCCTGCATGACTTTCTATATTGATATTCGTAATAAAAGGTTTGCATTGAAATAATCTGAGTTGTAACTATATGTTGTGTTTTGCAGTATCCTCTTGCCTTTATGTCCAACTTCAGCCAGTGGATGTGCTGCCACACATGGCTGTACAGGTTACTGGCCTGCATGGACCTATCAGAGCTGTCGGCTCCGGCCGAGCTGGTCACCAGAGGAGCCCGAGTCCTGGTGAGGAAATCAACTGCAAACTCATTCTATGGGTGCCGTCGACTGACTGATTTTATCTGTAATCATGCACAGATGTATGACGCATATAAATGCTCCTGTTGCTGTTTTTAGATACTGATAAATATCATTATTTCAAGATATCTCAAATCCGTCACAGTCCTCCCACACAGTCATGTAATCATCTGGATATACACAGGTGGCTGATGAGTGTTTGGCTCCCGACGTGCTCAGCACAGTGAAGGAGATGAAAGCGATCAACTTCAGACGAGTGCCCAAGATGCCTGTTTATGGAATGGCTCAGCCAACCTCAGAGGTACAGCAGATTCTCTCTTACCATCATAAAATCAATAAAAAAAACTCTTATATGTAACAATACAATGCTGAAGGGTTGAAAGGGATGTTGGATGGACTATGGACTTCCATCCAGAGAGGATTATTAGTAATAGTTCTCACTCTAAGTTATTATTTTTTGGGCTTATTAGAATCAACTCAAGTACAAACAGATGGAAAAGAATGAGCAGTAGACAGGCTACTAGCTATAGTGTGTTTTAAGCTTAATTTTCTTCTTCAAACTGGCACTTTTATAGTCATCACCATTATGCATCCTTGCAGTCAGGACTATTCATGAGAGTACAAATAGACTCAGAGGAATGAGTCATGATAATTTCCATCACACACCCACCTCAGGATGCTCTAGCCGGACTTCCAGCACATTGTAAACTTGCTGTGCGTGCAGGCTACCGGAGCAGTTTTGGCCCATCTGACAGATGAGAAGAGGAAGCACGGCCACGTGTTGTGGGTCAACGTGCAGGAGGAGCTGGTGCTGGAAGGGAATGGTCAGATTTTTACACCGAGGGAGCCCTCGTGCCTGGACCAACACATTCCCATCCCGCTGTCTGACCCACAGCTAATAGAGGTAGAGTGCCAATGATGCTTTTCGGGCAGTCACTAGATCAGAAGCTTTAGTGTTTGGCATAGTTGGAGTGAAAGTGCTCTCACGTTCTTGTAGAAATTGGAGACGTCTCTGAAGGAGGAGATCCTGCAAGCTCAGAAGTGGCTCGAGGTGAGTCTGGAGCAGGAGAGACAGATGAAGATGTTTAAAAGCTGCCTGACTGTCCAAGAGATCTTCAACCAGCACAAGAGCTCCTACCAGGGCCTTGTCAGCAAACGTATCCCCCTGCCGGACTGCAGCGCGCCCAGGGAGGAGGTAATGATATGATGTGTGCATAAACACACTTGTACTCACAAACATGCAGGCATGAGCTCCCAGGTGGAGAGAGGTGATAGTGAATGAGCTTTGTACTCCATCTAGTGGTCAAGACTATAACTGGACTTTTCGCTCATACAGCAAAAGCAGATCTAATTGTTATTACTTAATTATTTACATTTTTTCACTGCCACGCATGACATTTGATCATTTTTTTCATTATTGGTCATTCATTTTGCAGATTTCTTTTGGAAATATGAATATGTAAAATCTGAGTTTTCAGTCAGCTTAAATCAGTTTGGTTTTGGGTTAATTTCACATTTTGATACAATTTATGAGATGTGTTAACAGACCATATTCTGTGTGAAATAAAAGCCAAGAATGTGATTACATGTGTGAAAATATGATAATATATTTAGATTTAGGTCATTAGGTCAGATAATATGATATTGTGTATTTGTTTTAATACTTGAACTCTGTGCGTGTTCTCAGGATTTTGATAAGCTGTTGGAGGCCATGAAGAGCGCCTTGGCTGAGGACTCTCGCTCAGCCTTTGTTTTTAACTGCTCCAACGGCAAAGGCAGGACCACAACCGCCATGGTCATCTCTGTTCTGACTCTCTGGCATTTTAATGTAAGTTGGGTTCTGCCCAGTATTTTAATACCATTTACCTATAAATGATCAAGCGAGTGTCTTCATGATCCAAAGTAACATAAACAACTGGTGTCCTCCACATGCAGGGGTTTCCAGAGTTTGGAGATGATGAGATTGTGAGTGTTCCTGATGCCAAGTACACGAAAGGAGAATTTGAGGTATGAAAATTCTGAATGAAGGAAAATATATGCTGCTGCAGAACCCGCACTAACCTTTTGCGCACATTTCCCTGAAACCTTAGCGAGGCAGATTACTGTGCAGTCCTCTTTTGTCTAAACTGCACCTGCGATCGAAAGCTTTGGCCAAACAAAGCCAGAGGCCAAAGCCATTTCTCCTCTGCTCTGAATACTGTCTGTGAATTCAAGCTGCTCGGGTGTTTTTCTTGAGTCAGAGTTGTGACAGTGAATCAGTGGTTGGAACCTGCTGTCCTCAGCAGCGTGAAAATGGACACACAGAAACTGAGGCCATACTCTGCAGGCACACAATGCTGCATGCCAATCGCAGCATTGCAGCCACCCCAGTTTCTCGGATACACAGAGTGGTCGCCACGGAAACCTTGTCTGCCTCCACTTCAACCTCTGAGGGATGTGTGATGTTGCCATTCCCACTGCCTTATCTGCCAAAAAGACGTTGCTATGACTGCATGAGTGTTGTGATATAATCCTCTCATGGTTTGACAGAGTTGAGCCTCCTGATAATCAGCGGTCAAGTCAATGAAGTATCTCATTTTTTAAAACCGGAAGGAGCTTGTGCCAGTGTTTTTGCCCATTCTGAGTTATAGTTCAAGAACCACAGAATACTATGTACCATGTCTCTGAAAACACTGAATAGCGCAAATGAAAGAAGACTCGCTCTTTCATCATGAAAAAAACATTTGTTTTTACCTTGTTCCTTTCTTGTTTTATCAGAGGTAGAGGCCACTTTCACCAAAATCATCAGTTTTTGTCCAGAATTTGTCCTTTTTGCTCTATATACATGATTTCTGCTTTGATCTCCGTGCTGTATACCGTCTCTTCATGTCCCGACTACAAATCCCAGAAGCCCCAAAATTAGTGTAATAGTGGAACATTTAGCAGCTAAAGATACATAATTCTTTTGGAAACCCAGAATTATCCCCCAATTCCTCCAGCACAACTTTCTGCTCATGGATGATAATGCTCCATCACATGGTGCCAGAATTGTCACAGCTCGACTTCAGGAAGTCACAGGGCCTCATATGGTATGGCCAGCAATGTCCTGATCCCCATAGAGCAGGTCTGGGACCAGCTGAAGCAGCGACTGGATGCTCGTACCCCACCCCCACGTGACCTGGCAGAACTGGGTGTAGCACTTGTGGAGGAGTGGAAGTATTGCCTCAGAACAGCATCATGAGGCTGCTGAGGAGCAGAAGACGTCACTGTCAAGTTGTCATTGCAGCAAATGCAATACCCCTAACTTATTGTCAAATATAAAAATAGACATTAAATACAAACAGAAGGTGCAGAAAACCACACAACTTAAGACTTGAGATTGAGATGGGGAACTGTCTCTTTACTTAACTTTGAGTCTAAATCTCAAAGTACAGACCTACCTTATCTCAATATTTAAAAATGTTGGTGGAGAAAAGGATTTGATGCAACCTGCCACATGCTATGTTCTTCAGCAGGGCTGTGGTCAGGCTGCATGCTGATGCTGCTGGTCTGAAACCCACGCTGAATCAGTAAGCAAGGTTTTGCCTGCAGGCCTGTTCTGTTCTCTGATCATGCTCTTCGTCTTTCCTCCCTCTCTGCCTCATTCTCCCTCTTCTTATGCTTCGTATCTTTGTTATCATTAGCATTTGCAGTAAACAGCCCATAGAGGAGCCTCCAACAAGGTGTGGTAAACAAGCGGCCCTCCACCCAGAGCTGTTGCTAACTGATGGTCAGCACTGTAAATGAACATGCTGACACCAACATGCACCAATATTTCACTGAGGTCAGAATGTTGCTCTAAGAACCGCAAGATGGACAGAGCTGTTTTCAACAGTTTTCACAGTATTTGCATGAATATTTTATTCCAGTGATACAAAATTGTACATGCTGATATCAATGTGCTGCAGTTGGTTTAAACTAAGGTGACATTATTTTATTGCCTCGACTATGCTTGAACTTAATCACTGTATGTTAAGAAAGGATTAAAAGAGCAAAAACATTTTAGAATAACTGCTAAATAGGCATTGTGTTCACAAATGAACTCTCAACTGTTAAACCAACATCAAAGAGAAGATTTCCTCTTAAAAATAGTGGATTGAAATTGCCATGGGAAAAAGTTTTACACTCAGAAAACTTATTTTGAGTAAACAATTTTCTTCCTGCACTTGCTTCTGCTCTTTAATGTGCAGCATTGTTTGCATTCATCACAATTACATTGTGTTAGGTGGGAGGCAGATGAAACAGAGTTTGGGGTGTTTATCTTTTCACAACTTTTGAAACAGCCGAGTTAAAACGTTTTGATGGAAACAGTGTATAATAAGTTTCTGCTGTTTCTGGTGTGCAGGTCGTAATGCAGGTGGTGCGTCTGTTACCTGATGGCCACAGGATGAAGAGGGAGGTGGACATGGCCCTGGACTCTGTCAGCGAGACCATGACCCCCATGCACTACCATCTACGAGAGATCATCATCTGCACATACAGACAGGTACATCTCCCTGTAATATTCTGTCTCTGTGAGGACCAGTTTAGACATTGCCAGTTGGGTGTCCTCACTCTGTCAAAGAGCCGTGTTAAGGGTTAAGAATTAGGTATAGGTCAGGGTTTGGAGTTGTGTTAGGTCAGGGTAATGCATCATTTCATTGAGAGAGACATTTAAATACATTAAAGAAACTCATAGTCCAAATGATTATTGAAAACTGCTGAATTTTTATTGCAAATAGTTTTGTGTCATAATTTATTCCCCTGAACTTCCTGGACAATGTCTGTGAAATCAAATTCTTATTCTCTTCATGCTGAGACACAATCGGCATGTTAATAATGCATGTTTGGGTGCAGTTCTGCATGAGGCCCATAGATGGCGTTATAAACTTATTTGGATGTTTGTAGGATCCCAGAAACATGACTGAGAGAGCAACAACCTAGTGTATCTCTAAAACTAAATTGCCTCAGCTCCTTTTGGTCTGAATGGAAAAGACTGAGAGGAAAGAAAGCAGGAAAGGAAACGATTACTTGTGGGTTTTGCAGACTTGATCTTTGAAGTTTTATTTGTCTGCTGAGCAAAGCAGAGAGGCTCAAGCCCACTCCTCTTTGGACCCGTATCACGTCGTACTTTCACATAGCGAAATTATTTGATTTAAATTATCAAACTTTAAATGGATCAAAATACATTTATCTTTATTGGGCTGGATGTTTTAGGAAATTACAGTTAAGTTTTTTTGCTTTTTAGATGCTGGTCACATTTTACAGCAAGTTTTTCAAAAAAAATGTCCCACAATTTCCACACTTCGTGCACAGATTCTATGTCAAAATGTTGAAAATTTGTCCTCTCAGAAGCTTTTTTTTTTTTTTTTAAATAAACGGCTTGAAAGCACTGAGAGCGTTGACCAAAAATCAAACTGATCTGGATGCCATGTCAGATATAGAAATATCAGGAGTATCTAACCTGTGACAGGTCTTACATTGCAAACAATAGGTACACAAAAATATTTTTTTGTCATCGATTCTGCTTATCTGCATTTACACAATACAAAGGTTGGAGTGAAACATGATGAAAAATGATGACTAAAAGATGCATATCAAAAAGGAGATATTTGGACACTGCAGTAAGTAAAGCATTAAGTACACCCAGTGAGAAGTGGGGCATTTGAAGACCCATCTGGACAAGGTCTCTCCTGATGCTGTGGCCTCTGCAGGACCACGGCTCTGTTTTAGCCATTTGTAATGCAGACTGTAATCATTGTGCCTCTGTGCACTGTCAGCTGCTCTCAGTGCGCTGGAGGCACCCTGTCCTCTCTCTGTCGTATCAATGGGCCTCATTGTCCCACAAACCTTGTCTTTCTCCTACAATCTCTCTCTGTCTGTCACTTTCTCCAGGAAAAGACTTGCCCTTGGCTCACTTTCAAATCAATTAGGTAATTTGTGCGGTAATTGCAGTAGCAAAATAACACAAGACTAATTCAATACAGAGTCATTCACAGAAGACGCATTACACGAAACACAAGCCCAACAAAGACAACGGCCAATTTAAAACCTCTTTGGTGAATTAATGCCACAACAAACCCTCATTCTTTTATATGTTGGACTCTTTCATCCTCCAATACTTTTATGCCCAAAATGACTCCAGACACCTTCTTCATTTCAGTGATTATTCACCACACATCTTCCTCCTCTGTGCACATCTACAGTTAATCTCTCTAATTTGGTCTTCTACATGAGGACACAGCCGACACAGTACTGATCTGTGAACCCAGCAGCATCGCTAAAAAGTTATCAGACACACATCAAACAAACTTCGAGAAGCTTAAGGTGAGCTATCCATTAAATTTAACAGACTAACTTTCTGGTTCAATTTAGACTACCATATTCGACCTGCTGCTTGTGCTTGCCAACAGTTTTCTCTCATTTTCTCATCTGAAACTTCTTTTGAGCGATGTTGCTGTTCCCAGATTTCTGCAATTACGTGGTTGTCACACACTGTCATCATAACCAATAGAAATAATGGTCAAAACTACAGAAACATGACCCACATTGGTAATAAATCAGAATTGTCTTTTAACCCTGCTATAGCAGACTTCAGGTTGGCACCATGTTCCCCTTTCAGCCTTTCCCTTCCTGCTTGAACCAGCAGGCCAGGTGATAAACAGTGCCAGATGTTGCTCGAATCCTACAGGCAGCAGCAGACGAGAGAGAGGGGAGAAAAGGGGGGAAGGAAAAAAAAAAAATCACCCCCAACTCTTTCTCTCTTCGCGAAGCCCTCCCCCTCCAAAGCACCCTCCTCCCCTCTGACAGTGGTTGGAAAATGTGTCTTTGATAGAGAAGAAATATATTTACACTGGGACTCGAACCGTCCGCCAGCTCTAAGAGGGGCCTGGGAAAGGGAGAAGAGTTTTGTTTTTTTTTTTTTTTGAAGGAGTTTGTCTTTAAGGGCCTCTAAATCCCTGCCGCCAACCGGGCGTGACCTCACGTTGCAGATGCGTCCCCCAACATCAAGGCCAACACAGTGGAGAGGCTACTTCCTCTTCTCCACTACCACCTCCTCCTCCTCCTCTTGTACAGGACTCAGCTGCAGCTCCAATGGCAAGCTAGTTTGATATTCAAAATTGCCTCAAGCAATCTGTGCACACTGCCAGGATATCAGACTTTTTTTCTTAGCTAATACAAACAATTTCTCAATTTCCGTTTGTTTTTTCCACCATTGCGCCTTTCACATTTATCATCTCTTGAAATCATCTTTCTTATCAGGGCTATTCCATTTCCACAAACAATTATATCTCTCAGCTCTATCATATCTAGTGTTACCTTTCAGACCACCAGACTGGAAATGGCAAAGCCTTGTCTGATTGACTTGTTGGAGTCAATCAGACAAGGCTGTGCTCACTGAAGACCACTAGCTTCCACACTTTCCACCAAGATTAGCTGTTGAAGCTCAGCAAGAGGGCACAGCTGCAAAAATTGAGATTGTCACATCTGACCATATAAAAACAAGTTTGGGTGAAAAATGTAATGATTTTTTTCACCCAGGTAGTGAGAAAACTGGCAAGTGTGTGTGTCCAAAGAAAGGACCTCATGGTTTGGACGGGGCAATGGAAAACTATTTTCAGAAAGGGAAGAATGCTGTGAGCAGGTTTCCTTGAGGAAAGGTAGCAGACGTCTTTAGGGAAGAAGAAGAGGGAGTGGCTGGAGAGGTTGAGGGGACCACCAAAGCACTGACAGCCAGATTAATTTCATTAATGAAAGAGAGCAAAGGATTAGAAATAAAGAACGAGCATGAAGGAGAAAAAAAAAAGTAAGGCGCCCACCCTGTGAGTTTAACAAGCTTTGCACTTAAATCTCAGCTGTCTTGATCTTTGTGTTAAAACTTTTTTTCTCCATTAGGACGAACACTTGACATAAGTGGAGCAATTACAAGGTGGAGTTGGTAATGACCAGGGGAAGTTTTGGCAGGAAGATGAGTCCACCTGAACCAGAGACAGGTTCTTTTTCTTGTCTGAAGAGCACTTTGACTCAGAGCTCCTAAAAAGAGGCTCTTATTTAGACTCGGTAGGAGGAGGAAAGTGGGAGAGCCAGAGGTTGTTGGTTTTATTCATAATTTCCAGCCTCTCATGTGCCAATACCAATAGCAGTATTTGCTGTGGCTCTCTACAAAAAGACTTATTTTTACCGAATCCCATCTGAGCAGGTGCAGCCAGCTGAGCTATTTGGATGTAGGTAACACGTAGGTAACGATGTAGCCGTGCTTGCATGCGCGTGTGTGGGTCTGCCTTATGTTCACATTGGGGTCACACTCTGACTTAATACCAGTTGATTGGGGACGGCATGTGCAATTGGGGACAAAATCCTTGTCCCCAATTGTTCAAACCTTGATTTTGGGTCAGTGGTTAGGGTTAAGTTGAGGTTAGGGTTACGGTTAGAATTAGGGGGATAGTTGTTGTAGTTAGGCTTAGGGTAAGTTTTTAGGCAATCAAACTTTGTTCCCAAAGGGGGGTGTAAAAATGCCTAAATACCCCAAAAGTGACTTAAGTAAACGTGTGTGTGTGTGTGTGTGTGAGAGAGAGAGAGAGAGAGAGAGTGTACACACAGAGGTAAATAAAGCGTCTCTGGGGACTTTCCGGAGGGTTTGGTGAGTTGGGGGGGGTTATACGCAGCTGCTACGAGTCACTTGCTATTCAGGAGCTCATTTATTTTAAGGGAGTTTCCACAGCTGTAAATGACTTCAAATGATCCTCTTATACATCTAGTGAGAGTTTAATGTATCCACTGATGTCTAACATGACATGATGCATTAGAGGGCTGCTGACTTCACTTGTAACACCAACATTAACCTCATGTAATTCTGCCACTCACAATATATGTGCCTTGTTTATACACTAGAAAGAGTAGGCTTAGTTGTACATTTGCCGCAGTTACCATGGATGCCGAGATCACTTCTACTTTGACTTTGTTAGTTGGCAATAAATATTTATAGAGGACCTTTTATTCTCTTTTTCAGGTTCGTACTTGTATTTTGTATAGGGCTGTCGAAGTTAACACAATTAATCTGCGTTAATTTGCGTAACGGTACCTCTACAAACTGCCCGAAATGTGTCGCCAGAGACATTTATTTTGACAGCCCTAATACTTACATCAGTTGCTAAGATCAGTGCGACACCACATTAACTCTAATAAGTCTAATCTTTGTTTATGAAAAGAACGTCTCTTTCGCTTTTTCCACACATTACAAATTAATACTTTAACAATGCTCTTTGGTGGATTATAAAACACTTTCAGGAAGGTATTATGCAAATGTGTTACTTGGTGCGAGGTGTTTCAGGCAGAACTTCAACTTATAATAGGTCCTCATTAAATGATTGGTTTCTAGGTTACCTGCTCTCTGGCAACCGGCCCATCATATTCCCTTTTAAATTTTGATTATGAGGTATTTTTGAACATAAATCCAGTGTAGGCAGTGTGTCGGAAAGTAAGTTTTGCTGATTAGCACATGTTCAACCAAAAACCAGGAACTAATCAGTAAAATCACTTGTTCTAGTGCACAAGCGCTACAACTACATGCATGTAAATGCCCCATCCCCCACTGTAATCATTTTCAGACTGATTATTGTTCGTGCTACCAGCAGGGACTCTACAGAATAGCTGTACTTCACCACCATCTTTTAGTGCTGATTTGGTCCCAAAATTCCTGATAAAATTCTCGTGTGCTCATGATGTTTTATTGTTCACACCAGCCACCTGCTTGCTATTTCCCACCAGGCAGGTAGTGTTATGCTGCATTGAGGGAACTGTGTTAAGACCCGGGATCAGCTGCCTGTGGTCACGAATAAGCTGTGTATTGTTAAATAAATGTACTCTCTGTTTATTTCACACGTTCTCTGCTCGGCTCCTGTGCTGTGCCTCGCTCTGTATGGTGACCACTTTAGAAGGCGCCATGTTTTTCGTTCTAGCCTATCCCCTTTTTACTCTGAATAACTGAACTGCCCTGGCCTGCCCTTTGCCCTGACCTTCCTCATGACCCCCACACCCCCCCTCTTTACCACTGGCCCCAGGACAGTGCTTCAGACTAAGGTTGCCATTTCCTGCCCCCGCGCACTAAACCTGTCATTCCCCCAGCCCAACAGACCAGGAATAACTACCTCCAAAACCATGCATGAGTGTTTAAACATGCCCCCAGTAGCTGTGGTTGTGGCATCTGACGGATCCTGTTAAGCCCCACATCATTTCACCAAGAAAAGGTCTGCTGTTTTTATCAAAGCTTTCACACTAGGTAGCTACTGGCACTGGCACCTGCAGGAATACAATCCCAGTGGTGAAGTCACTTAAATGCCAACCATGTGGGACATGCAGGAGTCGTGACTGGGTTGAGTTGCACTTTCACAATGCCCCATTAGGGAAGCCATGTTTCATACGTGAGGACAGTTGAGCGACAGATGAATTCAGTGTTTACGATGCCGTAACTACTCCCAAAGTGCCAACAACTTGCACAGTCAGCAAGGAATATTCAGAGCTGCCTTGGCAAATAGGGTGACACAATGTTCTTTCTCCATTCTTGGAAGTAGTCATTATAACGACAGATTTGATATCTACTGGCATTTTAAAAAAGGATGAATCACCTCAACATTCTATAGACTGACAGACTGAAGATGGAAAAAAGTAATAAGTCGTTCATATCAGCTGTCCTTTTGAGGCTATAATGACCATTGCACAACTTCAAAAACAAAGTCTTGGGGTAGATATCTATTCTGCTCTCAGACCACTCATAGAAAACCCTATAGTTGTCTTTTTAAATGTGAAATGAACTGTTCAGCTTCTGTGTGAAGCACAGGGGATGGATATCTCTACTGATTTATAGCACAAAATTACCCTTCTTCCAAACTGTAAATGGTGACTCTAAACATAAAGGAATGGTCATGCTGTTGCTTGAATTGGTTATAATGAACTCTTTTTTAAAAGTTTGTTATAAGAGCGCATTTTTTTAATATCCCTCCCTTCCTGCTGCCCCATTTATGTAATTTATGCAATATTAGTTTCAAGACAAAATTGACAGAAGGGAAGGCCTGAGGAAATTGGAATTACAAATTTGTCTGTTATATCAGCACCATGGAGAGCACCATGGATTTATCAATACATCCCATCACAGTTAGGCTATCGATGTTTCAGAGCCATGGCCGGGGTCATAGATTCTAACTTGCACAGACCTCAGTCTGATAAAGGATCAGTGAGTCAGGCAGACTAGTCTTTTTGATAGGGATGGAGGCTAATAAGAGGCACGCATTTTGCCAACAAGGGGAGTGGCATCCCCCATCAAACCATAATTTGGCTTCGTGATGCTAAACTCTTTAGGTCTTATCCACTGGCATCAATGAATGTCTGTGCCAAATTTAACGACTTGGCATACAAAGTTATTAAAACAACAACAAAAAAAAAGTCTGGTCACAGAAAACCTACATGCTCTTCACTGCAACCATCAATACAGTCACTTTCTTTTAACCCCTTAACTTTGAGAGCAAGAGTACAGATTTCATTATAAGAATTCCAGTGGGAGTTGAAATATCCCCACAGTGTTGGGTTTGCATGCATAAGATATTTTGGCTCAATAAATGATTGATCCACAGTGGGAGTCTCATTGTGCTCTGTTGCCAGACATGTGCACGTACAGAATGTACCATAATGCTTGTGGTTAATGTGGGCAGATATTCCAGTCTCTGTGTAGGCTAAGTTGATGAGCCCTGTCTCCTCCTGTGGCTTTTCTAATCTCTGCTCAACAGACCAGGGATGTATTTCTACTTGAGAATTTGGACTTGTTCATTCAAATGTCTATTGACCATTGATTACACCGTGCATTCCTTCTTTAGTTCCCCATGTTTTTGGTTAGTTTTGAGGCTTATTTTTGTGTCACACAGTTTAGATAACAAAGGAAAGTTAAATCTGTATTCTGATAGAGATCATAATCCACCAGACTTTGCTTGTGATGTAATGAGAAAGTATCCCGTCTCCCAAGTTACAGTTTCACATTAATTTTCAAGCCCTTGGCTAGATGGACAGATGGGTTGATGGCATATCTGAAAAAGAAAGTGGACTGTCACAGCTTGCTCCTAAAATCCACCTCAACCTCGACTTCATGATTTAATCAGCGTAGTGTGGCTGAGTGACTGGAAAAAGACAGACAGAGGATTGGAATCTGTAGAAACCATTAACATAAAGGCGTCTCCATCCTCTCCTCTCACTGGCTGCTACTCAGCTTCTCTGCTCCCTTTAAAAAACTGAGCTTTGGGCACCATCTTGATCCATAAAGATCAGTTCTGCAGCTCAGAGCCAGATGATATATAACTTAGATTGCTACTGGCCAACCTTGCAGACGGCAGACTGGGTGGGTGGAGGGTCTTTAAAAAATGCTGTGCATGTAAAAAAAAAAAGAAAAAAAAACATACATGTGCTGGATACATCAATGCACCCAGGAGGAATATATACATTTACTGTAAATAACAAATATGATGTTTTTAATGCTAATAATAGTATTTTATAATAGTAATTATTATTATTACTACTGTTGACTAGTTAATTTTAATGCATTTATTTTTCTACTCAGTCTTTTTGTTTACTGATGCCTCTGCTTCTTATTCTTTATATAGGCCCTTATGCTTTTGCACTATCCATTTGCTACTGGGACAATTTCTCCGTTGGTGGGACGACTAATGGTTCATCTTATTTTATCTAATCTAATCTTATATTAGTATTTATTATAATAATATAATAACTTATTTGAAGAGTTGGGATGGACAGCATTGTGTTAAGACCATAGACTAACTTATCATTGACTTACTTTTAGTGCATCAGTCATAACATAACAATAACATAACTTATATTTGTTTACAAGTGTCAACTTAACATGGTAATTTAACATATCGTCCTTTTCACATACTGATACTCAGTGGATTAACCCCGCCCTTTACTATGGAGCTCCACCACTGTTGCAGTAAACACATGGTCAGCGTTGTTTAGGGAAAAAAAAAATCACGGTGTGACTTATAATTACTGTGTTTGTAACGTGAAAATGAAACCTAGCGGTATGAGCACAGAGACAAACAAGGCGTTGTCGGTTTCAAACGGGACAGGAAGAAAGCTGGTGTTTGTTGGCAAGTTTTACCGTATAGAGCTGAGTCTGACAAGCAGAGTTGGAGATGTCCTGAAATGAGAATTGTACAAGTAATTGACCTTTTTGAGTCATGTACTGACATTGTGGCGGCACAGTGGAAAAGGCACAGTAATGGTTGTGTGTGAAGATGAGTCACTTGTGAAATCTGTTTGATTTGTGCATGCTCAGAGGAAGACAAAGATTGTGTGTTTTATTATGAACCTACCTAAAAATCAGCGTGTATGCTTGACTTTGACTTGTCTGTACATTGAGTTGAGGAGTCATGTGTAGACTGCCTGTCCACTCTAGACAGGTCGGGGTTTGGTTTAGGATTTGGGTGGGAGGTGTCCTTGCAGCATCTGATGAATGGCTGCTTGTGCAAACCTGGGTGGGAAGGGCCAATACGGATTGGCCTTTTTACCTCGACAACCCCATCAGCTGGTAATTGGCACCATATGTCAGACAGACCTCTATAATGTGCACTTCTCAGTTCAGTCCTTACTTACCAAGGTCGACCCTCGGCATTTGTCTGCTACCATTCAGGGATAAAACTTTGGTGCTCCCTCAAAAGCTATATGTTACATTTCTGTACAGATGGACCATACTTGATCCAGTTTTTGAATGGTGAAATTAGTTATTGGAACTGAAAATGTGCAGTTTGTAGTGATTATTATGATTATTGTGATTATTATTATTATTATTATGGTGGTACAAGTGGTACAAAATCTGCAAGGCTCAACATTTTTTTCTTGTTGTTGTTCACTGACACAGATCCTCTTTTTAAATTATTGTCATTGGCGTTTCGTATCCTCGTATATCTAAGAGTAGGGGTGTCCCTATCCAATATTGATATCAGATATCTAAATTCTCCAACGTATTCAGCAGTGCAAACCTTCCGGTGCTGACACAGAACCAGAGAAGTTTATTACGACCAACCTCATTGAGCATTTGAAGCAGCATCACAAAAAGTTAAACTAGTGGTTATTTTGCACTTTGAAATATTGTGTTTTATTGTGTTTATTGGGGTTATTTGTCAGGGTCTTCTCATTTATTTTTTATTTTATTCAACTGTAGAATATTCTTATGTTTAAAGTTAAAATTGATCAACACTTGATCAATATTGGTATCATATCGGAGGTGATTGGGGATACCCTTATACTGTGAAAACTGAAATAAAATGGTTAAATAATGTTATAATGCAAATGTTATATTTACAACTCAGTTGCTCAGGCTGATTCCTTCCAGGCAGATAATAAAGGGGGAAAAGAGCTGATACACCCAATAGTTGCTTTCCTAAACATCTGATGTTTTTGTCAGTGCCTTTAGAGTAAGAGGTGAGATGACAAACTGTGAGGTGTTAATATTGTCAATGCTTGATGCACACATGGAAAACAGCTTCTGACAAATTCACCGGCTGATATGGACAGAAATCTTGGACAGAAATAGTGCCCATTTACTAACTAATCTGTCACGTCACTGACACTGTGTGATTTTTAGATTACAAATATAGCTATATATTTCTATATAAATATATATATATATATATATATATATATATAGTTTTATATAACTCTAGTTTTATATAACTCTACAACATTTCTACTGAATGATTTTGAAAGAATGAAGAAGTATGCACAATTCTAATGAATTCTGTATCATGTTGTCATGTATGTTTTTATTTTATGTATTCATGTAGTTCTCCCTGCTTTTATTCTTTTTCTATACTAAGCCGATCATTTCCTTATTATTCTAAAAAGGATGAGTGTTATGGGCACATCTTCCTCGCCATCAGCTTCTGAGTGCACTAGAGGCCCCTTTACCACACATATGGCTCAGCCCATGTAGACAGATGGCAGCCACAGAAGTCGGGGCTCTGCAGATCATGGAGGTGTGAGTTATGTAATATTTTTAAACTGATCTGTGTGTGTGTGTGTGTGTGTGTGTGTGTGTGTGTGTGTGTGTGTGTGACTGCCAGGCTGTTGGCACTGTGGATTTTGAGGTGAATGCCGAAAGCCCCCTGGGGTAGCAGGGTACAGAGGGTGATCAGGTTCACCAGCATTCACCTGCTCTGCCACTGAAGTCAGTGTTCACCGAGAAAGATTAGAGGAAGTTAGACACGTGCATGCCTTCTTTCTCCCTCTGTGTCCTGGGAGAGTCTAGAGACAGCACAGCCATTGTTTGCATAGGTGTAGTTTCTCCTCCGCTCTGCTGCATTTGCTTGGAAAACTGGGATCCAACCACGGCTGTTTGGGAAAGAACAGGAAACCCCACTCATTCCCCCACTCTGTCTGTTGCGTCACTCAGCTCTGAAATGATCGTATTTGGGTGCACTGTGCACATTTCACATTACCCTGAGTGCTAGCCCACCTACTTGGTTAGCTTTCATTAGTCTCTGCGCAGCAGCCCCCACATTTGTATTTAATACACTTACCTGATATGCTGCAAGCAGTGAGCAGATGATCTGTTTTAGCCATCAAAAGCCGAGCGAGTCAGGCAAGCAAAATGCTCATCATAAAGCAGATCAATAATCAGCTGCTGAGAAAAGCATCTGAAGTTCTGCCGACAGTTCATTGAGCCTCGCGTCACCTCTCGTCCCCACTCATTAGTTTCACTCAGCTCCTACTGGCATGTTATCCAATCCTGCACACACCTCACAAGGCCAAGGCTCAAGGCTCCATCTGAGCAATTGGAGAAAACATCTTGACACCTTTTTGCCACACTGATGAAGTTATTTACAGCACTGAAATTCAAGATCAACCCCAGTTACTGGCCTTACTGTGGGAGAAAGAATGGCATGAAATTACACCACTACAGAGCTTCCTTCAGCACTGTGCTCTGCTAGGTTTTCATCAACCACATTTTTAAACATGCTTCAGATTTTACATTTCGTATGAATTTGAAATGACTGTGTGTCGCGGCTTTTTTCTCCTTGTAGGCATTGAATTAGTCCTGTGTGAGTTCTATTATCTTGTCTCTTGAATAACAACAAAGGGATTATAGGGGCATCTCATGTGAAGGATAATTGCACAGTTCTAGTGTTTGTGACCATAGGGTTGGAACATGAAAATTATTTGGTAATTATCATAAGAATTACAGTGTGACCAAGTGTTTATTATTGTGGTGCACTGCACTGTAATGGTTTTTGGAGGCAGAGGGAGTAAAGTGCTGTCAGATTGAAGGTTTACCCACTGAATTCTTTCCAAATGTCAAGACTGTGATCTGTCGGAGGGTTTCAAGAGATGACAGGTTACGATATGACAGCGTGGTCAGTCGTTTCTTTCCTTTTGTTTTTCAAGAGTAGATCTGCCATATCGCACACAGCTTGAAGTTGTCTAGACATAAGCACTTCACTTTGCCTCGCCTGTCAGATAACTGTGATCACCCACGTTGGCTAAATCACAAGGTCTTTTAAGGCTGAGCTAGTGGCTGGTTTTGCTACAAGGTAAGTACAGTCATGAAGGAGCAGGATAGATGCAATTCATCCTAACATGTGATTTCAGAAAGTTCACATTCATAGCTGCACTTAGAAAGGGATGCTTTTCTATGATAACACTGAACAAAATTATCCATATCTGCATGTTTTTGTACCTCTATGTTTGAGTCCACCCTTAACCTGGGTATTTTGGTACTTGAGTGCCATTGACAAGTTTCGCCGTCAAAGTGTTTTTTCTGCAGCGAGTCAATGATCGCGGTCTCCCTGAGTAATATCGGGGCCTCTGTGATTTGTAGTCGGGACATAAAGAGTTAATATATGCCATGGTGATCGAAGCAGGAAGTGGAGTCGATCTCGTTTAGAGAGCAAAACAGACAGATTTTGGACAAAAATTGGTGATTTTGGTGGGAGTGGCCTCTACTCTCCTCCATACAAAACAAGAACGGAACAAGGTAAAAACAACCTTTTTTCATGATGAAATAGAAAGTATCTTCTTCTCTAATCTGTGTTTTCAGAGACATGGCAAAAAATTCTGTGGGTCTGAAATATGACTGAAAATGGGGAAAATAAAAAATAAAAAAAATAAAAAAATTTCAAGATTTCAAAAAAACAGCTGGCACTCAAAGAGTTAAAGTGTAAGCAGCAGAGTTTTATACTACCCACCCAACAAGAAAGAGTCAATTAAGATAAGAGATGTTGCCATCTTTTGGGCAAACCCCTAATTTATTACTATTATTAGGAACTCTATGGATGAGATGGCCATCTAGCTGGAGGCGGTTCTATACTGAGCCACCCCTAAACCCTGTATGGCATATGATCCCATAGCAGCATCAGATTTGAGCCACTCGTGGTTACACAGACTTTCTCACAGATGGAGCAGGAGGAAAAGCGAGAGGATGCTCTTTTCTTTAGCTTTGGCTTTTCAACATATTTATGTTGAAAAGCCTTGATAAAGTCCATTTTTCAACTATTTTTATTTCTTTGTGTTTAAAAATGGTTTACAGAAAACAGAAGCATGACCAAGGAATGATAATGATAATATCTCTCTGCTATACAGCAGTATATTTGAAAGACATCTTAGTCACTAACAACACAATATTCACATGATTCACTCAAAAGATATTCATGCCATCAACTCCCTCACAGCTGTGGTTTTGTGGAAAAGTTAAAAAGAATACTGATGTGACCTGATATGAGTTTGGTACAAAGAGAGTCACAATATGAATTGATTACTCTTCTCTTTCTGCGTTGATGTTTTTGCTTATATTGTAATAGACTAGAAAAAAGATACTGATCTGTGGCTCCCATTATGTGGTTGATTCTCGTCCTGCACATTAGAGGACACTGACCCTCTGTTGGTGGAGCTCATGGCCTGAGGAAGACCAAGATAAATAATGCTATGTTGGCGCTAAGCGGAAATAATGTCCACAAAGGGGGGGGGGGGCGTTGAGATAATAGAGGAGAAACGGTTCAGGAATGAGGACGTTATATAAGCTGAAAAAATATTCATCTTGATTGCCTGTTTTTTTTTATGTACTAAATATTTCTAACATTCCTGATGACAAAAAATATGTTATAAACACAATGGAGGCAGGTTAAGTGTCAAGAGAACCAATTTTAAAATATGCCAATAGAGCTTTATTTTCCTCTTCTTTCAGATCAAAAGCGGTAAAACGGAGAAGGAATGTCAGCAGCTGCTGCTGAGGAGTCTGCAGTACCTGGAGCGCTACATTTACCTCATCCTATTCAACACATACCTGCATCTGGAGAAGAAAGACTCCTGGCAGCGCTCCTTCACTGTCTGGATGGAGCAGGTACCTCCACTTCTGTTTTATACTCTATTCACACTGATGTTTCTAAACGTATGCTTATAATATAGGCATTCAAATCCATATTGTGTAGGAATTCATAAAACTGTACCTTCTGTTGAACCACTAAATGACTTGGCTTGTGTAACAATTCAACCACAGAAAGGTCAGGTCAATGCTGCCAGCAGCGGCGTAGTCAAGTCCATTTAAACAGAGACCAAGTTATGAATAAGGTTATTAGAAAATATGGAACATACTTACATACCCATAAAAAAGCCATATAGTAAATGTGTTTATGCAGTGTACCATAACAAATGTCTTGATTACATAACAATATCAATAATGAATTTCATTGAAATCTTGGCAGAATCAATAGCTTGGTGGAGGACAAACACAAACAGTAGACATTTTTTTTTTCCACACTCTGTGACAGTTTGTACACATTATGAACCGGTTACCAGAGTTTCGCTTGGATTCTCTTGCAGGAATTTACAGGCTGGCTCTGGTCATATTGTGGCCTGGTTCTTCACACGCTGAACTTAACATAACGTCTCAGCTCAGTGTTTTTGTTGGGTACATTAAGCGTTTGGCCAGCTGTGCCCCAACTGTAGAGAGGGGAATTTATGTGCATTCCAAACAAATGAGTAGTCTGTAAGTACAGGTATATACACACACACACACACACACACACACACACACACAGAGGCTGCAATTAAGATCTATGTTCCAATATGTTAAACTCACATGGTGGTTAAAAAAAAAAAAAAAGCATTTTGGCACACGTTCAGTGCAGTCAGTTAGAGCTGCAGGGCAAAGAAAATGTGAACAAATAATAAACCAACAGAATATGGTGTTGTTTACATTTCTGTACATTTGGTTTGAATCACAAGGTGTTAGCTATCTTGCTGTTACCTTAGTTTTAGCGCTCAGCAAAACCTTATTTGTTTTATTCCTGTTTTTGTAACCTCAAGACTGGAGTGACTAAAACTTCTGCAAAAAGGAAAGAAAGAACATTGCAGCCATTTCCCATCGCTATTTGCGAACAGTCACTAAACGCCTCAAATGTCTGAAAATTGCTGTGCGTAATCTCTTTGTCCTTATTGAGGTGGAATAAACTCAAAGAAAAATTGTGGAGTTCCAAAATAGACATGAACAATAGCTGTGAAAACAGTTGTCACAGAAATATGCATGGTCATTCAGGGCTTTTTCTTCCTGTTATGAATAGCAAATATATGCAGTGCATCAGAGTGACTCTAATGGCCCAGGTATGCCATGAGAAAATACAACCTTGCACACAGGGAACAAGGTCGCTCTACTGTAAAGCAGGCAGCAGAAACAAATCATCATTACAGCATCATATAGAAATGTCATTCCCAGCTCATTTCTGTATTTAATCTTATTGGTTGACTTTTGTTTTTGCTGCTTGTCCATTCTGTTTTTCTTTTTATTCATATTCTTGACTTCATATTACCACTTTTTTAAAAGCGTGTTCAATGATCTAAGAGCAGAAATGGAATATAATTTTCCTCACAGGTTGTAATCAGGTTTTTTGTTCGCTTATAATGAGCACTTCATATCTACATAGGGAGATTCTGTCATGTCACTCCTCCGTGTCTTTACAGTACTATCGTTACATTTTATGTGTTTTTATGTTGCTTGAAGGCCAGTGTAGTTCTCTGAAACACTTTTGAAACTGCAGTAACGTAAACGTATCTGAAACTGAAGAGAACAGCAGCTTGGCCAGACTGACTTGGTCGCGAAATTTTGTGAAGTGTCACAGGAAGTATGGGCCAGGCTAGACTCTGGGAAAAGTTTTGCTCCTTAGCTGCTCCACTATGTCCACTAGCTACTTACTGTGTACATCTGCTGTTTGGTGCTAAGCAGGTAGTGTACAGCATTCATTTTGTCCACTTTATGGAAATTTGATGATACAGGGTCAAAGAAGGGGAAAAGTTCCTCAAAGTATAGCCCAATATCACAAAGTACAGATTTGCCTGAGAGGTCTTTGCAGTCTATACAGGAAATGACATCCTCTGTCCTCTACAAACAACCTTCACATCAACTAATGAAAAACTTCCCCCCCAAAAAAACCTTTTAACAGAGAAAAATAAATGGAAGAACAACAGAGGAGGGTTGTGCTTATTACAGTAAATTACTCAGTAAATGCTCCAGCCAACTCCATTTTGTTATACAGCTGCTGAAAATTCAAACCACTCACCTCTGATCTTCTACTTTGACTAATGTTTTTTTTGTTTTTTTGTGGTTTGTACAGTCACAGCTCGTTCAGCTCTTAATAATACACTGTCAGTGTTCATGTTGACTTTCTGTACCATAGTGTGGCGTAGTCAGTTCTCAGTACCTTTAGGGGCCTAATTTTAATAGCAAATTATACAATTTATTATTAAATGTTTCTAAGCCTCAATGACCACAACAGCCATGTTTAATAAACACATATATATCATTAGAAGCAATTTAGTTTAATTGGCTGCTTACTATAAATAATAGCCACAGTGATCCTTCTGTTATGAACTTCAGTGGGGAAAGCAGCGTTATCGACAGGTGACTTATGATGCGCTTTCAACTCTTAATTCCTGGCAGTCTCCTTGATCCCCGAGACCTTTCTGAGCTGGACAATACAAATGCCCATTAGCTGTGCCTGAGCAGTCTGGGCAGCTCCCTGGCTGCCACATAACAGCCATCCATCAGCTCCACAGAGAGCATGATTCAGATGACACTACAATGTATCATGTGACACATTTTCTTCAGTGAGTGAATCCATTCTTTTTGACATCCAGCACCAGGGCACTGCCTTTTCCTCTTTGGAGTGGAAAATGAAATTGTGCAATTTAAGTGAGACAGTAAATTCACATATAAGATGTGGTATTCAATTAATTGCCAATCGCTGATAAAGGCCGGGTGGAATTGCTTGTTTAAATTTGATGTAATGTTGATTCCCAGTGACAACAGTCACTTTGAACTCTGAGCTTCTCTCTTTTAAACAGAAAATACAGTTTAGCTGTTGTCGACCAAACTCAACAACTCCTGATGCAAAACTTTTAATGTGAAAATTCTTGGGGCATTGATTTTCTATCTATCTATCCATCTATCCATCTATCTACTGTATCTATCCATCTATCTGTCTATCAGCAGTGGTTTGTCTGGACTGAATCTAAAGAAACTTCCTCAACTTATCACTTCCTCAACTCTCTGGGAAGTATTAGTAACATGACTGTGAAAGTATGAAATTAATTTCAATGACTATATTAACCTGTAGTTAAAATTACCATGTGTTAAACTGTACCCAAAAAATGTTTTTTTAGAACCAGTCAGCATGCATTCTGCATGAGGAGACGGTTGCTGTGGCAACCATTCTCTCTGCAGGCCTGCATTTTATGTATTTTTAAAGAAAATTTTCTTCTGATTGATTTCTGTGGCAACGAGAGAACCCTAGAGTTGACGGCAAAGACGTCAGCTGTGACAGGAAGCACATTCAAATGTCAAAATGTCTGTTATTTAGGCCCACATCTGTTGAAGTGCGAATCACAAATCCTTCTTTTCATTCTCAAATTTTAAAACTACTGCACAGTACATTACAGTACAGAATTTAAATGAGCCCAGCTTGCCGACAAGCATTTAATATATAAAAGTATATTCTCTAAAAGAAAGAGTCGTAAATATGGTGCAGGAAAGTGTTGTGACATACTTCCTGTGCTATATTTTGCCCCCACCACCATCAGTATTGTGATGTGTTCACTTGCCCAGTTGCAGCAGAATCTGGCAGTGGCCCAAACCCAACCAATATGACCCAACCAACCCACAGGCACAATCATTAGCCTATCACCAGTGACCGTGGCAGGATCATTAATGACAAACTGCCATGCCAGAGGCGGTGGTCGGTTGTGACTGCCAGCACTAGTTGTGCGTTTGAAGCCATGGTTACACAACCCGCCAGATCTGAGTGGTACAATCTGTTCTGCATGCTGCCGTAGGCGTGTGTATGCGTGTGTGCATGTGTGTGGACTAATTTGATCTCTCCAGCAGCTAAAAGCAGGAGCACAGTGTTTCCAGTCATGCAGGGCAGCATGATATGGAGGGCAGCTAATATGGAGTCTCTGACCTTCAGTCGGACTGTTTGAACAGAGAAGTGTTTTTTTGTTGTTGTTGTTTCACTGCAGGATACAACAATGCGGCTGTACGTATGTGAAGCAAACTGCCGCTGTGTTGTGTGCACGTGGACAAATATTGTCCCTAGCATCATTAGGCTCCGTTGCCCCGTGGCCATGTAGTGAGATCTGAGCAGAAACATCAGAGGAGTTATTGGAATTGAAATGCATGTTTGCTAATCCAAAACGTGGCCCTTTACACAATGGCAGGACTTGTGTACAGTGCATACCATGGATGCCTGCAGGAGAGGTACCCTATCAGTCACTCCAGCTGTTTTGATGTGTGGCACAGAGGCCTCCCTGTCCCCCCCTACACAGGCCCCGGTATGTGCTGCCTTTTGAGATAGCCGACTGTGGGAAAGACCAGCGCCTCCTCGCTGCGCTGCTCCTCCCCAGCCGCTCCAGCCACCTAATGAGTATTGGCGTTTGTGATCTCTTCAGTGTGGCATGAAAGGCATCTCTTCCGACAGCTCTGCTTACTATCACCCACAAAGTTTTGTCATGGCGCAGTTTCAAGGCCGGCTGCGAATTACCATCAGCGAGCTGATTTTATTGGTGTGCAGATGCATTGATTTGCTGCTTTTCATGTCTTCAGATGTATGCATCTGCCAACTCTGGTAAAAATCAAAGAAATGTGAAATGAGTTTGCGTAAAAGAAATTTTAAAGACGTGACTTTAAAGTCACTTCAATTGAAATGTTCTTGTTAAAAGGGTGAGGATTGCTGACATCACATTGGTACACTACATTTAGTGTTAATAAAGTAAGATGTTGAGAATGGTCTGGAATGGAATGGTTTATACCTGGTAAATACCAGTATCATTGTGAGCATGCTGAAGTTAGCATTTAGCTCAAAGCATGGATGTGTCTATTTACAGCCTCACAGAGATGAAAGCATGGCTACTGACTCTCATGCTGCTTTCCTGATCACACACTTTTTCTTTTTAGTTTATGTACGTACTGCAGCTGCCCTGTAGGTCATAGTGTTGCATGCAGTGTGCATACAATTTAGGATGAAGTACTTTGTCATAACACTGTGCCTTGAACCTCTTGAACCCTCTTGCTCAGATGTCTGCTGCACAGAAGATTGTGGATCAGAATAGCTAAAAAATCATGCTGACTTACATACTGCAAAATGGTTATTGGATATAGCAGAACTTCCTGGTATTTTGTCTTGCTATGTATTGGAACATACTGAATCTTTCTCTGGCATACTAGATGGTATGATATGATGGGTGTTAATGGCTTTACTATTATTATTTATTATTAAAAAGCTTCAAGTTTGTGTGTTTGCTACCTGTGAATTTGGTGACCACACAGATGGGCTGAGGAGAAGCGGCCTTTCTTGCAAGAGTTGTGTGAGAAGTCTGGCGTCCTCTGAAACTTCCAAAGAGATCCAATATTTGAAGAATATTGGTGTTCCTTTATAAGAAAAAGAAGACCCGCAGGGATCGCATGCAGTCATTCTTTATCCTCTCACGTCTCAGTCCTCATTTTACTGTTTCACATTTTCTCTATTTAGACAGCTGGTCTGTGGAGCAGATGAGTCAGGTTAAGTACCCTCATTAATAGCACAAATCCACGAGTCGTCTTGGGAGTCTCATTCGCTGACTAATGGTTCAGCTGCACCCCACTCATTTGTTCCCACCAAAGACCTCATAGAGGAGTCACGCTGGCAACCGCCCAGGAGCACACTAAACAAACACAGATGTGCTAAAAGGTGTATGAGCACATGTATTTGCTATAAAAAGCTCAGTTAATACAGGACAATAGAAGCAATCAAAGGTTTGACCCAGTGATGCTACGAAGTAAGTTTGAGAATACATGATATCTATTGTCAGATTTGATTTTGCTTGGTCAGCAAGTTGGTAATCTAGACCACGCTCTGGGGGTGCCTTATGTTTATTTCTGCACAGAGCTGGCCAGCTGTGCTATAATCACTGTCAGCGAAAGGGATATCTTGATACTATTATTCCTGCTCATTGTTCCATTATGCCCTCCTCAGCATTCAAACCTGACGGTGCATTTTTGAAAGTACTCCATACAGGATTACCTCACAGCACCGAACAGAACATAACCGCAGTCATATTCTTCAACTTTGTGTAGTTTAAAAGTATGCGTCCACAAATGATCCCCTTCTTGACCGCCCGAGGCGAAGAGGGAGAGGTTGAATTGGCAAAGCGTTTGAGGCCACGTTGCCTCCGCTGAGTCATGCCCCGAGCGTCTCCTTGGGTCTTACACATACAAACAGCTGGTGCTTCCTTTAAATAGGTCATGATGTGAAAATCAATACACAGATCAATGGAAATCCATAAATGTGACACACGATTTGACCTTATTAGCCTCTCACATGCTCTTTTATCAAGCGTAGTAGTCGATCGTCGTTCCTCAGAGCCTCTCCTGCAGAGTAAACTGGGCAAGCTGTGGCGCTGCTAATGAGGTTTTCAGTCTTTTAGAGTTCTGCAGGCAAGTCTGCTGGGTTTTGTTTGTATTTGTTTGCATTGTTTGGCTTTATGGACAGATGTTTCTAGTTGTCCGTGGTACTTCCCATCAGCCCTATGGTGTCCGACAGCCAATGCAGACCATGAGGCAGCATTATGTTATACTAACGCGAAACCTTTATTCTCTCTCTCTCTCTCTCTCTCAAGGGACATCTTGTCTCTGTCCTCATTAAAACAGAGAACAACTACAGTTCCCATGATTTCCAAGGATGTTCCATCACTGCATTGGAGGACAATAGTCAGTTGTTTGTTCATTCGTACTTCAAGTCCACTACATTGACATGAGAAATCCAAAGAGATGATCGCACACAAGGATCAAAACTGGACATCTTTCCTGCCAAAAACAATAAAACTCTCACTTTTATTGTTTCTGTCTCAGTCATACTTTACTCTCTTTTGCTCCTTCAATAACCTTGCACATTTCATTTGATTTATGTTCTTATTTTATCTTATAATCTTATTTCTAGTGTTGATAATAACTGTGTTTTGACTGTGCGAAGACAGCCTGATTTTGGAAACAATAGAATACATCCAGCCAGCCAGTCATGAAAAGGCTCTTATTAATGTTCTTCAATAAGAAATAGACAATTGGTTTATTCAGTTGGTGTTCAGTGTCATGTCACTTTGACATGTGGACAGGAAGGACAGGACATCCGCCTTTTTCGCTCATTATTTATCATTAGACTGTTATCTGGTGCAAGCGTGTTTGGTCACACACTTCGAATCTGTGTTCGTATTATTTGCGCTTGTAAAAAAAAAAAAAAATGAAATGGGGATGAGGCATTTTTATTTGTCCTGAGATAATCGCTATGACAGCATCAGGGTTATTTGAAAAAGAAATGGGAAAACTTGCTTCAATGTCACAGAAGAAATTACAAAATAGAATAAATGTGTTCACAGTCTAAATGGAATTGTTTGTGTAAAAGGAGTGCTCATTAAAGTAGGCTTTTGTGTTTTTGTTTTTGTTTTTTTCTTGCGGTGTTGATATTTTTACGTAAGTGAAGGCTCTGAATACTTATTCCGCCACTTCCTGTTGTTTCCAAAACCACAGTCGAGGCCTGTTGTTGTGTGTAACAGCGGCACGGCTGATATCTTTAACTCTGAAAGAGCATTTGTGTGGTCATGACGGACAAATTAAAAACAAAAACATTTTATGTGTTTCTGCGGTAGGTGGCTGCCAGAGCCGGAGTTTACGACATCCTCAACCAGCTGGGCTTCTCCGAGTTTGAAAACCCGAGGGACACGCCGCTGTCCAGGCTGCGCTGCCGCTGGCAACAGCAAAACATTCAGTCACTTCCTTTCCGAGGAGAGTTCATCTGAGAGAGGATCACTGTGAACGCACCGAAACAGTACGGTGCTTTTCAGAATGAAAGACATTAACATTATTATGCCTTCTATATTTAGGCCTTGTTGTTCTTTTTTTCCAGACACACAAATTTTAGTTGTTTTAATGTTCAAGCAGAATGATGTTAGAAGTTAATATTTGTGCCTTTGCCTTTTTTATGAATTGTAGAACATAGAATTTCAATGTACTAATATTTATGTTACTTTTTTTGTTAAGGGTTCTCACTTTTGAAGGTGAGGCAGCCTTTTAAAAGTTCAGTCGCAGCGACATAAGTGCTGTTATGGAAGAAAGATGCAAATTCCACTGAGGCGTCAGCCAACAATTTTGGTTATTACAACCGTTTGCTGTTGTGTGACCTTATATTTTTCTTGAGCCCTGTCCTTATCTTCTTAGAACAGCTGTCATCAGTCGCTCTACATTTGTTCGACTTGACCATTTCCATCTTTTTCCTGTGTACATATGAACGCTTTTGTTATTTAAATATGCCATTGAGATTCCGAAAGCCGATCAGACTGGAGGGTGTTAAGGGGAGTTTTGCTCAAGATGTCGGTCCGGGTTTCTTTTCGCTTCAGTTTAACACCAACAGTGTGTCCATTTGTTTATTTTACATTTATTTCCACGTGTCATGATACAGGTACTAACAGTACAGCATGTTTGGAACTTTTAAGCTAGTTTATTTTACTTTAAAGCTGTAAAAGTGTGTTTGCATTCGTAAAGATTGGAGCAATGTATACTTTTTTATGATACCTTTTTTTAAGTCCCCTAAAATGCTAACATCACCTCCTTAAGATCCAGAGATATTGTTTTTTTTCTACCTACATTCTGTTTTCCTTGTTAGAACCTGACATTATTCTTATTCATGAGTGCCATGCTGGTAGTAGTAGTAAGTCACATCACTTGATAAATACCCAAATCTCTAAATTCACTTAGAATTGTATTGTCAGTTACCCCATTGATTCTGTTCACTGCCTTATTGTTAAGCGTACCGTTAAAATAACTTTTACTGTACAATGTTTCTTTAAAAGTCCCAACACTTTTTACTTTTGTATTTACTTGTCACTCTTTAATTTGTGTTTAGTTGTAAAGTAACTTGTATCTCAAAAAAAAAAAACATGAATCCTGCCTTAAATCCAGAAAGATAAGCCAGAAAAGAAATTAAATCCCTTCCTCTAGAGGCCTCTCATTAGAATTGTTTTTATTTTCCGTCGAGTTATGAAAACCATTTGCACTGTATATATTTAATTCAGATTAACTGAGCAAAAATATTAGAAATTGAAATTGCTTTTTGTATGTTTGAGGGAATATTACAGAACCATTCATGTGTGACTTACACAGGGGAAGTACATGTTATAATAACACCCTGATGTCTTCGATATGCTTTTAATTTAAAGGGTTCTTTTCAGACAGAAAATACAACTAGAGGAAATGTATCAGCTTTTATTAGTTGTATGTGTCATTTATTGTTTTCTTTTTTTGGGCCTGAAATAAATAACTCTAGATAGATTTAACAGCCATTGTCTGCTTTTGGCATCATGTTATCATCAAAAAGGGATGGTGGAAGGATTTTCTTTGCACTCAAATCTCCGCTATATTTCATTGAAGTTTCCGATTCAATGCCGGAGCCAAATAATTGTCTCTTCCCTCCTCAGTATCCTGTCTTTTTCTTCCTTATCTCGGCATCATCTTTTGCTCTAGATATGCAGCGCTAAGACCCCGCTCGTATATCCGGATGGCCTCTTTGTCTCATGTCAGTGCCAGCCTCGGAGAGCAGAGCAGGTTATGAGCATTGAGCAGGACACATTTACACAAAACAGATGATTCATTGTTGGGCTGAAATCTTAACATATTCCATACAGTAATAAAGAGCTTAGGTAGATCAAACGACTAATCTAAGCTGCCTTTTGAAGTGGACAGGTAAGGTCTTAATTAAAAAGAAAAAACTTTTATGGTCACCCTCACAAGAATGGAGCGCTGTGTGGGGATTAAAAGCCACCGACCGGCACATCAGTGAAGCTCACTTGGCTTTGCTGGCCTGCTTTGAAAGGCTGATATCCCAGATCACTTCCCGTCTTGTAAGTGCATAGCAGGCTTATCTTTGGGGGTACGGAAGTTGTTAGGATTTTATCACACCACAGCCTATCCTGGATTATTGTAAATGGAAACTGAGTGGCCCAGATTGAAACACTTCTTTTGTAGTTTGTTACATTTGTTTCCTCTCCACATCGTCTCAGTTTATGGGCAGATTTATCCCTCCTTGATAGGGTTCTCTTAATTCTACCAACAGAGACAAATTGGTTAAAACAACATTTGGATATGGAGAGGGGCTATTCAGTGTCAGCATGTGGCCAACTTGACTCCAGGTCAAGATAAGCCCAGGACATGAGGACCATGCTTGGATGATATAGCGGCCCCTCTCCTTTGAAATCCTTTCCAGACTCATTGAGATACTCCCCAATGTGAAACTCAAGCTAGCGGTTCTGAAGGATCCAGAGATTACGACGGACAAAGAGCGGCATTGAGAGGTGGGCAGCGAGAAGGGATGTAATGAACTTCATGTGAAAGCTTCCCTCTGCAGATGAGAGAGCTGCTGAGGAGAGGAGGCATGGTGCCGGGTGTGAGGGGGTATGTGTGCGCCGTCTGCTTTGATTGTTCTTGTGTGGAAAAAGGCAGCATTACAAACACCTCTGAGACTCAAGTGTACTCAGGGATTTGATCAATTATTAGCAGGACGGTGTAAATCTTTGAGGAGATGTTCTTGGCAAACTCACCTCTTGGCTTTCATTTACTATGAGCAATAATACACAGCTCCAGATAGGCTTGGTGTTACACACTCCACTGAGCAAGCTAATGAAAAGTCTTAGCTGACAGGATAAAAAATACTGATTGAATTGATAGAGAGCTCTGAAATGCTCTTGTTTTTCCCTCCTCCTTCCTATCTTTGGGAAATAGCCGACTAAGGTTAGTAGCCTATAAGCGTTATCTTAGCCTCAACGTGGATATCTTCTTAAATTCATTTTTAATTTGCATGCCAATAGGTATTTGGGTCAAAATATACATTGCAACAGACATTTATTCTGATGCTAGCTGATGGAAACATTTTTTTAAAGAGTATACCTAAATGCTGTCTAGGAATATTAGGATGGATCTTTGGTTTGAATCTGAAAAAGACAGGCAGTCATTGCATGGCTGTACAACTTGAATAGTTAACTTGCATGGAAAGCATTTTGCACCAGTTTCACAATGCTAAAGACTATGGCTCGGATCAAACCCATAGCAAGACTTCAGATAGATGTTAAAATCTGTTTCACAAAACTTCTTCAGTGGGTCTAATTTGCTGTAAATTCTCGATAAATTAATTTATGTTTCAAACATGGCTGACTCTCAGATGTGTAGCAGAGCTCAGCGGTCAGATGACATTAACGACAATGTTCTCGCTGCCCGCTACATAACATGAGCAACTAGAAAAGCACTCAGAGAGCACAGACCTCCGCCAAGGCAGCGGCGGCGACTTTTTATTTTAAGTTGGGCCACTTTTGGCAAACCCTGAAAATTTCATCAAAACCCATCCATAACTTTTTGAGTTATTTTGCAAACCAACAAACAAACAAACCCCCGATGAAAACATAACGTCCTTGGCGGAGGTAATGATGAGCCATGTCATTTGGCACCATTGCTCTGCAGTTGTCATAGATTGTTGCCATGGAAACACTGTAATTAGTTCTAAGTTAGCCTTGGGGGGGTCACATGGTTGAACTTTTTAGGCTTAAAATAAGTCTGTGTTTATTTTGGTGAAAGTGTCTAACTTGCATTCGACTGTCCCGAGGGTGTCAGCTGTGTGAACGATTATATTATTATAAATGACCACATGGTGGTCATACTGCTATAAGCTCAGTCATTGTCTAACTTAAGTTAGTTATAAACAACAGCACTACCTGCAGAAAGTTTGGGATGGATTGAAAGCTACTAAATGGACCTTTTGTTGAGATTGTAATGTCAAATTACAATTATTATTGAGTTGTATTATCAAAATGAATAAAACACTGTAATTATTAAATGCATTACACACAACACATTTCTCTGACTATTTTTACAAAAACTGTCAAACTTTAAGAAAGGCCTGTGCACACCTAAATAAAATGTCATCAATAACGAGCTAAGCAGTTAGCCAGCGATTCACATTTTTATAATGTAACATTAAAAACATCAAGCTAATGTGTTGTTAACATTTTTTATTTTTGCTGTATGTTGCAGAAAAACGCAGAAGAATTAAAGTAAGTATTTAAGGTAAGTGAATAATTAATATCATTTATTCATTAATGTATGTTCTTTAGGGACTTGAAGAGAAATTAACACAATAGGAAAAACAGTTAGCATTAGCTTGTTTCTTTGCTTCCGGTTGCTGAGCAAATCTACGGTGAGTCAGAAAGGACAAAACAAACAAACAGTTTCTCCCTCGAAGAGGCAGTATGCAATAAAATCCTTTTGTGGTCCTTTTGCTTGGTAAAAGAACAATTAAATTTGAGGAAATATGCTTCTTTGCTTTCTTACCAAGGGGAATGCAAAGTGTTGGACTAATGGTACGTCCATGCTCTGTGCATTAAATTAACTACAGCCAGCAGGCGGTGATCTTATCTTAGATAGGAACACAGGTTAAGGTGGATGATTGGGTCATACAGCTGTTTATTTCCTATTTCAAGTTCCAGGCAATGTTGATTTATTAAAGCATGACCACAATCCTTCCCATACCAAGTGTTTATTATTGTAACCATGGCAATGTAGGTCCCCTAACCTTAAGAAGAACATATTTTAACCCAAACCATAATCTTCCCCTAAACCCTAACCAAACCTTAACCATAGAGAAGTCACTTCACATGTATTTATTTTTATGAGTGATCTGTTGGAGTTTTGAAAGGCACGGAGGAGTGATGTTCTATCGATGGTGGCATCAGACCAGAAAATGCTTCTAGTGTTCTATAGGGCGTAGATAAATTCAGTATTTTGTTTGGAAGAATTGCATCTCTCTCTCTCTCTCTCTCTGCAAGATATTTCCTCAAATGTCAAACTATGAAGCTCAAACCCCATTTGGTGGACATAATGAAAGTAAAACCTCTGAAACACAGTGACACACATCCAAGGCAGACAGCTGCACATACAGAAAAGACTCCCACACTGATTACAGACTAATCAGATTTTCTTTAGGAAGTTCAAGTGAAACTCATCAAGTCCCAAATCCCTCCGTCCTCACAGGGCAGAGGATCATAATAACAACTTGCTGCTTTGTAACTTGGCACATGCAGACGCTCTTCTCTTCCCTCAAGCTGCCAGGGCAGACTAGCAGCTGCTTTGCATCTCCGTGCATCTCAAGAGATGAAAAGTCACATATTTTCTCAGCACGCTGGCATGACTAGACCACATTACAGCACACACTGAGGCATCCACAGCTCCACACACTGTACTGTAACCTCTCCCCACTGCTGGAAACACAGTGGAAGAAGCTTGATTTGTTTTCAGCTCCACCCTCAAAAGACTGGACGAACTACTGTTCAGCAGATCACAGTGTGGCTGTTCGATTCAGACTTTTAAATCCTCCACAGAGGAATTTGAAGTTTGATGTGTGTGTCTGTGAAGTATGAGAAGGAAAAGAAAGCATACTTTTATGTTTTCTGGTGTTTATAGTTCAATAAATCTGGCTGTCTCACTGGGATATCTGTGGTTTATGGTTCTATTTGAGACTTGGGTGTTTTAAATTGTTTCTCTTACACTTCTGCTGTGAAGGACAAAGTGTTCTAATGAGAGCGCTGAAGTATAAAATTGTTCTGGTTTGTGGGCCACAGACTGAGTAGAGCTATTCATTTTAAGAGGAAAAAAAAAATCAAGGAGTCTAATTGAATATTGTTCCATATTGTGGAATGCCATCCTGGCTTTTAGACACAAATGAAACAAAAACAACAAAACAGTGCAAACTCTTGATGGAAAAAAGAGCATAAAACTTCTTACAAGGCAGTTAATGGTTTCCATGTCTTAATGCTGTGGTTAGTTTCCATCGCTTATTAATGCTCAGTTCTGGATCACCATCCAGTCCACTCACTGCTGCCCGGGGGGGAGAAACCTCCACCTGCTCTACACTGATCCTGGGAGAAAGGAGGTACTTATGGGAGTTTAGGCGCTGCATGGGGGAGGTCGCACAGACCTAAAGAGCCCACAGGAACTGCAGGGAAAAGAATGTCTAGTCTAGACACCTTTTTTTTTTCAAAAAAAAAAAAAAAAAATTACCTGAAATCAAAACTCACAACCCCCTTCTCTTCCTCTGAGAAGGATTCCAGAGTTGTTGGTTCAGTCTCTGCGTGGTCATGTCTGACGAAGTCTGGACTCCAGCAGTGTGAGCTGGGGCCAACAGCAAAAAAAAAAAAAACTAAAAGAAAAGTCGTGGTTGCTTGAGCAGTTACTGTTTTAACAGGCTGTCATTCCACCGATGAAATCTACTGTGGAGTTTTCACACCTTCTAAGCCTCGAATGATGGTGTTGGATTTGTTCCCTTTCTCCAAATGGAACATATGCTCACAGTGACATCTGCAGGATTAGCCCAGATTATGAAAACTTGAGATACAAACTGCATGAGGTCATTAGATGGGATCTTGAGCGGCGTGGTTTGTTGATACAAGAATGTTGGAAAGGAGTTTTGTGATGGTATGGCCCTACTTTGAAATCCTGTAACATATCTCTGAAGAGACAGAAAACAGTGAGAATCTTGTCAGTGTGAATTCACACACATTGTTTCCACACTGAGCTGCTGTAGGTGGTACAGTCAGTGGAAATTTGGTTGAACTTCATAATGTATATTTGCACAAAAGAGCACATGCATATGGGGACACATATGAGCATTATGATATGATTTGGCAGAAGCGTCTCTGCTTTTATATTTTACATTTCTTGATGGTTTTGCATGTTGCATGAGTGCATAAACAACCCACTAAAATCGCAGTTTGTAAACCAATCAAGCTCTCTCCAAACAAGTCAAAGTCCCACTTTCCTTCAAGCATGCGCACATTGGAAAGTTTTGACCTCTGCCTTTCCTGATTTATTACCATGTTATCACTGACATATGTGTTGTGGACTCATGTAAACACATAAGAGTTATTACCATGTGGGGCACGTTTAACGCTCTTTGAAGAAAGGGGGGTTGATTGTACTGTATGAGTGAATATTAGCTGTGGAGGTGATGATATAACGCCTCTGTGTTTTTTTTTAAGTTAAGTGGTGGAGGGAAGGCGCTGTTTGCGGCTCCAGTCAAAGTGCGTTAATGGCGCACGGCTGGACGGCAGATGTTTCACCACGGGGACACAAAGTCTCTGCACACTTTATCTAAACCCTCCCGACTTTTTTTTCCATGGTAGGCGTGAGTTAACTTAAAGAAAAGTTATCTGAGGAAGTAAAAGGGACGAATGAAAGGGAAAAAAGTGGGCTACCTCTTCAAACCGTCCCGGTTCCTACCGGGGAGTTGTCGTCATCAGCACCCCAACATACCCCCTCCTCCTCCCGCTGGAGCTCCCTAAATGGATGGGGCAGACTTGGTCCATGCAGTTCAGCACAGGCCAAAAGATTGGAAACAACTTTGTGAATATCCGACAGTTTGGCGTCTAGAAGGAAAAATGCCCTGCTGCCTCGCTGGAGCTCAACTCTGAGGACTTCTCTCCTTCTTTTGTGCTTTTTTTTTTTCCTCCAGGAGGAAGGACTCAAAGTTTACAACAGAGAGGAAAAGTGAGCGCTGAAGTGGCAGCTCTCACTCCTCAGCCCTCGCTATGGATTGTATGTATTTATTCATGTGCTTTTCACTCACTCACTTATTTTTGGATCGTATTTTGGCTGCAGAAACACATGGTGAGTTGTCCACTTTGACCTTTCTGTTATTGTACTGTGAATGAAAATGCTAAATGTCGAGGAATAATGATAAAAAAATGATGGCCTATTTTTCATTGATAGCTCCAAAGAATAAGCCTTTCAGCTTTATTGTTGTGGATGACGTTAATAGAGTGGGTTTCCTTTTATGTCCACTGGGTTTTTCTTCATAAACCCCTGTTTCATAAAGAGAGCATCCATTATAGCTACCCTTTATATGCTTTTTATAATAATAATATTTGTATAATAATCAATAATAATATTGAATAAGGTTTATTTGTGACCTCTAAAATAATCATTCATCTTACGATAGTCTTTTTTTCCATAACTACTTGCCATAGGCTTGTGAATGTGATTCTCACTTGACACTATCTGTCCCATCAGAAAAACTCTCTGGAAAGTTAAATGAATATGGTCTTATCGTGCCATTCAGCACAGACTCCCGTGGCCGCTACATTTCTCACGTGGTCTCTGCTGGAACTGGAAGTAAAGGTGCCGAAGATGCTGATGCTGATGCTGATGCTGGTGCCTTTGGCAGCAGAAGAAGGGTGGCCCGCGGTGCCCCCGAGATGCCCCCGGTCACCCCTGCCTCTGCGCAGCACTTGTTTTTCAATGTCACTGTGTTTGGGAAGGAACTGCACCTCCGTCTGAGGGCCAACAGGAGGCTGGTGGCCCCGGGGGCTTTTGTGGAATGGCAGGAGGACTTTGTGGAAAAGGCCAAGGAACGTATCCATGGGGACTGTGTTTTCACTGGAGACGTGAGCGACATGCCGGATGCCTCTGTGGCTATCAGCAACTGTGACGGACTGGTAAGTGCAACGCATACTTCAAATGTGACTGATGGATGGGGGTGTTGCAGGGAGAATGGATGCTTTCACTTCTCTGGCATGGGGGTCTTATGTCTCTCAGAAAGTTCTTCACATCTGACCTGAGCTGGCATCACATGTAGAACCAACTGACCATCTGAAATCTGCATTTTTGCAGTTCATGCCTGTGTAGGCTTTCAAGGTGACTTTGAGTTAATATTTCACAATAAGAACATAGACAGGAGTAGTAGGGCTGGGGACTACGAACCCATTTTGTGATCAGCAAATCTGAATTTGTTTCATATTCCTCAACAGTTGGTTGGGTATGGATACTCGCCAATGCATAGCCTGCAGCAAGACAAGAGAGAAAGGTTAATTTTGTGATTTGAGTCAGTTACTTTTATGCCCACATGGGGGCAGTGTAACAAGCTGCCAACACAACTTTGACATCAATAGCAATATTGGCCGTAGTTATTATCCGCAACCTTGTGAGTCTTTTTCTCTGTGTGTGTGTGGAGACACCACCACAAAAGTGGTTTTGAGTACTTTGCCAGGTGTTTATACGGCTGTCTGGACAGATTTTGTTGCAGCCATGCAAGAAACTTTACAGGTGTGTCGTTGGGACATGTGGGCACCACCGCCCGATTTGGCATCTGAGTTGGTGTGATCCCATCGCAAGATGGTCTCTGGTTGGTTCTGTTTTTAGCTGCTGAATGCTCTGTTGCGTTCAGCAACTGGTCGCTGAAGTTTGGTTGGAAATTTTTGCCTGAAAACAGCTGCAGCTACGTGACGCTGGTGAGAGCCGCAAGAGAGCTGCAAGCTGAAACCACCAAGCTACAAAACAATGTGCTGAAAGATGCTAAATTCTTCTGTAAAGCTGAGGATTAGTACTCTGCAGGTCCATCACCACGAGTGACCCCTTTTACATTAGACATTGTCATTGTCTGCCTTAAGAGCTGTATTTAACTTAAAGTGAAGGCAATAATAGGCCTCAGACCTCTTCTTCTAGAATTATCTGTTTGTTTGTTTGTTGTTGAGTACTTGAAGCCCTCAATTTCAATTCTGCTTGATGTCTGTGTGAGGACAGTTCAGCTATTGTTGAATGAGAACAACACAATGGAACAAGGGATGCCTCTTAACGCTTCCACTGTTTGTCATCATCACCGCCCATTTATCGCTCTTATAGTTTTTACGTCAATAACCTGTGCAGAAGCTGGGGAGACTGGGTAAAATCAGTGTTAGTTACACATTTTTTGTAATAACCGTGAGTGGTGTGTAGATAATACCATGCTGTGCTCTTTAATCACAAAGTCATTTCCTGTATGATGCTCTCTGTGTGTATCCCTCAGTGATTTGATGCTGCTGTTGCAAACCAGAAAAGATAACATGGTGCTCTTCACAGAAACACCCAAGTCTGTTTTCTGTACATTTGTAGATAAGATAAGGCAAGGCAAGCTCTTCCTCTGAAGCACATGTAGAGATCTGCTTCCTCACTGTGTTGTGTTAACATTAAGTAAAAGATCTGTTGAAATAACAAAAAACAACATTTTTTTATGACTTTGGTCGGACATATTTTCCAGGTATTATTACTGATATTTAGGTGCATGTAGCGTCTTAACATGTCAGCATTCACCTCTTTGGCGGCAGACGTCTCGGACTGGATGAGCACAGATATCTGCTGGCTAGATGCCGCTCGACACACGTGGGAAAAGATGTTTTTTTGTTTGTGATTTGGCTGCTGTAGGCAGACTCTGAGGAATATCATCCATGTGTTTCCTTGCATAAACCAACATAAACATAGATGGGTCTGCACATGCAGGGGTGTTCATGAGGTATGTGAAGGTGAACAGACAGTTTGCCCACAATCTGTTTAGTCTAAAATGTCTACTTGATGTTGAAGGATACAAGATGTCTGATGAAAGGAGCGAGTTTGAAGAAGAATGTGAATCACGCATCACCTCATGCGGGCTAAATCTCTTAAGATACATTGTGCTGTATGACTTTACATACCTCCAGCACCTCAAAAGTATGGTTGACGTGTTCCCTTATAAGGAACGCACACATCGAGCAGACATACTGTATATTAATTGCATTTTTATTCCTAAAGCATGTGCATTCCAGGAAACAAAGTCAGGCTGGAAGATCACGCCAGCAGCTCCTAACCCTGCATTTTTTAATTACTTCATTACTTCAGTGTGACTAAATTTCCATGATAAGCTATCAGTGAGTCGTGTGCAGCGAGGCCGCTCGCAGAGATGAGTCCCTAATGGTGAGGCATGACATTGCCAGTAACAGATTACATTAACTTGATCTGCTGCCATGTGCCCAGAGGCACAAAATTTATGGCATTCCATGCTCATGACAGATAATACATTCATACAGTGAGGCTGCAAATATATGGGATACATGTGGCATCAGTGGAGATGGAGGACAGAGGGACTGCAAAATGACTTGCTACAGTTAGTTTGATTGACCAACATGTCAGCGTCTCTGATAGTCTCTGTAACTCCTGCAACAGCTGTGCGCTCCAGACGAGCTTGAACTATTGTTGTGGAGCGATGAGTGATGGCTATGATTATCCCGGTGCTGCTCATGTGTTGGGTATTAGCGCAGATGATGGCCTGATTGAATTACATGTGTGATGGAAACACAAGTGCCGGGATGACCGCAGACGGAAGAGCGCTATTTCTGTCTATCAGTTAGAAAGAGAGAGAGCCACCTAGCAACAGGCTTACTTTTTCTGGGGGGGGGGGTGGAGAGGGGCAGTTTTCCATTCATTGGAAATGGAAAATGCTTGCATAAATTGTTCTATTCATACATGTTTGCAGGAATTCTGTGCAGGGCTGGTCCCAGTCCAGTATTCCAGTATCCTCTGGTGTTCCAGTGCTCAGCTGGCACTGATGTAAAGACTCTAAATTAAGACCTCCATCAGTAGAAGCCCGACATGTCAGCCAGTAATGTGATTTATTTTCTCTCAGTCCGATACTTATTTGCAGCAAACACATGTTAGTGTGTTATAGGACATACATACTTGCAGACACACACACACACAGACACATCTATTCAGTACAGTTAGTACTAAAACTACCTCATCTTAAGGCGCTTTTCTACGACACAGTAACAACACAGCACGGTACGGTATGGTGCGGCCCAGTTTTTCTACTACAACACCTCTTACCTCTTATTACTGCTACTACTCTTACCACTACAATTTCTTCATTTTCCACTACTACTGCTACGACAGCTACTTCATCCACTACTACTTATCTTTGATACAGCTACACCTCCACCAATACTACTACTACCATAACCAGTATTACAAACTGCCGTTACTTCTACTTCTATTACCACTACCACTTTGTCTCAAACTGAACTACTAATAGTACTTCTACTACATATACTTCTAATAATAATAACAATATCAATCATGTCATTACCAGGAGTATTTATTATCTTAAACGGGTGCGTTTTTGTTTGAAAACACAATTAACCACTCACAGCCGCCTCGCAATTTTCATCTTCAATTAAGAGCTTTCCTTGATGGCTAAATTAGTGTAATTTTCTCTTCTTTAATATCAGTATCATGCAGATGAGGGCCTGTGATTACAAGCAAATGTGTCTTTAGAACCCTCACCGTGATCACTTGCCATGCTTGCCTTTTGCAGCACAGTGAGATGATAAAAAGGAATCAAGTGGTAATGCTCTGCTCCCACAAGCTGTCTCATACCATTATTTCAAACTCACGACTCTGCTGAGTCCACCACCACTTAGCCGTGATTTACACTCCAGCTTATTGATCCCCCTGGTTTTACCACAAAAGCTTTTATTCAGATTCACCAATGTGTCCAGCACTACTAATATCTTGTGACTATTTAGTGGTGGTCACATTGGTTATTGATTTTGTGACTGAAATTCATGCAGTAAACCCTGTGACCCTGGGGGAAATTAGAGTGCATTGATCTCCGTGGTTGACAGTGGATCACCTCGTTACTCTCTCCCTCTCTGTGTTTGGCTCGTGGATCAACAAGGCATGCCCGCAGCTGAAATTACATGTTTCTAAACAACCTGCCACAAATTACAGGTTAAGCCCCTGGAATGACTGCTGGACTTTGATTTTCTTGCATGTTGCAGCTCAACCATGGCCTGTGGCACTTGTTCCATTTATAAATTGTTTTTGTCATTAATGCACAGTATGGGACATCTCAATAAGATTAAAGCAATGTAATGCTTGTGGTATGGTTGTGACTGTGTTTGTCTGTAATGAGTGTTGTAAAGAGAATGAGCTTGGTTAGTGAGCTCAAGTCTGTCCCCTTCACATTGATTTCCTCCTGAAGTCTCTCTCACTATTGTTATGGTAAATACACTAACCAGTCATAGCATGATTTTCCTTCATGATTTTACTTCACCGTGTCTCCTCATTTGAAAGCAGAGCTACACCCTTCACTATAAGTGTGTTCATGCACAACTCCTTTCTTTGAAATGGACAAATTTCCAGCAGCAAAGCAACGTCAGCAGCTCCCACATCATTTGTGCCTCGATGCGAACACTCCTCTGAGCAGGTGACAGACTCCAGCTGCTACTCTGCATGGGAGAAAAAAGCATCCCTTGAAATTACATACATTATATATCCATCTTCAAAGTTGCTCCTATGGACGTGTGGAATTTAGTGCTCTGGTGAGCTTAAGGGTTAGCGAGGGTTATTCTTTTTTTGGATCCCTCAGTGCCTCTGAGTGTTTTTCACTGAATTGTATCCTCCACTGCAGCTCTCATAATGATCCCACTCACATCACAAGAACCAATCAGATGACCTCTGCATCACTTAACCTCTTTTGACTTTTGAAAACACAATGAGAAAAATAACAACAAAGCCCAAAAAAATCCTCCAGTTTCATTTGTTCCGGGTGGTGATGCCAAATATTGACATGCCAAAAAATGAGTTCAGTGTGATTAGAAAAAATTATGACACAAGAGGCTAATTTTCCCTGAGGACATGGTGACCTGTCGATGGTGCTCTTAAAAAAACTATCCTGAGGGGAACATCAATGTGTGAATAAAATTTCATGTCAATCCATTCAGCAGTTGTTGAGATATTTCAGTCTGGACCAATGCGGTGAACTGAAGTGCATCATCCTCACCTGTCTTGTGACTTTTTGCTGCCCTGGGTTTCACCTGTCAGGCTGCAGTCAGACCTTAAAGGGGAAGTGCTGTTTTTTACAAATTGGACCTTATTTCTGGGGTATAATACTGACACTTACTCATACGTTTCACTTCGGAGTCATCTGGAGTATTTCCGACGATCTATGTTTTGGCGATATCCATTTAACAGGAGTGAATGGGGCATGGAAATGCAGCCAGTAAATGACACAAATTTGATCATTTCTCAAATAACAGACGTTTAATAAGATGGGCTACACTATTACTATTCTCATTTGAGTCCAGAGTTGTCCATAACTTGAGAAAATTCAATCTGTAAACAGACTCTACTTCCTATTTATCATAGTTTACTAAGGACTTCTAGTGCCCACCTATGTGGCCACAGTGCCTGAACTAAAGCAAAGCATTTTTCGTGGCCCCCGTTCACTCCTGTTAAATGGAAATACTCCAAATGACTCCGAAATGGGTGAGTAAATGACAGTATGTTATCCCAGAAATAAGGTCCAATTTGTAAGAAACAGCACTTCCCCTTTAAGATGCCAGCAAACAGTAAAAAACAATGACAAGTTTAAGTTCTGCAGCCCAAAACTCCAAACTATTCAGTTTACAGTGACATGAAAGCAGCAAATTTGAGAGGTTAATTAGAATTTTTAATTGTGAAAAGTCTCTTTTTCCCCACTTCTGACAGCAGACCTGCACCCTTGCCTCGCTCAGACTCCAGGCAGTGTACACATGTTTACATTTGGTTCGTCTGCAGGCGTTTCCAGATGCTGCTGCTCTCTCCCCTCACAGACCCAGCTTCTCTTTCCACCCACTGCTGAAATAAGAGACCACAGAGGAAGTATTCGAGCATGTCTTACTTGGCATTTCCTGGTCAGGGCCTGGACAGATTCTTTCATTCGTCTTTGCCCTCACGGTCATATGCACAGCATTTGTGTTGTTAGTCCTGAGTGACAGCATGCTGAGGAGGATTTTGAGACTTTTTTTAGGCACAATGTTCGTTCTCCTCACTGCACTGTATTTAGATTTCTTTTTGCAGCTGTAAATACACACATTCTTGCCAAAGTCTTGTTGGTGTGGCTTCTTCGTGAGTATAATGATAGGCTGGGTATGTCTTTTTTTCTTTGTAAGGAGAAGTAAAATGAACTGCACTGTGCACTGTATTCAGGAAGCTCTGTTCGTGCTTATTAAGCTCAATGGGAACAACATGGCAACGCAAAGAAGAAAAGTGTCAACGTAAATGATGTAGCATTCTTTATGCATCACTTAGCCCACATCGGGTCATGTGATCGTGTTTAATTAACACTAACAATGCAATTAATTACCACCTATGGATCCACTCTGGATGACGGGAAATTTTAATTAGCCTGGGGTTTTTTGCCTTTATTGGAAGCAGCTCATGGTGGAGTATGTGACAGGAAACATGAGGGAACATTATTCTCTGCTTGGATGTGAACAAATTTCATAGCAGTGTCACCATTTGTGCACCAGATGGGTGACCTGTTAGAGGCGTGCCATTCTTCTTCCAGTGTGTGCTGGCATAGTCTGCATCCTGCCATGACCTGATAAAGAGGATGGATGAGTGGAGGTCGAAACTTTAAACAGCTGCAGACACTGGATGAACAGCAAGATGAGGTGGATAATATTAATCGAGACAATTCATTTGTTAACTGGCTCGAACTTGTGTGATTTTCTGACACAGCTGACAATGCAGAGAGAAATGCTGTATCAGCAGTTGTGCAACTTGAAAGGAAAACTTGCACTTTTTCTGGTCACAAACAGTAATTTTTTAGTGTACATTTTGCCTGCGTTCATTGAAAAATGACAGCATGAGAGCAGACAAATTCACATCACCATGAGCAATACACTCCACATCTTCTTCTTATTTCCTGTTTATTGTTGAAATATTACCTCTGTGCCTATTACGTTTCTACTATTTAATTAATTCATATACCCCCTAGCACGATTTCAACAACCATAGAGTCTTGAAAGTGAAATGTATGTGACCTCTTAGTAAATGAAATATTAAAAAGAAGTGTTTTGAAGATAGGCAGAAAGAAATGTAAAATGTGTGTGAGGGAACTGACACAACATGGCCCTAACGTAATTAAATTGGTCCACTTTGTCAATAATATTTACTATAATTTAATGACTTGATTACTTGAAATGCTGTCTTCACTCGGGCTCAGGTTGGCAATGCAGACTTATGCTGTGTGGTAAATATAGAGAATTGATCTACTTATAACAATTTTAGCAAAAAAAAAAAAAAAAAAAAAATATATATAAAAGCTTTCACTGAGGGAACCGTAAGAGTGAACCAGAGCTGGATGTTGGCTTCTCCTTTATACAGCCCATCTAAATGTTTACTGTCAGTCGCATTAGGTACACAACAAAGAAGCCTGAAGGATGTTTACATGACAGCAATCAGTGCATGCATCTCTGTGCTCTCTAATGTGTTATGCAATGTGCATCATCACCTTCAGTGCAGATGCTTTAAAGGAGGACACAAAGTAAGTGCTCATTAATGTACCAGAGTTCTGTGTACTGCCCTTTAACTGAATGCCTGCAGAGACATCCTCATTGTCTACATAGAGATTAAGCTTGTGTATTCCAGTCACAGTCTTGTATAAGTGTCGAAACACATGCTATTATGACATCATGAAAATATTAACGAAAGCGCACAGATGACTTTCTATAGCAGTTTGACTCTGAGAGTCAGTATCTGGTCAGATCCGCCTCAGAAGAGGCACATTTGATGATGTTTTCCATTACATCCGCTGAAAGAAATGTTGATTTTAATAAAGGTCTCCGTGTGTACCAACTCCACAGGGACAGACCACTTTACTTCTGCATTCAACCCACCACATTAAGAGAGCAGAATGCTGCTGTACAAAGAGCAACTTTATTTAGTGTCTTGCTCAAGGACACAACGACTTGTAGACAGAAGGAGCGGGGGATCAAAGCTACAACCACGACGTTGAAAGGCAACCAGTCCACCCACTGAGTCAAATTAAATACTTTTGAATACTTGAATAAGAAAGTTGTGAAACTTTCACTGCAGGCTTTGAATTATTTGAACGGTACAGATTTGTATTGAAGCTCCTTTGAATTCATTGAATAACATCAAGCAGAAAGAAACACCACGGCTGAATGCAGACATTGCTTCTCATCATTTCGTTCAGTGTGAAATCATGATGGCAGTCAGTAAATCTTGGTGAAGGGCTTGTTAGTGAGGGGCCCCAAATTGTGTCTACCTGCGTCATTGCCCTTCTCAAAATCGTCCAATTGATCAAACACACTATAATTACTGGCTCCAGTGGAATTACCATTCTTTGAAGGAGGAGGGGTGCACTAATTCTCAGCCCTCTTTTTCCAGGCAGGTCTGATCCGGACTGATAATGGAGAGTTTTTCATCGAGCCCCTCGAGAAGGGCCAACAGGACGTGGAAGTGAAGGGGCGTGTCCACGTGGTGTACCGCAGGTCGGCCATCAAGCGTGAGACGAGCCAGCGGAGGGAGGACCTCCACAATGAAGGTAGGCGAGTGCAAGGAGCCTGACGTCAGTGGAAACATTTAGCAATGTGTGCGTTTGTGTGTATGTTTTGAATCTGTGTGGGTGCATGGGTGTAGTATAAGTGGAGCATCATAATAGCAAGGGCTGTTTGTTCGATATTACCTGAATCACAGCATAGAATGAAGTCCTGTAGCATCAAGTGGTTCAACTGCATTTAAAGCACCCATGGTTTCACATCTTTAAGCCTGTTTACATTACAGCTAAACATTTAGTTTGAAATGAATGAAAACCAGTGTCTGAAATCGTAAATGCATGCATTATTTGTGCTAACACACCAGTATGGTCACTTCCCCTTTGTAATCTGCAGCTTTCCTATCTCTGCTCTGTATTTATTGGGCTTAACGGCACATGCTGCTGTCCAAAACCAGCTGGTAAAGTGATGAATTCTGGGCTCCAGTGGTAGAACTGGAAATGGGAGGATGGGGGGGGAGGGTGACCTTTCCTTCGCAGTGAAGCGTCCCAACACCATGCATTCCTTTTCTGTGTCCTTCCTTACTATAACAATAGCTTGAGCATCTGGAGGAGGGCTGTCTCTGATTCACTCCATTTTCCAGCATCATTTCATTGTACTGCACAGTCCTGTGGCTCAGTTTAATTCAAGTCTCTCATTCACATTTTCAAAACCACCTTTCTTCATCACCCTTGTGATAATGCTTATCTCTAAAGACTATATTCTTGATGCAGCTGGATCTTTTTCCATTTTCCATCACTGTTTCTGCCTCTGTACCAACACAAAGCACCTTGAGTCATCTCTCCGCAGCAATAAATTGTTAAACTAGATAAATTGAAAACTAGATATGTGTTTTATATATATGCGTTTTTTACAACACTGCCACATACTGCTGAAAGACCCAAAGACCAGATGAAGGCTGTTGCTGTCATTTAATATCCATGTCCATTCATACTAATCAATTACAGATTAAATTTCCCTGCTTATTAAAAAATCCAATTATTTCTGTTAATAAGCCCTGCCATCAGTGGTATGTAAGTATGTGTAATCTATTATATTTGGCTAATTAAAATAAATTACTTTTTTGTTTTTAAGTTTAACCTGCAGTCTGTCCGTCTGTTCATCCTTCATTCTCTTTTGTCAGTGTTCTGACAAAGAAAATACCTTGTCCAATTGATTTTCTAAGCATAAGATACGATACTGTGACACATCTCCGTTTGTATCTGGCAGGCTTGATTCGCGACCGTCTTTAACAAAAGATTGATATAATTCATAGCCTTCAGCAGCATGCCAAACGTTTCAGATATATTCCAGAGGTATTCACATTCACACACGTTTAATTGCATGTTTAGATAGCAGGACATCAGAAACATATAATTGATTCCTATGAAATTTGTTGTCAAAGATGAGCCTATTTCTAATGAAATGCTGCTAAATATAATCCTATTCATAACCTCTGTGGTGTTCCTTGCAGGGTTACATTCAGTTTTATCTCATTGAATGTATGGCACAAACATATGGATTGCTGCACTTCACTTATATGCTTCCATCTGACATTACATCTCATCTTCAGAAATCTGGGTACCCAGTTTCTGCCTGAGTCTGTGAAATCCACTCCTCACAATTTTGTTATTTCACTGAGCATTATAAACACCTACACAAAACAGCTGGAGTGCTTCATGACATGGATGAATGTTGTTTGGCTTTGGTGCAACTCAGCTGGGATTTGTGTTATGAATGCACATATTATAGTCAGCCTAAATGTGGGGCTGAGAGGAAATACTCTTCTCACTCTGTAGGCCAACGATTTATGAGTCTAAGGGGAGTATTTTGACTAGAGATCAGGTGGCTTTGAGAATCCACAGGCCTGTGGATAATCCCAAAGGATTCCTCCTGCGCATCCTGAGATTCAAAGACACATTTTATGTCTGGTTTAACTCAGACATAAATCACCCCACAGAAGCTGAATAGAAGAAATAGCATACATGCATCAGATTTCCCACTGTCCTGTCATTGACTTGTTTATGTGCCGCTCATATTTTGCAGTGGCAGACTTTGGGATCGCGGACCTTCCCTCGGCTCTGGATCTCGTCGAGCATAAACTGTCTGAGTCGGAGCGAAAGAGGAGGCACGCCAAGAAAGACGACTACAACATCGAGGTGCTGCTGGCGGTAGACGACTCGGTGGTGCGCTTCCATGGCAAGGAGCATGTGCAGAATTATGTTCTCACACTCATGAACATAGTAAGTCCACTCTAGTGTCTGAATGAAATGCTTATCAAGTCAAGTGATCACTGCCCTCGTTTACGCAACATGAAATATCTCGGCCTGCAATAAACCAGTATTTTCATTCTTGAACACCGGGCTGAAGCAATGAATCTGTTCTCAAAATAGTTGCTTGGCTAACAGACTTATTGTTTCAGCTCTATAAATATCCTCACTTCACATGAAAATGCTACTGACTTTGGTGATCGTCTCCCTGTGGGGGAATTTTGTCCTCTCTGACATCAGACCTAACCACATTTTCTCTAGCTGTTTATGGATTACTGATGAGAGGTGAAAAAAAAATCTCAGCTCATTTGTTACGGGTTCCACCAGCTCCTACCACCATAATCTACTTATTGGGTCCAAATCCCTCAAGTCAGATTTTCACAGGGTGCTGGTTTCACTCTGTAACAGTTACCATTTGGACCCTGCATGGTGGTCTGATTATCTGCACTAGACCAATTAGAAAGTTGACCAGTGCCAGTGGTTCTGACTTGAGATGATTTAATATCTAATATTCCATCCCCAAATATTCAGCAGCGACAAATGTCCGATTTTAATGGCCTTGGCTGATGTACTGTGATGTAGCTGTGAGAGTGCCCTACATATATCAGTCCTTGCTGTCTGCTGCTCTCTGATAACTTATATCAAATCACTGGAAAGGATAAGACAACTTCATGAAGTCTGGAGGAAATAGACTTAGTTATCAAGTGGAGTCGGGTTCTGAAACATATTAGAATTTGATGAGGGCAATGTGCAACTTCTGTGAAAGAAAGGCACAGTTTAAACAATCGAGGGTCAAAACTCTTTAGTTCCACTTGTAAGCCACAGGCTTGCTGTGTCTGAAAGAGCTCTGCCCACTCAAATCCCTCTGAATCCCTGCTCCGTGGCTGCAGAATGTGTAGTACCACCTGGAGAAACTCTCCCCGAGGGATTGATTTCTGAACATCCTGTCTGCGTGAAGCCAAGGTGACTGCTGAGGTGCCTGCTGCACAATGGCTGTGTTGTTTGACCAGGTTTTGTCCACGTCGATGTGTTGCTGTACACAAGCCAGGGACACCTAGCGCCTGTAGCCCACAGCTGCTACTCTCATTTCCAGCCACAACAGTCCAATTCCAGCTGTGTGTGTGCTCCTCCTGGCTTTGTAATTATCCTGGTATATGTAGACTCACCAAAAGGCTGAATGCATAGAGTCCCGACTCAGGACAATTATGCAACTTTCACAGAAGTCGTCGTGGAACTTTATGATTTTTTGACGCTGTCCTCATTTTTCAACAGCTCTATATGTAGGTCAGTATAGACCCGTGGAGCTATTGGAGCACATAACAAATCTGGGAGAATTTGGGGTCACTCAAGTGTTCTTGACTTCATTTATTGACCTGAATGGGCTTCTGTGAATGGAATATTTGCTTAAATGCCTTGGGTGTAACCCTGCGTCCCAGAGCAAATTTGGACTTAAGCCAAGATAGCCTTTCTTCAGTGACAGAGCTTTTGTTCTGCACGGTCATAATTTTTCCCCAGGGAAAGCTTAGTGGCACACACTTGTTGGTGTTTCAGCAAAAAGTAGCAGTCCTGTATCTGAACCTTTATTAGCGTGCATGAGGAGAACCACATCACTGTCTCATAAGAATAATAAACCTCAGAACTGAATTAAGATGCTTTATCTTTTGCTCTGGCATCTCTCAATCAAGAAAACAAACAGGAGAGATTTCATGACATGAAACTTTAGTGACTTACATGATTTTGCCCCTGTAATTCTGCAGATATACACTGATCAAGCATAGCTTGCCTGATATTGTATTAGTCCCTCTTTTTCTGCCAAAACAGCCCTAAAACTGTGTTCTGTGGTATCTGACTCCTTTCTATCAGAACAAGCATTCACTTCTCTGGTCTGTTGGATCAGACCACCAGGACCAGCCTTCACTCCCCTCCTGCATCAATGATCCTTGTCCTCTCATGACCCTGTCTCTGGTTCACCACTGGTCCTTCCTTGGACCACTTTTGCAGACCAAGAACACCCCACCAGAGCTGCAGTTCTGGAGATGCTCTGACCCAGTCGTCTAGCCATCACTGATTGGTTCTTGTTGTCAAACTCACTAAAATCTTAACATTTTCCTGCTTCTAACAACAACTTTGAGAACAAAATGTGTTGCCTTATAAATCCCAGGAGCCATGATGAAGAGATAATCAGTGTCAGTGGTCATGATGTTATGCCTGATCAGTATATCTGGCCATATGTTGTCTCTTGTGTCAGGATTGTAATTTCCATGAAGGAGCATTTCTTTGCAGTAGCAGCTGGAGAGATTAATTGGGAACACAACCTAACTGAAAAATTTCAATAAGTCATTTCCATCGCTGGGGGACGTTCAATTAATGTGAACATGAACAAATAGCTCTCAGAAACAGACCATTAAAGTTTTAGCACTCTAGTTCTTGGAATTGGGAGATAGTTATTTGTGTTCACAAATAGTTTTATATTCTTCAACCATAGAATTAGCGTGTATAAAAATGGACCCATTTAAAGCTGATGTACAGGAATAGCAAGAACTTTATAGAAAGAAATTAAATCTAAATTATATAAATGACATATTACAGTTGGAGTTATAAACTGGATGAATCACAATATAAACCTTATTTTAAAATGTGACTTTTACTCTATTTATACTGCACTTAGAGGACATTGTTCATAGTGTTGTGACTACCACATGATGTTCCTTTCTTTTCAGCCTGGAGCAAAGTGATGTGTGATATGTGTTTTCTCTCAGATCTGATTGTTGATATTGTTTGTGCAGTTGAAAGATCAGAGCTTTAAAAGTAATGAACAGACTTGTTCATTACGAGTCTCACAGACAGGACTCGAGAGTGTGCCTTAGTGTTGTTCATCTTCAGTGTTGGGCTACATTTATCTGATTTGAATAATATTTCTGCTTTGTAAAATGCAAGATTGGGGTATTTTTTTTCTGCCCTTGTCCAAGCAATGTTTCCAGTGACAGCTTCCCAGGTAGTTCTTGTAACAAATCATGTCAGGTCAGAGAGAGACCCATCAGTAGGATACCCATGGACAATAACTCAGAAAGATTTACAAAGAGCCTAAATGCCCCTGCTTGGCTACTACCATTGACTTTTAAAAAGAAATCTAAAACGTTAATGGGATTTTTACCTCCAGAACCAGGGTTACACAACATATCTACTTTTATTTACTTTTATCTCACATAAGTGAGAACATTGTATGATATGAATATTTGTAATTTTGGTGCACTGACTCTTTGATGTCAGTTTTTCCTTTACATACAGGTGTAATTAATTATCTTGAAGATTACAACACACTTTGCACAGATGTTGCACTAATAATTTTCTGATCTTATCACATGACATTTCTGATAATTATTTAGTTTTGTCTGTCGCACGCAGTGTCGACTCACGTGCCTTAAAGTGCCAGCTGTAAACATCTGTTTCCTCTCAGTGACAAGTTCAGTGGAGAAATGTGAGGGCGCTTTGTGAAGCTCCCATGTTTACCAATCGAGTGTTGCCCGGTTTCTTAATTGCAATCCATAACCAACATGTCACAACTAAATGACTCACTGATTTATGGAAAAAGAACCCCTTATTTTCCTCTGAACTTTATTTATCAACCACAAAGCGAAGCAGTTCATTGACTTTATGGGGCCCCGGAGGAATGCCGACATGTAGCGACCATTAAAAATAAAACATGCTCAAGTGGAAATTGGTCTTGGATTTGAGTTGGATTCTAGCTTGGCCCTGGGTTAAGCATCCACATACCACAGCATCATTATAAAGCCAAATAGCAGTCGACGCATTTCTGGGTCAGGCTTCTTCACAATTGCATAACAGCATTGGTTTTATTGGATTATTGCCAGTGTCTTAACATATTTCATTATGATTCCAAGTTTGTTGTAAAAGATGCCAAAAAAAAAACCTTCCCTGTGGTTAGACCGCCTGCTGCTGGGACTCTGTACCTCAGGAATAAAATCTGGGAGTAGCATCTTGAGTGCTTGTACTGATCACTTTAAACAAATGTTTGTAATGTTGCTTTACTTTGACTACTAACTTCCACTATTTTATTCAAACCTTCTGATGCTGGCTCATGTATGCTGATTTGGATACTGTGAGCAGCCATACTTCATCTTTTCGGTCCTTTTCAGTCCTTTCTTACTAAGAAACAGTATCCCAGATGAATGTAGATGCCTGAACATGTTCTGCAGCTCAATATTGTTGACTGTTCTCAGTCACATTCATCATTATTTGTTTCATCCCTCAGAGCAGTGACACATAATTTTCCTTTTCGTTCAGGTTGATGAAATCTACCACGATGAATCTTTGGGAACCAACATCAACGTCGTCCTGGTCCGCATGATAATGGTCGGGTACCGACAGGTGAGCTGTCACACATTGCTGTTATTTTCTGCAGTATACATGCAAATGTATAGAGCTTTCTGAGGCAAAGTTGTTCGACCCCAGAAATAGAAAGGAGGTTTCATGTTGTCAGACTCTCCATCATCTGTCACAAAAAGTTTTGTGTTGTTGATTTTGTATAACTTTAAAGGAGTAACTAGTATTTACTTCTTTTTTGCTTTTGATGTAAAGGATCCATCAGCTAATATTTGAATATTTGTGAGATGTAATGACAGTTTTTCCATCACCATCGGGTCTGTTGTGCCATTATGCTGTCAGACACAAACATGTATATTTTAAAGTGAGTAACTGGGGATGTGCATGTGCATCTGTTTGTATGTGTAGATTTACACTACAGCTACAGCACAAGCATGAATCCACAAAACTGCCATAGCTCCCCCCTAAAGAATTGTATGTTATGTCTCCAAAATATGTTACAGAATTAGGGATCCGCCAAAACCAAACTCCATTCATATTTCTATATATTTTGGGCCCCCCTTAATGTTTAGCACCAAAGGTTGTGCTAAATATCTTTAAACTTAGTGCTAAAGTGCTGTGAAATGAACTGGAGGCGCTGAAAAGTGCTTGATGATAACAGTACGTCACTCAGCCAGCGGGGACTAACATTATCTTCATTTAACAGCGAAATCATACCTACACAATGAGAGCTTGAGCATGAAACAGTCCTATCTTTTTATCTACATGACTGATGCTGCCTGGAGGTGGGCATTCAGCTTCTCTGTCTAGCTGTCGAAGCAGAAATATTGTTTACACAGCACCAATTAAATGAGCTCAGACGTGTTGAATGTGTACCGGCTCCTATCCGTGTTTTCTCATTGACTGAATCTTCACAACAAAAAGATAAAAACACATGATTGTTCCATATCCACTTTATTACACTATTTCAGGTTCCAACAACAGTTTCTAACAGATTTGAAATTGTATGTCTACAGACAAAGTTTCATGCCAGTTTGAGAAAAAAAAAAAAACACACACACGGATGTTTTTTTTTTCTTTATCTTCACAATGCAAACCTGGTGTACGAGTTGGAGACGCATTGAGCAGAGGGGAAAGAAGATGGGCTCTCTCTCTTAGCTGAAGTGTGCAACTTTGAGCAGATGATAAAACTTTGTGCATGAAACAAATAATCTGTGAAAAAATCCTGTTCCTCAGTCTCATCACTGCTGTCAGGATTAGAGCCGCAACTAAGGATTCCTTTCATCTTTGATTTATCTGTTGATTATTTCTCAATTAATCCATTAGATGTTAGGTCTAAAAAAATGGTGGAAATGTGTTTAATGTTTCCCAAAGCCCACAAAGACCTCCTCCTTGTAACTCAATTATATTTACTATATATATGTTTACTGTCATAGAGGAGTAAATAAATCAGAAAATATTCACATTTTAAAAGCTGGAATTTAGAATTACTTTCTTAAATAGTTGATCAAAGCAGTTATCTATTAATAGTTGACCACTAATCGATTAACCGATTGATATAGGATATAGTGACAGTTTTTTATTGTATTTCCTCAAAGTTACTGACTGTAACTTTACAAACAAACTGAAAACTGAAGTTTGGACACTATTCTGCACTATATGTATAATTTTAGGAACTGTTTCCATCTCCTACTTTGTATTGCCACTGTTGCATGGTAATTTCAGGATGAATAATCTTGTTATCTTAACACAGCAAAGGGGAGTTGAAGTTAAAGGCCAAATATAAATGTGGTGAATCAAATTATTATGTTTAACAGTAATTAAAAGATTTGATTGCACTGCTATGAATTGGAACACAGAGAACACAGGAGGTTTACGAAATTGATAAAAGCTTTCTTTACAGACGCCTGCAGTCTGTGGACTTTTGTGCCAGCTTTTATTATCTTTCCAGGGTTTTGTAAAAGGTTCGCTGGAAGCGAACGTGTCATGGTGAGATGTAGATTATCTAAGTCAGTCTCCTTTAGAGGGAATTGATTCCTATTTCTATTCACAGTTTGAGTGTTGAAACATTCTCCGTGGCCCTTATGTGTCTTGCAGTCTATAAGCTTGATCGAGCGTGCCAACCCATCCCGCAGCCTGGAGCAGGTGTGTCGATGGGCCAACACGCAGCAAAGGCGAGACCCCGACCACGCAGAATACCACGATCATGCCATCTTCCTCACAAGGCAAGATTTTGGTCCCGCAGGTATGCAAGGTACTGTATTTTTCTCGATCGAGGACTGTGCAGACTGAGTGCTGATATCTGCTTCCATTCTCAAAAGGGGTTGGCTTCAAGTCTTGACCAGGTAAGGTTGATGGAAACCAGCAGCTGAGATCATAAACCCCACTGAACCTCACAGGAGACATAAACACTGAGTAGCTTTCCAACACCTTGCTGACTGGACATTGATGCCACCCTGGATATGAAGAAGTTTCTTTTGGCATGCAGAGAAAAAACAGAAATGTTTGTCAGTTTATAATTTATATAAACTGAAGTTAAAGTTGTGTTAGCTCAGTCACACATGTATGCAGTCATCTGGAGGAGTTTTATACCATACATGTTGCGTCCGTTCAGCATTTGTTGTCTCATGCTGTGTATCTTCTTTTCAGCCCTTCAAAGCAAAATTTGAAGTGAGCCTCCTAACTGCCAGAGAAAGTTGGTCCAGAATGAACAAACATCCTCTGTGCTCAAGTTCAATATTTTGCATTGACCCGTGCATATTTTTAACTTTTGTAGCACACGTGTCATATTTAGGACAGCCCGAGGCTACCTGGGTTGCTTGTCACAACTCGGGATGTTACCATGGCTGCCGTTGTGTTGTGTTCATAACAAGCCCTGTTTCTATGACACTGTTGGGCTGCTGTGTCTCAGGGTCATGAGCAGACATCACACTCTCTTGTCAAAATTCAGCTGTCCACATGCAGATATTGTGGCTGTGGGATAACTAGAAGAAAATGAATGACACTTTTCTAACTGACACTTCTTCACATTTATAAATGCACTGTGATTAAATCCTGCCAATGATTTCAAGTGTTTTGGACCTGCTATCCTTGCCACGGAGTGGATTTCCCACACAGTATGTTTGACTTTTGAGTTTATCAACCAGACTCTCTCCTCACTCATGACATCAGCAATAAAGAAACACATTTTTGACCCCAAGCTGATGCTGCTGCTGCACCTTTTCGCTTTAATGTGCAAAGCCTCCCTTGATGGTAATCTGCATTCTGTTGAATTCCTCTTATCTGGCTTTCAGATAAAAGGTGACGCTCCACAGCTGCTTTCATGTTTTGCGATTTCACTCGCAGCACTTAATGTGTTCATTTCATTGTCATTTAAGAAAAAAGCCACCAAATTTCTGGATAAAGAAATTGGCCTTGATGAAGGTTACATTCATCATTGCTGTGTCAAAAAGAAAAACGCTCTGCTATGCCTGACCTGCTAAAGATGTTTGTCTATTTCAACGCCAGAATAACTCGATGCTTTTAAGTCTCTTCATTACCGGCTGTCTGTCTGCTGCATTTTTCTGCTTTTTACCTGCATGCCAAAATATGTCTTCTGATGGTCAGAGACAAACCAAAATGCGCTAAGCTGAATCGCTGCACACCTCTTGATCGAGTTATGTTTAATGTTTGTGCTTTGCTTAAAGGTTTGGTGAACTGTGTGAAATGTTGTGATGGTGGGCCAGATGTCTGCTGGGTAATGATGTCAGGCTTCTGAGCTTGCTGTTTATTTTTGGCCTTCTTTTATGATGTTCAATATACAAGCCTGCACAGCCCACATACTTACTAAACCTCTGTCCATTAGTGCTGAGCAAGGTGCTTTTAAGATTTTTTTTTTTATTGCCGTCATGGCTTCAGCACATGAATTTAGCCAAAGATGTATTTTGCAATCAGTGAATGGCAACTGGATGCAGATTTACTTCAAACATTGTACAGCTCTACAGAGCTCCATTCTGTGAAAATATGTTGCCATATTAAGTCTTGCAGGTTTATCTTTGAGAATGTCACAACCTTCATCCTGGTACTTAATTATTAGGTCTGTGTGGTCTTTTCTGTTGCCTAGGTTACGCTCCAGTAACAGGGATGTGCCACCCACTGAGGAGTTGCACTCTGAACCATGAGGACGGCTTCTCCTCTGCCTTTGTGGTTGCTCATGAAACCGGCCATGTGTGAGTAATGTCTCGACGATGAAAGGATCAGCAGGGTCTCGCAGGATGTCACTGCATCCAATTAAGCTGTTAAATTTTGTATGGTTACTGTAATCTGTAGACAGAGCCATTTAAAGAAGTTCTGCTTTGTCTTAACAAAAAGCCTTGGTTGCCTCAGACTGTGCATGCAGGCACTGATTCACACAAGATGAGTTTATTCACCTTTTTCGGTTAGGAAAACAACCAGATAAATAAAGGTATTAATACCACATGTAAGCATGTGTATATTATACACATACAATACATCTGTGCAGTATATTCTCAAGCTATGTAACACATTATTGTGCATTACTTGTGGGTTGATTTTGCGTGGGTATAGTCCTGGACTGCTTATATTAAGTGGCACGTCAAGTATTCTGCCACCCTCATTTATGTAAATAATAAGGACTATATTATAGTCCAGGGCGGCACGGTGGTGTAGTGGTTAGTGTAGTGTCGCCTCACAGCAAGAAGGTACCGGGTTCGAATCCCGGGCCCGGGGCCTTTCTGTGTGGAGTTTGCATGTTCTCCCCGTGGGTTCTCTCCGGGTACTCCGGCTTCCTCCCACCATCCAAAAACATGCATGGGGATTAGGTTAATTGGTTAATTTAAATTGACCGTAGGTGTGAATGTGAGTGTGAGTGGTTGTCTGTCTCTATGTGCCCTTCTGATTTGGTGGCAACTTGTCCAGGGTGTACCCTGCCTTCCGCCCTCAGACAGCTGGGATAGGCTCCAGCCCCCCTGCGACCCTATAAGGATAAGCGATAGATAATGGATGGATATTATAGTCCACCTTTAATGTGACGGTGTTACACATTTCTGACAATGACACCGACATCTTTCATACAGACATACAATATGTTATAGTAGGGATTGTTGTTTAAAGCTATAGTCTGTCATGTTAGAGAGCTAGCAAGAGAGCTAACAAGATTGAAAGTGGCACCTCCTCTCAGCTTCCTCTAAGCTCCTCCCTATCCTGTCAGTGCTCCATCCAAAGCCACGCCCCCTCAAACTTGAACATCTGACACTAGGATTCAGCAGGGAGAGGAGAGCCCATATGCTACATCACCACAGTTGTAATATGTTCCGTTCAAAGCCAATATATCAGCGTCATTTTGTCACCTTTATAATGCAGACTATGGCTGTGCGATATGGTCAAAATGTAACTTTAACTTTTTATAACTTGTTCAATACGAGCGTCACTGACGACCAGGCTGCTCACTTTTTAGCAATCCAATCAAATGTGAATCCCTTTAAAAACTGTACAATGCTTAAAAATTTAGTTTCACGGTACAGAAGCGAAAGATGCTCACTTTCACTTGAACCTTAACTGCTGGTACATTTCACACAGACTTACTTTCCTCTAATGGGGCCCTAAAAGCTCTAAAAGGCCAGACAGACTTGATTGACTGTCACTGCACAATAGACCAGGTTGCTAACCTCTTCATCACCGAACAGGCTCCATACCATGCCTATCAGTGCGTGACTAAAAGCATCACTCTCAAACTGAACCACGTCAGCACTCTAACAGTGTTTGTAGTTGAATGGTTTTTGAGTGCCAGACCACAGCTGTAATATTGGCCAGAACACCTCCACTATGTGATGACATTAGAAGTTTGTCTTATTATTATAGTACACCACAAAAAAACATCTTGAAAATAAGAAAAAGTCAATTTCTCTCATAAAACCAGCAGCATAATGTGTTTGAAGTGGAGGCCATTATGCTCTTTCTGCTATTACTGCTCTTTTCCTGTAATCTTAAGTTTTGTCCGCAGTTCTGTAAAATAGTCTTAATAATATCCTGTTCATCCAGAAACCATAGCACAGATGTTTAAAGCCCTTTTCAGGGCTTCAGCTGTGAGGCAAATAGTTTATCTTTAAATGCTGAAATGCAAGAGGTGGCAAAGGAAAGAGTAGAAAACTGAAATAGTTGATTTCACATCTGGAAAAAAACTGTAAAAAGGTTCATTCAAGTGTCAAGATTCAAGAGTTTTATTGTCATATACACAGTACAAATTGTAGTAGTGCAAATGAGTCACAGATATGTTTATAGATATGTGCAGCTTTCATATGGTTTATGTTAACAGCTAATCGGTCTGTGATTCAGTAGCCTAATGGCCTGAGGCTAGAAGCTGTTTTTTAGTCTGCTTGTCCTTGCTTTCACACTCCTGTAGCATCTGCCAGAGGGTAGAAGCCTGAACAGCGTGTGCTGTAGGTGTGAGCAGTTCTTGGTAATTGTATGCCCTCTTTCGGACCCAGGTGTAGAATGTGTCCTGTAGTGGTGGGAGGGCTGTTGAATTGTGCCGTTTTAATGATCCGCTGGTGAGCCTTCATGGTGCAGTTCTCATACCATGCTGTGAGTTTGTCAGGATGCTCTCCACTGAGCATCTGTGGTTGTTGCTGAGGAGTTCTGAGGCTAATCCAAATTTCCTCAGCTTCCTAAGAAAGAAGAGTCTCTGTTGAGCCTTCTTGATTAGTTGCTGTGTGTTATGGGTCAAGGTGAGGGGTGTTTTCTGTTTTTTCCTCTTCCTCAAGTCTATAATGATCTCCTTAGTCTTGTCAGGGTTTGAGGAGAGGTTATTTTCTCTGCACCGGAACACCAGCTGTGCCACCTCAGCCCTGTAGACTGCCACCTCTCCACCAGTGATCAGCACGATGTTGTCTTTGAACTTGATGATGAAGGTGTTGCTCTGGGAGGGGGTGCAGTCACAGGTGAAGCACAAAGCCTTGGGGGGGGTCCTTGTGCTCAGTATCTTTACGCCTGATATTCTGGTGTCAGGATCCAGTGGCACAGGGGGGCATTAGTCCAAGAATGAGGAGTTTTTCAGCCACTCTGCTTGAGATGACATAGGTGTCCTTATTTTCGAGGCAACAAGGGGCTGTATGGATGGCTGCATTAACAGCATTGTCTGTAAAGCGGTTTTGACAGTATGCAAACTGCAGAGGGTCTGTTTTGTCTGTGGTCTCCTTGATGTGGGACATGACCACCCTCACAAAGCACTTAATTGCTATTGAAGTGAGTGTGATGGGGCGATAGTCATTCAGAGAGGATATGTTGTTTTTTCTTTGGTGGACTTAAAGCATGCTGGTACAGATGACTGGGAGAGTGACAGATTGAAAATGTCTGTAACCAGCTCTGAAGTGCAGGCCTTCAAAGCACGCCTGGGGATGTTGTCGGGGCCAGCTGCTTTCCGGGGGGTTAGTACTCTTCAGAGCCTTGCACTCCTCAGCTATAGTCACAGTGAGTAAAGAGTTCTCTGCTGCCTCCGTTGGTGGGGTCCATCTGTATTGGTTGGTGTTGAGGGTATTGAAGCGAGAGTAGAAATCGTTCGACTCATCTGGTTGTGAGTTGTGGCTGGATGTGAAACTGCTGCTCCTCTGATGGAAGTCTGTGATGTGTCACATGCGTCTGGAATCAGTGGTGCTGAAGTACTCCTCCAGCTTCAGTCTGTGCTGCCACTTGATCTACGGAGGTCACATCTGGCCTTTTTGTAGCCCTCAGCATCAGCAGAGGTGAATGCACTGGAGCGTGCATGTAGTATGGTACGTACATCACAGTTCATCCATGTTTTTTTGGATATATTTTTCAGCACTTGGTGGGGACAATATTGTCAATGCATATACTGATGTAGCTTGTAACCACTGATGAATATTCCTGTAGATCTGCAGAACAGCTGTCTCTCAAAGCAGCTGTCTTGGATACATTCCAGCTTGTAGCATCAAAGCAGTCCTGAAGCACCAAATCAGTCTCTTCATTCCAAACTTGACTTGAACCAGAGTGTTGTTGACGCTCGTTGGAAAACACACATGCTGATGGTACTTCAGGAGCTCAGTCCTGAGGATGCATTGATTAAAGTCCCCGGTGACAACAAACAAGACATAAGGGTGTGCGGTCTGGTATTTACTAAAGATGTTGTGCAGTACCGCTGTGTCCGGTCAGCTCACAGGTGGATGTAAACAGCCAGCATAAACACAGCGTTGAACTCCCTTGGTAAATAAAAGGGTCGGCATTTCACCGTAAGCACCTCAATGTCTGCACAGCAGTGTTATATATACACTGCATTAAGTGATAAAATCTCAACAAGACAATGCGAAACAAGAAATTTTATTTAAGAAAAAAAAAAAGTGTATCAAAGCTTAACAGTAATTAGCAGCATGAAGTGCAGGGCTCCCTAATTATGTGTCATAATTGAACATCTGTGTTATAGAGTCAGTGACAGTTGATTGTCCCTACAAAATGAGATGCCAGCAGTGTCCTGTCCTTTCTCCTGTTCCCCAAGTGTCCACAACTCAGCAGGTTTTGTCTTTAATTGGCCTCTACGAACAGCTGAAAGCCATTCCTGCAGTCCGTATATTTTAAAATACACATGTAACTACTGTTGTCGTGGCCATAGCAAAATATTCTGTTGCCATTTAACAGCTGCCATCCCCACAAGGCTTTGTCTCCTTATCAGTGGCTGATGAGATATGATGTTCCAAGCTCAACCTGATTGTGTATGGAAATGTCCCTATATTTAGAGGGATTCAGGCAGCAGAGCTGTTAGCATATGACTTGTTACTTAGAGATCTCAGAGAGACAGTGTTTCACAGCACAAATGAATCACAGGTGCTCACATGATGGCTGACAGCCAAAATCCTGCTGGTTGCTTTCAAACTCATCATTACAAAGAGCTCGACTGTTTTCAAGTATTGTCTGAATTGCTTTTAACTTGGACTCATTTTATCTCTCATTCATTCACCAAACTTTTCAGTGCACCAGCACTTAGTCGCAGCTGAATTACTTTATCTCAATAAAAGACAAAACAAATGTCGATTAGAGCGCATGAAAAACTATCAAGGCCAACAACAACACTTGAAAGACTTCACTGACTTCACTTCAGTAACACTGACTTTTGACACTCAACCCTTATTACTCTTATACTTAATTACTCCTCTTGTTCAATAAAACTTTCTTTCTCACATCAGACTCGGCATGGAGCATGACGGCCAGGGGAATCGCTGTGCTGATGAGACCAGTATGGGCAGCATCATGGCACCACTTGTCCAAGCAGCTTTCCATCGCTATCACTGGTCACGTTGCAGCAAGCAGGAGCTCAATCGATACATCCAGTACGATCTGTTCAACACCTCTCATTTTCCCCCTCTGTCAGTGACACTCCACTCGGCATACAGTATGTGTGCACAATTTTCTCACTGCAGGCCCAATTCACATTACAGCAGGACCTGGGTGAATAGAGCCCATGTTCCTGACCATTTTACTGCCATGTCCTCCCTTTGATAAACCAATTTTTATGCATGTATTCCTGAAAACGTGCATGTTAATGACTTTATAAATGAGAAAATGTACGTAGGGTAGAGGTAGCAGGGCTTGTTTTTTTCTTTTCATCAGTAAAACAAAGCCTTTATAATTTTATTGATTTTGTTTGTTTGTTTAAGAAGGGAATAATTACCATAACAATATGAATATTCAGGCTCCCCCATGTGGCTTGAATATGTACTGTAGATATAAATGTTTAAATGTAGTTGTCAAACTTAATATAGCTCCTGCTACTGATAAAGTCACCTATATTCCTGCATGTCAAACCAAGGAACATCTGCTTAGGTGACAGACTTTAGTCTCTGTGCAGAGAGAGGCAATCACTGGTCCATTTATAGAGGAACGGTCGATTGTTCAGCTTGGAGACGTTCGTCACGTAGTCTAGATGTCGTGTCAGTTCTCAGTTCTCCAGGGCTGACCTTGAAAATGTGGTGCTTTACTTAGATGTGTTTTCTTTGTTAATTGGGGATACATGTTTCTAGCAGAGGCAGGGATATATAGAGCAGAAGGGTGTGTGTTTTGTATTGTTTATCATTACCAAAATAGTCTCAAGCTGATATTCTTACTTCTGTGTCAGTGCATTTTATGTGTGCACAAATGACTCTGTTCGAATCTCACAGACAGTGTTTGACTCTATTATTTTCCTCTTTTCTTCAGCTCCTATGATTGCCTACTGGATGATCCTTTTGAACACAAGTGGCCTCAGCTCCCTGAGCTCCCTGGAATCAATTATTCAATGGATGAGCAATGCCGCTTCGATTTTGGTGTCGGTTATAAAATGTGCACCGCAGTAAGTCCTTCACAGCTTGGAAAATGTCAAAATGAGATAAGATAGATAAGAAAAAATAGAAGAAACTTTATTCATCCCAAAGGAAATTCTTTCACAGCAGTTGTCATACACAGAAGGAAAAAGTAGTGTTATTTAAAAGATTTTAAAAAATATACAGTGCAGAATAGTGCAAAACCAACAATCTAAACAGTACAACAGTATAACAATATACAACAAATCTACAAAGACTATGAGAACATATGTATGCAAACATAAGTAAATTGTAAGCTGTGCTGATAAAGTGACATGCCGTAATGATGATTAGTATTACAGTATGTGAGTATTGTATTGTGAGGAACTGGGTTGATATGTGGAGGCAGAGAGAGAGATCATGATCTTATGTATGCCCTTGATTAACCAGAAATCCCTCAAAAGCCTGTGTGAAATCTGTTCAGCCATTAGTAGAGACACTAATATGATAATCCAGTACAAATACAGACTCTATAAACATGTATAGGCAACTGGTTGAGTCTTTAAACATGGACACCAAATATACCAAAGGTCTTTTCAGAGCTAAATGCTCCCTAATGAAAATGAAAAATGCCTTTCATAAGAGTTAAAACATTGAAATGTGATAATGAGACATGCTGCATTCACAACAGAGAGGGCACAACAGTCCTGCCATAAAGGCCAGTCACATAAATGTGGAGGGAACAAAAGACTTTATCATCGTACAGTCACTGGGCCATTAAAGTGACTCCCAAATCGCTGCAACAACTGATGTCGATGTGAATGCAGTCTAACAATAAACTACCTCCTGCAGCATTAAACAGTTGAATGAATATGTTTGTTTACATTTACAAACAAGAAGAACTGAAGCTCAAAATCCCTGTTTTCTCATTTAGTTTAGAACCTATGACCCTTGTAAGCAACTGTGGTGCAGTCACCCCGACAACCAGTACTTCTGTAAAACCAAAAAAGGTCCTCCGGTGGATGGAACAGAGTGTGCACCAGGAAAGGTGGGAAATGTCCCTGAACCAATTTCTGATTTTGGACAGTCACGATGCTTTATTAACCTTTCTGTCCTTCTGTTTTTTTTTTCTCCTCCATTCTGCTGTCGTATTTTTAGTGGTGTTTCAAGGGCCATTGCATCTGGAGATCGAGCCAGCAGCCTCAGGGTCATGATGGAAGTTGGGGCTCCTGGTCAAAGTTGAGCTCTTGCTCCAGAACTTGTGGAGGTGGCGTGCGCTCCCGCAGCAGACAGTGCAACAACCCTCCGTGAGTGCTGAGGCAGCGCAAAAAAAAAAAAAAGCAACAAAACCAGCTACTTTTTCAGATATTTATTTTATATATTTTCACATATACAGCACGCTTAGTGTTCATCCAACTGATGACACTCTGTAAAAGTGTGAATGTAGAGCTGGAGAGTAGGGATAGTTTTTGATCCAGCACTGGCTTCCATTAAATTTGTTTAAAAAAAACAAAAAATGACTTGAATGTGTTCAAGAGTGCGAGCTACTGTACAGTGTGTCTCTGCCATTGTCTCTGTTCATATTAACTTTTGGGTGATGACATTTTCACTTCATACCTTTAGCACATTTTTTCAGTTTTATTGGATATTATGGAGAATATTATGAATCATTTATCTCCAAATTAGAGTTGTCACTATTCTGACTGTGGACTACACAGGAGCAAAATTAAAATGGCACACAGGAAATGTTGAATAACTGACAAATGACTTAAAGTAGTTATCATTCAGTATGGGTTTGCCAGTTCACCGTGATCTGTTGCCACCAGGTTTGTTTAGTGAGCCTTCCCCACAGCAGGCTTGTCTTGAGTTATGTTCATATTAAACATTGTTTTGATGTGACTATCCAGTAGAAACTCTGAATTCAAAGATGGAAAAGACATCACTGTAGGAGTGTATAATGAGCTGGGCAGCTTGGCTCTTGTTTTTGTCAATATTCATGTTCATCCCAGGAAATCTGCTATACCATGCTTGAAAGTAGACTAACTTCTTCAAACCATTTCTCACAGCATTGTGGTGCTGCAGTAACTGTATAATGTTTAAATATTCATAATAATTCAGCCATTTCATCACTTCCCCTGAAATGTAGGACCCAGTGAGCAGAAATGTTCATTTACTTCAATCTGGCAGTCCGTCACTCAACTTGTTTATTTTACACCAATCTTCAGACTGTCCTTCACAAACTTTCTGGGCATATTGTTGAATCTTCAAAATTCTTGCAGCTCCACTGTCAATAATAATAAACATATTTTTGGTTATGGTAGCTGAAGTGTGGTAATTTCAAGATTTTTATAGTATATTTAATTCTCAATCTTTAATAATAGTATCTTTAATTCTTAAATATGCAAATTCTCCCTCTATAGTGCAAATAGTGAGATGATAATTATTTCAAAATCTAATGATGGTGGGCTGTCTTTTATGTCTCATTTATTGTCCGTCTCTTTGTTTTTTCATCCACCTTTTCTTCTTGTCTTCAAAATGCCAGACCCTGACACACAACACAATAACACAGCAGCTTTAATTAACACTAACACACTACAAAGCGGCGGCATTGTGCTATCAGGTTGACAGTAATGAGTATACCATGGATTACATGAATCCACCTCTTAATAGACTGGAGCTTTATTCCACATATCATTTCTTCCTTCTCATAAAGTTCCCATACTTTTAAATCAAGTCATTCCTACAAAACCCCTGGGAATTATACCAAGAAAGACTGCCTTTGGATCTTTGGAAATATTGTGATCAAAAAAGTCTTTGAGGGCATTGCTTTGTTTTTGTCATTTCATCAGGCCTGCCTATGGTGGTCGAGATTGCCCTGGCTCTGCTTTTGACTACCAGATGTGCAACACAGAGGAGTGTGCTGGCCCGTACGAGGACTTCCGTGCTCAGCAGTGCATCCAGAGGAGCAACAAATACCACAAAAATATCAAGCACACCTGGCTGCCATACGAGCACCCAGATGGTAAGTCTGTAAAGAGCGCCGGCCCTCTCATTCGAAGGTTTCCTTCAGTTTTTTTGCAAAGGAACAAGTGGATAAATCACATTTGCAGGCACATATGCTCTCACGCATATTTGTGATCAGGTGGATGTTATCTCTCCTCTGTGTCCCATTGATGTCTTTCTCAGATTCTGAAGAGATTTGCATGAACCAAGGCGTGCTTTTTTGTGTTTTCAGAGGCACGTAAGTGTGAGCTGAGCTGCAAGTCAAAGGAAACAGGAGAGGTGGTGTTCATGAACCAGGTGATGCATGATGGAACCCGCTGCAGCTACTCTGACCCCTTCAGCGTGTGCGCCCGTGGAGAGTGTCTGGTACGTCTGTTACAGCTACATGCAGTCACAAACACTATTTTAATTTTTTTTATTGTGCTTTTTTAAGTTACAAATTAAAGGCCAGATATAATAATAAAATATTTTTTAAAAAGCCTAGATGAGCTGAAAATGCTGCAACATAAGTCCTTCATTAAAAAGGAATTTAGCAATAATCTCCATGCATGCGTCATGTCGGAGATGGAATGAGAAGGAGGAATATGTAATCATAAATATCACCTGACAAAGAGTTTTGGACATGCTGTTTTGCCTCCTTGTATAACTTTACAAGAGCATATTTCTGATTTATGATTAAACAGTTTTTGATATTTGCACACCTCTTTTCTGCTCCACAAACACAGACAGTGTTTGCCTCAGTATTCACCTTGGACATGAGACACGCTCCGTGTTTTGACTACATTTCCAGTTTTGTCTGGATGTGGTTTCAGTATGCATCATCTTAAATCCCTGAATCACATTCATGCAATGTTTTCCCATGCCATCATTTTCCCAGTGGATTAATCTCAGACTGCAGACACAGTGTTGCCCTGATTTGATTGACAGTCCCTACCTTTCCCTCTCGCAGCATGTAGGCTGCGACAAGGAGGTCGGCTCATACAAACAAGAGGATAAATGTGGAGTGTGTGAGGGAGACAATTCCCACTGCCGCACCGTGAAGCTGACACTTACCAAGACGCCCAAAAAGACAGGTAAATATCAGCTAGGTGGGCGAGCCTGTTTCAGATGAGTTATTCTATGAGACTGTCAACATTAAATATCAAAAATAACACTATTGCAGGAATGAAATACATGGTTGATCCCAGCTAGTATCCCACATCTATCATAAATCAAAGGGTCAATCTCTGTCTTGATGTCTTGATTCAGAAATAACAGCTGAACCATGCCGTGTCCCTTTGTATTGACAGGAATGCTGAAAATGTTTGACATCCCAATAGGAGCTCGCCACATTGTTATCGAGGAGAATGAGACCTCCCCTCATATAATTGGTGAGCGTGTCTCGCATCCTTTTCCAGCTGTGGAAACACATAATTGTCTTGGTGCTCAGTAACAGAGTTATTCAATAATACAAAGGCAGTTTTCTTCACCTGTTGCAGGATTCTTGTGTTTGTGTCTGTATATTAAAAGGCTAAGAACAGAGAGTCATCAAGTTTAGTTTCTTCACTCAGTTAAGAGTCAGTTCACCCAAATCACACACAAAAACATTAACACCTTCATTTTCCAGGTTTTGGGATTTCTGCTACCACTTCAGTATAGTGAAGGTGTATGAATATTGAATATTTTTGCTAGTTTACTTTTCTGTGAAACAGCTATAACAGATCATGTTTCCAAAAGAGAGCTGAAGCCATTATCTTTGCTCTCGCCAAAGCAATCAAACTCCACTGGAAAAAAAAAAAAAAATCCTTGCAGAACAAGGAAGCGGTTCTGTATGAGAGCATAAATTTATGTCACGGCTGGAAACCAATCATAACAATAATCACCATTTGTTTTCCTGAGAAGCTGGTGTCTGTTATTTTCCTGATGAATGTGAAATTAAGGCACATCACAGGTGCAATTGTGGTGATATGGAAAAAAGAAATAGCTTCCTGAGTTAAGCTACACTGCTGTGCTAAAGGCTTTCATTTTGAACTAAATATATATTAGTGGGTGGAAGATGATGGCTTTATCGAAGCAATGTGTCAGAAGTAATGTAGGTATTAGAGAGGAATGACAGACATATCTTTTATAGCTTTCTGTACAACTAATTCAAGGTGAGTCAGAACAACATGGCATTTCGCCCAAACCCTCCCTCCTCTTTTCTCTCCTCTTTTCCTCTCTGGCTTTTATTATCTCATGGGAAGAAGAGATGACACACAACTTACCGCTGAAATTACCGCTGAAATTACTGCTGGCTAACGACAGCGGCAAACATCTCAGAACACATATTGACACGTTCCCAAAATGTCAGAATTGTTTGGGGGGGGTCATCACAAATTTCTGTTCGGTTTTTGAGATTTTTAATGAAATAAATTAAAACGACAAGATGTTTCCACCACACATGCATTATAAAGCAACTTGTATTCTCACTCTGACAGCTGTGAAGAATCAAGTTACTGGAAACTTCTTACTGAATGCAAAAAGTGAAGACGCCGAAACAAAGACCTTCATCGAAAATGGTTTACAGTGGGAATATTCCCTCGATGATGGCAAGGAGATGCTGAAAACAACTGGTCCTCTGCATGAAGGCATTGTAGTACTGGTGAGTGGGACTGAACAGGATCATTTGTGTTTTCCCGACGTTCATTGTTTTTCTAATAAACTTCTCTCACGTTGTTGCAGGTTATTCCCCAGGAGGAAGACACAAAGATCAGCCTGACGTACAAGTATATCATACATGAGGACCTGTTGCCACTTATAACCAACAACAATGTTCTTCTGGCAGAACTTGACACCTATGAATGGGCACTGAAAAGCTGGTCTCAGTGCTCCAAACCCTGTGGAGGAGGTCAGTGAGTGTACATTGTAGTATGTTTTAATAAATAACCTGTTGTAGACACTCTTTTCTTGGAGTGTGTTCAGAAAAACAGCATCTGTAGAGTCAAGATTCAAGAGATTTATTTGTCACATAATTGTACATATACAACAGCAGTGAAATAGAAATAGCAACAACTCTGTCAACTGTGTGTAAAAAATGTGCTAAAGATGTTAAAAAATTATAATATAACCCAAAAAGAGAGGATAATAATACTACTAATAATAATAATGATAAGAAGAAGAAAAATAATGACTGCAGTGGGGTATAAACAGTTTGTAGGATTGCAAGGTGCTGAGGTCCAAGATCTATTCTGGTATTTGTGAGGTTATTTCCAAGTTTACCGGTGTGAATATTTGCTTCATTTCTCAGTTTTTAGTCGTTATAAATCAGACTTTCTTTCTTTTTTATTTATACACTGTTGGACAGACAAATCAATGAAATATCCCAAATTAAAATCACATTGGACTTTTTTTTCACCCCGCAGGCATTCAGTACACAAAATACGGATGCAGGAGGAAGAGTGACAGCCGTTTGGTACATCGAAACTTTTGTGAAACCAGCAAAAAGCCCAAACCTATCCGCAAGCGCTGCAACGTCCAAGAGTGCAGCCAGCCAACGTGAGTGCTCTCCAGATATAGATGGTTGTAGAACAATAGCTCATACAGCAAGTGGTCATAATGGCCATATGCACCTTGACCTATGGAATACAAGTGACACTTAATTGCTGCGTGATAAGAAAGCTTTTTCAAAAGAGCCTGCTGTGCTGCAGGTGGATGGTGGAAGAGTGGAGTCCCTGCAGTAAGACCTGTGGAAAGCTCGGCTATCAGACCAGGGTGGTGCAGTGCATGCAGGCGCTCCACAACGGCACCAACAGGCCCGTCCACAGCAAACACTGCACCGAGGAGCGGCCGGAGACCAGGAAGGCCTGTAACCAGACCACATGCCCCGCCCAGTGGAGGACAGGGGCATGGTCTCAGGTGAGGACAGCCACAGGCACCATTTTTTTTACAAATTGGACCTTATTTCTGAGATAAAATACTGTCATTTACTCACCCATTTCACTTTGGAGACATTTGGAGTATTTCCAACAATTTTGGATATGACGATATCCATTTAACAGGAGTGAATGGGGCACTGAAATGCAGCCAGTAAATGACACAAACTTGACCATTTCTCAAATGACAGACGTTTAATAAGATGGGCTACACTATTACTATTCTCATTTGAGTCAGGAGTTGTCCGTAACTTGAGAAAATTCAATCAGTAAACAGACACTACTTCCTGTGTATCATCTTATACTGAAGACCCCTAGTGCCCACCTGTGTGGCCTAACTAAACCAAAGCATGTATGCATATGTGATGACATCACAAATAAGTATTTTAGTTCAGGCATATTAAATGGCATATTGAATTTGTTACTTATTGCAAAACTAGTGCAAACATATTTAGTCAGTCAGTACCAGTTTAATGGATAAAGTGTAGCTTAGTGTTATCTAAATGACTTACAAAATCATTGACAATGTGGATGAGGTCCTTGAATTTAATGGCGTCCTTATTTAGTATAGAGATTCTCCTTGAGTGTGACAACATGTCACATGGGAAAATAGATTGAAAATACCATTGTTACCTAGAAGCCTGCTTTATGTTGTTACATGAATCCTCTTTGCAGTTTCATCATCTCCCATTTTTAATTTACCTTGTGACATAATTAGCTCATTTTAAAAAATGTTTAATTCCAACCAATATTCTGAGCTGTACTCTTTTGAAAATCAGTAAGACAACAAAAAAATTAAAGTAGTAGAAAGTAGTACTTTATTTGCATGGCTCAAAACATGACATAAACATGAATTAAACAAAAGAAGTGTCAGAACTTTGAAGGCAAACGTGACTCATGATGATGCTTGTGGCATCACTGTCAGCGCTGTGAACACGTCACGGCAATGTTAACGCACCGACACAAAGGAACTGTTTTGGATGTATCTGTCAAGATTTAATTGGTAGATCGTGTTGTCAAGAGCTGTGGCAGTGTCACGCATCATTTCCTCCTTCTCAATTAAAGTGTTAATGAGTTGTGTGTCTGTGTATTTGGTGGTGTGGCAGTGTTCAGTGTCCTGTGGTGAAGGGATTCAGCAAAGGCAGGTGGTTTGCAAGGCCAGCGACAACACCATTGGAGAATGTGAGGGCGAGAAGCCAGAAACGGTCCTCATTTGCAAACTAAGTTCTTGTCCAGGTGAGATCCACGTGTCTGTCTTCAGAGACACTCTTTGAGAAACTGTCTCGAAGTCATTTTGTTTGTATTATAGATGCAGGAACACTGACTAAAGAACTGTATCAAAAAGCTGTCGTATTCTTTTGAAGAACTCATGGGTGGTTAAATATCAATGCAATTCAATTGTGGGTGTTTATCCATAATTACCTTGGGATGCAAAAACATTATGTGATTGAGGTCACAGCACCCAATTTGTTTCCCTGCAGAGTGTTTTTTTGTTGAAAACACAAAGAAATCCAGGTCATGCCCTGCATATTTGCAAATAGCACCAAGCTTTATAATAGTAAAAAAAAGTAATAATCTGATTTCTTACAATAGGAAGAGGTTGTCAAGAACTTTTTGTGTAATGTTTTTGCCTAATTTTGTCCTCCTCCAGGACAGCCAGTGTCTCCTCTCACCGTTGACACAATGGAAAACTCCACAATAAAAGATGATGCTGTACACCAAAGGGCTCCTGAAAACCCTGTCCACAAAATCTCCTCAAGTAAGTCAATATGTTATTTCTTTCATAATTTGAACATGAAAATCTACAGTAGAAACATTTTTCTGTCAGCCCTCTCTTCTGTTATCACTAGATGAGCCATGTCTGGGGGATAAATCGATTTTCTGTCAGATGGAGGTTCTTGCACGATATTGTTCTATCCCTGGATATAATAAGCTTTGCTGTGAGTCTTGCAACAAGAAAGAAAATCTCGCCACGCATGCGCCTGACGTCCAGAACACCCCAGTGGTCTCGGTCGAACCTGAGACTTCTGCAGCTTCTCACCCTGCATCATCCAAGGCTCCGCCACCCGCTACAACCCAGATCCCGCCACAAACCACTAAAGCTGTCGGCAGGCGGCTCCGCTCCACCGCCCCGGCGCTGACCACCGCTGCCACTGCTGAAGCCTCGCCATCCACAGGTGCTGCTCCAACCCAGGCTCCCACCAGCGGCTCCTTCCTCACAGCTGGTAAAGGAGCCTCAGACCCAGGGCCTCTTCTACCTCCAGGGCCTCCACGGCCCACAGCGGACTCCAGTGGAGGTGCCTCTAAAGAGCACAGTCCAAACAGCACTTTAGGCCCAGTTGCTTCCAGGTCAAGAAGGGACAATTTAGGATCTGAGAGGGACACGAGTCACAGAACCCTCTCAGCTCAAAAATGAACAGCATACCATGTTGTGAATGAGCTGCTCAGTGAGAAGGTCTCATACATCAGCTCACACTTTGCAACATCAGATGGAAGGTTTTTATTCTGTTTTTTTTTTTTGTTGTTTTTTTTTTTACAAAGATGTGTTGTTTTTCCTCCATGCCAGTGAACTTAGACCAGACCAGCGATGGTTACCTCATCAAAACTCCAGAGTGATCTGTGCACAGCGTCGCTCTACTGTACCATCTGTGCTTCAAATATGAAACAGAAGAAAAAAAAAGTTGTCAGGTGCTGTAAACTAAAACGACTACAAGACGTGTTCAAAATGTGATGACTGCATTGCTACATTCATGTTTTTATCTGTGTACAGTTGTGTAATCCTGTTTTTTTTCAAGTGCATTAGAACTACTATTGAACTTGTATTGTGAACATGTGAGGAGAGGTCAAAGGCCATGGTTTTGGAGGTGCACATGTCAGTTATGGAGACTAGAGTGTGTCAGAATTGTTATAGACATTCAATACATACATTTAGTTTTACTAAGTACAATAAAAATGTTAATGATGTATTGAATAATGCAAAGTAAACAGATTCATAATTTGAATTCCCTCTTTAAGAATTATTCAAAAATATATTTTTTTACAGGTTTGAGTTATACTACAGCTACAATCTGATGATTGTTCTTGTACAACATGAACAGCATTCAGAGAGAGCTATTACTAGAAATGCAAGAAAACTCCTAAAAATTAAATTATGTCCAACGCACAGATTGGCTGCACTTTGCAAAATATCACTATTGCACAATCAGTGCAGCTGTTTTAGTTAACTTTAAAATATAGTTTGGCAAATATGCTTATTCACCTTCTTGCTGAGTAACCTTTATCATTTGCAAATATAATCAATTGATAATGGATTTTAAAATGTATCTAATTGATTATAATAAGACACCTGTTAAGTCTATAGTTACTCCAGTGGCACACTCCAGACTCCATCGACATCACTCCTGGCAGGGAGCCTCATAGCTTCTCTGTCCCCGGTGCTCTTTTTTTGGGTGTTGTTTATTCCCAAATCCAACGTACTGGTGATTATCTTCACTGGTAAAAATCATGACTGTCTGCAAGCCAACCCCACTGTAGCATGCCCTCAGTCTGCTTTTAAGGAAGTCAGTCATTTGCTCTAAAAACAACAACAACAAAAGATTTAAGAATAAAATACTCAATGTTATCTTTTTGTAATTGATATATTTTTCAGATAATAATGTATATAGTGTAAATTTTGAGTTATGAAAAGCAGTTAACAACAAGGAATTGAACAAATGTTGCAATTCAAGTAATACAGGCGATGCTGTAAGTCTACAGACTGTGGTTGGTCATACTGTTACATCATTCCTGCATTGCAATTCATAACATCATGTTTATTGTATAGTGTATATACTTACGTGAATGAAAGCTTTAAATGTTAATATTTATTGAATTTTTAAGTGGTATGGAGAACAAAGTAAAACATGTTTTAAAGAACTGAGATTCTCTTTTTCCTCCATTTGGCCTCCATTGTGTCAACAAATATTTTTTCACAGAAAAAGAGGCACATTCAAACACTTTATTGATGTTGTCCTTCAGTTAGTTGTGTGTCAAAAGACAAATGATGACTCCTAATAAGGAAATCTTGAGGTTTTGAATGGCTCACTGACATTAATTCCTATAAAGCAGCTGCCTTTGGCACTGGGCTGCTGACAGAGGCTGGTGTCTGCCAGCTCTGGAGCTGAACTCCAAGCAGCGTTCATGCTCTTGGAGCAAAAGGCAGCATTCTCCTGGGCAGACTGGCTCTTACCGAGCCTCCATCTCCATCTCCCAGTCTTCCCCTGTGAGTAACGACTGCTGCAGTCTGGCTGTCAGGCAGACTCAGCCCAGGGTGGTGCCTGCTGTGAGACGTCTGCGGAGGTGTCTGGTGAAATCCAGCTGTGCTCGGGGCAAAGCTTGATTGACAATGGACTTTGGCAGCCAGCCCTGTGAACAACAAAAGATCATTGTCAGATCCCTGAATTGTATTTTCAGTCAGTGAGAGTACTAGTAGTATGCTTTAATCACACAGCAGGCAACTACAGATGACAATGAAAACAAAAATGGTTTCACAAAATAATATCAACTGAAGCTCGACTTGACATCCTCTCAGGTAGTACTGCATACAAAGTTGGAGGAGGTGTACAGGTATCCTGATGTCTAGTGCTTGGAGTGCCTCAAGTTCCAAACTGCTGTGTCCTGCATTTATTATAATGCAATTTACTCTTTTCAAACTCCACACCTCCAGTTTTCTGTTTAAAATCCAAAGTCTCAAGCAGAGGCACCCCTATTGCCATCATCATTTTACCTTTACATGGAACTTATTTTTTTATTATTATTTACTAAAATGTTGGTGCATCATTTGTTTGCCAAATTACAAGACAAGCTTGGACAGATTCAAAAAAAAGATCTAATTTTATAAGCATGTTTGATCATTAGTTATGACTGTTTTCTTGATTTTTTTTGAATGGAGTTCTGCTTCATGACCTGCCAGCATGCCTCTGGCAATGCATTATGGGCAGTATTTTCCAAGTAAGCCTTAACGCTGATTAATCACTTTGACGAGCTAATTTTGACAGCCCTAACGTTACATCATGAATAATTTCTATTTCAGTCTCTGATCTGTGAAATCCACTGGAAAGTTAACTGAGCACATTTACTTACTGTGTTGCTTTTTTCTCTCTGTGATTGTTTTTTTTAATTTCAGTATTTTAAATTATAATTTTAGCGTACAAAATTGAAATGTAGTTATTAACATCGTACTTCGCACAGTAAATCGTCTTGACAGACCTCTTTTAGTAGAGAAGAAGAAGAAGAAGGTGAGTCTGCAGCCGGAAGCTCACCGGAAGCGACGCCCCGCCCTCTGAAGAACCGGAAATGAAAAGTGTTTACGATGTCAGGTGTGTGGGAAGTAGATTCAACGCCGCTGGACCGACACGAACAGTTTGTAAAGAGTATAACAGCGCAATGTGATACATGTTTATGTCGCTATGGGTTGAAGTTAACATAGCATAGCTACGGCATTGTTGAATAACGTCGCTTGCATCAGTTAAGCAGCAGTTTAACCACCTGAGAGAAGCTAACGTGCTAAAAAAGCTTAGCTATGACTTCTGAAGTCCTTCACACAGGTGAGTTCAACAAGTAAGTCACTGTGACGTGGGTCTCTCGATGTTTCTGAAGTATGAGGGCACTTCTGTAGTTCCTCTCAAACAACATAACCTTTTTAAATAGACCCCTGTATGTTTGTTATTGGATTTTTATGCAGTGGACGACAAGAACGTCAATAACAATGAAGAGGTGTGTGACAGAACTGCAGCTGTCAGGTGATTAAATTCATGTAATATTGCTGTTTTGTTTGATTGTCCGAGTTCTGCCTTTGTGGTTATTTATTAAGTTAGATTAAACCATTAAATCAGTGGTTTCTGATCCCATACAAAACACTGTAGTTGGGAACGTTCCCCTCTAAACTTCTCAGACGGTGCAATTAGAACAACTGTTCGAGGCCCAGAGATAGAAAAAAATAACAAAAGATAAAAATGTTTGGAGCAAAACAACAGCCACAGCTTTTATTCTGATCCAGTAATCATCTCAGCTTTATCTTATGACACGAGGCCTCACTGTGATCATTTTCCCCAAAACAAGGACTTTTTTACTTTTGATACTAGTACATTTTGAACTGTATATGTACTGATACTTTTACTAAAGTCAATGATCTTTGTAGTCTTTCCAACACTGGAATCCAGTCTAGCTCATGTACATCTATCTTTGCAAATGCAGCAGTTTATCTACTGCAAACCATCAGCTAGTTGTTCCTCCCTTGCAATGCTGCTGTTGATTAATAGTGATGTTTGCACCGCTCCTCGTTGTAATTGTGTATAATGTTTCCTCAGCCACCTGTTATCTCATAATTGTGTGTCCTATGTGTCACCTTGATTTGTGGCTGCTGTGATCTGTGCTGTAACTGTTAATCCTGGGAGATCATGAACTATGGAGAGAATTTAAAAGCGCAGATCCTCAAATGAAATTCAAGGTTTGGAGGCATTTCTTCAACAATAACGTCATGATTTTTGTCTCTGACTTAAACCTGGTATCGTCTTAGAATAGTGCTTTGTTTTCAGAAAATGGCCAATCTCAGAACTGCTCAGATAAAAGCTTTAGCTTAAACTTTCAAATTAATATTGCTTGTGTGTCTGTGAAATAGTGTGTGTATTGCAATAAATGGATATTGCCCATAATTAAGTCCATTATCCTTGACCAAAAAAGTCTGTCTATCTATCTATCTATTTATCTATCTATCTGACTTTACCTTTACGTCCATATTAAGAAGCCATGTCATGCGACTTTTTCCCTTATCCTCGTCCAGAGCCTGAATGATGATGCAGGTTGGTCCATCCTCGGCTCTGTAAGCATGCAAACAAAGTGAAATAACTCATTAAAATGCGTAAAAAAACATGATTTATTTTTAAGATGATGTGCTTGTCCATTATATACACTGTGTTTTAAAACTAAAAGAAAGTAACTTTACGCAAGTACTGTTCTTCAGTCCAATTTTGAGGCGCTTGTACGTTATACTTATACTTTTCTTGTACTTTACATGTATATAAAATGTCTCTTTGTTATATTTTGCTCTATTCCTCTATCCTCACATTCTGTCAAATCCTCTGACATCTGTTGGAGAGATAAAACATTTTTATCTCACAAATGAGATATGACTGCAGACATTTAAGGCCACTGATATTAACAAGTGCTGAGCTCATTACCACACGCTGTCAGAACAAATGAAAATATGAGAGCAAATCAAAAAATTTCACTGAATTTACTTATGCAGGGTTGAAGATGTTTTTTTCACTTTGTTCTGACACCCAGACGCTGTGTGTCATGAGAGAAGCTGTTGAAAACACTTAATGATGAATATCTAGTTGAGACAAAGTTGTGCCTTGTCTGCACGTGATCCTGCCGTACCTCACAAAGCCTGCTTGAGGTGGGAAGGACTCCAGCTGAATCGCTGCTCCTCCCAGATACAAGCTTGACTTTTGTTTGCAACTGTGTCTGACACTCAGGAAATCCCTTTGGCCGATCAGATTTCCGGCTGTCTCGGCTGAAACCTCGTGAGTGACGATTGTTTCAGGTCCGACATGCTTCAGAACCTGCAGGAGACACAAATATCATATTTAGTTTGTGAAACACTTTGCATCTTTTTTTTTTATAAGCTATCCTTTCAGCAGCTCACTTTGATTTGCTGTATACTTGGGTTCCACTTGTGCATCTCCTCCACTCTGACAAACAGGAGGTCGTAGAGCTCGTCCACGCTGGCCTCCAGGACCGCCTCCAGCCTGAAGATCTTCCCAGTCCCTGGCATCACTTTGCTGCAAATCACATCCCCCTCGCTCTTAAGAGAAGCAACAGACAAGCAGATGTATATAATTTGCACACAGTGGTAACTCAAGTCACTTAATCACTCACGTCAGGATTAACAGGATTGCACTTGAATCAATCAGACGTTACCTCCTTGATCTCGACCTTCCATCCTTGTTTGTCTTCCAGCATACAGAGAGCCTTCCTCATTGCTTCTTGACCTTGTTGCACAAAGAGCAGCTGATCGTCTTTCAAAGGCACAGGATGTTTAACTTCAGGTTTGGGCTCTGCAAAACATTTTTTTTCTTAATAGCCTTTCAGCAACTCTGAAAGAATGCAGTAAAATTAAAGCATATTTTACTACTCATACCATTATATTTTAATCCAGCGTGTTTTCTCATGTGATGTTGAACCTGTGTCCACCTTTGCAGGTGTGTGAGCTCCTGGCCTATCACTGCCACAGCTGTGCGTTGAAGCCCTGCATTATTGTTAAGAAACACAAAAGGGTGACGATAGCTCAGCAGTCTTCTCAAGAATAAAGCTTTTGCACGAGAGACATATTATTTTGTGGTGTTTACCTGCCAGACTCCTCAGATGTGGGTAGGAGATTCCGCAGCAGAGCTTAACAACAGCAGGCAGCATGTTGTCTGTCTTTGGCAGTGATAGCAAAGTACTCGAGTGTGTGTCTGGTTTTTATATGGTCTGTGAAGGACACTTTGCAGAGATAAGCAGGGAAGAAGATAGGAACTATTCTGAATCCCTTTTTACGAAGGCCACGCTTGACAGGAGTTTTATTGAATAGAAAATGCATTAGACTCAAGGCAGAGAGGAAGAGCTATGACTATCTTGTGTTTGTGGTGCATCTTAAAACCTAAAAGTGCGACCAGCATAACTGCATAACAAATTCTGACATAGGGACTGTATTGAGGGAATGTACTTGTTGTCACAGCAGGGCCACAAACATCACATCTTTACACTCCTCCCCTCAGGCAGGATATACCGAACAAGTCAATCATAAACCACGAGACTGAAAACAGCTTTAAACTCCTAAACACATCCTGATCACTCCATTTCCCCTCACTATAATAGCCACTGCTGCTAAATGTTTATGATTGATTGATGATTGGTTTCTGGAAATGTGCACCATGGACTGTATTTGAAATTACCAGAGAAAGTGCTTTACAGTTTTCCTCTCATTCATTCTGCTCATGTAACTCGTGGACTCCAATCAAACTGTAAACTGTGAAGGTTCAGAGCAAATTTTAGTGTGCCGTTGTTAAAATGACAATGAGAAAATTTGCTCTGGGCAGTGCTTGGTTTTGGGCTTGACTGTTCAACATGATGGCTGGGTCACATGCTTTCTATTTTCACAGCTTAACTGTACATTAATATATGTTTCTGAAAACATTTGAGGTGTTTTCTTTTTTGTCACTCTCAGGATATTACTACAGCTTTATAATTTGTTTTTGTTTAACTTTTACTTTTTTTTTACCAGCTGCAACATTGTGATTATGCATCATCTCATTCATGGTTACTTTAATTCCAAATGTTTTTTGATGTCATCCAAACATTAATAGATCAGATATTGTAATGAAAAGGGTGCGTGTTTTACAGAGGAATCCAAATTAACAAGCCAACATTTCTGTGGTGGCATCTGCACATTCAAACAAATATGTTGCTTTTAATTAATTTTTGCTATGTGAAAAAAAATGTTTCATTAATTTCCACTCACAGAAGCATATATTTTGAATGTGATTGAGGCTGATTCTGGGTATTTCATGTGTTGTGTGCTGCTCCAGAGTACCACTCATACACTAGCCAGAAGGTGAATTGCAGTGAGAGGGTGAAGGATAAAAGAAAGACAGTACCAATAGCTTGAAGGTGATAAGTTATGTACAAATTATTCATTTTAGAGCAGCACTAATTCCTCCATGACACCTATCCGGCCCCAGGTTCAGAAACAACCTACTTAACAGAGGAAATTATTATCATCAAACCCATTAAATGCCAAAAATATACAGGTTATATTTAGTTGGCTGATGTGCTTGAGTTGACACTTTTTCTCCAAGCCCATCACACTAATTGGCAGAAACTACTACAAGATGATTGCCAGGTTGGAGGTCACCCATAGAGCCATGAAAAGTGTCCCTGAAGGACAGCAGTAATTTATGCTGCCTTTAAGGACGACTTTCACACTTGTGGATCACGCTTTCACGCTAACTGTGGATCAGAAGATGCTAACATACTAACATTTGCACTGCTATGAAACAGTCTAATCAAATGCAGGAATCATTGTTTTGAGAATGGGGTGGAAATGAACAGATGGAATAGTTTTCCATATTAACCACCCTTGGAACACACAGTCTAAATGGTAATTATGGGGCTTACATGAATACATGAAAAAAAAAACGTACTGGAGCTGATGAGCACAGGAAATTGCTGCACACCAATTAGGACACATAGTAATCTGATGTCAGAGAGGTTGGAGACTGACACCATAAATGACATGCAGGGTAAATTGCACCAATGGCACACTTACCTGCATATATTTCACACAGTGGAAATACGAAGGTGATGAGGGGCAGAGGTTAATCCTCCAACATCGCTTGTTCTGATAGTTTCACCTCTAGAACCCAAGGATTCAGTGTCAACATCCTTTATGCTTTATCCCCCGAGGCCAACCACAAATGTTAGCTCAGTGGAGCATTAGTGTGCTGTAATACTAGTAATAATACTGTAATAATGACCCTGGACACATTAAGTTTTTTGAAATAAGTAATAAATTCATGTGCACTGTTGCATCGATTGTTTGTCCTGTGCAATAAAAAAATATACTGGTTTATCATTTAATTTTATTTATTGCTTAAAAATTCTTCTGACCATGGTCGTCACTTGTTGCTCCACCCACTGGACACTTTTTGATTAAATTTAATTGAGAACTACTCGACTAAGATATGTGTAAAGAACGTTATATTTGTAAACACAATACCAGTTATGATTTTGTTCATCAAATTTTTATGGTAGCTTCTATTTGCCATGTTTTCATCCAGCTGAATCCTTCCTACTGTCAGCAACAGCTCCACCCTCTCACTGTGGAAGTGCTCCACCTCTTTCTCCTCGTATGATATGAAGTGCAGTCTGTGTGAAATATTTGGTAGAGGGCCCAGTGCCGCCCTCTCTTCTCAATGCTGCCCCACAGAAGCATTGCTGATAGAGCGCCAGCAAACTGCTGCCTCTTATCGCCTGGAGCCAACAGGTGTCCTTGTGAGAAGGATTCATGACGTCAATGCTGAACTTGACCTGCTGACCAGGCCAGCTGACCTCAAACTACGAGCACGTCGCCATGGAAGAGGCGAACTATAGCAAGGACTTTTTCACGAAAAGCCAATGCTATGCTCAGCCTGAACATATTAATCATTCATCTTCATGGGCCATCATTACTTTTGAACACAATATGCTCATAATATGTATACTCTGTGTCATAGCTATCTGGTTTTAATACGATTTTATATATCAGCATTTCCACCATGTGTGACTGAAAATGTACTTGCAGTGAGTGTAATGCAATATTTTCTTTGCAGGCTTTCTCTTAATGAAGTAAGCAGTGAGCCTCCTGCTGCTTTTATGGTAAGGTCACCTTCCTTTTTGGCATGAGAATCGTATGTTAGATTTGTCTTTATTGGGACTTCCCTATTGTCCCTATTGGGGGGATGATGTGTTGCTCAGGCTTAATTTTTGAAGTGGTAGTGGTACATTTTCTTTTTTGGCAGCAATAACACAATTATTTCAGTTAGAGAATATCTGGACTCAATTTCTGGATTATCACCAGTTGCACATTTGTTCATTATAAAGGAATTGTTGCCTGTGTGATGACAATGAAGGGTACATATTCACAGAAGGCTTTTGTCGGGCCGTGGACCAGACTGAAAGAAAACACTGCTGCGACAAAACGGCCATGTTGTTTGTAATTGTTTTTCATCTGCTGTCATTTTCTGTATCATTTTGGTTGTTTTATCTGCGATTGTGATACTTTGCCATGCCAAACCATGCCATTCACAATATTATATGTAATGAGGCGTTGCTCATCCATTAAACCTTTTATCCACAGCAAGAAATAATAGGGCCTACATCCTACAGAGTGATGATGTGGCTTCCCCTGTATACTTACAGTCATAAGTATACCTTGGTCAATCCATTCTTTTCAAGGGGAAGAAGTAAATCTGGTCTGCTGGGGATTTATGTGCAGTTGGCAGTGGAGTTTTGCTACACTGCCACTGTTGGTATCTGAAGTGCCATATGTCTCTAAATACAGTATATTGCAATTTAAGAATAACCGTAATGAAACAATGTGACTGTTTTTTTTGTCTTGTTTTGTTTTGCTGGCTGGTTGCCTCCCCAGTGTTGCCCGTTCAACCATGTTGCCTGTCCAAATTCAACAAAAACATTTCTGAATCCCCAGCAGTTCAAATGTTACAGACAGAGAGATTCCTGACTTTGTAGTAGGATGAAACCCTGTCGTATGTCTATCATGCATTGTCAAAACAAGCCTGACAATCAATCCATCCATGGTGGCACAGAAGGAAAAAAAAAATCCTAAAAAGTCCTGAAATCTCAATATTTTTTGCACACGTCAATGCATCTATCAACATTCAAGTTTTATTTCCGTGCTAACAAGACTTACACTTTCTTTCATAGTTTCAAATCATTATTCTCCATAATGATACAAGTTATACAGTTATGTTTTATGTTAAGTAACAAAGTGAATATGCTGAAGAAAACCTGCAAGGAACCACTAAACCAAAGAACCAGTCTATTATTATAATAGGGAAACCATAATGCACTCATCACTATTGAAGTCAGGGATCTCTATACACTCTGATGTGGATGTTCTTGAAGATTATTCTCATCTCCTATGTGGATCTCAAGGACCTCTGCATCTCCGATCCTCTCTGCAAAAGAATACTCAAGTCTTAAGCCGGAAATTGCAGTTCTTTTATATATATATATATATATATATATATATATATATATATATATATATATATATATATATATATATATATATATATATATATATATATATATATATATATATATATATATATATATATATATATATATATATATATATATATATATATATATATATATATACTGTACCTTCATATACAGATAGCAGTAAAAAAAAATGATATACAATACAGAAAACTACAGTATGTTGAGAGACTGAGTAATGAAATTTCCTTTCCTCTAGATTATCTGTTAAATTGCATCTTGAGACTACAGCCTTTTGTAAAAAAAAAAAAAAAAAGAAAAGAAAGAAAGAAAAACACATCCAATCATGAAGGACAAGCCATAGGAAATGCATAATAAAAATAAAACATTTCAAAAGAGGTCTTGAATGACATTGAAGACCTGCTTTCAAAAAGGCTTCTGCTTCTGCTGAAAAGAGTACTAATTGTCATTTAATCCAAGGATGTAGTAAAATGTGAGGGTTAGGGAAACAATAATAAAAAAGAAATTCAAAGACATGAAGAATGAGAAAAGTAGTGCACCATTAACTTACCTGGTTTGTCATCAGTGCTGTTCTTTTTGTGTGAGCTGTGGATGTAAATAATTATGTCTTTAAACATGCCGATTTTAAAGCATTTAAGGACATGAGTGCAGATAGAAAGATCATCCTGACCTCGTTCTCTGTGGTTTTCTCCAGGACCGATCGAACGATGGGCCACACACCGACGGAGGAGCACCAGGATGAAGGAGCTGGTGGAAGTTCTGCTGATGATGGCCCGAGAGGTCGACACCATCCAGAGCTTGTTTGATCATCCCCATCACCAGGTCCTTCTCTGTGGGTACATTACATAACACCAAGGAAAGAGTTTGATGATTACTGTTATCAGCAGAGCAATTATCCTCTCTGTCAGTGGTTAATGTAAATAATTGTATGAACTGATAAACCAAAATTAAATTGAATTACTAATCACATTTTTATAAACATTTCCCCCACTATGGCTTCATATCTGAGTGGAACATTTGCTCAGCTTGTGCAGATTGAAATAATCATTTCCAGGCAGGGAGGGTAAAGCATTCTGCATTGTGGGAGGTGTAGTTTATAGGGATATACATCAGATTATCTCAACATCTGCTGCTTTAATTTTGTTTTTTTAAACAAAGAAAAGTCTCTTATGACTCTATATTTTATTTAGAGAATTATAACACTGTGTACTGTCTAAAAATTACTGATATTAACAAAATGGGTTGTACCTAAAATATTTTTACAGCATGTGTGATTGGTACAATAGCATGACGCACTGCATAAAGTAAGCTCACTGTATGTGGAAGGAAGAAGCATTTTTACCTCGTTGGCCTGCAAGCAGGAGCCACTGCTGGACCGCAGACAGGGAATCTGTCTGCAGGATCTGACAGAGGAGCTCAAACACCTGGCGAGAGAGCAGTGACTCTATCACACTCAATTAACATTCAAGCTATTATTGATTTTCTCAAGAGGCCTGGTGACAGAGCTGTGCTGGGGGCTGTTTTCCAACAACTCTGGGCAAAAGGTGTGAGCTCTGAAGAATTATTATCCATGATGGTGGAAATCTCCTTTTGATCTGCCGCTTACATTTTGGGGTAAATAGTATGTGACTGTCCCCCATTCCAAGCACAAACTACCACATTTTTCTCACTGTGGAAAAGAACATCACCAGAGGAGTATTTCACCATAAGCTCTTGATCTTGGAAGGGCTGAGGACACATCTGACGCTGGGAATGGGACCTGCGTCGGTAACAGTTGGTGGATGGAGGAACAATTCTCCCCGTTTCAGCTGAATATTGGGTCTTTCGGCGGACAAATTCTTCCTCGTGTTGGACCTGAAATACATGGACAAATTCAATGCATAATCATCCCTGTATAAATTTATTTCTGAGCAGGATGAATGCAGGTAGTGCTTCTACTCTTTCACTTTGTTATTGTCAGGTACTGGATTCTATGGAAAGCAAAACCTATGCATTTGAATGCAAATGTGACAGGTGGCAATGGCAATGTGTCCAGTGCCAACTGTGGATCACAGTAGTTCTAAATACCTCTTTTCTGTCCTTTTGTACTTGAGAAGACAAAATGACTCTTGCTGCGAGGTCTTTAAGTTCATCCCTCCAGGCCTCTGAAAATTGTGCTGTGAAATAAGTTGGAAAAGTTACTCCCATGATTCTGAAGCTTAATTGCAGAGCTTTCCGAGAAAGTTTAGGCGTGAAACATACCCGATTTGTTTTTCTTATTACTGACTCCGTAAAGATTCTGAATTAGCGGAAAAGCAGAAGATGGATCACTTGCTTTCCTGAGAACATGACTCTTGAGAAGTGGATGGGGAAATAATGATGAGGTCACAAACCAGTCATCCCTCACCATGCAAACAGGCCTGCCGTTGAGTCCTGTGGGAAAGAGAGAAGCACATTATCCACAGTTCATACACATACACAAATATGTTTGAAGTCTGAAGAAGTGTTTCCAAGCAGAGGAAATGCCCTGAGGAAATAAAGTCGGAATATTTCCTGCTGAGACTAAAGGTGACTTCACCAGACCCTCAGGGATGAAAACTACGTCTCTGCCAATAATGCAGTCATCTCTTTCATGTACCATAGTTCATATTCCAGATGGTCATACATATTCTCATGTATTATTTCATACACAAGTAACTTGAAATACCAGACAGTGATGCTTCCATAGCAACACGAGAGCCTTTTTATTTAGACAATTTAGCACTGACACACACACATGTCAGTTTTCTGATTGAAAAGTAGGAAGTACAACTAGCAGTAAATCAACACCGGTAATATGTTATTATCACCTTAACATGTGTGTATTAACTCTTTGAGTGCCACTGATGGATTTATACATCATTTAAAATCCAACACTTGAGCGTCATTGACGTATAAGGTAAGATAAGATGAAACTTTATTCATCCGTATGGAAATTTTTCTACAACAGTTGCTATATACAGTATGAAAAAGTAAGGAAGATTTAAGCTTGTTTCAAAACATATGTACAGTGCAGAACAATGCAAAAATGCAGTACTGGTGCAAAAAACAAAAATCCAAACAACACAACACATACAAAATCCACAAAATTAAAGAGCATAGACATGCGCACATAAGCTGCCAAGAAGTTTAAAAAAAAAAGAAAAGAAAAAAAAACAGGCTGGCACTCAATAAGTTAAGGTGATAATAACATATTACCACATTTCCGAAGAGAACTCCTAGGAGAATTATCTGCCTCTTTAGCTGCTAAGTCTTTTTTTTTTTTCTCCACAACTAGTTACCAACAGAGTCTGTTTGCATTTGGTGTTGGACATGTACTGTACAGCTGGCTTATTATCATTTTTAGGCTGTTAGGCTGCAGAGATGATGATACTTGCCTGGTGGACATTCCACCTCTTTGGTTTGATTGCCATAAAATCTTGCACATACATTCCTGGCATTCATTCATTCATTCATCCATTCACATTCATTCATCTCACTGACTTTGGTAATCCGCTAACTGGTTTTTGTCTTGTGCTACCAGTGAATTTCCGGTGCTGAATGTGCACAGCTGTTCAGCTTTGACTTTTCCACTACTGTCAGACATTTTTTGTGACGATGGATTGCCATGAAATTTTAAACAGCTGTTTGTAGTTTAGATTAATTTAATGACTTGGATCCACTGATGTCAAAATGCTATGTAGAGCTGAAGACGACCTGCAGGTGAGTCAGGTGAAAATTCTGTCACTGCCTGGTGGGAATCACTGCATTCTTTCTAACAGCCAGCAGGGGGTTGACCTCTCTGGCCTGATTGTATGGAAGTCTATGAGAATATGACCCTATTTCTCACTTGATTTATTACCTCAGTCAACATTGTCAACAGGAGCTTATGGTCTAGTTTCTAGTTTTCTTTAAGAGAGCATGGGATTCATTCAGTAGATTATGATCCCATTAACATAAAGTAGACAATAAAGCAGACTATATTTAGTGTTTCGCTGTCCGATGTAGCTCTACCCTGTTGTGTCACTTTGGATAGAAAAACCAAGATGGCGAGTGCCAAAATGCTGAGCTCAAGGCTTCAGATCCATAGCCCACAAAACAATGGATAATGTCTCCTGATTCCATCTATGTCTTTTATAGTCCATGGTCCTTGCAAGTGAGTACATGGATCAGTGCAGCTTATTGAAACCAAGATCACTTTTCACCATGTAAGCAGTGGGGCAGTAATACATAATGTTCACACGCCAATAAAATCCTTCACACATCCAGTTTTGTTAACTTAGGTTGGACCCAGGGTGATTTTCTTACTGTTTCTTTAGCGGCTCCTTATTTCATGGTTCAGAACAACCACAGATGTCTGGAAATCATAGATGAATGAAAGTAATTTCCTGTAATTATCCTAATACATGGCAAGACATGATTCAGTTACTGCACACAAAATTCTTCTGGGGCATGCTCACCTTGAATATGTCTCACCCTGTGCGGATGAGGGTTGTGCCGAGAAAAAAATGAGTGATGACTCAATGCACCAAATCGTGGGCTGCTTTTTGGCAGCATCTTGTTGATATCAGGGGTGAATGGCACCTGATTAGATTGACTGCGGCTCCTCCCTCCTGTCGTCCCACGGGAGTCTGGACTTGACATATCTTGCACTGAGAACTGGGTGTTTCGCTTAAATCTGAAGGAGTTAAAAAAAAAAACAAAAAAAAACTCAATAAGTAATTAAGTAAAGACCTGTGGTGAAGTTGATGTGGAAGGAAATATTGACGGTGGGACCAAACAAACAAACTAAAACAGAGCAAGCAGAGAGCGCTTAAATTTCATTTCCACTAAAGAGAACTTTTCATAATCGACAATTTTGCCTGTATTTAGTGTGCTTTCAAGAATAACTATTCCTAGAAGAAAATAATTCTGAAGAACCACTTTACCTCTGTAAATATCCTCCAGCTCCTAACCGTTGGTATGTTGGTACATGCACTGTGTTGCCTTTGTTGCTAAGAAACAAAGACACAATGGCATCCATGCACTGTGCACAATGAGTGACTTGCACTCCATTTCTCTCAGAATAGAGCAAAGCAGCCAGAATTTAAAATGGCAAACTGTAAAATGTCGAATTTCTAGTTGAGTGAAAACAATGGTACTGTGAGCTGAACATTTTTTGCACACAAGCAACAAAAAGAAGTATGAAATACTACAGCAAATCTGTGTGCTCCAAGTGTTCAGAATTGTGTCCCTATTTCATTTTTTGAGGATATATTCAATGGAGAAACACTGTGATGCAGCAAACGCCGTGCGATGGTGGAGTGCAGGGCAGTGCACTGGTACTCCGGCTCGAAAGACATGCATGGATGCATGGGGAAGGTCAACTGGCTAATCTAAGACCATAGGTGTGAATGATTGTCTGTCTCTGTGCCCTGTGATAAATTGGTCACTGTGTCCCCTAAAAAAAAAAAAAAATATATATATATATATATATATATATATATATATATATATATGTATATATGTATACATATATAAATAAATATATATATGTATACATATATATATATAAATAAATATATATATAAATATATATGTATATATAAATATATATGTGTGTGTGTGTGTGTGTGTGTGTGTGTGTGTGTATATATATATATATGTATCACGATTAGAGAGAAAAAGTGGAGAATGGAACAAGTTTAAAAAAAATTATTTTTTTTTCATGATGAAACAGAGAGTCTCTTCTTTCGTTTGGGCTGTTCAGTGTTTTCAGAGACAAAGTACAAATATTCTGTGGGTGTTGAAATGACTTAAAATGGGCAAAAACGCTGGCATAAGGCACTTTCTCTTTTATAAAATGGCTGGCACTCAAAGAGTTCATATATGAAATAGAAAAAAAGCTAAAAAAAAAAGATAATATTTAGGCCTACATTAAATATATTGATTACTATAGCTATGCATGAGGGCGGCACGGTGGTGTAGTGGTTAGCACTGTCGCCTCACAGCAAGAAGGTACTGGGTTTGATTCCCGACGCGGGGCCTTTCTGTGTGAAGTTTGCCTGTTCTCCCCGTGTCTGCGTGGGTTCTCTCTGGGTACTCTGGCTTCCTCCCACCATCCATTAACACGCATAGGGATTAGGTTAATTGGCTAGTTTAAATTGCTGTGAATGTGTCTGTCTCTATGTGTCCTGTGATGAACTGGCGACTTGTGTGACTGGTGACTGTGAGGATAAGCGGTAGAAAATGGATGGATAGATCTACCCATATGGAAAAGAAACAGAAAAAAACTTATGACTAACTTATATGATTTACTCTTGAAAGTGGCCACTTTTGCATTCTTTTCAACCAAGATAATAAAAAGAAGGATAAGGATATTGTATGTATCATACACTATTCTGATAGATACCCAAATCATACAAGTGTCATTTTGTTTAAATTTACTAAGGATCTTATATCTGGATTCACTGTTGTATGCTTTAGAAGATTTATATATATACTGTATCTTTTCCGCATGGGTATGCATGAAAAGAAATGTCAACAGGTGGAGGGATGACTCCTGTTTCTAAGTCAGAAACTATGAGAAAAAATAATTTAGATGAGCCAGAGTAAATGAAGCACCAGAAAACAAATCCTATTTGCCTTTCACAGCCTCTGCAGACAAGCTGCACATACATACAGTATATGTATTTAATGTCAAAGCGCAGCAGGTGGGTACACCCACCACATTACCATTATAAGCCAATGTGAGCCTCAGCATGGCAACACCACAGATAGGTGTACTTCACTACATCACCTGAAATAACTCTTTTTATTCTTGTAATATATCTTCATTTCCCTTCAACATAATAATCCGCTGACCTCAAACTGTGCACATGCACCACAAACATGAGGGCCACGTTAAAGATGTGTTCTGTGATAACAGCGGGGTTTGTTGGTGGGAAGTCAATGAGGGATAATGTTCTTGTCTCTGCACTAGTGACTTGTACTATTTGGTTTACCTTCTTGCTAAACATTGATTTATTCAGTGCCAGTGCAGAGGACTGCATGCACTGTATGCAGGGGAAAGATAGTGTTGAAGTGTTGCACACTCGGCCCAATCCCAAACCGTCCCCTACACCCTACCCCTTCACCACTGAGTGGCACTTTACTTGAAGGGGGAGGGTATAAATAAGATGAGCCGGCATGAGACGCCCTCCTCACACCACCAGAAAACAGAAAGACGCCTCTTGTGCAGGAGGAGCTACATTATACCTCAAATCATTTTAAATTATTCCACAAGTCTTTCAACCCCAGCACCATGTGACATTTCCAATCAAACAAATGAAGCCAGAATTGTTCTGACATTTTTAGGAGCCAGGGCTGCAAAATCAAACCAAACGTCAGCATTTGAGTAAGATTTGATAGTTTTGTCTTTGTTATCTTTCCACAATTTTTGTTTTATTTTATGTCAGTGTGACAAAGGTGTGAGGGACATGCTGGACACACGTGGAACTTAAATTTGTATGTTGTTTCCGCCTTCATTTTTTGCCGTTGTACTTCCTGCTAAAGTGTCGTAAGTGTGCATTGATGCAGACTATTTAAGGGCTCAGCGGTCCCCTCGTCCTCCACCCTTAATATGGAGGAGCCTCTGCAAGACTGAGCAACTGGAGGATGAATGTGTAGGGGGCTGTTTGGGAATGGGCCATACTGTGGAGATGTGGTTGGCACACCCAGGTGACGTTCATTACTGCAGGTGAAAAGAAGTGGCTCGTGACATTGTGTGTGAGCACTCACACCTGCCTGCAGGTCTGCACAGGCCAACAGTTCCAAGGAGAACAAGATAAGACGAAAACTTATTAACGTTATTTTTTTTAAGAAGGGCCTTGAAGCAGTAGCAGCACATTCTATGGATAATACACCGCAGATACAGAGGTTCCCTCAGGCTTTTCCCTGCTATACAAAGTACAAAACATTATTTCCCTCAGACTTGGCTGAAGGGGATTTACTGTAATATCAGAGAGTGTTTGTTGGGAGCAAATAACCTTTACAATGGGCAGGAGAGCACTTTTGGTGGAATGACCAGGAGGCCCATTTAGTGGTACCCAAGAGAGTTCAACAGTGTTTACTTCTTCCTTTTCTTATATGAATCTAGAAATGCAAAACTTAATAACTTAATCAACTTAAAATATAGTCTGTATTTCGCATATACTCCCCTGGGTCGGAGATATAGTAGACTTGTTTGGATTTTTTTATTTCTTCAAATTGAATTGTTGAGGTGTATTAAGCAGAGCTTTTACTTTTATGAAATTGATATAACTTGTATGTGTGTGCATGTGTAGATCACTGTCTGACACAGTAGATCACAAAAGCTAGCTCAAAGTTAGGTTCTCACAGATTATAAACATGAGTAAGTTAATTCATATCACAGTTCAGAATTTCGCTGCAGAGTGCCTCACTATGACACTTCACTGCTATATTGTGTATACTGTACAAAATCTGCAAATCACCTGAATAAACTTGCTTTTATTTCTACATTTTTAAGTAACTTTGGCAACACGATTTTTTCTTGTATGACCTTTGAGTTACAGCTATTAAGTGGCATGTACACTCACTGGCCTTGCTTGTTAACACTGTAGACATGTAGACAACGTGGTCAAGAAAACTTGCTGAAGTTCAAACTGAGCATCAGAACGGGGAACAGTTGTGTGGACAAAAACGCCTTACTGATGTGAGAGTTAAGGCAGACTGAATTTATCAAGCAAGTTTGCTCTGAGGGCTGAGAACCAACACAGACACACTGAGACGTGCTGGCAGGCCAAACTCCATTCACAACATGAAGGAAACTAAAAAGGCAGTCATAATTAACAATCAAAAATGCTAATAAAATTAAATTAACAGTCTTTTCTGAATCTGTCCAAGCTTCTTCTGTAATTCGGCAAATAAATAATCCACCAAAGAGCATCATTAAAGTATTAATTTTTAATGGACAATAAGGAAAAGCGAAACAGACGTTCTGTTCATAAACACAGTGTTTATTAGAGCTAATGCGCTGTCACTCTAATTTTAGCAGCTTTAGCAGGTAAAAGTAATTTCCCAGGTTGGGATCAATAAAGTAATTCTATTCTAGTCTAATTCTATCTATCTATCTATCTATCTATCTAGTTCTTTTTTTAATCAGATGACAAATTAAACAGAGTTAACAAAACAAATATTTTTATTTTATTTTCTGATAAACAACACTATTTTATTTTGTATTTTGATGGTGTCCACTACTTCTATGAGAGAGGGAGAGAGACAGAGAGAGAGAGAGAGAGAGAGAGACAGAGAGAGAGAGAGAGAGAGAGAGAGAGATGCGTAAAAGAAAATCTCTCCGCTCTCCACCGTAACCTTTCTCATCTGTTTGCTTGCCTAGAGCGACTTGTTGTCGGTGTTGGACACTCGTGTCAGGATGGCAGCAGCTTCGACAGATTCAGGGTCCACCAAGATAACTCCTGAGGTGCTGCAGGAGATGCTCCAGTTCTACAACCTGAGCCGACAGGATTTTATCAACACTTACAACATCCAGCCGCTCGTCTACATCCCCGAGTTACCGTACAGCGCCAAGATCACCTTCGTGATCATATACATGCTCATTTTTGTCCTGGCTCTGGCTGGAAATAGTTTGGTCATCTACATAATTTTGAAGAAACGTGCAATACAGACGGCGACAGATATATTTATTTGCTCTCTGGCGGTCAGTGACCTGCTCATCACTTTCTTCTGCATCCCGTTCACTTTGCTGCAGAACATCTCGTCTGAGTGGGTTGGAGGTGAGCTTTAAATCTCTAAACTTACCTCTAAACAAACCCTGCATGTTATGCACTTCTTAACACCACATCACCATTACTTATATATTTATTATATGTATAAATAAATTATATTCCTGTCTAAAGACAGTTATTTAATGCCGTTGGAGATAATAAGGTTTGAGGAAATTTGAATGAAAATAAACTATGAAGCTCAATAGCTATTTTGTAACTGCAAATCAAAGTTTCTAAATGACTTAACATTGAAGTGAATTAACACACAGCATGACACACATACTGTAATCACTCCAAACAAGCAGAGCAAATTGCATTAATGAAATTGACCATCAGACTTAGATGTTGAGTTACAAAACTGAAAACATGCATTGATGAGAGCTGCATTTAACTCCCAACGTTGAAATGACACAGGCTGTTTTTTTATTTTTTTTTATCTTAACATCCACTACTTAGACTCTGCAACAACAAAATGAAGAAATTGTCACAGAAAAAGTCATAAGATCCCTTTGAGAAATGAAGCCAGCTGCAACAGGAGAAAATAAGATCCATTTCTCTAGCTTTTGCATTATTCAGCAAAAGGTTTGCAACAAATACTTGAAAAAGTGTCACAGAGTTTGTGATGCTCATGTCAAAAATGACAAACACTAAGTCAGAGGTGTTGATGCAGCTTTTTGATTCTCTAACTTACTTAAGATGCTATCACATTGCACTCTCATGCATTATTACTGTTGTAAATTACTGCATTTTGCGCTTTCTATCCTCGTGGGTCTATCTTTGTGCGTGTTAAAATGAAAAACGATAAAAAATTACTGAACATTTAGAGGCTTTTCTGTTTCTGTGTTCACCAGGTGGACATCTGATACCTGACTCTGTTACAGCCTTTGATCATTCATAACACTGTGACCATGTGTGATACACACAAGGGCACTCTACTAAAATGTAGCAGCATTCAGTGCCATAGTAATTGAAAGCCAGGTCAAAGCATGTGCTCCTATTAAAATGTGGTCACAATTAGTTCAGGGTGAATCAGAGAAGACTTAACATGGGTCTTACTACAGTGCTCATTTTCTCCTGGGTTTCAGCTCCAGCTCCAGCTGCAAACTAAAGAATAAAAAGCGTTCATCATTTGTTGTCATCTCAATGAAACCCCAAAGGAAGATTAAAAGTGCAAGGGGAAAGTTTTCCTTCAGTTCAAGTCTCTGATGATGTGAGCACTTATAGAAGTGCATATTTTCTGCTGTTCCTCAGTACCTCATTGTTTCACCTCTCTGTGTTTTTTTTTTTTTTTTTGCAGGGGTTCTAGTATGTAAGACGGTTCCCTTTGTACAGACCACAGCCATAGTGACAGGCATCCTCACAATGACCTGCATCGCCATTGAGAGGTACCAGGGCATTGTCTTCCCACTGCAAATGAGAAGGCAGTACTCGTCCAGAAGAGCATACAAAATGCTAGGTATTCTATGCTTGCACGTGTAGCTTATTATGCTTGGAGGGGTGGATGTCTTTGTACATCATGAATGATGTACTGATTTATACCAGAGGATTACTTAGTTACTTCGAGCCAGTTCACATGTGCTTACTTCACATATCCTTCTAGGTGTTATGCAGGCCAATCACTTTGTGTCTGTGATATCTAATTAAAGCTGGAAATGTACTTGTAAATACTGTAGATAAATGTGTAATGTATAATGGATGTCTTTTGTATGGCATGGTATGAACTGAAGCTCTGCAGCTTTCTGTCTGCTGTGTTTTTGAAAAGTTTTAATAACCTTCTGGAGTCTGGAGGCATTCATGCCATGTCTCAATGAAGCTATTAATTTGTTTACCATGAGATGATTTGGCCCTGATCTGTTGCCTCACGGTTTTATCGAACTTTTTAAGCCTTTAAGGTACAGCCTGACTGATATATCAACAATGGCAATACATAATGTTCAAAAAAGTGATGTAAATCTGAAATATCAAAAGTGAGAACAAAACCAACCTCCCCTTGCAACAAATGAATGAAAAGTGTTTTGTCATTTGGAACAGTAATTTATGTATTTATGTTCAGTAAGTAAAATTAAATGGTTAGTAAGTGCTGATACTTCAAGTGAATAATGACCAAAGCATTGAAATCAGGTCATGCTGTGTGCTTCATGCTCTCACAATGTGAGAGTTGAAAACAGGTAAATACGGAGGAAGCGCTCAGCATGACCGGCAGCTTGTTCGTTGCGTAAAAGAGCAATTTAATTGTACAGCTCCTTGACTTTCTGTTTGGGCGAAAGTCACAACTAGGTTTCTCCTTCTGTTTCATCCACAACTACTATGTATTGTCTGCAGTTTGTATCTGTTTGGAAATGTTTCTCCTGTCTGTGTCCTGCAGGGCTGGTATGGATTGCCTCAGTGATTGTGGGTTCACCAATGCTGTTTGTGCAGCAGCTGAAGGTAACTAATGCCTCTCAAAGGAACCTGTCACAAAATGCAGTCTGTCACATCAAAGAGAAAAATAATTTTCAGGAATGCTTAATTTTATCATGAATTCAGTTTGACATAAATGAGTCACTGTAGTACACATGCATACATAGTAAAACCTTGTTGGTTACTTGTGGCTTATGTCTCCGTAGTCCTGAATTGGCGCTGATATTGCTAGATTACTGTGAATTATTGCTTTGGATGGTCTCTTATTTCTCACTGGTGAAACAGTAATAGTGTTGGAGGTGTCAGCTGCTCTTCCCAGTACAGCAGGAGGTGCTCATAAATACCACCCTGTCAGATGATCATTTTTTCGGAACTAAAAGCTTTTCTCCCCTCCTCTCAAAGGTGAAGTATGACTTCTTGTATGATCACTCCCACGTGTGCTGTCAAGAGAGCTGGCACTCCGTGACTCACAGACAGGTGTACACCACCTTCATCATGGTGGCTCTTTTCCTGCTCCCTCTGGCAGCCATGCTTTTCCTCTACACACGTATTGGTATTGAGTTGTGGATCCGCAAGAGGGTGGGAGACTCCTCAGTGCTCAACACCATGAACCAGAGGGAGATCAGTAAGATTTCAAGGTAAGTTAGACAGCACAGTCCGTTGTCTTACTTTCTTATCTGTGCATTTTCATCACATAGAAGTATTTATTCTGAGCGTTTTGTGTCCTGGTAGTATGGATTCAAATCCTCCTAGTCTTTGACTTTGTGTTGCATTTCAGTGAACACAATTAGCTGTAGCTGAGGATGGGAAGCCAGTGAGGGGTCATCTTCGTATTGGTCAAGGCACCTGCACAAAAGAGAAGAGGAAAATGGCATTTGCTATTTAGTTAATTAGCTAGCATCCACAATGTTGCATTACTGCCACCTACTGGAGAGCACTGGTTCTGCTCTGCACCTATAATGCAAATGAATATTTGCATTATTTGCATTCATGTTTTGCAAGACTCATCACTTGACATTTGTGTGTAAATCCTTGCTTTGTAGAATCAATCATGGTGTTTCATCTCTTCGTTTCCTGCTGACCAGCATTTCCTGTTTTTCTACAGGAAAAAGAAGAGAGCTATTAAAATGATGATCACAATTGTTCTGCTATTCACCATTTGCTGGGCACCATTTCACACAGTCCACATGTTGTTTGAGTACTGTAAGTACAGCAAGAGTCCACATGAATTACAATGTGAATTATCACGTGCATATTGCCTATATTATTTATCAGTTTTACACTGATACACTGTGTGTATGTGACTGTTTCTCTAGATAACCTGGAAAAAAAATATGATGGAGTCACACTAAATATGATTATCGCCATTGTTCAGGCCATTGGGTTCTTCAACAGCTTTAACAATCCCATCGTATACGCCTTCATGAATGAGAACTTCAAGAAGAGTTGTGTCTCCACACTCTCCCACTGCTTACAAAAGCCTAACCTGCAAGGCGGTGCCACGGTGGCTCCCAAACTGAGCGTGCAATTCGTTAAACCCCAAAGCAGAGAAGCTTTCCTGGAATCGGATGAAGTCGATGGCTTGACGCAGCACCCAGCAGAGAAAGGTGCTTCACGTTCATCGCATGGAGAGAGCTCGATGGAAGCAATAGGAGAAAAAATCTCCACCATCCAAACAGAGCTTGCTGCAAACAGCTCCTCTCAAATCAAATGAGAAGTGGTTCAAAGTTCAGGTGTTCAGCTTTTGAACTTGGCCCTCCTATTTGCTGTCAATCAAAGCGCTGCAGGTGCTTCAGATGTCGGTGTTCAAAGACCACAATGTCTCCCTGTTGTGCCAGAAACAAGAGTGTTGTATTAATCTGGTTTGGGGAACGTCAGGAGAGAAATTAAGGAATATTATAAAGAGGCGGGAGATTGTCCTCAGAGAAATCAGCATCAGCGGTCTTGCGCTGAAGCACCAGTTTTTTCACCTGAATGGAGAAATCAAGCAGTGTCTCTGAAACCTTCAGGAAATTCAGCCCCTCTTAGTTAGAGTGATGACAATGACGATGATGATGATGATGATGATGATGTGTCAGTGGGAACTATGTTCAGTGCCATCCCCACCACTGTTACCACTGTGGTGTCAGACCATGCTCTGACCATTTCACTGCTAAATCTGTTCAAGTCAGCATGAAGCTCAGTTCAGTTCAAGCTGCAAAAACAATATATTCTTTATTGCTTTTGAAATATTTAGGAAACCAGAGATGGGCTCTTCACGCCTGAGGACGAAGCACCCTTAAGCACCAGGGGTCAACACTAGTTTGACTTTTAACTGCTAAACTGAGCAGCGGGATCAGTAGACAGGCCTGCAAACACAGCCCTTGTACAGTTTGCTTGATAGATGCTCCTGAAATACCAAACAGGACATAGACTCAGCTTTTGTCTTTAGAGCAAACCTGATGACTTGCACACACACATGCACACATAGACAAAATTAATTTCAGTGTCTGTGCTCAATGGTGCTATGGAATAATTTGTAATGCTGGTGTTTAAATGCAACGTTTTTTGTGTATTTTAACGTTCTGTAACAATATCTTTGGTAATAACAGCTTGGCTTGTATTCATAGCTTGCTCTATTTTTCATGCAGATGCATAAGAATAACAGTAGATTATCATACTGGCTTGCTCTGTCTCACATGCAATAATGAGATTTTGCAGAAAACAATCCTGTAATATAATATTAAATTATCCTATGAGTAAAATGACCAATTATAATGTGTTTCTTTGTTTTCAACATACATTCAAGATTAGCTTTTTAAATTTAGGGACTATTGTGAAAATATTTGAGTGTGGGTGGACCAAATGAGTGACTTTTTAATTGAGCAAGGCCCTGCCCAGAGTAAAAAATGTTATCTTTGTACCCTCCCCTTGGCTGAAAAAGAAAACTGCAGCGCGCCTCCCATATCTAAAAAAAAAAACTGAATTGGTACAATTATTTTAATTATGTGGTTGGCTGCCTCACTGCTGCCCAGTCAGCCTCCACTGTTAAAGGGACACTATGTAATTTTTTATAAGTATTTTATCCTCAAATCAACGTCTTCGTTCATAAATAGATCCTCATTGGTGTAAAGTAACATATGCCAACAATCTGACTTATCCTCCTGGGCGAAGAATCAGTTATCTGTCTTTACATAGAGCGGGTCGCTCATACGGAGGCTTCCATGTCTTTCCGGTCTATCAAAAACTACGAACTGCCGAGAGGGACATAAAGCACTACCTGTTAGTATCCATAGGACAAAATGCATTTCCGCATTTTGCGATTCGCTTTTCACAGAGAAGCAAGGTGGAGATGTCGGTTGTACTTACCTGGCACTAAACTAAAACCTGCACTGCACTTTTGGTCATAATACAAGACCATTCTTATGTTGTGCCGAATCCTCATCGCCAAAGAAGCATAAAAGGGCCATAAAATGACCGAAGCTCCGGGCCGGGGTTCTGCAGTGAGTGGTCGCCTGGAGCGCCCCATGCCTGACCACGGCCGGCCGGGACCCGCTGGGAAGTATTCCAGACCGGAGAAGGGCTATGGAGGTCCGAGGAAAAATGATCGGCACTCCGGGCAGAGGGCTGGGGGTCTGCGGTGATAGTGGCCACCCGGGAGTTGACCCATTCCGCTTCCTGTAGTTCCAACCATGTTGCAATGCATGCAAAGTCAAATTTAACCACTAGATGGGAGAAAAAATTCCATAGTGTGCGTTTAATTCCTGGTTAATAAATGAACCGCTTGTTGTTTTTTAGTGTTTACAGTTATCACTGACTCTCTTTGACTAACTAACTAACTTAGTTGACTGACTAACTCTTTGGATAGCGACGTCAGCAATGTCACGGATATGTGGCCACAAGGTATTTCAATTTACACACAGAAAATTGTGATTTTGCAAATTTCACAAATTATTAATAAGACATTTTAGCTAGTATTCACTTTGGAACTAGCCTAATTGTTACAATTTTTAAAAATCCAAAAACAGGCCCTGCTAAAAGGGCAGTTTGGGCATCAGAGAGCAAAAGAGCAGGGGCTAGAGCACCTGTAGCACCCCTTCTCTGCACCTGCTTGAATAAGGTCATATTACAACATGTTGAATATTGACATAAATCACAGTCGAGTATGTCTAAAAAAATGGAAAAGGTCATACTGTAAAATGTCAAGAAAACTCATCAGAAAGTCTTATTATAGTGTGTTGAATGAATTCAAATTCAGAGTATATTGATCAAAGTTGTCATATAATCGTATTACAGCATGTGGAAAATGTGTTAAAAAAGGTCAAAAGCCATCAAAATGACCCATTACAGAATGTGGAAGAATTCATAGTATATGTTGAAAAGTTAAAAAGTAGTAATAAGCTGAAATAAAGCCATTTTAGAGCATGCTAAAAATTAAAAGTATCATACTATAGCATGTTAAAAAGTTAAACAAAAAATTAAAAAAAAAGTTTTTTTTAAATGTCAAAAAGTCTTCGAAAACACTTATTATAGTGTGTTGAATGATATCATAGCACAATATTGTTGTAAAGTTGTAAAAAAAGTAATTTTATAGCACATTGAAAATGTCTCATGTCAAAAAGTCCAAAACAGATTTAAAAAAAAAAAAACGAGAGAAAGTTATCCCAACGACTTATCATATGTTAAATGATTTCCCAGAGCAATATGTTGATAAAATAATCCTTTATTGGTCCCACAGACAGTGAAATTTGCATCATTACAGCATCAAAGTGGATAGTGCAACACTACAAGGAGGGCCTATAAAAACTAAGAATAATAATTTCAGTAGAAAAACAACCAAGTAAAAAAACTAAGGCATCATGTATAAAATAAGTGAATAAATCAGTGGACAAAAATTGCTGAACACAGCAAATCGAGTGGTGTAATAAAGATAGCACAGTGAATGGTAAAATGGAAAGAAGTGAAATTATAAATTGATAGATGAGAAACATCATATACAGTATATGAGAATATTACACATTACATTATGTATATTATGAGAGAGCACTTTCTCAGCAAATAAGAATGAGTATTGATATTGCCCAAGACACATGTAAAAGAAAAAAATAAAAAAGCCATTCCAAATTGTCAAAAGATTGCATATTATAGCATGCCAAAAAAGCAATTATAATAATAATAATAATAATAATAATAATAATTTCACGCAAAATATGTTGAACTATCTTGTGAAAAAGCAATTTTATAGAATGTTGGAAATTGTCAAAAATGTCATACATCATTTTGACATGTCAAAAAATGAAACATTTTAAAATGTGCTAAAATGTCATGAGAAAGCCTTATTATAGTGTACTGAATAATGTCATGCCAAATATGAAAAATCTTGTGAAAAAGCAGTTTTATAGCATGATGAAAATTGTCAAAAAAAAGTCATACTATAATATGCCAAAAAAAGTCAAGAGATGAAAAATTTTAAAATGTGCTGAAACATTCTCAGACAGACTTGTTATAATGCACTAAATGATTTTATTCCAAATATGTTGAAATATCTTGTCAAAAAGCAATTTTATAGCATGTTGGAAATTGTCAAGAAATGACATACTATAGCATGTCAAAAAAGTCAAAAAATGAAAAAATTTTAAACGTGCTAAAAAGTCATTATAATGACTTATTATAGTGAACTGAATGATTCCATACCAAAACATGTTGAAATATGTTGTGAAAAAGCCATTTTATAGAAAACTATCACAAAATGTCATACTATAGCGTGCCAAAAAAGTCAAAAAATGAAAAAAATTAAATGTGCTAAAAAGTCATCAGAAAGACTGATTAGATGTGTGTTGATTGATTTTATGCCAAAATATGTTGAAATATCTTGTGAAAAGGCAATTTTATAGCATGATGAAAATTGTCAAAAATGTCATACTATAGCATGTCAAAAAAGTTAAAAAAAAAAGAAAAATTTTTAAATATGCTAAAAAGTCATCAGAAAGACTGATTAGATGTGTGTTGATTGATTTTATGCCAAAATATGTTGAAACATGTTGTGAAAAGGCAATTTTATAGCATGATGAAAATTGTCAAAAAATGTCATACTATAGCATGTCGAAAAAGTCAAAAAATGAAAAAATTTAAAATGTGCTAAAACGTCATCAGAAAGACTTATTATAGTGTACTGAATAATTTCATGCCAAATATCTGGAAATATCTTGCGAAAAGGCAATTTTATAGCATGATGAAAATTGTCAAAAAATGTCATACTATAGTATGCCAAAAAAGTCAAAAAATGAAAAATTTTAAAATATGCTAAAAGTCATCAGAACAACTGATTATAGTGTACTGCATGATTTCATGCCAAAATATGTTTAAATATCTTGTGATATAACAATTTTATAGCATGTTGAAAATTGTCAAAAAAAGTCAAAAAATGAAAAATTTTATAATGTGCTAAAAAGTTATCAGAAAGACTGATTAGATGTGTGTTGATTGATTTTATGCCAAAATATGTTGAAATATCTTGTGAAAAGGCAATTTTATAGCATGACGAATATTGTCAACAAATGTCATACTATAGTATGCCAAAAAAGTCAAAAAATGAAAAATTTTAAAATGTGCTAAAACGTCATCAGAAAGACTTATTAGATGTGTGTTGATTGATTTTTGTGCCAAAATATGTTACAATATGTTGCGAAAAGCCATTTTATACTATGTTGAAAATTTACCAAAAAATGACATACTATAGCATGTCAAAAAAGTCAAAAAATGAAAAATTTTAAAATGTGCTAAAACATTCTCAGAAAGACTTGTTATAGTGCACTAAATGATTTTATTCCAAATATGTTGAAATATCTTGTCAAAAAGCCATTTTATAGCATGTTGGAAATTGTCAAGAAATGACATACTATAGCATGTCAAAAAAATGAAAAATTTTAAAATGTGCTAAAAAGTCATTAGAAAGGTGTATTATAGTGAACTGAATGATTTCAAGCCAAATATGTGTAAATATCTTGTGAAAAGGCAATTTTATAGCATGATGAAAATTGTCAAAACATGTCATACTAGAATATGCCAAAAAAGTCAAAAAATGAAAAGTTTTAAAATGTGCCGAAATGTCATTAGAAAGACTTATTATAGTGTACTGAATAATTTCATGCCAAATATGTGGAAATATCTTGTGAAAAGGCAATTTTATAGCATGATGAAAATTTTAAAATGTGCTAAAACGTCATCAGAAGGACTTATTAGATGTGTATTGATTGATTTTATGCCAAAATATGTTGAAATATCTTATCAAACAGCCATTTTATAGCATGTTGAAAATTGTCAAAAAAGACATACTATAGCATGTCAAAAAAGTCAAAAAATGAAAAATTTTAAAATGTGCTAAAAAATTCTCAGAAAGACTTGTTATAATGCACTAAATGATTTTATTCCAAATATGTTGAAATATCTTGTCAAAAAGCAATTTTATAGCATGTTGGAAATTGTCAAGAAATGACATACTATAGCATGTCAAAAAAGTCAAAAAATGAAAAAAATTAAATTGTGCTAAAAGTCATCAGAAAGACTTATTATAGTGTGTTGATTGATTTTATGCCAAAATATGTTGAAATATCTTGTCAAACAGCCATTTTATAGCATGTTGGAAATTGTCAAGAAATGACATACTACAGCATGTCAAAAAAGTCAAAAAATGAAAAATTTTAAAATATGCTAAAAAGTCATGACAAAGACTTATTATTGTGTACTGGATAATTTCATGCCAAATATGTTGAACTATCTTGTGCAAAAGGTATTTTATAGCATGTTGAAAACTGTCACAAAATGTCATACTATAGCATGCCAAAAAAGTCAAAAAATGAAAAAATTTGCTAAAAAAAAAATGTGCTAAAAAGTCATTATAACAACTTATTATAGTGAACTGAATGATTTTATACCAAAACATGCTGAAATATGTTGTGAAAAGCCATTTTATAGCATGTTGGAAATTGACAAGAAATGACATACTATAGCATGTCGAAAAAGTCAAAAAAATAAAAAATTTAAAAATGTGCTAAAACATTTTCAGAAAGACTTGTTATAATGCACTAAATGATTTTATTCCAAATATGTTGAAATATCTTGTCAAAAAGCAATTTTATAGCATGTTGGAAATTGTCAAGAAATGACATACTATAGCATGTCGAAAAAGTCAAAAAATGAAAAAAATTAACGTCCGCTAAAAAGTCATCAGAAAGAGTTATTATAGCGTGTTGATTGATTTTATGCCAAAATATGTTAAAATATCTTGTCAAAAAGCCGTTTTAAAGCATGTTGGAAATTGTCAAGAAATGACATACTATAGCATGTCAAAAAAGTCAAAAAATGAAAAATTTTAAAATGTGCTAAAAAGTCATCAGAAAGACTGATGAGATGTGTGTTGATTAATTTATGCCAAGATATGTTAAAATATGTTGTGAAAAGCCATTTTATAGCATGTTGGTAATTGTCAAGAAATGACATACTATAGCATGTCGAAAAAGTCAAAAAATGAAAAAAATTAACGTGTGCTAAAAAGTCATCAGAAAGACTTATTATAGCGTGTTGATTGATTTTATGCCAAAATATGTTGAAATATCTTGTCAAAAAGACGTTTTATAGCATGTTGGAAATTGACAAGAAATGACATACTATAGCATGTCGAAAAAGTCAAAAAAATGAAAAATTTAAAAATGTGCTAAAACATTTTCAGAAAGACTTGTTATAATGCACTAAATGATTTTATTCCAAATATGTTGAAATATCTTGTCAAAAAGCAATTTTATAGCATGTTGGAAATTCTCAAGAAATGACATACTATAGCATGTCAAAAAAGTCAAAAAAATTAAAAATTTTAAAATGTGCTAAAACATTCTCAGAAAGACTTGTTATAATGCACTAAATGATTTTATTCCAAATATGTTGAAATATCTTGTCAAAAAGTCATTTTATAGCATGTTGAAAATTGTCAAGAAATGACATACTATAGCATGTCAAAAAAGTAAAAAAATGAAAAATTTTAAAATGTCCTAAAAAGTCATTAGAAAGGCGTATTATAGTGAACTGAATGATTTCAAGCCAAATATGTGGAAATATATTGTGAAAAGGCAATTTTATAGCATGATGAAAATTGTCAAAAAATGTCATACTGTAGCATGCCAAAAAATGAAAAAAAAATGAAAAAAAAATGAAAAATTTTAAAATATGCTACAATGTCATCAGAAAGACTTATTATAGTGTACTGAATAATTTTATTACAAATATGTTGAAACATCTTGTGAAAAGGCAATTTTATAGCATGATGAAAATTGTCAAAACATGTCATACTAGAATATGCCAAAAAAGTAAAAAAATGAAATTAAATTGTGCTAAAAAGTCATCAGAAAGACCTATTATGGTGTGTTGATTGATTTTATGCCAAAATATGTTGAAAAATCTCGTGAAAAAGCAATTTTATAGCATGATGAAAATTGTCGAAAAAGTCATACTATAGCATGACGAATAGCATGTAAAATTTTAAAAAATGCTAAAAAGTCATTATAAAGACTTATTATAGTGAACTGACTGATTTCATGCCAATACATGTTGAAATCTGTTGTGAAAAAGCCATTTTATAGCATGTTGGAAATTGTCAAAAAATGCCATACTGTAGCATGCCATACATTCTCAGAAAGACTTGTTATAATGCACCGAATGATTTTATTCCAAATACTTTCCAAACATTATTATTCCAACACATGAATTTGCCCAATTGGGCTTTACAATCTGTACAGGATATGACACCCTCTGTCCTTTACAAATGACCCTCACATCGACTCAGGAAAAACTTCCCAAAAAAAACCCTTTTAACAGGGAAAAAGAAACAGAAGAAACCTCAGGAAGAGCAACAGAGGAGGGATCCTTCTTCCTGGATGGACAGATGTGCAATAGATGCCATGTGTACAAATAACAACAATGTAAACACATTAACGCTACATATAAAATTGTATGAAAATTTCCAACTAAATATGACAACAGCAAATATACAGTGTATATGTATAGAATTGTATGAGAGTGTCCAAGGGAATGAAGGGCATCATCAAGCTATCAGCAATGGATGAGCAACACATCTTCCTCTCTCCACCACACCAACCAGAAGAAGCCTGGGCAGCACGTCTTCCTCTCTCCACCACGCCAACCAGAAGAAGCCTGTGCAGCACATCTTCCTCTCCACCACACCAAACAGGAGAAGCCTCCGCAAGATGACCTCGCCACCACACCAAACAGGAGAAGCCTCCGTAAGATGACCTCGCCACCACACCAAACAGGAGAAGCCTCCGCAAGATGACCTCGCCACCACCACGTCACTCAGCAGATGAAGCCTGACTGGTCTGCACAACCACTACTCCACCAGGTACACTGGATCCATGGATACCTGTGAGATGAGAACGCACACGGACTACTAAAAATTAAAAATTTTAAAATGTGCTAAAAAGTCATCGAAAAGACTGATTACATGTGTGTTGATTGAATTTATGCCAAAATATGTTAAACTATGTTGTAAAAAGCCATTTTATAGCATGTTGGAAATTGTCAAAAAATGTCATACTATAGCATGTCAAAAAAGTTAAAAAAAATTAAAAATTTTAAAATGTGCTCAAACATTTTCAGAAAGACTTGTTATAATGCACTAAATGATTTTATACCAAATATGTTGAAATATCTTGTCAAAAAGCAATTTTATAGCATGTTGGTAATTGTCAATAAATGACATACTATAGCATGTCGAAAAAGTCAAAAAATGAAAAAATTAACGTGTGCTAAAAAGTCATCAGAAAGACTTATTATAGCGTGTTGATTGATTTTATGCCAAAATATGTCGAAATATCTTGTCAAAAAGCCGTTTTAAAGCATGTTGGAAATTGTCAAGAAATGATATACTATAGCATGTCAAAAAAGTCAAAAAATTAAAAATTTTAAAATGTGCTAAAAAGTCATCAGAAAGACTTATTATAGCGTGTTGATTAATTTTATGCCAAAATATGTTGAAATGTCTTGTCAAAAAGCAATTTTATAGCATGTTGGAAATTGTCAAGAAATGACATACTATAGCATGTCGAAAAAGTCAAAAAATGAAAAAAATTAACGTGTGCTAAAAAGTCATCAGAAAGACTTATTATAGCGTGTTGATTGATTTTATGCCAAAATATGTTGAAATATCTTGTCGAAAAGCTGTTTCATAGCATGTTAGAAATTGACAAGAAATGACATACTATAGCATGTCAAAAAAGTCAAAAAAATTAAAAATTTTAAAATGTGCTAAAACATTCTCAGAAAGACTTGTTATAATGCACTAAATGATTTTATTCCAAATATGTTGAAATATCTTGTCAAAAAGCAATTTTATAGCATGTTGGAAATTGTCAAGAAATGACATACTATAGCATGTCAAAAAAGTAAAAAAATGAAAAAAATTAACGTGTGCTAAAAAGTCATCAGAAAGACTTATTATAGCGTGTTGATTGATTTTATGCCAAAATATGTTGAAATATCTTGTCAAAAAGCCATTTTAAAGCATGTTGGAAATTGTCAAGAAATGACATACTATAGCATGTCAAAAAAGTCAAAAAAATTAAAAATTTTAAAATGTGCTAAAAAGTCATCAGAAAGACTGACGAGATGTGTGTTGATTAATTTATGCCAAAATATGTTAAAATATGTTGTGAAAAGCCATTTCATAGCATGTTGGTAATTGTCAAGAAATGACATACTATAGCATGTCAGAAAAGTCAAAAAATGAAAAAAATTAACGTGTGCTAAAAAGTCATCAGAAAGACTCCTTATAGCGTGTTGATTGATTTTATGCCAAAATGTGTTGAAATATCTTGTCAAAAAGCAATTTTATAGCATGTTGGAAATTCTCAAGAAATGTCATACTATAGCATGTCAAAAAAGTCAAAAAATTAAAAATTTTAAAATGTGCTAAAAAGTCATTGAAGATAGTTTTTATAGTGTGTTGAGTGATTTAATACCAAAATATGTTTAAATATCTTGTGATACAGCATTTTATAGCATGTTGGAAATTGTCAAGAAATGACATACTATAGCATGTCAAAAAAGTCAAAAAATGAAAAATGTTAAAATGTGGTGAAAGGTCATTAGAAAGACTTATTATCGTGTACAGAATTATTTCATGCCAAAACATTTTGAAATATCTCGTGAAAAAACAATTTTATAACTTGTTGAATTTAAAAAAAAAAAAAAAAAAGCATATCAAAAAAAAAGTCCTGAACTGTATAAGCCTCTCTTCAGACAGCCCCAGTGCACAGAAAGGGAAATCCAAATCTGGTCAGAGCTTGTGAAGACACTGATGACCTCTGGGACACTGTTTCTTTTTTGTACAAACTCTGTCATCCCAACAAAAAAGGCTGCTGTTTACTCAACAAACCTTGGGTAACAAGAGATCTTAAATTCATTCTTAACAAAAATAAGCAGTCCCTTTACACAGGTGACTCATTTGAGAAAAAGTCTGTCTCAAGACGTGAGAAATGAAATTGCTAAGGCTAACGCAAATTTCCAGAAAAAGAAATGTAATTCAGCAGTGGAAGGTTTGAAATCAATGGCCTGCATTAACCAGTATGCAAAGGAGGCCAAACACCTGGTCAGTGTAAATGGAATAAATGATGCAGACCTTCCAAATACTTTTAACAGTTTTTTTCTCATTTTGAAAGGTCTGATTTTCTCTCTGAGGTTCATATGTGCAAGATTTCTCGTGTCTCAAAGAGACCTTGTGATATCACAAGACAGGGTAGCTGCCTTTTTGAAGAAAACAAACCAAAGGAAAGCAGCCGGCCCTGATGCAATTTGTGGGCATACTTTAAAACACTGTGCCGAGCAGCTCGGTGAAATATTTTCAAGCCTTTTTCAGTTGTGTGTGGATCATTGTCAGCTTCATTCCATCTGGAAAACTTCAACAATAAGTCCAATTCCAAAGTCAGAAAACCAAAAGAGTTGAATGAATTTAGACTTGTTACCTTAACATCTCTGGTAATGAAAACTTTTGAGAGGATTTTAAGAGATGAGCTTATCCTCTTAGTATCTGATAAACTAGATCCCTTTACAGTTTAGCTACCAGACATAATAGGGGGGTAGAGGATGCAAAGGTCTTCATTCTTGACAAGGTATGATAAATCAGCTGTCATCTTATTATTAGTCTTTTAATGTTTCTAAAGGTATTTCATTTATTTAAAGTATTCTTACATTTTCCTTCATTTGTTGCTTTGAAGGTCTCACCATCAAAGACAAGAACTGCCTTTACAACACTGTAAAGGTCTGTTCTAAAATAATTGGCACTCACCAAAGAGATTTGTGCTCTTTGTGGGAGAGGCAGGTGGTCAAAAAAGCATCCCTGCCTGACCACCTCAGGTCGCCATATTTTAGCTCCAATTGTTAAGATGAATCGCTTTTCACAATCTTTTATTCCTTCTGCCATCAGGCTGTTAAACCTGGATGGTGGGTCCATACTCTTGGAGGTTGTCGGCTGGTCACTAATATCAGTCGTTACTTGCAGTGCTTTTGTCTTGGGTTTTTTTTTTTTTTTTTTTTTTTGGTATGTGATTTTTCTTGTATTTTCACCTGGGTATCTGCTGTGAAACTGAATTGCCCCCTTGGGGATAAAGTTGTCTGAATCTGAATCATAGTATGTTGGATGATTTCATAGAGAAATATGTTTAAAAAAAAAAGTTCTAAAAAAAAGCCATTTCACAGCACGTTCAAAATTGTCAAGATAAATGTCATACTGTAGCATGTTGAAAGTATAAAAAGTAAAAAATATATATATTTTTTTTAAAAGATCAAAAGTCATATGAAAGACTTAGTGTGTTGAATGATCATTAAAAAATGATATTAAAAAAAACTAATTTATAGAAATGTCAAAAAGTGTCATAAAAACATATAGTATTTTGACCTCATGTTGGATGAGGTCACTGCAAAGTTCTGACAGATGTTTCACTGTTAAAGATACTACTGTCATAAAACGACTGGCTGACAGAGTGCTACTTTGTATGTACACCCAAAAAAAAAACTTTCCCTTTTTTTTTCCTGGTTCATTTATTTTATTACATTATATACAATATGAAGTGTTTAGGCTCACAGGATGGAAACTTTAGACCTCAATGAACCCCTGCTGATCTGATTTGAAAACAAATCAAACACAAACTGATGCATTTTGCAGTGTGAACACAACGATCCAATGCTAAAACAAGGAGTTCATAATATAATACAAAACTAAGTGCCAAACCAGAAGAGATCAAGTCTGCTTCATGATTAAGAGGTAATCTCAATGTCTGCCACACACTCCATTGTGCCATTATTTTGAAGGAGCAAATGATAATAACAGAAGCTTTACTAACAAGTAACAAGCCAACAAAAGAACAGGCATCTCAACCGTTTTGTATTCTGCTCAATTTACCTGATTTGAATTGATAATGTAATAATGAGCAAATATACCTCACACATGCACCAAACTTGCTGTATTTAAATCAAATGCAGTGTTAATGTCTGTGCTGTTAGCAACACGATCCTGCCCTAAAGGACACGTTCATGTTTGTGTTCGATTGTCACAGAGCAAACCATTTGACGCTTCGACAGGCACCTCTGGACTCGCTGAAGATGATCATTACTCGTCTGCAGACAGCAGGCAGTAGGAAGAGGGAAAAAAAAAGCTGCTATGTGATCAGAGGTATGTGGAACTCAGCGCTGTCAAAGAGCAGAGGCCTTTTGACCGGACAGGGATCCTTGTCAGCTTTGTGGAGGAGTTTAAACAGTCCTGTTCCTATATTCATTGGAATCCCCATAATGATACACTCAGACACGCCTGAAACAAGAACACAGGAAATGAGAAGAGCAGATAAGACAAAGTGTGAAGTTTAACTTAAGAGAGGGACAACACGTCAGCTTACCACAGACTGAGTCCTTTTGTCCAAAGTAGGCGGCATCAAAGAGATGATCAGCGGTTTTCTCGAAGGAGGCCAGCATGAGGACACTCTCCTTCATTTTAGCCAAACCAAACCTGGTGATTCCCAATATCTCCCCCTTTGTGGACGGCAAACAGCATGCACAGGGATGAAATGACCTTGAACTACACAAACACTACAAATACATTTCTAAATCTTGACTGGTCATACCTTGTAAGACATGAGATCTGCTAAAAGCATGACGTGACGCCGGTCAATGCTCATTCCGTGGTTCACCATGGTGTACTGAATCTCATTGATGATAGTGGATCTGGCTGCCTCAATACCCAAAGTCCTCTCAACCTAGAAAAACACAAAGCCTTGATTAAATTAAGCTGGCTGAGTCACTGCAGTCAATACACACATCTACATTTATAGTAGAATACACTACTTACCTAAGCTGATGCTTTGAATTGGATTTATTATTGCTTTTTCAATTGGATATTATTGTTATTATGATGAACATGATAATGTGCACAGCAGACTAAAAAAATTGGACAAATACGGCAGCAGTGAATATTTTTGAAGCTTCATAACACTGAAAGAGCAGATGGCAATATTTTCTTATACTGTCAAACACACAGAGGAAGCAACACAGTACCAAGTCTGTCAGTCATTGCCTCTGATAGTGTTGACACTAGAAGTACCCTCTCACATCTGTATGCTTCTATCTTCTCATCTAACGTCTCTTCATATAAAGATGACATAAAAATATCATCATTTCCAGAATTCATGTTTTTATCCGACAGAATATTTTTGCTTCAGTCTATGTTGTCATTTAAGAATGAAGTGTTTCAATCACTGCATTATACACACCTCATACGTGTTGTTCGAAGTGGTCCTGCTTCCATTCACTCCGTGCGTTGCCATGACAGCTCTTAGGTTGTCGCCCTCCACCAGGAGTTTGTACATGGTCCTACTGCTCTGTTCGTCGATGTGAATGACAGCTCGGGAAACTTCAGGTATTCCCTGAACCACCACCTTTTCCAAATGAGAATGTAGAACAATTTAAAAAAAAACAATAAAAAAAAAAACCTTGGGTCCATCTTTAAGACTCAGATTCATTAGCACCACTTGAATTTAACAGTCAACACAACACACAGTCTTCCATCTTACTGGAGTGCTTCAGAAAAACTATCACCTTAGGAAGTTCCTCTTTTAATGACTGCAGCACATAGTACATGGAGCTTTTGCTGTTCTCTCGTGGAGAAACACACACCACCGCCTCGCCGTGCACAGCGATGTCTCCTGGTTTCACTCGTAGTTTAGACATGCAGATGGAGTAACGCACTGTTTCTGCGTTTACCTTGAAAAGACACAATAAAAGCATAAATATATAGTCAATAAACTGTTAGAGCACTCTGCTGTAACCACAGATGTAGAGTACTACATTCACATGTTGCATCATGTAGAGAAAAAAAACACTTCAGTGTTTACTTCCCCTCATGTTTCCATCTAATCAGTCTTGATGCTGAGCTGAGCTAAAAAAGCTGCTTGCATTAACCATGGCATTGTTGTCCGACGGTCTTTAAAGAGGACATGAAACGTGACAGTTACATTAAGAAAACTGTGGTACCTCCAGTCGCAGCAGCCTAATTCTCTCCAGTGACAGTTTCACTAGGATGAAGCAGTCGTCTGGTAGAAAAACCTCCTCTATGTACTCAGAAATCTGAAGAGGACAGCAAGAGACGTGACTTCATTACACTTGAACATATCTCATGCTGTGGTTTATTGATTTTTTTTTTTGGGGGGGGGGGGGTCGGCTGGGGCACCTCTCCTAGAAGAGTTTTCTCGATCCTTCCCTTCACCAGCCTGGCGAAGTCAGCGTCGTCTTCCACGTCCAAATGAGCAGTGATGATCGGAGTGCTGCGTGGTGAGTAGAGTATTCAAGTCACGTTAGGGATGTATTCATTACAGACACAAAGAGATAAGTTATGTGGTCCTGCAGAGCTCCTTCTGCTGCACTCAGACTCAGTAATTAAATACCAAACCTGATGTTCTTGGAAGCATTGATGATCTCTTTGATGCGAGGCACCCCCAGAGTGATGTTCATGGACGCCACACCAGCAAAGTGGAAGGTCTTCAGGGTCATCTGAGTGCCAGGCTCACCGATGCTCTGGGCACACAGAGCCCCAACTGCTGAGCCTGGCTCCATCTGAGCTCTGTAGTAAACACATGATGAGCGACAGGCTCTGTGTTGACTCACTCTAAACTGTACACAATAAAAATCTACCATCACTCCTGCGACAGAATCTGCAGGAAGGATTACCCAAGCATATTATGAGGGAACATTATTTTTTGTTTTTCTCCTTTGCTTCTGACCTTTGCAGTTTTGAGTGATATTTCTCAACACCTAATGGAATGATTGTCGTGAAATTTGGTGCAGGAATTCAAGGATGGCTGAACAGCTTTAGAAACAAACCTAACAGTGAAAAAATAATGAGGAGTCTTCTACCTCATGTACTTGTCTCTGCAGGTTTCAAGGAACTTCTCCAGCTGGGTGGGAGTTACACGGTCCAGCTGATAGAGAACTTTTGGCTGCAATACAAAAGTACGGAGACAGCTAATTATGTAAAAGCTGAGCTTAAAGATATCGGTGTAAATGAATCCACTGTGTGTGCTTCCTACCTCGCTGGTGCCATTGTCGTTGATGCCGTACTTGTCTCTGGTCTTCTTGATCCTTTCTGAGATGCTCTTGATAAATTTCTTGATCTCCTACAGTTGTGGGAAATTTCAGAGGTTGAGTAAAAATGCTTATTGACATCTTTCCATCCAATAATGAAGTGCGACTAAACTGCTGTTTGACACCATACAGTACGCTGTCATGCGTTTGTTAGATAGTACAGTAAAGTTACAACAATTGCAAACTTCCAGTGAATCACACTGAGCCAAAAAACATCTGCAGTGTTTTAAAGAGAGCAGTTAGACGAGGATGAGGACTTTTAAAATAACAGCAATTCACAGTGTTCCAGTTCTCACTGACACACCATTCTCAATTTAGTTTAGCCACAATTCAGCATGCTGGGTCACAATACCTCCAGGTACTTCTCTGAGCCTGTGTCAGTTAACGCCTTCGCAAAAGGGGGGAAGGGAAAGGTTCACATGAATTACCGCCGACACACCATTAACTTAATGCAACTGGCTTTGATGTCATTTAATTATGTTGTTTCCTTCAATAACTACATCAAAAGAAAACTGCTTTTTCCTCAGGGGAGCATAATTACCTTCCATTGCCATGTTACTCATGGAAATGAGGAGTAAGCTTTATAATCATGTTTTCTTGTGTACTACTATATGTGGAGGCAGTGCAACGTGGCTGAAGGAGTGTGATTATTTTCTCTTTTACTTATATGTAAAATGTTCTCAATAAATCAAACTGAACAACAGTTGTATGGCTCTTAGGTGTAGGTGCTCTTTGTAGGTTTCCTAACTGCTTCCTGTTGACCTGCTAAGCTACTAACATCACCTTAGGGAGTATTTGATTTAAAAGTCAATAGAGTCAATCTTGTTATTTTGGAACAGACTTTCGTAGACATACAGTCTCTACAACAACCTGCATCCCCACAATAGAAATAAAAGGGAACCAAACTCTAATGAAGTTTTTATCTCTTTATCAAATCTAAAAATGTTTTTATTGACAGCCCTGTATTGTAAAGTGGCGGTTACCTCCAAGAAGTCATCCTTGCAGCACAAGAAGTCAGCTCTCTTCATGATGACATCAGCAGTGAGGACCAGCTCGTTCTGACTGAGGGCAGGCTCGTCTGGACACGCATAGATGGCCTGGGGGTGCGGACAGAATCAGGAGGAGGTCATAGAGAGTCTAGACACTTCCTGATAGTTCCCTGACCTGAGGGTTAATAGCTCCTGAGAGCAGATTCTCCTTTTTTAACTCAAACTCAACACAAAAAGAAAAATGTCCTATTGACTGGAACAAAATCATTTATTTCACTATATTCATTCTGATCTCCATTTCCTGCCTGCCCGTGTTTTTTTTTTTTCTAAACATATAAATGACGAAATTTGCTTGTGTCATATTACATATGATCAAACCTCTTGATAGATGGATGGTAACTGCCTCCATCTAACTATAACCCAATAAAGGACAGACAGGTGGAGAATAGACGGAAACAAACACACATAATAATGATTGATAACTCCTTTATTAGTTTTTTACGTCACTTATACAGGACCTTGAAATGCCATGGTGTATGATGTGTGAACGTATACATAAAAAAACCCCTTTCCAATAACAAATTAACATGCAGCAGATGGGTTTCCTGCAGCTCTCACCATCTTCTCAATTACCATACTCACTGAGGGAAAAACACAGGTGGCATTTACACAGTGAACAACACTATCTATTCTGCATTACAGTCATAGCTGTCTGTCAAATGTTTCCATCGAAGCCGACGGTGTTGACTCATAATTCTTTATACAAAAGTCTTTTCAATATGTTAAGAGATATTATTCAGAGCATGAGTGTTTGCATCTGGAATATCTAAAATGTAAAATATGAAGGTGAAGTGGTCTTTGCTTTTCAGCCTGGATATATAATTATGAAGAGCGTTGTTTGGTAAAATGAAAATAAAGCAGAGGCATTTGGATTTTGTTTTTCTTTTTTCTTGAAACTTGTTTTACGGCCTTGTCCGCGACAAATTTGACTGGTCTAAACAAATGTTAATAACTGAGTTTTTTGTTTTCTACCATTAATCCCAGTGTTATTTCTGTGTATAAGTATGTGTATAAACATACTTATTACTTCTCATTATACATATCCATGCTACACTCTTGTGTAGGTTCATTTTATCCATTTGAATATTATAGTTTATATTTATTTATGTTTAAATTTAAGCCATGTTTCATATTAGATTCTCATTATGCTTTTACAGCAATGATGTAAACATAAATTGCTCAGCCAGCTGGACCACTTTCCTCCAGAGAAAATCAACAGTTTTTGTTTTGTGATCTTGAGTGCTGAAATGCTGAACGGTGTTTCAGTGAAAAAAATGAGCTACCTGTCTGTGACTTTTAACAACAGGACAATAATCTATTCATCCAGCTGTTAGTTCTTCCAGAACACTTATAACAGTGCTACACGTTTCTAGTCTATAATGAATCAATGCAATGACACAAAGAAGCTGCTTTCTCAGTGAAGGATGTATAGAGATGATGACATATTGCTCAGGAAAAACTGAGGACAATATCAGATATAGTGAATTCCAAAGCATTGTTTCTAGAAACACCTAAAGCAAGCAAAGCAGAAACCATCCACTCACCCGGATGTTGTCTAGGACTCTCTTAAACTCCAGTGGCTCATCCTTTCCCTCCATGGCAGCTGGATCCAAACCATCGCCACCATAAATAAACTGGATGATGTCACCAGTGGAGCTGCGCACTGTCAGGTCGTACTGTGAGCACAAATCCTCCAGGGACTTAACCAGACGCCTCTGTCAAAGCACAGACAGGAACACAACACAATACATGGGTAAAACATGCCACAGACATGAAAGACACATCAGGGGCCTCATGTCTCAATACTAGCATGGATTCCATACTGAGAGCTGGCAGTGGCATGGTACGGCTCAGGGTCGACTGGCTCACTACCAATCAGTCGGCCAGCTCCAAGATAGCAACATAACTAACAGTACCATACAGTTAATTTAAGCTAAACTCGCAGATAGCTAACAAAAGGTAGCCAGTTGAATGTCAAATTGTTTCTATTTTGCCGTTAGCTATGTTGCTATCGAAAACAGTCGGATAATAGGTTTCGTCGAGGCTGGGCATTGCAAACAATAACATGATATTACAAAACTCTGAAATGAGTAACTCAGCTGAAACTGTGGTGTGTTGTTGTCATTATTTAGTTCTACCGTCTGTCTGTGTGGTGGAAAGAGTTTCCTCCAGTTGCCATGCATATGAGACAACTACCATAGTCACAAGTCATATGAATGGAGACAAAACAACCAATCAGAATCACTCTTCTGCCATCCAGTTGGTTGGTTGGTTGATGTGGCACATATAATGCTGAGCTGTACTGAGCTGGAGAAGAACTGAGACAAGCAATTATTGTTGCACGTGCAACAAGTTTATTGAGCACAGAATATCTTTTGCAAGTATAACACTGTATGTATTTATGGTTTTCACCATAAATTGATATCAAGTGGCTGGCCGTATGACACGGTCTGGTGGGACCCCTGCTCTAAAGGAAAAGGTTGGACTGATTTTGTATTTAAACAAAGAAAATAGATGGCAAAACAGATGGCACTGTGGATCAACAACCCAACAGCTCCATAAAGTCTGTGCTAGTGTAGAGTTTTTCTCACTACATAAAAAGTGGTTAGGCACTGCAGATAGACAAACACTTTCATTTAGCTAAGTGACATCAACATGGCAACAGGACTGAACCTTGGAGGGGAAAATCCTAAAGCATTACCTGCATATATCCAGTCTCTGCAGTTTTCACAGCAGTGTCTACCAGACCCTCCCGACCAGCCATTGTGTGGAAGAAGAACTCTGTAGGCGTCAGGCCAGAATAGAAGCTGTCGGCCACAAAGCCTTTAGCAGCAGGTAGCTGTGGAAAAAGCATTAAGCCTTCCTCAGTATGGTACAAGAGCTGCTGGTTATTAGTTTCCATGTGACCATTCATTCATTCATCTTTCGAGGGTCAAGCAGAAATTGAATGTGTGGCTGTTTTTTGATTTAGTCAAGCAGAGTCTGGTGTAACATGAGAAACTACTGAATAATCAAGAGCTCCAATAATATAATCAAAGAAGATATCTTTGAGGATCAGCACCATCATTTCAATAAATAAATCAGAGCTTACTTTTGAGTGCTTTTCAAAGTGAGGCAGGGAGCGATTCTCAAAACCATCAGGTACTCGAGAGCCACTTATGGCCTGCTGGCCCACACAGGCAATCATCTGAGAGATATTAATGAAAGATCCTGTATGTGTATACACAGAGGACACGAGACACAGCACACAAACAAAAAAAATTAAAATAATGCGATTATGAGAAGCTGAACACAAAACAGAAGAGCCAAGTTTCTTGACTGAGATGAAGAAAGGTGTCATAATTGAGTGTAAATTATACTTTTTTGGGTTTAAATAGTTTACCTTTGGAGCCACAAAGCGCCATGATCAGAGGGCTGTTGCTCTTGTCAAGCTCCCTGAGGCAGGCGCTGCCAGCTCGGTCTCTGATGACAGAGAGCTCTCTCAAGATGAGAGCCTATTGAGAGCATAAAACAACCATCAGACAACAGTAAAAATAGTGATGACAGGAGAGTTAAGGTCGCGATCCATGTTTTCTATTCAGGTGATACAGCGTTCAAAAATATTAAAAACAATGAAGGTAAAATTGTCTTTGATTTTTGCCCTGGGCACACAATTATGGAGAAAGTAAATGTCATAGAGGCGTTTTGGTCATCTAGGATTGATTTCGGCATTTCTATATTTCAGCGGGGAACAGGCATTGCAGCATTGTTTTACATTGGTTTGTTTGTGATAATAGCACGTCAGTGGTGGCTTCTTAGCTTCTCCCAACATTCCAACATTCATCTATATACTTCTAAAATGTAGCCCAAAGTGGTCGAGCCAAGATAAATGGCTGTCCCATACTGGAAATATTGAGGCTATCACCAGTGCTGATAAAAACACTTGAGTTTAAAAACTGAAATACTTGCAATATCTACTAAAACATGCTGTTTTGCTGACATTTCTATTGCATATTATATTTACCACATATATAAATAATATTCTGAATTTCTGCTGAAGGAAGATCATGAAACTCAGCGACTTTAAATGATATCTAATTCACTTATAAGTTTGGTTGGTTTTATATTTAAAGGAAGTCACAGCACTGGTAAAACATCTTAAATGTAACACGCTGTGCACATAGCTATTTAAATGACATGCAGCAGTGAGGATCTCACGCACATGCACGCACAACATATCACACCTACCTCCAGAGTCTCCTCTGCTGTGCAGCCTGGCTGCTGCTGCAACTTGCCCGTGTCTAAAGCTTCGATGTATTCGTCACACTTTTTGTAACCGTCATCCAGCAGGTCCTGTTTGGCCTTCAGCAGACCCTGGCCAGGCGTCACATCACCAATGCCAATAGAGAAGCCACGGTTGGCTAAAAGTTGGGGATTAAATCAAACCAACTGAAGTTACATTCAATATCTCTACAAATTAGCCAGTTTGCAGTTTACTGTTGACAAATGCTTGAATGTACGTGTGTTCATATGTACCAAACGGAGAATCACTTATTGCAGAATATTTCTTTAATATTTCTGCAGAGATTGACATTTATCTCAACTTTCCAGTCGCTGTAGGATATAAGTTGTTACAACCCTGGAGAGCACTTACAGAGATACACAGGAGCGAGTCTTGCTAGACGGGACATGGCGTTGGCGGCCTCCAGCTGTCCCCAATCTCTCAGCAGGATGTAGAAGATGTTGTTCTTGGAGCCAGATCCCAAGGTGCCTTTGTCCATGCTACCACACATCAGCTCACTGTTGTGGATCACTACGACTGAAAATATGATCATGTTTAGGTCCCAGAATAGAAACGCGACAAAGGTGAATATAACACAGCGTGGAGCTCGCTTAGAGACACAGAAGAACTTCAAATTTCATTGAAATGGTTTATGCTAATGAAAAAAGTAGGTTGGGCCCGAGATGGGCATCGATTCACTAATTGATTAATTAAATATTTCAAATTGATATTTTATTTATCAGTAGAGCCATTGTGATGGTGATTTTAATTGTACATGTGTGATTTGGGATTCATTTTTCATATTAAAATCATTTCTTTTGGGGTAGTGTTTTCAATCATGTCATCCAGCAGTAGTGTCTCCTCCTAAAACATCATAATAAAGGTTTGATTGTTTTTGATGATGTCTAGTGGATAAGCAGCTATTGTAAAATAAAAAGTCACAAAAAGGTTGCCGTTTTTCCTGCTGTGCTCTGGTCTGGACCTTTTCTGTCTCAATCAAACAATTAGTTTACCTGATACGCTTCATAACTTCGTGACAGGTCAAATACAACCTTTTCATTTTGTGAGATTGGTGGACAGATTTACTGAAGAAACTCACATGAGTCGTTGCTACAGAGATCCTCTCCCTTGCCACAGTACTGCTTGCCCTTGGTGCGCAGGTTCGCCTTGACTGGACTTTCCTTACTCGGCTTCAGAATGAGGCTGAAGATCTGTTTGCCCGTCCACAGAGCCATGGGCTGATGCACACACAGCAAAATGTTATTGCCAGGCCACAAAGAGAGAGTTTTGTAACAAGCTCACCAGAGACCAGTACCTTCATGATAGCCGGGCGGGGGAGAGAGACCCTGATTTTCTCATCTTTGCCAACAAGGATTGATGCCACTATCTGGCAAGCTTTTGATCTGTCAAAAAACGTATCCTTCAGTGTCAAGAGGTAGGCTCCTAGAGGGTAGAAATAAAGATAACAGATACTCAATTCAGTGCATTTTCAAATACAGTTGAAGTGCTGCCTTTCACCTGTCAGGTGAAATGGTTATTTAATGCCTATGATTACTCAAATATGTTGAAAGGAAACATGTTGTTATGTACCATCACTACTCAATGAGAAATGTTCTCTGACTGTAATTGAAAAAAAACAACAAAAAAAACAAGAGCCTCAAATCATACAAAAACACATCGACTGCCACATGTCACCGCACTGACCGGTCAGAAAGTCCTGAATAGCAGCAATCAGAGGTTCACCATTTCTTGGAGTGACAAGATTTGCTTTTGTCTGGAAGAAAAGATAATTTGTTTCAAAGGGCAGTCAATTTTGTACGAATGATAAAGTTCGGAGAAAGATCTTTTCATCGATGAACGTCAACACAGATAAGTTTGTGTATTCTGAATGAACTACAGATGTGACGATACAAACCCCCATCAAGACGAGGGCTTCAGCTTTGGCTTCTTCAGTCTGAGGTAGATGAAGATTCATTTCATCTCCGTCAAAGTCGGCATTGTAGGGGGTGCACACACACTCGTTGAACCGAAACGTCCTGTGAGGTTTGACTCTGGCCTGAGAGGTTGGGAACAGAAAGTTAAAAAAAACATTGTACATAAAGATGCAACTAAACAAAATACTTCCTACATCAGTAATCCTTTTTAGCTTTCTAACAACTTATTTCTTACTGATCTTCAACATTCACAAGGTGAAAAGATAAAACTCCATGTTTGGAAAACAATCACAGCTTTTGTAGGTCTTATGAAATTAATCGTAGTCAAAAACTTAGCTTACAATGTGGGCCATGATGCTGAGCTTATGCAGTGAGGGCTGTCGATTGAAGAGGACGATGTCTCCGTCTATCAGGTGCCTTTCCACTACATCACCAAACCGCAGCTCCTGAGCAATCTTCTCTCGGTTCCCATATTTTAAAAACCTGACAGAATGAAAACAATATTTTTGGTGGTGAACCAAAGCACTGATAAGGTAAGGACTGATTTTTTTTTTTTTTTTTTTTAAATGTACATAAGCAGCAGCCAGCTTCACCTTTTTATCTGCGTGTGACGATTCTGGATGAAGTTGGCTCCAGGGTGAACCTCAGGACCATTACGTACCAGTTTCCTCATAAGCTCCAAATTGGCTTTGTTCACCTATGGCATGGTATCAAGGTTAGATCGCTTTAGCTGTGGACATGCAGTGGTTGTTTAGTATAGCGAAGCTTACCCTCTCTGGATATGTCAGGATTTTCGCCACATGCACGGGGACGGCCACCTCATCGATCCTAAGGTTTGGGTCGGGGGAAATGACAGTTCTGCCAGAGAAGTCCACTCTTTTTCCTGAGAGGTTTCCTCTGAATCGACCTGAGTTGTTACAATAAATAAATCTACCAGTCAGTCTGTAATTATAACATGCATTTTGTTTTCTTCACTGGGTCGTACAAGCAGAACACAAAACGAATACCTGCCATGTGCCAAATTAAAATAAGACATGTCTTAAACATAAAATCAATTGATGTCTCTCACACAACTCACTAACATGCAAGACAACATTTAAATGCCAATAAAAACATAACTGAACAATCTTAGTAACCAAACCTGTTTTACTGAATGTGTTACACTGCACCTGATAATTCCTGTACCTTTCTTCTCTACATACAATAGGTTATGAGACTGTTAAAATCTTAATGATTCAAATTTCCCCTTTCATCTTATCTTGTATGTTTTAGATAGATTAGATAGTTTTAGAATATATCTATACCTTGCTTTCCCTTGAGTCTCTGCACAAAGCCTCTGGTCCATTTCTTAGGTGCCATGTTGAGGGGGATGCCAGAGAGCTCACTGTTGATGTAAAGAGCACACTGCAGCTGGAGGAAGTCCCAGTCCTCCATGATCATCTGGGTCTTTGCCCCCGTCATACGATGCTAGATGATGAGACTTAGTTAATGTGGGCCATCTGCATAAAAATACATTAGCATAGTCTTTTTTTGTAATTGAGATCCAACATAGTTTGAAGTTTAGCATTTTTTAAACTAGTTATTCAAGTCTTTTAAGTCCCTGCAGATATCCTGCACTGTGTAGAAGTGGAAAAAGTAGGCATCCTAAATGATAGGGCATGATTACATGTCTGTAGACTGTATGCTAGTTGAGCTTCATCACAAAATAATATTCTCCAATAAAACAAGTCTACTGATACTCTCTACTGCAGGGAGGAAGAGTAAGCAGCAAAAATAACAGAGGACTATGATTACGAAGTCTTTACAGGAAACGTGTTTATCTGTTCAGACAGACTGCATAGTGTGCAGACACGCATACATGGACACGCTGGGTTCCTGGCACATCCAATCACAAAAGCCACAATTAAAAGACTAGGGTTACCACGGCAATAGATACCAACCTTTTTGATGACATCGTTGAGAAAGATAATCTCTGTGAGCTTCATTGTGAGGTCATCCTCGTTGGTGCCAGACTTCAGGTCGCTGACCACAGAGGGTCGTATGCAGAGAGGAGGCACCAGGAGGCGGGTGAGAATGAGGTCAGCAGGTTTCCCTGCCTCTGGGTTCATTAGCAGCAGGGGAATGTCTTCTTGAGGGATCCTTCTGAATATGTTCAGCACCACCAGAGGGTTCAGGTTTTCCTAAGAGATAATATTTGCAGGATATACTTGTATTAAAAAACAGTTATTTCCATTTTAGTGTTGTTTGACTACACCAACAACATTCTATAAATGCCTTTAAAATAACAAATATGCTAAACTTGTGTAAAAAATTAGTTATTTTTCCTGATTTACATGGGGTAATATGCCCTTGACCAAGACATGAACACAATCAAAAATCTGACCAATAACTCAAAGCCAACATTTAACATGTATTTCATCAGTAAATGTTTTTTGGGGTTTGAAACCTAGCCCTACTTCTGCTGTAGCTTTTCATCCTGAGCAGGCTCATCACTTACAATAGCAATAGCATGGCATCATTTAATATAGGCACCTACACTCTGCACAGTATGACAGAGTGTAAAAAGTTCACCTGTGCTCTGGTCAGCAAAGGTTCCACCACTTTGTTGTGTTCAATGGCCGTATCAAAGGACTGCAGAAACTCAGACACAAAGACGTCCACCACTTTTTTGTTTGTTTTATACTTCTCATGAATAATCTTCAGCAAGCCACACTTTTTCACTGATCCTGCAAAATAAAAGAGATACATAAGTCAGCTTTTCCAATTACTACGGCAGAGTGGATTGCACAAAAAGTCGGTCTCAAAGAGGAAATATCAAAAATGAAAAGGTCTCTTTTCACCATTAAAAGCTGAACAATTCAGACAGATTGTCCTTTTGCGGCATTTATCTGAGATCTTCTTCTTCAGCCCTCGTTTCTGAAGATATGGCAGGTTGGGCCTTTTCAAGGCATCCATGAACTGTAGTTTCTCCTCTTTTGCCAGCATTATGCTTGAGCAGGTCTTGCAAATCATCTGGAGAAATAACAAAATATAGTCACAGGTGAAAAATTCTCTCATACAAACACTTTGATTATTAAAAGATGAAATTATTGCAACATTTTTTGCATTGCAAGCCAATGAAAATATAAAAAGTGGGACAAAACTATAAAAAATTGCTATACATGATTTTGTGACACATTAACAGAAACAAATGACACATTGCACCTGTTCTACTTCTGATACTCTAGTGACACCTATAGGAATAATATAGTTATGCTTGCTGCTTTCCAGATGGAGGTACTGTTTCTGGTTCAAGTCATATTATATTACTTTTTGTATACATCTTCGTGCAATGTTGAACATGGGCCCACTGACAGAATTTTAGTCTACCTGAGGATTATGTCAACAATTTGATATGGTCTTCCACAATATGTTTATCCCAAAATGACTAACTAAAAATAAACAAAACATAATTTTACATAATTTTATTTGCTTTGATTAAACATAATTGTACCATTTGATTTAATGAACCTTGCCTGTAAGATGCCTATGGTGGCTTTGAAATAGCCAACATGAAAGCATGGCAGCTCCAGATCCAAGTAGCCATAATGTCCCAAGCAATCTGCCAGATTCTTCCCACATGTCAAACATGGTCTGTCTTTCTCACTGGTGCCCTGCAGGTAACATGAGAGCAGAAGGATGAGCCTTTCGCATGAGGATAGACATGCTACATGAAGTTACATCTCAAAAAGTTGACAACATCTTGTCACGTTAGCATGCTCTGCATCGTGTTTTATTAAGGTACGTAAGGAAAAAAGTCATGTCATACCATGCGGTGGTCCAACACTCCATAAGACAGTGGAGTGTGCTTGGTGTCTTGGCTGTACAGATTCTTACTGACCACCTGGATGTGGGCCTGCTGGCGCATCTGTTCAGCAGATTTCATCCCAAAGCAGATGTGGCTTCTGTAAATAGAATAGTTTTTACATTATGAAATTCACTTCCTCAAGCAGCGTAAATGCATTATAGTAAGAAATAAATAATAAATGGTAAATTAAACACTACAAAAAATAACAAATATTTACAGAATGTACTAAACAAAGAAGTCTTTTTTTTAATGGAAAATGTAATGACATTGAAGACAGTAAATAACATGAAAAAAGTGCAGTGCAAATTAGTGCAATAACTTATTGTTGTATTTTGGTGACAAATGAGAGAAAGGGCAATGACAGCAATGAGTCCAGATTGTATTAACACACACACATATACATATATATATATATATATATATTTCTGGTGGCAAGAATGACCTGCAGTACACTGCTGCTTAAAGCCTCCACAAATAAGGACGAGCAGCAAATCAAAGTAAATCACAGGGATAATGTCTGCTACTTTTTGTCCCACCAGGTTAATGAATGTTTTCACGAAGAATATCGTCGATAATTTAAATGCACCATTTGATGTCCACAACTCCTGTGCTAATAAAAATGACGAAACGCGTCTCTTCATTGGGTTAGCTGACGTTAACGTAACGTTAGCATCAGAAAAAATACCTCACTCTATTTAAAGTCAATATCACTGAATCAGTGGGGATGTTTAATGATGCCATTGTGTCCTTTCATGTTTAAATATTAACAAAACAGAAGTATTAGTCGCGTTTCAGACTTACTGCCAGTGGCTAACCGGCGAGCTAACTAGCTAACTAGCTAACTAGCTAACATACTCACATTTTCTTGGCCACATCTGTCTCTCTGAACTGGTCCTTCACCATTTTGGCAGCTTCTCCAAAACAAATAGCAACACGACAAACTAAACTGTTATATTGTCCTCGTTCCAGTGGGACATGCTTTGCTTTACTTCACTTCACTTTCCCCATGCGAAAACACTAACAGACAGCAACATGTAATCATATGCGATGTGTTGATGGCAGCATGTGAGCTAAAGTAAGCACTGCCTTCAGGGACGGTCGGTTATCTAACCATTTTACTCCTAGGTGGTCAGATAGCTGTGAGGAAAAATACATATGCTAACTCTAGTTTATTATATTAAGTCTTTTGTTATTAATTAAGTTTATAGTAAATCTACACAAAGATTATTCTGAATCTGTCTACATGCCCACTAAAAAACCCGTAGACATATTAATGACTTATTTGTTTTCTATGAAACTTGAACGCAACACAAGTCGAAGCTCAACGACGGCAAAAAGGAGAAGTCACGGGAGCACGAGCTTTATCAGCCTCAAAGTGAGTGCTGCCACCTAGCGGAAAGAAAATGTAATTTTTCCATAGCCTCCCAACTAAAATGTATTTATTACTCGAATGTGAATGTTACTCAGACTAGGGTATTTAGATCACATGTGTAAAGCTGAACCTGATTGATTAATGGTGTCAGCATACAGCTGGGGGTTTGGTTTCGTATTGGCTTCAGTATATTGTGAGGTTTATCTATTTATATTTGACATGAAGCTCATGGCATGAATTTAGAATGTGAAAGATATTCTCGAATATAACAGCATTTATGCTTCATCCGTGTTATCATACACATATTTGACATGCATGTTCCCTTTTGTGCTTGTATCTTCATTCTGTTGTACATATTATTCAGCGTTGAGGTCAGACTAATAAGGTTATGAGGATTATTTCCAAAGGAATATATCCTTGTTTAAACACATTATTGCAGTGGGTTATTTGTGTACAACCTGAAGTCCTGACTCTAGATGGCACCAAATGCATTTCCAACAGCTGATACAGAGGAGGTGCAGAGAGAGAGAGAGAGAGAAATAAACCTGTTATACCTGTGTTGTTTGATGCATTGGTGTGGAAGTGCTGATGGCAACTGATGACTTCCTGATGAGGATTTCCTACCACAAGGTGCTTTTGCTGATTAATTGTTCTGTCAACTGATAACCACCGACGGTGAAAATTGCCTGGCTGAATCAAATTTTCCATTTTCTAATTCTGCTTCCACTTACATTACGAAGGGCCTCAACCTTTAATGCAGGCTAGTAGTTAACATGATCTGGGCTTTCTACATGTGCTTCTGGAGGCAGTGCATCCCCCAAAGAGCTTGCAAGTCTCTTTCAATCTAAAACACATAACTCTGGGATATACCAATGCATCGGCCTGTGTAAATATATGTAAAGAGCATAAGAAATGATCCTCAGAAATACTTGAGGGACTGCTGCGAACAATGTTTTTAGTGTGAGAGGAAGCTCAATGATGTGCCCTCAAAGTGCCTCTTCAGCATCTCTGTGTATAAGCTAAGTATCAAATACAGTGGGCTAATCATCCAATCATGAACACACACACACACACACACACACACGGTAAGGGACTCTCTGTGGAGGAGTCAGATTGAGATAAACTGGAGCTCTTTCAGGACTGAGGTCCCAGGGATTTTTTGCTGCACTGAAGCCCTCAAAGTATGTGATGACACCCTTTGTCAGTTTCCACCAAATCTGGAGATTAATTGCTATATTTGCAGCTCCAGATGATGATTTCAATAAACTGACTAATCATTTAGTCCATTAAACCAGAAAATATTGGGGAATCCTAGTGTTGAGCTACAGTTCAAAATCAGAAAATTAAACGGAGAAAAGTCCTCACATTTGAGATACTAAAATTCTAAATGTTTAATCAATTAAAAGTATTTTTTCTGTTAATTGACTAACTGATCAACTAATGGTTTCAGCGCCACTTTGCAGAGTAAATAAATGACTAGAAAGCCCTCATAGCCGACAGAAGGGCTCCTCTCTCCTACCTATCATTGTTGCGTCTGTTTAAATAATCAAGTGCAACCCTGTGTTTACTCATCATACCATTTGCATGATGCAAAACGTATTTGTGGATCAATGTGACCACCATCTTTGTGTAATTAACATGAGTAATTACTGTGCTTAATTTACAGAGCCACCCAAGGTTCATAATAGGGCTGCAAAACATTGACCCATGACAATTGATTGATCCTTCCCTCCTTTAAAACCATGGCCCTGCTAATGACTAAGTAATGAGAAGATACCGTGTAGCTAGGGTGGCTACTAATACAGCTCTCGCTCTCCATATCCAGATTGGCTCATCCCTCCTCCCTCCTCCTCATACCATGTTTTCTGCAATGGTGTCAGCTCCTCGCTTAGAGGCCCCTCTCCCTCTAACTATGAGTGTTTGTCTGCATGCATGTTGTGCACACTGCTCGGTAATCAGCCACACAGACTCGCCTTTGGTGGCTGGAGACTGATTCAATATTCCACTGGGTAATTTATGCAGAACTAATTCTCTACAGGAATGGAAAGGCTCGGAGGAAGGAGAGAGAGAGAGAGCAATGCGTACAGAGGAAGAAATCTGTGGTGAAATAATTATCCCCAGTGTCACTGTAGCAACATTCTGTGAAGTTGATGTCAATAAAATATTGAGCTACACAATCCATTTCAATTTCACCTCAAAAAGATGCTGCAGAGTGTCGGGAGGCTGCGGGAATAAGCAATAGCATCCCCACACACACACACACACACACACACACACGTTCCTGTTAAGCACACAGCGAGGCGGTGGCTGGCGACGTGTGCTGCTTACAGACTGGCTGGGAAGCACATCATTGCCTTTAGTCATTTAACTTGTCAAAGCAGCAGGGCTCTGTGTCTCCTCATATTTGGATTTATTGGGTTTGAATTACTGGAAATAAAGTGAAAGAGGATGAGATGAAAAATGAAATGAGGGGAGCTTCCCAGGAGATCCATTGGGAGCACAGTATAGATTATGGTCATTTGTTGACCGACGGGTTTGTAATCAGTGCATTTGTGTGTATGGGTATGTTCAGAGGGAGGGGATGGAGATGGGTTTCATTGTATTCTTCTCACAACTGGTATTGATCAGCACAGTGCATATGGAGTTATGTGGTGGTCTCACAAGGGCAGTAATGTCTGATCAATGAGATCTGGTTGGTCATTAATCAGCACATCCTGTTTGTGGTCTTACTGCAGTTTCATAAGAACAGAGGAGAACTACAACATAAACACAAGAGTTCTTAATTTCAGGTGACTATACACTAATGAAAACATAGTTCTTGTTATTAGATCCCATTTCAGATTCCCCGAAATGTTACACACTGTTCCTTTAATTCAGCCAAAGCTAATATGAGGCTTCGGTGGTCTGAGTTTGTCAAATCAAATCTCAAAAGTTGCAAATATCCCTATAAATGTGCAAATCACACTTTGAAAACACAAACATTTTGTACTAAAGAAAAAAAACAATGCAGCAGCATGAGACACGTGATAGGAGACGAGGTCAAACCTGGACCAAGAGAAGAAAAGCCTCGTGTTTATTTAATATATAACTGATGTGAGAAATATCCTGAATCATCACACGTTAATCAGATCAGTGAGTACACTGAAGTAAGTGAAATAATACTCTTGCAGACATGGAGAGGCCATGACCGTTTTAAAATGATTGTGGCTTTTATTGTTCCCTGAGTGCATGCTGGGCTGCTGTAGAAATAAACATAGTGATTATTATGAAGCAAAATAATTTCATTGTGTCAGCACAGAGTCCCTTTTGGCCACTCGTGTTGACTGAGGACAAATTTAAAGATTGACACAGTTAAAGATTTACAAATCCTTACACGTGTAGGAGTTGCAAATGTGCATCACTGGGTATTCATAAAGGTGGCAGAATCTGCTGGAACAGCCACATAAGTCCACGTGCTGAAGAATAATGTTATCTCTTCTCCCTGCCTCTACACGGACACCCCTGCGCTCTCCCTCCCAGACATCTCATTATTTTGCATCTTCGTCACTCTTATTAAAGCCATATATCTTAACTTGAGGCCAGTGCCCAGCGATGCAGTGGAATACATACATGTCAAAACATTAGCAACGTGTGTGAAACCTCGCTCTGTCCTGCACTCAGGAGAGCCATGTGCAAAATGAATAATTTATCCAAATGAATTATAATACCAGCATCTCCCCACCAAGGCTTTTGTCTGAACGAGATTCCTGCTCACATTTCAGTTCATACAGTTGGCCTTGCATAAACTAGATACCTCTCTGGACAGATTTGCATAGAAACACCCTGCAATATGGTGAAAAGGGAGCAATTAGGATTCATGGCGGCGCCTCCCCCTCCGGATGCTCTGCTGCCATGTGAGACGGCAGCAGCTGATTGAAATGGAGGAGCATGGCCTTGTTCATGCGCCTCTGTCTTCCCTCTATCTCTCTGTCCTCCTGAGGGGAAAGCAGGGTCAGCTCCAGCCTCCAGGTTTGGTCTGGTCCTCCTTCTCTCTTCCTCCATCAACCTTTCCGTTGTCGTCCTCCTCCAAAGTACAGATTAGCAGTGGTTCAGGGCTGGTTGGAACTTTTGTAAAGGAGCCTGAGGGATAGACCTTTCAACCAGCGGGTTAACAACATCATCAAACACAGTGTGATTAGTAGTTAACGGATGCAGCGGGTCACATTGTGCAGTTGTTTGAAACAGGTGATGAAGTCCTTGCTGTTGGTGTCTGGCTGCTCGGAGCGTGTGGGAGGTGTTTGACACAAACGAGGCTTCCAGCTTGTAGAAACCAGGAACAGATGGTGCTGGAAAATGAGGCACCTCTCAGAAGCATTGAAACCCCCTCCAACGACCCTCCCCACACTCATCTCTCTGCTCCACACACACTCAGTTTATTTCCCTGCTGCTTTCTCCTTCCTCTATAAATGAACCCTTCTTTAATGCCAAGATTATTTAAGAGCACTTGTTATATCAAACTGCTAAAAAAAAAAGGAAAGCTGCTGGAGTGTGAGGATGTCTGACATCTTTTCCTCACAGAAGGCAAGGTGCTTTGGGTCATTTGAGTTTTTGTTCACCTGGATGGAGCCAGCAGATGGCAGGGATAGTTCTGAGCCTCTTTAGGGAAATACAGCAGAAAGCCAAGAAAATAGTCCCATTTCTTGAAGCTCTCACTTTCTATGCTTGTTAAATCTGCCACAGATAAACAGCAACATAATGTAAGAGGAGGGATATACAAGTATTTAACTGTATCCTGTTGAGCGATCTGTGTGACACAGTGTGCTGCTGTTAGGCTAACGTGTACTTGATTGTACGGAAGGTTTCTGGAGTCATAATGAAGGCGTGAAGGTGTTCTCAAATGTGCACTAATTTCAGCAGTAATGGGAGATAAGAGGTGGGATCCCCGTGAGAATTAATACAGTTTGTACTGTAATATGCTGATAAGGACGATAACTCTTTCAAACTCTACTTTAATTTTCTTGCCAGCAGATGTCATCCACACAAACAGCACCTGGAAACAAACTGGGACACATTCATAATGTTTGTGTTAAAACTGTCAAACTGTCATTACATTATATTGTAGATTTGTGATATCACAAGTTTGTTATTGATCTTTTCGATACTTTTACAGTATTTATGAAGCACTTTTTATATTTTTTATAATAAAAAGTCACTTTTTAGAATATGGGACCTGAGCAACGTATCATCTTATGACATTACATTAGATTTCAACTTGTTCAGATTTCATAAACATCATTCAAAATGTCCCAAATCCATGACTGGGATCTTAGCATGGGACTGTATTACTAGGAGTCATTATCATAAATGTTGAAATCCTGCACATAGGGGCTAAACATATCCATTTACTTAAGATGCAGTTCATTATAATCTGTTGAAGAGGTTTCTTTGTGGTCAGATTACACTTGCATTACTTTATTTCTTACAATCCTTGCAATGAATGAGAACAGCCCTTGTTCATGTTTACCTGTATTAATAAATGTTAAGAATAAGGCCCTATTGTATAGAAACAGGGAAGTTACTGCTTTAAATGACAAAAATAACATTTTGTCCAGTATTCGTCTTAGTTTATGTGAAATTTGGAAATTGGCAGATTACATAAAAAAAAGGAGGGAGCTGATGAAGAGCATCGTACAGTATCAATCAAGCTTGTTTGATTTGATTGTTTATGTATTTATTAGGCATTCCTAATATTCAGTTTAGATGCTAATATGTGATCTGCACAGCTTGAAGCTTGACACTTTTCTGCACAGGGAAATGATGCACTGTGAATATTAGTAATGTTTTGTAAAGGTGTCTTACTGTATAATCCCATGTGGGGTAGCATGAAACTCCCTGTAATGGCTTTACATTTATATTATGCTAATAAACCACAGTAGCAGATTAAGGAGTCAAAGATGCATGGTGATTCACAGTTTATTGTATAATTGGTTGAATAATGCATGCAATAAATGAACAAGGATTGCATGTTCATTTGTGTGAAATAAGCATGCCGCATCATGAAAACAACAAAATCAGTCATGCTTATGAGAATAAAATGTGAAAAAGTTCCCTGTCATTACACATAAACCAAACGTAGCTTTATGTAAAAATGTGTTTATTGAACATGTTATTTTGGCTGTGCGAATATGTGGGATGAATGCAGCTTTCTGTACGGCCCAGCATTGCAGTTGGCTTCATTCAGCAGACTAAGGCTTGTGTTTCATTCCAGTCGTGTTTGCTTCCCTCCTGAGCACCTGTCTCCTGCAGCAATCTGTCTGAAAAATGCATACATAACATCCTGTGAAAATAGCTTTCTGCAGGGACTCCACTAAAAAGCAGCGCTGCATCAAATGTTCCTGTCATTCTCCGCTAGGCTGAGTTGATGGCAAAACATTTGCATACGGCACAATCTGGGAGATCAGAGCTGAGTGTGTGTGTGTGTGTGTGTGTGTGTGGAGTGTTCCTGTGTGCACATCTCGATTATAATCCTGCTTTTTCATGTAAAGGGTCAGTTCACCTAAACTACAAAAGGTTTTTTATTAGTTGTTCAGAACTTTCACTGAAACTGCTCTTTAGTCAAAATAAAGATGATAATGGTTGACAGTTAGATGTGTGGATTATGATTGCTGCTGGGGTGGGTATGTGCTTATATTTTTGGGTATCTGGAGTCCATACCAACCCACAAAAATAAGACAACCCACACAGTTTATTATAGAATGCTTTTATCAAAAATGTGATTCAACAAAACATTCACTGCCTTTACAAAGGTGTACCATATTTTAAGCCAATCAGAGCAGACTGGGCTTTTTCACATTACATTACATTACATTACATTAAAGCCTGACAACAAGTTCTAGTTGAAACCCAAAATATAAGTATGAACCTGAAAATTAGCACTATATGTCTCCTTTACAGAAGGATTTTCAACATATCAGTGGGAAAGCCATCTTGCTGCTTTGTGAGACCACCAGCTCGTACCATTGACAGTATAACGCCTGCACATTTTTCACCATGAATCATAAACGTGATGATACGTGTCCTAATTAAATAATTTTCTTGATTCCGCCAGAGACAAAAAACAACAACCCAACTCTTATGCCATTGATGCCATCTGTATGCCATTGACCAAAAAGACAATTAAGGCAGAGAGGAGGGTTATTTCATTACAGACTTCTCTCCCTGGTGGAACAGGAGTGCGGTAGATTCAATTCTCTGGCTGTGATTACCCAGCCCTCGGCTATGAGATAGATGACTATGAATCAATTGTTTTCAAGGGGACTCTCGCTGGGGTGCTGTAGTAGTTAAAGACAAGAGGGAATCTACTGAAAAAGCAGCCGGCCTTGGTTAAACAGACCATCAGTTAGTCCCATCAGCTTCATGCAGCACCTTAAATATTCATGCATACTTAAGGGAGAAATGAAACCAGTCGCGATGCTCAAACAAACGCCCCCCCCCCCTTTACCTCGGTATCCGCCATGGTCAAACGAGCAGTCGCCATGACTGAATGGGAAATGTTTACTTGTTTTGTGTTATCCTATCAGGGTTTAATATGTGCCCAAGACAATACTAATTGTACCAGGCTGCTCCTCATTATGGGTTTATACGTAATGCCTGTGAGAGAGTTCCTGGTCACTTTAAAGACCAGAAAACAACTAAAATTAAATCTTGCTTACAAGAGCTGCTGGGTTTGAGGTCTGTCTGCTGATGGAGAATCATGCCTAGTGTGTTTCTTACAAGCAGACCTACTGTATAAGTAACATTGCACACTTCCTAGACAGGAGAATGACTCTAGATCACTGAAATAGATAAACTCTCACTCTCCTGCTCAGCTGAGGCCGGACTTGATTTTTTTGTTTTACTCTGCAGGCTTAAAATGGATTTGCTCAATAGGAAGAGACCTGGATGTCATCTCCCCCCTCCTCATCACCACCAACCCACCTCCTCGAGTGAAGTTCTTTTCTCTGACACATTCAATACCGCCCAACACTATTGACCTGACATATTGATGTGAAGGGGCCTGGCTGCTAAGAGGCATCTGGCCGCAGCATATTGAGCATGCAGTCGGTTGGAGGAGAGGACTTGCAGCATAGCCCAGGAGAGAAATTGTGTACGACAAATAAAAAGTAGCATGATAGGATTTAATTTCAGAATCAAAGGACACAACATGTAACACTTGCAGCAGGTCAATCAATCAGTGTGAGTATCAACAACAGGTGGCGCTAGCCCACCAGTCATCATGTTCAAACCAGGCCTCACAGCTGACAGCTACACAGAGCGGATGAAAACATGGGCTGCTACACTGGGTGCAGTGAGAAACGACATTTCCCCCCTCACTGACATACAGACGCTGATTCTGAAATGAGCCATACCACCCCCAACACTCACACACACACATGCACACACACACCACCACCAATCCCATCATGCTCTCTCCCTCCCCCAACCCCTTGAGGAATAAGAGGGGATTATGTCAATGCAATTCAATTGTATGAGTGGAGTTAATGAACTCTTCCTTTTATCTATTCATTTGCGTATTAAAGTGTTTATTTGTGCCTGTTATCGGTAGATATTTATTAGGAATCAGGATGTAAGCATAAGGCACTTTTTAATGACATGCAAATAGGCAGAAAATTCAGATCAAGCTGCTTTTTTGCAAATACAGATTTTGGTTGATGTATCTGTTGCCTCCTTTCTATTAAAATGCTGTCTTGGAGGTGGAGATACACTGAACAGAAAAGTAATTTAATATGTCACATAGCACACATATTTTCCACTCCAACAATAAGACAGCCACGCCTTGTTTAGAGTTGGCCCTTTGCTATTTAGGTCAGTGGTCTCCAGTCCATTTCATGTTCTGTTGCCTCTACAGTGTCTAAATTGCCCAGCAGGCAGGTGCCATTAGAGCAGTTTGTTTGCAAGGTAAGCAGCTATGAGAAGTGACAGCAGTAGAATTACTAATGCACTTTGGCTGTCATTTCTCTCTGAAAACCCCTGCAGGGAGGGCCTGATTAAATTGATATTCAACCTCGTGCATGTTGTGTGCCCAGGCCTCATTAGCATAGGGTTTAGATGACACAGAGAGAGGGATGGCATTAGTGTTGTAGGAAGCAGTTAGACACTGTGCTGTAACTAATTTTCCAATTATAATGGGTGCCTGCAATGCAGCGTATTAATGATTCAAGTCACATTATTAACAGAGCATGTATGTTTAAGAATCAAGGGAGAATGTGTGAGAAAAGAGGAGGCATTTCACACAGAGTGTCAGTGTACATTAAAAGGGATCAAAACAAGAGCTGTGTGTAAGCCATGTGGCAGAAATAGCAACCTGTCAGTATTGACTATATCATTATACTGCTGCATAGGTGAGGCACTGTGGAAAGCTTGCAATAAGGACAGAAAATCCACTCAGAACTGTGTGGGTGTGTACAAACTAATTGAGTGACATCTTCCTGACTCTCCTCTTGGCTTTGTTGAACATGTCAGGGCGGGACACTTGACATGACACTGTCATTCTGATTGGTTGCTGAAGGTTTGTAACATCAGCAGAGGTCTGATCGGCCAGAATGACTGAAAACTTGTGAGGCCTGCCTATTGAAAAGAACCACATCAAGCATTTTAGGCCAAAAGAAAGAATACACACTGTACAACATTTTGCACATTTCAAATTTATTATAAATGCGAGACTATTGAACAATGTAAACTGATAATGTATTATGTATTGAACCCTCTCCTAGTCAATGTACACATAAGTCCTTTACCGTGAAGTGTGTCATGTACAGTAATGCAAGAGGAAACCCACTGACCTCTCTTTAACCTGAGTGGCTGTTATACCAGACTCACACTGGGACAAGCTGTCCATCAAGTGTGCAGTCAGCGAGGCCAAATGCAGCCTGACCTGAGCTGCGTTCACGGGCAGACAAAGTGCAGGTAAGGCTGATGTTGTTTACAAGAAGATTTAGTGTGCTGTTTATCCAATTGTCTGGCAGCACAGATGCACAGATTAGAGGATTCAATGACAGGTAGAAGCAAAAAATGTGCACTTAGATGTTAATTTGCATTATGATTTAATTGTTCATGTAAATGGCTCATATTTTGTTATTTGTTAACATACGTTATGTTGCGTGACATGGGAGTAACCATCTTGATAACATCCTTCTTTACACATTCAGAAAAATCCTCAGCGCTCCCTCCAGCATTAGCTGTGTGTTAACATCACAACACTGTGGTGAAAGCTGTGTTTAGCACTGAGCAAATATTTAAAGTCACTGCTAAAGACATCATCACCACAGCAAATAAATGAATTGAATTCTGCTTATAGCCTCCCCCCCTCCTCTTACCTAAATGGATATTTGATCCCTGGGGAACACCCAGTGCTTTGCAATCTGTGCTGGCTTCCTGGTGGCGCTTCCCCATCTCTCTGAGAAGCAAGCACTGACTTTGAAGTCTATGAAGCTGATGATAAATATGCTAATGTGTCTGGAGGTGACTCGACGTAGCAGATAGCGCTGTGAGGGAAAAGTGCCACCCATCGTTTAATATATGAGGAGAAGGAAGGAGAGAGAGGCGGGGAGGACCAAGAAGGAAGCATCACTCTGCTGATAAGGCGTAACAAGGATAAACAATGGGAGTAAAAGAGCACTTAAATTGTTGTTTTGTCTGATCCGGGGCTATGATCTGAGGATATATGACTGCAGTGTGAAGCCAAAAGCAGAAATAGTCATGTGATGTGTGTCTTTTGTGTCATATAATCATATGTGAGTAATTTTTTGGCCTATATTTTTTTTATTGTGCTTCATTGCTGTCTGAGGATGTGATGACATTGTTAATCAGGGAGCAGTAAGATGATCTGAAAATAGAAAATAGGAAGTAGATCACCTGAAAAATCACAAAGAATCAGCCATCATCAGACACAAACATAAGCATTCTGCAAAACCCAATATGACTTTCAGTATTAAGGTTTTCTTTACATCTAAAGCCATTGTTTTTGAAATGGTATGGTTTAGACTGTCGGGAAAGATTGTAATTATTTCAAATTACATATGACTGAAGGAAGTGCGCTGATTTCATCCATCAAAGTTTCTGCAAAATGTAGTCGTCAACAGCCCGTTGTTAATTAGTGGAGTACTTTTTTATGTCACAATCCTGTGGGTTTATTTTGTAACCCTCACAGTGGTCCAGACTGGAAACTAGTTTTTAAATGTATTCAGTGCAAAAAACAAAAAGATTATCTCTCAAGTCATACAAGCGTGACATCAGCTCTCAGACTGTCATGAATCATTTAAGTGTGTATGACCCTGATTTAAAAGAGATGCATATTTTGAGACTGAAAACTTCCACGCTGACCTGAGGCTGAAAGAATTACATGTGCCAGTTAATGGAATAGTGCAAATCATACATTTCATGCCTCTGGCCTTTTCTATGTGCTGCTACCTCTGTTTACTTCTGTGAGTGAGACCTTCTGCTTGGTCTTCTCCTTACGTCTGTTCTCTTTATGTCTGTGGAGCAGACAGACGTTTCCCAGCCTGAACACAGATTTGATACCCTGAAGGTGACAGCAGCAGATCTGTTGCAAGTGTTGGAGGCAACATCAGGGTTGTCAGAAAGCATCTCAGCATTTGACTGGGATATCTGAGCAGCTCAGACGTATTTGGGATACAGAAAAACACGTAAACACTCAAAATTTCTCGGCTCATTTTTTCTGAATAAAATGTTTGGTATGAAGCTAAATCCATAAAAGCTTTTGATGTAAAACCTGCTTGCTGTCATCCATTCTGCGAAGAGATATCATCCCTTATCAGCTTGGGGATCTCATGGCGGTGTTTGTTATCAACGCCTCTCAAGCAGCTTTCCACTTCAAGTGTGTGAGGACAAGCTGTAGGTGTCACTGTCGACGTGGCTTTGAGCTCCACCAGCCGTGGCTGCTGGGAGTCCAGAGCGCCACCCAGCCCCCTTTGTAGGAGGCGTCGTAAGTCAGATGTTCAGAATGCATGGGGCATTGTCTGCCTGGATGTTCGATGGGCTGGCAGCAAAAGGTGACATCTGGTGACTAATGTGCTCAGATGTGAATGCTGCTCCCTCAGTTCTCTGGGCAGCAGCTGCTCCGCAAAGGCATAAATGAGACGAGGGGACAAGAGAGGGAGAGAGACAGAGATAGGGGGAGAGGGGGTGGTCGCCGGGCCGAGCTGGGGGGTAGGGCTCAGGGTTTGAGGAGCATGTTTGTACGTGAGATGGTGTGCATGTTCACCACGCCAGCCGTCTGACTCTGAAGGGGTGTGTTTTGGGGGTTGGGTATGTCATGGGAAAATCAATGACTTTCTGTCTGATTTTTGAGGAAGTGAAACATGGCGGCCTAACCTCTCACTCCCTGCTGCCTCTCCACGACCACACAGATCTACCAGAGCTCGTTTTGATCAGTGTTGTGTTTCCTGCAGCCAAGTGGTGCCTTCTAGTCACCGTGCCAGATGCCGGTTGAGTCACGGCATCTCCTCAAATACTGACCGCTGTGAGTCGTAAGCTTCGCCATAAGCCTTGTCATAAATACAATAGGTGAAGGATGTGGCTTTTGCAAAGGTGACAGGGCTTAAATGGTCACTTCACCTAAATTACAAAAAGACAGATTTTATACTCACCTATGGTGGTTTTTAGTCATCAGGATAGTTTTCTGTGTCCAGGTTGTGGGTATTGATTTGTTAGATTGCTGTTGTCAGCCCAAACCAATGGAGGTGATTTGATTTGTGTGGCTTGAAGGGTAGTTTGACATTTTGGGAAATACACTTATATTCTTTCCGAAACTGATAAAAGGGCAGACACCATTCTCATATATCAAGCTACAGCCAGCATTCATTTAGCTTAGCTTAACATAAAGATGAAATAGAAATAAAAAATCCACCTACCAGCATCTGTAAAGCTCACTAATCAACATGTATTATTGGGTTATCTGACTGGTTTCTCCCTGTTTCAAGCCAAGCTAAGCTAGTCGTATCTTGCTCCATATTTACCATACAGACATGAGAGAGAGTGATAAGCGAACAAGCAAATGTTTTAACTATTCCTGCCACTTTTTGAGAAAATCAAGTGTGACTTGGAGTTGGACAGACTGAACAGTTTTGAAAAGATTCACATTAAATTCCAGTCACCTTCATTTCTCTGAGACGGTGGAAAAAGTCCCAGAGACTGAAACCTTGACATATATAAAACTAACTATGTGTCACAGCAGAGATGTAAAAAAAACAACAACACCCTAGTAACAAGATATCACTGTATCCATCACACTGCACAGATTTTCCATGAGCCAAATTGGATTTGGGGTGAGAGAAAAAAAACTACCACTGTGATGGCTTCATCCTTCTGCTGTCATTGAAGCATCCATGTTTGTTGAGCTGCATGCTGCTACTGAAAACATGTCAAGTGTTTGGATGACAGACAGCTGTAAGAGACCCCTTTGCGTTTCTGTATCTGTGTATGTGTGTATGTGTGTGTGTGTGCTCCGACCCCAGAGGTCACTTCAGCCTAAAGGTCTTCATGACCCCTGCGCTCCTTTGCTGGTCTAAATGAGGAAAGGGCCCCTTGGCTCTGCTCTGGCAATAAGAAGGGTTAAAAGAGGGAACACGATATGACAGTGAGGCAAAACAACTCAAAAAAAAATACAGCTGCGGTTCAATTTGGAGACACAATCACTTAATCACCTCCACAGAGCTGATATGGCGGCACACGTTTGCGTCGTTTCTGTCCCATAATCTTGCCAAAATGATTTGTGTCCTTTCTTTCTGGCGAGGGGATCACACCCTCAAACATGTGGTCATTCATATGGACATGCTGCTTCTTTAGAAGACACTTGAGCCCCACTTAAAAGGCGTCATGGGCTGCTTTCGATTAGGGAGGCGGCAGGCTGCTTTAGATTTGATGAACAAGAAGTGCATATGCATTCCACAAAGAATGTTAATGAAACACATTCCTCCCAGTTTCTCATGGAAACCAGCATGGATTTAGGGATAAGGAGGTGGAGAGAAATGGGGTCCCCTTATACCCCTCCTCAGGGGGAAAAAAGCTCACAAGATGCAGGAGGGAATGACTCCTCTGAGGAAAAGGGAACGAAAATTGTGTGGGATGAGAGTGTATTGAGACTGTCAATGTGTGAACATTGCATCTGTGTGGCGCTTTAAGGAGAGTGTAATGACATGATTTCTATATTACTTTTGACTGACGCTTTTTTAAGGCAATCTGTGAGTCCTCCTCTTCTGAAATGATTTAACAGATCAGCACCCCCAAATTTTTATCTCCATGTGAGACAACTCCTAAAAATGTAAATATAGACAGATAGATGGATAGATAGATAGATTTCTAATAGTGTGCAATAATTCAGTTAAAATCTAACGCACTAACTTTGGTAACCCCTGGTTTACCTCTCGAAGACACTCTCCAGAGAGCTCTACTCTCTTACCTTCATCAATTATTCAAACAACAAGATTTGAATAAGGCATTTTTGTCTTCCATTAAAGGGGAAGTGACTTTTTTTTTTTTTTTTACAAATTGGACCTTATTTCTGGGATAAAATACTGTCATTTACTCACCCATTTCACTTTGGAGTCATTCGGAGTATGTCTTACGCTATTGGATTTGACGATATCCATTTAACAGGAGTGAACGGGGCCCCAAAATGGGCTACACTATTACTATTCTCATTTGAGTTCTGACTTGTCCGTAGCTTGAGAAAATTCAACCTGTAAACAGACTGCTATTATAGTTAACTCAGTGCCCACCTTTGTGTCCTTCACAGTGCCTGAACTAAAACAAAGCATGTATGTGTATGTGACAACATCACAAAAAGTATTTTAGTTCAGGCACTGTGAAGGACACATAGGTGAGCACTAGGGGTCCTTAAGGGTCCTTAAGGGTCCTATGATCCACAGGAAGTAGAGTGTGTTTACAGATTGAATTTTCTCAAGTTAGCAACAACTCCAGACTCAAATGAGAATAGTAATGGTGTAGTCCATCTTATTAAACGTCTGTCATTTGAGAAATGGTCAAATTTGTGTCATTTACTGGCTGCATTTTGGAGCCCCGTTCACTCCTGTTAAATGGATATCATCAAATCCCAAATCATCGGAGCTACTCCAAATGACTCCAAAGTGAAATGGGTGAGTAAATGATAGTATTTTATCCCAGAAATAAGGTCCAATTTGTAAAAAAAAAAAGTCACCCCCCTTTAAATGAATGCAAATTTGGAGGGAGTTAAAACAGTGAGGTTATTTCAACAAAACCTAATGGAAATATTTCTTTAGAGCGATGCTTACATATTAGATAGATAGACATTGTGTAGGGTGCAGTGAATGAGGGCTGAAGCCCTCTTCATGGCTTCCTAAGCCATAAAAAGGGCTATCTGTTTATGTTTTGAGTATGAACAATATATAAAAGCTTACTTTTTATTTGCTTGCAATCACACAATGTTTGGACTTCACTGTGTAATTGAGCTATTTTTTTGTTCTTCGTGTTTTGCAAACCTTCTGTCATCACTGTGCGCTGCAGATTCAGGTTTAGCTCTTTATGGACGTCTTGAGTGACATATGCAGACTTGACATGAAGACTTCCTATTTCCAAATTGTCTTACTGTAACCATAACACCAGGAAGTGGCAGGAGGGTCTGAGCAAACATTTTAATCAGTATGGTTTAATAGGAAGATAGAATATCTAAAAATCACATAGGTGTGTTTCAGTGTTTTTTGCCACTTTAATTTGGAGGGCTTGTTGGGTGGCTACCTGACTCCTGGACACTTGTGAAACAACATGGTCCGTAAATAAATTCAAATCAACCCACTGGGAGCACTGGCAGACTGGCCGGCTATCTAGCCTCATGATTATTTTGCCATTGGAGGCGTATTATGATGACAATAACAAGGCATTTATTATCTGAACAACACAGACACTGTATGAGAGACTTCCTTTGTATGTGAACTGCAGTACCTCTTTTAATTTGGACACAATTAATTCTTCTGAGTTTGCATAAGAGAATCTTTTCAGTCATTAAATATTATTAGTCATGCAATTCAAGTAGTGCCTCCAAGTCAAAGTCAGATTTTTATGGAGACATGCACGCTCGCACTGTCTTTCTATCTGTTTTATATCAGCTCATGCTTTACAAATATTATTTGAACAGTTCAATAGGAACAGAATCCCTTGTAAAATGAGAAAAAGTTTATGTAGAGCAAAACATTAGAATATCCATCCATCTGCACTGTATTTCCTCCTGTAAATATGTAGGCATCATATGTGAATAATTAATTACACAAACTGCTCTGCATTCATTTTGCTGATTGCAGAAGAAGTGTGTTTTCATATGGAGGCTTCTATCCGATGCAAATGAGACTCTTTGCCAATTAATGAATAATGCTCCTGGTTTAAAAAAAAAAAAAGCCGGCTTGACAAAAAACATTGACGAATACGGTGTTGCGTCAACATTATTGACCTAGTCTGGTTATTTTCTTTCCATTTGACTGACCTTTTCTTTGTGCTGAATTATACGGTCAAGCCATGATGTGATGCTTTAGTACTATAACACATCAGTCATGTGATCATTTATACAGTGTGTCCAGATCATAATTCTATTTACCAGGGGCACTGTAATGCTGTATTGATTGCTAAACCATTAGCATTTATACAACCATCAATAGTGAAAAGTAGTTCTCCTTCTGCTCTCTGCCATGTGGTAGCCGCTATAAATGGCCATGTTATTGAAAATTCCCTTTTCCTTTCAGTGCAGAGAGGGGAAGAGGCTGGCCAGATCTCTATTAGCAGACTGGGATTTTCTCCCATGTGTCACTGTGAGTGTAATTGCAATGTCACACTTCAAGGACTTCATGTGGGTGGACTGGTGGTCTACCACAAGAGAAGGGGACTGTAGTCAAAATACCAATTAATGAAGGCCAGAGAAATATGACCTGAACCGCTCCAGGTCCGTACCTACCAATGACTGAGCCTGTCGATTGAAATTGTATCCCATCAGACCTTGGTCGCGGGTCAGTACTCAATGTCGGTGCTGGCAGATTACACTTTCCTCTTCCCGGATCCTGGCTGGTGCCCTTGGGCGCACATCCAGGAGTTCATCTCGTACTTACTTCATGATGATGAATTCACAACTTTAGAGAGAAAATGAACTCCAACTCTTCAGAAATTCTCTGTAATATCATTATACAAACCACCAAGTCAAGCTGTACCTTGACATTTTTTACTGTCGCTGAGGTCACCCCAGAAAATGCATTCCTCTTCTGCTATTCTATTCGGCTCTGTGTAGAGGTTCAACCAAACCACTTGTAATGAAGCAGCCTGTCTGCCGTCTTTCCGCCTCTTGTGATGCAGCTGCAGCAACATCACATTGTTTCTGTAGCCCCGGGCTGCAGACCGTGGTGTTGTCTTGGAGTATCTGACCACACGTGCGAGCCCTGAGGGATGGCACGTCCCAACCTCGGTGAGCATGCAACCCACCACTGCCAAAATTAATTACCACAGCAGGCTGTGACCTTGCCTCGTCTGCTCTGGCCCCAGCACCATTTGGAGATAAGTCGTCATTTGCATGTGGCGCCAAGTCAACCTCAGATATTGAGTCTGCTTCATGTGAATGCCCTGCGGAGACCTGCTGTGTAGATTCATTGCCATGCAACAGATCCCTGTAAATATGCCAAGGAAGCATCCAGGGGTAAACCTCTCCATGGTGTTTGCCCTTACAGCTTTGCAATTCTTTTTTTTACTGATTCACTGTGGAGTTCAGTGCTTGTATGAAGCAGGAAGCAGGTGTTTTCACACAAAAAATGCTCTTATAAACCTACTGCAAGCTAGCTAGCCAGTGCCAAATGGCAGGCAGACAAAGGTAGTGGCTAGCTGGTGAATAAAGCAGAACATCCAGCTAATCTGATTTGATTTTTCTCATGAGCTGGTGGAAAAGCAGAGCTGTAAGGAGAGTGGAAATTGGACTTACTGTACATTGGTAAGGAAGACAACTCAAAATGAAGGATAATGTTACTACATGGCCTGTGTGTTTGTGGCTTCTTCTACGGTGGCCAAGGCTTATTTTTATTGCAATAATTTTCCTGCATCTTATGCATCAGACCACGTAGCTAAATCTGCAAATGTTGGAAATAAATATAAAACAAATCAAATCTGCCAAGTCGCAGTAGTTGACGGAGCAGCAAAAATATCAGTGATTATTACCTAAACATTTGTATAACCCAGATGACACCCACTTCAAATTTAGCCAATCATCCAATGTATTTACCATTAAACAAACTATACGTTTAGCACTCATCAGTTTGACTTACTGTGGAGCCAAGGTGAAAATACATGTGTTGACAAAGAGTTTGGTTTCTGTTTCTGACAGCTGGGTCCCATTATGACATGAAATCAGAGCCTCCTCAGGGTCCAGTGTGAGGAGTCTCGCACTGCCCAGTTATCAAAACACAGCATGGAATCCACTTAAGCCTCGTCACTGGCTATGTTTCAAGCCACCGTGTGCAAAATAAAGAGACAGAAAATACAGAAATAGTGGGAGCTGGTGTGACTTATAACAGTAATGATCCAGGTTAGAAAGATAAGTGATGATAAAAGGTGAGGCGTTTACACTTCAGTCCAACCTAAATGAACATTTTGATTGTCATGCTGCTTCCTGATAATAATCATGTTCAAATACACTAAATACATCTCCCCTGAGATCAAGACACATTTTATACAAGGAGCAAACAGATTCTGTAATGCTACGGATTTCTCAGCACAAATCCACATATCCAGGACGTGGCTGCGACTCACAAGAATGCACCATCTGATGATTATGTCTAATTAAATTAAATGTCACTTACAGGCAACAAGGCACACACACACACACACACACATTCAGCTGCGGTAACTGCACCAGTATGGCGGCAACATCTGACAATTCAAAGCAAAAGTCTTTAATGATGCTGAAACAAAGAGGATTTCACTTCACCCTGCCAAAAACTAAAGAAGCCTGTTTCTGCTATTGTGAGATACTGAATATTTCATAACACCACAGGCTGACCTCAGGTCATCCTATGTAGAGGCCAAGATACTCAGACATATAAATGATGCATCGACAACAGCGATAGCTGTGCACGGCATTAAGGGGCCTCTTGGAATTACTGGAGTGTTGGTGAGAAAGCAGTAAGGACTTTCCTTTTGGAGGCAGACGATGACGATTATCCATGATTGGATGATTCATTGAGGCCGGTGACAATCTGAGTGTGTGGGATGAGGCCCGGTGCTATCTTTACCCTTCCCTCCACCTCTGCCCATCTCTCACTTTCCTCTATTTATGGAGCACTGCAGTGAATGTGGCAGTTCAGAGCTGGACTGCAGCCCACAGGGACCCTTCGCCATCTGAACAACCTGCACCTTTTTGTGCACAAAGGCAGCATGAAACGAGAAAGTGATTTTGTTGTTTCATCCGCCCAATTAGCGGCAAATGACTACAAAAACTCACATGTACAACATACATTCAAATGTGCAAGTGTTAGGATGACGCCCGATTCCCCCTTTGTTTTCTTCGCCCACCAGAAAGCTCCACAGCCGTGAGACAAATTGCTGCGCAGCATTAGCACTACAGTGAAGGATGAAAGTGCACCGAGCAAGGCAAACACGCATCCCATTACAACCGCCACTTAGCAACAAACACATCTATTACAGCGGGCTGAGCAAGGCTGGAGGTGAGCCTGCACACACCTCCAACAAGCTGCTATCCAGGGCAATGAGATTCAGGATGCACTACGTTGGGAATTTCAACGAGAATGAGGAAAAAAAGAAAACAAATGGCCCTCCCACTTTCTCTCCCCGCTGAGGCATCAAGGGCCACAAGTCACTGTTTACATACTAGAAGAAAGAGTCTCTTCATCAGATGATGTTTTATGATTTTTTTTGCAGCTCTGCTGAGACTAGGAGCAGCCCCTTTTCCACCATCATTTTTTACTGCGGACATGAGCATGACATCACTTCCACAGAGACGTGGCTGTTCTACTCATTGGTTCCACTGTATCATAGTGATTAATGGAGATCTTAATACACTGACCTGATCCAGCTCTGCTCTCCTCTTTGTGTGCCACTGGAGCTCTGATATGTTTTTACCTCCTTGTTTCTCCCCACAGGTTCATCCCTGAGGGCTGCACCTTACACTCTGATGTGTGTCATATCAATTCCCAGTCAAAAATAACCCTGCATAATTTTTTTTTAACCGCACTAATTACTGTGGTGCAAATCCTGACTGCTGTTGTCATGGTAATTGCCTTTTGGGGGGGTTATGGCGCCACTAAAGCTCAAGTGACTGAGAGTGAAAGAAAATGAGAGGAAGAGTGGGGAAGATTTGCGAAGGAGACACACACAGCTCATTGTGTGCCAACATATTTCATGTTTCATCTTGTTTCATGGCGTGTACTATTGGCAGTTTACCTTGACTCGAAATGATCTGACCACGGTGCCGCTCGACGCGTCGATGCCAGAAAATGAATTTGATGTGGGTGAGCGGGGATAAGTGTTCTTTCAGCACCGAGCCGAGTGCCAAGAGGTCCCAGAGCAGAGACCCACTCCCCGCCATTTATCCACTGCATTAAATGGATGTGTTGGGTTCAAGGAGGGGTCAGTGAAATATAGGGGACAACATATGTCAAACAATACATATAGGAAGAGAAAAGTAGGATCATAAAAAGCCTTTTATCATTTGGCAAACAGGGCTCCCAGCAGAGGGGGAAAAAAGAAAAGCCTCACGGATTGACGTGCTTGATCATCATTATGGAGCAGCAAGAGGCACCTCTGACAGTTGGCACCGACATAACGCTGAAATGAGGATTGTTTAGCTTCTCTGAGGTCTCGAGGTTCAGAGCATCACAGTGTGTGTGTGCATGCGTGTTGTGGTTGTTGCAATGCCCTTAGGATGTCCTTGTGTAGTGTCAAGTGTCCTGCTGGAGCTCAAGCATGAGTGGCTTTCTGCTGTTCACGCTTGTTATTTAGACACTTCATCATGTTTCTGCTAATATAACATTAATTAACTGCGGTTGTCTCACTTTTTTATGCTCAGTAAGTTTAGTTTTGTGCAAAAACTCTACAACTATTTGCAAAAACAAATATTTTGGTGGCATGTCCCTTTAACATAATTTATTTCCATAGTGTGTCATGTTGTGTATTGATATATCTATCTCTTTACTCCTCTGCTTAGCACACTGTGAATAAAAAAGATGCCTTCCAGCTGAATTCTGACTTCTTCACATGACAGTAATGGCCGCATGCTGTTCCACACACACACAAACACAAACACACAACACAGAGGCTAATTCAGTGTTCAAGCTCCTGTTTGTTTAGCTATGGACAAACAAGAAGCTGTGCCAGCAGCTTGTTGGTCTGAATGTGATTCAAAAAACTGAATTTGAAAAGAATTTAAGAAGAAGTTATTTACAAATCAATTCTACAAGCACAGAAGCCCTCCTCACTGATAACACATATAATCCTTTATGAGTGGTGCAACTTCTGCAAAATCACTGCAATCCTTTCGTGCCAGATGCTGGAATGATGTAATAATATGTCCTTTGAAACTGTGCTCATTTTACCAACAACTTGGAATAGTGTTGGCAAATATATATTCAGGTAATTTAGTACATTGAATGCCATTTTTAATGTTAAAGTAATCATGAGATTTGGAGAACAATGTTTGAAGTGGGATTCTTAAAAAGTACATCTAATCCTTTATTAAGAGGAAATGATTAAGTGCTTAAACAGAAAACTGTGTTATGCTGCAGCATTAAGATTTTATCTTCAACCCTGAGAAGGCAAATCACTGCAAAACCTGAGACTAAACATAACTGCATTAAGCCACAGTTCCTTCATTAATGGAATAATTCTGCATTTTATCAGGTACACTTTTCTTATTGAGTGAGATCAGAAACCAAGGGAAAAATAATTCTCTGAAACTCACATATTATATCCTGATTTTTCATCATGGAACAGTTAATGTTCAGAGATACTGGATTATGAGAAGCAGCTCACATGACTAGCATTACATAAAACATCAGCGCACATCAAGTTCACAATCAGTCAGTGACAGACGTTCACCGAAGTTACCATTGCCTAACAAAGCTCTACACATCTAATATAACTCCATTGAAATTAATTTACTTTTGTGCAACATGCCTCCCCGTATGGCTCAGTGGGTAACGTGGCTGTCTTGTAACCGGAGGGTTACCGGTTTGATCACACATCAGTGTGAATGGGTCAATGTGATGTATACTGTAAAGCGCTTTGGGTATCGTTTCAGATCTATCTTTGGGTAGCGCTATATAAATACAGACCATTTACATTCTGCTGTTATTAATTAATTCATAATATTCCCCAACAGACACAAATACTCCCATTATGAAATTGGTAACATTCTAGGACGTGTTGCTTACTTTGTATTTTATTCATACATACTTTTTTAATTCATAGATATACAGATATAAACAGGTTCTGAAACATAAATGCTTATTGCTCCTGCCAATCACTATATTTGTTAGCCTCATTTTAAGTGAAGCTATTCATGACATTCAGTGAACAGTTCGCTTCTACATCCAGTGAGTCATCCTAATCTAGAGGTAATCTCTGTCAAACAGTATAATCACTGCTGTCACTCTATTAAGATGTGAAATTCTATTTTAAAAGTAGAATCAGACCTTATGAATGTTTTGACAATGTGTCAGAAATTGAGGCCAAGAGGCGTTTCACCCCTCACAGCTGCCCGAGCTATCTCTCACTCCATGTTTTTCAGATTAATTCAAAGCATTCTACTGCCTGGGAAATGACAACACTGCAGAGACAGCCTGAAGTTACACTTTGATGGACACAGTGGTCTATCTCTGCCGTCGACTTCAGTGGTGAATTTTTGACCCCCTGGTCATTTCGGCGGGGCCTTATCAGCACCGGCCAAATGCAGGGAGTCAGATGGAAGGACTAAGGAGATGATTTGTGGACAGTCTAGCACACTAATGGTGCTAACACTGCATGCTGTTCATATTGTGGCTGCAGAATATTTTGTGGAAATGGTGGACGGTGGACTGGCATCCAATTTGATCAGACTGAAATGGAAAACATGGGGGACATATCCTGGTGAATATCTAAGAGATCTTCCTGCTGCTATATTCACTCTCTGAAGACAAAACGAATCATTAGCACAATGTTTTGGTGTTGGAAAACAGGATTTTGGAGCTACCACAAAGATGAATGTCAGCTTAAAGTTTATACAGTACAGTGCAACCTTTTAGTCTGTGATCCTAGCAAGCTGAGAAAATCCACTGGGTGCAACCTTTAGAGGCACGGGATCTCCAGCTCCATGCCTAACTCCTCGAATCAGTGGCAGAAAATCTATATCCTCTTAAAGAGGGACAGTCACATCAAATAATAGATATATAGAATCCATCTTGTTTCTGAACGCATGTCCTTTGTAGGAAACAGATCAATGTGAAGACCTCTTCTTGAATTGAACTGCCCACAGTGACACAAAAATCGGTAAAAAAAAAAAAAATTGACTTTAGGCAAATCATAATGACCATGTCATGGCTGGAAAGAGTAAGAGCTAAAAGTTCTTACAAAAGGATGTTACCATAAAAGTGAAATGTAGTCTCAATCACAGTTGTAAATATGATAAATGTAAATTGAAACAATTAGCTATTATTAAAAACATAATTGTTTGGCTTAAAATAATTGTCACACTGATGAAATTTAAAATAAATCAGACCTGCCCCCTTATGGGGACTTCATAGACTACAATTAGAAGCATATGAAATATATATATATATATATATATATATATATATATATATATATATATATATATATATATTTTCCCTCGAAACATTATTGATCTTTGTTTAGCATGTTAGCACCTTAATGTTTACTAATTACTGACTGTACATATGAACGACATGACAGCTCCCCAAAAGTGAAGCAAAAACATCAAGCTTTCCCAAAGATGATTTCTATCATATAAGTTAGTACTTATCACACTAATGGTATGTTCAAGTGTTCATTTTTCTGATACGTTTGGTTTTAGTCAGTTATGTTGGCATTCAAAGATAAAATATTGGGGGCTCATCAAAGTCAGCGTTGAATTTAGCCCCTCAGGAACATTAACTCATTGAGTGCCAGCTGTTTTATAAAACAAAAAAGTGCCTTGTGCCAGCGTTTTTTGCCCATTTTGATTCATATTTTAAGACCCACAGAATATTTTGTACTATGTCTCTGAAAACACTGAATAGCTCAAATGAAAGAAGAGACTCTCTATTTTATAATGAAAAAAATGTTTGTTTTTTCCTTGTTGTGTTCTTCACGGTCACTCCCACCCTTAATGCCATTTTTTTCTCCAGAATCCGTCCGTTTTGCTCTTAATCATGATCGTCTCCACTTCCTGCTTTGTTCTCCACAGCGTATACCATCTCTTTATGCTCCGACTACATCTGCCAGAAGCCCCAAAACTATTCACAAACTGCGGGAGACCACATCGGCGATCCACTGCCGATAAACCACTTTCACGTCGAGATACGTCAATGCCACTCAAAGAGTTAATATCCATCCAATGATTGTTGTCATACTGGTGGACAGCCACTGTGGCAGTCAGCATCAAGACCCCGAATAAAGAACCACTCCACGTTTATTTAGAAAGATGCTAAAATCACATAAAATCCCTTTCTACACATAGTGATTGTCCAAAATCTTCATCAAACCCTGTTCCCACATGTTCCAGGACTGTGAGAACATCATCATCATCATCATTAACCCAGCGTCAGTGATGTTAGTTGGTTTAAAGACAGCAACCAGTCTGCAGGCTTTTCAGTATCTATCTGTGAGGAAAACTCCAACACAAATAAGGTCTGAGACTCAAGCATCACTTCTCTGAACTATTGCACCTCTGATCTGTGCGTTGTTCTGCAAACACTCAAATATCTGGATATGTATTTCCCTTGTTGCTTCTTTGAAATCACAACTAAACACAGAGCCCTGTTATACACTGCAGTATCTGTCACCAGCATACCTCTGATGCTGGAGAATTCCTGATCATGTTCGTGCCACAATATTTACATGATAATGTAATATGACCCTACAGCTCTCAGCAGCCATAGTTTGTATTCCTTATTCAAATTATTTTCTTTACTATAGTACATTTGTGTTTCTCTCTCTCTCTCTACAGTACAGTTTATAGCAGCCATGTGGGGACTATAACTGCTGCTCCATCCTGTACTGTTTACATGATAAAAATGCTGCCCTTGACCTTGAAGTTTTGAAAGCTTTTGACCTGACAAAAACAGGAAAGGAAACACAGCCATGAACCACTCACTGAAGCACTGGTATGGATAAAGCCTTAAATTCACATTTTATATAAACTGCACATTATTATAAATGCAGTTTTTGAAAACAAATTACTGATGTTCTTCAAGTCGAGTCGTTTATTTATAGAGCGCCTTTAAGGAGACAGCAGTCGATCAAAGTGCTATACACAGGATACGTAAAAAATAATTAAATGTTGTAAATAATGTAGTAAAGCTTTCACAATCTGCAATATTCTATTCAACAAGTATTATTTTGCAGTAGCGAAAATGTTCCTTCTGTTTATTTCTTTTGATTTTCCTCACAAATATAATCAAATTACGATGATTCAGATGCTCTTCTGATAAAGTCTCTGTATTAAAACACTCATTTATTGTGAGGCGCTGTTCTTTTTTCCAGTCTGTGCTGACTTAAATGCTCATTACGACTCAGACGGCCTCTCCAATAAGACCTAAAAATTAACATAAAAGTGTGGCAACTCAGAAATATGCTTATATTTCTGTGCTGTTTGTGTGCTTTCATTTCCTGCATGGTAAGTGCATGTTTTCAGAGGAGCCAGCAGAGCTGTGCAGTCAAGTGCCTGAACGCCTGGTTGCTTTCTCTTTCGACATGTCAGGTGCCATGTTTACGCAGCCTGTTGCCCGGCAACCCCTGCCAAACAGACTGGTGGATGAACGACACTGTGAAGCTGCAGTAGTAGATGATTGTCTAGATTGTCATGAGGGTGTCTGTGCAAGTGTGTGTGAGTGTGTGTTTGCAAAAGAGCAGGTACTGCTGCTGCCCTCCATGGGGCTCAACGAGCTTTCCCATTGTCTAATATGGCAACATGTGATTCTAGGGATGGTTTAATTAAGGAGCATAACACAAGACGGAGTATCAAAAGGCATTCACATTTGATCTTGTTCAGGCAAAATATTTTAGGAATGAATGGGATCAAGGCTATCGCTGACAACACAAGGTCGGCAGAACACATCTTTTGGCAGAACATTAACATGAAGGAGTTTTAATTCAGAGGAGTTTTACACAGACATGATGCATTTTGTGGTGATCAGGATATGTAGTCCAACACACTGAGTTGTTAATTTTTACATGATCTGCAGCACACAGTGTTGGACAAGCTACTTAAAAGCTGTAATTAATTATTCATTGTGTATGCCTCACTGATAAATGTATTACATGACTCTACAACTAGTACTACTACTACTAATACAGCTATTCATTTTATTACTCTCAGGTGTCTTTAAAGGGAACGTGCTGTTTTTTTACTAACTGGACCTTATTTCTGGGATAAAATACTGTCATTTACTCACTCATATCACTTTGGAGTCATTTGGAGTTTTTCTAACGATCTTTGTTTTGGCGATATCCATTTAACAGGAGTGAACGGGGCCACAAAATGCAGCCAGTAAATGACACAAACTGTTGAGAAAATTGTAAATCTGTAAACAGACTCTACTTCCTGTGTATCATAGTTTACTAAGGACCCCTAGTGTTCACCTATGTGTCCTTCACAGTGCCTGAACTAACATATTTATTTGTGATGTTGTCACATACATGCTTTGTTTTAGTTGATACACAAGGAGTAGAGTCTGTTTTTACTGGCTGCATTTTTTTGCCCGCTTCACTCCTGTTAAATGGATATCACCAAAACAAAGATCGTCGGAAATACTCCAAATGACTCCAAAGGGAAATGGGTGAGTAAATGACAGTATTTTATCCCAGAAATAAAAAAAGGCACTTCCCCTTTAAACAACCCTAAAGCCTCCATACCTTCACATTACATCCTTTGTACTAGCTCAAACCAATTTAACATTGCGCTCCTATGACATCGTCATATGGACAGTTAAAAAAACAAAACTGATGCAGCGGAAACCGACATATCTCTATATCATTATATTAATATTTTGTATTCTGGAGACAGAATCATTTTATTGCCAAGTACATTTTCACACGCAAAGACTTTTGTGCAAACACTTTTTATATCGTCAAAACCTGGTGCCTACATTAACTACAAAGCAACTTCCATTTCTTCTTGTTACTGAAAAAAGTAATAATTTTCCAACTTGTTCCTGTGGCTAAACAGACCCTGATGCAAACATCCGGCAGCTAAAGTGGAGATTGATTGCAGAAAAAAGCAGCAGCTTTTAGTGTCAGTTCCTTGCCTCTGTCTGCACTCACCAATTTGCTCCAACAATAATACAAGAGAAATCTATTGCAGAGGAGATCTCAGGACACCCTAATGCAATAAAACAGCATGTTGCATCTTCAGAAATGGGCACAGCTCTTGCTCTGCAATCAATATTACTGTGCTTTACAAGCAAGACCTGCAACAAGTTCACCTGCTTTGCAGATATTTGGTGTGAAAAGTAAGAAATCATTAACTGTCGGTGGATGTTGACCAATTGAGAAGTAGATAGAGAGAGAAACTGCTGGGATGCCTTATGATAGATAAGCACCCAGGATTCTTCTTTTGAATTACACAGTAAATCTACACTATCTTAGATCATGTATGTTGATATCTGTCGTAGAGGTAAATTTTCACAAGAGGGAATCACTAAGCTAAGCTCCTTTGATGATAAATAACTGAAGAGATTTAACCTGACCTTAAAAAATGTGACATTTCCCAGCTGAGGAGCTGGAACCCATCCTCTACAATAAAGAAAAGGGGAGCATCTTACTTAAATGTCACAGCGCTGGACGGACTAGGTCTGATATCGTTGAGGAACTGCCATCATGGTGAGTTTTTTTTTTTATTATGAAACGGTAATGCAATTTACTGTGATATCTCATTAAGCCCTATAATGTCTTGCTAATAATTAAACACTCACATTTAGTAGAAAATGATTCAGCAGAGGAGATCACAAGCCTGGGATTCTGACAAACACAGTGTGCTTTGACTGTAATTGACTTTTCACTCTGCCCTGGAGTTACAGGAGAATAATGGGGCTGGAAAATAGCTAGTTAACCTCCTGTCAGGTAATACATAAAAGGAAAAACAAAAAAAAAAAGTCTCTTGCAATATACCTACACCTTCTCCTCTGAGAGGGAACAGAGGGGGTGTCAAGGTGGGGATTGTTACACTAAGTGATTTTATTAAGTGGAACACCCACGGTGAGCTCAATCTGCCACACAGAGATTGTTTGACGCAAATTATACATAATTCCCAATGCGTGGCAAAACATAACCCACATAGAGAACGGTTCAAGAGTGCAGCACTGTGCCATAAAGACGTGAAATAACTGAATGAATAAAACAAAAAAACATTTGATCATTATTGTTGAGTTTCAAAGCAAAACAAATAATTGATCAATCATGAAAAAAGTTATTAGAGTGTAATGAGTTGAAAAAGAGATCTGTTTACTCATTAGGATAAAATGAAAATAAGCTGAAAAGACAGTTGGAATATTTCATGCTTTGTTTTTATGATCCTATTTATTTCTATTTATGTTGCGCATCCACAAAGACTAAATCTATAAATGTTTTATTGCACTTGTTTTCATTGGTTAGTCCATTGGCAGAAAGTTTATCAACAATTATTATTAACTATTCATTTAAGCAATTTATGGAGCAACAAAGTAAATTATTTTGCTTTTTTCTGCTCTATAATATGTTATAGGTCATTGTATGAGTTAAAATTATGAGAGGAGCACTGATTTTGCACATCAATATCTCTTTCAAGGGGAGTACTACTCATCTTTTGGACAGCTGTGTGATGTCCTTGTGGCTCTGGTTTCTCAAAGTTTGGAAAAAAAAACAACCCTGATGAGGTCATCAGGGTCATCAACAAAACCTGGGACTTTGACATGGGAGACCGCTGTTTGCTTCCTGTTTCCTTCCAACAGCCAACTTTTTAGAATATTATTTTGATCTTTTCCTAACCTTAACCACATTACTGTAACCATGACAACAAAGGGCTCCGAAGCGAAGACATGTTTTTTGGGTTGTTCCTGAGGTCATGGACAAACTACATATTTTGGTGTTTTATCTGAAGGACTTGTTGAAAGGTTTTTACGAATATCAAGAGTTTGAAAGAAGAGGGCTTCAATTTTAACCAATTATGTTCCCCAACTTTATGGAAGTGCCATCCTAAATCGGTGGAGTGCACCTTTAATTCAGAAGAAGCCTGAAGATCAAGAAATAGTTTTGTTAAATGTTCCATTTATTGGAGAGAAAACATTTTGCTGCTTTCCTCTGTTATATATTATTGTAAATTTAATAAATCTGTGTTTCGGACTCACCAAACTTTTCTTGGTTCCAGCTTCTGAAATGTGAAGTTTTGCTGCATTTACTCGCTGTCACATTATTGTTAATTAACAATATTTTGGTATTGGAAAGAATTTTTCATTGTCGCTGTGGCATTTTTTTCACTTATTTTTGGGCTCTGCTGGCTGAACTACTAATTGATTAATCCAAAAATAATACATTGAATATTTGTTAATGAACTAGCCATTGGTAGCATCTTTGTTGTGATGTTCTGTAAACAGGTATTTCCCTATTTGTGCCTGTCAGTGGATCAGTGGCAGCATTATATTTGCTGTGTGTCAGTGTTGCAGCGATCATGTTATTCCTCTCAGCATACAGCAGCAAAGGAAACACGTTGTCAACCCCCTCGCCTCTTTCCCTCTCTGCACTGTCTCTCCCACTTCTTCATTGCCCATGGCCTGAGGGAACAGTTGGCTTTTTGAATGCTCTTCCCCCTTTGTGAGCATACACTGATTGGCTCTCCGCTCCCCCAAAAGCAGAGCAGCATGGGGTGCCGGCAGCCAGCTTTCTGCTGGTGCTGCTCAAAAAAAGTGTGAGGAGGGAAAAAAACAAGAGTAGGAAATCATCAGGAGGCTTCTCCACAACCTGTCTAGGTATGTCTGTTCCCTCTCTGTCTGCCTCTCCTGCAGTAATGAGAATCAATGGGGTTTATCACATTCCCCTCATGTCTTTTTGTCAAATGGAGTGCAATAGTTTCCTGTCTCCTGCTTGCAAAGTCCTGTCCTCCTCCTCCTCCTCCTCATGGCCCTGCTGATTCCCTCCATCCTTTGCAATCCTATTTGTTGACCAGACTCCTGCTCAGTCTGCAGCGCTGTCACCGAGGTCGTGCACAATCCCATAACACAACACCCCCCTGATATGTGTGGGGAGGGGCGCACATGAACCTAGGGGCCTTGGTAAAATGAAAGCACAAAAGCTGTTATCTGCAGCTATAATTTAACTCACATTTTCATGTTTCAGCGAAAGAAAGTGGAGCAAAATATGCCAGCACAGCTGTTGGACACCCCAGTAAGTAGACCCCTGGGGATGCATGGCTCCAACACTATCTCTCTCCATATTTTTGGACATAGCACCGAGCAGCATGAGCTCTGTGTCCACGGCAGAGTAAAGTGTGCGCTGTGAATACATTTGGACTGGAAGACAGCCAGCGGTTGGTTGGTTGGTTGCGGAGGATGTGGGCTGGTCTCTGGAGCCTGCCGGTTGTTCATTCATAAACCAGGTGGGAACTGTAAATGAAAACACAGACATCTCCCGGCCTACACATTCAAAGATCACAGTGTGCTTGTTTTTCAGAGACGAGCGGGTCCGGCATCGACGATGTGTTTTGTGTTCTCTGAGAATAAAAAGTGTCAGTGAAGAAAGGGGTCTTAAACAAAAAGTAGCTCTAACTTCACTAACATGATGCTAACATCTGATGCTACTACCATTCAAACGATGGACACCAACAGAAATGAAGTTCCATCGAGATGCTAACAACCAGGTTTAGGCTACATTACAGTTAGGTTGGGGAAAGATTATGGTTTGGTCTTGTGTCACCCCAAAGATACTTGCAAAAGATGTGATTTCCCAGTGGAGCGATACAGACAGGGATGGCATTAGTAGTAGTTAAAAGCATAGACAGCTTTCAGTGATGATGATCGTGCATCACATCTTTACATTTTGATCGACTGGACTGACCATATCAGAAACCCCCTTCAAGAATATACCTGTTCCTCCAGCTGAATGTGACAAGCTCAAGTGGCCTGAGAGAAATGGGTGAATGGGAGCTATTTTAAGCCACTTAATAGACGACAATTTACTGTAGGAAGTCATCAGCGAGAGCACCAAACGGTTGGAATTAAAGTCAGCTGTATGGTACAAAATGTGGATCTAAACATCCATCTTATACCTTGTGTTTCTGTATAGAGTATTTGAATACACTATTAACATTTTGCCTTTTACTCAAAAAGGACACGGGCTATAAAAAGAGCACTTTTAATTAGCCAGTTAATCTATAAAAACAGTCAGTAACTTGCTAATTAGACTGGCTTTAATCACCAGTTTGCTCTTTGTTTCCAGTATCTTTTAATATAGTAGTTTTTTGTATACATGTAAGCTGTTTATGTTGCACCTTGCAACAATCACCTATTGAACGTGCAGGGCTTTATTGCTTTATTTAATGAACAGCTCAATAAAAATCGACGGGGCTTTGGTACCCCGCAATGTAAAGTTTGCTCCTGCATCCTGATGCAACTACTGTGAATCACAATTACCTCAAATTTTCCAATCTCCGTTAGAGGGAAATGTTCACCATTAGCCAATTCGGGGATGGCTTACAAGCGTGGAACAGGCTGAAATCAATGCTTCCTGTCACCTTTTAGCAGAACAAATGGCGCCTATTGTTCCAGTCTAGCCCTCCCCCTAACTCAGACAGCTGGGGTAGATATGAGCAGCCAGAAAGCTCGGAGGACTCAGGAGCAGATCACTCGCACAGTGACTCCGGCTATAAGAGTGAAAAAGAGAGAACTCCTCTGTGACCCTAATCACACCCCAACTCTGAAGAGTCAATCACAGCAGGGATAGGTGGTGTGTTTTTAACTTCTGACATGGGGGGGATGGTGCTTCCAAACAGGTCACAGTGGCAGCAGCAGGTCAGAGTGTGTGTGTGTGTGTGTTTGAGGAGTCTGGATGCTGCTTGGCACAGTCATGGCTCCTTGACGTCAGCGCTCAGCCCAGACTGCTGCTGCTGCTGCTGCTGATGCCGCTGCTGCTCTCAAACATGTCTTTGTTATTCAGAGCTTTCCATCAGAGAGCGGCGACCTGCAAAACACGGAGGCTGGCGTCAGCCAGCAGCGAGGAGGATCATGGGACGCGCGCGCGAGCGTATGCGTCAAATGAGCCGGGTGTGAGTGCGTGCGCGTGTTGTAATGTTGCTCAATAGGGTGTTGCAGTATAAATATTGCTGATTTTTATATTAACATATTCATATAATTGACAGATTGAGTAAACATATAACTAGTTTGAATAAACATTTATGATGATTAAAACTAATACTGTTATCATAATACCGGTTATCATAATTTTATAACAATGTTATATTTCTAATATTATTGTATTTTGCACGAATTAAAAATATTGACTAAATACATATACTACTGAGTAATAATAATAATAATAATAATAATAATAATAATGTTATTATTATAGAGTGGCCTATATTACATGTTTATTATCATTTCTGACTTTTCTATTATAAAGTAGTTTTGCATTCAATAGGCCTATTACTTTGTTAGATACCATTATGATAAATATTTTTATTTTACATTACAATAAATGACCATTAATGTGATCAATAAATAGATCCCAGGCTACCTAAGACACCGAGCATGTCCAGATTAATTTTTAGTGTCAGAGCTGCTCACCAAATGAAATCCGGATCATGTCCAGACAATAACGCGGTGGACCTGTGCTGCTTGTCTGCTCTCTCCAGCAGACCCAGTGAACCAGATGAGCTGAACGACAGTCCGCTCCGCTCCCGGCTCCCTCTTCACGGCTTCACCGGCAAAAATCCGCGTCACATTTTGTCAGCAGCCACTGAGCATGGGTCCCTTTGGTAATAGAATAGCCCGTGTAATTTGACACTTCAACTTACTGCGCTCTCTCCGAGTCCACTCAGTTACTCACCCACTGACGTTGAGCCCATTCTCAGTGGCCGTGAGGGGGAAGATATTTAAAAACAAGAGCCGAAAATTACCGAGGACTTTCTCCGCTTATTAACCCGGTGAGTAACTGCAAACTTACCGCCGCTTGTGTCGCTCTCCGAGCCTCTTTCTTGTCTCGGCTGAAGGTTTTGTTTCCACTTTGAGCCCAGATTGTTTCTCAACAATAGATTGACCGCTTGAACTGGCACCGTGGAGCGCGTCTCAGGACGCGGTGATAAACCGCAGCTTTTTATTTACTACCCAGCCGCTGTGCGCCGTCGGGATTGAACCGGCGGGCTGTGAAGCAGGTTGTGCATTTCGTTGGTAACAGATGCAGCGTTGATCTTCCAAAGCGTTTGGGGCTCGGAGGCTACATTGTGGCAGCCTGTGTTGCAGAATGAATCACGTCGCGGTGCGCAAGCTTTCCAGAGGTAGCTGCTGCTTTTTACCATGTTGTTGTTATTGTTGTGGTTGTGCCATCTGATGTGCACAAAGCACATGGTTGGTTTAATGTGTGTTTGTCGCTGCTGTGCGTGCATGCATGCTGCAGAATGACTGGATGGCAAAGAAAGACAGCGGTCACTGCAGACGGTTGCGCTGGTTATCCGTTAAATGTCATGTCAGATGTTTATTTCTGAACTTTGTGAACAGCAGAGAATGTGTGTCCTATTAAATATCAGTGTATTTTATGACAGCCTGGAGTTATCTTGCTGCTGCAGCTTCACAAGGGTTTAACAAGTTGACTCCCCAAATTCCTGCTTGTCTGAATATGGAACCAGTTGGGATTGAAGGGGAGGAGGAGGGGGGCTCTCATATATAGACCTGGGCTCATTTTCACTTGCTGTACATCTGTCCAGGAAGCAGAAATCAGCATGGCCAAGTGGGGAGAAAAAAAGAAGTGTTGCCTCCCAGCCATTGTCAATGAAAGAGAGGGAGTGAGTGCTCTGCGTTTCTGCCTCTGAAAATCCCAGTTTGGGAGCATCGTTGCTTCACACGTGCAGATGTTTCTCGTCTTTTTCTGGTGAGATGTCCAGAAGAACTCTTCCTGTTTTTGTTATGTTGCTGAAAAGTTCATTCTCCTCGTATCTGCCTCCGCCGCCGCTGCTTGCTGCTGCTGCATCACATTTTGACTGTTTGGGCCCAGCTGCTATGGGGTCACTTCTGCGGTGTCACCAGCCGCTGAGCTGCCTGCTTGCTTGTTTACATAGCTCATGTCATGTAATTGCAGGATCTTGTTGGGTTTGGTTCTGAACTGACAGGCTTTCCCGCTTCAAACTTTCAGATACAGCAGTGAGATGTCAAACTTGGAAGCTGCCATCTTTATGCACATCGTTCTTTTGAACTTCCTGCACGTTCCTCCTTTCAATCCATTAACAAGCACTCCATAGCACGTGTGATTAAGCGCTGCTCCAAACTTCCAGCAGCTTCCCTCATATATTAGTGATGGTGTCAGACTTAGGAGGAGGAGGTTTTCTGTCTTGCCCCCCTCCCTCCCTGTCACCCCACCTCTATGGGGCCCCCACCAGGTTTGGGCTCCTGAATAACCATGGGGCAGACCCCACCAGGCTGACCTTCCTCTATTCAAGTTGAGGATGTTGAAACACCAGCCGTCAAACAAAAGACACATTGAAACGGAGATCTGCAACCCAGCACGTGTGTCTGGACGCTGAAGTAGACCATTTATTAACTCTGAGGAGTGACCAATGAGGAGCATCAGCGCTGTAGAGAGGCACAATAAACATGCTCCGGACACACTTAAAAATAGAATAGCTTTACTTTTTAAATTGAAATCTTACAAATCTTTTCAAACAGCGAAGCAGATTTCTTGCTGTGTGGACTGCAGACAGTCAGAGGTCTGTGCGTGGCAATGTGGACTGACAATGGCAACACATTTTCAGACAGGATGGGAGTTTTTGCCGTAGCCTTTCTACCCACTCGATGAGGTGAGAGTAAAGGCGGAAGCTGGAAATGGCCGTGCCACGTGGGAAATTATTCAACTCTCAGATCAGAGAGGACACACAAGAGGCCTCATTACCTCCAGCAGAATGCTGGCCGTCTGTGAGGAGAGCCGTTTAAACTGGCCTCACTCCTGAAATATCATCTAGATGCTGCATCCTTTTTGTGTCAAATATTCCTGCACATAGCGTTGTTTTTACACCCAAATATTCGAGATAGATACTGCTTTGTAAAATATTTCTGCATCATAGCACCTCCACCAATGGTTAGCAGCCTCTTACCAGCAATGTGTGCTTAAGTAGCTGGTAAACAAGCCTATTATATGTTGTATAATGTCATCATGTTATTGATTCTTCTTGGGAATTCCACTTGTGGCGAGCAACTCCTGTGTGCGGAGAAAGCCCTCCTCTGAAGCACTCCAACAGGAAAAAAGGCGACTGCTCTTCCTCTGTGGTCAGAGCCTGTGGGAGGTTTGTGTAGGTTTCGCTCAAGGTCCTTTTTTGTGTTGTCTTTGCTCTAGAGAATAAACTCCTGGGATAGATCAGTGTGCTAGTACAGCTATTTTCAATCAGGGAGGGCAAGCGTGGCGCTCGTCATGTGGATAATGTGTCATCGGACAGTTGCAGTAGGTTTTATTTAAGTGTCAAACAGCCAGTCCTATAAATGTAACCTGTGAGCAATCACAACAGTGTCACACTGTAACACTGCAATATACATGACAGTGAGATTGTTTTGGATACCTAGTGGTCCACCACATTTCAGAGGGAAATATTGTGGGTTTTGACATTTGTTTTAAAACTATAGCTAGTTGTGGCTTTGCAGATATAGTATGTCACATTGTTACGGTGTTGTTTCGCCTGAGATCTTTTGATCTTGAAAGCACAAGTTTATGGACAAATGTCATGCTGGATTTTGGTGTTTTCATAGTGGGTTCATATGATTTTAGAGTGCCAGAACTTTGTTGTGATTCTAATCTTGTAACCTTTTTGAAAATGTGACCCATGGTCATGAGTTTTCACCCTCTATATTCTTCTATTGTTGCATTTGAGCATAATTGGCTAGATTGAAATACACATTCATGTTATGACCCTCTCATATTTACTTTAGTCTTTGGAAGTTGGAACCACAGGTTAGTCATTCCAACATTAAACAGTATAAAGCAGTTTAAATAGCTCCACTTTGAGCAGTCAAACCTTTAAAATGTTGCCCACATTAATTACTTAAGTATGTGTGTAATTCTAGTGTTTTTACACTGTTTTATTGCTATTTTTTTCCAGTAAGCATTGCATCTACCACTGAAAAACTTCCCTTGTGTGTTACTCGGCATTCCCCATGTGTGCGTTTGCGATGATTTGTGAGGTGACGTGTGTTTACTCCGTGCAGAGCATCCACCGAAGGCTTTTATGATGGGGAGAGTGGCCAGACTGTACCTGTCAGAGTGGCTGTTGACTGTTAATATGAAGCTTCTATTTTGAAAACACAGCTCAGGGAAAGGGAATCTGTGTGAGTGTGTTTGTGCAGGAGGGAGATACAGAGCGAGGCGAGGGATGGGAGAGGTGCTGGGAGTGACGCCAGACCACACATCATTTAATCACGTTAGAGTGTGCAACCACTTTGTGCATATTTTCGGTTGCATTGGTGATAGGAGTTGTTATCGTACAAACTATACGAGCAGAGAGGGCTTGACAGCAGGGATGACGGTTTGATGGAGAGACGAAATATAACCCTCATTTGAGGTTTTTAGATTTGTCATATGATAGATTCATTTTGACCAAAGTGTGGTCATAAATGTCAAATTTTTGTTTCTGCTTCAGCTGGTGAAAATGTGTTGAGAAATTTAAACCTAACAACATTTGAGACCACTTAAAAGTTGAGCCTCGTGGAAGGATGACCATTGTGCATGTTAGCATTGGATTTGAACGTGTCCTTCTGGCGTAATCCTACTGTTGACTCGCCTGCTAAGTACTGACTGTGTTATTTTTGCTCTTTTTAGGGAGCCCCTCTCTGTATAATCTCACTTAATCTAATCTATCCCCCTTTATAATGGACTGGGGAATGATGTGACTTTATAGAAACAGCTTTAGTGTAGATCCACACCAAACAGACTTGTGTGCCGGCTACTTCCACCAGCGCCTCTGGCAAAGCTCTTGTGAAAATGCAAGTGACCTCTGCTCCCCTTGTTAGTCTGAACAATAGGCCTGCCTCCTCTTACAGCTGCAGCCATGCTGGAGGGGAAGTTAGCCGGAACAGAAAAAACACACATCTCATGATTAATTGGTCTAAATTCTGTATTTTTGCCTCGATCCCACGCCTGCTTGGTGCATCAGGAAAATTTCCTCTAAATTTTAAATCTTGTGATGTGCAGGATTCAGGGCTGCAGCTAGCGGTTATTATATAAAATGTAAAAAAAAAAGATGTGATTTCCAACATTCCAAGGTGACTTCACAAAATCCCAGTAGTTTACTGTTCTGTATGGCAAAAAAAAATCGTCACTTTTAGCATGCTTGAACCATCAAATGCTTCAAAATGATTTTTTGATTATCACGTGCCGATTCATTTTCTATCGGTTGGCTGATGGAGTAATTGACTAATCGTTGCAGCTCAGGATTTGCTGTCAGCGCTCAAATTGACATTCTGGAAGATATGGATGGCCTGAAACAGCTGATCAATCAATCAATCAATCGTTCAATTCACAGTCTCTTGTTGCTGTAAAATATGACTGACGATTTGCTACTTTTCTTTGTTTTATTTCAGTGACAATGAATGTCACAGGACTTATGAGCTCATTCATTAGGCTAGATGACATGGAAGTTAAATAAGAAATTAAAATGCAATTAAAACACACTAATACTTCGTTCATGCTTGTTGCCGTCTGCAGGGTTTGGCAGTTAAACAGGCGAGATGAAGAGCGTGACATGATAGTTGTGAGAAAAAAGCTAGATCCAATCTGCAAGTCTTAACCCATGGTAGCTATAATTGGAGCTTTCAAGGCCCCCCAGTAGTCACAGACTCATGCATGTTGAATGTGACATGCTGTGAAAAACATACGCAGATGACGTCACGGCGCAGCACTGCAGCGTTAAGTGTAAATGAAAGGCTCTGAATCATGAATCACATCCGGCTTATCCAAAGTCTCTGCTTGTATAAATTAAACAAGGGGCCAAACCTGAGGCACCTTGAAAGGTTGTCAAGTCTTGCAACATGGGATAGAGTTGCATGGCAGGCATGGTTCAGACTGTGAAGCTGGCAGCCGCTGTGGAATTGTGAAAAAATCTCAAGAGGTTTAATCTCACTATTAAAAAAAAAAAAAGAGGTGGTGGAAAGACTCCTGAGGGGCTCTGCTGAAGCATCTAGTATGTGATCCAGAGTTTTTTTTCCTCTCTTTTAGGAGAGAGAGATCCACACCTCTGATGAGTAATGAAGGTGATTCTGAGCAAGTGGTGGAATTACATTCAACAGAGCCCGCGGGGGTCCATATCTCATTGTTCTCTGACAGGGAAAATTAACTGGGATTTACTAATACTCAGGGAACGTCCTCCCCCATTCTCTCTCTCTCTCTCTCTCTCTCTCTCTCTCTCTCTCTCTCTCAAAGAAAAGGTCTGAACGTAATCTCTTCCCCCACCAGCACCCCTCCTCCAGATACCTCCTCTACCCCATCCACTCCACCCCAAACACAAATGTCAACCGTTTGCTATCAAGATGTAAAACACAAGCAGATAAAATCCCGACATTTTGCACGGTTCGTCCTCGTGTCGTCACACGAGAGGCTTCTATGCAAATATTCTTTTGCATTTCACCTGTTTTCCTTTTGCAAAGTTGCCGTGACCCAAAGTTAAGAGGGCGTAGTGGCTTTTTCATTCTCACAGGCTTTGATTCCTGATGATGACACTCCCTTTTAACAGTTTTAACATGAACATTTTTGTTGTTTTTACAGCACTTGAAAACTTAGTCTATCACTGTTTATGATTTATCACCCAAAGAGTCATAAATCTGCTTCATCGGGACTCTTTGTGATTTGATTGACATACGAAAACAACCCAACAGCTGTCATCAGATTCTCTTTCAGCTTCTTAACTGTGAGCATTTGCTGCTTTTTTTCTATCTCTGAACATTGAATATGTTTCAGTTTAGGATAGTTGAAGCTTTCACCATTTTCAGCCATGTGAGAATTAATTGCCAAACAGCTGTATTGTTAAATCTGTTCATTTTACATTACCAGTAGTTCACACTCTGGTGTCACTAAGAGGAAGAACGTGATTAAAGAAAATGGTTTTCATGGCTCTTCATGTGAAACTGTGCTTAAGTAGAACTGCAACAAAGAAAATTGTCGCTTAATTCAGACTTCATAGATCTGTTTCACTCGCCTATATTCAGTTTTGTTCCAGGTTCGGTCCTCTCTTTAGTCATGTGATACAAACTCTCTTCTTAACAGCAGCTTTGGAAAAAAAAGGTACATATTCCTTTAGTTTGTGAACTGTTTGTTAGTTCAGTAAAGTTGCTTAAAAAGTACAAAAATAATGATAAATTGTTATCAGTTCCCAGAGCCTATAGTGACAGCATCTGTTTACTGAAGTTCAGATTTCTTACTTCTGCTCAAACAAAACCGTCTGACTGATGATGAAGCGCAGACAGCAGTCATGCCACGCCCACGGCCCATGTGTCAGCTTACACCTCGCTTTCAATCCCAACGCGGCGGTCGGTTACCCAGGTGCAGACCATGCATCACAGACCGGAGCTGGTACACTAACATGACAGCTGTGGGCAGTGAAAGAAGACCACATGACAGCAGTCACAGCACCGGATGGGGTGGAATACATTAACCCTTCAGCCTAACTCTTTCCAGTATTTCTGTTGTCCTCCTTTTATTAACGTCCAAGAAAATATTTTCCTTATTTCTACGTCAAAAAATGTGCAATCAGCAATGATTAATTTGGGATGGGAGCTCTTGACTGAGCTGAGCATTTTCTTTCACTATCAAAACTAATACAGGTGCTTGTTGTGTATAATGTCAACAGGAAGTTGTCACAATGTAAACAAACAGAAAGCAAAAAACGGCTCAGGTGTAGCCCACAGCTAACTTTCCATCTCCATGGCAACGTAGTAGGCTTACTTCCTGTTTACAACGCCCAAAGCGTGATGGGAAATGTAGTTCCAAAACATATTTCATTGAAAAAATGGAAACAGAAAAAGCATTTCACTTCTTCCTATACTCTGTTGGTGCTTTTGTCATTTGCTCTATTATCTGTTTGTACTATGAGCTTTTTTTTTTAATTTTAGAACAAGTGTTTCACGGTAACTTATTGATATTTGACATGTCAAGGGTTCAAAGGGGTTGCCAGATAGGTACACTAGTGAGCGTGTCTCTGAATGACCTGTTTTTTCTTCAGGATATGAAAAGTGTGTTTGTACCAGCCCAGCGTGTAAAATCATGGCTTGTAGCCACGTGCGATGTCGTCCCAGTGGTGACTTTAAATAACTCCTCTGTAAACATGTCCTGTCCACTTCCTTATGCTCCCTCATCCGGCTGGCTGGTCGTCCCGTCCGCAGCAGCAGCGATGAGAGATTTGTTTTACACACTAATAGTAATCAGAAATATCACAACTACTACTGCTGCTGCTGATGAATGCTAATTAATTGTGTTGTCTGGATGTAAACACACAGCGAGACACGTATGCAGGCGCACTTCACGCTCTTATTAATAGGTGCAGATTGCATAAGGTCTTCTCAAACAACATGTATTCTCACTTTGTCAGTATCAAACAGAGAGAGAAGCAAGTGACCAGATTATTTTTATGCACACACTGTATATATATTGCACCCCCTACTCCTTCTTGGCAAACGGTGTGTGGCCGACGAGTCCCACGGCTTACAAAAAAATGTTGATGGCGGACGCTATTTTTGACCATCTGCTCTAAAAGGAGGGCATGTTTGAGTCACAGACGCTGTGGTGTGAGGCGAACTGCCTGGCATGCAGAGAGAGAGAGAGAGAGAAGAGAGAAGAGCGAGAGAAGAGAGAGGGAGACCCGAGGGCCCAGCATCCTTCGTGTCACCATGGACGTACACAATGCGCGGCTGGTTTCACTAATGTGTGTTACATTAGCATGATGGAGGTGGTGGAAGGGTGTGTGTGTGTGCGTGTGCGTGTGTGCGTGTGTGTGTGTGTGTGTGTGTGCGTGTGTGTGTGCGTGTGTGCGTGTGTGTGTGGGGGAGAGAGGGGTTGATCCTCCACATCTTGGACGAAGAACAAGAGAGAAGATATCCTTGTGCTTGACTTACGGTGTAAACAGTCAGCGAGATGAAATAGTCTGAGGTCAGAAATGTCTCAACAAAAGTGTCTGTGTCTCATTTCACCTTTTTGTGTGTGTGTGTGTGTGTGTGTGTGTGTGTGTGTGTGTGTGGTAGGAATGTGAAACCTAATCAGGACTGTTGGGGGGGGGTTTGAGCACAGTAGGTTTCTTTTGGAGAATTACTCAGATGTGTTGCCACTTCTCACTGAGTTTCCGACTCTTTTCTTTGTATCATTTTGTCTTTTCATGTCGATCCTTGTGATTCTGCACTCAGTATATCTCTTCGACAGCATGGGTGAAGATAATCTTATCAAGTCATTTCTGTCAGCCTTTAAGGTCCTCCGTGCAAAAATCTGCCAGTGCCTCTCATACAATATCAGTTTGTAACACAAGTAAAGTTTTTTTAAAAAAAGTGCTGCTTTTATTCTTTCTTTTATACACCAAAATATATGTAAATAAAATAGGAAATCATCCAGCCCAGAGTTCAAAGTATAAATAGAGGAACAAGAAAGCAAATGTTCACACTGGAGAAGCTGAAACCAGTGATTTTTTTTTTTTTGTGGCACAACAACAAACATGAGTACAACAGCTGCAGATTGATTTTCTGATGATAATCGTTTCAGCCCTTTTTGAAAGCATCCATCCATTAAAATGTACTTTCCACTTAGCTGCAGCTGTTTCTTTAAGAAACACTGTTGCTCTGGTGGTTTCACTTGACCTTCGATGTTCAAGGTCAGATGGCTCGTTTTGGTCCTGGTGCCACCATCATCCACAGGTACCACCTTAAATCAGCAAACATAGCTGCTGTCAAGACCTTGCTAACCCAAGCGCTGATACATCCAAGATACTATGTGGCCTTGTTGTTGTTTTTCTTATTTTTATGGCATCAGCTGGTTTTGAGGAGCAAATTGAAAAAGCAAATCACTCGAGGCAGCGTGTCATGCATCCTCTTTGTGTGGCGTCTGCAGATTCTTCCTTTGGAGGAGGGAGGTGGAGAACATCCCGTGAGCTGTAATTATATTTATGTTGGGTCCCATTCTATCTGTCACAGTAAATTTCGCCTGACTTGTCATATTGTAAATCATTACAGCGGATTAAATGCTGGTTATGAACTCAAAAGGCCGGGGGAAGGGCTCTGTTTTTTTTGTCCCTGTGATCGCTGTATTTGTTTGTTTTTGACAAGCTAGTTGTGATGATATTAGCCGTACAGCGTTTCCTGGATGTTTTCAATAAATTTTAATTGGGAGGAGAATGGGTAATGTCAGCGGTGTTTGCTTTGAAGAAAGAAAGAAAAAAACCTTTGAGAAGAGCGGGCAGCTTTCCAAGAGTGGAAGAATGGCTCAGTGTTCCACCGGCTCATCCTCCACTTTTTGTTTTCTTATTTTTCTGGGATCAAAGACGGCGACGAGCGGCGATGATGGAAAGTTTGACTCCGTTTCTGGCAAGTGGCTTTCTTTCAAACGAGAAGAAAAAAAACACTGATTCATCTCAGTCTGCTGCTCAATGCTGGAACAGGATAGACTTCTGATGAAAGAGTGATTGCCTCCGCACGCTTCTCAAACACTCACTGCCCAAACCCCCGACAGTGATCGACTGTACTTCAGCTGATATTTTTCACAAATATCTTAATGATTAGTTCAGTCTCTTTTCATTAGTGAGCGGCACAAATTTGCTTCTCCCAAATCACTAAAAAGATTAGTTCGGAGTGAATGCACTTTTCATGCCAGTCGCACTTCCACAGCTCTCACACAACACCACCATTGTGAGGGTTCGTTTTATTCCTCCCTCCCCTCGCAAATTTCCGGCAGTTAAATCAACTTACGAGTTGTCATGCATGTGTTCTGCCACCTTGGGCACAAAGGCCGGGTGCATGTCTGAGCAGTTTGCTTCATTTGTCTACAAAATCGCTTGTTTGTAGAAGCCCTTCAATGTTGCATCCCTCGATTTGTATGCAGATCACATCAACGCAAATAAAAGCCTCCGAAATTTCCCTAATGTTCACTGCAGCGAAATCACATTTCAGCCTTATTTATGCTACTGTCTATACCTGAAGACATAATTTCATCCTTAATCTTTTATAGATGCTTTAACTCACTATATATTATGAATTTTAGCGTTCCAGGAGTTCTAAGAGGGGAAAGTATGAATTATTTAAGTCATTACTTTTGCTGCTTGAAAGGATATGTTTTGCATAATAAACAGCTGAGACAACGAGTGAAAAATTAATGAGCAATATAAAGTTTATGATGACTAAAACACACACTCTTTGGCATGATTGTCAACCATCAATTTTCATAGTGTCATTGTTCAGTTATGGGTGTTTGTTTTCATTAATCTCCACAGTTTGCATTGTCATGTTAATTCGCTCTACAAGACAGCAACGAGGACGAGAGACAAGAAGGCGAGGCTCCTATCAGCGGATATTGAAGAGGAGTAGTCTACACTTTGCTTAACCCCCAAATGCTTCTTTTTTAATATTTAGCTCCTGTCAGTTAAAATCAAAAAAAAGTTTCTCACTTTCTCTAAAGCTCAGAGAAAGTGAGGGAGGGAGGGGAAACTGCTTCACGGGTGAAAGCCCTCGCACATGAATATTTAATGGTTGCATTTTAACCAAGAGTCATAAAATCCAAGAGGATGTGGCTGAAAAGAGAGCAGTGAGGAGTGTGCAAAGTAGGCTACATTGTTTCTTTATCGTCTGAGCTGAATGCCTGAAAGTCATGTCGCTCCTTTTCTGGCTGCACGGTGAATCAAATGTGCAGATTGTGTGTGTCAGGCTAATTTAAAGCCCAGGCCATGTTTAGCGATGTGTTGCAGCCTGTTTTTGCACGGTAAGCAGCTTGTTCTACCAGCGGGATGAAGAAATCTCGGACCTTAAGGGGGCTAAATTGAAAATGTTTCATTTTGACACTTCCTCAATGCACTCAGGAAAATGGATTTGATACACTTAATCCATTTGGCCAGTTGACCAGATTTCAGAGGCAACATCTATTCAATACACATCAATTTTAGCTTAATGGAGTTTGAGCCAAAAAATATGAGGACATGTGTGGATATTTAAAATCCAACCTCTCCTCCTTCGTCTTCTGATGGTGTCATGCATTTTTAAAATTCTGTTCAGCCCTCCACTGAGGCAGACTCGCAGCAGACAGACACTGAGCTGATTGTTAAGTTTGATAAAGCTCTGTATTTGTGCACTAGCGGGGGTTATTTTTGTATATGTAAGCTTTACTTCACTAAGGTAATCATTTGTCATCCAATATTGAATCTAGTTAAATGGACTCATAAATTGCAATCACTTAACTCAGCACAACTATAATGTTTTAATATTGCTTTGCGTAAAAGGTCAGTCGGCAGTGGATCAGGTTCCAGCAACCCAGATAATTCAGCTGCCTTTTATGAGTCTCTTTAAGCTCCCAGAAAAAATCAGCTGCCAGGCAAACAGACTACAGTACTTAACAGCAGCGGAAACGCAGCAGCTACTGTTTATATTTTTCCACCCTTAGATATCCTTAATGCAGTGTTTAAAGTGTGTGTGTGGTTGGCAGCTTGCAGATATACCACAGTGGATGCCCTTAAGGGAAACAAAATAGAAGGCTTTCCTCACTGAAAGGTCCAAAGTGCATTTGTCCACTCTGCACGGCAACAATGGAGCGGTTGTGCAAACGGAGCCATCAGCAGCACTGGCAAGGCCTGGCAAACCAGCTTATCAGGAGGCAGGGAGCGCTGAGCGGTGGGTGGGGGTGGTGGTAAGTGGACGTTAGTGTGTGTGTGTGTGTGTGTGTGTTGTTGAGTGGTACACAACTCGGTTCATTTGGAAGCTGTGTGCTCTCTAAGGCTGCAGAGACACAGCTGGGTAGTGCTCCCCACATGACCCCTTTGTGTTCACGTTGTATTGACGGCTCAGATTGTTGTGAATTTATGGGTTTACACGCTTGTGTTTAAGTATGGGACCATGCATGAGCTGCTCACCAACCCCATAAAGCACTATCATAATATATTTTTTTTCTCAGTTATACGTGATGTGCATTTTTTAAGATTCTTTGGGCCAAAGGACTAAAATATAGGCTTCTCTGGCACACTGGAGCTGTATCAATGCAAAGTAATGTACTGTCATTTTTATGTACCCCACAAAATCAATTCATACACCAAGTAATCATGAACCAGGAAGTATGAAGAGTGACAAACACTGCTTAGAGAGGAGGTTGTGGTGGATGACTTTTGTTAAGTTATTCTAACCCAAACACTCTTTTCTTTGACTAGTTTGTTGCCTAACCCTAACCAAGTTGTCCTCTGTGATGATGGAAGTTTATTTTAGAAAGAGTATGCATGTAATGAGCCAAAATGATATGTGCACCATGTGTTGCTGGGCATTCAGGATAATGCATGAAAAATGAGGAGTAATTTAAGTAACATATGAACCGTTGTATGAGAATATGTTGAACAATTAATCAGGGAAATAATTGTCAGATAAATTAATATGGAAAGTACTGTTAGAAGCACTGAGAAGTGAGATGTTCTGGGGGTTTAATGTCAATTGGCATGAATGATGTCACCAGTGCTAGTCAGCTAATGCAAGCACTTCAGCGTTCTGCTTGAACCTTTATTGAATTATAATCCAATCTTTTAGCGTCAAAAAACACTTTAAAAGTTTGGAGCTTGCTCCTTTTCTTTTAGAATACATTGTTATGCCAACATCCTTGACGGAACAAAGTGAAAACTTTTCAGAGCCTTTTTTCTTAAGTATTTGACACTTAAAATATCAGACTATCGGGTTATAGACTACCCCGCAGTCTATAACCCGCCCCCACCTGCTATAATACCGAGCAGATGTTAAATGGCTCTACCTGGACAGCTCCTGTGGATAAGCCTGGCAATAAATATCACAGTGTCAATATTTACATTCCATTTCTTGTCACCGTATTACGTTTACTACTGTCTGCCTTTTTTGTGCAGAAACTGCAAAACCAAATGAATCCGCGCTCGTCTCTCAGACACTGTGATTTTTAAGCAGCGCAGTTTGTTGGTGGCAGATATATTTTCTTCCTCAGAGCGGTTTGAGGTGTTGGAGGAATGCGTTGTGTGCTCAGAGAGTTTACTCACTTGCAAGATAGTGTGTAGTGCTTTCACTGCATTTCCTTTGGGACACAACACTTGGAAAAAAAAGGAAGTCTCAAGGTGCCTGTGTTAGGCTTTAGATGTGACTCTGGGTTGGTAAATATTTAGAGAGCAAACATTTTGATACCAGCAGGGATTATAGTTGAGGGAAACATGTTTTTCTAAGAATGTAAATGTCAGCATATTGCAAGGCATAATGTTACATATTTTCATTTTAATGGCAGTTTCAAAAAAAAAAAAAAGTCAAGCATCTCAAATCCCACAGAGGAAATCAGATTGTTTTTCCGAGTCCAGCTTATTTTGATGGCGCTCGCCCACTGAAACTCATTCCCTTTGTTTAAAAACCGCCCAATTCATCATCAGGGATTGTTGCCGCCCACAAACAAGCAACATATTTGTTCCGCTGCTTCACCTTGTTTGCTTTGTGGAGAGAAGGTGCCAAAGGTGGGTGTTAAACATGTCAAGTGCTATCTGCCTTATTTACTTGGTCACTGAATATTCATGGCTCTTGATACTGGTGTCAGCCTTCAGCCAGCCGTGCAGGGAACCAGCAGTGGCCTTAAACGTGCTCGATCCGTTGACACGCAACTTCTTTCACGTCACATTTACACTTTGTTTGTGATTCCGACGCAACCCGGCAGTCATTTCCCGTTCCAATTTGCGTGGCGTGTGAGGGAAACCATGCTTTCTCTGAGGCGTTCAGGGACGAGTCAGTGAAGGCACCCCTGCGAAGAAGAGGAGGGAGGAGAGAGGGGTATAAACCTGTATTCTGCAGTCATGCCCATTTACTCCCCCTGACACCTCCGGGGAGACGCTCTGACCTCTGCAGGGATCTCACTCCCTCTTTTACTCTCACTCATGCGTCTCCTCTCTGCTCAGAGGAAACCGCACCAAATTCCTTGTGCATTACAAGAGCTTTTGGGAGGCCCTCATCGTGGCTCGGACTCGTCTAGACTGCTGCGACTGTTATTTGGCAGCGTGGCTGAGTTGCGGCGCGGGATCAGACCCACTTAGCGTGGCTGTGGAGATTGCAGTGGTTGTCTCATTAAATATATGTTTCCTGTGTTAACATGAAACGCTCATGCTCTTTGTTGTTGCTCGGCTCAGATGAAAGACACCCTCTACAGGCTTTACTCTTTCAGAGAGTGACGCTGTCAGCATGATTAGTGCTGTGGATTAATAATTTGCAGGTTGTTGCAGTGACATTTGGGCAGTGGTGGATGAAGAATTAAGGTCCTGTTAAAACACTCCATTAAGTCCTGCATTCAGAACTGCCCAGTGGGGGAATATAACTAAAATTATTCAAGTTCTGTAAAAATTGATGATACTTGTAAGTGTTATCTTTATGTTGTGCTGCTAAAATTGTCTTAATTGGTAGCTTATTACTGAAATGTAATAAAATAGTATCACATGCATGAATTGTGCCATATTTGACAGTGGTACCTAGAATGCTAATGTTATAGCAAGTGCAGCTTATTGTATCGGCCAGTGTTGTTTTACCTGATAAGAAAGAGGTGTATATTTAAAGATGATCATATGATGTATACAAACTACTAAGCAGAAAAGAAACTGTTGCTTTGACTTGATCATGGGAGTACTCAAGTAAAGTACATTAAAGTACTTGAGTACAATACTTTACTAAATGTACTTAGTTACTCCCCAGCACTGGATTTGTGAGAGGAGGAGCAGAGAAAGCCTCAATGGAGACTCCAAGTCCTGATACAAGAGTGTTTGGCTGCAGAGGAGGGAATTTCATCTCCTGTCATCTCCCCGTTGATTAGTATTGATTGGTTGGGCTGAACTGGCTTCTTGAATGGAAGTTGGATCAAATAATCCCTCATTCTTGTTTCCCAAATCCACTGTGCGGCCTGGAGAACGATTGCATCAGTGGCTTTCCGAGCGCAGGGAAGCAAGCTGAAACATTTCCTGCGGGGGTCTGAAAAAGACGTGGTTTCTAGCCTCAGTGTTTTACCTCTTAATGAGACTGGGGGAACGTTGACCTACCGAGTAATTGTGACAAACATAGCCGATGGGGAGCCGAGTGTTGGCCTGCCCTTTTTCACTGTGGTGGTTTTAAAAAAAGAACCTCACTGCACCTGCGGTTTGTATAGACATGAATCTTTTCCCAGACAAAACGAGGAATTCACTGCAGCTTGCAAGGATCCCCCCGTGGTGCACGGATGACACGGTCTGCTGTGTTGCTGCTACTGCCACCGCCGCTGCTGGTTGGCTTTGGATGGGGGCAGCTTGGGTGTAATGATGAAATGGAAAAGTTCCAGTGCAGTGAACACTTTGCATGCAGAAGGTAATTGGAGATTGCCTCCAAAGAGCTGCTTTCAATTCTTCTCCACAGATAGACCGACCACAAAGTTTGATTATGTTTGCTGTTAACCAAACGCCTGCTGTAGTCGAGTGAAATGGGATCGTGTTGAGGCACAGCACAAGATGGGAAGGTGAGAAGGCAGCAGATAGGGCTCTTTTATTATAAAAGTAGCATCAACATTATTATTTCAGCCTGATTCAATCTCGAGTTTTCACTGTTGAGGTGTTTTCAAAATACAAGGACGCGCACAGGAGCCGGCACAAATGGGCTCTGGCATCCCATTCTTAATTTATGAGACCTGAGTGTTGTGTATTAAATGATTGACAGGTTACGGATTGCTTGGGATCCTCACATTAGTGGAGCACTCTTGAACGCTTTGAGAGCAGGTGTTTGAGTCTCATGTCAGACTTGTTTAATTAAGGAAAGACGGCAGATTGTTGGTTCTTTGGCCACTTCAAGCCTGATTTGACGCTGGAGGATCGGAGTGTTTTCAGTGGAAAGCAGATGAATGATTGATACGAGACGCAAAGCTGCTTCAAGTCCTGCTCCGAGGACATTAATAATGAAGGACACGTTGAGCGCCTCAGATTTCATCACCTCCTGTATTTAGCACTACCATTTTTTGTGTTTTATTATTCCAATTTTATTGTAAATAAATCCACTGGATGGTTTGTTTCCTCCACTAACAGTGAGCAGTGGCATTATTTATTTTAAGCCATAAAAATTTGTTTTATGCTTCGCCCCAGTGGTCTCAAACTACTGGTGTTAGGAAATTACACAATGTCCTCCACAGACTTTTGTTGTTGAAAGAGTTTTTTGGGGAGATTATTTCTTTCAGATGTTTGTTTTAGTTAGCTGTTGAAATGTATTGTTGAAAAACAGATCATTTGAGTTCAAGACCCATAAATTACATCATTAAGTGCATTTCCTGCCACCCGTATTCATGTGAATATCCATTTATGCAAGTTTATCTCAATGCACCCAACTCCAAATACATACCTGCCAGGGAATGGAAGTGCAGTTTTACTCACACATTCTTTTTTTGCCAGTTTTCTGGAAAGTCTGTTCAAATTTGCAATAGATTTGGAAAGAAACTAGCGATACCTTCCGGTTAAGATTTATTTAGCTCATGCTCAATTGTTCAGCAGTGACTGGCCCATTTCGCTCCACAAGCTTGTGCTCATGGTGGTGCTCAAAGTTTGACTGTTCACTTTTGAGTTATGACTGCCAGAGGTGCCAAAACACATAAAAGATGTTGGAAGAGGAAAAAGGAAGATGAGGATATGTTTTTGGCAGTGTTGCTGCTCTGTGAAGCTGCCTCTCCTGTCTGCAGCGTAGATTCTGCTGCTCTGTGTGTGAGTGTCTGTCAGGCTCCATGTCATCCTGCCATTGTTCAGGCCAGAAATCAGCACAGACTCCCATTGTTCTACAGGCAAATCTGCAGTTACAGGCTGTTCTGCCCAGTATCTCTGCACTCTGTCATGTTTGTAAAGTAGAGTGTCATCTTGGCTATGATAAGAGGTCGCCACGGGTTCTGCTGCCTCTACTGTCTCTTTGTGGTTCGAAAGTCACAGCGACATCCTCTGCATAATTAGTTAATCTTATTTGGGTTTCAAGTGAAAAATTTGCCTGAACATTGCCGCGGAGTGGATGAAGGCGTGTCTCCTCTCCCTCCATAAATCCTACCCAGCTCTTGACACTAAAGGAAGACATGCCTCAAAGTGGATCAAAGTAATTCCTCCCTCCCCCCGTCTAAACAGAGCAACATGTCGACATGGTCCCAGTCACAAGCTCCGTCATTTGTGGAGGAGGAGAGCGACTCGGAATCGCTCCGGCTCGTGGGAAAGCGTTCTGGCTGAAAAGGCGTCCTGACATTTGTTTTTCCAAATTGCATTTGTCTGGCTTCACGTCAAGGAGCGTGGATCTTTTGAGTGTTCAGTGGGTTTGCGGTTGTACGTGCAGTGCTGTTGATGCGGGCTGACCTCTCTTATATGAGCTGATTGTACACCCTTCATTCATGTGGCTTTTACTTTGTGAGGTACCTAACTTAACGCTTTCACTCTGCCGCCCTCTCTCTTCAGCCAGGCCAGGCTGCGTGTCGCATTCAATGACAACACAGCAAGACTCCTCGACTAGCTACAGCAAGTAACCTTTAGTTCAGAGGGAAAAATCGTTTTTCTCTGAAAGACACACTTATAACACAAGCACTTCCTGGTATACACTGAATAAAATAAATGACTGTTTGCATTAAATCCTGCAGAGCTGTACTTGATGCTACATGAAGAAACATGAAAAGTATTACATTTACTTTCTGTATTTGTTGGATTGACTCACAGTAATGAAAAAGGAGGAGTCATGTTTTTTCATGTTGTGAAAGTCTGATATTTTTCTCCATACAGTAGATAATGTTATGTGGGCATGAAACTTTCTGTGTTGAATCATCAGATGAGGAAACAGCAAAAGTGCAAGCATGTGTACATAAAAACATAGGGAAGATCCTAGACTAGTTGTAATGTAATGTAATGTTATGGTTAATGCTTTGGCAAACAGTTTTAGTTATTTACACACCCAAGTCTAATATTTACTCCTATGTTGGTCACTGACTTCATGTCTGTTTATGAGCTTATGACTGAGCCCTTTTGCATTATAGAATATAGTAGAAAAATTAAATTGTGCAGCTTTAAATTGTCTATAACCATAGAACATTGCAGCACATTGTGTTTCATTTCCTGTTAGCATTAAGATAAGACAAGTAGATTCATATTAACTACAAAAACATTACTCAATTACAAACTGTTTATGACCTTATATTAGTATGTATGGAATTTGGATTATGTGTTTTTTTTTGGGCCTTTACATCCTCGTAATTCAAGATAACTGCTATGAACAGCTTGAATGTGATCACCGTTTGATTGAATTCTTAATTTGTCCTTGATTGATGCCGAGTGCGTGAGAACATATGGCTCTGGAGTCTGTAATGGCCTGTCGGCTTCTGATGTTTTGCTCCAATAAGCCACCAGGCATTTTCCAGCCACAGTGTTGCCTTCGCTATGACACATGAAGAGGCCAAGGATGAGGATCACCTGTCTGTGGTGAGGCCCGAGAAGCAGAGCCCATCTCCTCTCAAGGCAGGGTTGTCACAGCGGCTATTAAGACTAATAGTGGCAGGCTGTGATAAGCACAGTTAGCTGAATTCATGACCCGATCGGCTGCAGCGGCGAGATCATTTCCACTTGTGTGTTTTTCTGCTGATGCGTTTAATTTTCATCCTGTCCGGTGCTGTGACACAAGAGGGAAACCAGAGAGAGAGACAGAGGGAAATAGAAAGGGAATGATGGAGCATTGGGTGAGATATTGATTGGTACAATCCAGGGTGAAAGCTCTGCAACAACAGAGGTACATTATATTTCACAGATGACACAGATAAATCCTCTCTGCACTGTTGATTGCATAAGACTGAAATCCATCACTTTTTTCATGGTCACTGACAGTTTTGTGTTTTTTACGCTCCAGAACTACTTTCTACTCAAGAAATACTCCCTATTTTACCTTTTTAACTAAAAAGACCAAAACAATGTTGGGCCCTCTTGTTATCATCTCAGCAACCGTGACAATTAGTCCACATTTCAAAATGATGTCTTTGTTTGAGAGACATTTTTACACGTAACAATAGAAGAAAGAGACACTGAAAAGGCCTAGAAAGTCCCTGCAATTAAAAAAAATGCAGTTTTTCACTTATTTGGCTGATCTGTCCCTTTAAGACAACATAATTGACTAGTTGAGGTGCTCATAAGATAAGGCTCTTCTTTACCTTTCCTTCTCCTCCTACATTTACTCAACAACCCAGTAAAAACCAGCCAGTATTTCGTGGAGCATCAGATGCCCCCACCCACCCTCTCTCCCCGGTATTTAGCCGATTTCCTAGAGATCACTGGAAGATGCCCCTCTTTCTCTCCCTCGCTCGCTCTGCTTAGAGTGGCCCGCTTAATGCATTGTAATGGTTGACCATTATTTACGCGGGGGATAAACAAAGAGAAGCGAGGAATTGATGGAGTAATCCACTCTCGCAGTCATTAGGCATTGAGATGGAGGAGCTGGTGGGAGCAGCGTCCTCCTTGTGCCTCTCGAGTCGAGCAGCTAATGGAAATGGGACTCATTAAGACACCTTATACTCCGACGCACCCAAGATCATGAGCAATTGCTAATTGATTGTCGTTAGCGCTCTCGCAATGAGACGCTCTGCCTGTTTTCTCATTTGTTATGAACGGCTTTGTTTTCTTCCCCCGTCTCCTTCACTTCAATATTGATGTTGCTGTTTTTCTTTCTTTTCTGCCTTTTTGCCTTGAGAGTCATCTCAGCACTGTTATAGATACCTGGTCGGTTGCAGCGATCACAGTCCTGGGCAATTGTGTGTTAAGTTGGAAGTATTTCCTATAATTAGAGGGTAGCAATGATTGAAATCAATATCCTAGATCCACTAATGACTGTATGTGCATGAGACACACATGCCATAGGTTATGGTGTGAAAGGGCGGATGTAGAAAATGTGCTTGTGCCGGCATGGTCACGGTTGAATAGCTGGGAGAGGCAGGGCAGCCTGTGATGCTTTGCTTATTGGCTCTAGAAAATTCCTTCCTCTTTCCTCTGGAACAGGCGGATTGTGTTCATCTCAGCCTTTAATCATTTTTTCCCTCCCAATAGTAATGCGATCTCTTCCCCCCTCCCTGGATTCCTCTGTGTATATGTCCGCTCCCCACCTTTCTTCCCTCTCATTGCATTTTCTTTTCCCTTATTAAGAGAAGGAGGATAAGGGAGGGAGATGAAGAAAAGGGGGTTGAAAATGCAAATATAGGGCCGTGGTTCTTTCTTGTGACAGATCAGGCCTCATTACTCCCACCTCTCCTTTGCAATTGGCTCAGGACGATCTCCCCTTTCTTTCTCCCTCTCTCTTGCTTGTCTCCATTACATTATGAAGTCTTTCACCTCTCGTAAACCCTCCTCTGCTCCGGGGGCCGGCGAAACGGTGAGATTCAGCCAGGTGACCAGAGAGGAATCTCTGTGCTGCAGGGCACAACATTTGCTTTGCAGATGAAGCGGGACAGAGTAGGGGAGGTAGGGAGCATCACTTTTTATGTCTGTGGTCAGACGGTGCAGCATTTCTTTGCTTTAGCGCTCTGCCAGCAGCCTACACCTCTATCTCTATCTGCCTCGTGGGAGTTGCTACCACCTTCTCGCTCTGATAGGGAAAGACTGGAAACAAAGGGATAAAAACACAGGCGCCCTCTTGGGCTGCTCTCGCTTTTGAAACAGATATACTGTAGAGACAAGAGGAGGAGGAGAAATAATATTGGAGCCATTGAGACTCACAAGTATGAGATCACTCCTTTGAAATAGAAAGCATAGATATTTAAAGGGAAATTTCACACTGTTTGCCTTCTGTATTGATGACTTGATAGCTACTTAGTTTCTCCCCAATTCACAAACTCACCAACAGTTTACAGACGGACTTCCTGGTTCAACTTTGACTTGCCATACGACATTTTGAATGAGCTCACTGTCAGTTTTAGTGGTTTAGATATTTATGGTCAAATTGATGGCTAGTTTACAACCTCTCTGATCAGACTGACTGCTCCTGTTGGACTTTATTTTATTTAATGTTAGAAGTCAAGTTAACTAATGTGTCAAAAGCGATTTCCAAAACTACAAAAACTCAAGTTAGTAATCTCAATCAGAAGAGAAGCCTTTTTGGGATCACATTTCATTGTTTCACTTGTTCAGGTGATCCACAATAGGAACAAGTGATGCCAGAGGGCAAACACACTGGGAAGTTGTGCTCAGCAGGAAGTAAATTACCTGCATTTGCATGAATAAGACACATAATTGGTAGTTGCTGTGATGTTGATCTGGTAGCACACAACATACGGCCACACTGTTGTTGCATTGGAGTGTGTTCGCCTGTGTGTGCTGTATAGGTTGTGTGTGTGTGTGTGTGTGTGAGGCTTCACATAATTACAGCAGCGGTGGTTAACAAGGCACCGACATTTGTGTTAATCAGTAGAGAGAGGACCAGGGAGCTAACTGAGCTGTCTCATGAGCGTTAAACGCATCACGCTAAAAACCATTATCTCTAAACCTGCAATCATCACTACAGCACTCATTCACTGCAGTGTGATGTTTGTTGCTTTGCCCCGTAACTACATGTGAGTCTGTCTAATGTAACCATGCCATATGGATGTCCTCAGAGACCAGCAGCATGTGTGCTGGGAAATCCCTCCTCTGCTAACCTGGATTTGGGAGGCAGTACAGTACATACAGTATATGCTTTCATTATAACCATACAGCTGTACAATACAAGATAATACTCAATCAATTGAAGCCAAAGCCAGAGTGTCATCATTCTTTCTAATATTTGCAGAAATAAATCAGTTTGTGTAGAAGACCATGAGAAAATGAGCCGTCTTCTCACTTGATTCATTACCTCGATAAACATTGTAAACAAAAGTTTATTGCCTTAATCACTAGTTTGAAGTCCTCTTCAATACGGCATGATCTTCATTTGGTAAATTATTTTCTCATTTAGTGTAAAGTAGACAGGGTATGATTTAGGATGTGGCTACCTTATAATTGACAGGTCGCTACCATGGCGTTGTCTGGTCTGGGTGTTGTTCATGTATTCATCTTATAACTTCAAGCCTTTCACACTGTGTTTTCAATTTATGATCAGAATTTGGTTGTTGTACGCACATCAATATGGCAACGGGTCTAAACCAGCAGTCTCTTATCTGTGTTAAATTAAATTAGTTGCAGCCTGTTTATGCAAAACATGCAGTTTGAAATATTGATGCATCATTGACTTTTTAACCTTAACTACTGTAACCCCAATTAAAGTGTTACATGCCAGTTGCAGGTGTCATGTTATTGTATTGTGTTATGTAAATGCACTGGCTGTGAGGGGAGATGATTGCCACATGCCTGTTTTTATCTTGAAAAACCTGCTTCTCTACAAAAAAATTCATTCCAAATGACGAGGTTATCATTCCTACATTGCTGTTCCAGCGTTCCTCCTTTGACTTCAAGTGGCTTTGTCGATGTCTTTTTTTTTTTGAAAAGCAGAGATGCGTGTCTTGGGTTGATCTCACGTCTTGAGCGTATCAACAACAGGAAGGAGCAGCTTTAAGGAGGTATCGTGATTTTTGTTCCCGATGTGGCACCAAGTGGAGCGCTGTTGAGGGAGGAGAATGGGAGGTCAGATGTTTCAGAGATGGTATTTACTGAGGACGTACTGGCGTGATTAAAATAGTTCCTTTTCACACACAACTCCTTTTTTATCTGCTTATCCGTCAAGAGGTATGTGGTTTTTTTTTTAAAAAAATGGAAATTTTGCAACATTCTTTGCAAAAAAAGGGAGGTTGTTTGAAGTTTTTGAGGAAGTATCACCCCACTGTTATTATTTTCACTCAGCAAACAGCACATTCAACAGAAGTAGCTCTGCATGTTTGTGCTTCTGAAGCATTTTATCGCATCAACTCATTGTTTCATTTTGTTCATTGAAGCTGAAAAAAAGCCCTCTTTAATCCTTTTCCATTTGTTCACGTGCTTCATGTCCTTGTGCATTCAAAACCCACCGTATTTACCGGTTAAAATGCAAATGCAGGCCACTGGGAATAATGGCTCCAAAGAGCTGACTGGGTGGACGGGCAGCCTGTGGCTCTCAAGAGCTTTTCCCACAGCGTTGAGAGCACAGCCAGGTGAGAGTTTCTCCCCAGGTGTGCCTCTCCTGCCATTGTCCATGCTTGGTGGGTGGCGCCCAGCTCCCACCGCGTGTCTGACTCACCAGCGGGTTTTGTGGCCACTTTGCACAGAACGACTGTTCTTCACACAGCCAGTAAAACATGGTGGTGACTGGGGAGGAAGGAATGAGTCTGTCCAGCTCCGGTGGCTGCAGCGACAGCAGGGATTTTGACTCCATGAGGACCCAATTAAACCTGGGAGGGCCTCTCTGAAGGAATAATAACAATGATAAATGCACCTCTGTGGCTGGCTTAAGAGAGCCAGGGAGAAATGTTTTATTGTGCTGGCCTATCTTGACACAATTTACTCCCAGCTACTGTTTTTGCAGTATTAGGAGGCTTTAAAATCTCACCTTGTGAAGGTTTATTTTTTTCTAGGTTGTGCCTGGTGTCATCTTTAAACATTTTGATGACTTTGCTTTATGCAGCATGAAACCTCCTCTGCATGTGCTTTGAATTGGCTTGGCGTTCCGTGACTCCCAGCCAAAAATACCAATAGTAATGTGTGTGTTTGTGTTTATCTATGTGTTTTGGAGCATGCATCATTAGGGTGGATGTGTGTGTATGTGCGTGTGAATTAGATGTGGATAAATTGTGTGCGTCATTTAATTAATTAGTTGATTAAAGAAAATATATCAATTGTGGTCTTGAATCAACTGTTGAAGTGATGTATCAAGCAAAGTTGCCAAATAGTTGTTGATTCCAGCTTTGCAAATGTGTAGATTTCCTGCTTTATAAAAGATTCATCTTTGTAAATTAATCTGTCAGTTTTGGGGGTTGGTCAGACAAAACAAGCAATTTTCAGATGTTAGCACACTTGGAACATTAATTATGAATTCTTTCAGGTTGTCTTATGATAGCAAATGATTTGATTCTGTTTAAACTCTTTATTAGGAGCTTACTTAGGGAAGATATGCAGTCACTTGAGTCTCCAAGTGTCTTTTACCCTGTCAGGTGGTAATTCAGAGAAAAACTCCTTTAATGAGATAACAGGCGTCTGTATTTCAGATTTGCACTTTGCCAGCAGTTTGTCAATTACTGCTTGTGGTTTCGTACTGCCAGTCAGTCTTTGTCTGGGCTCGAGCCTCCTCCTCACTGCGCTGCAGAGCTGTGTTATTGTACTTAAACAAATCAATTCTGTTGCAGTTGAGCTTTTTTCCCTCCATCCCCCGTCATTATGAACTGTTTGCAGTGCAGAGCACATTGATTTTTCACAGCCCTGGAAAAGCTGTTGATGAATAGCACAGAGGTATCTGGGGAGAATCTGGCTTTAAAAAGGAGGCACCCGGCATCAACCCCTCCTCCTCCTCCTCTCTCGACCCATTGAGCCCCCAGCGCTCCTCCACTTTTTCTTTTCAGAAAGCAGCACTTCCAACAGGGGAGAAATGCTGCCTGAAAAATCTTCCAATGATTTAAAAAAAATCATGGCACATGGGTCCTCTTTCTCCTGCTGAATGTGAAAATGCACCTTGTGGGTAGATGTTTTTTATATATACATTTAGAGCATCCATGTCCTGTCCACCAAAGCATGAGCTCAGGAGAAGCATTGGTTGTGGACAGAAAAGACTTGCATGCTGTGTGTCACGAAGCAGACGCTTTGTGAAAGCGATACACTAACAGGATATTTTAAGGTAGGGAAGGATAAAGAAGGGGAGGAGAAAATGGCATTTTTATTATTACTTTCCTTCCGCCATCCCAATGAGCTCCTTGAAATGTCATAGTTCAACTCGTTGAACTTTCTTTTTTGACCTTTTAAAAATGAGTGTCATACTATTTGAAGGGAGAAAAGAGAGAGTTTAAAGAAAAACTGAGTTCAGGACAGGAACAAAAAAAAAGGCAGATAGTTTGTTTCTGCTCTTTCAACCTGCTGAGAGCTCAGTCACCTTAAAAATGACTATCCTGACTGTCTCATTCAAACAGAGTTGAAAACTTTCGCTTTCGACATCCAAATTTGACTCCTCGCTTTACATCGAAGGAATTGTGGAACTTCAAAATAAAGTAACAACTCTCAGATGGTCTCAGTTACACAGAGAGAGGTCAGCCACTCATTTGAATATTGGAATTATTGCAAATGTAAATATTCAAAGTGTTTTTTTGTTTGTTTATCCCCTCTCAGATGCCAGCAGAGGCTTGCATGCTTTATGGAAAGATAACACCTGCTCAAATCCACCCAATGCTGGATTATTATGCTTGTAATTACAACTACACACTATGATTAATTCACAAGGAAAATGAAGTCTGTACATACTTGCTTGGGCGAACATAGATAACATTATAAACTGTGTGACCCCCCTGTCCTCTTTATTTTCAGGGTTATTGTATTAAGTCCTTAACCGGCTTATGTGTAATAGTTTCTCACACCTTCTGAACTTCACCAATAACTAATGTGGTCATTTTTAAGGGTCTGAATGTCACTGAGCCCCTGAATGCAGCACTATAGTGAAGGCCTCTCTTAATAGGCTTATCTGTCAATCGGGAAGTGAATCGTGCATGTGCCATGGCAGTGAGCTTACTCCGTGGTGGATGTTTATGATACCTCGCTGATCATCGGTTGCTCTTTTGATTCGTCCTTCATGGGCACGAGAGCGTGAAGGAGCTTATCCTCACAGGAAACGAGTGTGTCACGTTTAGTAAGGAGCAGATGGAAGCCACTCGGAGCCCGAAGGAATCTGTGAGAAGCAAAATCATCCAGCGGGGGATGCAAATGTAATAATTTAGTGTTTGGAGATTGGTGGATAATGCAGGCAGTGATTGATGTATTTTTTTTTTCCCCTCCTCTGATTTCTCTCAGGGGCTGAAGACGTGAGGCGCTGAAGTGTTTCTCCTCCTGGTGTGTGAATGGGTGGGGGGGTCCTTCGTGGTGAAGAATCAAGGATTGAAGTCAACGCAGGTGAGTCTTGTTTTGCTTTTTTCTTGTATGACGGGACCTGCAGAGCCCAGCAGGTGATGGGGGTACGAATTAAAAACGTGTGCTCTCAAATTAGCGTTTCTGTAGCTGCAGAAACAGAAGGTGCAAGTTGGTATAGTGGCAGGATAGCAGTTGTGTTCTGATTCTCGCAGCAAATTTATTGCCTTTTATGCAATTTTTTCTAGGCTGTCGCATTCACTTAGTTTGTCCTCTACACTATTTTAAAACTGTTTGAGTCAAAGGTCAAGGGGGCAAATCAGTCAATTCAGGTTCAACTTCGTTGAGCTTTGAAGAGCTTTTTTCCCTGTTGACCAATAGCAGCACTGGAATAAAGTAAAGGAAGCCATCATAAATTATTAGTTGTTGCAACCTAACCCTTTAACCATTTTTTACTGTTACACGATGATAGTCGGGGACTTCACGGTAGAGAGGAATTAAAAAGACGCATGGAGAGTTTGATGTCGTCACCAGGTACTGTAGTTCACCAGCTAGCCACCTTTAGCAGAGTCTGTTTTATGAGAAAACAGTGTAAATTTGTGAAAAATTAAAATAATGCGAGACTGACTGGCTCTGTAAAAGCCTCCTTAATTACCTGAGATGTCACTTTGCCTGGAATTAAACAAAGCCTGTTACTGGAAACAGATACTACCTCCCCTTCCACTGCACTTGATTTAAAGACCTACAACTTTGTTTGCTCGGACACGCTCTGTCCTCCGTCGAGCTCGACTGTCTTTGGTAAACATTTCATGGCAGCTGTGTGTGTGTGGCCAGCGTCGGCTCACCTTTGCGAAGCATGTTGATTTCATTAGGAGCTCCTGGGGGGGGCACTGAGTAACAAAGTGCTGAGATGTTGCGGGTGTTCATGTTATTATTTTTTTTTTTTTTCCGAGGCCATATGCACTCTGACGGATGTGTACTCACACAGAAGGTCATGGCCAACCTCTTCACCAGCAAGCCACCAGTTCATCCTGAAGCAATGTGAGCCTCAGTGTGCGTTCCACTAGGGAGAATTATGTGGTGGAAAGGGATTGTAATTGGTTTGTCCACTGTATTATACAATACAGCTTCATGGATTAGGAAGTGGGACATCCAGCACACACACACACACACACACACACACACACACACACACAAACTGATAGATAAGAGTGGTTAATCTTGATTAGAGCAGTGTGAACGCTGCGAAATATGGCGCCCTGACAAACATCTGCCCGCCACAAAGCTGAGCGGGATAAACCAAAGTGATTATTGTGGAGATGTCAGGCGAGGTAGACAGCGAGAGCAAGTGCAACGAGGGTGGATACGACACGAACAGGGACATGACACGAGTGCTTCACAGTCAGTTCCCTCTCCCTCACTCCCAATGACAGATCTTCCTCCTCTCACTGTCAATGCAAGGTTGCCTTTGCAGAGGGGAAAAATCTAGCTGGGTTGTGATGGAGAGGCTGCAGTGAAAAGAAATAGCGACAGTCTCAGCTTGAGAAGTGTGCAGACATGGAGTGTGTGTAGGGCTTTAACTAATGATTATCCTTCTATCAGTTCTCTTTTTGGATTATTGGTGTAGTCTATAAAATATCTTTTTATTTTTCAAGACTGATTCAGATTGTTGTTTTTGTTTTGTTTGACAGCCCAAAATTAAAAGATATTCAGTTAACAGTGATGTGAAACAGCAAGTGTCCACGTCTTAGAAGCTTAAAACAATGAAGATCTGGTCTTTTTGGTGGATTCATGACGAGAAAACATTGTGGAAGTTTTTGACCACCAACTAATCGATTAATTGAGCAGCTCTTTCAACTTTAACCAGTTTGGCACCCAGTTTCATTTCAGATGTCTAATGTCTGAAGGTTGCCAGGTTGGTCCTTGTCAGTGTAAGTCCTAATGAATAATTGCTTTCCTCTGTGAAATGTGAGGGGTGCAGACATTCTGTTAACCTTGCTGAAGGAAAAAATAAGGGGGGGGTAAGAAACCCTCTTCCTGTCAGTGGTCTCTCGTTCTTTCTGTTCTTGTGAGATCTGGAACTTATAAGTGTGAGGCCTCTGGTAACTGAACAGGAAGGATAGAGGGCCCGGCCTCGGAGCCCCTGCCTCAGTCTGCACACATGTCCACCTCCCCCAAACAAAGAGAGCAGCCACTTAACTTTCAACTTTCACAACATTCAAGCCTATTAGAAGGATTATTATCACTTGTTGGAATGAACTCTTGTTCTGAAGAGATTTCTGTTGAATGTAATAACAGTGAGGCGTTTTGATAAAACAGACCTCGGCTAAATTAATGCTTTGCAGCAGCTTCACACCCCGTCACAATCACAACTCCCTTGTTCCAGTGACCAGTGTTGAGTCAAGTGGAAGTACTTTATTAAACAAGCACATGGCAGGGCAGAGCGTTTTAACATTCAACACGAACACCCAGAGGTCTGAATGACAAGCTGTTAAACTGATGGCCGCAATGGGATGTTTACTGAAGCTGGTGCTTCAAGTTTCACACTCAATAATGTGACATTTGTTGGGATACGCTGTTGAAAAGAGGGTACAGGAACAGTTTTAAGAAAGATATGTGATGAGTTAGATTTTATATGTAGAAATGTAATTATAGTTAAAATAGGAGGGAAAAAGTTTTCAGCAAAGTACTATTTAAACTGTCCAACTTCTTCTGTGTTAAACTCACACAAGCCAGAGGATATTTGTGATGCTTTCTTTAAGAAAGCCTAACATTAATTTGTTTAATTTCTAAGTCATTGTTTTGGCATTATTGTTGTTGTCTATCTGCACCTAATGTTGACTTAATAAATCTGAAAGGTAATCCATCTATTATCTTTTTTAACGCGCATGTAGATTTCCACTCTGATCACACTTCTTTTTGACATTAGCTGAAAAACAACTTTGGGAAACCTAAGGGGTATCTCTCTGTTTTTTGTTTTTTTTTAACCAAGATGAGACGGTGGCGGAGATGTTCCGGGATGGTATCCTTCCCATGAGAGACTGCAAGATAACGTGCCAGGGTGACAGCTGAATTATTAGCCCATTAGTCAGTGGGGAGAGAAAAAGGTGGATGAACATGGCATCCGTCAAGAAAGCACCTCTTTTTTAGAGATAGCCTCCCCGAACTGCCGCTCAGGAATCTTGTAAGTCTCCCACTGATGTAGGAGCTGGAGGGCCGGGGTCAGGGAGCAGAGCTGGAGTATCCCGATGCTCTGCTGCCGCTGATGACCCTGTCTCCTGTCTTAGGAACAGAGCAGCATAATACAAAGGCAGAACTCAGTGTACCCGACTAAAAATAGACGTGGCGTCGACCATTCGTTCCCGTACTTGCACATAAACGCATGCTCATGCTTGTTTGCGCAGCCCCAAAAGTGTGTGGTTGAGCGCCTTCATAACTGCTGGTGATAGCCGGTGACACGCCAGAACACGTTTGATTGACTGGGTGACCGCGGTACAAAGTGTCTGTGTACTCAGGACAGATGTTCTCTGGTAGTCTGAGTCAGTGTACAGTACAGCAGGAGGAAGCCATTAAGCAACACTTGGCTCTGAGATGAACTCCCCCACCACTTTGTGACCCTGTTCAGTCTCCTTTACGTCTCACGTGTCTTTGTGACAGCTATCTGCCCGGCTCCACTCAGACAAAGACGCTGCAAAGAAAACGGACGAGTATTGAACAAACGGCGCAGCGCTCACTTCCTTTGATGCAAAATTAAAGCCGATATCCCATTGACATGCCTTCCATGGATAACTTGTCAATTTCCTGCTCATGATGAATAGCCTGAATATGTTCCGCTTCATGAGCCAACATATTAATTAATGGCATGGTGTAAATTGTTGAGACGCCGTTGGCTTTTGACGGGTTTACCTCGACGTTGCTTCTTGAAATACAACCACATTAACAGTTTTTTTCCTGCCTGATGCTGCCATATTATTGCGTTTCTCATCTCTCATGTTAGTGAAAGCAGTCGCAGTGGTCTCATTAGGTCTGGTACCATCTTATTGTAGAGTATAACCAAGACCAAACAAGCTTGACTTGATTTGTAATATGTCTGCATAAAGCTAATGAAATGATGATGGCGGCTGTGCTGCAGGGCCCTAAATTTGACCCTCAGCTGGAATATTTATTCACAGCAGGAGGAAAAACACAAGACCAGATCCTGATTACTGTAATTAAGTGTTTTATACTTCCTCTGCAGCACATTTCAGGGTTTTTCTCCATTATATTTACTTGACACCTATAGTTGTTACTCTACAGATGTTTTGCAGAACTGTTCAACAGTAATTCTTTTGTCTATAATCAGTATTTTTATAATAACACTGTAATATGCAATAATAGATAATAACTGCTACCTTTATGTTTACATATGATATAATACATATACTTCAATGAAATGATCTGAAACTGATCCACAGCTCTTACATATTTGGCCACCGAATCAACACAAAACATGTTTTAGTATTTACAGATTCAGTACTTCATACTGTGAAACTGTGGTATGAACTACTACCGTTTTTATCTCCTCAAGCTCTGCAGTGTGGTCGAGTGTCTCACAATGAAGTCGGATCTTCATGAAAGCTCAGGAATTCGTGGCAGACAGGCTGATAGTCATCAATTTGACACTTGTTTGGTAATTTTTGGGGATCAAAGGCGATGATGAGGATGATGATACTGGTGCTAATCCCACTGAAGGGGATGATTGAGTCATCAAGGCAAAACAGCTGTCTTATGTGCGGTCTCCCCCCTTCCACTAATGGCTGATGATGACGGTAGCAGAGTGCAATTGACAGCAAAGTTGGAGCTTCCTCTGGGAGGAGGGAGAAAGGCTGAATGTGGAGAGAAGCAGGCAGCAGGGTGGCCATGAAACATTCATGCACCTGGACTCTTTGTGTAAGGAAAGCAAGCTGAGCCAGTAATGAAGTAAAGAGCAGAGGACTTTTAATGGCTCTGTTTGTCCTTTTTATGAGATTAGCGTTGGTCTGGCTTCTCATATAAATTGTGTTAAAAGCCTAATTGCGTACAGTGATGTAGTGATGCTGCACTGCCTTGTAGGAAATATTACTTACATTTGGAATAATCTAATTGTGGTTAGCTACGAGATAATTGGTGCCACAGGTGTGCGGCTGGTTATAGCTCGGATGGCTGGACGGCAGAAGGTGAGTTATTCCCGGCCTCTCTGCCCCACACTGATGACATGACAGCGGAGCGCCAAATGTGGACATCCTCAGTTGTGCTGGTGGAACAGTTGTCGATCCTAAACTCATCCCGCTCAGCGCAGGGACAGAAAAGGCGAGAGTGGACCAGACGAATGGCGAGATGAAGAGCAGAAGAAGGGAGAAGCAATATTTAGACAGCTGCACGTGTATCGCTGTCAGACGAAGGGGGGGTGTAGAAGTGGAGGGATATTTTAGTGTCCTCAGCGAGGCCTCCGACAAACTCCCGCCGCAGTATTGATGTCACTGGGCCCTCCTGACAGCACGCTGTAAATCACAAATCACAGTCATCTGCGGATTTATAAACACCTGCTACCCCTGTTCCTATATCATGGCAGTATATTATCTGAACAGAATAAAATGAGAAAGCATGTTCAAACATGTTTTTAACCTATCTGAGAGCTCACTATCTCCGCTCGCAACACAGTAACGGCGGTTGTGCGCTGGTCACATGTCTGCGGTCTCGTGCTAGACTGGCCCTGTGCCTTGAGGTGGTGGATGGCAGCTGACTGCGCTGATTCACTGGGAACTTGACTCGTGTGTTGCGCGCCTCACAATGAACTGACTCATACGGAGTCGACGCAGAGCTTGTTCAGTGTCCATCGCTCAGACGTTTTGCTGGAACTTTCTGTTTGACTCCTTTGTTGCCTCTGTGTTTTGATGGAGACAGTGGTCTTTTCTTATGACTGTGTAATTTTTCTGTATTGTTCCCTTTTCAGAAACTTAATGAGTGTCATTATATTATTACAGTCTGACTAGCATGTGATCTAAAAAGGTTAAAAAGGTATTTTTCATTTGATATCGACTTCAGGGAGAGGCTGTGGGATTTGTTAATATGCGTATTTGAATGAGTGTGTAAAACAAGGATTTAATTACGTAAACTGAATGCTGCTTTTTCAGTGTTGGCAGGATTTGTTAGAAACAGGGATAACGATAAAATCCTATGTTCTTTCAGAGCTCGATCTCCTTGTTTTCTGATAAGCCATGTATTCTCCTCTGAGTAACCTGTCGTCTTTGTGCTCTTTTTGCTTGGCGACAGCACTCAGAGGCGTAACATTAACAATCTCTACCTGAGGTCACTCTCGCTCCCCTATCATATAATAACATGCAACATCCGCACAGCAGCCACTAATTGCCACTGGATATTAGAGCGAGGTCTCCTAAGATACTGACCTTGCTTTAGCCAATCATAACAGAGCGTGTTAGCAGGTTGAGCTGTGATCAGAAGAGTCCTCGCAGCACGAACAGGAGGAATTCATTATTCAGACTGGGTGCTCACACGTTTTGCTGGACGCCACATTTAATGACATCTATAATGGCATCTTTGTGAGCGATTAATGGCGATGTGAGACTATCAAGGCAGAAAATGCACAAAAGTCCAGCCAGGCAGCTCTTTGCATGCCAGGTACAAACACAAAGGGAGCAGCGGGTGCGAGTATTTTATGGCAACATCCAGATTTCTTTTTTTTTTTTTTCATTTGTTTTTGTTCTCTTAATTCATCACTTAGCCTATCTTACCTTATCTCTCATGCTACGATCTGAAACATTTTGTGTCAAACTGAACCCAATGACATTTGCTTAAATATTTATTTTACAAGGAAATGAAGAGGTAAAAGATTAGAGCCTTTCCTCACAATATTTACATCTCTGCACCACTGTTTAGCTACAGCTACGGGGAAAGGTTGAGTTTTATAATGATCAGCCATAGTCGGGTTTCCACTGACCTTTTGCTAGACAGGAGAGATTGAAAATGTTTTTGTGTTAGTCATGAAAAGAGGGCCAAAGAAGCTATTCTCTTCTCTGAGAGGAAGACAGTGTTTCTGTCAGTTTTAGTCACACTGCTTTTCTTAATTCAAAGAGAAAATTAGTTGAAAGACAAGTTAAAAGATGAGTCAACTTATTTCCCTTTAGAATAATAATATGTACCCAGTATATAAATACATACCTCTATATTATCTAGCAAGCAATTAGGTTAGTAAAGAAAAACTGTCAAGCGCTGCAGCTCTCACAGCTTTCTGTGTGTATTTGCTGTAAATAGTGCTTAGCAACAGCAAGGTTATTGACTCTGGTTGCATCTGCATTATGCTAATGTGATGAGAGCAGGAAGCCAATGGAGGCTAGTTGTGCCGGATCGCTGCAGGGACACAAACGCAAGCGTCATCATGCAAATTAAGCAGGATAGCTAATCACTCAAAAAAAAGTTTAATGAGAGATAAGCAGCCAAACCAGGCCGCACCTCCACTCGACAGGTCAGGTTCAGATGATGAGATATTCCTTCTCTTTAAAAAAATGTTCTTATCGCAACCGCAGAGCAAAACAATCTGGCCTGTGTGTTTCCAGTCGGTCACATGGGTCTGGATCGCAAGAGAGTCGGTATGTCCGTCTGTCCTGGCATTTCCTGAGGCTTCGTAAACACACATGCAGACTCTCTGCCTTTCTTTCTCTCTCTCTGTCACACACAGGAGATTCTATTAAAAACGATAAGATAAGATTAGATTATCCTTTATTAGTCCCGCAAACGAGGAAATTTGCATAGTTTACAGCAGCAAAGTGAATAGTACAACATTACAAGGCTCTATAAAAAAATTAAAATAAGAACATCAGTAGAAAAACAACCATTTTATTATGTAAATTGTAAGAAGTGATGCATTTAAGTTTATAAGGTCAAACATGCAATTACCCTCATCACAAACAAACATTTAGTTTTAGCTTTATTTTTCAGAATAAGACTCAATTAATTAAACATGTAGCCGTTGTAAGTGGAATAAATGTGTGAATCTCCTTCCAACTTGCGGTTGACTTAGAGTAAAAAAGAAAAACGGAAGGAAGTGTCACTTCCCCTTTCTATCTTCTCCCACTCATCCAGGAACATGTAAAAATAATAAGAATAAATGCAGATTAATGCTCCAAACTGTACATTTTGTAGGGAAAATGCTTCTTACACATGTAGCTCAATAAAAGGCATATTTTTTCAGCAATTACACCACCATCACTAAAGCCACTAATGGATGTTGTTTGTGTGCGGGTATGAATACTGCGCTGACCAGAGGGCCATGCATTAAATCATTATTTGATTCAACCAGTTGAAATGCGTGTGTGTGTGTGTGTGTGTGTGTGTGTGTGGCTGGCTCATCTAATTGATTTGGAGTGTTAAAGTGCAGGGTTCAATGAATACTCTAATCAAAACCTTAGAGGCTGCTGCTGAATGGTAAAGAATGATTTAATGTGTCTCAGGCTCTAAAGTGCACAACTTTAAGTGGATTCTTCCACGTGTTTCAGCTTTGTGTCATATAGTCTACAGAGGGAGTTAATGTACGAGTTAGAAGACAATTAAATAGACTGAAACCAGGAGCATTTTTCAACCTTTAGATGCGTTAAGAGCTGTCAGCATCTCTTGCCGCTAATCTACCTTTTTTTTTTTTTTTTTGGACTCATTTTAGTTGCCATCTAACGTAATTTCACGGTGCTGATACATAATCTAAAATTCAATAGCTGAGCATGTATGCTGGGATTATAATTTGGAGTCTCTGTGGGGGATGTAGGTCAACTGAAAGGCTCTGTTTCCTCAAATATTGTAATCCTCATTTGTTCTGCTTTTTCACTAGAAACACAGCTTTGAGGTCTTTGTCAGACTAATGCCCTTGGCAGGACAGGACAGTGGCCCTCACTGTCTTACTTCCATGTGATTTCTCTCCTTGTGTTAGCGATTTATTATTTACAGTTTTGTGGTTTAAAGAGTTTACTTTAGCTTCCCCTATTTCTAACTATTTGGACCAAATACAAGAAAATTCATCCTCCTGTTTCCTTTTACTTTTGAGCCCTTGCTTCTCTGTTTGTCCACTCTGCTGCAGAGCGAGAACCAAAGCAGGTCATGTTTATGGTTGAACTGGGGAACAAGGTCAGCAGGATATTTACCCATTTAACCTTGCTTTGTAGACTTGTGTGGCTCAGAGAAAGGAAGTCATTCATTGAGTCTCCAGTGATAAAGCGTGGTCAAAAAGTTAACTCTGTCTGCCTTTTCATTGATAAATAACATCATCACTTTCCCAGCAAACCGTTCCACTCATTCACACTGAGACGAAGTAATTTTGTGAAATCATGCATTAGTATGAAAAATTGATTTGTTTATATATCATCTTAGTATAATGGGTCTTTGGCCTGATTCAGTGACAAAACCTGATGGACCTTGTAGGAGAAAAAGGGGAGGTTGACATGTTCATATTCTGCTCCTGCGTTGTCTAAACCTGACAACAAGTATTGCACAAAACAAAGCCGTTCATTGTGGAAAAGGGCGTTTTTTTTTTGTTGGTTTTTTTTGCAAAAGTCATTATGCCGAATCAATGCTCCCCAGAGAAATGCCGGGCTCAAACGCCACACACAGAGACGGAGGAGCACGTCAAAATATGTAACAGCCTCGGGCGTCTTTTGATGACTCAGCGGGCCAAAGTACACACACCACACACCTGCAATTATGCGGATGTTTTCAGCTCACAGAATTCATTTAATGTCTGTCATAGCTTTTTGAAAAGTGACCATGAGAAACTAAAAAAATTACATATTTTTAAGGGATCGGTTCACTCGCTCAAGCGTATTTTCACACTACCCTCGCTGCAGGTCTTGAGATGCCTGCCACCAGCTCGAGCTAATGGAGGTGAACTGAATTTTTGTTCACTTCAATAACAAGAATGAAAGTCATCTCTCTGGATAAAGAGTCAGAGTTGCTCTGGATAATACAGAGACCTTATTGTTAACAGTCACAGGGACTATTTCTTCACCAGAGGATCGTTCCAGTGAAATCAGTTCATAGGAAGTAAATAAAACCATAACTGTCTGCATGGCTATTACAGGAAAAGTTTGTATTTCTTCAGCAAATCAAGTAGATAGCTTCTTCCAAAGCCAGTTACAGTCTTAGTACAAAATTCCCTTTGTTTCCCTTTGTCCCTCTGCAGCAGCAGCAGCAGCTCAGCAAGGAAATACTGTCTGGGGAAACACAAAAGAGGAATAGTGAACTAAAAAAAAGACCTGATTTGCGACACAGACTGCTGAAGCATCATATTATCTTCAGCTGAACTTTTGAATGCCTGTTTTTACAGGAAAAGAGGGCTGGATGTTGTCCTCCATCACTCTTTCTATTGAACATGCTTTAGTCAGGGACAGTGTGAAAAGAAGAGAAGATTACAGCTACTAAAAACTTTCAGCGTACATACGAATGTGTAACATGAGTCGGAAAACCCAAAATATGTTTTTTATGTTTTTATGTGGGGAGCCGACCCTTTTTTTTTTGACAAGCCTCACATCAGTGACTGTCCTATCGTTTCCTCCCTTCATTAAATCATGTCTGCCGGTCTGTCTCTGTCATCAGCCTGCAGCCGGTCTGGGGCGGTTCCACATGACAGCAGCATGTGTACATATGGACAGCCATGCGTTTAGCCTCTCTGTCTTCTGAGTGTCATCTTGAATGTTTACACCCACAGGGTCAAATGACATCTCATTTAAAGAATAAAGTCAGAGGGTTGTGTCAGGGGAGGAAGTAAGTATATCTCTGTTATAGCAGGACAGAGCTGGATGCTCTGAAGAGTCTCCCTCCATCTGTCTGCATGACTGCATGGTACATGGAGCTGTGTGGTGGTGGATCTGCTCGAGGGGGGTTGTAGAGGCCAGTTGGGGGGGAGGGCGTTTCTGTAAATAGCCCACCCTGTATTAAGAAGCGACATGCTGGAGCTGCGCTTTGTGCAGTCCTGACCTCGCCAACCGAGCTGCCGCTCGCATTTCTTCACAGAGCAGTAGGCTGTGGAAGTCAGCTCTGACTGTTTCTCCACTTTATCCAGGTCAAATCTGATCTACTCTCTCTGGTAAAGCACTAACGCCCATGACCCCGGTGCCCCGCTCACTGCCAGCCAGTGTCAAAATAACACAAGCAGCTCTGTGGAGGGCCTCTGTCGCTCTGTCCTGCTGTTATGAAATCACGCTGCCCTCATTTGTGTTTCTTCTTAACATCCACCACACTTGGATAAATTGTCAGATCAAAACAAAGTGTCGGCGCAATTCGATTCCCGCATTTCTCCACATTAAGCTGTTAAAAGAGAGTTTGCCTCGCAGCGTATGTGCAGTGGATATGTGTGCTTGGAAGTAGGTCATTGATTCAGAACTTGGACACTGATTATGTGCTGGCCTAGAAATGGGCTATAATCGGTGTCTCTCATACCAAAACAGATTTTCATAAGTGGCAGTTATTTCAAGGTCAGGACAACAGTTGTGTTTCATTGCTACACATGCATACAGACTTCATTTATCTCTCTCTCAGTTTCAACAGATTGCTGTTTCTAGAATCTGTTCAATCTTGTGAGATTGCTCATTTTAGGATACGTTACAACTCGGAGTGGGGGGGAGACTGAATATCATGTTCATCTCTGTTTATAGAAACCAGAATGTGCCAAATGTGCAGACATGCCCTGTTCTGTCCTTGATAGGGGTTTGATGCACTCATTCGGATGCCATTTGAGCCAATAATGTAAATATTGTTGGTCTTTTTGAACAAGCCAAGACGTGATCTAATCTGTCTCTGACAGAGTCTCAAGCAAACTCTCCTGCTACACTAAAAAAAAGGGAGTTTTCATCATGACCACGTTGGAGTAAATCTTCTCAAAGCTGGGAATTAACTGTCAGCTAGCATCACCACAGCTCCTTCTCTCTGTCTCTCTTCATAGCTTAAAGCGAGTGCTCTATTAGATTCAGCAGTGGATTTTTCCTGAGACGCCCTCAGGATGAAGCCTTCATATTGTTTTGTAAATGTAGATTCAGCTCTGCTTACAGTATGAGCTTATATTTAGCTTGAAGAGCTAGTTGTACTCTCTGAATGGTGGTTGCACGAGGTCAAAAGGGCATGTTTGTGTACTTCCTGTTCTCTTCCTTAGTCTTGCCAACTGCGGGTCAAGAAAAAACACTGGAAGCGTGCTAGTGTGATTGTTGAGCTTTTACTTTTTTTTTAAAGTGGCGGCATTCCTTGGCGTGCTCTTGTGTTGCTGCATAGTTATGGGAGCGCCTTTTGTTCATAATGACATCAGGGAAAACTCCAAAAGAACAAAATCGTTTGCATATCATCTCAAAATTTGCATGAGAGCAGCATCGCAGTCGCTCCTCCTCTTCCTCCATGTGTCTCACATGAAAGATCGTCAGCCTGCGCCCTGTTTAAATGAGCCCGCTCGCCATGTTTGCATTTGTTTAGGCAGAGAGGCAGAAACCAACAAGATGAGCACAGATGAAATCCTATCAAAAAATGGCATCAGCCACAACAGCTGCAGGCTGTGGCACTGGGAGGAGAGGAGGAAGAGAGATAGAAGAGGAGAGAGAGAGAGAGGGAGAGGAGAACAATTGACCAGAAGCGACACGGGAAAGAGAGGTGACCTGATTGCTCAGCTGGCCAAGAGCAGGGGAAGGAAGCAGCAGGAAAGGCTGGTCCCTTCAGTCTGGCCGGGCTCTCTGTGCTGCTTCTGGTGGGTCCCTCTGTGGCCTTCCTCTCCTCTCTTTCCCCCCTCCTCCTCCTTCCCGTCCTCCTTCCCGCACTGCTGCCTGTCACGGCTCACTACGTCGGAACAAAATGATCAGCTCTCACCTCCTCATGAACACGGGTCATCATGGTAGCCATGCAAAGGCTGGGCCCTTTGTATTAGATAGGGATCACTGATATCTGGGAGGAGGAGGAGGAGGAGCTGCAGACAGCTGGAGATGTCAATATTGTTTTGGTTTTTACAGCTCATATATGTAAGGGTGTTTTAATTTTTATTATTTTATTTACTAGCAATGGCCCTGAGGTCAGCGATTTTGTTGCACCATTAATTTCTTTTTTTTTTTTTTTTTTTTGCTCTCAACGAATAATTGGATGAGTTTGTGACTCGTCTCTCCACAAGGAAGCACGTCAACCACTTCTTTCACAGTTCCTGTAGCTCATAATGTAATTAATTCTAATCGCAATTATCGTAATAGCTTTTTAGATCAAATACCCAAGAGCGGTGCTAACGAAATAATCCATTCCTCTGAAAACAAACACCCCAAACTCTCTCTCCCTCTCTTTCTCTACCTCCCTCTGTGTTTGGCTTTGGCTCGGGGAGAAGAGCAGTCAGTTGGACGGGGGGGAAAAAAACATCAGAAAACAGAAGGACCTGCACATTTGCATACCTTTTTAGCATGTGGCTGAGGGAGCCTTTATTAAATTCAATCCCCCGTTTGGGGTGGGAGCATCCATGAGAGGAGGGAGGAGGTGGGGTACGAGGGCTGAGAGAGAGAGAAGGGGGGGGTGGTCTCATCTTGGAGACAGGAGGCACCATCTGAGCCAGCAGACAAACAATGTTTCCTGACACGAGAACAAGGTGGCAGCAACGGCGATGTGTTTTTTCAGCAGGCCATTGCTGCTGTCTGGTCATGAAGGAGGGGGGAGTCCAGAAACAAACATTAGCCTGAAGCCGAGGGTCACTTAACTACATATTAGTGGTGCTGAAATGATAAAGCTGATAACGTAATTCATCAGCAATTCGCTTTAATGAGTCACTTTATCACCGTTTATTAAGCGAAAAAAAGGAAATGTTAGTTAACCCTCCTAAAAAAATGAGTATTTGCTACTTTTATCTTTGTAAAATAAATATATATTGACATTACCTCTGGCTCTGGGAAATTGCGATGGGCATTTTTCACTATTTAGTTCCATTTTTATAGACCAAATGTTTGGTTGGCGCCCTACAAATCAGCACATTAGCACGTCTTAAAATGTCTTAAATGTTTACGATCAATATTGTATCAGTAAGTCTTAACAATGCAGCAGTGAGAATGGGCCCTGTACATTATAGAGGTCTACAGCTGTTTTCACTTTTACCTTTTATTTCAATGGAGAAATTGGCTGCATGTTTTCATTTTAATGTTTAAAAGGTCACAAAAATCTCGAGCACACCTTAATGAAAATTGCAGACACCCTGCTAGCCGCCTATTAGGGAAGGCTGCAGTCCTTGTTACCCCCACTGTAAGAAAACAAGAAGTGATTCATTTAGAGCACAGAGATGCTTTGTTTCTGTATTTCTGTGTGTGTGTGTGTCTGTGTGTGTGTGTGTGTGTGATGTATCTGAGGTGAAGTGGGGCGAGCCCAACAAGCTGTAAGTATCTGTTCGAGCAAACCGAGGCAGCCTGTGGTTGCTCTGTACCTGGGAAGAGGCTGAAATAATGAACCAATGCGGTGAAGTGGAGCTTTCCCCCCCCAACAGAGAGGGATGAGCTGTTAGCACGCTACGCTAGTTAGCCTATTAGCTCCCCTAATGAGATAAAATTATAGGTTATCCATGAGCAATTATCACCGATAGCCTTCCGCCTCTTTGCCTTTTTTTTTTTAAAGCCCAGTAGTTGTAATATTTCATATAAAAATCTTCATCTTGATACATATTTACATGTAGTTCCGTTTTATAATTCAAATGTTATGTATAGTCAGGACACTTATTATATTTATATTTATATTCAAAATATGAACAAGAATGTGATCAATTATCCTGTTCTTTGCATCTCATGTTACACTGCCCTATCTTTTTTTTCTGACTTTAATATTTCTCTCCTGAAACAACGGTATTTCAGCTTTGATGTCTTCTTCACATCGTGACCTAAAAAGTTTCATAACATGTTATACAATTCGTATCACTGTTGGAAAATTGATGAAATAGTACAGATAGCTTGCTAGCTTTGCCAATATCCAGAGTGTAATTTCCACACTTCATACTTTATGGATCAGTGGAAAACTTTTGAGCTCCTACTGACTTTTCAAAATAGTTCGTCACTGAGCTATCACTAACCTTCTACTTTCCATGTGTCATTTTGTCTTAACTGTAGTTCACTAATATTCAGCATGTGACTGGGATTCATGAAGATTTTGGGACATCTAATACACATTTCTGGCAGATTTTGATAACTTATGTTGTTTGTTAATCCAAGAGAATGTTCTATCATGGCCGTGCTAACCAAAAATTATCCTTGCTCTTTGCTGTTTTTGTAAGCCCCACCTTAACATTTGGCACACCCAAGGCAAGGGGGATGGGAGCATGAGTATGAAGTGAAGAAATATCACAGATGTTAGTCTGCATGAACCCCTTCCCCTTTACAGCCTTCCTGCTCAATTTGGCCTCTTTAGCGTCCGTTTTTTTTTTTTTTTCCTTTACACTCCCTCCACAAAAGACAAATGACTTATCCTAACCTAATTCCAGTTGCAGCATGCAAGGGTCTGCCTGGACCGCTGCCGGTCAATAGTTTAAGTAGACAGTGTGCAGAATCGAACCGCTCTGCAACCCAATTGGCTAGTTTTCCACCCACAGCGTCCTGACTTCTGACTCTGAGAGGACTTAAGAAAGCTTTTTGCACCACATGCTGCAGAGCCAGTTGTCTGTTTTGAATGGAAACAGTCGGGTTAGGGTTTCAACCTACAACCGCACTGTGTGTATGTATGTATGTGTGTTTGTGTGTCTGCGACGGGGGTCACAGTTGTGTGACATGCCAAAACCAGTCTGGTGGCGGTGGTGCTGTCACTCATCTGACCACTCAGCGGGTCAACTTGTACTGTCATCCATGGCGTAATCTCCCCCCGTGTTTAATTCGGTTAAAGCGAGCAAAGCCGTCTTAACCTCATCACGGCTCAGAACTGGGCCTGTTGAGATGCTCTGCACCGATTAAGGGCAGGAAGTGGCAGAGTGTCTTTGATTATTTGGCCTTTCTCTATTTCCCTGGGGAAATGTTGCTGCTTCAAGCCTGGCAGAGTCTTTGCCATGACCAGGAGGGACCTTTTGATTGGTTCCTGATGTGTGGACAGCACTCCTGTCTCAGGGGTCCACAGCAATTTATCTAGAGGATATTAAATGACCTAATGGCCATATTATTCGCACAGAACTAACCTGAAGGAATCTTTGTGTTTGTGAGGTGCCGAGATGTCAATCTGCTGTTCTGTCTCAGCGCTCACATGTCCAAGATGCAATTTACTGTGCTGTGAAAGTGTATATATTCTGCAACCAAGCAGACAAGTGGGTATTGAATTTCAATAAGCTGGATATTTTTCTCATTTACCCAGATTTTAATGGAATGGTTTGTCAGACTAACATAGCATAGGGCTACTGTGATTTTGTCTTCACGATGTAATAGAGGCCTGAGAGGCTTTGTAGTTAAAAATTGTGCTGCACTGATGCTGGCCTCTCTCCGCTCTCTCGCTCTCTCTCTTTCTCTCTTCCCCCAACAGGAACTGGCTAATTTCCTGAACTTGATATACCATTTGGTCGACACAGAGGGAAACATCTGAGAGAGGAGATCTCAGAGAATTCTCCACTTTAAAACGCTTAATGAGTGTTCAAATCTCTGGGTCAACGCTTTTTAATGTTTTACAGGTGACGCAGGGTTTTGTCTTGCTGACTTTGGAGGAACCTTAAAAGGAAAAGTGAGCTGTCAGGAAATGAAAGTTTCGCAGGAGTAAAGAGGAGGAGCAGTCTCTTTTTTTTCCCCAGTTCTAGATTCCCCTCATGCTCAGTCGTTGCCTCATTAGCAGAGTCATTCACAGATTTCCTCCCTCTGCTCTCGCAGTGTCAGAAGGCATCGGATCACCTGCACCAGCTTTCTGTGTGTAGTTCTGAGTCGCTGCTTCAAAGAGTCTGATGCTTATCTTGATTCAGTCTTTGTAAAGTGACTGTCTTTTTCTCCTGCCATGGTAGCGATCTGTGTCAAAGGTCACAACCTTAGCTGGAGGTCGTCTTCTCTGGTCGACTCCTGGTTTGCAATATGACCCTTTCTTCTGACGTACTGACCTCCCTCCCCCCACCTCTCTCTCTGTCTCTCGCCTTTCTTTCCTTATGACCCTACAAAGTGGCTAACACGTCTAACTTCCTCCATTGATTTCCATGAACCTTTGACCGCTTGCGCCGATCCTTCCACTAACCATAGAGCTTTTGGTCATCCTTGTTCAAGAAACAGATCTGGATGCTTTTATTTTTGGTTTGAAACGGTGGTGCTGGTGCAATAAAAAAGGAATAATTTCCAGACGAAGCACTTGTCTGCCTCTGTACAGCTCAAGCATTAAACTTGTGCAGAGTATTACTTGAGCCTATTGATCGGAGTCCTCTGCAGTAGAGAGGGCAGTGTGCAAAATCAATGCTTTATTTTCTCCTAGGCTAGCCTTGTTCTTGCTTGTTTTTGTGTCAGTGAAAATGAGAGGAAAAAAAGGGGGAAACCATTTACTTTCACCATGTTCCATCCTTGCCTTTTACTGTAGTGACTCATTCAGCCTTTGTCATCTCTTTGGACCACATACTTTTTCTGTCCTTATCTCCATCTTTTTCGTGGTGGATGATGTCATGCTTACTCTTTTGCAGGAGTTGTAATGTAAGGTTACATGTGTCTCTTTGCCATGCCGGTAAATTTACAGGAGAGTATGTGTTTTTCTCGTGTGTGTCTCTTCGTGATGACGATGAGGATTCTACTTTTCTATTATGTATTTTTACCAGCCCTAAATCAGAGGATTTTCAACTCACTATAATATTAAACACAAATAATTATATCAGAGAAGCGGCAACAAGATAATTCATCTGCATTTTTGCTTAAAAATGGCTTAAATTACCCTAACCAATTATCAAAATAATTGCAGATTTACTTTTGGTTGATTGGTAAATCATTTAATCAACCAAATGTTGCAGCTCTATTTACAAATTCACAAATGTGCCCCAGATCCAGAGTGTGGCACGCAAATTTTCAAAGGATATCACTGCACAACACTAAAGTAAAGTTACATCATAAGCTTTTCGGTATTTGCACAGAATATTTGATTGAATTTTCCCATTTCACTAGTAATTGTCTTTGGTTTGTACAGTACAGATGAAAACGGGGCCTACATCCGCCAACCAGTCTAAATAGCTAGAGGAAGAATACTAGCTTTTAAATGTGCAACTGAAGATCTTTAGCTTCTGGTTATGAAATATGGAGATACAGATGAAGGTTTTCTTTTATAATACCACAAGTTATTTCTGTAGACACACTGTACAACATATATTAACCTCCTCCATTGTGTAGATCTGAGGCTCAGAAGACAGAGTAACATAGAAAAAGGGTCAGCGAACAGGAACACGGCTGGTGACAGGCTGCCTGCATGTGGGGTGGTTTCGCTAACGAGAAGCCATTGTGCCCTCAGTGAAGGTTAACTTTCTGATTCAGGGAGGCAGGAAGTATTAGCTGCCTCCCCTGCACTTTTCCCATCCGTGGCCTCTGCCAAGCCTCCGCAGAACAATCCAGTCCCTGTGACTATGAGGGAGGAAGGGAGAGAGCGAGTCAAAGACAGAAAGAGGGAGAACCAGAGAGGAGGAGGGAGGGAGAGTTTAAAAAAAAAAAAGAGTAGAGAGGTCCAATTCTGCAGGGTAACATCAGGCTCCTACGTTATGCAAGTGTTCCCTTTTTGCCTGCCTCACCCGGGGTTTTGATACAGATTGCATGAAGCATGATGGTAATGCAGAACATTCGCTCTGTCCCCTCTTCACCCAAACAGCCTCCATTTAAGGCAACTCAGACAAATTTTCCTCTACAATTGGAGCTGCAAAGTGGCCAGCTGTAGCTAGGTTCAGACAGGTTTAAGCTCTGCACGCACACACGCACACACACACACACACACACACACACACACACAGAGCTAGAAATGGGTATCACAAAATGCACTCAGAGACACAGAGAATAGATATCTCAAAAGATATACACACATAGAAAATAGGTATCACGAAATATGCACACACACTCATAAGTCACAACACCTCATAGCGAATCAGCTATCGCATCTTTGTTAAATTATCCAGGAAATTGTTTGCGGTGCTTTGATAACACAGGTGTTTATATGGTAATACCTTCAGGAGGCTGGATAAGAATGAAACAATAAAGTCATTAGGGTGTTACAAGAAGAAATGAAACCAGGACCGCTTCACACGCTGCAACTCATCACACACACACACACACACACACGCTGTCTGAACCAGGAGAAGCTGAACTCTTATACACAAATTCATTAAATGAAAGCTTTTGTCAGCTGCAGTAATGACCCTTGATGTGTGTGAACCTGTGCCAAGTTGTCCATGGAAGAACAATTTATCTCCACTACTGTTGTGGTTATGTGCAAGATAAAAGAAAATAGAATATAATAGAGTTTACACAAGACAGAATAGGCCATTCTTAGGTAGGTGGTCTCACCTAAGCCATCAAAGTAGCTCCACTTAAAGGCTTTTATCTCAAGTGTCCTGGTGCAGAGTTTAGGTAAGTAATCGTTGATATGAGGTGACCCCTGCACACCCTGCGTGCCATTTTCTTATTGACATAAGGCTTATTTCCCATCTGTCAACATTTCATATCCTCAGTCGTCTGTTGTAATTCTCTCCATCCTCACAGGCAGCAACCTTTGCTGCTCTGAAGTTGTGCGAGATGATCGCGCTCCAGGTTTCATGTTACCATGTTTGTTGACATTGCTGGTCCCAGAAGTTCTCGTTCTTTGACTTTTGCACGTCATGCAGGTTGTGAACAAGCTAATATTGGTCGGAGTTCACTGTAATCTAACACATCTCTTAGTCAAGTCACAGCAGGTCAGATCCTAATCTGACAGAAATGTGTGTCTGATGCTTGTTTATTTAGGAGAGTATTTATTAAATTTGAACTACTTGTTACTGTAAAGAGTGATCACATCAGCGATTTAGTTCCTCATACAACACTTGTTATGTAAACTCACGAAAAGTTTTTCCTTTTTGTGCGTTTTCCAATGAATGTCCAACGTCTTCAAAATAAACTTCCGTCTTCACAAGAAACACCTTGTCTAGGTTTAGGAAAAGTTTGTGGTTTGGGTTAAAATAACTATGTTTGAAATACTTCATTAGGCCAAGGCAATAAATCTACTTAAGTAGGTTTGGCAACTTAGAGAAGAGATCACTGAAGTGGTGTTGCTTAAGTACAGAAATTATGTGATAAAAAGTCATTGTATGAGTTAAATTCGAGAATTCACGTAACTTAAGTTGTTACATGATGACTAATACTTTCACATCTAATGTAACCCCCAAATTGCAAAATCACTCAAACTCAACGACTTACCCTAACCTTAACTATTCAAGATTGTTTTACCTTTTTTTATGCTCTCATCCACCCCGACTTCCCCCATGTGTAATGTCTGGTTTGCAATTATATTGATAACATACAAATTGTGTTTTGTGGGATGAATACAAATCACAACATGTTGCTGTCCAACGCTCTGGATAAGAATTATAATCAAATAATACGACTAGAAAATGAAAACATTGATGCATTTTGTCTGTTTGTCTGGGTGAGGAGCAGTGAAAGGCGACAGACGGGAACAAAGATGTCTATCCACAAAGGTGCCCTCTCTCATCTGATCACGACACATCTCTCCTACAAAGGAAGAGCTGTGCACAGCGTGCAGATGCTGCTAGCCTGCCTCTGTAGGTAAATAATGAATAGGTCACACCTGGTGGTCTCTTACAGGCTCACTGCAGCCTCTGTCCCTCTCTTACTGTCTTTCTGGTGGTGGTTTGGGAATATACGTGTGTGTGTGTGTGTGTGTGTGTGTGTGTGCGTGTGTGTGTGTGAGGTGGAGATCCAACATTAATCAAAATTCTCCTGCAGTCTTCATTTTTGTTGTGCTTTCTTTAACCTTTAGCTGCATAGTGTCCTCTCATATCATACTCTAAAATGCTACAGCAGTGTTTTTTGTGTGTGTATGTGTGCAAAAGCAGTGACATTGAGTACCAATGAGAAGCTGAGCCTCTCTGTGTTGAATAAAGATGCCATCACATGATGACAAACGAGTGTCTTACATCTCTACAGGCAGCTAAAAGAGAGACAACCCAGTGTTCATCATGAGGACAGATGATTTCATAAGAGATGTCTCCAATGCCAGGGGACCACAAATGGCTAAAAAGTAAATTTAATATCATTATTTGTGATCACTTCAAATGATAAAAAGGAGCCGCATGAAAGATTTGTCAAATACCCAGTCGGGATGTAATGCACCATCAGTCATGCCAGCAGTCTCTCTATAAAGAAGGCTTGTCTCATTAAAAGTATATGTGGTGTATTGAGCTGAAGTGGACCAAACGTACAAGCTTTCCATGAAAAACTCCTCGTGCTGCTTTACAATCAGCAGGTAATGAGCTCTTGGCTACATGCTGAAGTGGATTCTCTCCTTTGCGCAGCCTTTGAGTAAAGGACAGGAATTATTCCTAAGAATAATTTTCAATTTCATCGATTTAGTTCAGTTGATTAATGTTCAGTATGAACATTGGGACAATATGCTTATCCCCTGATCACCATAGTTGGGTGCTGATTTAATATTAACATGGGGGAAACATAGTTAAAACTTAGTTAAATTACACACCTCTAGGGACTTTTACTTTGTAAAAAAAATGTAAATTGATTCTGTAAAAATGTTTGTCACCATATAAGAATGTAATGCTGCATATCAGTCGTTTACTTTATAACGTGCTAATAGATAGTAACAACCCAAGAAAATGTCTTCAAATGGCTTTTCTGTATGATCAACAACCAAACCCCAAAGATGAAGATCAAATCAGCATTATATTTCAGAAGTATTAGGGATTAATTTTATTTCAATGACTAATCAAGGAATTCACCAATCATTGTCGGACTAAAAATGGCGCCGCCACCTGCCAGAATCTGTGCTGTGTCAGTTTCTACTTCGGCTACTGAAATCCTGAAAGCACCTCAACACTGAAACCGTAGATTTTTTTAGAAGTATTTTTTTTTATTCAAGACAAAACTCTTTCAGAAGAGGTAGATATGAGTGCTTCAGCCCTGCTTATCAGCAGCGCGGGCCGTGTGTGGCAGAGATAGCCTGTGGAAAGTACGTCACAGTGAGCTCGTGATTGGAGCCGGATTCAGGAGTCAAACAGCGTTTTATCTCCTGTATATCAATCACGCTGCACTGTGGCCTGCGAGCTCTGGAGCTCACCACATTGTTTGTTGTAGCAACAAACCCGCTCTGAAGTGGTGTTGTGGTGCCCTTGTTTTTTTTCATATTTCTTTATAAAGGTTAATGCTCTGTTGTCAGGGAAGTGGGAGAACAGACTGGAGGTTCACAAAACTCAGCAGCAGCACTAATAGAAATCATAGGGATCCTATTGAAGGCAGCTCCTCCAGTCAATAGTCTTAAAGACAACAAGCTGCACTCCACTTCTGCTAGATAAACTCTTCATCAAGGAATTAGAGTAACTATCTGCTATGTGAGTGAACACAGTGAATCAAAAGAATGTTTACTGGGCTGCGAAAGAGAAGAAGTGGAAGTGGAGAACAACAACATGTTTCCTGTCTAGTGATTTGTAAAACTCTTGAATTAATTTTGGCCTGGAAATCTGGCTCTGCTTCCAGGGAGTTTTCCCTGTAAACAGTGGAAAGGAGACTCCTGCCCATTGAATTCTTTCCATTCTTTCTGCGCGCTCACACGCTCACACACATGCACAGATTCACAAACATGCACTTAATTCCCTGTTAGGATTTGAACTTTTTCACAAACAAGCTAGAAAGGGCAAAGTAGCGACCTGTCAATCCAAAGGCAGCTACACCCTAAAGCATCCCCTGCTTTATCATCTATTTGACTTAAATGGAACCACTGAAGAAGACTTGAAACTAGCATAGAGGCCATGAACTTATGTTTACAATCTTAATAGATTGAGTGAGAATAAAACCTGGAGGTTACCGTTACACCTGAAATTTCAGCATTAAAACACAAATCTGCACGACCACACTGTGTCCAGAAGGATCTGCACATGTCAGCAATTAAGGTGGGGAGTCCCATCTGATACTGATAGGAATGAAGCAGGCTTTTAGATGCCTTTTAGAGCCCACACCTCTACTTTTCATTTGCCTTCCTTGTACTTTTTGTTTTGCTTTGTGTGATCAAGATACTAAATTCTGTGCTCGAGGCGTTCTCCTTTTTTCTCTCTGTTTCTCCCAACAACACTCAAGTCCACCGAGGCCATGAAGAAAAACAGCTTTTCCGAGTTTAGTTGTTGAACATAATATTGAATCTTGAGCACTGGTATTGACTCGTGTCCCACCAGACCAATTTAATCGGTGATTCAGCTCGTACAGTGCATCCAGCAAAAGGAATCATGTTATTAAGCCCCCTTAATGAAACAGTCAGGGTGGACTCTCCATATCTCCTTGCACAAAAAAAAGCTCATCTAAATGGAAAACACATTGTCTTCATTATTTGCAAGTGTTGAATGAAGGCAGTTGCCATGGTTACAGCCATCGGAGGCTGAAGCCTGGTTTGAGGCCAGAGGGGCTTTGAGGAACAAAGTGGCTTCTAATGGTGAGATTGTACAAATGGCTCTCTGAGAGGGTTATATATCGCTGGCATTTCCATGTTGGCCAACACAGTTGCAGTGCAGCAAACGATCACTTTCACATCATATCCTCGTGTCAGCTCCGGCTCCGGTTAATGAAACAAGATAAATCTCACTAAGTTATTTGCTTGTTCCACAACGCAGTCTAAATATTCTTGGAAATCCATTTCTAAATGGCCATTCTGTGTTGTTTTTCCAACGCATCCGCCTTAAAAAGAGCCGTGCGCAAACTTCCAGTGTACACCAATCAAAATGCAGATTGTCTACACAGCATGGTGTCCACCCAGGAGAGTTACAGCTGAATACTAAGCAGGAGAAAGCTTCCCCGTTTTGACTGCTGTTTATGCTTTTGAGACAGGAAAAGGGAGGCGAAATGAGAGAGGGAAACGACAGCGCTTAATTCATTTTCTTGTCTGAATGTAGGTTAAATTACCTTTAAATCCCACACAGAATTGCACATTGGAGGTAAATGAGTCACTTGGCAGGTGATAAGCGGCAGCAAAGACACACTGGGAACCAGGGACAAGGTGCCTTTTCGCGGAGAGAAAGAGACACATCACTAATAATAGAGGAAGTGGTCACGTGGGACCCCTCTGCCCTCCGATTCATGTCGGATAATAATTGGTTTACCTGATATGACGCCTTGTGTTTGGGCAGCGGTAAAACAAATTACCAGGGGGTTGACCTTTGGCAGCGCGGTGCTGACCCCAGCCAGGGAGGCTGCCTGACAGAAACACCAACGCACCTCAGTGCCACACAAACCAATCTGGATGTAACTGGCTCAACTGGAGTCTCATCCAGACAAGGGTGTGGGTTTGATTAACACTAACACTTCCTGCATTTACATACATTCACGTCACCCTAACAGATGACACATTATAATGAAACTGGTTATCACGTTTTCCATAACAATGGTAGACTATCAAAAGAATTTGAAATGATATGCAGATTGCTGTAATATTAATGACTCACCCTGATGCAGTCGTCTCACTTACTCTTACTGTATTTAGTTTAATTAATAGAGACATGGCACTCAGCGATGCATAATATTGACTAAAAATAGTCCTGTTATTTACTGTCTTATCACGCTTTTCCAGCCCTGACTAGTATGTAGGTCCTCTTTGCCTCAGTAAACATTGTAAACATGAGTTCATGGTGTCAATTACTACTTTCAAGTCTTCAATTTAGAGTTAAATAGACAAAATAGACTGGTTTGCTTTAGGGCGGGGCTACCTTTTACTGAACATGTAACATGTATGTATTGTATTATTCGGTTGCTCCATACACTCATATCTGGTTTTAAAGAACTAAGACGTGAAATGCTGAACATGAGGCTTCAAATCAGCAGACCACCAACCAATAGGTACATCAAGGTGACTTCGTCCACTTCCTATACAGTCAGTGGTTCAGCCCCTACAGGCTCTACCAATCAGTGACAGCCAGTAAGGTATGCAGCCTGACAGATGATTACAGGAGGGGAGGAGTCATTCAGAGCAAGTTTAAATTGTCGCAGTCAGTTTCTGATTGTCAGCGTGAATACAAGAAGGCTATTGAGTTCTGGTGTTTGCTGGTTATCTAGAGCCTGTCTTTATGTGAGCTTCACTTGTAAATGCATTAGGCCTTTGCACACCAGTACCTTCTTTATTTCAAGGTTTATTTTACCCTTGCAAACAGGTTGTTCACACGTTTGAAAAGAGCTCTGTTTGTGCTGTAGCTGGACTGGAAAGCCTGTTTCATGTCTTTGTTTATCTGAGAAAAGAAGAGTTCTCAAGACTCAAGACTTGTTTGTCCTTCCTGAAGCTCACACACTCTGCAGTGGAGGATCGAGCAGGACTCTTTTTCTCTCTGTGTTCTCTAGGAAGCGTTCATTCATGTGATGAAAGCGATCTAAGGCTTTCAAAAGACCCAGCGTGACGTTTACAATATCTATTTTTTTTCTTTAGATCAAGACTAGATATACTCCCCAATTTGAATTTAAATCCCAGGGAATTGTCTGCGGCCAAGCAGCACGTAGCACTGCCTCAAACAGCCACCGCTCGATATTATAACACAATTTGTATGTTAAAAAGGTGGCCCCTGTTGTTTGGATGTGTTTCTAAGTGTGTGTGTGTGTGTGTGTGTGTGTGTGTGTGTGTGTGTGTGTGTGTGTGTGTGTGTGTGTGTGTGTGTGTGCGCGCGCATCGACCAGTAGAGGATGTGTCGCTGACAGGGCAGCCTCTCTGGCCATTGTGTCGGGGAGGGGAGGCTGCTTGCTTTCAATCCATTATTGACTAATCTCATTAGTTGAGGATCCTAACGCTGAATGAGCCTCAGAAACTGACTTCTCTCCCTCCCTCTCATCGAGATACACTAATCACGTGCACACACACACACAAACACATTCACATGCACACACCTCCGAGCCACAGAGAGAGAGGGAGTCACTTGTAATTATAGACAGCAGTTTTGAAAGAAGGAAGTTTTTTATTGCCCTTAATTAATCATTTTAATTAAGTGACTGCCTATCTGTGCTTTCTACTGGATTAGCTAATTATATGCTCAGCACTTTCTACTGGCGTCCTGACGTATGTATGTGCGTTCCCCTCTCGCCTTTGTCCCACGGCTGCTTGCACTGTATCACCTTGATAGCCTGTTCGTACCGCCGCCGCCACCGTCGCTCTCACCTGTGTGTCTGTAAAAACAACCGCTTTGCATATCAGCTCACCCCTGACAGTGTAGACTTTGCAGTCACGGAAAAGGAGATGCAAAGTGTTTTGATGTGATTTGCACAAAGGATTAATGATAGTCGCTGATCACACGGCAGCTTCACATTTTTTTTTTTTGTGGTGTGTGTTTGTTGCGGGCCAGGTGACAATAAGGCCGCACACCTCTGCAGTATCACCCAGCAGAGAGAGAGAGAGCAGACCACTGCAGAGAGAGATTCATGACCCAGCCCGCCTGTAATTGCTGATGGTTCAGCAGTTTTCGGGGGCAGAAACAGGAGGATATGGAGTCTCTCAGCTTTTTCCCACTTCTTGCAGCATTCATTTCCTCCTCTCTGATCCAGTGCGTCTCTCTTTCCCTCCCTCAGTGTCTTGCTGCCTCGCTCACACCTTCCCCTCTCTGTCTGTTTATGTGTTTGTCTTCAGGTGTGTGTTTGTTTGTGTGTGTGTGTCGTACACTTCTTGAAATGCTACTGCAGGCAGCATTGTTTATGTTCACCTGTCAAGCTACCTCAACTTCCCTGATGGATGATGTGGAGCTCTGTTGTTTGCCAACAGCTAGAGATGCATTGTAGCTAAGTAACACCCATGAACATACAAGATGGGAATATTATACAAGGCATCGATCCTCGGGTAGCATTAAAGTCCTCTCTTCAATAGTAAAGGTGAACGGGTGCTTAAACGTCGATGAGCGCAGTAATCCTGAAAATTGATTAATTGCTCATTTGTCAAGTAAAAATGCCAAACATCTAGTGGTTTCTCCAATCTGCTGCTTTTCTCTGCTTCACTCAGTTCTATACTCAATATAAATATTCTAACGTCACAGCAAAATAAGCCTCTCTAGCTCAGCGTTGCTTTATTTAAGCAGCGATATGTCAGTTTTGGTTGTTGAAGTATTAAAGCACCCTTTGATGATACATAAACACACTACTCCTCACATTATAAAGCAGTTTTCCAAGCCATTTCTTTTATTTAGGATATATTGTATATAAGTGTGTGTGAGGACGGGCTGCCATCGCTCCATTTGACAGCATAAGTCTTGAATTGCATAACGCCTCCTCTGTCCTGGCATTCAATATTCATGTGATGTTATTTTTAGCTTGCTGTAAGGTTATATAAAATGAAACTACTACTGTTCTGTAAACATGTGATCCGCATCACTGAGACTACTTGTATGCTCCTTGGCTTGCCTTCGGGTTTTTTTCTGTGCTGTAGACTCTACAGTGTTGAGCACCACACAGAAGGACGGGTGAGATAATGTACATTAATGAAATGATTCACGAAGATGTGCACAAAAAGAAATATTGAATAGATGCCTTCGCTGTTTGATTGAGGAGTGTGCTAAGTCTACTTCCCCTGGAGAATCTCCTTTTCTCTCCCCAGACACATTGGCATTCCTCGTGGCCACACGTGAGATGAGAGGCATCCAGATGCATTTATACAATGGCAATCAAAACATGACGGCCTGCAATCTCTGGCAAATTAGAGCAGTGAATGTGGCGAGATGAGGGCGCAATCAGAGGCCGAAGGGGAAGGTGGAGGTCTGTCGGCAGCCTGTATGAACTAACCTCTACCTCACCCCCACCCTTTCTTTACATCAGACACACTCGGACACTGACACACTAGAGGTGTTTAGGATGGTGGTGTATGGCGAGGGTAGAGAGGCCAAACTGCTGCAGTCAAAGCAGATCAGGCATCCGCCTGGTCTAGTAATGTGTTGTCATTGACCAATTAAGAAATCCAGATCAAACAGGCACAGGGAATGGCCCCTCGCTGCCCTTCTCTAAGCACTCTGCTCTTTTTAATTGAGCACATTTGTGGAATGAGAGGCTTCTCCCTGGAGGGACTGATGGCTGCAGATACGAGCAAGCTGTTAACACAGGATCAGTCCACTCAGCAAGGTTATCAAACAATCTGCTGATTTATTTATAAAAAGAATAGATTTTAATGAGCCATGCCAGTTAGAGGATGCCGATGCAGGTCTGTGAAAGTTTGGACACAAGTTAATGAGAAGGCTGGAGATTCTCTGTCCTTGCTCTGGTGGTATTAGTGAAATTAATGCAGAATGCCTTTTTGTGATTTTCCTTAAATATTTACTGGTTAGTTACCATTTAGAAAGCTCACTTAAATATATTTGCTGTTACCAAGAAATGCTTCATCAGGATATAATCTATGATATAGCCTAGAAGTAAACTGAATAAAATCTAGTCTATATGTCTCCTGGATTAAATGACAAAGAATGCTTTCAACTAATTTATCCAACAACTTATATGTCATTATGGACTAAATATCTTTGGTTTTTGACATTATCAGAGCCATGATAGAGATTACACAATTAATAAAGTGATCAAAACCATAATGGATAGATGAAGAGATAATGAAGTAAGCCAAGCTACAGAACAGCTCATGACATTGTAGAACAGAGATGTTATTGAGGTCGTTATAAGCGCTGGCAGTTTGATGGTATGTCTTCACAGGCGTCTTCGGTGAAACAGAGAAAGCTCATGTTGCTGCTGTCCATCAGTGTCTGGGCGGGTTGAGCTCATGCACTATTTAAAATCACTCCCTCTCACTCTCCGTGTCTTTCTCCTCCCATTCACTCAAAGTCACAAAAGGCCAAAGGTCACGAGCACAATGGAGACAAGGAGGTCCTCCATCCCCCTGCCCACACCAATAACCCCATCAAACACACACACAAGCCAGCAAACACACACAAACTGCCCCTAACTTATCACCGCTGCCCACACACCGTACACACTTGCGAGGCACGAACACACAAACGCACACACCCTCATGTTCTGCTCTCAGCCTTCTTTGAATTCCTTCCCATGTATCTTGCAGCTCGCCTGTCACTCCTCCCCCCAGCGCTATCAGTCTCTCTCTCCCAGACCTCATAATGGCTCCTCCTGGGTAGCGGCTGCGTCTGCGGCTCCTGCTATTTCAAAGTTTTAGCTGGCCGGATTAAGCGTGGTATGTGGAAAATGAACAGCCACTCGCAGGAGGGACACATGAGCTGAATGCATAATAAACCAGGAGACTGGCAAGAAAAAAGGAAAGCAGAGAAAGGAAGGAAAGGAGGGGGGCGAAGAAAAACACTCGCTCACAAGCCGTGTCAGCACCTACATGGCAACAATATCACTGAAATGGAAATAAAATGCCTCTTTGACTCTTCCTCTGTGCTCACACAATCAAAGGCAATGTTTCAGGTTGTTGTGGCATCTTTCTTTGTGAGACATTGATTGCGAATTCAGATCATTTTGTAACAGTCAGTGCAGGTTTACACTTCATCATCATCTTCATCATCACATGGCTCCATAATTCCTGAAAGATCTTGGAGCTTGGCAGCAAGGCAGCACAAGGCTAGCTGTCTAGCTGTTAGCTCCACACTGCTTTGCTTTCTTTTCTTTTTTTTTGCGGTGGGTCGACATGCAGTCATGTGGCTCATCTGTGCTGCCTCCAGCACCCCAGGGGAATTGACACCCCCCCCCCATACTATTAGCGTAAAGGAAGGAAATTAAAAGAGTAGCTGTTTGGAGGAGGCGGTAGAGGGCAAAGAGGAGAGGGAGAAACCACTATGATGCTCCTTATGTTTGCATGTGAGATGTAGGACCATCTATTCTCTCTTTGCTTGCTCTGGTAGCCAGGCGAGTTGCAGGGTGGGTGGTTGGGTGGGGGCTCGGTGGTGAAGAGAGTCTGGCCCCCATCTGCCTTTGTCCCTTTTCCTTTTTTTTTATCACGGGCAGCAATCGGCCTCTGAGACTTGGTGAAACGTTACACTTGGTTAGAGAGGAGATATTGCTTAGGCCCCTCTATGATCCCCAACCCTCTGTTTTCTTCTGCTGCTGCTGGGGTGGGGGGCTGTAGTGGCAGCAGCAATGGTGGGGGCTTCAACCACCCCGCCTTCCTGCCCCCACCACCATGCTCCCTTTGCTTTTCTAATCAAGCTGCAGATGTGCCTGATGGCTGAACAATCTCTGTGTACTGAACGTGGGGCTCCCGCAGGAATCCAGGAGGCTTGCTTATGTGAGCTGTCATGAGAAAAAAAAAAAAGTGAGAGGGCAGAGAGGGAGGGCGTGAATGTGGGTCTGCGTGAGAGAGAGTGAGTTAGAGGGAGGATGGGAGATGGAGAAAGACAGAGGGGAAGAGGGAGAGATCAGTGAACAGCGACAAACACAGCAGGGCTCCTTGGATTGTGTGTGTGAGTGGCACAACTGTGAGCCCACCCTTGCTCACGGTTTGCTGCCGGAGCTGCAGACCAAACCACATTAAATAAAAGAAATCCATTCCCAAGCCTGTTAAGGAGCCATGTGGTGAGGTGTGAGAGTGTGCGTGCACTTGAGAGTGGCTGTGTGTCCATATGTGTGTGCAGCGCAGAGATGGGGGGAAGGGAGGAGGAGGAGGAGGTGATGGAGAAGGGCTGAGGGGAGGGGAGGTAGAGCAGGGAGGTGGGACAGGCAGGAGGCAGCTCACATTATCCTCCGTGCCAGCTCTGGATGGAGCCTGCCGAGGATTATGGCACATTCTGTCGAGCAACAATGGAAGCGGAGCCGATTCGTACACATTTCCATCCTCTCTGCTTTTTCCTTCGTCGAACAAACACAGCTTTGTCCTCGCTGCCTGCCTGGCCACTTACCAGGCAGGGAACCAGGCAGACACCTGGAGTCCTGGAGCTGCCCTCTCCAAACTAAACACCCCTCCCTCTGAGCGAGAAACGCTGTCTTTACAACGTCGAGATAATTAAAGGGGAGCTTTCACGTTGGCCTCGGCCGACAGTCTGAGGAAAAACAAGACATATCTCAGAATCAAAGCTCATTAAAATCATGAGGGTGAAGAGATGCTTCCTCCTCCTCCTCCTCCCCCCATCTTTATCACCCTTAAGCAAGTGCTGCAAACAGCCCAGCCCGAGTCAATGATGGCGCAGATTAGCCCTTTATTGCCCAATTCACCTACAATAGACGACACGCGGGGACGCGTTCACCTTGAGCGGCGCGTCTCAACGTGTCCCCATGAGGTGTGAGAGTGATGCTGATTCTTCCGCTTAGGCCACCTTGTTTCCGTTTTAATAGTGTCAGCAGTACTTTAAGCTTTCGATTAGTGAGGTGTGTGTGTGTGTGTGTGTGTGTGTGTGTTGGGGGAGTGTTTCACACAGCTCTGCGGAGGTGTAACACCCTGCCTGTAGTGTTGTTGTAAAGCACATTAGGAGTGACTGAGGGTGTTGTTATGTTATCATGATGCCGGTCCGGCACTCAAGGGAAGGTGAGAAGATCTGTGTGTGTGTGTGTGTGTGTGTGTGTGTGTGTGTGTGTGTGTGTGTGTGTGTGGTCAGGATGGTGGCCAGCATGGCTTTGAGTCTCTAGCCACCCGCTAACTCTCTGCCAGCGTACGATACTTCGACCGAGGCGGGAAATTTGTCTTCATTCAAACACTGCACCTGTGTCTCCCACCAGTATTTGGTTTAATTAAAGTCACCCTTCTCTCAAAGATATGTTTAGCCTATTGTTACTTCAGTTGCACATGTGGCGCGCCTTGTGATTTATGTGCTGAGTTTGGCGATAAAAAGCTGTTTTCGAGGAACTAAAAGGTCCCTTCTGCACATTGTCTGCGTTTACATGGCAGCCTAGAGACCTGCGAAGATTTGTTAACAGTCATCCCAGCAAACTCTACCCTAAAAGTTACACTTCTTTCAGAGACTACGACCTCTTTTTAACATAATTAACTTAATCTAGACACTGGCCCCTGCTGTCAAAACGCAATGAGCTCCTCAAAAGGTTCCAGGGGAAAGTTCCTGCACTGGAAACGGGGCAATTAAAGTGTGAGGTGGAAGTAGGAATCAGCTTATGTCCAGCAATTAAACTTTTGAAAGGAAAATATTTGCATATTCATAGATTCTAGGAGCAGAATTTTATTATCATTAAAATTAGGAGTATTTTTATACTGTATGTATGTAAATGTCTAGATGGGATATTTAAACTTGGGTGATATTTTCATAGATTTGGGAATGCAGCCAGGTGATATTATTATCTACATTTACATGAACATTTTCTATTGCTTTTTCTTCCAAATAAAGTATTTCAGATAAAACTGTTGGCTTTACGACCATTTCTTGGACTTTATTGTTGCACCATGTTCCCAGATCTTAGCAATTACTTGTGAGCACAATATTGTCATCATAACCAATGAGCAAAACTAAAATAAGACCCACCTTATAAGAAAGTGGAAGTATCCTTTTTGCAGCTCTGTGGCCCCAGAGTAGCCTGACTGTTTTGGTTCACGAGCCATTTATATGAATACATTAAATCTGTTTACCACTTCCCTGTGCCTTGACAGCTCAGCTGAGAGACTGTGTAAAGCAGTGAGGGTTCGTGATCCATTTGTTCTGCTGTGATGGTGGGATAAAGCTAATCATTGTCTGCTCCTCTCCCCCTCAGACTGTTTTCATCCTGCAGAGCAGAGGCGCACAACTCGTCTACGTTACATTAGCATGCTAGAAACTCTCTTTGAAGATGCGGGGTTAGGGTTTGGGGTGTCTGAAATAATGTTTAGATTGTGACACTTCAAAAAAGCAATCTCTCTTACTTACTGCAGATAATGTTCTGCTTTAGTGTCTTCATTCAACATTGTTTAGCGTCACCATCTTTCCAGTACCCCCGCTGTACATGGCACAGTTTTGTCATCAAATTAAATCTGCAGCCCTTTTCAAGGTACACTTATGTAATATGATCACGTAATGAGACAAACATGGGCCGTGCCTGACGGGAGACGATGCTGTCCTCTGCGGGGTGCCGCGTGGAAGCAAAGCTTTTAAAGTGGTGGTACAGGGGGGAAGAAAAACATTGTTTTACCCTAGAGGTGGGCTGATAGTGCTGTGAAAAAGCCCATTTGAAGAGGTAGGCCTCATCTGTCACTGGGCAATGGAGGAGGCAGCCATGCAGAAGCCCCCTGATTATAAAGAGATAATTTCATCCAATCCTCCGGTGGTGCTCCATCACCTTGCTGCCATCCTCCACTGCCTTTCATATTTGTTCCCAGCCTGCATCTTCTCACCCGTTTCGTTTTATTACAGCTCCCACTCAATACATATATTTTAGCTCCCCCTTGAATAGGGAAGGAAAGCGGGTCTCCCTCCTCCCCTGCCACTCTCCATCTCACCACCCCCCCCATGTGTCTTTTGTTGTGCAGGAATCTGCTGCTCTCAACTTGTTGTGTAACGCCTGCCGTGCAATTTAGTAAATCAAGCTCAAGTAAAGCACTGATTTCCCCCTCCCACACTCAGAAAAGCGTGCGGCAGGATTTCTGGGGTAACTAAGGCAAATGATAACATCTGTAAGTCACCTGTAAATAGGGTGAAGCCTCATAATTGCATCTGTTGTCGTATCTTCACAGCATTGTGGGTTTAATCTTTAATTTTGCTCTGTTAGTTATAAAAGATATAACAAAGGAATAGTGTTTAATTATAATAAGTGAATATCTGAAAATTAAATTACTCCCTAACACTGTAATCTCATATATATTCATTTCATATATATTGTAAATAGGATTATGCAGGCCCCACAGTATGGGGAGGTCAAAAGTATCATTACGATGTGTGTTTAACAGGAAAGTAAGGAGCAGTGGTGAATGGCAGCCCAGCCTTTCTCTTTCCCCTCATTTTAACTCACTGTTGGAGCTAAGAGGGATGACATGGAGAGGAGGAGAGAGGAAGGGAAGGGCAGGAGGGTGGAGAGAGACAGAGAGAGCAGGTCGACTCGCTCATCAATAACCACAAGGTCAGACAGGCAGTGCCGGGCTGAGTGGGCCCTGTTAGGAAGCAGCAGCTGAGGATTTGTAGAGCTTGTAAAGGCTTAAAGCAACACCGCTCCGCCTCCTTTGTGCCACTAGACGGGCCTTTGAAGGGCCAGGGAGACACCTGCTGGTGGCTGAGGGGCCCCGGACCATCGTGCCCAGGATCAGCTCAGTATCAGTATCAGCTGGCATGTAGAGGCAGTGTTACAGCAGCAAACACCAGAGGGATGTGTGAAGAACATGAACATATGCCATTATTTTGTTATTATTTTCACCCAAATAGCCTCTTGAAGTGTAGTTTAAACATATAGGGATATATTGAATCATACATGTCATCAAAGGTGTTCAGCTAGTGAGCACAGACCTCCCTCAATCTCAACTGTCTGTCGATGTGAGACTTCAAAAATGTCAACAAAACAAATACTTTCCATCCGCAAAGCGGAATGGAAAAACTCCTCCGACGTCTCTGTTTTGTTTTTTATGAGGTTTCTAATTTATGGAGAGGAATGCACTAGTGTGCCCTTCGCTCCTCTCAAGTACAGGCATGAGCAGCTCCAATAGGTAGCATAAAAGCTCTTTAGCTGTCTAGTGGAGTAGATTACCGGCCCTACCGTTAAATCCAGCTGGAGACCCCTAAGTGAGCATTATCAGTATGGTGCAGCATGCTGCCTCCTCTCTCTCTTTTCCTCTCTCTGCCTCATCTCACCGGTACTTTGTGCAGTGAAATTTCTCAGTGTGTGATGGTAATGGAGAAAGATGGCGTGGGGGAGGGAGGGGTCTGAGTGATGGGGGGAGGCGAGTGTTTGAGTGAGGGATGATGCGCCACAGGAAGAGATGTCCCTGCAGTAGCAAGAAGGAAAGATGGAGACAGGATGAGATAAAGGAGGGAGAGCATGCAAGTAAAGATGGTGCTCGCCACCGCCACCGCCCATATATGTGCTTGTTAATCCTCTCCACCCCTCCACTCAAAGCTGCAGGTCTCTATGAGTTATAGCCGACACATGAGTGTGATATTTATTTGATGTTGAATGCAACATTAAATGCCTTAAATCAGACCCCCAACAGGACAAATTGACAACCTTTAATGTTGCTTGTAATACTTTTTAACTAGTGAGAATGTTATGTAGCATGACAGATCACTGCCCCATTGTTTGCCCTCTGTTAAAATTATTCCTTTGGAGAGAAAAAAAAATGCGAGAGAAAGAGAAAGAGGTTTTCCATATAAGCTGCCTCTCCAAAATCAATAGTGCGCTGTAAGGGGTTTTGTTAGAGGAACTGTTATGTAGCTGGAGTGGGAGGGAGAAATGAAATGTAGAACATGTCTGGGCCCAGAGTACAGATAATTGTCAACCAAAGATTACATAATGGCTAAGTAATGTAAACAGAGAACCGCATGCCAAGTTAATGTTCTCACAGGCTGGGATGGAAGGGATTCATGTGTGTTTCTGAGGCCGAGCTCTACAAAATGTGTGTGTAGCCCTCCACCTCTGTTCATTTCTGCCCCCAAGGTGCTTTAAACATGGTCAGACATCCTCTCTAAGCCATCCAGGGTGTCCTCTCCGAGGCGTTCGGGGGAAACTGCCAGGGCTTGTTAAGGGTGTCACAGGAGCTGAGAGGAATGTCATCCTTTGGGCTCTCTGAGGTGCCAAATCAATATCTCCCTGCTCAGTTCACAGCATCACACGCACACACACACACTGAACTGCAATATCCTGGTGGTGATGGGATTGGCAGCTTCCCTGGAAAGAGGTGATCTTTAACACGTGTCTGTGTTTCTGTTTGCAGAGCGCTCCAGTTTAATGGCTGGCAGGTAGAGGCTGGAGAGGGACAATCAACATGAACTCGATTCCGTCGATGGACAGACACATACAGCAGACCAATGACCGTCTGCTGTGTATCAAACAGGTGAGTGTTGTGTGTCAGCTGTCTGATTTACACTCTGTGAGGGCTCGACACATATGGCACATTTATGCTGTACATTTATAAGTACAGTTTTGTAAATATTGTTAAGTAAGACTTTGAATTCTTGGTGCTTTATCATTTCCATTTTGGTAAACGTCCTACTTTGGCTCCTACATTTGTACATTTCTGGGGGTAAATGTTCCTCTGTTACATTAATCGGATAGTTAGTGCACTTAGATTTTATCCCTAAAGCAATATGTTTGAAACTAACATTTAAGGAGTTTTAGCAGGAAACAAGAATTCAAGAATCTTGCACATTTCCTTGACAGTGACAGTATGACATATTAGTTAAGGTCTAATCCAGTAGTTAGCTCCTCCTTTAACATGTACAATATCAAAAATACAGTTTACAGGCTTACAAACTAATCTAATATTATCGTTATTGTTATATAAACTGATACTTTGCTGGTACTTAATTGCAGCACTTTATTCTTGCACTGTCTGTAAAAATACACTGTGGTGTTGCTACTTTGACTTAATTTCAGTCTACAGTGCCACGTGTTGTTGTATAAACATAGATTATCTTTGATATTTTGGCATCTGGGCTCTGACCGCTTCACTCCCCATGAGCAAGCCAAGCACAGCAGGTAGTGACTGTAATAACTTCCCCTCAAGGAGAAGGTGGAATCAGAGGCTACAGGTGGATGCTTGGTGGGGGTGGAGCTTTATGTCAGCAGATGTGATACGGTGATGTGATGGTGTGTTGGATATTACTCCATCCACTATATTCAGTTTCTTTTCCATATGTGTGGGATTTCTTTCCATTAGGGTGTAGGAAGCTAACGCTGGGTTTCTTTTTTGTGTCCAGGCTGTTTGGCCCCAGTAAAGTGACTAATGACTAAGTGACTCATGTTACAGACTGGGGTCAAAGAGCCGAGGCTCCCCTTCCTCCCCCATCATCACCCTTCTTTCTCCCTCCACCGCCGCTGACTCCCAACGACTCCTTTTGTTCTCCTCTCCCCACCGTTTACTGCAGGACGAATCTCTGGCAGAGTGAAGCAAACATACTTGCGTAACCCCGGGCTACGGGTCTCTTTCCCTTTGATCTCTTTTCTCAACTGACAGCCCCCGTTTTGTTTCTGGGCTCTGTGCTCCTGAAAAAAGTCCACCTCCTGAAAAGTGCATCTGAGGGCCTTTGGGACAATGTATAGGGCGAGCAGTTAAGTGTGGACGTGGCAAATTGTTTTCCCCTCGGCAGGGAGTTCCCAGCTATTACTGAGAGCGAGGCAAGGTGAGGCAGATAGCGAGACGGGGCGAGCGTTTAGGGAGCAAATAGAGGGAAGCCCTTATATGTAGAGCCACACTTTGATGTCCTTAAGTAATAAGGTAGAGAGAGGTAAACGCTCTCTGTCTCCAGTAGTGGTTACCTTCTTCACAGCAGCACATTAAATATTCAATATCCCCTCCTCCTTCAGTTGTACAGGAGGTGAAATTGGATTCTATTAATGCATCGTATTATTGCTAATTAATTATTCTTTAGAGCAAGTTGACGGAACAGGAAAAGGGATCTGCATCAGTCCAACACGAGTGTAAACAATTCAAATGTTGCAGGGTTAACTGTATTAACCCCCGCAGGGAAAAAATTTAAACAAACACGTCTCAATGTTAGCGACCGGAGAAGCAGCACATGGGTAAACATGCCAATTAGAGAGATCCATGGCATACAAAGAGGCCTCCAGTCCATCTAATAAATGGTTAAGCGCCGGGTCATTTCAAACCAACCAGTTAGAGCCAGCACCCTGCTAATAGAGGCAGCTTTGTGCCGCAGACAATCAGGGTTTGGAAGGCCCGCATAATAAATACCATTTATGTCCTGCCAATTAGACTAGCAGTGAGCCCATTCAGCCGGCCCGTCTATTCTCCTCCCCGCACACAAAGATGATCATCAGGGGAGATCAGAACAATTAACTCACTATCTTCTCCCCCTGCTCCCCATTGTCCAATATCCAAGCCATTAAAATAATTAAGGAAATATTGTAAACCAATCCAGCTGTTTGCTTTAATTGAAAGTGTGCACATGCTGAAATTTGGCATCTCGAAAGGCAATGCCGACGCTGAGCGGGAATATAAATGAAGCCTCCTCCATTGTGTTGTTGTTTTCTGGAAGATGTGACATGTCTGTCTGAATACTCCCAGCCAGTGCAGCGGACAGGGGAACAAATTGATTTTGTTGCTCAAATGATAAATTACTGCAGAGCGTGATGATAAAGTAGAGGAAATTGGAATCTGTCAGCCTGATTGAATCATGGGTTGAAAGTTAAATCAGAAATCATTGCAGTGGTAATTTTTAAATTGCCGTCCTGTTGTGAAATTGCTATAATGTGATTTATAAACAATAAGCTGTTCATTAACTATGAAAACATGATTCTTTTTCACCCCAATACACAAATTTTGGTGCTTGAATTTATAAATATGCTGTCTCCTTTACTTCTGTTTTTAGGTTTGTTAACACTAAATAGATAGTGAGGGTTAATGACAAGATGAAAGGAGGAAATTGTGATGGGAAATTTACTATTTTGACCAGTTAATTAACAAAATAAGAATTTATAGATGAAAGAGATTTATTTATTTTGCTCATTTACTGGTGCATACTTGTATTTTGGGTTTCTACCAGAACATTTACATGCTTTAATGTGACTCCTCTGTTTTAACTCCTCTGTTTGGAACTTTAACATGCACAAAAAAATTACTACTAAGTAAGATAAAACCAGGTCCTCTTTAATCAATACTGAAATATTAGCTGCTTCCAGATACTTTTGATTTGATTTATGGAAAAGCTAAACAATACAGAGATAGCATTTGTTTCCTTGATGGTAAATACCTCAAGGGAACATATCTCTAACTTTTAGCAGCAAAATAAATATGTTCGCCTGTTTAACCTCCAAACAGACGAGGATGTTTCAAAAAAAGATACATGAAAACAGTTATCTGATTTCACTGCAGAACACACAGTTTCTCAGTGGCAGTTTGTTTTCCTCCTGCGTCCTAGAATTGCACCGTTGTGAACACTTTGGGGGAAGATGGGCTCCGTGATACTGCTGGTATCTATTTCAGAGGTAGTATTTTTCCTCTCGCTGTGGGGAAGCCAGCTTGCTGTCAGACTCCACTCAGTGATTCGTACAGGGCTTTGGCGGAAACTATGAACTCTCCTCTCGCTGCAGGAGCACTTCCTCAAAACTGTAACCGTCAGTATTTCAAGATAAACTCGTGGACAGCCCTCTCTCTGTGCTGCCGCTGCACGGGATATGCAGCTGTTTCAGCCTGCCACTGTGCTCTTCCCAGGGTTAATTGTCTCCATTAATATGTTTTCAGTGCTCTGGGGCATCGCTGAATAACAACAGCGGCATAACCAAAAGCTGTGATTTTTGTGAAAGGGAAAGGGAGTCTTTGCCAGTTTTCGTGTGAGCTGTCACATTGAGTTTAGCTGCAGATGTGCAGATCAAGTCGTTTCCAGACGTGACTTCAGAGGATGATTGTAGAAAGCTGTATTCTCAGGACACTACCAGTCCTGTCCATCTTTGTTTCCCTCGGACTGAGCCGAGCTTTTACTGGAGTGTAAACGTTGGAGGGTGATTCTCACCCGGGGGACGAAGGATGAAGGGGGAGTGAGGGGGGTCTCTTGGACACTAGTTTAGGTTTGATTGGTGGGTTTTGGCCAGAGTAGGGGGAACATCTGTGGCGTGGCAGTGCCAAGCTCTCCATGTGACAGTCACACTGGTGGGACCAATTGTTCTGAGTGCAAAGAACAGTAATCACTTCAAGCCCAAGTGTTGGTGATGTGTGTCCCCCCTCCCCTCTGCATATCCTCCCCCTCTTCCTCACCCTTTCCATCCTTGGTGTGCTGATTGCGTGTGTTGTCTGGCTTCCAGACTCATCTAAATTTAGCATCTGTGGATGTGCATGTTTCTCCAGGAGACTTTCTCCACTAGTAGAGCTGACATGCTCAGCAGCCCCGGCCACGTGTCGCCCTGCCTTACCAAAACAAAGACAAGTGGGGCGAGCAGGGACAGAGCGAGAAATAAACAAGACTGGTTTCATCCGGCCCTTGTCAAACGGCAGCTTTGTAAATTGATATGAAAGCATGCCTTATCAAATCCTGACCTCTGCTGCCCCCTAAAGAGCAAACAACAGAAAAGCACTGTGAGGTACTGGCTTTACCGCTGACACTTCCTCTTCTCCTTTTTCTCCCTGACAGTGAAATCAAAGCACACAGGCGTTGTTAAGAAGGCAGCCATTCACTTTAAGCTGACAAACCTCTCTATTTACCTTTGATGCCATGGAGTGGGAGTCCATTTGTTCCTGGTTTGTACAAGTGCACTGTAAAGGCTTGTGCATATTATCTCACCAAAGGCAAAAGATTACTGCAGGGTGGAGGTGGTGCGCCTTCTCTTCCGTGTATAGAGTCATTCGTATTGAGGTTTGAAAGCTTTTAGAGAAGAAATGACCAACACTGAGTCCACCCAGAGAGGTCCTTTCTTCAGTTTCTTTTGCGACACTGCAAGCAAGATTGACGGCGGGGTTAGTGAGTGAGCTGCTGGCTCCAGTTGGGGAATGGATGCCATAAAGGGGTACCTGTAGGTCAAGGAGCCTGTTGTCAGATAAAGTCACAGCACAGCTCAGGGCCGGCTGGTGAAATAAGGGCTTCCTCGGCTATTCATGCAGCCATACAGGGAGATTTATTGCACTCAGCGGTGAGGCGGTGCAACAGAAACCTGGGGAGAGTGAAGTGAAAGCGTTACTCTAATGGGGGCTTACCCTTTGAGCTCTGTGTGCTTCAATACTTTACACTTACAACACAAGCAGAGTGTAATAAGATACATTTTGGGGAATGTAGTCTTTCTTTAAGTCACTCTGAGTGCTTTTAATAATACATCATGTTGTTGGCGTGGCCTTTGTTTTGGTGACAAGTGATTTTCCCTCAAACCATCCATCCATTTGTTATTGGAGGTGCATGGAGGCAGCACATCTCATGTGTTTCTCTTGGATCTGAATCCTTTTGATGGAGATACAGTTGTTAGTATAGTATATTTAATTGTAAAAGCAGGTGTAAAAACATCTTATTTAAGGAAATTTAAAAATTAGAGAGGAGCAACTGTATGCCATATTTAATTGTGATTTATGCCATATTAGCATCATAATGGATAAACAAAATAACAAGATAATCTCTTTTCTTAGTGACCTTTGTATGTTCTTGGAGTCTCACATGTTCCCAATCGCTCCCTTTTTCCTTTTTCTCCAGCACTTACAAAATCCAGCAAATTTCCAAACAGCAGCGACCGAGTTGCTGGACTGGTGTGGTGACCCCCGAGCCTTCCAGCGTCCCTTCGAACAAAGCCTGATGGGATGCCTAACGGTAAGTCTGCAGCATGACTCCCCACCTCCTGCAGTCTTATGCTCAAAGGTTCAAGGACAATGAAAAGGGCCACTAAAACAAACGCTGCATCGGCTCTTTCCATAAGTCCCTCAGGGTCACGAGGGAACTAATGTTTAGCTGCCTGACCTCCACTGAGGTCACTGGAAAATAAAAAAAAAATAGTAGTTCATTCTGTAGAAACTGAGATTCAGTCACCTTTCAGTGACTTCAGTTACAGTTTGTGCTGTGGCTCGTGAAATCGGGGCACTGGAAAAGAAAAGTAACACCATCCTCAAACCACAAAGCAATCAGTGCTTACAGGGAAATACACTTACAAAGTCCTTAATTCCCTTACCGTAATGCCTAGGGGCTTTTGGTTACTGGTAATTAGTATCCCATGGCATTTGAAAAGAAGATTTGACTCTTTTGAGACAGTAAACAACGAATGATTTTGGACAAAATGCATCAGAATAATTTGATCTAATCACATTTTTTGAATTAAAAGAGTTAAATGTTTACTTGTAGCCTGATTTACTCTCACTCTCTCATCTTCAGTGTACATTAAAGAGAATACTCCACCATTCAGTCCCCTCTTTTCCAATACTCAATATGGCTAAATGTGGACAATGTTAGCAAACATAGCAGCGTTATTCCTAGGTTTCCTACTGACTGTAAAAGATTTGTAAGACATATCGTTCAAATTGTAAAAGAATGAAGGCAGATGGGAGTTTCAGATGCAGTTTAAATAATTAAAAATCCATGCAACCGCTGAGGAGATATTAATTTAGGAAAACTGTCTGATCTCATGTAACAGGGAAAACAGATCTGTGTTTTATTAACTAAACTTTTGTGCAACTACATTAATGCAATCACAAATTGCAAACAGATGATTTGTTTTTGTTTGTTTGGGCTTTCAGCCTCCGTTGTATCTGTTGTGAATCCACATTGACTGCAGCTGCCGTCCATCACAAAGGAGCAAAAACTAGAAAAACTACAGGGCATTTGTTTTTTTTGGTCATAGATTTTTAATGGAATAACTCTTAAATAAAAAAAAACCCTCTTCTGAATGATTCTGTGTCAGCTCAGATAGGAGCGTTAGCACCTGAATGAAGATATGTCTGTCTGTCCTCTGGGCCTGGAGACAGAACAGACAGTCAGGTTGGAAGAACAACGGCTGGACTGCAGATGTGTCACTCATCTGTCACCTTGGGCCATTCTGTGCTTTAACATGCTCATTTCCATACCGCCTCCAGCGGTAGATAAGAGATACATATAGCTCCTGTTGGGTGCAATTTGTAACCCTGTAGAGGGAGCGCGGCAAAAGTGAGCGAAAAAAAAACAAAAAACGAGAGATTTGTACTTGAGCGCCACAGTGAAACCGCTCTGACACATCCCTCCATTCAAGTGATTGTTTGTGTTACTGCTTTAATGTGCAGCAGCAGGTGCCTTTTCCTCCATTTCGCCAATTCAATTTGTTTCCTGCCGTGAAAATCTCAAGGCTTTTCCTTTTAGTTTATGGGTTGTATAGACCTTAGTGTGAACCGCATTCGGAGGGAGCACAGAGAATCTGATGTGATTGTGAAATTACCCAGTCTCAGACTGTAATGGTTAACACCTCACCCTGTTGCCTGCATGTTTTCTATCTCACTGCTGCCTCTGCGTTGGCATTTGGGGATGTCAGATTAATTAAAAAAGCAAAACAAATGGCATAGGCAAAAATTACATGATATGATTTCTTGAAATTAGCCTATTATTTCCACAAAGAATCACAACCAAGCTACGTCATATATTTTTTTTTATATTAAATGATAATAATAAGACACTCTGCTTCTTTACAGCAAGTGTTTCACAACTGAGGGTTGAATTGTCCTTTTCCATGTTTTACATTTAATCCAGACTTAATTCTAAAGGATGAAGAATTAATAATTTCTTGTACACAGACTTACACAAAGTATATAGCATAAAGCTGAATGACTTCTGGTAAGCAATTCACTACCACAACTCCACTGTGTACAATTTAAGCCCTGAAATTAGAACAACTTGTAACTTCTTACACTAAAATTACCATTTAAAAAAATGTCCCTCACAAGTTTAGATTCTAATTAGACAGCCTACACTCGTATATCTTCTTCTTAATGGAGGATTCCTATAAATAAAAGCCAGATATACATACTCTGTTTTGGTGTCACGTCAACACTATACTTACAGGAGATAATGACATGGTGCAGGGAGCTGCGTTCAGCTGTGCTATACCTCAGGGCTCGTCTTGAACTTCGGATCGTGGCTATGAAAACCAGGCAGGGAGAAGAATCGGTCTCTAGTGAGGCACGTTAGTCCACACAGGCCTTAGTATGTCTTAAAGGTCTTAACGTCTCGAGCGGGTCTCTTTGAGCTGATAATGGCGATGGTAAATCAAAGCAACATGTGCCACATAAGGCTGATTTACATCACCTCCTGTGGCATGTGGATGTTTCTCTTAATGCTTCCTCGCAGTGGGCATCGCGGCACCGGAGGCCACATTTTGTCCACGGACTCATATGGAACTGATAAATGTGTCAGGACGTTTATCCTTTAAGTTGAACTGGATCTTTGATGCTGCCGAACTTCACTCTTCTGTAACAGTCAGAAGACAAAATGTGATTCCTTTGATGAGCTTAACTACCAGGACAGGCCTATATTTAATGTGTTTTATGTAAGTCATAGGTGGATATACAGTGATGTAGCTGTAAAATTTAAATATAATACACATGTCAGAGCAGTTTTGGTTTGGTCAAGCAGATGAAATACGCAGTCAACCAAATATCACGCTAAAGCACCAGAGAATAGCTTCATAGTGTCAGGTTTAGGTTTACGAAATCACTTAGTTTGGTTTGGGAAAATCATCACAGTTGGTCTTGAAATAAATATGCAAATTAAGTGTCATACATATGCTGTGCAAACTCCATTTACATGTCGGCCATGTGCGGGTGTGTTCCAGTTTAATTAAATGTTTTAGCTCTCCGTGTCAGTTTCTCCACCCTCAGTAGAAATGAACCTCACGCCATAGTAAAATATGTGACATTGTTGTCGTTGTGTTCAGGTGGTCAGCCGAGTAGCAGCACAGCAGGGCTACGACTTGGACCTGGGCTACCGGCTCCTGGCCGTGTGCGCTGCCAACAGGGACAAGTTCACTCCAAAATCAGCAGGTAAGACCAGAGTTTTCTCAACTGCCGTCTCAGGCCATCTGGTCATGCTGGCCTGTTTGAGCTCAAAGTTCCATTCTTGGCAGCTTTTCATGATCCCCACCCATCGCTGTCAGACTGTTTAAAGATCCTGATACTCTACACAGAAAAGCACTGTCGGACAGAATTTCAAGTGTACAAAAAGGTCTCTGGTTTGTTTAATTCATGTCTTTTTAATAAGTTGATTAGCAGAATCTTCCAAAGACAAAAAGAGACAAATGGTTAGATTTATTTCAAGGCTTTCTGCATGATAAATAGTCCAACCATTTTATTCTTTTGTTCAACAAAAAATTGTCATGCAAAACATCTTTTCCTCTTCCCTCTAATAATAATTATAATAATGTCGGATCACACTTCAAAACTTGTTCACAACATGGCGAGCTGCAGCCCGATTTGGTTTCTTCTCTGGAGTTTTGAGACAAAGTGCGTACAGGAGAATACTCAATTAGTCACACGCAACAAAAAACGACATTATCAGTGACGATGAGTCGCTGTTTTCACATAACACTGTCATCCTGGTACAGTGATGGATTATTGGGACAGATGTGTGCTGCTTAATGTTGTTATCAAGCTGCAGAAAAAAGGGTGCTGAAGCACGACGGGAATGAAGACGTATCGGCTGTCAGCGGGTCGGGAGATAACAGGAATATTTTGTGCTTCTTTACAGTTTTTTTTTTTTTTTTTTTGATTTGTGGTTTCCACCTGTCTTGGGTTAGGAGAAAGCAGAGTTCAGTTGCTTCTGTGCACTCGGCCTCTCTCCGCTGAGCCATCTTAAGTCAACGAGTACATGAAAGTCAGAGCCACATATTGTTTGAGTTTTCACTCATGTATTTGCCTTTTCTGATTTATGGTGTCTGTGGTTTCATATGTGGTAATTGGAGGCTTCAAATCACGCAATGTCACTGTTATGTAGGCCACGAGAGGGGAATCATTCTCTGCCTGCAATTAACTCACACTGCCAAATGTTCTAATTCTACTTAATGCTAAATCAAATCTCAGGCCCTAATTTATGGGCTTAGATAAGATTGCCAATTGATTCTCTGTCTGAATAATTTCCTGCAACAGTAGTCATTTGGAAGCAGGCAAGTACTTCTGTCTAGGCAACATCCCAAAGTGCATTTCATGGACAATCATGTACCTGTGTAAGCATGGATATTTTGAGAGGCCTGTAGACAGAGAGAGAGAGAGTCAATGGAAACCACTGAGCTCCCAGAAGCTCTTTAGAGTGGAGGGCCCTGTCGAGGAGGTTGTAAAGGCAGAGAGAAAGCCCTCTCTGGCTCTTAAACAACACTCCCCACAGGGCCCCAGGGGCAGGACCCACTCCCCAACATCCTGCAGGGCCGTTGCCGAGTGACGGGGGAAGGGAGCAAGTCACATGGTGGGGCCAGAATGGCAGCGGCAGGGCAGCCACCCAACACGAGTCTGCAGTTCAGCGAGGAAAAAAAATCTGAGAAGCCAGATGAAGTCTATGTAGCAAGGACGCATGTAATTGAATACAATGTCCTGAGCATGATGTTCTGTTTGTGATAATCAATTTAGCCAATTCTGACAGTTTTTCTGGACGTGATTTTAATTTTCAGCTCAGTCATAAAGTAAATAGGACCATTTGTTGCATAACTAGCTTTTTTATTGTTCTAGATAAAGTTTGAAACTGTTCCAACCTCATCTTTGTTCCTTATCTTTTTCTAACAAAGGGGCTTGTGTAGCCCAAAGCCTGGCAGGTTTCTTAAAATAAAAAGCAGTAATTTGAAGCCAAATATTACTCTCATAACCACTGTCCTGCCAGTTCAAATCGTGCATCTTGTAATCAGCTCTGAAAATCTCTGATAAAAGTGGACAGGAGGGGGACAAGATCTCTGGTCGTTACAGACGAGGCTGTCTGCCACAGAGGACATCAGGTCAATGGCTAAGCGCTAATAAGTAAATCAGATTTGGTGTCCCATTTTAACCAGGCCTAACTCGTCTTGGCTCTGACACACGCTCCGTGGTTGCACTATTACATTTCTGTTATGTCATCTGAATTCCTCTCCTGAACATGGGAGAAAATTGAGGGAGAAATTGTACCAAGGGGAGGGCAGAGCAGTAGGAAATCAATGTTCACAGTCAACTTAAAGCTGAAACGGGTTGAAGCTTTGACATATGTGCCCATCACAAAATACCTCCAACAACTGAACACATTACACAAGGAAAAGCTTAGAAGTGCAAAAGTAGACCTGATGACACCAGCAATACTTATCTTCTCGCCTGAGGAAAACTTCATTATTCTCTCCTATTGATTTTATCAGTTAGCATATGTACCTGAGAGGTTCTTAAGTTGACTCTACACACAGTGTGATTTAGTGGATGTACTCGGGGGGAATTGGCCAGTTGTAGTCCTTTCGCCTCTTTGCAAGCGGCCAACGATGCCCAGGCAGAGCTGGGGGTGGGGCGTCTGTCTGCTCGTAGTGACCTCTTTGTGAATGAGATTAGCCTGCTCTATTAATCTGTGATTACTTGGACTGTCTTACCGCAGGACGAAGCCACGCACGTGGAGCCGTGGCTGGCGACTTCAGAAGCAGAGAGATCACTTACTCCGTGTGGATAAACTCATCAGGGCCTCCCCTCTCTCTCCCTCCATCACAGGGTACATTACAAGCCCTCTTTGGCCTCTTTCATCAGTCTCACACCCCTCCTGCAGAATGGTTCAGTCTGGTTAGAGAGCATTGACCAAAAAAAAAAGGCTTTATCACTATTTTTTCCTCCGAGAGGGTCAGAGTTGCACATTCCCAATTGTTTGCGCCTCACCAACCTTTTGGAATTCATCAGCTCTCAAAGAGTGAAAGGAGGCACCGACTTAGAAGAGAGGGGGACCGGTCGAAGACTTTTTTCAGTTTATTCTCTCATGTACGAAATGCCTGGTAAACCCACTATTCAGCAGATAATTAGTTGGGCTGGTTTGCCTCTGCACTTGTTTTGCAAGTTAGATCAGAAGGCAGTGTGGGATGTAGTTAACAGTGTCAGTAGGATAAAACACCCCAGAAACAGTTTCATCTTGTTTAGTTGGATTGATTTTGATTCAATTGAGTTTTTATGGTAGGACCACTGACAGTGGTGATGGGATTTTTTGTGTGTAGATCACTTCAGGCAGTGTGACCAAATGATTCATACTATGTAAATCTATAAATCTATATCTAGAATATCCATCATAGCAGTCAGCCAAGTGAATTCAGATGGTTTGACTCCAGAGGGCTTTAAAACTGTACAGCATGCAGACTTGCTGCGTGTGCAGACTGAACAGAGATGGGAAGAGTAGAAATACTGCGTGCAAATCTTTACGTAAATAAACTGTAGTTTGGAGTGCCGCTCATACATCGGGCTTCCAGTGAAGTGGTGCTCAACACCAAGTTGTGCTCTGAGCTCTGAGTGTACACACAATTCAGAGGTCAGATCCACACAAACATGGCCCTTAAGGGCTGTAATTTCTCTTCCCAGAGCTTCCCGCACCGAAAGGTTGTTGTTTTACTTTCAGTCCGTCTCTCTGCTCCATGTGCTTCAACATATATTTTAGCTGTGGCTTTTCCTAAATAGAGAATAACACACTGTTGGTGGCTGAGAGCTTGTTTGACCGTCAGCAGCTGTTGGCTTGAATATGAGAAATAAACATCCTTTAGTTAATCAGATTTAAACACACCTTTAAGACATTATTCTCCATTTGTGGATGTTGTGTTTCAGATGGTGCTGAAGTAGCCATGGTTCCTTAAATGATGTCAACTATTTTTTTTTTTTTTTTAGTCCAAGAACTGAGATCTAGTCAGGATGTCATATTCAAGCATCACTCATATATTATAGTCAGGAGGCTTGTACTATTTTTATAAGCTACCATAAACACAGATTTTCAGATAAGATGATATTCATGATTAATTAACGCTTTATGTTAGCTATCAAACTCTATGATGTGATATATGATTTTCTGTTTTAAGCTGTATATCTATATTTTTCCTCTTCCCTGATTCCCTGCAATTTAGATCTATTTTGTAAGCTACAAGTTACTTTATTCAATACCGTTTTTATTGTGTATTGTGCATTATTTTATACACATTTCTATCCGATTCACTGCAGTACATTTGGTATCTTTGGGAACTTTTGAGTCTCAACTAGAATTTAAAAAAAAAAAAAAATAGCTGCTTGGATTTGAGAAAAGCTTGGCTGCACCAGTTGGCAATGATTGACTGGCGTCAGATTTTTACGAGGTTAAAGTCTTCTTATGTATGACGTGAGTGTCACAGAAGCTATAAATCCACACTGTGTCCACTTTGGGCCATAAGTGTGTTTTACGTTATATGATCACTGTATGTGAAGTCTCCCAGCCGGCTATGATGGATGTGTTGACTTGCAGTGAAGGTTCAGGGCTGTAACTCTCCTGCTGTGCACTTAGCTGATAGTAAATATCAGGAGAGCAAATACAGACCGGAGATAAGAGCTATTGAGCTTGTCTGTCCTTCTTTGTCGTCTCTGCAGTTATTATGTCCGTGGCAGCAGGAGGTGATTGGTGGCTTCTTCAGCTGTTCCATATGGCTCTGTCTGCTATATTAATGCAACTAAATCAGATGTTTGCATCTTAGAATCAATTGACATTGTACCTTGGGTCTCTAATTATTGTGTTTTAACCACAGATAAGTTGACACCTGAATCAACTTGCTGCTGGCCAGTGTGAGTGCTTTTATTTGCAGATGACGCTCCAGACTGCCTCAGGTGGCGCATCTACCCTATAGTTTACATGGTAATGTGTGTGTAATTATTTATCCAAAAAGCTTGCAGTGGCTGGGAGACAAATGTGGTCTAATTGGCCCCTCCCTCTCTGATTTCAACCCTCATGTGGATCAGGAAGCCACAACACCCAGCCTCCTCCTCCTCCTCCTCCTTCTCCTCCTCCTCCTGGTCCTCCATGCCCCTTAATTACAATGACCAATGTTTGACGGATTAAGCCAACTGTATGTAAAGACAAGGCTTGGGTGCTGAAATCACCGCTTTAACATACCCACCTTGACAGCCTCTGTCACTTCGTTCGGTGCAGGACTCGCTGGCGTGTCTCCCTTGTAACAAATGCTGCTTTGAAATGAATTGATTGAGGCTTCCTTTACTCGTTGCTCTGGACTCGGGCCAAGATACAGGCTGTCTAGCGCATTAGGCACCACCCCCCTTTTGCAGGTTTGAAATGTGAGCTGCCTGCATTTTTTTCTCTCTCCTCTCCTCCCTCCTCCCCTCCTGCCCTCCCTCTCTCCCTTCTGGCGAAGTGGCTGTGGCTGCTTCTGTGTGATGTGTGTATTGGGAGAGCAAGCAATGGATCACTAGACAGAAAAAGAAGACACATCAATAACTGCTGCATACATCCGAGGTGAGGAGATAAGCATTTGGTTCTCTCTTTCTCTCTCTCTTTCTCTCTCTCTCTCTCTCTCTCTCTCTGCCCCCCCACCTCCCTCACCTCTCTCCCACCTCCTCTCTATGCCTCCCCCCTACTCCCCCACCCCCCCCGTCTTTAACCCTTTAGTGCTGCAGGAGCCGGCTCCTGATTTTGCTAAATTATTTGTGAAGTTACCTATCTTCCTCTCTGACCACAAAGTGTGTCCTCTTCTCCTCGCCATATGAAGTTTATCAGGTTTTTTTTTTTTGGTATGGCTTATATATTTTCCCTCTCATTGTCTCTGGGGTATTTGTTGCTTGAGTGCAAAGAAGCCGGTGGCAAGTACAGCAGGAGCCCATTAGCAGTGACTCCATCTGTGATTGGTTTTGCCTGCGAAACGGAGAGAGAGAGAGCGAGCAGCCATGAATAATTGATGTGTATTGTGCAGTCAGTCACTGGACACGCAGAGGAGAGAGGAGAGGAAAACGGAGAGAAGCTGCTGCCCCGAGACACCGAGGGAAACGTGGGGGAAGAGGAGGAGGAAGAAGAAGAATGTTAGATAGAGGAGAGGAAGGTGGGAGGGATGGAGAGACAGAGAAAGAGCTTTAAAATAGCTGCTGGCTTCACTAGTGCAGAGATTAAGGCTGCCCTGTATCGCCTTTGTTCTGCTGTTGCACATTTGTGCTCAGAAGTGTTTCTAGACACATGAGTTCCCCTTTTTTCTATGTGCAGCCAAGAGTGAGAAATAAGCAGGGACATAGCCGGAGTTAGTCTGGTTGAAATGCGGGTGGCATTTCAGACACTGAGGGGGGGAGAGAGTTTTCACTGCTGTGAATAGGACAGAGCTGCAAAGCTGTGAGCTGTCAAAAGGAGGAGACAACAGTTAAAGAGAGTTGTGTTGTGCAGAGGGGGTATTCAGTGACAAGCGGGAAGGTGGATGTGCTGCTGATGCATGAGAGTAACTTCACATTATTTCATCCCTCAGACAGAGGGTTGATTCCTGGGTCGGCAGGGTGCAGGCGGGCACCCTGCCACGTCTTAAACTAAGGGAATGGGGTCTGACAGTATGACGAGTGCCTCGCAGCGCCCCGTGTGATAGTTGCAACAGCTGACTGCTGCATTTGACCCACTTACAGCTCACACAGAAGGGGTCAAAATGGCCTTGATTATCTCTCTCTGAGTCGCGCTGACCTACTTGAGGCGGCGTTTTCCACGAGACGAAACTCTTGGCAGTTTATCACTGCCCACTCCCCTCTCCATGCCACAAACAGACAGACTCACTGCAGGGACACTGATTCCCTCCCTATGTAGTCTTTTTTGCTGGTTTCAGATCAGTGATTCAGTGTTTATTGTGGTTTGGTTATTGCGGCGCAGGAGCAACAGGTTTAAACATTTCACTGCATTGAGATGCCCGTGCACCTGTTTGTTCATGCTCAACTTGAAGGAATACTCCATCAAAAATCTATATTCAGAGAGAATGAGATGCTTCTTTTCTTCAGGTTTGAAAGATGGCTCATTCGATGTATTCCAGTGGTGACCCAGAGCAAGTTACAAAAAAAAAAAAAAGTAAAACACACATTGAAACTTGTCAAACCACTCCTGCAGCACAACCCACCATTGATCTCTGTGCTCAGTCTGTTTTCAACACTCTAAATCTATGACTGAAAAGTAGAAAAGGAAGTTTTTGTGAGCTTTTTGGACATCGTGGTGTGACTGTGAGTGACCATCGATTCAAATCCATGCAAGCTACAAACTACACCCACTGACAAAAGACAGATTTTGGGTGGAATATTCCTTTAGCGAATGAGTTCCTGCTTAGAGAGACAGTCAGCTGGCATCATTTATTTCTGACATGACTTGAGAATTTTATGTTGGCATGTTGTTTTGTATTGTTAACTTGATTTTCTTTCCACTAAGGCGGCTTTTGTTTCTCTGAACAGTAAAGTCCTGTTTTGGCAATTAGTTAATTCTTTTTTTCTGCCTAAATTGTGTCTGTGGAATAGCTCCCAACATGCTAAGACAAGAGGGGTTTTGCAACAGGCATTGTTGTTAAAGAGATGTCTGGCTAACTGTGCAGCACTCCACTCTTCCAACTATTCATTACTGTTGTTTTGTCTACCTCGATGAGCTGTGAAATTACACTGACCTTTTTCTTTGAGGTTTTTTCAGACAAAGTCCCAAATCAAAAATAACAGCAATTGGCATACAGGATCAATTGATACCATTTGTGTATTTTCAGATCACGCAGGCTGTTTTCAGGTGATCATCCTGCCATCCTGCCAGGATTTTGATCACATTGGATACTGAATCCTAGAAAAATAAGGAGAAGAAGGAGGCAGGGCCGGCAGTAGCACCAGACAATCTCTGCAGTGGATCATGAATTTTGATAATGAAAGAATTTTAAATTGCACTGAAATGGAAAACCGTGGGCAGAGTTTCTCCTCGCATCAAAACGGAACACAAGTGCATCCGCCCACTTCTAATTCTCACTGTAAATCCTTTTAAAGAACAAATAACAAAAAGCAAAAGCAGACTTCAGTGGGTGCACTGTTATTTGATCTCAATTCCTAATCAGTCCCATGGGTGGAAAGTAATCATACATTTGGCACAGATCAGGTATCAGAGGTCAAAGTGGTGGAAACACTTAACTCAATCTCTATCTACAGAGAGGGAGTCATCTTTTTATAACTTGTTGTTCAGAAACCAGCAAAAAGATGCTTTCAGGTGTTCAGTAAGAGACAGCATCCTGCATCCTTTGAAGAACCTGAAAATGAGGCTTGGACGATGCTAAAGCAGCCCATTAAAGAGGCATTAAGTAATCTATGAGTTTTATCGACCACTATAGGTGAATAGCAGAGATTTAAACAGCATCAATAATTCCTCTCACACACGTCTATGGCACAACCTTCTGCACACACAAACAATACTAACTCAATGTCTCTCACAGAATTATGATAAAAGCTTGTTAACTGCTCGGATAAAGAGCTACATAATCAATATTAATGATTAAGAAGAGTAAGCTCATTGATTAGCGTATACTGTGTGGTAATTAGATATACCACCACGGGAAACAATTACTAATAAATAATAATATTAATACTTTTAGTTATCATGATGTGATCAGCAATCCTTAAACTCCCTGCAATGGATATTAATGTCACATTTGTGAACCATATCACAGTAAAAGTATAATATAGTTAATGTTTTCTGCAGTCTTTTTTTTTTGCTCAATTTTTCTCCTCCTCTGAGTAGGTTTTTAGAAAGCTTATGAACTACAACTGAGCCACAACCTCCATTGCAGGGAGATGACTTTTTATATAATGTTGAATGAAATGGCATACCAGGTCGCTAGCTGTTACTTTCCAGTTCCACGGACGAGATGGCCTGTGGGTGACGTCATGAAGACGACGTCCATATTTAATACAGTCTATGGTTTTAACCCGTCATCTCATGGGTTTGTGTTTGAATAAGGGAGCGACTCAATAAACAAATGTCTGTCACTGACTGGATATCTTAGTCGTGTCTGTAAAGTCCAGTAAAATGTAAAATTTGAACCCTACAGAAACCAACTGCTGCAGGAGGTGTCAGTCTGACTCAGGTACTTGCTGTGTGTCACACAGGAAACTCATGCACATTGGCTGAACCCAACCAACCATGCTCATCACAGTCCTTACATTATGTCCTTGCACTGGTCCGTGTAGACATACCGTACATGGGATGACATCAGATGTGCTTTTTTCTTTTCGATTGGTCATTTAGTAAAAAAACTACATGGCTGCTGTTGTTCTGTCTTTGGGAGTTTTATGAAGCATGTCACACTTTGTTGTTTTATCATCTTGCCTGCAATCACACTTGTTCTTGGAGCCATCAACTATCTTGCTTTATGCCTTGTTCTTCTGGTTGATTTGTATGTTAATTAAACATACTACACATGTTTGAGTTTACAAAGACGTAATAATGTGGTGAAACTTTAATGGTTGCTCTAAGTAAATTGAGACAAGCATACATTAGGATAAAGCTTATTAGATGTCAGACAAAGTTAACATGCAACAGCGTGTCAGTACTTGGCCATATATAGAAGAGAGAAATGGATTGAAAGTATGTGTATGTGATATAGATTTTAATGGTATTTATATGTGGTAAAAATTCTAGAGACAATAAAAATGTTTGACAACGCAGAATAAAAAAAAATGTAAAATCTGCTGCAGAATGAAATAGATTTTAAAATTATTAAAACATTTATAGAAGTGCAGGATTTTTTAAAAGAGTTATATATAAATACCAGAAAATGAGAAAAATGTACATCATTTGGAAAATGTCTTAAATTCTGCCAGAAGCCAAACATACTGTGTACAGAAGAGTTCAGCATAAGAATTACCTCAGTTTGTTAAATGTAAAATATGGTTTGAGACTCATTGTTTCCATTTGGCCCTAGTGTTGTCACAAGAGGAAGCTTTTTATTCAGATGCTGCACTGTTGCACATATGGACGACTCTAATGAGCCCAGAGGGGTGCCGGGACCCGACCCAGGCTCCTCCAGTGTCTGCTCCTACTGTACTTCTGAAGGGAGGCTTTGACCCCAGGCCCACTGTGAAAAGGTCGCAGGTGAATCAGCCACCAGCTCATGCCGCCGTGATGCTATCGGCCCTGCCCAGCACCCTGAGGTGGGCACTAGTCTGGGCACATCTGCTCCATGCCTAATTAGTATCATTGTGGATGAGGGCTTAAGGCTGGCCCTTCGTTAATAGCCGCCTGTTGCTCGGGGAAACAGTCTGGCTCCTGTAAGCAGCTTCTTTGCAGGTCTGCTCATCTGATTATCTGGTTGAGGAGAAGTACATGGTTAAAAAAACACCATGTGTCGGTGCAGTCGGCCTCACTATGCTGCTGGGTGAACTCTGAGTGAAAGGGTTGTCAGTTAGTTCCCCTTTTAAAGGACCGTGGCAGCATTTTTGCATGTTTTAGCTCCTTAATCACAAATCATGTGGATATTGTATTGTAATCTTTAACAAAGAGAATTAGCAAGCATTTAACTCTTTGACTGCCAGCTGTTTTATAAAACCAAAAGTACCTTGTGCCAGTGTTTTTCCCCATTTTGAGTCATATTTGAACACCCACAGAATATTTTGTACTGTCTCTGAAAATACTGAATAGCTCAAAGACGAGACTCTTTATTTCATCATCACGTTATCTTGCTCCATTCTTGTTGTATCAGAGGTAGAGTAGAGGCCACTACCACCAAAAACACCACTTTTTGTCAAAATTGTGTTTGTTTTGCTCTCTAATCGTGATCGTCTCCACTTCCTGCTTTGATCACCGTTGTGTATACCGTCTCTTTATGCTCTGACTACATCTCCCAGAGGCCCCAACATTACTCACAGACTGCGATCGGCGACCCACTGCAGAAAAAACACTTTTACGTATTTTTTACATAGATGGCACTCATGCATTGGATTTTAAATGACGTTGAAATATGTCGATGGCACTCAGAGAGTTAAAATTAAAGATAACAATAAAAAGGACATGAGTCTGCATTAAGTTTCATGAACCCAACATGGTGATTGCTGCTTGAAGCTGCAATGTGACCTAAAAGCACACTTGCTGCACAACTCCAGCAGTTTATAGAGTGTCTTTTTAGAGTTTATTTTCATATGGTATGAAAATTAAATGAATGGTTGCACGAAACCATCGGAAAAAATACATCAAAAACACAATGGCATTCTTTGCAAAATGGTTGGCTTTTAAGTATATATCTGATTTTTAGTAAATGTGCTAAAACATGCAAAACCACTGCTATGGCTCTCTGAGGAAACCTCAGACACATTAAAGATGGAGGTTTGGATGGAGTTTTGCTCCCAATCAGCTTATTGTAGGGATACACAGTAACAGATTGACTTGAATGTTAGATGGCTTTATCCACATGGAATTAATTCCCACCAGGGGGGCAAAATGCTATAGATTTCCACCTCCATGTGTTACAGGGACCCTGAATGACATGCCCTGTTTTTAATGAAGAGATTTGTTGCATGTGCCAAAAGAGATAATCTTTTAAAACACTGGCCTGCTTAGGCAGAGGTTTGGTTTCTGTATAACCATGTCAGTCAAAGCAATAAGATCTGCATAAATCATCTGGAGATTTTGGTACATATTGTATCTGGTTACAGTTGGCATTCAGTTAGTGCCAGTAGATTTCTCTAAGACATACAGTATAATCTTTGTCTTGAATCTGTGGTCACAGATTTTACCTAAATGTCTTATTGCTGAAGAAATCTTGCATTTTCGCATGTATATAGATGGAAATTTGCATCACAAAGCTGGATATTTTTATACTATTATGACAGCAGAAGTGTGAAGTTAAAGGAATAAAGCTTTTCTATCGGACAGTCTTGAGAAGTATTTGATGTTGCAACAAAGAACGCAGGATGTCAAAACCCAGTCACACCAAATCTGCCGCCTTTTCTTTTTCTCCTTTGCTTGTCTCCACATGGCCACACATGCTAGTGGCCTCAGTAAAACCTTTTTGGCAAGCGTCCAAACGTCCCCCCTCTCCAACGTTCCCCTCACCGGATGGACATGGCACGACATTGTGGCCATGTGGCCAGCAGGAGGCTGTATTTAAGCCGGGGCAGCTCTGAAATGGGCCATAAAACCTAGCCAGCAAGTCTGGCTCCCCATGAGGCAACGGGCCAAAGTACTCATTGACAAGACTCCAACATCACTGACTTCCCAGAGAAAGAGAGAGAGAGTGGCACAGGAAATAATGCAAAACAAAAAAAGCAGCAGACAAAGACGAGGTGCAGACAGGAGGTGGTTGTCTGGCCCATATAGACAGGATGTTTTATAACGATTAACACTCTCCATCCACATTACGTCGCTGCTCTCTCATACTTTTCCATCGCTACACACTATCATTATGGGTGTTTTTTTTTTTTTATTTGTCTTGCAGCTCATTTTCACTTAATGAAACAGCTCTCTAACTGCATATGTTTACAGGACCTCAGGGGAAATATGTCACATTTCGCTGCCACATGGCAGCCATGACATTTCCATGTTCCCACTTCACACATCCTCCATCAGCTTTCTGAAAACATCACTCGCCCTGAAACATGTCACAAAATTACTCACCCAACTTTAAAGTCTTAAGTAACTGAGCTAATGAAGTAAGTTTACAGACTCAGTTTTATGAGTTCTAGCTCACTTCCGCGCCCAAGTGTGCCAGAGTTGAAGGGCGACCGGAGAGGTAAAATGTGTGCCATGTGTTTGAAGGCAGTCCACCTGTGAGCTTTGATCTAATCATCCCTTCCACGGATGAACAAGTAGCACTGGTCTGAGATGGTTGACAGGTCTGTAACCTGTTATACACGCTCCTCAAAAGACAGCATGATGGACTAGTCGCTTCCATTTCATTATCAAATTGGCAGTGATGAATAATTGGTGGCATCTGTGAGAAAACAAAAGAGTGGTTTGATGGCTGCCAGGGCGGGCATCCATGGCTCTGTGGTGACTGTGTCAGAGCGCTGCAAGGCAGAGACAGAGATGATTTACGATCTAGCCGGTAGTTTACACAGGATAGTTTGGCACTGGCTGTAATCACTGTCATAGCAACCAGTTATTCATGTGGTTTTCTGCATATCATGAGGTAAATCCCTGAATTTTACAGTTCTGGGAAGCCGAAGCTGAAAGCCATGGCTGAAACTAAACATGGCTGTTTTGCATGGCCTCTTGAGCGCTTTCAGTCACCAGGGATACTAAGGCTCCCTAGACTCTCTCGTATTTTAATTGACTTTGGCCTGCAGGAGGCTTGTGTCCATTCAAACCTTTCTGGGCAGAGAGAGAGAGAAAGAGAGAGAGAGGAGGGAGGAACTGAATGAGAATAGAGATCGCTCAGAAACTAAAGAGTGCAGCCCACTAGAGCTGTTCTTGTTAGTTTACTCGTGGTCTTTGTTCTCCTTTCAGCCCTTCTGGCTAAATGTCTTCAAACAAGCCGTCTGGGGGTTGTGAATCTCTCTGACAGGTTTATAACAAAAAAATTGGACTCGTGTTGTTACAGTTAGTGTGGGAATAAGTGAGGAAGTGCTGAGTGCGATGTGACGGCCGGATGCGTACTGCATGTTTGTGTGGACGTTAGTGACCGAGCCCTGTGGGTCGATGCCAGGTGGGGGTCCAGGGTTGACGAGGGAGCAGGTGTCTATTAGATACTGAGCCGAGAGGGAGGGAGGGGAGGGATGAGGATCATAAGAGCTCTTGGCATCTGCCTTACCTGCTGCCTGCCATACAGTCCCACTGCCAGAAACAAAAAGAGGGAGGGAAAAAGAAAGATGAAGAAAGTGTTCGTGAGGAGGTAGCAACTTTTTTTTAATTCATGTTTCTAGGGTTATCTTTTCTGACGAGTAGCTCTTGCAGCACCTAGCTGCCACTATTTGCTGTGGTTGGGTTGGAGATGGAGACAAATGGAATTTCATTTGTCGCGCTTGAAGTATTGAAAAATGCACTCAGAAGATGTTTAAATCCCTTTTTATAGGGACTATAGTAAGATGGATTTATAGTTGAGGGTGATAAGGGTGATAACTGTAGATAGCTGGAGCATACGTTTTGATTTATACTGCAGCTCCACTGCAGCACTAGGCAGATTTATTGTTAATATGCCTATAGTCACTGCCGGACCTGTGTTTAGTTACTTTGTGATACACTGGAGACGTCCTTGTTTCATGAATGTTGCATTCACTCAACCATCTTTATCGGTATCAGAATCTTAAAAACACAAGTTCTTTGTTGTCCCTGTGCAGGTGCATCCGTACCTCCATCCAGCAGCTGGATCATCATCAGATGATCAGAATGAGAATCTGGACATCACATATCACACCCTCCCCATCAGACTTAAAGTAATGTGTCTGGCAAGCCGGGAACTACGTGACTTAGATGTGTTTGTGGCGACACAGATAGTCGATAACTAAAGCACGAAAAGGTTAGCGTAAATGCTGCGATAGCATTAGTTATATCAGAAAGAAGATCAAAGAATGGCACTGAAGGCTTTTCTTGATGGGAAAACTGAAAAAAAATGTTCTCTTGACTGACTTTGGCAAGAGTTTGATTTTATTTTATTTATTAATAGGTAGGTCAGTTGAGAACCAGTTCTCATTTTCAATGATAACCTGGCCAAGAGGCAGTGCATGTGAGAAATATAAAAAAAAAACACAGCAACAAGATAATATATTTATACATGTCAAACCAAACCAAGCCAGAAAGTCAAAGAAACAATATATACCGTGGCTTAAATTAAGATTGAATAGCTAAAAACAAGTGTTATGATCTTTAACTGTGGAATCTACTGAAGAATTTAAGTCTGTTTTTCCAGTTTCCAATCATGGCTTCTGGCACGTAGCTCCATTGAGGACGATTCAAGAAAACTTTAAGAAAAACAAAAGAATGTGTCTTTTGGAATAAAGCTATTTTACTCAAATATAATTGTGAGCACCACAAATGAGGTTCTGTTAACTTCTGTTATTTTGGAGTGTAGACAGATATCCCTGAGACAGATATCTCTAAACACAGGCAAACCGCAGTGGCTAGACACCATGTAATTTGGGTGAAGTGACCCTTTAATCTGGAGGCCCTTTTCTTTTGGTAGAGCAAAAAGAGGCAGAATCAAGGTATTTAATCAGCACAGTTTATCTCTGTGCCTCCTGTCTTGAGTGTGTGGTGAAAGTCGGGGTGGGGGAGCATTATCATTGGAAAGAGCATTGAACAACTGTCAGAGATGCAGTCCATGTCATTTGTCATGTCTCCCCGGGGCTTTATGACAGAGAGTGAGGATGGAGGCTGCAGGGCCTAGCCACCGAACCACCCATCTAGTCCCAGCAGATGCGTTTTACCGCCCCTCGCCAAGGCTGACCATCAGGCTGCGCAGCTGAGCACCAGAATATCAATACGGCTCAGACTCAGCCAGGCCCCTGGGACTATCTACAAGGCAAACAGGATAGGCTCCTCTCCTTATGGAGGACAGAGACCCATGGCCGCCAGGGAGACCAATGTAAACAGAGCAAAAAGATGCTCCGGAGCACCAAACGGCGGTTTGATTCACTTCAAAAATATGCATTTGGAAGCGTTACACCTGAGACGATTATCTCCAGTTTTGGCCCTTCTCAAGGAGGGAAACAGATGAGTCTATTGAAGAAACGTCTGTGGGAGGAGAGGAGAAGAAAAACAGTAATCCTTTTGTTCCTCATCCGCTCTGTCCTGAGAGATGCTTGGGTGGAGGAGGAGGAGGAGAGACTGTGAAGAGTAGCTGTTCCTCCTCCTGTCATATGAAACCTGAAGTTTATCCTCTGACTCAATGACAGAGCCTCTCCTTTAAACAGGTTGGTGCTCAGCGGAGGTGATAATTTTGTGCGGTGATAAGCTCTTTATCTAACAGAGGGGTAGGATAATTCCTCTTGAAGTGGCAGCGCTGGTGCTTCCCTCCCTCTTCTCTTAGATATGTATTGTCATTTCGCTGCTGGGCCTAACAATGTTGTTTTTGTCCTGCGGCTGTTGATGTCATCCTCGGTGTGAAACGTGGATACCAGACGGCCTCACGGTGGCACATTTTGGGGATAAATTGTGGAGACATGTTTATCAACATAGAAGAAGTGCAAGTTACCCCTTGTTGGAAGAGAATAATGGGACCTAATTGAGCTGTAACATGCTGGCTGGTCGCCAGGCCCTTGAATTGAAAACTCGTCTCCATCAGAAGGAGGTCTGGGGAGAGGGAGGGCGCCGTTTGAAACACTGCAGGACGCTTTAATCTAGATGTGAAACTCGTAAACACATTAGCCACACTTGGACCCCTGTATATTTAATTAAAACTAACCTACAAATCTGTACCTGGGACTGTGATGCATTCAGGGGAAGAGCACCTGAGAGGTCTTTTCTGTCAAGCAAAGCACAGCAGTGGTGAAGTCAGATCAATCCTCTGGAGGAACAGCACAGCCTGTCTCCTGGCACCTGCCTCACTGAGAACAGGAGGCAGGAAGGAGGAGGGGGGGAGAGAGAAAAAGAGAGGGAGCATGAGCGGGTGGGGAAGGAGGAGAAACCCAGCTGCCTCCTCTGCGTCTGAGCCCCGTGCTGCTTTTAAAGGAGTGGGAGGGGAGAGGAGAGGGAGAGCAGAGACTGCTGGCACCATCTGTACATGTCTTTTGTATTCCAGCCCTCATCTTTACACAGAGCGAGGCTGGTGTGCTCAGTGTTCGAATGAAAGGAGAGGACGTGCCTTTTGGGGGTGCAACGCTTTGAGAGGAGTGAGGTGTGTGTGTGTGTGTGTGTGTGTGCGTGCGTGCGTGCGTGCGTGCGTGTGTGTGTGTGTGTGCGTGTGCGCGTCGACACCGAGATTCAGTTTTGTCCTCGGAAATTCAGCGGCACTCAAAGGACATCTCATGTCCTATTTATTTTACCTCTATAATACTGTATAAGCCAGTGTGTGTGTGTGTGTGCGTGCGTGCCTGCGTGCTTGTGTGTCAGTAGCCCTATGCTCTGTTTGCAAGCACTCATGTGTGGGCAAATCTCCAGGTTGCCATGTTTGTGATGGGAGTCAGAAGCTTTTGTTTGTTCCTCCCTCCCATCAGCCCCATTAGCCTGATGCCTCCTCTCACTGACTCACTCAACCTTTTTTTATCTCTCTCTCTCTCTCTCTCTCTATGTAATGTGTGTTGTGGCGGCCCGTCCTTGCATGTGGCAGCAGGGTGGATCTGCCTGCGAGGACAGCCTGCACTGTCTGCTGTCATATTGACGTGTTTTTTTTTTTTTTGCGTAAACCGCAGCTGAAATCACCCAGCGCTCAGTTTCACCCCCCTTCCTCCTCCTCCCTCGCTCCTTAGTCAGCCTAGAAGTGCTGTGAATCATAAGAGGAGGTGGCTGCCCTGCTCTTTGATTGAATCCACATTCCCTTTCTCCTCTGACGCTGCAGAGAGAGGCTAAGAAAGGCTAGGGGAAGCAAGAGGGAGAGAAAAAGGAACAGGCTTTTGTAGTTGGTACTGTGCATAAACATGCACCACAGATAAGAAGCATATGACTCGATCAAACGAGCTCTGTGGCGGCTATCTAACCGAGCGGCAGGTAGGAAGGAAGGAAGGGAGTTAGGAAGGTGGTGATGAGGGAAGAGCTGGACTCCATCTGCAGGTCCAGAGTGAACCCTAGTGGCCAAGATCTGCAGTGACATGCTGATCTTTTCTATTGCAGCATCATTTTGTTTCATACTGAAAGATGGGGTTTCTATCGTGTGTGTTAAATAGTTAAATTGTCTCCAGGAAGATGTCAAAAATCAACATTATTTTATGCTTATGTGTGCTGTGACGTATATTTGCATATTAAAATGTCAGAATGTGTTTCTCATCTGGCACAATGTGTGTTTATCTTCACTGATAATGCAACACATCATAGGATGTTGGCATTGTATTTTACAGGTTAGAAAAAATGTTAAATGTATAGTGAAGATATACATCTCATGATGAAGACTAGCCTGAAGGGAATGATAGAGCGTATAAATGGATACAACAATCAGATTTAAAAGACAGTGAAACATTATAGAATAACAGTTATTTATGGCACAAAGAACTATTGAAAGTACAGCAAGAATCAGTCACTCAAACTGGAAAAGTGGTGCAAAAGCACAAGCAAATACACTTTTGCTCATGTAAGAAACTAAAAAAATAATACTGAAAATACATAATTGCACACAGTGTTGCTTTTACTCAGCAGATAATTTATTATTCTTTCTCATCTTATAGGATGTTTAAATATTTAATGCTCTTGCGTAGTTATGGGGACTGACTGGCAGTTAGTCTGTTTAGGAGGAACTTTATGTCATAGCGTATTTTGCACAAAAACCTTACCCATCATTTTTTCATTCAGGCCATTGCTTTTTTTCAGAAGCTTCTGTTCCTAAGTTGTTGTTTCGTCTGCCCTCCCCTTCTCACATAATCAGTTTTTGCAGGTAATTTTGCAGCGCTTGCAGTAGAGGGTTGTTACCTCTGCAGTTATTTCTCACAGGAGACTGATACACTCCTTCCCCTGCTCTCTTTCCAGCTCTTCTGTCCTCGTGGTGTGAGGAGCTGGGACGCCTCCTCCTCCTCCGTCACCAGAAGAACAGGCAGAACGAGCCTCCGGGAAAAGTGCCCATGCAGCCCCCGATGAGCTCCATGAAGCCTGGCCTCTCACACGGGTCAGTGTTCACGCTGCTGTCCTTTTTTGGCGTGTGTGCGAGGTGTGGTTATGTGTGTGCCGGGCATGTGAACAGACAGACCAGGGCCTCGGGGGAAGCCCTTCAGCTTCACATGAAGCCCGGTGTTCCTTATGGATCAGTAGCCAGACTAACTGCTTGTAGTACATTCAAAAGGGACAAACAGTAGCTCACAACCCCTCGTACATGTAGTTAATAATTGCAACACAATGTTTGGCTTACTATGACTGTACTATTGTGCACGGCAAATATGTGTGCGGCGACACACGGCGCCTTTTGATTTGTTGACATGATGTGTTTTTATGCGTCATCAGCAGGGATGGGTCTTTTCCATATGACTCCGTTCCTTGGCAACAGAACAACAATCAGCCTCCTGGTTCGCTGTCGGTAGTGACTACCGTCTGGGGCGTGACCAACACGTCGCAGAGCCAGGTGAGATCCCATACCTGTCCAGCTTCTGACAGGATGGCATGTCTGTTGTTTTAAAATTCTGCTTTCTTCATGTTAAAACATCCAGCATTTACATGTGTATATCTCTCTTTTAATGTCTGCCTCCAACAGGTTTTAGGGAATCCCATGGTCAACAACAACAATCCCATGAACCCTGGGGGCAACCCTATGGGCTCGGGGATGTCTGGTAACAATCCAGGGATGAACTCTCCTCAGTTCTCTGGTCCTCAGCAGCAATTCCCCAACAAAGGCAACTCCAACCAGGGCTACATGCAGCAGGGCATGTACGGGCGACCTAACTACCCTGGAGGTGGAGGCTTTGGTGGCAAGTAAGTGGGCAGTAGATTACTACCAGTTGTTGCAATGATTAAATATCTTACAAAGGACAGCACAGGGTAATTTCCTGTATTGTGTTGCTTTTTTGTAGTTACCCTGGAGGGCCGAATGCTGGACCTGGAGGAATGGGCCTCCCTCCACACTCCCGTCCGCCGTCAGACTTCACCCAGCCGGCTGCTGCGGCTGCCGCCGCTGCAGTTGCTGCTGCTGCCGCCACGGCAACCGCCACTGCCACAGCAACCGTAGCTGCCCTGCAGGAAACCCAGAACAAGGACATGAACCAATATGGACCGGTAGGACACAACAAACAACTGATAGCAATAAGCTGTTTTCACTTGCAAAATTTGCCAGCTCAGATGGTTGATTGAACCCATTTTGTCTTTCAGATGAGTTCCTCTTTCCAGATGGGACCAAACCAGGCGTACAACAGCCAGTTCATGAACCAGCCAGGACCCCGCGGCCCTCCATCCATCCCTGGGAATATGGGCTCTGGCATGAATGCATCCAACATGAGCGGACCCCCCATGGGGATGAATCAGCCCAGGGGCCAAGGCATGGGACCTTTCGGGGCCCACGGCCAAAGAATGCCTCAGCAAGGCTATGCAGGACCCCGGCCTCAGGGCATGGGTATGCAGGGCATGAAAAGGCCATACCCAGGGGAGGTGAGTGGATGTGAATTCAGCACTTTCATCTTCAAGGTTTGGCTTGTTTGCTGAACTATATGTTGTTATTTATGTTTGTCAACAATGCGTCCACAGCCAAACTATGGTGGGCAGCAGTATGGACCAAACAGCCAGTTCCCTAACCAGCAGGGGCCGTATCCCACACCTAACTCCTCTCGGCCACTGCCGTCCCCCAACTATCCTGGCCAGAGGATGCCAGGACAACAGCTGCAGGGCCAATACCCACCACCCAGCGGTGCCATGGGCCAGTACTATAAGGTTAGCTATTCACTAAAAATGGTATCATTTTTTGAAAAGTATCCATACCAAAAACATTTTAGCAATGTTTAACTTGAAGATATTCGGAAAAACTAATTTTTAATGTTTTTACAGCAAGAGCCACCTTTTAATGGCCAAACAAATAACTTCTCTGGGAGTGGATATCAGTACAGCCAGGGCAACATGAATGGAGTGAGTTCATTTTTATCATAATTTTTGTTCCATCACAATCTCTCATCTGTGCTGTTTTTAGTCATTTTATTCACTAATGGACTGTCTTCATTATAGCCACCCAGACCGGTGGGTAACTACCCTCACTCCCCAGTGCCAGGCAACCCCACCCCGCCAATGACTCCAGGAAGTAACATCCCTCCATACCTGTCGCCAAACCAGGATGTGAAGCCACCCTTCCCTCCTGACATCAAACCAAATATCACCGCTCTTCCTCCACCTCCAGGTCAGTAACCAGAAAAGGACCAATAAGGAAATTTTAATAGTAAAAGATTCCTTGATCATCTGACTATGAAATGTTTTCAACCTATATAGCGAACCACAACGAGGAGTTGCGTCTGACGTTCCCAGTGCGGGACGGTGTCGTGCTAGAGCCTTTCAGGCTAGAGCATAACCTGGCTGTGAGCAACCACGTCTTCCACTTACGGCCCTCTGTCCACCAGACACTCATGTGGAGGTAAGACATCATGCACTGAATTAACTTACAGTATTTTAAAATATTTTTGGTATCTCTCCAACAAAACATTTTCTCTCCAAAGATTAAGGGAGAACAAGGGCTTAATTGGAGAGAGTGGGAGCAAGATAATTTAAAGTGGTTATGGTTGTTGAGATTTGTGAATGTTCAAAAAGGACTTTTAATCCCTCATTCATTTCCTGGGTGTTGGTTATCAGGGCTCACAGTGTATGTTTTGGAGAATATTTCATCAAAAACCCTGAGAAGTAAAATCCCATGGGGTCCAACAGGGAACTACTCTTGGGTCCCTCATGACCAGTCTTGTACAAATAATCTATATATAGCACATACAATGTGAGACCAATCAAATACCACTGGCACAGATGGGTAGAAATTCAGTGAGAGACCAACTTGTTGTTGCCACAAATATGAATCTAAATAGGGAGAGAATTGCAAGACATGACATGCCCAATACATCCACAGTTATGTGGTGACGCCCAGCTATATTTCAGTTTAAAGCCCTGTATACTGTCTTGTTGTAAAAGTCTGCCTGAAACAAAGGTGGGTTAGAATCAAACCTTTTCCTTCAGTTCTTCTTTTCAGCCTCTCTGATCATTTGAATCTCAATGAGGAATTTAAGCTTCATATATGAGTCCTGTAGCAAAGAACCAATGATGTTCTTCAATTCCTCTTAACCTTTGGCAACCAGATTGAAAAGGTTGTGCAGTCATACTGTCTGCTGCAGACAATTAAAATAAAATAAGCCACCACTATTCCCAGATAAATTGGAGAAGGTCATTCATGCATTCATTTTCTGTGATTTAGATTACTGCCCTCTCAAGTAAAAATCACTCTCCTGTCCAGGGCTTATTAAGAGTCTTGCAATGAGGATTTAACTTTAGACATTCGTTGCTGTGTTCATTTTAGAATCGATTAGGAGGTTGGAAAGGACAAAACATCAGGTTGTGCTTGTCGTTGTCCCACAGAACTCTCAGTAATACTTACTCATGAATCTGTTTCCTTCGCTTGTCTGTGCAGATCGGACCTGGAGCTGCAGTTTAAGTGCTACCACCACGAAGACCGTCAGATGAACACTAACTGGCCGGCATCGGTCCAAGTCAGTGTAAACGCCACACCGCTCACCATTGAGCGGGGCGACAACAAGACCTCCCACAAACCCCTGCACTTGAAACATGTATGCCAGCCGGGAAGGAACACGATCCAGATCACAGTCACGGCCTGCTGCTGTGTGAGTACACTGAAAAACAAATAAAGAGAGGATTAAAGATGTTATTAAATAAATTCAAACTGATTATACAGTAAATGAATACAACTGAAGTGATGGTGACAGTGATGTTTCCTCTTGCAGTCGCACTTGTTTGTGCTGCAGCTTGTCCACAGGCCCTCAGTTCGCTCCGTCCTCCAGGGCTTACTGAAGAAGAGGCTTCTGCCTGCAGAGCACTGTATCACCAAAGGTATATGCAAAGGAACGCAGCCTCATTTTCCACCCCAATGTCCTGATTGTTCTCACGTAATTCTCCTGGCCCACACACTAAATTTCTCACCTCTTGCCTCAAAGTTAAGAGGAACTTCAGCAGCGTAGCAGCATCATCGGGGAATGCAACGCTTAACGGAGAAGACGGCGTGGAGCAGACGGCTATTAAGGTTTCCCTCAAATGTCCAATCACTTTCCGGCGAATACAACTTCCAGCAAGAGGCCATGACTGCAAACACGTTCAGGTAAGCAGTGCAGGGATATACAGACACACATAGAGTCTTACGTCTGAAGCCGTAAAGGAAGAAGGACTGTAAATGGATGTATTTTTTTTTTCTTGCAGTGTTTTGATTTGGAATCATATTTGCAACTCAACTGTGAGCGGGGGACATGGCGATGTCCTGTTTGCAAGTAAGTTTTTCCATCCTGAATACATGGCTGTATTCCACATAGCTGTCTCTCTCTGCATTTTAAGCCGTCTCTATTCTCTCCCCAGTAAAACAGCGTTGTTAGAGGGACTCGAAGTGGACCAGTACATGTGGGGAATCTTGAACGCCATTCAAAAGTAGTTGGAAACACATTTGTAATCCATATGATACAATGTACTTGTCTTCATTTTCCCTGCATCTCATCCATTTTATCTGTATTTCACCAGCTCGGAGTTTGAGGAGGTGACCATTGACCCGACATGTAGTTGGCGGCCGGTAGCTATTAAATCTGACATCCACATCAAGGAGGATCCAGATGGACCGCTGGCCAAGAGGTTTAAGACTATGAGCCCCAGCCAGATGATCATGCCCAATGTGATGGAGATGATAGCTCAACTCGGCCCCGGACCATCACCGTACCCGTTATTATCCTCTCAGCAGGGGGGCAACAACAGTGAATACGGCAGCCAAGGTAGGATGCCAGCACACAGTCCTCAATTAGAGAAGAATACAGGTCATTATAGCTCACATTCTTCAGTGAACATCTTCTAAATGTTGGGTAGTCACGCTGCAAAAGTTGTGTAAAGTAACTGAGAAACTTCAATATGTGTTTTTTTTATTTTATTTTGCAACTAGGCAACAGTTACCAGGGACACGGGAACTTTGACTTCCCTCACGGCACTCCTGGTGGTACGTCGATGAATGACTTCATGCACGCTCCCCAGCTGTCTCACCCACCTGACATGTCCAACAGCCTGATGGCCCAAGACAAGCCACTCTCACACAACATGCCTGACTCAGTGAGTTAATCCATGCATCTGCAGATTTCACTGTTTCACTTTCTTCTTTTTCTGTGGAACTGAAAGTGTGTTAAATTCTTCAGTTAAAGCTAAAATAGTCTTTTTCTCAGACTAACCTGAAATTGTGCAGAATCCACTGAATTCATTCACAAAACAAGTAATTTGAAGATGTCATCATGTTTGTCATGAGGGTTTTTGTTCTCTTTTCTAAAGTGTAGACTATGATTAAGTGATTTGAAATAATACTCATTCATCCCTAATTAATATAAGTATTCTTGAATCTGAAGATATCCTCCATTTCTCTACAGATACCTCACTCTGCCAGCAATGACCAGTCGCATGGTCCTCTGCAGAGCTTACATGCATCTCCGCACCCTGGGAGCCAATCAGGGCAGCAGCTACACCACAGCGGGCCTCCTCAGCCGTCACGACAAGCTCCGCCTCCTCAGCAACAGCAGCAACAACAGCAACAACAACAACAACAACAACAACCACCGCCCGGCCCCAACAACCATGCCCACGGAGACCTGGCCTTCAACCACTCCAGCAGTTTGGACAGCCAAGCAGGGTCGGACATGCCGGAGCCGTCTTTAGACGTGAGTTATGACGTACAGTAGGATATTTCAATCTCAGATAATCTGTGTTCGCTAAAATGCTTAACCAGATCTTGCCATTTTCCTCTACAGCTTCTTCCAGAGCTCGCTAACCCAGACGAGCTGTTGTCGTACCTGGATCCGCCAGACCTCCCCAGCAATAGCAACGACGACCTTCTATCGCTCTTCGAAAACAACTGAGGCAATTCAGACACACCATGAACTCTTCTGACTGCCTGCAGTACTTGATAAACACAAAGATGCACTCCCTTTCTCTTCTTCCTCTTGTACAGTTTTCATTGGCCAGCACAGATTGACTGAAAGATGTTAAAACTCCAAGACACGTCAGGATACGGGGGAGTCGCCCCGTCCTCTCACCCTGTGGCGATACTTTTGAACTGTGCAGCTATTCTCAGTTTGTTTTTTTTTTTGTTTTTTTTTTACGCCACACACGTGTTTGTGTGCACATTTATGAACGTGTTGTAGCATTTTCTATTCATGTTTTGTTTCCTTTTGGAGAACAAAAAGGAATTCACTGTAAAAAAACGAAAAATAACTGAAAAAAACCCTGCGCTATCTGGCCAGTGTGTGCGCTATGTCCATACTGTTATTCCAAACTGAGAGGCCACAGCTTCCTGGTGTCACAGCTCCATTCCCTGACTGGTCTGGTTAGCCGCACTGTTTTTCCACTACACATCATTTAAAAGCACAAGAGATTTTGGCAATGCAAAAAAAAAAAGCAAATCCTTCTTTACGAAAAAAGAGGGAGAAAAGATCAATTCGATCAGCGTATGTCTGTCCTTGACAAAATGTTTTTTAATAAGAATATTTTGCTCAACATTTTAAAAGGTTTTTTGGGAATGATCGGCACCCACTTTGTCTACAATTGTGATACATACATATTTTTGTCAAAAAGAGATATCCCTGCTTTTCAGTCTTCTTGGTGTTGACTGCTGGAGTGGAGAAAATTTTGGCCCCACTAAAACAAAGAAAAAGTTTATATTGCACACCAAGAATAGCATAGCTGTGCTTCTACATATTGTATAGTAATCATCCTCCTATGCAGAATGATTTTAATAGGAAGGTACAATATGAGAGGTCGGGGTTCCTGTAAAGATCCTGCTGTGTTTATTGCTTCCTGCTATGACTCCTTCCATGCCGTCTGCTCTGCATGAGCCCCGGTGTCGCTTGTGTCGGCATTTTTGCAACGTTGCATCTCTCTCCCTGTTAAATGATGTGCTGTTAAATTAGTCTGCAAAGTGCATGTGTGCCAAGCCCTCGTCTAGTGCTGTTCCAAGTGGTAAAAAAAAAAAGATAGTGTGTTTTTTTTTTTGTCAGTTCCTGTTCCCACTGTTTTTTTTTTTATTTTTATGTTTGTTTTTGTCAGATTTAGTATGAATTATTTAACACTAACATTGAAGGGATAATGCTGATATCAGCAATACATTTATCATGTATTTGCTGGATAGGTTGTATTATGTTTTGTTTGTTTTCTCTTTTTTTGTCGCTGCATAATTAATCTGTAAATGTTTTTGGGAAACTGCTCAACATCACCAAAGTTAGAGGGATGAGAATGGAGAGGTTTGTGTTTGCTCAGTCCTGTGTGTGTGTGTGTGTGTGTGTGTGTGTGTGTGTGTGTGTGTGTGTGTGTGAGCACGAGTGTGAGACTGTGTTTCTATTAGTGTGATGGGAGGAAATATTGATTTCAAAGATATAGGGGAGGACAAATACAGTTTATCCATCACTGCTGTTCAAGAAGTGGTTTTTAAAAGCAGTATTGGTGCAGACTTTTTTGCCATGTTTGTTTTCAATTTCACTTTTTGAGGAGAGTGCTGTTCAGTATGCAAATGTATTATTTTTTAAGAAATGCTATTGTACTGTAAATATCATTGTGAATATTTTTGTATCATCTTGATAATGTTTGTTGTCTGATCATTAGTCGTCCGACCTAACACCGTATGCTCCCAGACTCCCATCTAACCACTGACTTTGTTTATAACCAGCATACGACAGCTGTCTCGCTTCCTCGTCTTGGAGAAGCCGTTCCAAATGTCTCATAAGCTATTTCCTGCAGGTCACCGTGCTTTCTAGTCACTTTCCTCCCAGTGCACTCTGTCTCACACCTGTCCTTTATAGACAGGTGTCCCATGTTCATGTGCTTCCTCCCACTTCCCTGCATCAGCTCACGGTGTTTGTATAGCATCAGTTCAGTTTTGAGATGTTTGACACAACATTTCATTTCACACTCAGATGTATTTGACTAAAAATGACTTTATGTTCACATTTTATCAGTGATACTGAACAGTAATGTTTTTTAAAAAAAAGATGTGGTATCAGCTGGCTTTCAGTGTAATTAGTGAGCTGTGTGAATATCATAATTGTTGCTAATTGTCAATACACAGTGGTATTTTAAAGATATATCACAACCATATTTTAAAGAAATCCATGATATTGTTTATATTTTTGTTATAGAAAATGTGGCTTTTTTAAAAAAGGAAAAAAAAAGAAAAGCACGAGTCCATATACATTTTTATCCCCTTTTTGTTTTATTTTGGTAAATTATTTTGTACTGGTTTTCTTATTAATCTGTAAGGCTAGAAATCCAATTTATTTCAACTGTAGCATTGTGCTGATTTAACCACCTTGGTTTTATGTAAACATTATTTTAAGCTTCATTTAAGAAATAATATTTGTTCCAGTTAAGCACGCTGACATGTTGTTTCATATTTATGTCACAAAGAGACATCAAATCAAATAATCCTTCTTTTAACAGTACACTGCCACTTTTTCATGTTTCACCATCTGAATTGAAACTTTTGATCAATCCCATGGAAATCATCATCATTTCACATTTTTGAGCCAATTTGGTGTATAAGGCAGCACCCCAAATCTGTAGTTGCACAATCACAATAAAGGGTCATTTCTCTGGGGGAAATTGTTAAAAAAAAAAAAAAAAATAAGAATTAAAAAAAAAACAGAGAGAGGAAGGATATGTTCATCATTCTGGCCTGGAAAGGATGCTGAGGGCACAGCTAGATCAAACGTCCCAAGGATGCCTGTATATATGTAAATGAATATAGAGACATGTGAACAGAAATGTATTCATTTTCCCTGGGAATGTGCATTGTTTCTTCAGAATAATAAAAAGCTTGCAACCCCTCTACTGGAAGTGGCTGAATATGGAAAACGAGACCTGTTAAGTTAGTGTCTGTGGGTATCTCTCAACAGTTTGTTCCCCCTTTGTAATATACATACACCTCTTTTGTTCGGGGAACTGGGACAGCTATGTTTTACATGTAATATTTATCCTAAGTGTTCTAGTCTGTCACCTGCGTACTCTGAGGTGCTAAAGCTAAAAGAGGAAAAAAAGAAAGGTTACAAAGAAAATCGCTCTGAGGGGTGGGAGGAAGGTGGTGGGAGGGACGGGTCCAGAAGATTGTAACCAAATCCATAGTTTGTACAATTTTTGATATCATGAGCAGTTGGAAAAATTATACAATCGAAGGTGATTCATGCAATGTGGCCATTGTCTCTATTGTGTACATTGTATGTACAATCATTTCATATTCTAAACTGGTCAGAAAATAAAGGAACTAATTGTGATTTTTAGTCTTGCAGAACTGTATGTAGTTAGATGATGTGACAACCTAATATTTATCTAATAAATATGTATTCAGATGATACCTGTATGTGACTGTGGTCTTGTCTTTTGTGCACTTATCGTAGTCTGAGGATTACACCTGCCTCCCAAGGGTTGTTTAGTCCAGTGGTTCAAACTTGAGGCAATTTAAAATAATGCATTAGAACATAACTTTTTGAGATCAGTTTTTATTGTTTTCATAAAATACACACATATCTATACAATGCTTGACAAATTTTGAACAGAATTGAGTAATGTCTAACTGAATTCAACGATTTTATAATTTGAGCAAGAACACCACAATTCTCTGAGAAGTCAGAAATGAATAATGACATACCATTAAAACACTTTTTTTGTTCAGGAAAGACAGTAAATAACTAATTTGGCATTTCAATGAAAAACTAATAATAATAATAATAATCTGCTATTTTTTCAGGTGTAAAAACAGTAAATTTGACAATTTAATGGATAACAACAATAATTATACTTTAGCAATAAATATATAAATTTGATTAAAGAGCTTGTACACATATTGGTGGATGTACCATTCCAGATTACATTTCGTTTTTCTTTTTTAGCATATACTGTAAGAAAGTACATACTTTCATTATTGTTGTTTTATTGTTTTTTTTAACTATAATTTGTTAACGCTTCTTTTAGCAAAGTGCTCAATTAAAAAAAAATATATTTTTCAAATTAAAAAGTTTTGTAAATTTAAAGTTTCTCAAATTTTGTGAAATGTGATCGCGTTTAATCTCGCGAGATTTTCACCCTCGGAGTGCTTCCGGTTGTGCTAGAAAAACTTCCGGTATGTCTCCTGAAAGCGTGATAGTCCTTCACAGTGAGCCGGGGAGGTTTAGCTGAGCTCAGTGAACAGACTTAGAGTGGAAAATGTTACTTTTTTCAAACAGGATCAGGTTTTGCTCTCTGGCTTTCACCGCTGCTCGCCTCTACAGCAGCGGTCCTGTTGCCGCCAACAGAAACCCAACGGTTTATTTTGACATCGCTGCAGACAACCAGCCTCTCGGCAGGGTAACCTTTGAGGTGAGACCGTGCACGCATACACACATGGCTTGTACTTCCATTACATTACTTCAGGCAATGTTTTCTGGTGAACTGATAAGAAAAGGACTGGTGCTGGAGAGCTGAAATGTGTCGTGTGTCCTGTCAGTGGCGTTAAGTTCACTGACCTTCACTAAGTCTCAAGTTTTCCAGAGAACAGTCTGTCCACTGATTTGACCCTGAGGCGTTTTTCTTTCTTCTGTAGCTTAATGCCGAAGTTGTGCCAAAAACTGCAGGTCAGTACAAGTGTTTAACTAGTCCATGTTATGCAACTCCAGGCTTCCACTCCACTGCATCCTAGAGGCTAATGTTGTCTTTTCAATACCCTTCCTGTCCAGTGACCAAATTTAGATATACGTGCATGTTAGTATATCCAAATTTGGTGAGAAGGAATGTGACACTGAAGGTTTATATATTCTGCGTCTTAAACTAAATAGTCTATTTAAAAATCCTCTTGGATCAGCATCATCACAAAGCTAGAAACATTTTTTCTGAGTTCATGACAAGTTAAAATTAGTACAAACTACAGCAGTAAAATGCTATATGAACATGAGTGCACCAGTAATATTAATCCTTAAATCTAATAGTCAAACACTGACGAGGAATGTTTCCCTGCACATCGAGTACATTTTGTCATACACACATGCTTTAAATAGGGGAGAGCTTATTCGCACATTCAAAGATCCTCTTTTTGGGATCCCGTGATGTTCTTGGGTAACACTGTGTGGATTATCAGAGAGAGGAAATCTGACACACAAACTTTCTGGCAGAGAACTTCAGAGCGCTGTGCACAGGGGAGCACGGCTTCGGATACAAGGGATCCATTTTCCACAGGGTGATCCCTGACTTCATGTGCCAGGTGGGCTTTTCTCATTTTCTATAGTCACCTTTGTTGTCCAGTGTCATTACAGCTGTTCGTGACAGTGTTTTCTTTTTTCTTTGTTTTTTAAGGGTGGAGATTTCACTCATCACAATGGGACTGGAGGGAAGTCCATCTATGGATGGAAGTTTCCTGATGAGAATTTCAAGCTGAAGCACACTGGCCCTGGTAATTATCTTGTAGTCACTGTTTCCTTCCATGATAAAAAAAAAAAAAAATTTTTTTTAGCATTTAGACAAAAACTGCATTTCATGCAGTTTTTCTTTCAAGTATACAAGCTGCCTTTTTTATCTCTACTGTAAAGTGCTTTTGAAATATTTTGATAAATATATTAGAATTAGCCTGAAACACATTACTACTACTTTACCACTAGGTGGCAGAATTATCCAACTAGTGTTTGAGTGATGTGTTATAAATTAACTAAGTTAAGTTCTACATGATGATGAAATGTGTTTTCCTCAAAGCTTTTTGGCTCGTCGTAGAAGGAAAAGCTCAGTAATAACAGTAACAATGTTTTTTTTCTATTAGCTGTGACAGTGAGCCAGCATCCATGACACCAGGACCCTGAATCATTCATTGTTATTTGAGTCTGTGACATGTCAGAATATTTTCTGTAATCATGACGTTTGTGTATGGAATTGATTGTTGGAATATACAGCTCTGTTATGACTCATCATTATGTTAAAATCATCACTGTGTAGCTCATGTGACACTGCATGATGTTTTCTAACTTTAAGCTATTCTTTTTTCTTTTTTTTTTTTAAATTGTGGCATTGTAGGCATCTTGTCTATGGCCAACGCTGGCGCCAACACCAACGGATCCCAGTTCTTCATCTGCACCAGTAAAACAGAATGGTATGTGCTGACAGACAGTCAGTGTAGTCACTCTACTACATTTCACCATTATTGGCTTTATTTTAAAGTGTGTACAGAGCTGTAATCATTCACTGTCTGTCATACTCACATCAATACTCAAATTAAGTACTGGATAAACAGCTTCAAAGTCAGTGCAAAAGCATCCAGAGATTTGCCTTTTTTTAAACACACAGATCATTAGAAATGTTTGTGTTTCTGTCTTGTTTAAACTTGAAATGACTAGAATTATGGAAATACAAAAAAAATGTGACAAACAAGAACAGGCAACTTTGCCTAAATTCAGAAATTCAAAACATTTAGTAAAATGTGAACTTGGTGAGTAGCTGCTCTAAAAGAAGCCACTGTTATATGTTGAATATTGTTGCTTCACTAGGTTGTTGTTAACATAAAAGCACTCAAACACACCGCCTCAGTGTTTACAGTCAGGTAGCAGCAGGAGATGCTTCTCTCACTTCCGCTACACAAAAAGTTTCTTGAAATAAATATCCACTGTTCTTTTTTTTTTTTTTTTAATTGGTAGATTCTGTCCAGTTGAAAAATGCTCAGCTGTCTTTGGAAGACTTTTGTTATTGCATGAATGTGTTTTTAGTAATCTGGTTATTGTTAATATGCTGTTTCAGAGGAGTTTTTTGTTTTGTTTCCCACACCTCTGTGAATAAAATTCTCGGTGGAAGCTGTGAATTCTTGTCTTGACATGACAGTGAAAAACGTGTTTGACTGCTGGCCTAAAATAGCAGAATCATTGCAGAAATGGTAGCATCACCCATCAGAAAGCCACAAGTCAAACCCCCTCTGGGTGTATCATGGATTGCCTCACAGCTCAAAGGGGGCAGTGATAACAAACCTCTTCTTCTTTGTTCATGCAGGCTGGATGGCAAGCATGTTGTCTTTGGCAGCGTGAAGGAAGGGATGGACGTGATCAAGAAAGTAGAGTCTTTGGGGTCGCGGTCCGGGCGAACCTCCAAGAAGATCACTATCACAGACTGTGGAGAGCTCCAGTAGACTGAGCGGTGGGCGCTGTCGTAGTCTCATCTTCTGCTGTAATTTCAATGCAAGAGTCTGCGTGAAAGAGGCTCTTTCTCTATTAAGCTTTCAGTCATACACTCAACTGGTATGGTTTAAAATGTGAACTTGTATTATAGAATACAAAATTCTATTGTCTTTGTAGGGCAAGATTAATTCATGAAGATTATGAACATACAAGAAAGAAGCATTCGTTTGCAAAAATTAAAGTCATTTTTTTAAAAATGTGAGCTCGCTCTTGCCATCTGTTTTTATACTACATGACCTCAGATGTCAAAGTATTGCAGAAATGCTTTTAATAACTTGCACTTGCACTTTAACAATTGGCTGAAGCTGTTTGACTCGAAGGTGTGTCCGTTTATGGGTGGGAAGGAGAATTTTTTTTTTTTTTTTTTTTTTTTTTAATCACCAGCTGAGGAATGAGATCAGTGTCTTCTGTTTTCCTCATCAGCCTCTGTTGACTAATGATCTGATTCCGTGAAGTATTTATTCTGCTGACATCTATCCAGAAGAATTAAAATGTCAGACATAATTGCTTCTGCTAAAGAGAAATGTCTCTCTTAGTGGTGGTTGGATTCACTGCATTTGGTATCACATCACACTGAAAGTCCTGGTATATGAGGGCAATGAGGCCAAATCTGATGTTGCTTCACCATAAGTAAATTTTACCAGATGTTTGAAAAATAGTAAGAAAGACAAAGATTCTGTTGTGGGGAGATAAAAATGTGTAACATCTGGGTCAGTTAATGTTAAAGATTGATGTATCAGCTGTCAGCTGGACAGCCCCCAAACCCACATTAACACATTAATATATTCCAAAAAATAATCATATAAAATATTTTAGAAAAACAAATCAAATGTTTTCACAAACTCCACCACAGTCCTGTCCCCAAATCCCTCTATGATGATGATCAAGTATCTTTACGGTATGATTTTTCAAGAAATAGATGCTTCAACTATTTCACAATGTGCCCAATGTGCATATGAGACAAAAAAAATTGCAAAACAGAGTCATGGATATGTTGAAAAACATTTTAATACAAAAAACATTTTAAGAGATCAAGGGATCGACCTCAAGCTAAGGCACATTGAATGGTGTTTTACACATCTTAAACAGTTAAAAGTCAGGTCGGATTTCTGTTCCATATTCATTTATCATCACAAGTTCCCTGGAAGACAAAAAGCCTTGAAAGCAACATGCACATGCAAACTTCCACTAAATCCTTCGTGATCATTGGTACGTTCACATTTCTCCTTTTTTGTGTCTCATGTTACATGTGAGACATTCCTGTGGAGTTATAGGAGCGCCATAAACAAATCTGTAAAAGAATATTTAAATAAATGTGGAAATATAAAGAAGACTAAATAAAACAATGAATGTTTACATATAAATTACTATATTTTTTGTATATTTCAAAAAAATACTTCTTTTTATCCCTTTGCTTGCACTTGTTCATTTCCATTTTTCCTTTATCTGCTCCTAGTTTTTTTAAATTCACTGATCTTCATATTTCCACATTGATTTTATTTTTTTGTACATTTTTTTATTGCACTTCTATCCGTTACACTACATTGTGACCTCTGACCCATACAAAAAGCACTTTGGTAATTAGCACTGGGTGCCAAAATGTAATTGATTCTGTCTGTCATATTACATTGCTTCTAAAATTGGTACAACAGACTTCCTAAAAAGTGTCTTCAGAAATACAGGCACATACTTAAAAAGAATAAATGTTAGTTGGCTAATATATATTCCTTCATAAAGTGTAATAATCAACAAAACAGAAATGGCTTAAAAATATATTCAAACATTATGTACCTTCCAGTACTGATAATACAGATAATAATAATGCAGATACACACTAATACTGCATATCTTTCTTAGTAAAGACTTGTTGCATATTTTATACAGAAAACATAATTTCATTTAAGTTATTTCTAGAATATACAAACATGTAAAAGAGAGTCTTCTTGATCTGGAAACTTCACTTTTGTTCCAATATGTGGGACATGAGAGAAGACAGACACAGAGCTAAAAGTTTCTTAATTCACAGTTGGTAAGATTTATGGTCAAGACCTCAAAAGAATATTCACATAATAATAACTGTACTCGTCTCCACTGAGAGATACTTTGGAAAAATGAGCCTCTTATACTGAGAGTCACAGTGTCAAAGAGTCATGACAATAAACTGTTAGATGCATTGCAGTACACTGAAGTTAATCATCATGTACTTTTAGTTATTAAAATAGAACTCCCTTTATTATCAACCGTTGGAGGGGTACGTAAGGCGGTAGAGTGTGTTATTGCACACGGCGGCAGTAGTAGCCGAGGACTTTGCATTTTTCACACAGGTGTTGTGGATGCTCTTTGCTCTGGTCTGATACGTCCAACCCGTCCGGTTTCTCCAGAGGTCGCTGAAACAGACAAAAACACAGATTTCATGATGTTTTCATTGCTTTTGGGTTTCATTGCACCCCAACCAACCCACATAGTGTGAAATAAGACAACCTCATCAGTAATTTGTGGGCTGCCTGGATCAGAAAACATGATCAAATGTAACTCCTCTTCAGGGAATTCTTTAAAATTGTGTTTAAAACACTGTGTAAGGAGATAATATTCCTTTTTATGGCAACACAAACAAATCATAGACGGGTGGGTGAGTTTAGACTCTTGTCCTTCATACTTGGCTACAGCTGTTAAACAGCTGGTTGATGGCAGCCATGACTTTTGGAGGAACATTAACCTTTAGCTCTCAATTTGAATTATGGAGTTTATATCTAACAGGCCAAAAAATACGGTAAAATGGCATGGGAAACAAAAGAAATGTCAGGAATTTGGTGAATTAAACTTTGTGCTTCATGGAGTCATAAATTGACACTTGGTAGCACTATTTGCACCAAAATGCTAATGCTTGTTTTTTTAGGATGTGGATGAACTTTCCACCAAACATCACAGAAATCAGGTCACAAGATATCCTGCTTTCTAAATAACAAGCACATCAAACAGACACATGGAAAAAAAATGCAAGAGTTAAGGTTTTGATTGTTTCAGTCTACCACTATAATACAACAGTGATAAAATCACACATTAGGATGAAGACATTTTACCTGCAACAGGATGTGAGTTCTACAGTTACACAGGATTTGATTTCCACACTTAAACTGGTTAGCTTGGGCCCTAGAGAAAACATAAAGCTCCTGCCCCCTAAGGGTCAAACTTAGAGGAAATATACTTCAACAACATGTGGTCACAAATTGGTTTTCTGCCTTATTGTGTGCAGTGTTCAGCTGAAAACAGTAAGCAGGGAGCTTTTCAGTAAGACTTCATGTTGGGGCCCCAGGCTGCCATTCCTGTCTGTATAGCTGGTGCTGTTACCTGCTTATGAGGGTAAACATTGATGTGGCATTTGATACATTCTTGTCCCATGTTGGCCCAGGAGTTCCCACTCATCCACTTCCTCTTGCATTTAGGGCATTTATATTCACCGAAGCACCTCTTCTTTCCCTGATACGGAGTCAGGCCTTCACCTTTGGGGCGAGCCTGAAAAGAAACAAACACACACAGTTGTTACATGACTGTGCAGCCCACTTGAAGCTTAATGCATCCCTTAAAAATGAGACATTTTTCAATGTGTAATGCTCGACAGCTTTGCAAACATTTTGGCTTTTGCCTCTCACCACCTTTAACTGGAGGAGGTTGACTGGCCTATTAGGTTTCTTTTGGATGGCAGCCAATTCAAAGCTCAGCGTGATTAGATGGGGAAGTGATAGCAGCCCTGTTGGTGGTCAAGAGAGTCGAGTTTATGTAGTGGTTTTGTCTCAGGAATGAGATGATTATTTATGGTTTCTGTCGCTAGAAGTTAAAGAGCTCATTTGCTTTGATGCCTGATTAATGCGGTCCTGGAGAGTGAAAGTCTTACATTTCAAAGGGACCTTTCTTATCTTATCTGAACGACAGAGGGACAATTTAGGAATTTAGAAGGCCGTGGAAGGAAAACATTTAAATAGTACATTTCAAAGTAGGAATATATTGCAGTGTTTAAGTTATTTGTTGGACAGAAAGGGAGTCTCAGCTTTCCCTCCCTCCAGCTGTGTTCCCCAGGGACCATAAAGGAGGCCCCGGCCTGTTGGAGGGGCCGATGGGAGAGGCCTCCCTACTATAGGACAAATACCTCAGGCTCTTAGTCATCCCTCCCAGCTGGCCCCGACCCACCAATCAGGACACAAAGATCTTAGCAGAGAGGAAATAAAACCCAGATGAACTCTGCACTTGTATAACATGACAAAATCCTAAACCCATCACAACAAAATCATCTTGACAAGACTGGTTTAAACTAAAAGCACCTCTGCAGAAAAGTAAGGCAAGTCAAAATTAAGACTGAATCAGCATCACCAGAGGAGCTGAACGTCAGATCTTGTTTTGATTTCACAGCGGGAACATATGTCAGGTTCAAAACTTCTAACATATCATTTTATTCATTTCCAGGACGACATGTGTCTAACAAAATACGTTTAAGTTTCCAACAGTCACGTCCCTGGCTGTGAAGGCCACTGTGAAGCATTTTGAGGCCTGTGTTTGCATCATTTAGCCACAATGAGGCACTGTGGGAGGTCACTTTTGATGGCAGCGCTCTTTCCTGAGCGCCCACAGGGAGAGTAGACAGAGCAGCATCTTCCTGAGGGAGGAAACAGCTTTCATTCTGCAGAACAAGCAAAACAAACTCTACCTAAAGTCTGGAGCCCACAGGGCAGCAAAGGTCATGGCACAGTCCTGAGTTTCCACCGGTCCCATCAAAGATATGACATCCGACAAAATGAAAATCACACTTATGACCCGACGGTGACTGGATGCTCATAAGCAGGAAAGTTTGAGTGGATACAGAAAAATGAACAAATCCATCATCAAGCCCTCTGTGCTCACAACACAACCAACTGACAGTATTCTCCATTGTCTGCCTTGAAGATACATTTTGGTAATTAATAATTTAAAAATAAAACGAGGATACTGCATGTGCAATGGGCAATATCTACAGTATGACACAATATACATGCAATATGGTGCACAGCTAGTAGGCCTACTTGTTACTTCAAAAGCAATTTAGCATATTTTGTCAGTGCTTTGAGCTACATGCTAATGTTAGCATGCTAACAGTCCCACAATAGCAATGCTAATTCTGCGTTTGTGTTGTATCGGAAGTCAGGACTCGCAACTGGTAATGATGTCACACTCGAGTTGACGGAGTTCGAGTAAACAAGTTGTAAAACCAAGATGGATGCCTTGCTGTGCTTGCTCTGTCAGAATGCAGAAAGCTAATGCTAATGTATATGAAGTCCTCAAACCCAATAGATGTGCACAAAGAATACGTGGAAGGTGTGCGTTTGTTCTCCAGCGTAACATTTCATCTGGTAGAGGGACATGAATGTCTGCACCAAATCCAAGAGTCAGGATATTTGACTGTAAACCAAGGCAAGACAACAGTCTTCATTCTCTGAGGACCACGATTTTCTGTTCCATATTTTATGTAAATCCATCCAGTAGTTATTGAAACATTCTACCCAAAACTGCAATAACGTGAACCTCCATGGTAACACCACCATGAGGCAGAAAAGCCATCAGACGTATCCTCTGGTGACCATGAATGTCAATCCTGAGAGCACACTGCTAGCATGAATAACATTTTCCATTTCCCCCTTTTTCTTTTAATAAAAAAACTTGCTTCATATTTGATGGAAGATCTTTCCAGCCTGAAACCATGTGTGAAACCAACTGTTTTGTCCTAAGATAAATAAATGTTAAATTCATCTATTATGTGCCTTACAACTCATCCCACTCCCTTCCAAGAGCCATAACTCCAGTTGTGTAACTTAAACCGGCCCCAGAGTGCACAGAGCGACGTAAAGCCAGATTTTTAAGGCTGCAGCAGATAAGCTTGGCCCAGATCCTTGCAGCCTGGTGAGAGAGGCCCAGGAGGTTGGCTGCCTCCCTCTGCCATCATCTGGAAACCATCAGGATAAACAATGGACTTCTCCAAATCCTCACCCCTCCCCACCATCCTCCTCCTTTCTCCCCCACTCATTCACTCTCTCTTTGACTTCCACAGCCCCATGGGACACTCATCCTGGAGAACACAGCAACACCAAGCCTATTGGATACCATGTGGTCAATTACTCCACACTAACAAACCCGCAGTGCTCTCTCTCTCCCTCGCTGGGTTTAATTTGTATCAGTCCCCCTCAGCACGAGGGAGAAGCCCAGCTGTTACCAAAGCAAAACAACACATTACTGCCCGGGCTGAGATCCACAGCAATAGGTCTCCTATGTTTTAAAGACTCCTGTGTCGATGCTTTCCATTATCTTATGAAATTAATTATCTCTAGCAGGGTTTAAAGCAACACACGGTGACGATTTTCTGTTTTCCTTAAAGAGACAGTATCAGATTTGTTTTATGGGAATATTACCTCATCCAAAGAAGGGTGAAAGGATTAGTTGAGTTATTAGTGACAACATTACATTAATTATCGTTCATTACGAGATTATATTTGTCTTCCATAAAACAAATCTGGCTATTCTGATACTTTCTCCTTATGGAAAGTCATCTCTTTGTTGCTTTGAACCCTCCTGGAGATCATTAATTTCACAAGATCCGATGCCAAAAACACTCTGGTTTGTAAGTCTGTCAGGATTTACTGTTTTTCTCTGTTTTATATCATAATCACATGTTAAATAAATATCTGTGGGTTTTGCAGAGTTGGTTGGATGAAAAAAGTGACTGAAAGACATCACCTTGAATGACAGCTGTTATCCTGTATCCAAATTTTAGAAGTAAGCACAGTAGACTATGGCGGGACTCAGAAGGCTGTCTGTGATGTTGCTAACAATACTTATGCTGAATTATATGTCATGCTGTTGTCATATAGTGTCACTGAAAACAGGAAATCCAACTTTGAACTATTACTTTGACAGACATATTGGATTATGACGACCATGAAGCCACAGTTACTGTATATGAAGCTGTAATTCCTCCACGCAGACTTTCTGCAAATCTTGCACATCTGGAATACTGACTAGATTAACCCCCACGCCCCTCTCCAAAACAAATATGATTGGATAGAAACAACCAGAGACCAAACAGCAAATGATTGGTTTTCTGTTTTCCTACATGGTTCTCCAGATTTTCAGCCTTGCATCACTCCCATTTTTCAGGGCATGCAGAGGCCTTTAAACACACATTCACAGCCATTATTCCCCTCAGCATCTCTTTCACACACAGTGCTGCTTTCACAGGAGGATTATCAACCAATACTCACTCCATTCCCTCCAGAGACTGACTGAGCTCCAGTCCTAGCTGTGGGCATGTTGACGACATGCACAGCTGTAAAGTGGCGTTATGTTTCGCAAAGGGTGAGCAAAAGAGACAGGTGGGCTGGCAGACAAACAAGAAATGCACTCATTTTCATGAGGAAACAACGCTGCAATCACATTTTAGAGTTGAGTTTAGAGTTAGAGTTGCAGGCATAACAGCAGTGTTAAAGTGTGAATTGCCCTCCACCTTCATATCCTTCACACCCCCTCCTACTCAACCAAATTGAGACTACTTGCTTGCATTAAGTGTGAAATGTAATCCATTAAAAGGCAGGACCATTATTTCTTTTATTTTAAAGGGTTTTATATCATTCTTTAACTTCCCAGCAATGTTTTATTATGTATTGAAATCACAAAAAAGTTACATTTTGGTCTAATTAAGAGCGGATACATTTTTGGATGTAATGTAGTCCCCTAAGTCCCTGAATATTATTTGCACCCCTGAATCTGATCATGAAATATAATTTTTATAATCCCAAAATGTAATGTGGCATGCACAAATACCATTTGGTAATCCTGTACCTCTTTGGGATAAATGTATTGATTGTCATGATCTCTTATGATATTGCCTCTAAATCCAGAATTCTATATTTTGAAACCCACAAATTTAGTTTGGCACCGGAAATCTACTCTCTCACATCCCCAAACAAACTATAATTCCCCAAAATGTACTTAATATAATCTATATATGAAGTGATTTAAGTGAAATTTATTTTAATTCAATTTTAATAAACCTAAATATTTCATAAAAGACAACACAAACATGTTTAACCACTAATACATTTGATCTATAGTCCTTACTTGACTTATTAACTTATTTTGACATGTAACTAGGTTAAAATAATGTATAGCTAAAGATGTGGAGTATATTTAAAGCCACGGAAACTGAACATTTCACCCTCATTTCCCTTTCCTTTCCCTCTGTAACCTGTAATGACTCAACTCAACATGCGACCACATACAAACAGAGTTCAGCATTCTTTTCCTATATGTTCATTAGCTTTGAGTAGATGACAGCCTGTGTTTATCAGCAGGAGTCTATGTGCTCCACATACCAGGGTTTCCTCTATCTCACTCATCCTCCTCAGTGGATGATCCAGCCAAATGTAACAGACAGCACACTGAGGACAGATAAGACGTTAATCAGCAGTGCAAACAAAAGGACCAAAGCAACAGTAATCAGACGGTGTTGCTTGAGATTCACCAGTTACACATTCAGCAATGAACTGTAGCTCTCTACCGCAGCACTAATGTCATTATCAATATTTGAACCAAAATATCAGCAGAAAGACGTTCTCAACTTTTAGTGCCGATTAAACAAACAAGACCCAGGGTGTTAATTAGCTGTTTCCAGTCTTTATATTAAGCTAAGCTAACCATCTCCTGGCTGCTGCTTCATGTATAACAGACTGATATTACAGCGGTATCAATCCTCTCATCTAACTCTCTCCATAGTCCAAAAAAATGTTGAGCTATTCCTTTAAAGAGCTGCTAAAGAATACCACAAGAATTACATTTATGCTTGAGTTTAGATGGTAGTTTAGTGTTTTTTTTTCTTGCCTGATAAAGAAAAATCAGTGGGAAGTCCTGAATAGTGTGGACTATTACTTTTATGCGAACGAATGCATTTTTAGGAAATGCAATTATATGCCTTCTTTGCCAAGATTTAGATAAGAAGATTGATTCCACTCTTGTATCTTAGCACAAAGACTGGAAATCAAATTGCTATTTTAGGGAAAGTGTTGAACTTTTTCTTTAATGACAAGCAACAATTTACTAGAATATTTAATTATGGGACGAACTTAAGCAACTTAGAATTTAAAAATATAAGTTCTTCTGTCAAAGGTTCTTCTTTCTGAAGTAATTATCAAAGCTGAGCTTTTCCCTCCATTCAAACCTGATTAAACTGTGACTGTAGAGACATACACCCACTTCCTGTGCTACCCACTGTTTGCAAAAACATGTTCTGGATGCAGACATCGCTGGGCAGCCGCTCACTGGCCCTTTAAACGAGTGTCTGACCGACTGCTCGCTCCTCTGCACAGACAGAGACGGAGATGACTGCAGCCAAGCAGAGCTGAGCGAACAATACAGCCTGACTTCCTGACCTTTGGTTCCACAGCCCCTCTAGAGAAACAATGCTCTCCTTATTTAGCCAAGGCTCTTCCCATCATACACCCATGTACTGTCAGCACACTATCACTAGTGCACTCTCTTCACAGTAACCGGGTTGAGCTAGTTAATTAGCAGTTGTCATTAAAATGCAGTGACCCTGGGTTAAGGGGTGAAAGGTGTTAAACTTGAAAAAAACACTTTTGCAATGAAAGCGGAGGAGAGATGATTTTCAGATGAAGATATTAAGTTGGAAATGAAGAGATTTTTCCATAAGCCGACACATAGTGAGACATCAAGAGTGTTAAAAATGCCTCAGATTGCAGCCAACAAGAACAAAAAGTTTGTTCATTAGTTACAGCTTCAGAGGAACGTTCAACTGAAAAGGCCTTTTGTCATGACAACAGCTCCGCAATCACCATCGCCATGGGTCTGTAATATTAGCAACACATGATAAAACCTGACATCATCTTTCTAAAGCAAGAGCGAGAGCGACAGAGAGCCGGGCCAGCAGAAATGGTTTCCAGATTTTGCACATTTTCAGGGGCGTGGCTGCGAAGAAGAATCGTAAATATCTCTGCTTAATGCTTTGACGTCTTAACCCTCTGAAGTAAGTAATCCAAATCTGCGTTCATGCTGTCAACAGGATGTTTGCCACTTACTACGCCAAGCAAAGCGTGGATATCATATCTAACACCTTTCAGTAAGGCATGGGCTCAACCATAACCTTGTTTTTCATCACCTAAGGCTTCCAGTGAGTTACCATGTGTTTCTTTATAAAAGAAGCAGACTTTTAGAGTTGACATGGGCCCCATTCCACCCAGAGAGAGGCTGTTAAAGGCCCCGCACACCCACTTCCTGTGTGCTTCTTCTCTCATCTTACTGAGCCGTGACAGTCTTTGATTCCCGTACACTGCAGCTCAGTACAAACCAGTCCACTATGCAAGCAGTCCGGAGAAACCCACCGGTGCTAATAAGATGTTTTATGTCACTCCATAAAAAATAGCTTTTAAATAAGTGGTTGGATTTATGCCTCTTATTCTTCATTCGAAATGAAACACGCTGTGCAAAAAGGATGTACACAGTTTCCCCTTTGGTCAGGTTATACATTAGAAGGCTCTAAACACTGTGAAAAGTGGTTGTGAAGCTTCTTTCCCAAATATTTCAAACAGCAAACACACATTTTCTGCTGCTTCAGTCCAGGTGTACACAGATGTGAAAATGAGCTATAAGCCCACTGCAAATTATTTCCACATTCCTTGCATTCCCCTTCTGTCTGTTTTCACTGCTGGACTGCACCAATCTACCCTGTGTTGGCAGTGATGGAGGCGACAAGGAGAGAGTGACTGAGATGTGGCAGGACCACGGATGGATTGTTGTGACCACACATATGTGTTACTGTCTCTGTTATTACATGTTGTATATCTGTGGTTTAGTGCCTCTCTGTAGTCATTCTTTGAATATTTGTGGTGATTAAGTGTCTTTTGGGATCGTTTAGTGTTTCTTTGTGGTTATTCCATGTGTTTTTATAGTTATTCTTGTCTCGTTGCAGTTACTTTGCGTCTCTTTATAGTTGTGTTATGTTTTTTGTGGTCATATTTGAAGGATGGGGGGGAGGGGGGGCTGACAGAGTTAAATGAGAAGATTGACACATCTTTACAGTTTCCACTCTTTATGCTAAGTTGAGCTAAACTAGGCTGCTGGTTTTGACATTATATTTACCCTGAAGGCATCACAGAAAGAGGGATGTGATCAGATGCACATTGCAGCTTGTGATGTTCTGCATGAGACATCAAACCACTGCATGTTTGTGGTATGTTTTGTGCACTTGAATCACTCAATTTTCAAAGTTAAAATAATGTCCATTCTTCCTACTTTTACCATACAGACACAGAGGTATCAACCGTCTCATTCAACACTGAGGAAAAAAACAAATGAGTAGATTTCCAAAAATCATACTGTTTTAGATGTAAGTTGCACCTACAACTTCCTATGTTTTAGATGTTTCACCCTCTAAAAACACATGTATAAAGTTTCAGCTTTCACCTTGTCATGTTTGCCTCATAAAGGAAGCAATCACACTTTATAAAACAGTGAAAGTATACCAGCTACTGATGATTTCCATTTTATTATTTCCACCTAACAAATGTCAGGCATTTCCCTCTGAACATGATCAATGGGATACTGCAGCTGCGCACAAAGCACTGGTAATATTTCTCATGTTTGGAGTGGAGGTCGTGCCTAGTTCCACAGAGAAACCTATCATCTTTCATTAAGGCCGCCTCCCTGATCCAATCTGGCATCTGCTGCTCATTACCAGCCTGTGGTGGTACATCTAACCCAAATATGTGCTGAGGAATTTATTTCCCAATGAAAAAAGACTGCAATCATTATGTTCTAACATGGAAGGTGTAGTTTTAATGCCATTAAATTAAAAAAAAGAATAAGAGGTTGCTTTGAACCAAGAGTCACACTGCACAGTAGTGTCTGCACCTGACGGATGCATAGCACCAGTGACTGGCTCACCTGAGGGCAATCTTTGATGTAGTGGCCTTTGTTGAAGCAAAGGTGACACAGGTAGTTGGGCGGTGGTCTTTTGCTGGGCTTGCGTGTCTCCGGGGACAGGGAGAGGTCTGAGAAATGGTCCGCCAGAGAACTTAGGCCATCCACAATATTGTTGAGCGAGCCATAGGGCGATGAGCTCTTGTAGAAGTTGTTGTTCAAGGCCTGTCAAGAAAGAAAGAAGATTATTGTTGTTGGAGCATTTCAGGCAGCATAGCAGTCCATCACCCTGATTGATTCTCCTGTTTGTGTCGCTGACAGTAGCCAACATTATTTAGAATTCTGCAGATGCGCTGCCTTTTACCACATTTCCACTGTGGGCCAATAGTGTCTGTTTCCTCATCAGAACAAAATGCCTTTGTCGTGCGTTTTCCAACTTCTATTCTGTTGGAACGCAACAATCAGCATCATTGTGCCTCTGGAGGAGACGGGAGCTATGGCACCGCAGGGGGAACCATGAACAACAGGCTGCAGACATTGGCTGTTTACCCTGAAGGCATCACAGAAAGAGGCCTGTGATCAGATGCACAGTGGAGCTTGTGATGTTCTGCACGAGACAACAAGCCATTGCATGTTTGTGGCATGTTTTGGGCTCTTGAATTTTTCAATTTTCAAAGTTAAACAGTGTTTTAAAGTCAACATTAACCAAAATCTTCATGTCCTACTTTTCCAAAATGGGTCAGTATAAAATTAAGCAGCCCCGCTGAGTGAACACAGCATACTCCTCTGACCAAGCAGAGGCCGGCCAGGGTGAACTCTAGCTTTTTTAAAAAGCTCTTTCTCAATCTGCCATTCCCCCTCCAGCTGCACACTGACACCAGAACAGTCTGAACACACACAGGTACTATACCTGGGTACAAAACACATATTCATGTACTACCCACTCACCACAGTGCGACCCAATGAAGGCATGCAGGTGAGGTTTACTGTATGGGCAACAAAAATAACCATAAGTGCAATATGTGTGTGTGATATTCACTTAGGAGACAGAGAGAAAGAGAGGTGTTTCACATGCAGCAGAATGAATGAGTGGAGGAAAGTTTCAGCAATGTTGTAAACTACCATGCAACTTGTTAATCATTACAAGGAGCGCGTTACATGACACGAATCTACCTCACTCCTCAGATGGAAGAAGTTGTTGAGATAGTTGGCGCTCAGATCGGCTGCGCTGCGCTTGGAGATGTTCGCGTCCTGGGAAGAAGTGTCCGACTCGGCTTTGAACGCATCGAAAGTGCTGCTCTGGGTGTCTTGCAGGGACATGTAGACCCAGTTGAGCAACTGTGCAGGTTGGTACACAGTGGCACCAGTCTCTATAGCGGACATCATATTGGATTTTTATTTGGGGAGGACTGCGCCTCTTTGGAAACAGAGCCGTCAGAACCGCCGGGTTTTCTGGATCATACCACTTCTTTCAGTCATCCCCTCTCTTTGCTCCCGCTGGATGGGATGGATGTGATCCTTGTGTTCACCTGTAGAGCCCTGGAGGACCCCTGTAACCGGACTGCAGTCACGGGGGAGGGTGCAGTGTGGAAGCATGAAGCGCAGGAGCCTGAATGGCAGTGAAGCCTCTCCAGGCAGGACTGTGTGCGCTGCGTCACAGCGGATAGGAGGTCCAACATGAGTTTGCATCTTTCTGCTCAACTTTTTTTCATGTTTAGCTACAGCACCAGCTTTATATGAGAAGGCTGTTCATTATACAATATGATCTAGTACCATGAATTATAATGGAAAAAAGAGACAAAGAGTGGACTTTATATAAAGGCCAGTGTTATTAATATGGACCTAAATGCTAAAAGTTTATTTTGGTAGTTATTAAGTTTGCACTTTACATTATAATTACTGTCATTTTTTATTATGGTGCAATATTAAAATTTAAGGTTACAGTGCATTTTGTTTCTGATACGTGTACTGTTAATCTTATAGCTATTGCTAAATAAATAAATAAATAAAATAAGATAATCCTCTATTAGTCCCACGAATTGGGGAAATTTGCATGGTTACAGCAGCAAATTGGATAGTGCGAAAATAACAAATAGGGCCTATAGAAAATAAGGACACCAGTAAACAATAGGCTATATGATATTCAGTAAGAGAACAAAATAAGTTAATACATTGGAATAACTGGTTCAATAGGCATTTCACAGTGAACTGTAAAATTAATGTAAGTTTTATATATAATATAGTGTTTAAAAGGAAAATCCTGAAGTGATTTTTGTTTTTAGTTGATTGCACTGCACTGAGGAGATGTTAGATTTAAGGTAAGGAGAGGGGATTACTCCACTGCAGTAATCTGCTGCCATCTAGTGTTTTTCTGTTGCTACAAATACCAAGTGCAACTACCACTATTACCAGATTCAACGTTTGAAAACATTTCATTGTCTTCATGCTGAGCAGTGTAAACAAATCCAGGTATTCAAAACATGCTGGTTAACAAAAGTGTGCGGAAGTTATCCACAATGTCGTGCCTGTGATATCACCATGGAAACAAATCCAATTACTTGTGGATAAACATGTCAGTGTCCTCCGTGGTGAGAATGACACATTACTGCCCGCTGAGCCAACAGGCTCTATGACTGTGGAGGAGAATAACGGAACAAAGGTTGTTGCTGCTGTACGGAAACAATGCTGAGGACCCACCCACCTCCGGCCGGGCCACTCTCTCCACTGTCCTCTGCTCGTCTCTTCCACTATCTGGGGCCCGTAGCTGACAAGTAAGTAACACCACAATGTTTGTTTTTTTGTTTTTATAATTTTTAGACCGTAAATACCTGCGAAATATTAGTCTCGTTGTGCTTTCAGGCGAGTGAATTCGGTGCTAATATGTTAGCTTGACGAGGAATGTAGCAAATTAGCCTCGCCTCACTAATCTCTGTGCTGAGCTGTAATGTTGCTCAACGTTTGAAAAGTCAAAATGGCGCACTGACACTTTTGACTGTAGCTAACGTATCAATTGTTCTCTCCGTGTGTGTTGTGTGAGTGTGTTTACATTGGATGCTAAATGTGTAACTTTTCCTTGTCTGGGTGTGTTACGTAACGTTGACGGGCCGCAAGGTTGGTGCGAACTCTCGACCATCATCAAAGAAGATGATGGCGTGTATAGCCATTAATGACAGACCCAAGAGAGCATTAAAATCTGCCGTTATCATTACATAATGTTAGTTGTCCGTCTTTATCTTGTTGTCTGTCATTATGTTGGGTTTTTTTCGGATTTTTAGCGTGATGCTGCTTTACAGCGCGCGTCGTAAAAAGTATAAACGGGGCGCTTAGCAATATATTGGTTACTAATTAGCTTTAGAAATCATGAAGCGTGTGAAACGGCAATTTTTAAAACCCCTTTATGCCAAATCGTTTCTATTTAGAGTGTCAATCATATTGTAAGTCATATATATCCCACCCATGGGACGTAAATTTGTGGAAATTCTGGAATTTCCGATAACACGTAAAAGCCTCACCAGTGCTTACAGGGTCTTATCTGGAGGAATCGTCAACAACACGCCCTTCATGAAGTCACCTTAACACAGTGTGTTTGTGTCCAAAGAACTATAAGGTGCATTTGTTTTAGTTCAGCACAGACTGATCTGAACTTTTCTCAAACTAATGTCAGTAGTTCTTATGAAGCTGTTACATTCAGGAGCCTTTATACTGTAAGGAAACACACTATTGAGCTGGTCCCTGTAGCCTATAGGTCTCATTGTGTTGTCAAAAAAACATTGGTTTCTGCCAATGCTTGGTTGCTTGTGTGCATGTAAACAAAGTGTATTTTTAGCAAAATTATCACTTATTACAGCTGACTGACCTAATTTATAGTTTGCTTATTTATGAGATGACAATTACAACAACAACTTTTCATTATGCAGCTTTATGGTTTTTGAGAAAGGAGAAGGAAAACTTCTGCTGCCAGAAACAATGAGCTTCCTCTTGTGTTATCATTATTATATTAGGGATCAAAGCAGCTCAAAGTTGTGAGTTTCTGTCGTCATAATAGAGACGTGGTCAAATGTAATTTGCAGCAAGTGACATTTAGACCCTTGTCTAAAATTGCAGCTTAATCTTTAATTTACAGAAATTGTGGGTGGAGGGTAAAGCAATTCATCAAACTGACACCAAATGGGTGAAAGGTGGGGAGTTGGGTCAGTTGGTATTTTAGAACTATTAATGATGTTTTTGCTTACATTGGATGGTTCCTTCCTCCCAGTTCAGTATTTGTGGGCTGACTTTTTTGACCAAATAGTAACCACTCCAGAAGTTTAAACTTTCCTTCACACGTTGATGTAAAAGGGAAAGAAAAAAACAATAGAGACTGAGTCAATAAGGACCTTCGTTTAAACTTAAATGTGTCTGGAATTATGTAGTGGTCTGAAGGACAGCCACAACTTCATGTCCCCTCCAGGTTCTGAAGATGAGCTACCCAGGATACCCTCCTCAGTCTGGTGGATACCCTCAACAGGCTGGGGGTTACCCACCTCAACCAGGGGCATACCCACAAGCAGGCGGCTACCCCCCAGCAGCAGGCGGCTATCCTCCTGCAGCGGGCGGCTACCCACCTGCAGCTGGTGGCTACCCTCCGGCAGCAGGAGGCTACCCCCCACAGGCAGGTGGATACCCACCTCAGGCTGGTGGTTACCCTCCAGCAGCTGGTGGTTACCCTCCCGCAGCAGGAGGTTACCCTCCAGCAGCAGGTGGTTACCCTTCATCAGCAGGGGGCTACCCTCCTCAGGCCGGTGGCTACCCCGCTCCAGCTGGAGGTTACCAATCACAGTCTGGAGCAGGAGGCTATCCCTCCATGCCTCCAGGAGGTGAGGCTTATTTCTCACCACAAGAATTATCTATATATGCAGCCAGAAGTTTTAATTCATGACATCTTGAATATTATGTCAATATTTACTTTGCAGGTGGAGGCTGGGGTGCAGCACCAGGCGGCCATGGAGCGGTATGTACCTTCTTATCTCGCTCTAAAGCTCTGCAGCACCACCTCTAAAACAACATGGACAGACCTCATCTAAATCACTTGTTTGTTTAAATCACCTTATCGCCTGCTTAATTGGCTCTATATGAAGTTTGCCACCATGGACTTAGCCGTTACAGCTGTCCTCTGTTTGCAGCCAGGAGGGGCTCAGCAGGGATACCCAGGGGGCCCTGCCTCAGGCCAGCCCATGCCAAGTTACCCTGGAGCCCCTGCAACTAACCCCTCAATGCCTGGATATGGAAGTGGAGTTCCATCCAACCCTCAGGCACCTGCTATTTCTGTATGATGCATTTTTCTGTCTCTGAAACTTTGTGGCAATGCACACATAGCTAAAACTCTTGTGTAACACTGATGTACCATCTAATGTTTTTATTTACTTTATTTTTCTATAGAAAGGGTACCGGGGTTCTTTGAAAGACTTTCCAGGAGCTGATCCACTGAGGGATGTTGAAGTTCTACGGAAAGCCATGAAGGGTTTTGGTCAGTAAACAGAGCTCAATTCATATACCAAACACACTGATGATGGGTTTCATACATTGATTGTAAAAATATGCTTTGAACAGGCACTGATGAAAACGCCATAATTGAACTTCTGGGAAGTCGTACCAACAAACAGAGAGTTCCGATGGTTGCAGCCTATAAAACAACTTATGGAAAGGTACGGTTTTGTAGTGCTTTGTTACCAATTTATTTGCTTGTTTTGCAGTTAAAATGAAGTGTGTAACCTGTTCCTGATCATTGAAGCTGTATCTAGGCCGACCTCGCCCTCATGGTTTTTGGTTTTGTGTTTTTCCCTCTTAGGATTTAGTGCACGACCTGAAGTCTGAGCTCACTGGAAACTTTGAGAAACTGGTTCTTGCCATGATGAAGAGCCCTGCGCACTTTGATGCATCTGAACTCAGAGAGGCTATAAAGGTTGGACGCTCGAGTTGTTGTCTCAGCAGACGCTTCAACTTTGGATTTGCAATCCAAACCGCATTTTGTGGCTCATCATGTAATAATAGGAAAATAAGAGTAAAATAATTCCTCTAAATGCATGTGAGGGCCAGACGAGTTGAAACTTGAGTTATGGCTGATGACCTCTGACTGTTGACCATTTTTACTCTATGAGGCAGGTGTGTCTTTCAGTGTCTTACTGAGGCTTTCATATATCTTTGCAGGGTGCAGGAACTGATGAAGCTTGTCTGATTGAAATTCTTTCATCACGCTCCAATGCAGAGATTCGTGAAATCACCAGAATCTACAAAGCTGGTGAGTTCTCATCTTGACGTTTATAGTTTGATGTCTGTGTGTGTATATACTACCGAGAGTTTGAGACATGAAAAACATTTCATGTAGTTTTAGGGTCTTGATTTTAGATCACTTTGATTTTAGTGCAACTACACTTTTGATGCAAATGTTATGCAAATGGTTGTATTTTCCTAAAAAGACACACCTTTCCTCTAGAGTATGGGAAGAGCCTGGAGGATGCCATCAGCAGTGACACCTCCGGTCACTTCCGTAGACTCATGGTCTCGCTCTGTCAGGTAGCTGCTGCTGCACATTTTACTCCTGAGTCACATTCATGAGCACAGATTTCAACTTTTTAGTGTTAACACTGCTACAACGTACTCCACCCACGTAATGTGTTTTTAATGAAAGCCTTACTCTATCCAGGGAAATCGTGATGAAAGGGAGACTGTTGACATCTCCCTGGCCAAACAGGACGCTCAGGTGCCTATTATATGTTGGATTACAGTTGTAGCATCTTTGGAAAGTCATTAGTTAGCCTGATTATTTTCCTTTTTTGTGTGGGCGACAGAAACTCTATGCTGCTGGAGAAAATAAAGTAGGGACTGATGAGTCTCAGTTTAATGCCATCCTGTGCGCTCGCAGCAAGCCTCACCTTCGAGCAGGTGTGTAGATTCTCTCTCTTCCCTTCATCAGTTGAAGGTCACATGTTGACCTTTTCTGGTGCCATCACCACACTTGTTGACCTTTTCGATTCACATTACACATATGCTTTCAAATATTATGACTGTAACTGTTCTTGTCTTTATTAGTGTTCCAGGAGTACCAGCAGATGTGTGGGAGAGACATTGAGAAGAGCATCTGCAGGGAAATGTCTGGCAATGTGGAGTCTGGCATGGTGGCTGTGGGTACGTTCTTTTACTAACTGAGGTGGCTTTCCTAAACACATTTTGAAGCTTTAAGTATATAATGAAGTCCCTCATCAAGATTTGTAAACACTTCCTCTGGAAGGACTGAAATATCTTGCTGATGCCAACAAGATGCTGTTTGACCTAAATACCCATTAAATGCTTGATGATTGATCAAAAGCAACCCTCTAAATGTGTGATTTTAAAAAGAGAAATGTTTACAGCTACAGTCAGCTGCTTCAGTCAAGTTAAAAATCACAGTTTCACTCATTTTATTCAAAGCAAAATGTGATTAACTCATTGAATGCCAGCCCTTTTTTAAAACAGAAAGTGCCTCGTGTCCGCTTTTTTGGCCATTTTGAGTCATCTTTCATGATGCACAGAATATTTTACTGTCTCTGAACACTGAATGAAAGACAAGACTCGCTATTTCATCAACAAAAAATAACTTTTTTTTTTTTTTTTTTACCTTGTTCTTGTTTTGTCTGGAGAAGAGTAGAGGCCAGTTTCACCAAAAGCACCACTTTTTGTCCAGATTCTGTTTGTTTTGCTCTTGAATTGCAATTGTCTCCACTTCCTACTTTGATCTCTATAGCGTATATTATCTATTTTAATCCTGACTTCAAATCCCAGAAGCCCCGCAGGCTGCGGGAGACCATGATCGGCCACCCACTGCCGAAAAAACGAAAAATGTATATATAGGTTTATGGCACTCAAGCGTTATATTTTAAAGAAAATAAATATACGTCCTTGGCACTCAAAGAGTTAAGAAGCTGGGGGCAGCAAAACAATTTTTTGTCACTTTAATAGAGAAGTTAGGCAGTAATTCATCATTCTGCAACAGCAAAAGTGAAAGTAGTGAGTTACCTTGAAGTTGGAGGTGTGCAGCCTGACAAACTGATCCACTGTCAAAAAATAAATACATTTTTAATACACATTTGTGATCGGTGTCAGGCTCACTGACAATCACATGGCATTTCCTTACTTCTTCATATAATAGAAGTCCACCAGTCAAATGTTTTGCTAATGTTTGTTTGGCTTTGGCAAATACAGCATTTCTGCAGGGACGTTGCCACAGATACCCAGTTCATAATACTGTAAATATATGCAGTACATATAGCAATACTTCCTTCCATCAGTGTGTCATAGGCTCAGTCACCATTGTGACATGGTTACTTCATTCAGCAATTTATTTAAATAAAATATTATCTGATAATCTTAAAAGTATATTATTTCAAATAAAGTGAAGTTTAAAGTGGCAGAAATTGTGGAAGAAGCTTTTGCGATCATGCTGCCAAATGAAAAAGAATAACAAACTAATAAGTTATGAGTTAGCGTAACCTGCATAATACATAATACAGCCACCGCTCTTTAATATAGTTTGGCTGCATTAAATGAAATAATGCTGTTAACCTCAAGCAATCAGTTTGTTGCTGTTGAATCAAAACCAAAGTGGAACATTTGTCTGGTTTTGCAGATTCACACAATAACCATACATACATACTTATATCTGCTCCTTTTTTCCCCAGTGAAATGCATCAAGAACACCCCTGTCTACTTTGCAGAAAGGCTCCACAATGCCATGAAGGTATGCCTGTCATTTGTCAGCACATTTGATTTCTAATGATCACAAAAAAGTGCTGCAGTCAATGAAAGTGTTGTGTTGTTGTTTTGTGTTGCCAGGGAGCAGGGACGAAGGACACAACCCTCATCCGCATCATGGTGTCCCGCTCTGAGATAGACATGCTGGACATCAGGCAGGCCTATCTGCAGGCTTACGGGAAATCACTGTACACTCACATCTCAGTAAGTCCCTCGAACAATGCTATTATGACAATCACAGTTTTCCCTTTCTATGTGAGACAAATTCATGTTGAGTTTGCTTTATTTCTCAGGGCGATACCTCCGGGGATTACAAGAAGCTTCTGCTGAAGCTGTGTGGAGGTAGCGACTAAAAGGAAAGGAAGGTCACCACTTCATTGGGACAAAATATACGTCCACACTGAAACAACATTATAGGTCCATATATCACCTCTGATGCATGCAGATAAAGTTAGTCATTGCTACCTTTGTATTATCTTCAGTGACATATTTTTTGCTACTGTATTGTGTTAGTTGAGAAGAAGATTTTATTGAAGACACAGTAGAGAGTCTTGTTATTATTGGGCAAAAGGTAGAGTCAAAGAGTGTGAAAATCTCATATTAAAAATTAACAGTTATATAAATATACTAATTATATTCTAGAATATTATTTAAAATGTCCAGCATTACAATTAAAGAAAACCTCATTTGGAAGAACCACGAAAAATGCAGAGCATCAAGGCAAGCATCTCATTTATCTAATACACAAAGTACACAAACATTACAAAAGAAATAATTAGTAAGTTATTTTATACTAGAGTTACTTCTGTGTTATGGAGTTTACCTTACCGCCAAGCATTTCAACTCTGTACAAGCGAATATATACAAAGTTATGAAACTGTTGTGTCACTGTTAACAAATAACTGTGATCATCTAGTGCTTGTTATCTGGCCACAATTATATTCCAACTCATTTCTGAATGTAAGAAATAACTGCAGAGAGAAAAAAAGCCTGTCTTAAAGAGTTTTTTACTGCCGCTTGCAAGTCTATGCAATTTAGTTTTTCACTTTATATCAGCTTTATGAAAAGCCAAAGCAATCATGTGCCTTCCCGTCAGGGCAATGTTCTACCGTTGTTTATCTCGCAAACAATATATCATCATTTATGTACGTAGCTGCAGAAATTCAACCTTTACATAGTTACTTGTTCTGTTTACTTTTGTTCTCAGTCTTTCGCTGGTTCGTATGTTTACTGCCAGTAGAGGGCCCTTGACTCACATGAATTGTATGAGAGTTTGATTTTGAGCTGATCTGTTGCACTACTAACTCTACTTTGCAGCCATCCCTGTAACTTGATAATATAGTTGAAATTCAATGGATGCCTTTTTAGTTTTCTAACATGTTGCCATATCATAGTCCAAGTTCCCTGAGACTTACAAACATCCACTTTTCATTTCAATAAAAAACACATTTTGGTGTATCTGGATTGTTTTTGTGCAATGGGATCATGTGTTTTGCATGAAAAATAGACTGTGGGTTTTCACCTCTGAGTCAGTGCACAATGAACAATTTGCATTTCAAAGCTGGGCTAATTTTCACCTCGGTCTGTGTTACAATGAGTGAGCCATCCACAGGGCATCATGAGCTGCACAATTTGCTTAAAGGTGCGAGTAATGTGGCTTACATAAGTGAAGTCTTTGTGCTTTATAATGTGAGAGGGGGAGACCATGTCCATGTTTGCTTTGCAGCCTGAGTGATATGGCACAGAGAGCTTTTCTCACAGCTATAAATAGTGTCCATATTGGGAGACACGGATGTCCTGAAGTCTTTTTGTCGTGGCCTCAAAGTGCAGCCTCACAGCAGCTGTGATGGGGAGACGAATGGCTTCACTTCTTCTACACCTTTTCTCACTTCACCGCTTCTCATACGCACTCAAAATGAAAAGCCTTCCCCCACCAGCCAGGGGGGACAAAGAGGGATGAATATTTGATGTTGGTATTTGTGTATTTGCTTTTGATTTGAGACTTTTTGCCGTGATACCTCCTGAAATATATAGGTCAAAAGGAAGTCAGTGGGGGCCTCCCATTTGGTTCGCTTTTACTTTTGGAGACAAAACAGAACACTTCCCTGATTTCTAGAAAAAAGTGCTTTAATTATTTACATGTGGACTCCCTGCACCCATTCTGGGCCTTGATGCACACATGCGAGGGATGTGCTGTCTTCATGGAGACGTCAAACACATGGGGGTGTGTATGGGAATCCATCTGTCATCAATATTACTGGTAGCAGTGAAGGTCAGCCTTTGAATTAGCCCTCACTCCTCATCACATTCATATAATGTCATAGCAACAACTTATATTACAAAGTAAAATGATTATAACAAATTTATATGTTTCACTTCAGTTGTTTGGATATAAAATGTTACACTTGCATGCTTTGAGTCAGTTTCTTGTTTTACATGGTACTGAAAAAATACTGAAATGAACATTTTGAAAATCTGACTTTGCAAAAACAGAGATTAATCCATGTTGTCCCTTAATTCACATCCCCATGACCTCATGTAATAATAATAATAATAGTTAATGCAATCTCTCAGACAATCAGTAAAAGTAAGCATTGACCAAAATGTTGATTTGCAGTGGATTTTCTCTAGCTGTCCAATGAGAAATGTGCTGGTTAGGAGACATTTGGTTGCCAGGGACATAATCCCGCTTTAAACTTCATGAGTGCATATAAGCAAATTACAAACCCGAGGATTAGATGAACATAATGAGATGTTGTAGCAGATATCACTGTCCTGCCTGCAGGGCTGCAGCTGACTCGGCTCAAGGCTCATCCTCTGATACTTGACAAAAAGGAAGAATAAAACCGGTCCGACCTGTTCCTTTTATTTGTGTGTAGTCTGCATGTGTCCAGCTGAATAAGAGTGTTGTCTGCAGAAGTAACATAGTGCTTCTTAGATAGCCTCCATTCTATCTATTTAGTGAATTACTTTGTGGTTTTAAGGGTGTCACTTTACATAATTCCCAAACATTCCAACTAGTTTTCTTAGTGAGCGCCAAATGGATTTCCCCTTGCAGGAAAAATAAATTAGTTGAGTTACATTGATAAAACTGTGCTAAAATTAAGTGGGGAAACGTATAGGCACACTGTGTACCATCTTAAGCTTTAAAGCCAGGCCCAGTGTGCCCCATAGCTCCAGATGAGCGTCACAATCCCAAAGGCAATACACGGAAGCTCCTTAATAATACAGAGCACTGTCTGCAATTATGGTAAATGAGCTCAAAGCAGATTTCCACATTCTGCATGTATGCAGCTCAGTTGTCTGCACTGAGGCTGTAGATAAGCACATGTAGATTATCTTATATATGATTCCACTGCCTGTCTGTAGATCATTTCTTTCTTCAGGATATCAGTCTTGTGTGACGTCAGCCTCCTCAGAGATCTGATAGATTATGTGGAGCAGAAGAAAGCTCACAGAGCGGGGCAGATGTGTCACGGGACAATCCAGATGAGCTAACTATGAGATCTGGAGGTATACGATCTGCTCTGAATAGAGATCAAATCATGAAATAAAAGCCACCAGAATAAGTGCTGTATCAATAACTGGATTCACTGAACAAATGAGACTTTGGGAAGAAAAGCCCAAAACAATGAATGTGTGATTTGTAATGCTGTAATATTTACACAACCGGTTAAATGTAAAACACATTTACCATCCATAGAAATAGCAGCTAAAAGAAAACTGTATTTTTGCTGTAGTGATTTGAGAGCAGGAGTCTTTACTTCTGACTTGAGTTAAGTATTGTGCCCTAAGTGAATATTTTGTGACCATTTACAATTTCTTATTTATTTATTTATTTATTCCGTTTGTTTTTTCCGTATAAATGCTATATAAGGGCATGGGAAAGGTAAAAGAAACAAAAAAAGACATAAATATAAATACTTTAAAAAAAGAAACTCTGTTTTGTGTAGAATAAATGTGTACACTGTCTGAACGTACACAGGCCTGCTGCTGGGTAGCTTAACCCAGCGGTTGCCAAATCTTTTCCAGAAAAGGACCCCATTTGATAAGCTTTTATCCCAGCATCCCCAATCTCATATAATTGTGCCTTTATATGTTTTATCACCTCAAATGAATGAAACTCAAAATAGTCCTACACTCTGTCATTGTGTTATTTACAGATGGAGTTGTAGTGAAATTAAATTAAAACCATTATCACCTTAACAATATCATAATATAGCTTATAAATGTAATATTTACAGTAAATTTCCCATGGAAGCTGAGGAATGTTGGACATATTATATATTATAATATGGGAATTCATGGGAATTTGTGAGAATTAACTGGAAATTTAATCAACAGTCATGTCTAAAGATAAATATCAAAATTTAGATTGCCTAAAGAGATCATCTATGTTGAATAAAATAAAACAAAAACAAATTTAATGTAGGGGTGTGGCAGCTATGTGCAATGACGCAAATGCTATGTGCATGTGATAAAGGAATAGTAGAAATATTCAACTGCATTTGCATTAAATCTTGTTGTTTTACCCATTTACAATATACTCCCCACAAATATATTTAAATCCTTGGTCCTTGGTTTAAAATTCCTGTTATTTCCCATGAATTCCGATTGAAAACTGAAGTTTTATTTGCAAACTAATTAGTAACTAAGCTATAGTTAATGTAAAGTCCCCCAAAAGCACCACCCACGGGGAATTTTGACCAATTAACAAAATAAAAGTCTGTGTTTCTAATTATTTGGATTTTCAATTTTCAGGCTTTGAATTATATTTAACATTTCTGTCGATATCAAAACAATGTAATGGAGTAAAAAGTACAGTAGTTCCTTCTGAATTAAAAGTGGAACAGAACATAAAGTAGCACAAAATGGGAATATTCAAGTAAAGTGCTAAAATTATGCTTAAATATGGTAGTTGAGTAAATGTACTTGGTTACATCCGGGTGACTTTTAGATCCAGTAATGTTTTTTTGTAAAGGTAATTAAAGCGGCGGGGAGCCAGGTGTGACTGAAAATAAAGCCCCGCCTTCGTTTACCTTAAAAGTCCATCGCACGGAAATATGACTGGCAGAGAGCTACAGCTGCTGGACGGTGAGACATGGCGGAGTTAGTAGGTTGACACACAGAGAGAGGGAGAAAGAGGAACAGGCAGGGGGCATTTGAAGAGTTTTAGCACTTTTCAAAATGTCGAAAGAAGTTCATTACAGGATGGCGTTGTGTTCTTAACGTGTGTGGAGCTTAAAGAGGCAGAGGAGGAAGGGAAGGACGGAGCGGCGGTTGGGAAAATGTGTTGTCATCTTCGTGCAGTCAACAGCCTTGGGCAACAAATATGGCTACTTCTTGTGTATCCTTCAATTCGGTTTGAAAACCGTCCCGAACGGGCCGAGCGGGATAGTTTCAGGGAGTTAGGACAGTAGCTCGGAGTGTAGTTGAGCCCACCAGACACGCGAAAGAAGCTTTGTCCCGAACCTAGCTGTGTTTTCTGGGGGTTCAAACCAGAAGCGGAGCGAAGCAAGAGATGGAGCCCAAGCATAAAGAGTTGCTGGAGAAATGTTACCAGAACTTGGTGGAGTCGGTAACAGATGCGGACCGAGTTGTGGATGTTTTGGCTCACTGCGGGACCCTCAGCCAGTCTGAACGCTACGAGCTGGGACACAACTGTTCCTCCAACTCAGAAAAAGTGGACCTGCTGCTGAAGATCCTGATCAGTAAGGACAGAGACCATTTCGCAGAGTTTTGCACGGCCATGGAGAAGACGCACCCTCACCTGCACTCTGTGCTGCTGAACGGTACTGGGCCAGTGGACCATACAACCGGTAAGAAGCTCGATAATTATCATTGTCCAGCTGGACAAAAACATGTATACAAGTGGATTAATATGGGAGTCTTATTATAGGGGTGTATGGTGTGTTTACATGACTCGTGTTCTTTTGTTTTGGTTATCCAACCTGGTTTGGATCCTGCTCTGGGCTTGATCTAACTAACATTAGGAGTATTGACCATCATGAAGGGCATGACTTTTCTTTAGAGAGAGAGAGAGAGAGAGAGAGAGAGAAAATATCATGTGACCTGATGCTTATTTACACTCACACTACTGTGCTTATTTCCTTTGCCATGTCACTAAAAGCACAGCCTGCCAGCCCTTTGTGAAAGTATTTAATGGACCTAAAAGACTCCAACAGTCAATGCAGTGACAGCAGAGCTAAAGTTGTGAATCAATGAATGAGTAAAGAACTAAATGTGTGTTAATGCACAGAGACTCACTGTAGAGAGAGAGTATATGGGCTGTAAGGGGGGTGAGTTCAATTATGAATCCAGCCCATCACAAATCCCGCAGTTCAAGTTGTCGTCTTCAAGTTGCTTGTCGGGCTGCCACTAACGATTATTTTCATGAAGCCTGCTCGGTATTTTCTCTTTTGAAATATCAGGAAATGGTGATCATGTCAAAAGTCCCACAGCCAGTCCATAACAAAGATATTCATGCAAGACAGAGAAAATGTGTACACTGTCCAAGCTGGATGAGTGAACATTTGATATATTTTTTTTCAGAAAAGTACTTGTTTATATTAACTTTATATTGATGGCTCAATTGATTAACTGTTGATTTCAACTCTTACATCTTGCTTTGTCCCAACAACAGTCCGAAATTCCCAAATGATAAAAACAGACGTAGATTAATTAATTTTCCATCTGTCTTTTGCAGCGTGACACAGTACATTTGTAAACCTTTTTACATACTCAAAACCATTTTAAGGGAATATCTGCAGAGGTCAACAAGTAATGAATTCATTGTCCTAATGTGACTTGAAATGGCCTGGTGAGTTATTGTGCCCCATCACTTATAGGAATATCTATGTTACATTATTATTATTATTGAAGTTAATGTTATAAAATACCACTTATTACACATGAATGCTTTTACATTTCACCGTCATCTAATCAACTGGATATTTTGTTTGTTAACATAAAAACAAATGTCATGTACATGATACATATCTCAGCCTCCTGTCTAATTCTTTTGGGATGCACTGTATGAACTCTGCAGTTAATTCTGAGCAGTGTCAGTGTCCTATTTGCTCAGTTATGTTATGTTTTTCTTATATCTTTAAGCTACAGAATTACTCTTGCTGTTATCATGATTTTCAAATTCAGCGTAAGCCAATCAGTCATGATTTATGCCCAAAAACTTAGACTTAACACTCAGCAGCAGCAACCCACACGTACATGGTCTGTGCTCAACACCTCTACCCCGACCTTTGCATTTCAAAGGCAATATTTGCATAGCTAGTTACTTTGTTCAGCTACCGACTGAATGGTGAGGTGTTAATTATGCATTTATTCTGCCCTCATTATTTATGAGAGAACTGAAGCTACGGAGTGAGTCTGTTTTTTCTCTCTTAAGCTTTTTTGTTTTTGCTCTGCATTTCACAATCCTGTGTCTAACATTTGAGTTCTGACAATCTTCCTGCTGCTGTGCAGGGTTGAATACGTGAACATGTTTTGGGCTGGTCTCTGTAGTCTGGTGTAGTCTGCAGCTCCCTGTTGGTAGTCACACAGGACACAAATGGGCTGAGCTGCTTTTTGCTACTGGGCAGACAGGTTCCTCCACTGCACAGGAAAACAGCAGCTCGTTACAGCTTGCATTTTTTTTTTTTTTTTTTTTTTGGAATAAATAATTAGCACCGTCATCAGGCTGATTTGACTGTCCCTAAGCCATCTGGAATTCCCAGAGGGCAAGACCATCTTTGACATGAAAGCACTGTTAATGAGGGAAACCTCATGAGGTACTCTATAATCAAAATGTCAACAGAGATGCTAAATGTAGCTTGTTGAATGATCACAAGCCAACATTTTCACTGTGATGTGAATGTAATACATGCCTATACAGTAATTAATAAAAATCTGTGTGCAGAAGGAAGGAGGCTTGTTTGTTTTGAGCAAACAACGATAATGTATTGTTTTATATAATCATAGCTCGAGGGCTGGGTGCTCTTTGTTTACAGGTTGTTCTAACCTTTTTTTAACAACAATAACATGACGGCAGCATATCATGGGTGTGTAACGTGGCTGACGTGTTCCCTTGGCTGCGTCGCTGAGAAGTTGGGCTGGATGTCAGGTAGCAGGAAGGTTTGGTTTCTTTATAGGATAAAGCAGTCTGCAGCCATGTCAGTGACTCTGAGGTTGCAAATGCTGAAGAAATCTTAAGTGTTAAACCAAAGTTTTGGGCAGAAGTGAAGAAGGGCACTAAAGTCCACAAAGACAACTTATGTCTGCACCAAATTACATGGCAATTGTTGAGATATTTCTCTCTGAGCCACAAGGATTCATTCTCCAAGCACCATGATTGTGCTAAATTTCATGGCCGTTCAGTAGTTGTAAAGTGGAAAGTCCGATTTTACCCACAAGTCTGTTTACAGGTCTTGTTGAGTTGCGGTACTGCACACATGAAATAATAAATATTTGCTGAGGAAAAAGGGTCAATTTACATTACTACAGTAAATAATTTACTTGGTCATATGTTCTCTGCATATGGACATCAACAAGTTGATAATCTTCAGAAATTTTGTACTAGTTGCTTATCTCTTCTTGAATGTGCAAAAACACATTTGGCTTAAGCTCAGCAACCCTCAGATGAATGCACAGATTTTAACTTCTTGAAACTAGATGTCAGTATCAACACTTCCTGTATCTGTTGGATAAATATGAGTGCCGTCCAAAGACGTTCTTAGTCGACAAATACTCAGGTGTTTTTGTCAACTAATATATCAGATTATTTAATGGACAGATCTGTGAAACTGAATTTCTCCATAAAGAATCACACTAAAGCACAACTTTGTTTACCAGAGATGTGCTCTTTGGTTCTCTAAGCAACTTAAGAAATCTTATTGGATGAAAACCAAAACGACCGATTAATGGACTGAAGGCTGGGAGCCACATGGACCTCAGGCACAGTTAAAAATGTTTACATTACATTTACAAGTTTACATTAAAAGTTACACTTAACTTTATTGTAAAGCTGTCAGATGTGAACACAAACCCGTTATCAAGAAAAAGGCACAATACTCTGAGTGCTGCTCATTCATTATCAGTGGAGACGAGTAGCATGTGATTTTTAAATATCAGCACTCCAGTGTTGGTGCTCCTGTTTTAATGTAGGTCAGAATATACGCACTATATGTAGGAGCTGTGACTTTTAGAAAAGACATCAGCTTAAATGAGATTCTGGGGCGACGAGCGTCCGACCACAGGGAGGTCCACGTCATATGACTTCCACACGGGCAGAAAAGTGAGTGTGCTATGACACAGTGAACCTTGCCCATTGAGACACTCTTTGCTCAAACAGAGTCATGGGAAACTTAAGCTAGAGTGAGAACAAAGAGAGCTTGATCCATGGGATGCCACGGTTCCTGAGGCACATCAGTCTTTTTTTTTTTCTTCTCTCTTTCAGTCCTTCGCTGGGAAAAGGGGTGAGCCATGTTAGCTGGGCTCCTTCCAGTCTTAATCAAACTCATAGTCTCCTTTAGCTAATGGGAACTCAGCCAGCCAGGGATTGATATAGAGCACTGAGACGTGGGTAAATAGAATCGTTTGTCATGCTCCCGTCTCTGAGTGGAGCGCTAGACTTTACATCAGGGCTGGAAGTTGCTGATTTAACTGAACTATAAGCTGCTCATCCCACGGCCCAGTTAGATCCCAGTAAGTAAGCACTGCTGCCTCTTTGATCAAACATCTCGAGCATCATTAAAATTCCCTTTTCTTCTGACACACTTAAAGTCGGAAATATGTAGAGGTGCATATTCAATTCACATTTGACGAGAGTTAACAGATGCGGGTTATGTTGATTCAATTTTTGATGTGTTCATTTACTGTCTGAAACAATCTGCTTTAGCGCCTGCCTCTTTAAGAACACCTCCTCAAAAAGCCCAGTCTGCTCCGATTGGCCTGTAAGGAAAAATATGATGCATCTTTGCAAAGGTAGTTCTCAGGCTGAGGGCAATATACTATATTCTACTGAGGCTGGAAGTCTGTTTTTCACGATATGTCCTCTTAAAGTCAATCAAATGTGTCAAACATTCTGAATTTGATTGCTAAAATCTATTTTTGCTGTTCTTTTTACATAAGTGCACAAATTGAAGACTTCTTCTGGAGCTCTGGTAATTTGTGAAGGACAATTATTTTATTATCATTATTATTATTCATTTTTTTTCTTTTTCTTTTTACTGTTTTCTGACTTTTTACAGCCCAGTCTGCTATGAAATATCTCAGGCTTTAATGCTTATTTTTTTGCAAATGAGAAATTTTCATCAGTGTTTTGATAGGATTTCTTTTAAAAAGAATCTTGATCATGATATGTCAGTTAGGCTGTCCTCGCCCAGATGAATTTTTATAACTTCCTGAAACTTGATGCCAAATGAACAAGTCTTTGATTTGCATTTATCAAGAGACACTTCCTGGAGCTGTTGGATCAATACAAGACATTCTTAGTCAGCGAACACTGAGTTTATCAAAAGAAAGACACTAAAGCTCCACAATCAGCAATCTTGTGTTGACAAAAGATTGTATGTTTCTAAGAAATAAGTCATTGAGCTTAACAAAAAAAAAAAACAAAAAAAACATAAAATTGACTAAGAGGGGGCTGCCCCGATGAACTCATAGCAATTCCATATAATAGTGGCTTTAATTGATTCATAGTTTTATCAGCAATGAAAACAACTGTTGCTTTTTCAGAATAATTTTTTACTTTTTTCTATTTTTTTTTGTTTTTTAAATAACCCCGATCTTCTCGATAATACTCGGTGTCGTACTGAGGCTTCCTTTCTGTACAGTTAATTATGAATCACTGTAGGCTATAAAAGAAGGGGCTTTCACAGGGGGGCAGTGTGATGTTGTCAGAGCAGATAAAAGGAGAAGCTCTGAGACCCTTTGGGGCCCTGGCTAGTCAGTATTCAAGCTCCCTGCCCAACTGATAATTAGCCACACTCTGCTGTCAGCCCACAGCCCCGTCATCCCAAGTTGGGGAAAGTCCCATTTTATTATGCCTCCAGCTGGCCTTTCTTTCTCAGTGAAGCCCCCCCCCAGATGTAACCCAAACTCCACAACCTTGATGTAGCGTACAATGCTGGAGATTATCATCTGGCTATAATGCAGACATGGTCGAGTACACTCTACAACTGACTTTAATGTTTTTGTTTGCCTCACAGGTTCCACTTACAGCATCTTGTCTACCATGCCGTCGGACTCGGAAAGCAGCAGCTCTCTCAGCAGCTTAGGTGAGTGTGGCGCTCGCGGCGGCGTTTAGGGGTGGAACTGTAGACATTTTGAAAATTATTTATTATTTTCAAGGAGGAAAAAAAATTATAATATTTAAGTGAGTCAGTCATTGGTTGTTGCCTGTTTAGACTCTGAGCACATGCACACGATTACACAGATGTGAAAAGGATTTAGAAAACACACACACACACACTCTCACACTCTCAGAGAGGTCTTGACTGGTTAATGCCACCAAAAGGAAACAGAGCTTTGATTTGTGTCAGTGATGGGGAATTCTGTTATATTCACACGTACTGAAGTTAAAGTGTACAACATACAACAGTGACTTGGATTAAAAAAAGTTGAATATTAAACTGATTTTGGCTGCAAAAAAAAAATTATGCGAGCAATGTTTAAAAAATGATCCAGAGAGATAACATTTCTAAGCGTTTGCTCTAGTAGTTGCGACGAAAGAAGTGTGGCTTATTATTGGTTAATGTTTAGACTCTTACCAGTCAACTACTGGACTGGACTGTTGTCCTTGTTTTCGTTTGGTCTTTCTAGTCTTCACAGTAAAAATTAAAAAAAAAAAAAAAAAAAGTTTTGTGAAAGCATTTATTAGCTCGAGCTTGAGCATTGAAGCCCGCCTCCTCTGAACTCTGTGAATTGGCACATGCAACCAGTGACATGCTGACTCCCGCAGGTACGCCCGGTCAAGCCTCCTCCCCCCCACCCGCTCACATGGATGGCCACCAGGTGAACGAGAAGATGGAGACGGTTCTGTTCCAGCTAAGACATGTGACCCGAGAAAGGGACGAACTACGCAAACGTCTGGCTCTCTCGTCACCTGGAACCACCTTCGATGACTGCAGGTACTGTTCTGGTCTCATGCACCCCAACTGCCTGTTCTCCCAAAACAAACATTGACAGAAAAGCACAGTGCTCGTGTTTGTGTACTTGCGCTCCGTAAAAGAGGCATTTTGCCTTGTTCGTCTACAAAAAATCAAGTGAAGTAGGGTCTTTATGTGACATGGAATTGCTTTAAATCTGCTCAGTTCTGTAAAACAAGAGGTTAGCATACAATTTTGATGATGCCTCTCCTCCCTTGTGGCTCCCATGAGCACAAAGTTTGTGTGATGTTTATCTCACTCTTGCATTTCTCTCGCCCTCCCATGTGGCGTCTTAAAAACTTGATTTGAATGCATCGCAATTTGACTCCCTTCTTCCCTCTCTGCGAAACAGACCAAACTCAAAAGCAGGTCATGACTACGAGCGTCTGAAGCTGCAGTGCATGAAAGCGATGGCAGACCTGCAATCCCTGCAGAACCAGCACAGCACCACCCTGAAGAGGTGCGAGGAGGCTGTGAAGAAAGCAGACTTCTACCAGTGAGTTGGAAAGCCCAACTACGGGGCCCTTTTTAAATTTTCCAACAGCGGGAGCACTTGTGCCGTATGCATTCACGCTCAGCCTGCAGGGTTTTAGCTGGTATTCAGTTCTTCCTCTGACACATTCATAGCAGATTGCATTGAACAGATTTTACTTTTGCAACAGAAATAGGGGATGAAGCCTTTTATGAGTTAAGCCTTAAAAAAATCCTCGTGGTTCTTCATCAATTTAATTTCATCTCTGTGATTTGTTTTAGAAAAAGACAGATTTTATTTTTCTTCTCAGCAGCATAAATCCAGGGTTTTTCTCTTTTCTGACCAAGGGTTGAGAGCAGAGACCGAATTGCTTCTCTACAAGTAATGCCCTTCTTGAAGAGTTCATGCCAAAGTACGCTCTGTAATCATCATCTGAACCCTGTGTGCATGGCACGGCATCTGTGCCATGAGGATAATGCTGCGAACACAACATTTGTCGTTCAGTAAAATAAGCTGCGGCGAGTCGATGTGAAAGGAGCGGCTGGTCCATTTGTGTGATTTAGTGTTGCCATACTGTCCCCAAAGTGTAGGGAGCCGACATCTGGCCCCAAATGCAAACAGACAGATGACGGATTATTGCCACTTTTAAGCCTCTCCTTCTGGGCCCTGTTTGCACATTAGAGAAAGTCTGTTTTTTATCACTGTCCTCTCTGTCTCTGCTCTTATCCATTCACACTAGACACAATCCACTGTGAATGGGAAATCATATTTTTGCCTGACCAGTGAATTGTAGTAAGATCAATAAATCGCTTAACATGTAGGCTAGGCATTAGCACCCAGTAATCATGGAGGATATAATGTCTGTGCTGTTAGCCGTTAGACAGTATTATATAGGATGCTGTTTTTACTGTTAATAGCTACATTAAAACTAACTCTGGAGTTACATCCAGAAAAAAGAGCCTTAAGTGTGACATCATGATAACATTTCCCATGGACTTATTTTGTTCCTCAATACCTAAATTTCTCATTTCAGGTGGAGCACCTTTAGAATGAAAGGTGGGAAATAAAGCAGTAAATGAGCACATTGGTCTTTAAGAAGGACACAAGTCAATATCTAAAAAAAACTGTTGGCATCCTCTGAAAATAAGCAATATGCTCTGACCATTTTCCATCAGTTTGTAGAAACTATGGTGTTTGTCTTGTATGCTTATTTCCATTGTTGTTTTACATTAATATAAATCTATATATAATTGTACATCAGCTGTCTGTACATACATGCACTCATACATTTATTCTCATGCATACACCTTTACAATTACAACCATGCATAACATTTTTAAAATAGCACTAACACACTAAAAAGCAAACAGATAAATAAACAAAGAACTATCTACATAGTGGCGATATAATGAGTTGATTCAAAGGAAATTGATTGACTTTGGTTTTAGTCATAAAAAAACAAGTAAGTTGAAGAGGTCCCACTGGCCCCGAGAACTTGTTTGACCTTCTGTAGTGTAAACAAGTACATCTTAATAGTATAGTGTTTGTTGGTCATAAGGAATACTGGTGTTTTTTTCCCCATTGGCTAGTAGTGCTGTGATGCTGATTTTAAACTTGGCTGTCAGTGCCAGCGGTCTGATGCTACTGCTGTACCTTCTCAGTACGCTGCACAGCCGACTGGCGAGTGAGCAGGCCCAGCTGAAAGATGAGCTGGAGGCACTGAGACAGGACAACATCCAGCTGGTCAGGGAGCACAACCACGTGAAGCAAGCCTGCGAAGAGCTGAGGAGGCTGCATGACGATGACCAGAGAGAGGTGGCTGAAATGAGGATGCTGCACCAGCAGGTACCCATCTTGCTGCAGATGAGAATACATAACCACAGTACGAGTCACACACTCTTTTCCATCTCCCCCTCATCTCCCTCAGTCATCTGGATCTTGACATGAGACGGCAATCAATGCATTTTTCTCTCAGTGTCCATTACTTCCAAGACGACAACGTCGTTCAGAGAAATAGGATCAGACAAGCTTGTCTCTGTCGATCAAAACTTTCCTTGAAATTAGACAAATGACTTCACATGCATCTTTTACTGTTTCTCCGTCAGACATATTGTCTGACCGAAGTCGGGTCAGATCATTACATATGGCTCTGTAAGGTACCGCAAACATTGGGGGGGGTCGTCTGAGCTCATGTCATCGTCTGAGCTCATGTCATCATGTGTAAACTAAAGCTCAGCCTCAGAAACATGTCATTTGTGTTATATGCTGTAGTAATTTACCAGAAAAAGACATACTGTATCTGGAAGGATATGGATATGTGTAGAGTTTAGGTTTGTAGCAGGCCTGTTTAGCTAGTCTTATCTGACCAAATTATTGTACATGATTTAAGACATGAATAAGTGTAAACATGATGTCAGTTTTTGTTAATAGTGTAGATACATGTTATTGTGAGCAGTATTGGTTATAACTTCAGTTTGATTGCCTGTCATAGATTATATCATAGATAATGACAGACTGATGGAGACAAGTCAAAGACAAGGTGTCTTGTCATGTTTAGAGCTGCTACAGTTCATTGGTTACTGTGGGAAGGTTAGACTTTGGGAAACAGTGACCATTTTCTGACATTTTGTAGCCCAAAAATGTAATGTAATCACGAGTAATGTGTCAGACAGAGTCCTGCACTCTTGTGCTGATATTCTTGTGAACACATGGTTACTAAATTGTCTCCCATTATGTTACAGATTGCTTCCTGTTTCTTGACTGTAAAGACAGGCAAGGCACATTGGTGGAGTGAAGAGAGATATATATGACAGGCAATAAAGGTCCCCAACAGAGTATAATGTTTATATTAACCACTATATCCACAGAATGTTCCAGAATGGCTTCCTTGACCGTTCCTATGAGCAGCACATGGACTGTGTAAATGTACACATAATAATAGTTTATGATTTTACAGTAACATCACACTGTCTACTTCTGTCATATAATCTCATGGTTAATCCAGTTTACCGTCAAACCACAAATTAACTGCAGTCTCTTCCTATGCAGATCAAAATCCACCTTTGCAACTGGTCTCAGTGCAGCTTTTTGATCCATATCAGAGCAGACTAAAGAACCAAATCAAAAATTGTTTGGGCACCAAAAAAAACAGTTACATGCAATCTAAGTTGGTGTTCGTTTTGCCAACTAAAAGTTTGACTCAGTACTTCATTTACATCCTTTTATTTCATAACTATGCTTTACAAACAAAATGTTATAGCAAGTAAATAGGAGATATTTGAAGATAAAAGATAGTTGGCTCTGTTCGAACAGAGAAGAAATGCTACTTTACATCATTAACTGTTAGCAGACAATTAAAATATGCCACTGTTTGGAATGGACTTATGTCTGTAACGTAAAATAACCAATCCAACTTCTGTTTGTGTTTGTCCATAATATTAAATCTGAGCTACACAGTGTGGTTTTAAGTCTTGCTCTGACCTGCTATATCAACACTTATGCCAAGACACTATTAACTTACATTTGTTATTTCATTATTATACTAATCCTGAACTGAATAGGAAATGGAGTTGAATAAGGCAAGCGTGAAACGGTGTCTAAAGTTCACCGTTTAATTGTTGTACTGAAAGACATTCTTATTGTCTTTATCGAAACACACCACAAGTGGGTGAAACAAGCTACCTTCTGCTCCTCCAATTCAGTAAAGAACCTGTCATTCCCAGGTGATGAGAGAGGGGTCATCTGATGTCCTCAACAAGCTTTATGACACGGCTGTGGACAAGTTGGAGGCCATGAAGAGTGACTACGAGGCTCTGAGGAAGAGATACAACGAGAAGACGGCCAGTCACAATGCAGACCTCAGTCGTCTGGAGCAGACTGAGGAGGAGAACCACCGTCTGCAGAAACAGCTGGACATGCTGCTGAAACAGAGAGATGCTGCTATCCACTATCAGCAGCAGTACTCGTCATCCATAAGAAGGTAAACCTGGAAATATCACTGAATGACACAGGGCCACCAGCACTAGAAGCTACACACGCGCGCACACACACATATATACTCAGCAGCTGTAAAAAGACTAATGATTAACAGCAGTGCGGCAAACTTTGCTTCAAACTCAGTACTTGAGCCAAGGTCAAATCTGCTCAGTGTGTAAAAGATTCTTAATCCACGGCAGATGAAGATTTCAGGAAGGCTTGATGTGTTCTAGTTTTAACTCTTCTTCATGATGCTGACTATTTGTTAGCACAAACTCAGGAAATGTTCCTCTGAAAAGGGTGAAAGAAAGAGCCGTAAATCCTAATACATTCCCTGTGTGGTGCAGGTTTGACAACACGCAGCAGGAACTGTCCAAGGCCGCTGCCCAGAATAAGGAGCTGCATCGAGAGATGGAACGACTGCAGTCGGAGGCAACGCGGCAAAAGACCCAGCAACTCAAGGCAGTGAAGGACAGCGAGAAATACAGAGAGGAGCGAGACTCTGTGATCAATGAGTACCGCCTGATCATGAGTGAGCGGGACCAGGTGATCAAAGAGGTGGACAGGCTTCAGGTTGGGCTGGAGATTGCAGAGGCGAAGCTGAAAAACACTTCCTCAGAGAGACGGGTGGCCAGTGAGGAGCTGGAGGCTCTGCGACAGGTAAAAGCAGAATGATATGAGAAATTAAATTAGGTTACGCTTTTCTTATTAAGGACTGAGAGAATGGTATAGTCCGGTTTGGATCATGGACTTGTGTGGAACATGAAGAATAAGTTATTGTGTAATATTGGTTTCAAAATTGATTGTTGTTAAGCAGGTTATAGCTGCCGTCATTATTCATTTTAGCAACACCCAGAGCTTATTTAGGCTGGCCAAAAGGTAATTAAATGTCACTGTTGGTACTGAAAGGCACAGCATGAGTCATCCAGCCAGTTATGAAAGCAAACTGACGTTGATGAGGAGGTGCTTTAAGATGAGAAACGTCTTTGCTAGTTTTTCATCTAATGGGAAGCTTGTTAGTAGCTCAGTGAGATGAGCTTTTACTGATCACCTTGGGGGGAAATTCAAGCACCACATACAGTAAGTAGGAAAAATAACACAAAATAAAACCATAATTAAAAAAATGCTTCAGATGTAAACACTATGTTTTGGTTTGTCATTGAGAGTTCAGAAAGTTTTGACAAGTTCCTCACTCTTTGACCTTGATGTTTTTGTGCCATATGAAGGAGGTGGCCTCAGCATTGGTGGACAGGGACCGGGCCATCTGCGAAAAAAACGAGCTGCTGGAGAAATACTGCCACGAGGTGAAGGACAAGGCCGAAGCCCAGAAGGAGCTGAGCCAGGCCTGCAAGGACATTGAGACAGTGCGCGAGGAGAGGGACGTGGCCCGCAAGGAGAGGACCGAAGCCATCATCCAGAGGGACCAGCTGCTGCGGGAGTATTACCAGGCCAGACAGGTAACCAGACAGACGGCAGCTTTACCATTACAAATGGAGGGATAGATTTATCCCCCAACAATAATAATCTCTTCATCCCATCTCTTCTAGTCGTAGTAAATGTTTTTTTTTTTTGTTCAGCAGCTGGCTGGTTTCCAACTATTGATTTCATTGAGAAAGTCTGCAACATGCATCACACTTAGTTGCAGTGTGACTGTCAGATTAATTGCCATGCAAGTCCTGAGAATCCTGCATTAGTAAATTACCAGCAATTACAATGAAAAGGCTCTTTGACTGTGCGCTGCCTTTATACATTAATAATTAAGCCTAACAACAGTACAGTAAAGTCTAATTTGGCTATGGACTTAATTAATGTTCTCACTACACTTGACAGCCTCCGTGCTCTGCATTTATTTAGCGTGGGCGAGCATTTACTACAGATATACCAGCAGACTCCCTGTGAAACACATAGTTATGATACCATATCTGACCCACTTTAAACCACATTACCCTTTCAGTCTGTGTCTGTGTCAAACTACAATTATTACTACATCTGTGGGTTTGAGATTTTGGATATCCTGTGTCAGAGTCAGAGTGAGCTCAATCATCACTTTCTGTTTCTTCCACCTCCTTCAGAAACAAGACTCTGCCACTCTGGACATGGAACGAGCCAACAAGGAGATCGATATCCTGAGGAAGCAGTACGAGGCCATCTCTCAGGAGCTAAAGGAGGCCGTGCAAGAGGCCGAGGTGGCCAAGTGCCGACGAGACTGGGCCTTTCAGGAGCGGGACAAGATAGTGGCAGAAAGGGAGAGTATACGGTGAGGAGATGTCTTGTTTGTTAATGCAGAAGTTGTGAAGAAAGACTTGGACAGAAATAGATTTGTTTACATTTTGTTTGATGCTTAGTTTGTTTGCATCTGTCTGTCAGCACGCTATGCGACAACCTGAGGCGAGAGAGGGACCGAGCTGTGAGCGATCTGGCAGATGCTCTGAGGAATCTGGATGACACGAGGAAGCAGAAGAACGACGCTGTGCGGGAACTCAAAGAACTAAAGTGAGTTATTCCTCCACACTGTAATAAAAGGCTTCTGTCATTTCTGCACTATTTTTTTTTTTAAGTTTGGGCTTTGAATGTTCTTCGCCAACTCTCTACTACTCTCAGTTTTTGTCCTTCTTGTTTAAGGGGATGATTTCATATCAGATCTTTTGTGCCCCCCAGTGGAGGAATTATGTGATTGACTGAGCAACCATTTTACATCTTTTTATTATATTAAATATTTTTTGTCCTACAGAGAAAAGGTGGAAGACCAGTTAGAAAAGGAAGCAAGGTTTCGTCATCTGATGGCTCACAGTTCACATGATTCAGCCATCGACACAGACTCGATGGAATGGGAGACGGAAGTTGTAGAATTTGAGAAGCACAGAGTAAGAACCGCTGTGAAACTTGTCATTTTCTATGATTTTAAAAATACTATCAAACTCTAAATTAATGTTTTATGTTATTCAGGACATGGATTTGAAGGCGCTTGGGTTTGATATTGCTGAAGGGGTAAATGATCCTTATTTACCAGGAGATTGTGGCATATTTGTCAGTAAGGTGGATAAAGGAAGTATTGCTGAAGGAAGATTAAGGTAAATTTCTCACTGCTTTCTCTGTAATTAGATATTGTTTGAAAGTTTTCTGTTTCATTTACCGCAATAAAGTACTGTCTAAAGTAAGGAAACTTTCTCGATTTAGATCAAATGGATAAAAAACAACAAAACAAACCACAAAACTTGGGTTGGAACTAAAGAATCATCTATTGAGATTCACTACTGTCCTTATTTTCTTTTGGATAATTTCACACTCACAGTTCTCTTTTTGCAGGGTGAATGATTGGTTGTTGAAGATCAATGACATGGACCTGACTAATAAAGATAGGAAGCAGGTGATCAAAGCAGTGCTGAGCGGTGAGGGGGTGATCAATATGGTGGTTCGCAGAAGGAAGTCACTAGGAGGACGGATCATCACTCCGGTCCAGATAAACCTGGCTGGACACAAAGGTAACAGGCAGCTGACGGTACTTTATTCAGTACTGCAAATGTAATGGGAAGGTTTTAATAATTTTATCATGATTTCAACGTATTCTCATTTTTCTATATTGCCTCTCAGACAGTGGTATAGGTCTGGAAAGTGGAGTGTTTGTTGCCACTTTGGCTCCAGGAAGTCCAGCTGCCAGAGACTGCTCTCTTACTGTTGGAGATAGACTGTTAGCCGTGAGTATGCTTTCCAAAAACTCCCAAACAAGTTACATGACAAGTGATAATGCCCATTTGATGCCATGTGGACAGAGATGCTGGCTTCTGATGCCCTTAAATGGACCCTTTTTAAAAGATTTTTTTTTTTTTTTTTCATGAGAAGAGTGAATTTTTACTGTCATTTCCACGTCACCTTATATCATGGCTAATAGATACACCAAACATTTAGAAGAAATATGTCTGGGGTGGCATGGTGGTGCTGTGATCAGCACTGATACTTCATAGCAAGTTGGCTGCTCTTCGGCCCACGATAGTGTGGGTTTTCTCCAGGTTCTCCAGCTTCCTCACAGTGTGAAGACTTTAAATTGACTCTCCTGTGATCCCGAGTAGGATAAACAGTTAGATAATGGATGGATGAATATGTTTGGTACATCATATCTTTGTTTTGTTTGTGTTGTATACATGTTGAAAACGTCAAATACTTTATGAACAATAAATATACATATGTGGATAAACATCCTTTTAGCTCTAAGAAAATTTGGTGAAAGAGAAACACAGAACTTTGTAACTCATGGTAACATTTTTTTTTATGTTGTCTTTGAAAGCATGTTTTGAATGCTGGAAGTTTTTTTTTGACCCTGTGTTTTTGTGCACAATAGATCAATGGCATTGCACTTGATAACAAGTCACTGTCTGAATGTGAGTCTTTGCTGAGAAACTGCCACGATTCTCTCAGCATCTCCCTCATGAAGGTGATGTTTTACACACACCCACACCTATGTACTTCAATTTCTTGTTAATTTAAAAACAAGTATTATGAGTCAAACATTTATTTAACTCTCTTCCTCCACAGTTCCTCCCACAGAGCTGCTCGGGCCAAAGTTCATTTGAAGGTTTGAGAGACTCTGAAAAGATTTCTCGTCTCCAGTCCTGTGAGATCCATGCCAGGAACTGCAGGCGGCACAACTGCTCCAAGCACAACTGCTCCACACAAACAGAGGTTTGTAACTGTGACTTAGGAGGCAGAGGGGACGAAGCATGTAAAGATACTGGCGACTCTCTGGACAGCAGCAGCAGCAGCAGTTCTCACTGCCACCACAAGCCTTTTCCCAACAGCTCCCTGCACCCTCGTTCCCGATCCACCTCCCACAGTCCCTTAGACCACCTCCCGGACTTCTGCTACAGGAGGCAGGAGCTCCACCATCGACCATACACCTTCACCCCCGTGCTCTCCGACTGCAGCTCTCCTCAGACGGCTGTGGATCGACTGCAGAGCTCATCAGCGAAGCCCGCTGGAGGCACATGGCCCAAAGTCATAGCGGAAGCTTCTGTTCCTGAGTCCCCCCAGCTTTCCATCTACAAAAGAGTCAAACAGCGGAAGTCCATCTTTGATGTGAATGCTTTCAGGAGACCCGAGGCATCCCCAAAACTGGACTACATGTCTCTTTCTCAGTTGCCCAAACACTCGCCGCAGAGCTCGATATCTGAATCTGCTCAGACGCCTCCCACCCCGCCAGCCAGGAGGGACTCGTTCAGGTTCAAACATCGTCAGCAGAACAGCTCGGCGTCGGACTCTACCATCACCACCGGCACTCCCCCAGCCTCCCCTGCCCAAGCTACATGCCCACAGGACCAGGGAGAGGCAGGGAATCAGCTCTATTACAGCGACGCAGTAGAGGCCAAGAAACGGGCTGAAGATGAGGGGAGTCGACGCAGAGCAGAGGAGCGGCAGAAGAGGAGGTACCGGCCGAAATCAGCACCTGCACTGCGCCGAAATGTTACTCCAATACACATCCCCGTTCCCATGCAGGTAGCTGAGATATTGCCCTCATCTGATCTGGCTTTCTTGTTAATGTGTGTGTGTTTCTAACTTTTATAGATCAATTAAGAAAATAAATTAAAAAAAAAAATCTCTGCTTGATTCCAGGTACAGAGTTTCTCTAATGACGAGCACTCTCCAGAGCCGATGGACTTGTTACGCTTCTCTCCCATGCGATCCAATCGGTACAGCATGTCCTTTGCACCCCCCAGCTACAGCAGCATCACATCACGTAAGTCACCCGAACAGCTCAGCCTGAGCGTACCTTTGACTTCTCATCACCGTGTCTGTTGTTCTGATCTCGTTCTGCATGTTCCCTCCAGATCCTGGACAGCGAGGTTTAGCCCCGTGTCCTGCTGTGACAGCTGTGATGAGGAACCCAGTTTACACCGCCTGGAGCCATGAGATCCAGACCAACAACTGTCCTCCAACACCCAGCTCTGGCGTCCACCAGCATTCACACACAAGGTGTAAACATCTGCCAGTGTTCCCCACTTTGCACATTCTTTCTTTTTTTCTTTGTTCATACTAATACGCCTTTTTTCACAGCAGACATTTTGACTTGTCATAGTAGGAACAGCACAGGTATTACTAATAACATTGTGACATGTCACAGTATCTTCTGTGGTCTGGGCTCTGGCCACTATCTTTCTGACATTTTATAGCGTTAACTATCATTTATTCTTACTGTTTGATATTAAACATACTCATTAGTTGCATACCTAGTAATTTTCTCATTCATCTGTGATAAATAAATCATGTGATGGTGCATTTTACTGTACAAAAAGTTGTTTACTGCCTCAGATTTCATGAACAGATGGCACATAGCAAATTTTATCTTGCTCTGGGTTGAATAATTGACCGTGGGGAGGTACTCACTGAGGCCTTTTTCTCCACATTTAGCCCCCAGCATCAAGGTCGCCTGAGTTTGGACCTCAGCCACAAACACACTGGGGATCTGACGGAGACGAGCTGCAGCCAACCACCTCACAGCACCAACTCCCTGCCCTCCAGCGCCAGACTGGGTACATATGGAGTCCTAGTTTTAGGCAAATCACAACTTTTATAATATATCCTGTAAAGGAGCAAGTTCAGCTAAAGTACACATGCTCTTACTTTTAATGGTATCTAGGGAGGCAGACAGTTTTGTAATATCACAAACAATGTCCTGGTTATTCTGAGCTGTTTTATCAGGGATTTCTTTTTTACAAAGTAAGTAAACATTGTTTCCAGCACACACCACATACTGCAGCTCTGTTGGAGAATGATGACAGTAGAAATTTCAGAGATTCCCACAGTATCTTAGTAGAGACAAGCTGACTTGGACCTGTACAGATTTTACACATCAAAGTCTGTTTACAGGTCTTGTGGAGTCCAACTGCAGATATGAATGCTCCACAGGGGGCTGCATGATATCTGATAAGTGACTTAAAGTTATGTTAAAGAAACAGTGTGCAGGATTTGGGGGGAACTTGAATCTAATTGAAAAGGGAAATTGAATATAATTTTAATAACTATGTTTTAATTTGTGTATAAATCACCTGAAACTACTAGTGCAGTACTAGTTGTGTTTTTGTTACCTTAGAATGAGCCCTGCATAACTACATACCTGTCATGTTACATTTCCATGTTTGTAGAGGCTTTAGAGAGGCCGTTTGCATTTTTGTGTTAAGAAGTGACTTGACCCTCATCTCTAGATGCCACTAGATCCTTACTGCACATCACACAGGAAATGCCCCATAAATTATTGTGTGTTTAGAAATCACCTGGTAACTAAATTGACAATGAGATGTACAAACACACTCTGTCTAACTCAGCTCAGGAGGTGACACATGGCACACAGTAATTCATCAGTGTGGGAGAAAAACAATATCCTGAGGGAAACCTTGTATCTGCATGGCATGGTAGCTACATAGGCAATGACATTTTTTTTTTTTTTTTGTTGAATGAATGACTGTTCTCTCTCTTTGTGGTCTTTAGGCTCCTCCTCCACTTTACAGTTTAGAGCAGAACGCATTAAGATCCCTCCAACTCGTTATCCACGCTCCACTGGTTCTGACAGAGGTACAGTTTGAGTCTGATAACAAGCATCAGAGCTGCAAACTGCATGTCTGACTTCATACCTTTCTCCTCTGCCACCCGAGGCTCCCTCTCACATTCGGAGTGTAGCAGCCCGACACCTCCGATGTCCCCTGTCAACCTGGAGACGTCGTCTTTCAGCAGCAGCCAATCACAGAGCTCCATTTCCACCCAGCCCAGGATATCAGTCAGCCCTGCTCCAGTTGGTGACAGGAAGAAGGATGGGTAGGCCACCTCCTCATCCCTGTCATTATACTGCCATTATTCAGCAGAACACAGTGGGTTTTCCACCATTTGTCTGTACTTCTGTCTGCGCCACTGTGATTAAGCTCTTGTAAAGCAGTAAACACAGTTGTGCGCCTCCATCCTCATATCATTAGAACATAGACTCCCCATCTATCATTTTTTTTCTCATCTTTCCTCTCTGCTGCTGATCATTATAACCTGAAATCTTTCCCTCCTGCTTCCTATGATTACTCTCTTTCCGTTCTCCATCTATTTCTCAGATATGTCTCTTATAACACTTCGTTTGTCAGACTTCCACTGGCAGTTAAGCCCAGGTTCCCCTCTTTAAGAAGCTTGAGGTTTGTTCTGTGCTGCATACAATATATGCCTTTACCTGAAAGTCTGCTAGAGCATGGGTATCAAGACCTTCTGTATCCATTCTGCAGATATATAATGCAGCAGCTGATGGATGAAGTCACCACCTTTTCTTTTCTTGTTATTTATTCAGAATGCCGTTGCATTTTGTATGATTGCATGACTTTGAGTTGGTGTCTGAAATGCACTCTGCACATCATCTTTGCTTTAAAGAAGTCATCAGAAGCAGATCAAAATAGAGGAAGCTATGCTGCTGTGCAGCTATATTGCACTAGCTTCTCCATGGAACTTAATTACAACTAAAATCAAGAGTTGCATGCTGCATCCTGTCAGCAGTCGCCATGGGTTCCCACAGCATTACAGTCAAGCAACATGCTCTTCTTTTTTTTTTTTAACCCCCTGAAGGCCATACTTGGAGGAGCCACGCAATGTGACAGTACAGAAAGGAGCAGAACCACTGGGGATCTCCATTGTGAGTGGAGAGAATGGGGGAGTGTTTGTGTCCAAAGTGACGGCAGGAAGCATCGCACACCAAGCTCATTTAGAGTACGGTGACCAGCTCCTCGAGGTACAGCTGCCACCACAGTCTGCCTAGATATGCAGCTACTGCTTTTATTCCTATGTCTAATGAATAATTGTTTCTTCCAGTTTAATGGAATCAACCTTCGCAATGCCAACGAGCAGCAGGCACGGCTGGTGATCGGGCAGCAATGTGACACAGTCACCATTTTGGCTCAGTACAATCCTCATATGGTTCAGCTGGGCAACCACTCTCGTTCAGGGTAAGGAGTCGAGGAGGAGAGAACACCACAGCAATGACTGACACAGACTGGTTTCATGTATTTTGTAGGTCATCAAATGAGCCAGTCTGTTGGCACAGTGCCAGTGAATTTTATTTCAGTATAATGCAAATATGGATGGAATGTGCAAACAGCACATTATTAATAGGAAACATACAACATACTACAGTGCCAAATGAACAAATCAAATGCAAACACTAAGTGTAAAATTTCAAGACACAATTGTGTCCTCATGAAAACTACTGTCTTTTTTTATATTGACTTTATTTGTGAAACAATGACAAGCTTTTATTTTGAGTAATTCAGAAGAAGATTTTCTGTCGTTTTTAGCTCTCGTATGGAGTCCATCAGCAACCAGCCAACTCCCTATGATAGCAGAGCCACCACCCCGGACAATCACTCCACCGTTGACACTCTGAGCGAGCAGGACGAGGGCACCATGACGCCGCCGTCCAAACAAACTACTCCGGCCACCAGCCCTCACAGCTCCTTCAGGTGGGACTGGAATCTGTTGCTGTTACCACAGATACTGGTGTATTTTTATATCACAATAGCCAACAAATACTCACTTTAAAGCTGTTGGTGGACATTTGTTGTGGGGTTAAATTTGACCAAAGTTTTTCTTCAGGCTTCCTGGTATCAGTACGTGCCGTGCTGCAGATCCTCGGCTGGTGAGGCTGAAGAGGGTCCAAGCAGAACTGGGAGTCCAGGTGTGTGGAGGAAACCTTTACGGCGTCTTTGTGGAGAGTCTGGATGATGACAGCCCAGCAAAGAGTCTTGATGGCCTGTTGCCTGGAGACCTGATTCTTGAGGTACCTGCAATGAAATCACTTTAATTAACTAAGAGCGTCATTGCACCACATTAACAACAGTTGCTACTAACACATTATTAGACACAATGTGGGAATAATGACCTCTGCATGCCTTTACACTGCCCTAAGTGTTCTTGCATGGCTGCTTACCTGTTGAAATTTGAATTTTCCTGTGATACCTCTGAGCCAATCTCTTCCTCTTTTCTCTTTCTAAAGCACAGTGGTGGCTGTCATAATTTGATGATGAGAAGAAAGGAACGGTAGACATTTCAAGAAAAAATGTGCTAGACAAATGCTGCTGTTGAACGTGTTTCATCTACTTTCTCTCCACTGTGCTGCTTCTAGTTTTGAGCACAGCTCTCAATACATGTTAGGGGCCTGACATCAATGGATAAAATGATGAGAGAAATACTGTTTAGCAGCCAATATTGACTGTGACTGAAAGCTTGCAACAGTCAGTACATTCAAAGTTCAAGAGCTCTTCCATTTAGCAGATTTGGTTGCATATAGACAGTTGAAGTACAACTTAAAGGGATAGTTCAGGTGTTTTGATGTGGGGATAGTATGAGGTACACAGTCATGATATAACTGACTGTAGATGATGATCTACTCACCTTGAGTTTGAAGAAGTAGACAGGAATTAATGCTCATAAGCGAAGCAATGTGCTGTGGGCAGGCAGCAAAACATTTTAGCCACCTCAAAGAAAGGCTCACCAAAAAAAAAGAATAAATTGATCAGCCCCACTGCAAACCATCTGAACTATCCCTTTAAGTTCTCTTTTATAACTGTCTGTTTTTGGACCTTGTTTGTCTTGCTTTTACTGAAAATGGTGAGTCATTCTGTGAAGGCAGCCAAGCTCATTTTCCTTTTGTCAACTGTTTTCAAACAGTACAACGGCATCAGCATGAAGAACAAAACTAAAGAAGAGGCTTATCTGGAAATGTTGAAACCAGCAGAAGCAATCACATTCAAGGTCCAGAACTGTGCGGACAACCTCGCAGCAATCAAAGAGTCCCCAGGAGATGGATTTTTCATAAGGTACTCTTACTCTCTATCAGACAGTCCAAAGTGGGGGCAAACCAACATTCAGCTTCACTTATATTGCTTATTTCAGATTTGTAGCAACAGAGCATGAACACACAAGTCTGGCAAATACACAAGTTAAAATTAGTCTTAGACTAATCATCATCATCTATAATTAACATACCAAGTTTTGGTGTTTTGGGTCGAGACTGAATTTTTGAAAGGGCTGAATCTTCAACATAGACTCTTTCAAACGTGCTTTGGGGCGGCAGTAGCTCAGTCTGTAGTGACTCCAAAATGTGGAGAGTGGACTGGTAGCTGGAGAGGTGCCAGTTCCTCCTCCTGGGCACTGCCGAGGTGCCCTTGAGCAAGGCACCGAACCCCCAACTGCTCGGGGCGCCTGGATAAGGGGCAGCCCTGTCGCTCTGACACCTCTCCTCTAATGCATGTGCATGTGTTTGTTTCATGACTTGTGTGTGTAATGTGCAATTGAAAAATATATATATACTAACAGAGTGAAAAAATGTAATTTCCCTCATTGAGGGATTAATAAAGGAATTCTTCTTCTTCTTCTTCAGGCTCTTTTGTGTTCATTCGTCTGTGAAATTGTCTTTCAATGTGTTACATCCTTGTTCGAAGGTCAAAGGAATGTATTCATTCTAACTGCTTCATTGTTCATCTCTTGGCAGAGCACTTTATGAGAGGGTGGCAGAGGTAGAGCAGGAGCTGAGCTTTAAGAAAGATGACATCCTGTATGTTGAAGATACACTACCAAATGGTAATTTTGGCTACTGGATGGCCTGGCGACTTGACGAGAATGCACGGAAGCTGGAGAAGGGGCAAATCCCAAGTAAATACATGTGAGTCCAGTCTGTAGTTTACTTTCACACACTGTGCAGCATTGTTAAAAACAGGACTGTCATTATACAGTGGAGATGAATGTGCTCATATCTCTCCATAAGGATGGACCAGGACTTCTACAGGAGACACGGCATGGCCGATATGAAAGACGATAACGGCACCAGCAAGAGTCTGTCGGCCGCTGCACGGAGATCCTTCTTCCGCCGGAGGCTGAAGCACAAACGCAGTGGATCAAAAGACGGGAAGGATCTGATGGCTCTGGATGCTCTGAGCACAGATTCTTTACCCATCACAGAAGGCGAGGAGTCATTTCGTAAAACAGCTTTAGTAGCTTAAAGCGACATAACATGTCGAACCTTGTTCACACTACATGACTGTCATAGACTCTCCATGCTGTTCACACTAGACGACTCTGTCCTCCGTGGTCAGAGTTTTGGGGTGTTCACACAACATGACTGGTGACAGGAGTTTTCACACTACACGACTCTATCGGCAGACATAGCCGACTGTCTTACTTAACAATGCACACTGTGGTCCAACCTGCCGCCTCTCACTAATGCCTAGTTAAACGAGACACTCGTCGTTTTTCCACATGTGACAGTTTGCACACTAGAAAACAAGGAGCGGCTCATTTGACCAGGAATTAACAAGAGGCGGCTGACTGGACCTCAGTCAATGAAAGACCTTTTCATTGTAAACATGGACACGGAGCAAAACGCAGCCCTCCAGGATGTTTGTGCACTACCATGTCGTGAAACAACAAAAAGAGAAAAGTTGCTGTTGCTGCAGCCACTGCTCCTTTTCACTTCCGTATTTCACAGCACCCCCCATGTCTACTCTCATTAGCTGGAGCACTTTTTACATCAGCGCGACTCGACTGGATATTTAACACGCTAGATATTCAGTTTTCTTGTGCGACATGGAGTCAGGCTGTCGGCGAGTGACTGGTGTCCTTGAAGTGTTCACACTTAAAATCGTTTCGTGTGAACAAGGCATTAGAAAAGGCAATAAGTATTTGCAGAAAGATTTCAAAATTAAGGTTTATGGTTAAAATAAATCTTCAGTTTACCTCATATTAAAGGGGAAAGAAGTAAATCACAGACCATTTAATGAGAAATGTAAAGAATTAGAACAGGAAGGGGTTGAGTTCATTTTCTAAAACACTTTAGTAGCATAGTAGCTTTGGACATTTTTTCGCTGTTGTGGACAGAAATCTAAAAACTAAAGTAACAAATTGTTAGAAGAGTATTGTTACCATTGTAGATTTAAAAAAACTGTATTACTCTATGCCTTGTGTGTTTGGATTAAATTGTATTTCTGTAATTCCTGTTTAGACGGCGTGAGTCTGATGTACCAGCGGGTTCAGAGGGTGGAGTGCTCCTTTCCAAGACCAGTGCTGATCTTGGGTCCTTTGGTGGAGGCCAGTAAGGATATGCTGGTGAAGGAGGCTCCTGCCCAGTTCTGTCGCTGTCTGCCTGGTAAGTCTCTGCACAGAGAACGAGTCTATTATCACAGTTTATTTATTCATGAAGGATTTAACATGTCTATAATTGTTGTACTGCAGAGCGGCGGTTCGCTAAGAGCTACTTATTTAGAAAATGAAAGCTTGAAATTGATGGAACAAGTAGAGGGAAATAAATTTGACTTATTTTGCATGCAGAAATTATGAAGGCATCTCAGCAGGCAATAGAGCGAGGAGTAAAGGACTGTGTGTTTATCGACTACAAACGGAGGAGTGGCCATTTTGATGTGACTACTGTAGCGTCAATAAAGGAGATCACAGAGAAGGTAAGTTTGACCAAACTCCATACCAGGGCTTTGAGTTTTATAAGTGCAGTAGGGTATTTAACAGTACATATTCAGATGTAATATTTGTCTGCAAATAGTGGAAAATGGCTGCCAATTTTATCAAAATATAACTTGAAATTACTTTGTCCACGTACGGAGTCAAGCAGCCAAACACTACCCCACCACTTTGCAGTGTTTTTAGAGCCATCCTCAACATAAAGTTGACATTAAATCAAGTATAAAATATGAGAAACAAACATGTCATTTGACACATTTATTGCTTTGGACCAGCCTCCATTTGTCATGTCTTTTGCTGTCATTTTCTCTCTTAGGACTGTCACTGTTTACTTGACATTGCCCCTCATGCCATCGAGCGTCTCCACAGCGTTCACATCTACCCAATCGTCATTTTCATTCGCTACAAAAATGCCAAGCAGATAAAGTGAGTAATGCCACGTCTTAAAAGATGTTTTTCACTTGTGTTTTTTTGCTTTCATGTGTGAAGGCCTGTCAAGTGTATGTCTAGAGAGCTTTGTGTTTTGGTGCTGCTGCTGTTTACCCACATTCAGCTTCAAGTTCAGATCCTTCATCCTTCTAGAGGCTGTTTATGAGAATATAATGTTAAGAAATGTGATTAAACTGCAGTGTAATCGGTAGGTCCAATATAATATCAAAATAGTGTATTTAACATTTAACTTAATTAGCTCGCTCTTATTTTACAGTTAACTGATCAGGCATTAAATTCAAATGCAGAAGATTATTTGGCATAAAAGTTGTCTTTTCCAGTCAAGAAGATGAATGTTAGTATGACTGAGCTGAATAGTACTCAAAAAAAAACTTCTCTTATCTATGTTGATGCCAGTTGTCCTTCCAGGAAATCTAATGTTTCATTACTCTCATTCAATTTCCTTTCTGTTGAGATGGCCGCTCAGGAAACTGACATCTGCAGAAGTCTTGTTGCTTTTATAATCACATTCATCCTGCAGACACAACAAAAACTAATTGATCGACCTGATTTGATCACAGTGTCATTAGTTCAGGAACCACAGCCTGTTCTTTCCCACCACCTGCTGACGGTTTGATAGGATGATGGTGATATTTCAAAGATCCCTCTGCTTTTTCATTTGTAATTGCATGAGAAGATTAAATCTGCTCAGTGTGTACTTTACACACACACACACACACACACACACAGGTCCGGCAGGAACGTGCTTTTTTGGCCGTACACCCACGCCCTCAAATCTATGAAGTGGTGCAGCAGGCAAACATGGCTGTGGAGATTGATTCCTGCTAAGCTTTCGCTGTCATCAGCTGAGTGCCAGCTGTCCAGGGAGAGCTCACAGGGCCTGTGGCTCTGCTTCACAGCGTAGGCAGCCTCCCACCACATCCGCCACATACACACAAACACACATCCCACTGCATGCCTTCTGCAGCAATTGATGGAAGCGTAAGCTTTTTCATGTTCTTTTTTTTTTTTTTTTTTCTTCTTCTTCCCCCCTCTGGGAGGTAACGGTAGACCAATATGTTGATGACACACTGAGTGCCAGGGAGAGATGGGAGTGGGATCTTAGTTCAGTTAAAGGGCTGCCAGTGGAGGAAGACTGGGCTCAGAGTCGTCACATGACTTCTGTGTGCCGATATGGAGTGAATCAGTGGGCTGGAAGGGTTCATATTAGAGAGATGATTAAAGGGCCAGTATGTAGGATTTGGTGGCATCTAGTGGTACGGTGGTAGATTGCAATCAACTGAGCTGCCAAGTGCAAAACCGTAGTAACATGGTTTGCTTCAGAGGCTATCCATACTATAATAACACTACTCAATAACTCATTGAGTGCCAGCCGTTTTGTGAAATGGAAAGTTCTTTGTTACAGCGTTTTTGCCCATTTTGAGTCATATTTCAAGACCCACCGAATATTTTGTACTGTCTCTTGTTTTTACCTTGTTCCATTCTTGTTTATCAGAGGTAGCGTAGAGGTCACTTTCACCAAAAACACCACTTTTTGTCCAGCTCTCTAATCGCAATCGTCTCCACTTCCTGCTTTGATCTCGGTGGCATATACTCTCTTTATGCGCCGACTACATCTCCCAGAAGCCCCAGCATTACTCATAGACTGCAGGAGACCGATCAGTGATCCGCTACTGAAAAAACACTTCGTATTATTACGTTGGTGGCACTCAAGCGTTGGATATGAAATGACGTTGAAATAAGTCAGTGGCACTCGAAGAGTTAATTACTGAATCATAATCCTGTTGCAGATACACTACTGACTGTTTTTCCATGATGCTCATACCTATCCAGTCTGTGGTGTGCAGCCATATCCTACAGATACTCTTAGCATCAGTGCAATTTTGTAATTCACACACACACACACACTCTTCAGGCTTATGTTGCTTGGTCTAAACTTGACTTTGCGAACGTACCTGAACACTGTCAAGAAACAGAAAAAGAGTGTTAATAAGAGTAAGTAGAAACAGCTTTAATGTGGCACAACTATCTAACTTACCCTGACTCCTTTCACACCTTGGTATTGCACCTTGTGATGATCCTGTGTGTGAAGTGAGATTTTCAAGGTGTTGACAGGTGCTGATGTTTATTTCCTCAGAGAGCAGAAGGACCCTCTATATCTGCGGGATAAACTCTCTCAGAAACATTCCAAGGAGCAGTACGAGGCGGCACAGAAAGTAGAGCAGGAGTACAGCCGCTTCTTCACAGGTGGGTGGAAATCACTCCCTCTCTCCTTTATGTCGCTGTGGCAGCAGGAATCTGTACATCTATGCTTATGTACACCGATCAAGCATAACATCATGACCACTTACAGGTGAACTGAATAACACAGATTATCTCTACGTTATGGCTCCTGGGCATTATATGTAAGACATCAAATGAACATTTTGTTCTCAGAGTTGAAGTTAAAAGCAGGAAAATGTTAAAGTGTGAAGATTTTAATGAGTTTTAGTGAGTTAAGTTTAGTGACAACAAACACCAAACGGTGATGTCTAGAAGACTGGGTCAGAGCATCTCCAGAACTGCAGCTCTGGTGAGGTGTTCCTGGTCTGCAGTGGTCAGGATCTATCAAAAGTGGTCCAAGGAAGGACCAGTGGTGAACCAGAGACAGGGTCATGAGAGGAAAAGGATCATTGATGCAGGAGGGGAGTGAATGCTGGTCCTGGTGGTCTGATCCAACAAGACCAGAGAAGTGAATGCTGCTGAAGATAGAAAGGAGTCAGAATACACAAATATAGTGAGCAACACATCCAACAGTCATGGTAACAAGTGATATTTTGATATGGTCTAGTTTATCCAGTGTGAATCTCCAACAGTGCTGGAGGTCACCTGAGGTTTTTGGAGCACAGTATTTCTGTGGTCTTTCTTGCATCAGACATTAAGTTTTGGTATCTGGAGCAGCAGCCAGTGTGACACACCGACCGTCTTGCTGATTAATGAGTCTATAAGAGGAGGAGATTTATGGGGAAGGGCTTTGGAAATGAACACATAGCGCCTCTGATCCCTTCTAAAGGAGAGGGGGCCGGCCAGCTTCTGCACACGAGCCACGACAACGAGAAGTGTAACGATCAGCGGTCATAAATCTGAGCCGGTCGAGTGAAATAATTGGGCTACACACTCCTGTTCATCCATGAGAGTCTTAGTTTTGTTTATAGCTCTGACATTGTCAGGCGATCAACAGAAAGTTGGTTTGATGAGTTTCACAGTAAAATGTAATATCTGTTTTTGACTGTCAGTTGAACAATACAAGCATAATAAGTTGTCACATTCGAATCAGGGAATTTGCAGTGTTTTCTAGAGCTAAAGCAACTAATTAATTGATTAGTCGCTTGACAGGTGTGGTTGCAACTTTTTTTTTTTTTTCCAATAATCTATATGTTATTATGTCTTTAGACATTTTTCAAGCAAAAACACCAAATTCCAGCTTCTCGGTTAGAATTTGCTGCTTTGCCTTATCTTATGGGATAAGTCGGTATATTTTGATTTCAGACTTTTGGTCTGGCAACAATTTAAAAGTATCCTTTTGAAATTAAACAAATTCTGAATTCTCTACAATTTTCTTGCATGTTACGGATAGAATATACTCAGTTTCGGGTACATAATTGTAATAAAAAAAACCACTATTTTTCGCATACTGTCTGTACCTGTTTTCACCCTCTTTTAGCCCTTAGTCTGCTCTGATAAAAAATATGGCACAGCTTTTGCAAAGGTAGCTCTCAAGCTATGGCTGACATATTATAAAGAGTCTGCATGTGACATAGGAAGGGGAGCCAGTCTGTACAGCTTGTTGATCATGTTTTTTTGATCTAGACAGCCCACAGAAAACTGACTTGTATCATCTTATTTCAGTTTATTGGTTGATAGACAGAATTTATTCAGCTGTATGAAGACCTTTGTGGCTCCACAGGGCAGCTAGCACAGCAGACAAATCTCAGACAAAACTAAGGGGTTTAGTTGCATTGTGGGTAATGTAGCCACCTTATGTTGTAAGGAAGAAGAATGAACGAAATAAAAAAATATGTTTGTTTTTTTTGTTTTGTTTTTTTTAATACAACTGTCGATCATGAGTCTGACAGTGTTATCTGAGTGCAAAATCGGTGTAGCACGTTTTCGATTGAGAACCCAACATTTGTCACCAATATCTAACATCAACTTTTAAAAACTCAATTATTAAAAATGAATTGTGAATAATTTGGTAATGAGATGGATCACGGATTGATCATGGATCAATCTGCCATACATGACTGAACACTCCTCATGTAAATGTTCCTCCCCACCCCCACTGTGTTGCAGGCGTTGTCCAGGGAGGCAGCGTCTCCTACATTTGCACTCAGATCACGACCATCGTGGAGCAGGAACAGAGTAAAGTCCTGTGGATTCCAGATGGAGCCCCGTAGAATTTTCACCTCTCACTGGTCACGTCACTCTGAAACATGAGAAGCGATGTGATTTTTTTGTTTTTATTTTTTTTTTTTTTTCTGAATAGGTACAGATAACAGACATCACGGTTAACTCCAGCTCCTCTTTCACATATAGAAATATCAGCACTGATGATGATCATGTAATATTCCCACTACAATAGTGATGTACTGTACTACAGATAGATTTGTTTACGCTAGTATTTAATACTTGAATGTTTTATTTTCCTTTACATCCAGTAGCACTCCTTTTAATCCCACTTTGTCCCATGGACCACATGAAGTCTGCGTCGATGCAAACTGAAGACTTTATTCTTGAAGTAAAGAGAGTGGACCACTGTGTTCCCTTCTTTATATTTATACATATTTTCCTGCCATTTAATTTATCTAATCAAAACAAAGATGTTGGTTATGAACTTTTGTTATACAAATCTAGTTGTCTAGTTGATAGGAAGGATGCTGTTTTCCAGTTACTGTTCTTATTTATAGAGAAATCGGGGTGACTTTGCTTCCTACCTTCACATCATGTTGTGTTCTTCTGTTTTTCATTCCCTGTTTCAGTTCTCAAGAATAATATTGTGCCAAGATAAAAAACTTGCTAATCACGTTCCATTTTTTGGATTTATTAACACTACCACTCCCATTATAAATCACATCACGGGTTTGTTCTTTTCACATTTTGCCCCAGTTTGTGTTGTACTGGTTTTGCCAATTCTGTTCCTCTTTGTCAAGTTTTCTTTTCTTTTTTTTTAATAAGGGATGTTTTATTTGTGGTTGGCTGTCAACTTAACACACATACACTTACACTTCTTGGATTTTTTTCAGTACATTTCATGTTCAAGTTGGATGAAACACTTTAGGTCTTCTCCTAATGAAGGTTAATATTTCTATAAAATATTAAAAACAAGAGTACAGATAATGTAATGCTATTGTCTGTGGTTTCCATTGAAATTTTAATTTGTATGTTTTTGTCCACTTGAATTACATCCTCAGCTTTTTATGGACTCATTGACTTTACTTTCTTAAGATGATTCACGAAGCAGGCTGGTATTTTATCAGCCACAAGTTGAGCCTCAAATGTCAAAGCACTTTGTGTCCACAAGAGGGAGTAAACCACCACTGGAGGTGAGAAAGGGTGAGATGTCACTTTTCATACTATGCTAGCATGGCTGCCTGCTCCACAGAAACACTCCTATTTATTGAGAATAATAATTTATAATTCTCGGTGCAATTTCACTTTGTTTGTGCCCCACAGTGATTTAATACATTTTCTATTGTAAGACTTTAAATATGTTGGATATGCTACTGTGATGGAGAAATTAGTTAATACTTTTTGGAGAATTAATAGTTTTTTGAACCCTCAATACACACAGATGCGAAATTTATTTCATTCATTTCTGCTACATCTTCAAGAATAAACGCACTGTATGTCTTTTTCTTATTGGTTGTCACTAGATTATAATGTAAATGCTATAATTTAGAATGAATGGGGGAAAAGGGGTTAAAGTCTTGTAAAAACTGTCTCCACTGTAGTTTCAGAGTAAGATGGATGTAACCACAAAGTTACAACCATCAAACATTGATGAAGCGGTCACTATAAATAACCAGACATCCAGATAAGCACCGACGTCTGCCGTTGATGGCTCCTCCCCCGCTACCTGTAAATCTGCGATGCTATCTCCAGACTAATGGATATGACAGGCGGCCGACGGATCCAGAAGAGCGAGAATGAATAAACCCGCTCCTCAACACGAGAAACCTGCATTTTTCCCCCCAAAGGAACACCCTCAAAGGCTATCCATAAAGTGCGAGCTTTTTATTCCAGGAGCGCATTCAACAGTGCGCGGTGCGGAGCTCAAGTAGCGGAGCTGCGCTGTTGAAACAAGGCGGAGGAGGGAGTCCATCGACTGGGAAGCATCGCTCTGCTCTTCAGTATAACAACACACAGCTGCGTGCATCAGGACAGGGTCAGAAGCCGTGAGTTTTTTCAAGGAGTTTGCGATAAAATGATTGATTTTTACGCACAAACCAACGACGCGCAATTCCAGCCATGAACGCGCGTCGTGAGGCGCACGACTGATATATTGATTCGAGGGAAGTTTTTCTTCTTATTTTTTGTTTTTACTATTATTGTGCGTTTGTGTGCTGTCCACTCAACTTTCACATCCCCTGCTCAGTGAAGCCAGATGAGAAGGCAGAAGGGCGGGAGGTGGTTGACTCAACATGGCTGAGCCGCTGGGGCGTCAGGGGGCGCTGGCTGCAGCTCCCCGGAGCGCCTGAATCCCACTTTGTCTTGATTTGTTTTTGGGGGTGGAGGGGGGCCGGCAGGTTGACTGGAGGCCGATAATGTCGAAGAGGGAGAAATTCAACCTGGATCCGTCCATCCACATATCCAAGATGAACGTCATCATCCCGTTGTCGCCAGATGTGCCCTGTGACAGCAACGGCCAGCGGATGTGGTGGGCTTTCCTCGCTTCCTCCATGGTAACTTTCTTTGGGGGTCTCTTCATAATCCTCCTGTGGAGAACTCTCAAATACCTGTGGACCGTGTGCTGCCACTGTAACGCCAAAAAGAAGGTACGCCCTGTCACCTCACAAACCACCACACCCCAAAAACAATAAAATGACTTATTTATTACAGGTGTGTCCAGCAGGCAGTTTGATGGATGACAGGGGCTCGTAATTAAATCTGTTAAAGAAAGCCCCATAGACAAAGAGCACAGTGCATGACTTTGAATAATGTCACATACAGCGACAAATAGACAACAGTAACATCATACTGTAGTGAAACATTTCAGTCCAGTGTGTTTGGGAAGGTTTAGTCATCAGAGCTGCTGCCACTTGTTGGTCGACTCTCCTCTGTTTGTCATGAACTCAGACCCAGAATGCATGCAGGTTATATATAACAGCTCTTAGAACATATATATATAAAGCTCTTTGATAATCTTAACCCTTTAGCTTAAAAGTAACAGCACCTTCTTTGCATAACATGTAGCACATTGAAATGATAGTCAGGATATTTTAAAAAATATTCTTTAAGACAAATCTTCAGGTATATCTTATTATGGTGTAAATAATGGGACACTTAAAGGGTTAGGTCATCCAAAATTTCCAAAATAATACATTCCCCACCTTGCATCTCCTCTTGCAGGTAATATAGGTTTTCTTTATCTCAGATTTTGAGATATATTCCTCTGAGATTTGTACCTCCACCTGGTACAATGGCGGTGAATGGGATTTCATTAGTGCTACTGGTGCTGGTCTTATTCTGGATAATCCACAGACCTTCCTGTGAACATTTTGTACTGGAACTACTTTCTATTCAAAGTCTCTTTGTAGGGAAAAAAACACAGCTTGTTGTGTGTATTAGCAGAAGTAACAGATCTCTGGAAAGAGATGTTGCTGATTTTTATGTCATTTTTCAATGCTGTGCCCATCACTAACTAAATTCATCTCATTTTATTATTAAAAGATTCAATTAATTTTGTAATTTGGGTGAATCCCAGGATTTAACAACATAGGCAGTAGCAGATATCATCGCAAACTTTAAGATTTAAACATATATAAAGTGAGATTCTTGCTTTTTAGACTAATGTGAAATACTCTTGTGTTTAACGTGCTTGTCATCCTCAGCATAGCTTTTGTTCTCATCAACATAATCTGAGATCATTATTATTTGCTGCCAGTGAACTGTGCCTCACCATTTGTTTGACACCTTTCCAAAAGTCCAGAATAGTTTTTCCTGTTCAGGACACACATCAGCTGTCACACACTGTTGGATGTCCAGACATTCGCCGACTAATAGTGGTGTATATCTGTAGTGTGTGTGTGCTAGGCTAACACTCATGCCACTGTGTAATCCCCAGAAATCATTTTCATAACATTTAAGGCAGGCTGCCACTAGAATTTCTGTTTCACAATTGCTACGACACAATCTGCCCGAGGCCGGCCTCTGCCCTGCGGTTCTCTGCTCGTCTTGCACTAACTCTATGTTAAAGTTTACATCCTTCCTCATATGATAAAGGACATAGATGAACGAGCTGATACAGGTGCCAGAGCTGGAGCGGTTTATGTTTTTATGTCCCTGCTTCTCTCAGCCAGCCAGACAGGCAGGCTGGACGAGGAGAAATGGCAAAGGCTGCATGCAGGGTGGTGCTGACCTTTTGAAGGGAGACGTCTGCATCGTTTCCATGCTTCGGTTGAAGCTGGTTACAATTAGGGCTGCAGCTATAGACTCCTTCCATCAGGGATTAAGCTGCTGATATATTTTTAGTTGATTAGTTAATTATTTGCTTTTAAAATGTCTGAAAATTCCCCCCAAAAAAACTTACTGATTGTGCTCAGATTGCTCAACAGCTAAAAACCCAAAGATATTCAAGTTATTAGATTTGCAACTATTAATCGATTATTTGTTAGCTATCATTCACTTTCGACTCTTCTGATAATGATGAAATAACAGACAGCTTAAATGAGAATATTTCTGATCACTCCTCTATGACTGTAGTCTGAATATCTTTTCAATTATGAACAAAATAAGACATTTGAGGAGATAATTTTCCACAATTTTCTAACATTTTAGAGACCAAAAAAACTAATAAATTAAGAAAATATTAGCTAAGGATGTAGCCTCTTTTATTCTCTTTTTGTTTATACACAGAAAAACATCAGCGAAAATAACAGGATGAGCTTGTTGCTTTCAGAGTCTACACTCTTCATGTGTGGATACAAGAGAGCAGTCACATTTAGTGTTTTTTGCTCAGATTGTGCCAAGTGAAGCTGGTGAGCTCCACCAACCTGTTGTGCTCATCTGTGGGAGTCAGCCAGCGATGGGGTCATCTTTTCACTTCCAATCTTCCCCTCGCTGCCTTTTGCTCTCCCAGCATTCATTTCATAACTCTTGCCTGCTTCTTCTCACCCTCTTTTTTTTTTTTCCCTCATCCGAGAATCAACCCTCCTCTAAAAGTGTCAGAAACGCAGTGTCAGGCACATACCGTATGTGCCATATGAATCAGTGTTTTTGTTGCTAAGCAACTAGCAAGCAAAGGATTTCATTATAAGAGTAAATGTCTCTCTGTTATGCAGTTGTCTCGGCTGTGAGATGTGGCAGGTTGTGTTGGAGAAACACCTCCCGGTCTGTGCATGTCATTAGCAGCCCAAACATGGAGCTTTCAGCGTGCATTGTTAGCGCACATAGATGGGAGGTGATAATCAGTTTCCTCCTTTTCTGGTTTTCAGTTTGTTTTTCCCCTCTGCGGGGCGTTCGCTGTCCCTGTTCGGTTCAGTTCTGACATGTCTCTGAGCCTCCTTCCCTGTGGCTCTCTGCCTTCCCAGCCGGATGGTAATCAATGAATCTCTACGTTTGTGAGGTTCTGATGAATGACGGCTATTATCTGTCTGGGACGAGGAAAGAAAATTGTAAACGGCACTGTAGTCACGATGGGAGGATGACAAGCTGTGGCAGCTTCTCAGTCATTTTTCAGTCTCACAGTGAGCAAGTTTCATTGAAGGAATGCTTTTTTTACTATTATTGTTCATTTGATCTGTTCAGGAGAGCTGCTGGAGCTTTGAAACACCATATAACCAACAGTGGACAGAGGATGTGTTGTGTGTGTTCAAGGTATTGAAAGAGGCCCCTCACCAGCCCATATTTTTAGATACTCCAGCAGCTTGGTTCAGGCTGGTCGACCATTATTGGATGAACTGCCATTACGCAAACATCCATGTTCCCCTCAAGATGAATTGTATTAACTTTGCTGATGTTTTCTCTGCAGTTGACATTTTTAGTTTTTCAGCTGTCACAACAATTATTGGAGGAACTACAGTTAAATTTGCTGCAGATATTCCAGCTCCTCTGGCTTTCCATAGCTGGCCATCATCAGGTTAACATTTTAATTTTAATTTAATTCATTCTACTATCACATAGTTTGATTTGCAACTAAATACCTGCAGAACTTTAGCTTCAACTGCGCCCAAACTGTTTTTGGAGCTAAATAGAAACATGTTAGCAGGCTAAACTGAGACAGAAATCATAATTTGTATGTTAACAGGCTAAACTAAGATGATAAACATACTTTGCATGACTGGGGAATGACTGGGACAATACTTTTTTGTGCAGTCCTACACGGTTTCATAACCTTGCAAAAACAAAAGATGAAAAATAGATGCATGTTTTTATTTGCAGATAGAATTTTCTTTTGTATTAAATTTATTTATGTTGTCATTTTTGTGTTGTTGGTGCACATTGTGGAAGTGTCTTGTTCTGCTGGTAATATTCTTTTCAATAATGACCATCTGCCGAATGATGCCTGTGATGTTGCATGCATTTCTGATTTAATGACGTGTGGATTGTATTTAAAAAGGCAGGTGATGCACAGTCAGATCTTCTGGCAGTGACTCACAGCGTCCTTAGATGTGTCAGGTACGGGGGGGTGGGACGATTCAGGTGGAGGGTCACTCTCACGCTGCTTTTTAAGTGCCGTCTGAAATATTGTAATTATGAGACGAGTGTTCGTGATCGAACAGTGGTAATTACGAGTCAAAAAGTTGGAATAGCTGAGTGGCACTTTACTGTTGTGTCTCTCTCGCACACAGACACACAAAAAATGAATTAATATTAATGTTGCACAGCATCGACTTTAGACATTTTTTGTTCACCATTTCTGAAACACAAATTGGCGCTCTGCTGCAGGATTACTGAAAAATACAAGAGGCTGATATTGATTTCGTTTTTCTTTTTTTTTTTTGTTTTTCCCTGTCTCAGGAGCGCTTTAACAAGTTGTTCTTCAAAGGTGAAACACTTGAAGGCAGCATCATTTATTTATTTAACTTCTAGACCTTCAGTCTTTCAACAACAGGCTCTGCAATCCAGCCCTCAGTCTTTTTTTTTTTAAAAGAACAAATATCTTTGGGCTGCGTTAGGCAAGTATTAGCTACTCACGTTGCATAATAAACGCAGCATGCTGCAGCTTGGCTGTCATTGCACCATCTGGGGTCCAACAGGTCTCAGATTAGCACAAATGTTAAACATCTCAACGGTGCCAGAAACCGCTCTGCTGCTTTTTATCAGTCAGTAAGACAAAAGATACACTTGATTGTGTTGCAAAAGAACTTATTAGGAAAATGTATGTGTTATTTTTTCATTTTTTTGTGATGAAAATCACACTGTTCGGCACTCTACTTGCTTTGTGCAGGTAGTCTTCAACCAATTTTACTGATTTTTGTAGCCAAATTATAGTTAAGAGTTGCACACTCTTTTGTGATAGTTTGTGCTAATGCTCATCAACAGGTGAGCTGTTTATTAATAAGAACTCACTCATGCTACTCATGACCAAATTCTGGTTCCACATGAGGACCCGCATTTAGCAATAAGCTCTTAAGGCTTATTTGCTCTGCTCCTCTGTGTTTGTGTTCATGTAGTTTAACCAAATAATTGTGTTTATTCATTCAGTGACTCATGTATTAGAAAAGTCATACATATGTAACACAGTCTTTCTCCACATAGTGCAGAGGCCATACATAGATCAGCCATGAGACTCAGATATTTCAGGAAGTTTTTCCTCCTCTGAGAATGTCTAGATTATTATTAATGTGATCAATATTAATATATTTTTAAATAATTTACCCACTTTAGCTGGAATTGTGTCACGAGCCACATGCTCTATTCTAGTTTCATGTGTTCGCCGTTTGACAAATGATCATGGCGGAGCCCGATATTAAAAGGGAGCAATGTTGATGGATGACCTCCGTTGTCAGGAGGACTAGAGTTAGGTGAGATAGTGAAACCTATATTTGGAGGCTCGGACTATTGATCAAAGTGACAAAGAGGAGACTTTTCTGGTCTCCTTTTCTGGTGTCTGCGGCTACATTAAAAATGCATCCCGTCTATTTTCATTTTATTAAAATAAAGTCCAGTGGAAGATTAATTGTCCCTCTCAGTGTTTACTAAAGCTGCAGCTTTTTCAAAAGTAAATATCACATTTTTAATACACGTTGTTCATGGTTATAATTAAATCAATGCTGAAGGTATCTTCATCATCCTGTCTGTGACCGTAAAATGACCCTGACCCCTCTTGAAAGAATAATTGGACAGAAGCATGTCATGAATTTCAAATCGTTCATCTTTGAACTGCACCATAGCTGGCATTTAAAAATACCATGGCCGGTGTGTTTTCAGTGTACATCTTGGTACATTTGGTCATTAAAGTGCAGGGGGTAGATAACAGCGTGATGCCAATTAAGCCTGCTTACTGGCTTCCCTCAACTCAGCCGGCATGTTTCACTTTATTCATTAAAATAAGGAAATGCATCGTCAGATAAATACAGCAGGTCAAGTGTTTCATGTGGATGTGTAAGTGGAAAAAGTCATCCATCACTTTTATATATTATAACAACAATACGCTTCTCGAATAAAAACAAACACTGAAATCTGTCAGTTGGAAATATTAATTTACTGATAGTAGGTTCATATCACACTGTCCATTTTTGCCTTTTCTCTACAAATCAGTCCCAAATTACAAAATGCAGCTTGAAAGATTTTCATGTCAGTAATAAAACATTTTTTACAGGCAGATTAAGGCTATGATCAGTAAACTGAATCTATAGTGTGGAACATTCCTTTAAGTAAAGGCTATAATGTTTCTTAAATACTCATCAACAATCCCAGAAATCTAAAATCAATCAGCCTCCTCACAAACAAGTATTTTCCCCTCGTTCCCTGACATAAATCCTAGATGAAACACAGCATGTGAGAATAACAAAATGTGTCCACTGAGCCGTGTTAGTATCTTATCTCATTAAGTCGTTTATTTAACCGATTTGAATTCCACAGTCATAAATATAAGAAGCCTAAATGGTCAATTTGTTTGATTATGACTGCTATATTTCAGAAAGCAGCAGAGGATGCAATGTATTATTCAGCAGGAGTGCATATCAGCAACCATTAATAAATAAGAAATCTTAATGTATTATTCTGTATAATACGCCTCTAATATCTCTTCAGCAACTTGGGCCATTATTTGGTAGGTTTAGTCATTTGGTATGTTCCTGAAGTAACTTTCATTTCATTACCATCAGTACTCTATTTTCTTACTTCATCCAACTTTTTTAGTTTTCATTCATTTAAAGTAGGCTACTTTACTATAGTTTCCTCACATGGAGACTGCTTTAACTGAATTTGTTGGATGTCCCAAGATGCTAGTAGTTTTATGTCCCTTAACAGTTTGTTAGCACTCAATCATCAGGCTACTGACTGACATCATGTACTGTTCCCTTTTAGTCTGATCCACTCACCCTGATCTCCTTAGGGGGATTCAGAAGTGAGATTTAACTTAAATTCCCCCAGAGGCTCTGTTTCATGAGCACATTATTTTCATCTTTCAAAATGAAGGAGGTTACCTTGGGAAGTCGCAGCGATTTAGTACACAGTGTAAAATTACTGCTGCAAAAGTGCCTATTTATCCATTTTATTATAGCAGAAGACTAAAACCAAAACTACAGTTCACTAATATATCATGGGAAACACAGCTGACACCTGTTGCCTCTCATTTTTTCTAAATTGCAGTTTCACAGAATTTTCCGTCCCTGTGTCTTATTGGCTGCATTGGCTACTAAGTGAGCTGGACATGTTATTATAGCGCTATCAGGTTAGTGCTGCAGGGCTCTGGAGCGGCTGGAGGAAGTGTAACATGGCCTGCTGGTGGTCCTGCTTGTCTCTGACTAATGGATCTGAACATGATTGAATTTCTTAGTGCAGCCAGATATTTCGTAATAATAACGGACACGGTTGAAATGTGTGGTGTGTGTGGGTGGGAACCATTATGGAATACCATGCTGAAAACATTTTCTACATTAAAAGGTGTAAAATACTTACGTACTCGTTTAATAATGCTCTTTCTATTTTCTGAGACTTGGTGTTTTGACTCCACTACAGTCAACAATCTGCAATATTGAAACTTTTACGCCACATTTATCTGACACATTTATCATATACATTGCATATTTGCAACAGCATGATGCTGCATGGCACCTAAAGCCTCTTTGGACAGCAGTAGAAGCTCTAACCCAGAGGATAGGCTCAAGCTATGCACGTAATTATTGACATGCATTAAGGAAAATATGTATCACTAGACCAAACAGTTCCCTCATTACTATCATTTTAAGTCGATCCTGTATACCCCGACCTGCTTCCATAAATAATCAAAAGAGTACATTGGCTTGAGTGCACCAAATCCATGGCTAAAAGTAGTCAGTAGCCAGCAAATACGCTTTTTCCTCCAGCTCGTTTGCTAAAAACTCGAATCAAAATCGACCAGCTGTTTCAGGAAATAATTTACCCTTTTTTGTGTGGGTGAAACTATAATGAGAACCATTGGATGTGATTACATGTGATTTTACAACTACAGAGTATTACCAGCCTTACTCTGTAACTTAATTAAAGGATTTCACTTGTTGGACCCTCCTTCCTAAACCACACTGCTGGTAAACCTCAGCCTTCCACGTGTTGCAGTCCATATTGCAGTCATTCCCTTATTTATGAGCTGCTGCACCAACTTCAGCTTTGCACAGATTTATGGTGGAGTGGACGCACGGCACGTGTTACATGGTAGCACGCCAGGACTTCTTTGAGGCTGTCTGTCCTGTCCCGAGGACATGTTTTCCATTCTGCACCTGGAGCATGTGGCATGTTGAGATCTTAACACCACAACAAAAAGGCTGCTGCAATAGTTTACCCACACACACACGCACACACGTGCACACACACTCGCATGTTAATGGAAGCAATATAAGCTGTAACTTTAAGCACTTATTCTTCCCCTCTAACCATGTAGATGTGCATCAACTGATCCCACATGACGAGCAGAGCTGCAGGAGAAAGGCCTCGGAGAGAGTGATGTGTGACACCATTAAGGTAGAAGAGGAGAAGGATGTCACAGGGCAAAGAGTCTGACACGTGTTGGCCTTGAGGCTCTGGGGTGTTTCATCAGGGAGCATGGCTAACCTCTGCATCCTGTCTCAATTTCCTGCTCTGTGAATCATGTCAGTCCCAGCAGACAGACAGGAAGACAGATGGACAGACAGGAGGAGAGACAGGCAGGCAGGCAGCCCACTCAGTGGAGCAGAAACACCAGGAGCTCAGTGGCTGCCATGGATACACTCCTGGAGTCTCTTTGCTGCTCTCGCTCTGTATGTTTACTGTATGCATGTGTGCATGCATGTGTGCGGGTTCGTTTAGGAAGCCTTGAGCCCGGTCGCAATAATAAAAACGGTGCATTTATGTTTTTGAAATGGAGATTTTCAAGTATTGAGTAGTTGTTCTTGTTGTGTTTTTGCATAGCTGTCAATCAAAGAAAAACACGTAGGTGGTACTTTTCATGTGTTTGTTTGATTTTCTGTAGGTGGTACCGTACTCCTTCATGTCAACTCAAACGTGCCTATTTATGATATCCAGACATTAATATAGCATCAAACAACTAACTGTTGCTCTCCTTCTGTGTGTGTGCTGTAATCTGAGCTTTAGAGCATGTGAGCGAGCAACACTGGAGAGGTTATAGTCTATATATAAAGTCTCAATCTTGCATTTTAAAGCTGGTCTAATCAATATGGTTTTTATTAAAAATAATGTGATACGTAACAGCTCCTTGTTTTTGATTTAATGAGGCGTTTGAAGATTAAAGCTGCACTTATCAATATTGTTATATTTGCTTATCATGATTATGTTGCTAAATCAATAATTGTCTGTCAGAATTATTAGCCTCTACTGATTAGGGTAAAATGGTTTCCTAGTTTTCCTATATTCAACTCATTGAGTGCCAGTCCTTTTATTAAAAACAGAAAGTGCCTTGTGCCAGTGTTTTTGGTCATTTTGAGTCATCTTTCATGATGCACAGAATATTTTGTACCATGACTCTGAAAACACTGAATAGCTCAAATGAAAGATTTCATCATGACCTTGTTCCGTTCTTGTTTTATCAGAGGTTAGAGACCACTTTCACCAAAATCACCACGTTTTTTTTGTCCAGAATCTCTGATCACATCTCCACTTCCTGCTTTCATCTTTATGGTCTATACCGTCTCTTCATGCTCCGACTACTCTCCCAGAAGCCCCAGTATTACTCACAGGCTGTGTGAGGGTGGTCTTTTGTCCCTGCTGCTGAAAAAAGGAAAGACATATATTTTAAATTCATGGCACTCTAGCGTTGTGTTTTAAAGGATGTAAATATACATCTTTGGCACTCAAAGAGTTAAACTACCAAAAGAGTGAATACTGGACTTCAATTTGTCAGTTGGCCAGAAAACTGCAGCTGTATCCAAATGTGCTGAGAAGGTGCAGGAAATTCTAAACATTTATCTTATAACAAACTGTTATTGCAGTGCAGCATCTTTTTTCTCGTCCTCTGGGATTTTTTTCTTAGGAATCATCCACCAGAATGGGAAAACTAACATTCCTTTTAATGTGGAAATCAAGTGTTTGTTGAACATACTTTCTAAATGAATCATTTAGTGATAAACTCTGCTCAAGTGTACTTTCTGTATCTTTTCATATACAGGAGGTCCATCGGTTCACCACAGGCGATGGCATCAAGCGCACAGACAAGGACGACCCAGCAGCCAGCGAGGTGGGCTGGATGACCTCGGTGAAAGACTGGGCCGGAGTCATGATATCTGCTCAGACTCTGACAGGAAGAGTGCTGGTGAGTTCACCTCAGCCATCATCCTTCGCTTCATCTGTGATCGACATCTCAAGCTACTTTAGCCTGCATGTAGCAGCAGCCCGTTGGTTAAGATGTCAGCGGGATGAAGCGTGACAGACGATCATGATCACCCCCTAACTTCCTCATGACAGCTTGGTGCTTGAGTTGAACTCCCTCGTAGTATATTTGTCTGGAAAAAAATATCTGTTATTGTAGGACAGGCCAGAAACTTTGCTGAGGAGGAGCTCACATCAAAAATGCCAAAAACCATGCATGCTTGAACATTCCTTGAATTTATTTCTGCTTGTGCGAAGCATAAATATCCAATTTTTTTGAATCTTGGTAGCTTATCTCTCAGACAGGAGGGCAGACATATCAAAGCAGCCAGGGAAGAAAAGGGGAGATTTAAAGAATGTATTAAGGTCATACAGCCCATGATGCCCTCAGACAGCAGAGAGAAACCGATCCAGAAGGACAGAGGCAGGGACATGTGCAGTTTACCAATTACATTTGGTCAGCTGAAGTGGTTGCCATGACGCCTGGTGTTTCTGTTGACAGTGTTATGTGGCGATCACATGCCTTTTTGACCACTTAGGCGGTCTTTATCAGATCCTTAGTCTGCTGAGACCTGTCCCACCTGGTGGGACGGCGTCTACTCAAGGACAGTCTCAGTGTGATGGAGATTCTGCTGTCTTCTTTTTGTTTGATGATTCGGATGTAAGTGCTTGGCATTGCAAGAGTAGGACTGAGGAGTGATGAAATGAAATGGCATGAGTGGGAGCACCATGCCAAAGCTTGCCGCAGTGCTCGGGGCTGATCCCACTTTTACCCACCCCACTGAATGTGGTGTTGGCTCAGTACGTGGAGGATGTTAATCATGAATGCAGGATGGGCAGCCGCACTCGAGCATAACGGTTTGATGTGGAATATTAACTCATTGAGTGCCAGCTGTTTTGTTTGTTTGTTTTTTTTTTAACGAGAAGTGCCTTGTGCCAGCGTTTTTGCCCATTTTGAGTCATATTTCAAGACCCACAGAATATTTTCTACAATATGTTCGAAAACACAGAGTAGCTCAAATGAAAGAAGAGACTCTCTATTTCATCATGAAAAAAAATCTTTGTTTTTACCTTGTTCCGTTCTTGTTTTATCAGAGGTAGAGTAGAGGCCACACTCACCAAAATCACCACTTTTTGTCCCGAATCCGTCCGTTTTGCTCTCTAAATGCGATCGTCTCCACTTCCTGCTTTGAGCTTCATGGCGTATATCGTCTCTTTATGTCCCGACTACAAATCACAGAAACCCAAAAATTACTCACAGGCTGCGGGAGAAAGTGATCAGGGACCCGCTACAGAAAAAAACTATTTGACGTCTTATTACATCAATGGCACTCAAAGAGTTAACAGGCCACTTAAATTCATGTTTTTGGGACAAAAATCTACTGATTCTTTTGGAAGTATAAATATGAAAGTGTTTTATATTTATGGTTGGAAGGATTAGAAGATGAAGAAATGCATCAAATCCTGCTTTAGTTGTCGTGAAATGATTCATTCAAAAGGTCTCTCACTGTGACAAACTCTTCATGCTAAGTGCTTTAGTCATAAAATGTGCATCATGTTCGTATGACTCCTGCTTTTGGGTGTGCTGTCATTTAAAACCGAGTGAAGTGAAACATTTGTTGTTGTTTTGAAGATGATGTGTGTAGCCGTGAGCTCCCGCGAGGAGCCGATTAATGCCAGGAGCTTTGTTTTTGCTCTCAGTTTGTACTAAAAACTGCACATTTCCTTCATCTTCCTCCAAATGTCACATGAAACTCTGATGACTCAGTCTGCGCTCAGGTTGTCCCCACGGCATCATTTATTAGCTCGCCCTGCGCACAGACGTGAGTGACGGTTAATGGTGATGGCAGCATATTGCTAACAGAAGCTCGACCGCCTTCCTGTGTTTCCCTGTTTCTCCTACTTTGAACCACCAACGCTCCTCAATTTAAACGTGTGTGTGTGTGTGTGCAGCTCAAGTGCCCTGTCTCAATGATGGCTTGACACACAACTGTTTAGCGAGCGCTCGTCTGTAACCATGGCAACTGCAGCTTACCTTACACGGCAGATGTGTGTTTTCTATGTCAGCCTGTTTAGAGGGGGGCATTAAAGCCTATTTCCAGGCCATCTGAGAGGGAATTTTACTGGGGAGTAAGAGCATGGGTTGGCTTAAGTGCAAGACTGTGTGTGTGTGTGTGTGTGTGTGTTTCTTATTTTATGCATCTATTTGTGTGAGTTTGTTGAGCTGCTATTCCCACATCTTCACCCACATTGTTGTTCTCTTTAAAAAAAAAAAAACATAGATTTTGCAAGCAGCCTGTTTGCTCTGGAAATATTCTGAAACAGCTTTTTACTCCAGGATATTAATATTTACCCGTTTTATACTGGCAGCCTTCATTAATAAAGGACAGTACAGGATCAATCAAGTGATTTTTAACTTGATCTCCCCACATGTAGAGAGTAGAAAACGCCAGAAATCTCAGTTCTTCTCCATGATACATGAAATTTGTTTTCTTTATTTTTTTTTAGCAATTAAACCGGCTTACATTTAAGAGTAGATGTGGAGGCAGCCAAGAGGAGAATACATATTAAACTTAAAAACAATTAAGATATGGATTATGCAAAAAACGAACAAACAAAAGGAAGCTCAGCTCCAGGATGCCTGCAGTATTTTGCAGATGTGATGAAGATTATGGATCAGTCAAGCAGACATAAGTTGATGTCTCTGCAGATTCAATTACTTATTCAGCTCTTCTCAATTTGGAATATTAGTTACAGAAATTAGAAAAGAAAAAGAAAATAAATGAGACAAATAAGCAACAAGGAAATGAGTTTTAAGATTATTTTATAAGAGGTGCTTCATCAAATTTGATCCTCGAAAAAACTCACGTGATGACAAAACTCAAAAAGGACCAGGATATTTCTGTTGAATGTTTCTGTTTGAGTAGCTCAGTAAACACAACATGCAAAGGTTAAGAAGCTGGTTAAAGTTTGAAGCACACAACCACAGCCACGGCTTTCTGATCCAAGATCAGGTTTAGGTTTTTATCATATTACATAAAATGAACTCTCATTTTTTTTTGTAATCAGACATTTCAGGCTGAAATTTTGAGGTATTAACCTCAACATTTACTGCATGAAGTGTGGTGCTCGCTGCTCGCTGAGCTGTTTACTTCTGACTCGGGATGTTGAGTGATGAGCAGGTGCAGGCTGCCCTGTGGACGGCCCAGAGGCCTGATGTTCATTTGCCTTGCTGGCTCCGCATCTCAGCAGATTGTAAAAGATCAAACCTTGCCTTCAGGGCTATTTGATTAGCAGAGAGGACACTTCCTGATGACCTTTAAATCTGTAAAGGTTTATCTGTTATAGATCAGCGCTCCACTCCTTGAGCATTCGCATAAAACAGAAAAGGCGAGTCCTCTTGTTTGCTCCCTTAATTTCAGATCAGCAGCAGGCTGTATGTAAGGACACGGTTCCCCCCCAGATTGGGGACACACAAGGATCCCATCTGTCACTTTATGCATTATTGCATTTCCTCCTCCCCCTCAGTCATTTTTTCATCACACAGGACCACCCTCCCTTTTCAGGAAAATGTCATCACGTTACTATTCGCTCACGTCAAAACAAACAGAACTCGGGGTCGAACAGGTGGCTGCTGCTTGTACCTGTGCCAAGAAACCCAGCGGGTCTCCTGTAATGTCACACATCTATTTCCTGTTCAGTCACACTTCCCCTATCAAATGTAATCATTACCAAATTGTAAGATGGGCAGTGTGTGATGGAGCGGGCCTGAGGACTATTCTGGGGGTGGGTGTAATTTCTCTTAAATGATGGGATCCTGCTGAGTGACATTTAGCCCACATGTGTTGAGCCTAAAGATCCATGGAGGGGGGAACAGGATGTCTATTATTCTGGCTAGAGAAAGGTTTTCTATTAATGGAAGCTTACACTCTTTGGCCCCTAACCTCAATCGCAGTCACAGGTTGAACAGCGCTGTTAAAGTCAAGCTGGGTCATCTCCAATTGTTGGTTAACTGCTTTGTAGTTCATTTTGAGATGAATATGTTTAAATTTTTTGGGCAATAAAGATCCCATTTTGCTTTGGGTGATGAAACACGTTGAGTCAGCTATTAAGGGCGTTTTCACACCTGCCTTGTTTGGTTCGGTTGAATCGAACCCTGGAGTGTTTACTCCCTTGGTGCAGTTTGTTTGGGAAGGTGTGAACACATCATTCGCACTCGGGTGCAAACCAAAACAACCGGACCGAGACCCCGTTGAAGAGGTGGTCTCGGTCCGCTTCCAAATGAACACTGGTGCGGTTCAGTTGTGATGGGAACATGATCCAACCTCAATACGACCCAACTGCAGGGCGCATTGCCTGTTTTGGACTAAATCGACTCCCGTAACCAGCTGCGCTGTGCATTATTTCAGAAGGATTAATGCGCGCCTACGCCTGAACTGTCTTGATATGCATCGTCAGGGACTCCAGTGCATCATGACATTATTTTCCAGCCTCAGCCTTGCCTCATTTTCAAACTCTACCGTTTGCGTACAGTGATAAGTGCAAAGGAGTAATACATGATGACCAGGACCAAGAGCAACCCGTGTAGCTTTACCTCCATTGTAAAACTGAAAAGCAGCGCTCTGGAGTCTGCTCTTCTTTGTTTACTTCCTGGATTTTTCCACGAGGTAATTCCAACCAATTAGATAATGGGGCAAAATCTGAATATTTTTAAAAATACATTATGAAATCTATTGATTATTATTGGTTTATTGATTATGAAATTTTGTGTGTATTTCAGTTTGATGGAATGGCTGTGATTGGCCAGCTGCTCCATTAATTGGGGCAAGTGTACTTGAGAAAGATCAGGGACACGGTGAGGAAGAGGCAGGTTTTTTTTTGCTCCATCCCGGACCTTTTCAGGTTCAACAGCCAAACGGTGTGTGCAGAGTCACCTCTAACTCATCATTGGCAGATGCCAAAAGAGCTGCAGATCCAGGGTGGTCTAAGATTACCGCCGGGGTCAACATGTGGAAGAAGTCCCATTGGATGAAAGGGCGAAGGAGTCATTTTCTGTCTTGACCGCTGGTTGGATTTGATGTCGCCTGAGAGCAGCCTCAGGGGGAGGAAGGAGCTCTGAACCAAATTATAGGTGGGCCGAAGGGCAATTTCATCAGGCGGACGAACTCACCTCCTCTTCTGAGGGGCTCAGTGAACTGCAGCAATTGTGCCACTACATGGAAAAGCTTTTTGTTTGATGAGAGAGAAAAAAAGAGGAAGAGAATGAGTAAACACTTTTATGGGGACTCTATTGCTCCTCCGGTGCAGCAGCAGAAAATATGTCTAATGTGTCATTCAGAAGCAATGGATGCACTTGTCATTTTCCATGACCGAGAATTCAGCTTTATTATGGTCCGCAGTGTTCAGCTTTACGCTGTGTGCCCTCTTCTTGACATTCCCCGTTGACTCTTGGCTGCAGATTAGGGCGTCATTGTTGTTGTGTGTAACAGATATTCCACGAACATGCCCGTGGCCTTGTGTCAGAGACAGGAGGCTGTTTGCCACCTGTGGACTCCGGTGCCAGCAGGATCGTGTGTTACTTTCACCGCCCAGTGCAACAGAGTGAACAACGTTGGAGCGTCACTGTGTTCTCCACCCGCCTCGAAGTCTGTCGCTATTTTCGGGTGACAGCAGCTGCCAGGCCTGTTTTGTCAGGGCCTTGTAGAAAGAAACAATGCAATGTGAGCCGCAAGTTACTGAGTCGCTTTTGTTGTCTTTAGTCAAAGCAAAGGACGTCCTATTAAGTCATGTTTCTTCTATTTTCTCTTTTCTCTTCTATTATCTTTCCAATATAATTCAGCTGGTTTCCAGAGATTAAAACACATTCTTAGAAAAATTCAGTGTAAATGAAACAAGTTAAAACCCTAAAATTGAACCTTAAAGGTGCAGTGTTCGGGATCTAGTAGCGAAGTGTGTTGGGAAAACTACAGTGAACGACATGAAAACGTGACTGGCCCAATCTAGAGTCATGCTTGGTTTGTCTGTTCTGGGCTACTGTAGAAAAATGGTGTCCCTAAAGATGCCCCTAATGTTGATATAAATTAGGGGTGGGTGGGTGCATCGATGCATTTGCAATCGATGCAATTTTTTTATTACCCAATTCAATGTCAATCCTGAGGACATGCTGAATGTGTCTTAACCTGTTGCTGAGGAGCCATCCTGTTGCCTTTCTGATATTGGAGCTGGTGATGGGACATTAAACAGGTGGCTCACCTGTTCATACAGGTAACTGCTATTGATCAAATATGAAATAGGAAGAGTCAGAGTCAGAATCAGCTTTATTGGCCAGGTATGTTTTCACTTATGAGGATTTCAACTCTTGTTTACAGCACTCTCTTTGTCCCAACGTAGAATAAAAAATAGACAGTAGCACACAAGGTAAAGAAATAATAAAATAGGTCAAAGATAAATAACAAGGGAAAAAACATAAAGCACCACTGTGCCTCACAAAGCTGCTAGTGGGGTTGTGGACTCTTAATTTAGTTTGTACTTTATTTCAGATGAACCCTGGTGTATAATCAGCAGCTTATATTTGCATTTTCTTCCAATTTCTCCTCTTCAGAATAATTTGCCGAGCTGTAAATGTCCCAAGAGGAGCTTGTTTACTGTTTACGGTCAGTGTTTTCATGCAGCAGGAAACAAACCTTATGGCTCGAACCATTCTGCTTAAAGATCTCAGCTGAATTCATGCAGGTTTCTTAATTCTGATTAATAATTAAATCGTGGGGGTATTAGCCGTTTCTAATTTGGAGCTTTTCTGTGTTTTGGTGGCCATGTTTTCAGCAGGATCTTATTTGGCACAAACAATGGCGAGTATAATTAGTTTTGTGGAGAAGCATCTCTTTCAGAGAGCAGGGAAACTGTGGTGAGGCAATTTGTGATTACATCCTTCCAAAAATCAAATTCACAAGCAGTTTTATGATAAGAAATCCTGAACCGTCACGAATCTGGCTCCCCAGACTTCATTGACCATCATTAGCTACACACGACCTGACCGCTGCTTCGGTTTTTGAGCTCACACAGTTTTCAAAACTAATCAAAATCTCCCTTCCTCTCACAGGAAATGCAGCCATGAAGGAGGTGTAAGTGAGGTAACACGATTTTTACAGCTCGCACTTTACATCAAACAGGCTTTTATTTGGCGAGTTCGCTTAAATTAATTAACATGGCCACTCAGAGCAAATTTATATATGGAGGTTAGCTGTGAAAGTTCACTCGAAGTTCAGCCCTCGTTCTACTCGTTTAATGGCAGCCGCATCCAGTCTCTATGCATTAATATCTCCACCTGCTGCTGAGCTTCCTACGTCCATAAGAATCCATGCGGCTGCTACAGTTATAGTGTCCAGCTCCCCAGATGCAGAACGGGATTTACATTTTCACACATGATGGGAATTTCCATTTCCATTGTTAGTGCAGGGCAGCGAGGACCCCTCCTCCCTGAAGAGCTGCCGGAGAGGTGAGTCATCACTTTTGCTCCAATCAAACCACCATTTGCACATCGACAAGTTATTTTTCCTTTTTAGACATAAACATTTATTTTCTTTTTTTGTCCTTTTTCCTTGTCGGCTTCTCTGTCTTTAGAGGCAAGTGAGTTACATCCTTGTATTTCAGCTGAGACAGACATCAGGAGGCTGGGAGACACGTCCAACCCCTCCCATCCTAAGCTCTTTACGCCTCACTGTGGGACTGCTTGGGATGCTTCCAGGATGGCTTAAATCACAGCTTAGCCACTACGCTGCATGTTTTCACTGTGGGTATTTTAACAGCTGAATAATGATGCAAACTGTAGTTGTCTTATTTATAACAGAGCAGAACTAATGAGAGTAGATCTTTGGATCAATCAGTCAAACGTGACAAAGAGAGACGTTCCACCAGACTTGACCCAAAAATTGTTTGAAGGATATAGCAGCATTGTGGTCGCAGCTCTGTGGAGGATGTTGTCAGTGTTCATAGATCAGATTGCTCACTGTATATAGTGACCGGTGTCAGGTTTCAGGCCGTGGGTGTTACAGTGCAACCTACACAACATGAAACACAAACTGAGCAATTGTTTGTAGCTGCCAAGGGTTTAAAGGAGGATCTGGTTTCTAAGAGCTTTAACTTCTATTATTTTTTTAATATCTGTGCAATCTGAGAAGCCAAATATCAAGCCTACATTCTTACAGCTATATGTATATATTTGACACATGATTTTGTAACTACTACTATCACTACTACTCCTGTACTACTGAAACTATCATGACTGTGCTATTATCAATAATAATAATAATAATAATAATAATAATAATAATATAGGTCTATTTGTGTCACAGGAAATTGCACATGGATTTTGAGGTTTAGAGGTGCAAAACATGGGAATAGGGGAATACAAATTTATCACCTCGCCAGTGGAAATTGTGTCTGAAATAAAACCTGCCGCTCTGAGAGAGGGGGAGTCTGGCCAGGTCCATACGATGAGTGAGTGAGAGAAACAGTGGGATGATGTAAACAGTCACAGCAGTAAAGAAAACTGCAGCAAATATAATATTGCTTTCCATTCAGCACAACACAAAATGACAGCAATGTAACAACCTGTTATTTTACACAGAGTTTAAATTTTGTTTCCAGTAGAATCCTCCAGTCTGGTGTGATATGACAAAAGCTGCCAGTGATACTTATGTATTTTACTTCCCTCAAAATGTTCGCCCCCCCCCCAGTATAATTTGCTGAAGGGTGTTTGTGTCAACGAGGATATTTTTGAAACGCTAAAAGAAAATGACCAGTTGCTTTGTTTCTAACAGTCAAACGGACAAATGGACTCTTTCATGCTGCTGGGTTGTGATGTTTTTTCAGTGGGAGGAGGAAGAAACATTTAAACAAGAAGCACAAAATGCCCTTATTTGTACAATAATTTGGATTATTCATCCAAACAGAAAACGGTTGCTCGTCATGAATGTCACGCTGAAATGGTATAATTAACCCCCCTCCTTTTTTTTTTTTTTTAAACCTACAACTGGTCAGGCCTCCTCAGCAGAACTCAATGACTCACTGCTTTCATGACTTTACTCCACTTTTCTATTCCATTTCCCCTGCAGCTGTCATGGGCATAGAAATGTAGTTTTTAGTAGGAGCATGTTTTATCAGCACAGCAGACATGTTCTACACTCACATAGCTTTGTAAACTGTTTTCAAAAACTAATCATGAACTCAGCCCCTGAACTTATTCCCCGGCACGTCCGTTTTTTTTTCATCACTCATGGATTCCCAATAGAAACCAGCAGGAGCCGTTACTCCAGTTCACTGAGCAGCACTCATTAGAGCGTGGTGTGTTGATGATGGCTTACGGAGTGAATCAGGAAGTGTGAGTGGCTACAGAGGCCCTGCAGGTTCTTCCCCAGGCTAACCCCAGTTCTCAGGAGTATACTGCGTATAGCCAACAACAACAGTCATATTCCTCCGTGGCCTCCACGACAATAAGACTGCATGGACCAGAATATGGCGGATGTTGTTCTTTTTTTTTTTTTTACACATATTACAAATAATATAGGATTCTATTTGCAGTCTCATTGTACACATGCCACATTCAGAGAAGGTATTACTAATATTAAATCATAAATCAATGCGCATCAAGCTGCCTTATACTATAATTTGAACAGCAGCTGTTGGGGAAAGTTCACCCGGTTATTTTTGACCCGCAGTTGTTAACACCAGACAGTCTTTGCCTTGTTAATAATAATAATTATAATGCCATCAACACACACTCTCTTTGCCGACGCGTGTTAGAGAATATGATTATGCTCACAGCATCTTGTGGAGTGAAAGAAGCACAGATGTTGTGTCTTAAAGACATTTTTTTACTTTCCATACTTTGTCCCTTGTGTGAGATGTTTGTGTCTCCTGCTGACGTCCATGCAGGCGTCCTAGCATCCTTGTTCTCGGTCCCTTTGCGGCTGAATGCAGTAACGTTGTGATATTTCCAAACTCTCCAGGCAGGAATGAAACCTTTTAATGAGCTATAAGGAACTGCTGTACCAAGAACTTTCTTCTAGTGCCAACAATAATTACTAAAAACAGTGTGTACAAGTTGTAGCCCACAGCTAACTCACTGGCGACATTATATATCTAGTTTACATCCGACAAAGCTTCCAAATTATGGGAACTGTACATAGAGGGGATGGATGGGGGTTAGCCAAGCAGTTTGTTGTGTAAATATTGAATGCTTTTGTCTGTCTGGTCTTTAAGATCTTCAGATCGTAAAAAGTTTCCCATTTAAACAGGGCAACCTTTTGGATTCAGTGTGTTTTGTCGAGTAGATCCATAAATAAATCAAATCAGAGGATTATTGAGGAATAGGTATAGGTCAGGAGCTTTTATTAGTAAAGGTCTCTTAAATGTCAGATAAGACCTTTATTTCCAGTTTTACGTGAATTCTGCCGTTGGTTACCTGTAGATGAGGATTCATCCAGATTTGGGAGTGATGATGTTATTACTGAAAAGCATGTCTATCCCTTTGGAGCTGCCGTAATGCTGGTAGTGATCCCTAATGATGAGGAAGCAGCTGCACGCAGCTCCATAGGAAGCCTGGTAGACAAAGAATTAATCTGCTTTTATTGACAAGATGAGAGAGAAATCCCTAAACCCATCGTTTTTTTTCTATTGACTGTGAAAGCCACATGCACAAAAGAAAAGCCATCAATGAAGCTTAGGATATTGTACTGTCTGCACAATGTGCTCATTCTGAGGAATACTCAGAATGGTGCAACACAAGCCTGAATATTACATTCTGTCTGTAAGGATTCTCAGCAAAATGAAGAGGAATTGTTCAGTTGAGCTGAATTAAATCAGTTATATCACAGTATGAATCATTCCATTCATACTGTGTTGTACTCTAATATCCTCATGTAACCAAGTAACCAGTGTACAATTCAGCAGCTGCAGCAGTTGCTGTGGCGAACAGCTCATGGAGACAAATAAGCTACTTAAAAACCATTAGCGCCTCATTTGCATGAACATTATCAGACTCATGTCCCAGCCAAACGGACATGATTTATGTATTTTTAGATTCAGTGTGACTTACACTTCCCGAAAATATCATTATTTTTATTGTTTAATGTTCATCATGAATAAACATCCATAAATCCACTAAGAAATCATAGATTTATTTATAAGTAACAGAAACTGTTTGCCAGTTTAGTAAGATGGAAAATAAATACAAGCAATGGAAAAAAAAACAATCTCCATGGCAGCATTATCGTTCCTGTTTACCTAAATTTTAATTTTGTGTTTGATAGTAAAAATGCAGCCTTCACAGTACTGTAAACTAAGGACACATGCATGTATTTGACTAGCCAACACAATTACATGATGTAGCATTTTCTCTGAAGTCCTTTCTTTTTCTTCTTCCCTTTCTCATTATCTTTTTACAGCATATAGAAGCACGCAGGAAAACAGAGTTTCACTGTCTTCATTAGTTAAAAGTGGGTTTGACCTTTGACCCCACTCAGCATCTCTGATGGGTGTGGTCAAAGGTGAAATGGATCCTGGAATACATATCATTGCACATCAGGGCAGAAAGGTGAGAAGAAGCTTTTCAGGAGGTGTAAAGTTACTCTTGAAATTATGTTGAATCATCCACCGGCGTTTGTGGTTTCATTGTGGTTTGTTCCTGAAAGGAAAACCAACCAACAGTACAATCTCTTGTGTGATTTGTTTATTCCTATTATTTATTTTTATCTGGACACATAGACACGCACATCCTATACTTGTTCTTGCTTTGATTGAAAGATAAGAAAATAAAAGCATTTCGTTTTTTAGAGTCAGTGCTATACCTGGAGGTTTTATTTGCTCTCTGTCCTCCTCCAGTTATGAGCAGACAGCTCCTGTGGTTCAACACGGTGACTCTGCTGCTACTGATCCGTCCAATGTCCTTGATGAACCAGTGCAGAGGATGAAGACATTGAACTCCTCCGACTCTGTGTCCTTCAGCCTCAGTCAGTGAATCACGAGATTGATAAAACAGCTCGGGCATGATCAGAATGACACGTGATGAGCTACTTTCTTACCACACGCAGCGTCTGGGGATTATATAATATTTATCATCCTTCTGCTGCTGTCGTCAGTGACTGCAGCCCATTATGCAATCTGATTGTTATCTTATCTGATGATGAGTAATGTGACACTTTCTGCCAAGGATGAGATTAAGTTTTTCATTTAGATCTGATGCATTTATTATAGCTCGATACAGCGCTGTGTATGAAGCTTCTTCCTCTGATAAGATAGCACACGGCCTTCCTGCTAATTCTTTTCTCATATTGTAAATTTAATCCACGTAAGTGATGTTAGCATGAATCAACGTTGTGTGTCACTCATAAAAAAATGAATAATCCACAAAGAGCATGTACATTTTTTATTTAGGCTGTACAAGGCTTTGCACTGAACATCTAAAAAATGAGAGAGCATGCCACTATTTTAAATACCCCCTGAATCTGATGTAAATTACTCAGCTATCAATCACTTAGTGTGTGTGCTAGTGACCTGCACATAACCAAGTGACCAACATCCAATCAATCAATTATGACTTAAGTAAGTGATCATCGAGTGAATCCCGTCTTTAATGGTTAACTACTGAAGCTGTGAGTATCTGTTTGCCTTTCCTTGCTGTGACCTTGTCAGATGCACCCAAGGACAGCAGTGATTTGGACCATTTAATCATAATGTGTTGTGCTTATGAAAGACACACTGGGTAGATTATACTAAGATCACGCTTAAGGGGGTGCCAGGTTTCAGGAGCACCATCCAAGACCCCATTAGTATGCATGTTGACTTTTTGACGTAGAATTGAACCATTTGTTGAGGACAGCCTTGGATATTGTTCGCAGATCATAAATAAAATGGCCTGAAAAGAAGTGCACCTTTAAGATTGTTCTCCTGTAGTTCAAAATAGGCCCAAGGTTGACGCACAAAAAGGGCCATTAGATAATTGGTTACCTTAATCAGCAAAGACTAATATTTCTGATTGACACTCATGACTGAAATCTAGCAATATAATCAGGATTATAATTTTAGCCATGATTGTGTAGCCCTATTTCAGGCCTGACACATGCTCTGTGTGTACTTTTATGCTCCAAATAGACAGGTGAGAACCTCAAAGTATCAAAAGGTCACATCATTGTGACCAGTCATCATCCATCACGTTGCTCCAGCAGCAAACAGACTGTAGAGCTGAAGTTGCATCACACGTCATAGGTATCCTGTCAGCTGTAAAGGAGCAGGAGTTCAGCAGCAATGACAGACAGTAAATGTCTCAAAGGTTCATTCAGAGTCTGTGTTTATTAGGACCGCAGTCGATCACGTTTATGGCTGTTGTCGTAAACATGCTAATTTGCTGTTATCACCCCGGGCGGAGGATAAACTGTGCAGGAGGGCTGTAAACACAGTCTAGTTAGTGAGGACAGTAACCATGATCAAGGTGTCCCTCACAGTTCAAGGCCGCATTACAAATTACAGCTAAGCCACACAAACATCCAAACAAAACTTTGTAATGAAATGATTTTGTGAAAATGTTAGTGTTGCTTCATTTCTGTGGTAATTCACAGCCAAGTCAAAAAAATTACAAAATAACGTAAAGAATTAGTTGATTTCAAAAGCATTGTACAAGACATGAGGGAAACATGTTTTCTGACTAGAAATGCACGACCTGAAGTGTTTTCAGAGAAAATGTCCTTATTGAACTGAGGAAATCCAAATAACTCTGCCTCTCAAAACTTGAATGAAAGCAAAATTAATTTTGTCATTTTGTCCAAACTTCATTCATCAATATGGTATTTCAAGACACACAGATGGACTGGTTGGTCTTTACCAGGATCATCCATAGGTCATTTTATTTTGGAAGGCAGAACTGTGTTTCTGGGAAGCTGCTGGAGGTCAGACAGTCACCCATGAGGAACACCAGGGACTAATATGCTCCTGTGAGCATTTAAGTTGCACACAGTTAAAGGGAGAGCTGCATGAACTGGTTGTGAGCCGCAGGTTCGACTAAACAAAGATGGTCAGTCAGACTGCACACACAAATCTCTGGCATCCCACCAATGAGCACTGTGATTTCACAGTTGACCACAGGCTTTGAGAGAATGTGGAACAAACTGACCTCTGGTTCCTCTGAGTACTGCTGTTAGCTAGCAGCTCATGAAGTAACACAACCTCCTACTGCAGATATTGTAAAAACCTGTTTCTACCTTACCTGATTCTCAATGAGCTGGACTTCTGTACAGTTATTATTATTATAGTAGTTAACACTAAAAGCATCTTTGCTTAATTTTCCTCTATGACAACCTCTGTCTGAAATTCCCCCAACTACTGTACAAAAGGAAAAACATATTCTGAAATATTAGTTAGGGTGATTACACTTTGGACTTTGAGCCTTCTCCTGACAGTAAAGGAGATTTTTTTTTTTTATTTATTTATTTTTTTTCTGGCCAAGCGAAGTTCCTGTTTCTTTGGCAGGTAATTCATGCTGGTTGATGGTGAGTCACTCTACAGGAAAAGTGGAGGAGCATGAGTGGGTTCTCTGATGTTTGTAGGTTGACTTCTGAATGCTGGAGACTTGCTGGTGTGCTCTGTGGGGTCGGGACATACTGTGCACTATAGACAGGAGGATCATTGGTGGTATTATCATCTGTTGTGCAAATGAACCTAGAAGAATTGTTTTATGATTGATAAGTATTAAACAATATTTTTTTTGCAAGCTGTTGCTTTTAAACACTTCACAGCTGGAGATTTCTGAAAAAGTAGTGTCTTTCCCACACTTTTTATGATTGTGTTCCATTTAACTTTTCTTTTTCTTAAAAGCTGGAGACTTGAGATATCAATTTCAAAATTAATAAGTCATATCTGTACAACTACAAAGTCTCATAATAAAAGGTAATATCTTTGAGCTTTTTGCAGAGGTAGAAGTATGAACATGTGACTTGGCTTGGGGCTTCATTTTGGAAAATAAATCCATCACACCTCTTTACATTCCATCCAAAGAAAACCAAAATCATCTGTGAGGACAGCTCAAAGCCATATTGAAGGCCAATGTGCACTCAATAATAATGATAATGTGTCATTTGTAAATAATAATAACGTACAAGTCAGTGCATTTTCTACAAGGCTGTCCCTTAATTTCTGTTAGGTTAAAAGTCGTGTGTTTACTAAATTGTATTCAGGCCATGTCCACACGGAAACGGGTTTAGGACTAAACGCCAACGTTTTTGTCGGATGGTTGTTTCATCAACATTATTTTGAAATTGAAACAGGAAGCGTTAAGTAGCACTCCGTTATGCCGTTGATGCGCGATGACGTCACAATCACGCAATGGAGCATAAGTACGTTAGGTCTTTTTCGGGAGCTGGTGCTAGCTAAAGTAGATAGCCAACTTTCACCGGAGTTGACAATATTGTCCAAAAATGATCTACAGATATTATCATAGCCATCGGCACCGCCCTCACACACAACATCTGATCACAAAACTGAAAAGGTAAGACATAATTTATGCCAATGACTGACTGGCAAAATCGCGAGCATCACTGTGTACGCTGTTAGCGTTAGCCCGTTAACGCTAACCAGCAGTGCGAACGCTAGCTTGTGTCTGCTGTTTTCTTCATTTAGCTAGTTGTTTGCTGTTGGAGGTGTATTTCGGATTGTTAAAAGTGGTTATAATGGGCTTTCGGTTGAGCTTCCCGCATTATTTGGCTATGCACAATTAATATGTTACATGTTTAACATGTTAACATGTCCTTATCTGGTTTTGGTTTAGAGTTTGATGCAATGTGGGCACCTGCTTCCTTGTAATGTTGGTGGCGGCGCTGTGGGTCAAGAGGTCAAGCTTTTGTAAATAATTTGGCATTGGCCGCAGTGACTCGACTCCTTAAAGGCACAAGTTCGCCAAAGCCTTTGTCGACCTCGAGCAGGCTAATGTGCTATCAGCTCTCATTCAGTTAAGCATTGACTGTAGCCATGTAAAGAAGATTTTCACTGCAGTTTCATTGCTCACAGATGTTTCTTAAAAGTGGTTTTCTTCCTAGAAGCAAATGGTTACTGTGAAATCGTATATTTGTCCTTTTCTTGTACTTCTTATGAATTCCTTCTCATGTTGGAAGAGCAAAAGTGTATGTTGGCAAAAATAAATGCAGATTGGACTGAGAAGGTTTTGGCAGCTTTCATGGCGGTTATCATGCAGAGGGGCTTGTACAGTGGTTATCTTCTCTGAATCTGAGCTCACTGCCTCCTCATAGCTGGAGCCATCTGCCTTCAAATGGCTGAGGGTGGTGGATGATACAGATGTGATGCATCATTATCCACTGACAGAGATGAATGATGAATGCTGGCACAGTCAGCTGTCACCTCATTGACAAACCCAGTCATGATTGCCCCCTCTTTGTTGCAGCCTGTGTGTTTTATTTACTGCCATCGCTGAATCTTCCTCTGCCTGCGTCATTAGCATTTCTAGGGTTGCACCAACATTGTTTCCAGTTTCTAAACTGGGATGGCCAGAGACATAAAGAGATTTCCTGGCTTTCAAAGAGGACGGGTTGATTAAAAATGCATGCGGGTGCTTTTTTGTCATTACGGAGCCATCAGTGGTTGCAGGTTGACAATACAATTTCACATCATGGAAATGAATTGGTTTGAGCTCATTCATTATGGATGTTCATTGGTTTCTTGTTCAGGATGGCCATTGTGTCATTTCTAAATAGATGAAAGCCAGGTTGGGTCACGGATAACCTGCTAGTGTATTTATGGATGTAAAACATTTATTCTGCTGTCTGACAGAAACCTTTCTGTCTCTCTGGGTCGAGCATTATACTTTTGTGAGAGGAAAGTAGGACACTCTTGTGCAACAGTTTTAATGAAGTATTGACTTTTAAATATCAATTGATAATATACAGAAGAACAATCGTAAATCTAGGTCTAACATGTTTTGTAGGAGCTATATTACAAAATATGAAATTAGAGATATTTTATCTCTAACCTTCCACTTTCTTTGCCGGTTAGACAAACACAACATGACAGCAGTCATTTTTGAATGTTCTTGTGTGATTCAGAATGACTGTAATGTTGTGTGTCAGGTGAGAATGCTGGCTGTTTTCCTAGCTCAAGCTTGTTTTAACCTAAATATCAAAATATGCCAATTTATTCGATGTGTCTTTGTCATTGAGCCAATTGTATTTACAGTTTACTCTGATATTCTGTTTGCTTGGATTTCACCTGAGCTCTATCATTGTCAGAGCTGACAACTCTTGCTTTGTTCGCTACCCCCCCTAGATCTCATGTTTATTACTCTGCAACCTGCCTCCCAATCCGCTCTGTAGGCCTCTCCACTCACTTCCAGGCGTCAGTTTATTCAGTAGCATCTCCGCCTTGCAGAAAGGCAGAGTGACAGAGTAAAAGCAATGCCCTGGTTTTTGTTATCATGCTGCTCCTCTGTGGCCGCTGAAAGCTTCGGGTTCAGCTGCATCCTTCCTTGTTTGTGCTTGTGTAAGCTGAAGCCATTTCTGTCATCTCGCCCACTCTTCTGCTGCCTGTTTACGTGATGAGCCGAGCACTTGTGCATTTATTTACACTGTCTGATATGCAATAGCTGATGTGACACTGCTATGATTCTTTCTTTTTGGTTTATATAACACAATTATAACAGGCTGACAAGATGTAGGTCTGTCAGTGCTCATTTATAGGCATTAAATATTCACATTGCTGTAATGTTAAGGTGTGTTGCAAATGTTAAATAATTGCTCCTCTGTTTACTTCAAGTTTGTTCATGTAAAGTGCTACCCCACTTTTTAGTATTAGAATAAATTTGCATTTCTGGTTGGACGCATCAGCTGGTGTCCTCCTTTTTCCCATTACTTGTGAAAAGCAACGCATCTGAAAATTAAATCTACTGTCTCATTTCTTGTACTGTCTTGAGTCCTTATGTAAATTATTGTATATTTGGGATGATTTAATGGTATTATATCAACTGAACTAAAATGCTCCATTTCTTTTTTCCAGGTGGTGCTCGTATTTGCTCTCAGCATTGGAGCCCTTGTTATATACTTCATAGATTCGTCTGAGTAAGTATTTTTCAAATGCACAGATCAGATCACTATTAACCCTGTTGAACCTCAAGTTACACCATCAGTTCTGTCTCAAATGATTACATTTACCAGTTATTGTCTTTATTATGGTCTTAAAAATCTTACTGAAATGATGTTAAGATTGCAAAAGGGTCAGTGGAACGTGATATGTATTTCAGACATTTATGATTTGCATCATGCCCAGAGATCTAGCCATTAAGTGGTTGTGACCATAAATCCTCACAATGCATATACTGTAGTTGTGGTCGTAATTACATTGAGTGCTTTGTTATCTGTCTATGGTATTTGAGAGCATGTACTTCCCGGCTGTTATGATCCAATCCCCTTTCAGGTAAACTGTTCTGAGCTTACCAGAGACCTCCGCAGTCAACCCGACAGTGCTCACAGATGGTTAATCTCTGCAATGAAAGGATCAGACTCTCAGACAGGCAGGAAATACACAAGTTCCTGTTCAAAAAATACAGTCACCGTCACTCATCAACTGGAGGAAGGGGGGGGACCTTTTTCAGCTCCATGTGCTCCAATGTCCTGCAGTCTGGTGCTGTTTGGACAGGATGTGTCATTTAGAAGTAGAGCAAAATATACCAGGATAAAAGCTTTTATCAAGCTCAGAGGGAGTCTCCACTGGGAGTAATGCTAAGACAGAGAAGAGAAAATTGGCTATAAACTCGTGTAATCTGGCTCATGGTCTTGGAGGCAGGCATATTTGTTATTTCATAAGACTGCATACAGCTGGGGGCTTGGCTTGTGGTTTGCAAGCATGATCTCGTTTCATTAACTGGACGAGCTCAGGTAAAGTTACATCGTCACCAATGCCATCTGTGGCATCCTGTTCTCAGAACGTGCTTGTAGAGCCGCCTGAAGCCTTTTCACCTGATGAAGGATGACCTATAACCTCCAGTCTTTAACCTTTTCACGCATAAGGAAGCGCATTGTCATAAATACACAATGAGGTATGATGCTACAGCACATGTTCAACGAATTCTATTCACATTCACCTTCGAGGCTCTTTGTCCCAGTTTTCATTCAATCTTGTCCAAGTCTTTCTGTTATTCAGTATTTTTTCACTACCTGTCAAGCCAACAATTTCAGTACTTACAGGATGAGCAGCCAGTTAGCTGCTCTCTTGCATGCTTCTAAGTGGCAGCAGACTGAAACAGATACAGCCCTTTCTGTAATTAATCCTGTGGGGCTATGATGGACAGGCTGACCTGACTGAAAGCAGCACACAGAGAGAGACATCGACACAGTAAGACCCACATAGATTCATAGACAAGAGCTCAAGATACAAGCCATTTATAGATGAAGAAGGCTGTTAGGTCTCACTGGGAGTTTTACTTCACAATGCTGAAGTCATGTCTTACTTTGCACCCTACGCTTCCTTGTTGTCCCATGTCATTTGTAAGACATACTGTCTTTATCACTGTTAAAGTAGAGCTGGGTTCTTCAACATTCAGTGCTGAACAGTTTTTTTTTTTAAGTTGTTGAATGTGGTGTTAAACACGTAGTCAGACTGATGTAAATTCTGCTTTTAACGTGTTGTCTTAGCTGAGTAATTTTTTTTTTTTTTTGGTCTTTTGTATTAAGTTGTCTTCCTCTCATTGACGGAGGTATCTGTGGTCATCCATTGCAGCTTTAGTCAGTTGCTATGTCAACTTTCTGTGCTTCCTCTGGGACTTCCTGTATGGGCTGGAAACTCAAGCAACTCGAAACCTCGCAACTCGCAAAATGCTATGTTTGTCCATTTTGGGTACATACTCAAAGATAGCAACACAACATGGCTGCCTCCTGTAAGGTGTAGGCTCACACCCATGTAAAATAATTAGCGATTTCTAGGCCTACGATAACACAAGTGTACGTTGATGTTATTACACATTATATTTTGCATGTTAATGACATGAGTAGGAGATTATTGAAAAAAGTGTATTTTGAAAATTACAATATATTATACAGTGTCCCTTTAAGGTCGGAATTAAAAATAAGAGACCAGAGCCACTTTGGACAGGGAGGGTTTGTGATCCATAACAGGCTTAGTCCTCTTCCAAACCAGGTCTACTGGAACTCAATTATTTAGCACCACAGGCCTGCCTCTGCTATATGGTCTGTCACCCTGCTATGACAGGGATTTGCTGGGCTGACTTGTCATTACAATGAATCAGGGCAGAACTATCCTTTCATTAGGACTATTCTTAGGGATGCCTGACAGAGGACTTTCTTTTGCAGATGCAAGACAGTGTAATGGTTAGCATAACATTAGATTTATCTCTTGGATTGAACACAAGCAGCAAAACAAACATATAAAACTTGCTGAGGAAGTGAAAAGATGCAACAGGGCGAGGAAAACTATAAATAAATTAGAGTACAATCGAAGCATCAGCCAGTTCTCTTTATATTATCATTTAGTTTGAAAAGAATTACAAGATTAAAGGTGTCACTGTTTTTGTTCTTGTGATCATTAAACACTTTGGTTAAATATCAAGGTAAATACATAGTACTTTTATGAAAATACTGTTTTTATTGGACTTGGATTAAGATGAGACAGTTGCGTGAGACCGTTGAGTCCTCATCAGCTGTTACTACTGTGCAACAGATTGGTTCAAAAATAATCCTCGAGGTATTTTAATGTTACCTCATTCTAACTCAGTACGGAGTTAATTTTTTTTTTTTTTAATATAACAAAAGCAGTTTGCTTAAATCCAAGCGGTATTACACAGCCTAAGGGAGGTTGTTTAATGATGTGCTCTGTGTTAGTGAGGCTTGTGAATGTGAGTGTTGTAGACTAACAAAGTGGCATGAAAACTAACTAAATCTGTGAGAGGGATGTGCTTGGTACTAACATGCTGCAGAAAGACATGATTCATGATAACCTGTGCTTTAGTGGTTCCCAACCTTTTCATCTGGTTAGTCCTTAAAACAAATCAATATATTCCGTCTATCCTCCTTAGACGTTGCACATGTGCATGAATGTTGAAGACCTCTCCTTCTCAGGTTTATTTGTGTCAGTTTTAGAGGACTGATGAGATAAAATGAACCCAAAGTTCATTCAAAGTTTGTTATATAGAAATAGACTGTATATATTTCTTAGGCAATATTTCATTCTAATTCATAGATCATCATTATGTTTGATCAGTTGATTCGATCGATTAATCAAATTGTCATCTATATTACTGATAAACTACTTATTGAATTATTAACTAATTATTTTAGTATGAATACAATCAAGCAGTCAAAGCTTCAGCTCTGTTTTTATTCATTTCACTCAAGTATTCATTCAGTAATATATTGATAAAACATATATTTCGCTTCACAGCTGCACACTTAAGTTAATTAACCCTCTTTTTCCACCACCTTGTTTAATTTTGAATGTACAGTAAACCTGTGTTTTCATTTTAGGTGTGTATTTTTAACTTCCAGGTCATAATATTTATATCACAATCATACTAACCTATTACCGTCACATTTAATTGGTTAATTATGTCTCTTTATTTGAATTCTTGGTGCCACACACAAGCTTTTTGAGGGTGAGACTTCACTGCATCGCTAGCATTTGCTATGGCTGCCTGATTCCATGAAAGAGGACATGAACCCTGCATGCATTTAACCCTTAAAATACTGCTTTGGCTCTGCATTTCCATCATGTTTGACTTAATTTGTCCCTGAATCGTTTATCTATGAGATCGGAAAGATGGGCATAGATCAAATGTGATCTTGCACCCGGAACATGACAGATTGTTTTGCAGTTATTTAAGGGTTAATCAGGCATCTCAACAATTATTGCTTGTGTGAAAATAAATGCATGTCCTTTCTCAACAGAGAAACATATTTGGAAATACCAACTATTGCACTTTTTTCAACACTTAAGTTCCCCTTCTTTTGGAAATCTTAAAAATGGAAAAAGGAAAAGAAGACTGCATCTTTTATGCTTTTTTATCATTGATATATATGCATTTTACACTCCCTTTCCTCACGTATACACCAATATTTGTAGGACATTAACATACTTTGTCTATCTCTCTATCCAATAGTCCTATCGAGTCCTGTCAGAACTTCTACAAAGACTTCACGTTACAGATCGACATGGCGTTCAACGTGTTCTTCTTGCTGTACTTTGGCCTCCGTGTAAGTTAAAGAATTGACCAACATTTAAACAATGTAGTTTCTCTTTGTACCTGAAAACTGATTTTTCACCTTTTAAAACTTAATTTCCATCAGTTCATTGCTGCCAATGACAAGCTGTGGTTCTGGTTGGAGGTGAACTCGGTGGTGGACTTCTTCACAGTTCCTCCAGTGTTTGTGTCGGTGTATCTCAACAGGAGCTGGCTCGGTAAGGATGCTCACATCACTCACACTGGCTGATTAACAAGCTGTGCATGGTGCAGTCGGTGGCTCTTTGGGTTTGTATTTCCCAGGAGCCTGTGCTGCCACCCAGTGGATTTAACGGGTTTAACAGCTGTCAGTGAGCACACCAGATAATCTCAGCACATCACTAAAGCTGCAAAACAAGAACCTCTTGGTATTTTCATTTAAATCGGCACACCTTTTGATATTAGCCGTATAATTTTGATAATTTGTTATGAAATTAACTTCATAGGACATTGCATGTCATGCATGAAATCTGACCCTCACTATTACTGTAGAAATAGTGCATAGATTTAAAAACGCCAGGTGACCCCAAAGGTTTATTAGCCTAACTCTTCAAACTAATGCCTATTTGCTATTGTCTGGCTGTTATCTGGTGTGCCATTCACACTTGCATTCACACAAGTTTATTTAAATGGAGACGATGTTATTTCAATGTCTTTGGCCATGTGTCATGGGCATTGTACAGCAGGCGTCATTCACATGCCCTTCACCTCTCCATCAGAACTCTCCAGCACATCTGCAATAACACTCGAATGAAATCATGCTCTGATTGAAAAATACACAAATGGATTTTAAAAAAAAATAGGGTAATAGGCTTTGTTTGGTGCTTGGGCGCTAGAATAGAAGTCAATCTGCTAAATGTGTGAAGCGCATCAGTCTGAGAGGTAAGTGAGGAATTACAGGATTAAGTAGGATCTCTGTTTTTGTTGCTACATTATAGGTTTTCAAAGCTACTTTTCATTTCTGCCAAAAACCGCAATGAAAAGCGTCTACTTTAGAGTCAGTATGACAGCTTGATAGGTACAGTTGCATAATGTGGCTGTGTATTTTCCCTTGGCTGATATATTGTGACTTATGGTGTGAAAACAACAAAAGTGACGTTAGCTAGTGCAGGTTGCTGGTGCCATCTAGTGGACACGTGTGACTATGACAGAAAAGTTATTGTGGATTTGAGCAGCAGTAGAGGGTTTTCATATAACTGTTATCTGCAGGATACTGCGACAGTACATTTTTATAGGATTTTTTTTTTTTTATTGCTGTAGTTGTAGCAAGCTTATATTCAAGCTTAAATGAATCATTGAGACAATTTTATCTCCAGTTTATGGCATTTGGATTTGTCATGAGGTTAATCTCTGTTCTCTGCAGGACATTTCATGCAACATTAAAAAATGTGTGCTTTTTATGTCCTGTATTTATTTAAAGATAATTTGCATCCACTTTGCCGCTTGCTTTTCTATTGCCATTTGTTGCTTTTGTTTGTTTTCTGAAAAAAACATGCCCCTCACTTTTCTTCATGGACACCATGCTGTTATTTGAAAGAAACAAATGAATCCCTCAGAGGGTCAGAGCATCTGTTAGCTGTGGGTGTTTGGACCAAGCCAAACAATATATACTCTCAGGATAATACAGCAGAAATTGGCTATGGCACACAAATAAATACTTAAACAACATTTTGTTTGGTATGTTGGTGCTTTTTTTGGTTCAAATACAGTAAAACTATATTATTGGATTGTAAGAAGAGTTGAGGGCAGTTTTTGCTTGCTGAAGAAGTACAATGGAGGATAGAGCAAACTGTCTTGTATTTTAGAAAGATACTGCAATATTTTCTCCTATGTTTTAGATGAACCCGTTTCTGTCAAGTAGTGATTCTGTTGTTGTGTAGGTGTTGCTCTTTCTGTTGTTTGCTATGCCATGCATCTGCACTGTGACAATCTTGTGTTTTCTGTGTTTTACACACTTAAGGCCAGATTAAGTTCAGACTTTCACATATATACAAAGCATTCACGTACATAATTGACCAAATACAGATTTGAATAATTTTGTATTGCAAAAGATATTCTTGTAGTTTAAATTAGCATGAAGCATAAAATATACTGGATTTTCCTGTGTTTTTTAGAACTAATTCCAGTGGAAACAAACCAGACATAATCTCAGTCAATATGGTCAGTGAGCAGTTGGTTGGAAAGGATTAGTGACTGATTTACTGTTTAGTTAACCAAAGGTTAAACAGGTGAGGAGGTCATAACCAGCTCAGCCACATCTGTTTGCAGCTGTCCAACTCCCTCTTCTGATCAATACTCTGTATTTCACCAGGCGTTCTGCCAACTATCAAACCCTCCTGTCTTTGATAACACACACAGTATGTCTTAATATTCTCCCGTACGAACATTTATGCATAACAGACTTGCAGGTGCAAGCATGGAACATTTTTGAAGTTTTTACTGGACATGCAATAGATATATTTTGGCTACGGAGGGAAAATTCTGAGACATTTTTCATTTGCTTTTAGTTTGTTGACAGCTGATGACATTATTCAGACAATTTGTTATTTTGACAGGAAAGTCATATTTAAAATTTTATTTCACATTTCAGGTTAAAATGGATTTTCCGTTGTATTTCCTCTCTTTGCAGTCATGTTTTTTGTGCTGCGCATTTAGATTTAATGTCAGCTACAATAGCGGTTATTACATCAGCTGTGATTAATTTAGGGATTATTGCAGAACCACTAAAGCCATAGAAAAACACAATCATTGCCAGAGCTTGTGATTTTTTTTTCCATACACAGCTTTGCTGGCCATTCACATGACTTTTCTGCTATAAAGGCGAGACATGCTGTTCTTGTCCGAGATTAGAGAATTAAATTTGGTTTGTTGTAGGGATGAGATGTAGGTTATACTGCAGCCAGCTGATGGAGAGACTCACTGCCTGGCCTCTTCCTTTCCCTGGATGAATCCTAAAGAAGCTTACACTCTAATATCCTGATGGGAAAAGGGTTTGCTTTAAGCTCGCCGAATGCGCCTGACCACAGCGGGGACGCTATGAAGGTCTGAGACAAATCACATCAAAAAGACCTCTTCCTTTCTGATGCCAACCTGTTGGGAGCAAATATCATGAAACCACCTGATCCTTTTAGGTGTTTTTTGTCGTTTTGGAGGAGGATCCTATTTTTCTTTTTCTACACAATAGCTGGCAAGGTGGATGCAGAATAGTGAAGGTGTGGATGTGAAGCAGATTTTGGACTTGACTTTGTCGACCAAAAGTAACATCCAGATATGATTCCCACTAAGATGTTAGTGTACAGGGGGCCCGATGGTGGCACACACTCTCAGACGATTACCAATACAAGAAGACGCAAGAAATCGACCGGGGAGCTCTTCCAGAAGGGGTACAGGGTCAGGATGGGCCACGGGCAGGTCAGCGAGAAAGAGGACCAGGACAGCATCTGCTACAGCCTCGGTGCATGCTTCCATGTAATCTCTTACTGGGGTAAGACCTGTAGGACGTGGGAATGAAGGGAATCTCCAGTAAAGCTGAAGGCTGGCGTGTCCAGAGGTCTCTGGACTCCAGCTGGAGCAGGTTCAGGTTCAGGATTTGCTCTGTATTATGTTGCCCATCTGGCATATGCTCACTTGAAATGAAAAATGAGCTTTGGCAAGGCACACCACAGTTCACGTCATTTCATCAAAGATTATTTATTTATATTTTTCTGTCTGAGTGATTGTCCATAACGTCTTTGATTTGTGTCATTTGGCATTCACACAAATCTATTACAGCAGGGAAATTTGTCTGCTGGATTAAATCATGCAGAGATGGATTTTTCTTGATTGCTCACTCTCGACTGTGGTGGCTTTTAATTGTTCATGCTGCAGTGACACCGCAGTGGATCCTGCTTTTTTCAGTCGGACCTATGTATCATTTGTCTTTTAAACTGAGGTGGGAGGTTCCTTTTAGTAACTAGTTTACTGCAATCTACCTTCAAGATGACACAGAAACAATGGAATATGTGTTACTTTACTTTGGCAGATGTCTTTGTAGGAGATTGTGGTTTCTTTGTTAATAATCTGACCATAAACAGCAGTAAAACAGTTATTAAGTGGGTGTGATTTAACATACAGTCATGGAAAAAATTATTAGACCACCCTTGTTTTCTTCAATTTCTTGTTAGTTTTAATGCCTGGCTCAACTAAAGGTACATTTGTTTGGACAATTATAATGATAACAACAAAAATAGCTCATGAGAGTTTAATTTAAGAACTAAGGATTATTCATTTTCCATGGTTTTCTTGATAATAACCAAAATTACTTAAATTCTTACATCAATAGCTATGGCATTGTACCGCCAAAAACACTACTTTTAAGCATTCCATGTTTTCTTTTCTGTTTGCTTTAAACACATGATACACACAAGAGTTAATACTTGATTGCATAACCATTGTTTTTGATGACTGCAGCCATGCGTCTTGGCATGCTCTCCTTCTGACATTGTTTTGCTGTCACAGCAGCCCATTCCTGTTGGACAAATTCAAACAAATTTTCTTTGTTTTTGGGCTTGTGGTTCTCCATTTTGAGTTTGATGATTTTCCACAGGTTTTCAATTGGATTAAGATCTGGTGATTGAGCAGGCCAAGGCATGGTGCGAATGTTGTGGTTCTCCATCCAGGCTTTAACTGACCTTGCCGTGTGGCAAGGGGCATTGTCTTGTTGGAAAATCCAGTCATTCGAGGCAGGAAAGAGTTTTCCAGCTGATGGAAGAAGACTGTTTTCAAGGGTAGTCCTGTACTTGACCTGGTTCATTCGGCCTTCACACAATTGCATTTGCCCTGTTCCACTCAGACTGAAACAACCCCAGATCATGACTGATCCACCCCCATGTTTTACTGTAGGGGCAAGACAGTCTGGGTTGTAAGCTTCTCCAGGCTTCCTCCTAACCAGTAAGTTGGCTGGAGTGGGCATCAATTCAAAATTGGATTCATCACTGAAGAGAACCTTAGCCCAATCATCAACAGTCCAATCCTTGTGGTCTCGAGCAAAGAGTAACCGGGCCTTCCTCTGCCTTTCATTGATGAAGGGCTTCTTGCGTGCTCTGTGTGACTTCAAACCAGCTTCAACAAGTCGGTTTCGAACTGTCCTTGCCGAGCAAGTCACATTTCTCGACAGTGCCCACTCATTTTAAGGTCCCTGGAGGTCTGACGCGATTCCTGACACAGGAACGGATGAGTGCACGGTCATCTCGTGGGGGTAGAAAGACGTTTCCTGCCACGGCCAGGTAGCAATTTGGTAGTGCCATGTTCAGCTTGTTTTTGTTGGAATGAACGGCTGTCTTGGAGATCTTCAGTTTTTAGCTACCTGTCTCTCACTCATGCCAATTTCCAGCAGTGCCAAGATGGCTGCCTTTGTTGCTTCACATAATTCTTTTGTTTTAGGCATTATGTGAGAGCTGACAACTTCTGAGTTGTGCTACGGCTTGAATGTAAGCAGGAAACCACTCTAGGCCTTTGCATGTGCAGTGCTGCTTGTGACATGAAATGGCCTCTTATATACCCTGTGAATCAATTAAGCTTAAGAATGTCAAATAGGACATAAAGTATTGTGTGACCAGCTGCATTTTTTGTTGTGTTCATTGTATTATACGTTTAGTGGTACCAGATATTAGAATGAACAAGAAATTGAAGAAAACAAGGGTGGTCTAATAATTTTTTCCATGACTGTATGTTTTCAATGATGTTGCAGTACATTCAGTAATCATGCAGAGGAGGGTAGGCTGCTGTTGTTCCTGCAGATTTTGTTGGTGTTTTTCCATCCTTGAACTCCAGCTGTATTTATTTTTCTCTCTCCGTGAACACTCTCAAATTTACGAATTGACGTCATGACTATATAATCATCGAGTTTGGCATGACAGCGTCCACCTGTCTCTAATCTAGGTTTATCAGGAAAGGTGCATCAGGTAGACGACAGTGATTAACACAAACTATTGTGAGGTGCTGAATAGAGATCTGGGGTCTAGAGCTTGTTTTCATATTTTCCCACATATACTACATAATTTCTTTTATTATACAGTAACGCTCCGTATTGCTTGATCATTTGGAGTTTTTTATCAATATGAATCCAATGAAGTTGATAAACATGGAGGAAGGTATGAAAGGTATGCCATTCTGACACAGTTGAAGTGCTTTTGATGTTTGAATTGTTTTTCATCATCTGATATTTTCTTTATGGTCTTTTTTCCTCACAGGCTTGAGGTTTTTAAGGGCCTTAAGGTTGATACAGTTCTCAGAAATTTTACAGTTTTTGAATATACTAAAGACAAGGTAAGTGTAATTTCACTTTTTACCAGTGTAGCAAACTAATGTTTTTAGATTGTTTTGTGTGAACATTGCATGTAATGTGAAGTGCACGTTTTCATAGCTATAAGCATGAATGTGATTTTATTTTGAAAGGGGAAAGTAAGTTTTATTTTTTATTTATTTTTTGTCTGAAGCAAAATTAGCATGAGACCTTTTTTGATTTGTTAAAACTTAATGTTTACTCCTCAGTACTGCAGTCAGTAACGTGTACTTGTATGATAGTCTTGAACGAAACAGATTTCTGTTCGTCTCCTCGCTGCTTAGAATTAAATCTTTTCGCACAGATGTCAGGAAGAGCTTACAGCGCAACAAAATGCTTTAGATTAATCTCCTTTCTCATTCACTCATGAAGGTAAAGCAGGAGAGGATGGAGGTCATGCAAGGACATGTACTGATTCACTTGTTTATCTAATATACATAGTGAGGAAATCCCATAATGTTCTATTTTTTAATTATTGGGACATTATTTTGTTGGAGTTGAATAGAAACAAATGGCAAGCTTGTGAAGATGCATTTCATATATATAAATATATATATATATATATATATATATATATATATATATATATATATATATATATATATATAAAAATATATAAAACAAGTAAAATATACCGGGGTATACAGGCATATTTATTGGGAGAAAATTTATATTTATACTCTACTACTCTCAGTTTTTTTCTCGCTCCTTTACACAGTGGTGCACTCTTGACTGACAATATGAAAATTTAGCTTGATAATCCATACAAGAGCATTTAGCTTCCAGTCTAGCGACTTGCTTTGGCATCTTGGCATTTCTATGTAAGAACTCATAATTAACAACTATGATGTCTTGATTTTTTTTTTTTTTTTAAATAGCAACTCAATAAAGCTGGTGAACCTGTGTTCAATCTTCATAAGCACATGGCTAACTGCAGCAGGATTCATTCATTTGGTAAGTTAGTGGGAACCATTTAAGTTAACTGGAAAGCATGTTGGTATTGCAAATGACTGCTCATTGATTTTTATTGCATTGTCAAAATTAACAGTTGTTTTGCTTAAATGTGTTTTCTTGTTTGTTCAAATCTTGACCTCTGTTCTAGGTGGAAAACTCAGGGGATCCTTGGGAAAACTTCCAAAATTCCCAATCGCTTTCCTACTGGGAATGTGTCTACTTACTCATGGTTACTATGTCCACTGTTGGCTATGGAGACGTTTATGCAAAAACCACCCTGGGCCGCCTGTTTATGGTCTTCTTCATCCTTGGTGGTTTGGTAAAAATCCCTCTCATTGCTTATTCCTGCTTAAAATCCTTCATGCAACCAATCATGACACTCCACCAGGTGTTAACAAACGCTGGGATGCTATCAACTCAGGACGCCCTTCACCTGTTGTTTACACTGAGGTGTTTTTGTGGCTCACCTCTTCATCGCAGTATGTTGCATGTCATATGAGTTGATGTCTATAATATTGCAGCATTTATTCAGGTATAATGCTGAAGTTTTGTTCAGTTATTTCTATACAATGTAGTATATTTGAGATTTTGTGTTTCTGTTTTTAAATGTAAAAGTACTGTGGTTTCAGGTGGCTCCACCTTCCCTCCCCTCTTTCCAACAAACACTGACAGGGCTGATTTATCATGGCCTAGCTTGATGGATGTAGCCACATTATCTTGGTTTCTGCCCAAAGGTTTATTAGGGAATGCAGTGCATGAAGCAGCAGTTTTACGGAAGAATGCCATGATTAAATAACTCTTAAATCTTACAGAAAACATCAGCAAAAATGTTTTGACCCACAGAATTCCATCTAAATTTTTAGCAGAGTTACTAAAGATACAAAATATGTCAGGCAGAATTTGAGTGAATTGTTTACAATTAACCAAAGTATATCAGTATTTCCATTTGATGGACCAGTGCAGGTTTAGGTTTGAATATTGACCTCAGTTTAAATATCGTGCTGCTTAAGAGTGAAGAGCAGGAACAACATAATGCAAAATATTTTACCGCCAGATCACATAATACTTGTCTTAACTCAAAAAGTTGTAATGCCTTCTTCAATGCCTAAAAACTGTCAACCCACATTTTAGATTTATTCATTTATTTATCTGAAAATTTGTTTGATTTCTTTACATTATCTAATCAAACAAGCTAATGTAAACTACAATAGTTCCTCAATAATTTTATTGCTAGTATTGACAGAATATATATTGTGGCATTTTTACTAAAAGTCCTGGTATTTCAGGTCGTTGTGCAGTAGTGCAGAGTATCACAGTTAAGATAATGTCTGCCATCCATTTGGCTGCGCTAGCTAAATCAACTTGACAGCTGTGTTTGTTGGACGAAACATGGCACATAAGGCTTTCTCTGAATTTTTATACTTTCTATTTTTCTATCACAGATTGACATACTGCTCATCTGCTGTCATTTTCTCCTTTACTCTTCCAATATCCGTAAATATTGGCCTGACAACTTCCTTTTTCATTTCATACTTTTCTTGATATTTGGAATGTAATTCACTTAAATTTACATTCAGTCGATATTGACTAATTTAACTGAACTTTTTTCTTTTATTTCATTATCCTTTAGACCTATTTCGTTAATAATACAAATAGGGGACCTGCTCTTCTTTGCCTGTCTTTTTTTTAGTCTCTTCTTCTGTCTCCTATCTTCTCCTTAGGCCATGTTTGCGAGCTACGTCCCTGAAATCATAGAGTTAATAGGAAACCGCAAGAAATATGGTGGTTCCTATAGTGCGGTTAATGGGAGAAAGTAAGTATTCAAGGAGGCTCTACTGCCTCCGCCGCAGTAGAACCTTCTCTGCATGCCCTTTTCTTTTTCTTTTTCATGCATGTAGGCCATGTTTGCTCGCTACGTGCCAGAAATTGCTGCTCTCATCCTTAATCGGAAGAAATATGGAGGGAGTTATAACTCGACCAGAGGCAGAAAGTAAGTCAAACAAATGAAAAACCAGCAAACTTTTAATGGTGTAGTTTTGTGTGACTCAGTAGTCCCTCTCGTAAAGAGGTGACATACCTTGATTTTTGCTTAAATAAACTGCAATTTGAGATGTAATGATCTCAGTTATTACTAAAGTCACACTGTGACTGAAGAACTTGGCCATGATTAATTAGTTTGTTGTACTGTATTGCTGCTGCTTTTATATGTGCAAGCTGTCATGTCTGCTTTACACTGCACAAAAATATCTATCATGACAAGTAGTTTTTCCTCTGACATTGAATTCTAAATTTCCTTAAAAAAGGTGAAAAAAATGTCAAGTGTTATTGGAAGAATTTTTTTTCACCTCGCTTTGGAATTGTCCTTTGAGAACACAGAAAGAGAAAAAACATGACTTGATAAGACAGATATTTTTACTATGGATGTCCAAGTATTATTGTCATGCTTAAAGATGGATTTTCTCTCTTATTAACATACATACACACACACATATGTGTATATATATATATATATATATATATATATATATATATATATATATATATATATAAAATTAGTTGAGCAACACTCAAGTTTTAGTTCTTATAAATTCATAACACTTATAAATTTAACTCAAGATACATCCAATCAAAACTGTAACTCTGCAGTAGACCTGATATGATTTTATTCCATGGCCATGATATAACAGTGATCAAACTAGTTAGAAGAGCCTCTCCTTCATGTGTATAAATAACTTTATATTTCAGAACAAAAATAAGTGGCTTTGATCACCATCTGCCTCCCAGTTCACAGGTGTATCACAGTTTATTCTACCTTTATTCTGCTGTGATGCATTGAGAGAAAATCCTGCTGTTTTACTTGTGATGAGGCTGCTTATTGTCAATGTACATTTGTGTCAAGTTTGTGTTTTGTAAAAGTAATTTTGTTCACCCATCTGCCTGCACCTGCCCAAATAACATTAATTGAAATATCTGATCAAAGAAAAATAAGGAGTGATTAAGTTACAGTTATAAGATATGGTGTGTTCAGAAGTTGATATAATATGATAAAATAATAATTACATTTAAAGGTCCTTCAAAACAGCAATAAAGTCATGATGACAAAATCATGAACCTGATGAACTCACACTTACATGAGCTCAGTGTTTATTTATAATTTAGTTAAATGATAGAAGTCATAATCCTGTATGTCATTGCTTGCTTCATGCTGATTTTTTTTTTTTCCTGATCTGGAAAAACTGCTTTTGCTACGCTTGTCTATTTTTCACGCTTTGCTTCTAAATATTCTTGGCCTTTATCTTCAGTCTGACCTACACCCCAGGACTTGATTTCTTGAGTTAACAGAAACAGAAAGTTAGTTGATGAGATTGATACCACTCTCATGTCTGCGAGATTAATGTGAAGGGAGAGCCAATACGCAATTAGCGTAGCATATAAATTGTAGAAATGCAATTTATTATTTCACATGCATTGCTTGGCACAGATTTAAAGAAACATGTTAACTAGTAATCTTTAGAGGTTCTGTTTAGAGTATTTTTGTCTTGAGTATATTGGCTGTTTCCCAGCCCCCCCAGCTCTAGGTTTATATTTAATGCACAGACATGAACACAGCATTGATTTTCTCATCAAACTCTTTCCCAAAATGTTGAACTTTCTTGTAACGGATACATTTTGGTATCCTAAGCAATGCAGCTGTTTCTAAAGAAAGTGAGATTCTGCTGGATGCCTCCAAACAACATTTGGCTTCTTGAAGCATGCTTTTGGTACTTGAGCTTCTTCACTGTAAATTTGAAAAAGTCAGATTTCATTTGGGGAAACTCTCTTAAACCAAATCTGTGCTTCTTTTGTTTTGTGGAAGAATCACAATTAGAGCGTCCTAAGGAGTTTTTGTGTCTTGTGTACAGTTTTGTCTGTATTTGTAGTATTTGAAATGAACATTTATGAACAATCTTGAGACAAACAGTGGCTTTTTGAACAGCTAACACAGTAGCTACCAACATTTTAGTCAATCTATAAATGTAGTTTCCTTATGATTAAATATTAATGCATCATTATTTTTCTATTTGTCTGTCTTCTGCTTCTTCATGTCTACTTTTTGTCTTTAGCATCATTACTGACAGATATTTCATCCTCTTGACTATTTTCTTTCACCAGTTAGCAGAACAAGCAAAATAACAATAACTCAGGTGCATTTATCGAATATTATATCCACAATGTATCACTGCAGTACAGTAAGTAACAAAATGTTACCTGATGATACATCTGAAATATTTTGAATAAGAATATAACATAGACATATAGTAATAATATAAAGAGGGTTTCTTATGTAAAGGGTCTGTGATATGTGGGAATAGAGATAAACTGTGTGCTGATTTCATAATCTCCATCTAAGTAAACTCTGATCCTTTATAATCTCATACGGAAATCCACAGTGCTCTCTGACCTCCTCATTCAGTCCTTATTCATCATGACAGGAACATCAAACATCCTTCCTGAAACATAGTTTTTATTATTATTATTTCAAATCACCTAAATAGAAACAGTACTGATTACTTTTCCATCTATCGCTCACATCTCCGATTTACCTTTTCATTCCAGGACTAAGATGAAACAACGGTTTGTGTGTGTGTTTTGTCAACTTTTATTCTGACTGTGTTAAGTTTCATGATGACTCTGCACCTCCATTTCCAGGCACATCGTGGTCTGTGGTCATATAACACTTGAGAGTGTTTCCAATTTTCTAAAAGACTTCCTACACAAGGACAGGGATGATGTCAATGTAGAAATTGTTTTTCTCCATAAGTAAGTAAAACAACACAACACAGTCATCTCTTCAGGAGATTAGAAATATTGTTCCTCCTCAGGGTTAACAGTTTATTTGTTTTCCTCTCAGTATTTCCCCTAATCTTGAGCTGGAAGCCTTGTTCAAGCGCCACTTCACTCAGGTGGAGTTTTACCAAGGATCTGTTCTGAACCCACACGATCTGGCCAGAGTCAAGGTAACTGCAAGATAATACTGCGTCCTCTGCAACTGTGGCAGGCCTGCTGTCTGTAATGTCTTTACTTCAGGTTACTGTCTAGTTAGATAGCATCATCTGTTTGCTGTGTGTGATTTTGTTTCCAGATCGAATCGGCTGATGCGTGTTTGATCTTAGCCAACAAATACTGTGCTGACCCTGATGCTGAGGATGCATCCAACATTATGAGGTGAACCAAAGTAGCCTCTCCAAGTTTGACTTTTTTCCTAATTCATGTTGTTTGGGAGTGGGAGAAGTGGGTTAAGGGCATTTGAGCCATTTGAAGTCATAAAAATATCATATGTACTTTATAAAAATGCTCAATAAACTAGATCCCTGACAGGTATTTGGAAATGTGGATACAATAAGCAGGGATATACAATATTTTCAAATGACCAGACTTCTGAAAGTCAGTGTCGGACTTGCTATTCTTCCCACTTCTTCTCACTGGACTTGAATTACAACTGTAAGCGAGCCTTTTGGTGCTGGCTCTGCTCTAAGCACCCAAACCAGACTGCATTAAAAATAAACCCTGGTGATCCTTTTCCCTTTTGGAGATTTCTCAAAAACTGAGAGAAGACATAAAATCTGAGAGGAGCACAGTTTTCTTTCATTAAAAGACACAAATCTATAGCTTTTATGTTTGACGAATGGATAGAAAAAGACATTGATACATTTTGTGTTGTTCTGTCCCAGAGTAATATCTATCAAGAACTACCATCCAAAGATCAGAATAATCACTCAAATGTTGCAGTACCACAATAAGGTTGGTGTAATCTGTGGCTTTACATTAATTCATTGTTTGTTTTGTTGTATTTTAATATATTGATGTAGATATGTATGTTTACTTTGGTTTGCACTGATGTAATCTAGGATTAAGATTTAGGTAGATAAGAGTATCGTATACCTTTTGAATGTTTTGTAAACATGTTTGATAGCTGTTAAACTCCAGTTTGTAATTCTGTAAAGCTACCATGTGACATTGTTTTTCTACCTTCAGGCCCACCTTTTGAATATCCCAAGCTGGAACTGGAAGGAAGGAGATGATGCTATTTGCCTTGCAGAGCTGAAGCTGGGCTTCATCGCTCAGAGCTGCCTGGCTCAGGGCCTCTCCACCATGCTGGCCAACCTTTTCTCCATGAGGTCCTTCATCAAGGTAGCCATGGTTAAGGTTCACCCATCTGCACTCATTCAGGGGTAAAGTTGGCCATAAACCTAGCCTGAATAGATAATAGTGATTGTCACAGATGAGGCCCATGTGCAGCATCTGGTGAGTGGGTGAAGATAATTTATAAAAACTTGTGTCAATTTGTGTTCAATTCTTTTATAATGGAGCAATCTCTGCATTTTGTGATGAATCTTTGTTGTAGATTGAGGAGGACACGTGGCAGAAGTACTATCTAGAAGGAGTAGCCAATGAGATGTACACAGAGTACTTGTCCAGTGCCTTTGTGGGCATGTCCTTCCCTGTAATTTGTGAGTAAGTACACTGGCACTAATTTTCAAATTAAAAGTTGTGGTTTGTATTTCTTTGTTTGCTCACGATTTACTGTTTCTGGCATTTAGCATTAACCAGATCACATGATGATCATCTTAATAATTGTAACCTCAAAACAAAAATGTAGCTTGGATTCTGTTCATTTGTGGAATTATTTTATTTTTTTTTTTTTTTTAAATCGGGCACTCATTTTTCCAGAAAAGAGAACTGTGCTTTACACTGTGATATAAATCAAACCTCTAAACAGGAAAAAGGTGACCTAAGGGTGCGAAGATGATTTTTAAAAATCTACAAATATCAGCTTGGATATGGTCTAACTATACTGTTATCTTTTGCAGACTCTGCTATGTGAAGCTAAAGCTGCTACTGATAGCTATAGAGTACAAGTCTGATCAAAGGGAATGCAGGTAAGTGGAGGTGCTCAAATCTGAAGTCATTAAAATTCATGGATGCAAAAACTTAAATACGCAGGTGTGTTAGCTGGCAGTACTTTCAGTGATGATGCTACTGGGAATCAGCTTCTCTGTTTAACTGCAAACACAAGCCACTCAACAAAATGTACTAAATTGCTGTCTAAATTAGTTTGTTCACAGACATCAGACGCTTTACTGATGACATCCTGACAAATTAATGGGGAAGGTGGCGGATGGTTTCTTTAAACACAACTGAAGCTTTGTTTTAGTGACATCTCTAATGCACTGCTCATTTTATACCATTTGGAGTGTCACCACGATCTGCTTTCATCAATTTAATTTAACAAACAGAACAGAGGCCATTGTGCCAAATGAGTTGCAAAAAATAATCCTGCCAGTGTGCACCTCTGCCAGTGATTTGCGCTAAGCCTCGAAAATTATGTGATATAACTTTCCGCCATGACATCTTTGGTCTATAAATCCTTGCAGCACCCTGATAAACCCTGGAAACCATGTGAAAATGCAGGAGGGGACATTGGGCTTCTTCATTGCCAGCGATGCCAAGGAAGTAAAGAGGTAATGAATGGGACCAGAGTTTAAATGGTGTCTCAAAGTGAGACCACTCTGGTAGAGGCAGTTTTTCCAGCTTTGTTGCATTAAACATCAAGTCATACTGCAGAAGCACTAACACCAACACTTGACTTGTAAAATTGAGTAAAAAGGGCAAAGATAACAACATAGGAGGGCTGTTCAATTTCATTCTTGAGATTCTAGAGTTTCTTTTCATCAAGGAAAAAAAAACATTTCAAGAAAAATAACAAAGGTTTGATTTGATTGTTGAAAGTGTAGTTGAGAAGTCTTTTTTTTTGGTGGATTAGACCACATCTTACCAGTACTTATAACATGTTAGTAAGCTAAACAGTTTCTAGCTGGTGATCTTAGCTGATGATGTTATGTTATTTTGTGGGTGAGGCCACATGGTAGCAAGTGCTATATGCCAATATATAGCTTAACATTTAAGTTTGTTTGGAGTTATTGCATGCAAACCTACTTGTAGATGTTGTGAGGATAAAATGTCTGTAAACACTTAATTGTTTGACAATGACTAAGTATGATTCTTGTTTCTCTTCCATAGGGCGCTGTTTTACTGTAAAGCTTGTCATGATGACATTACTGATCCCAAAAGGATAAAGAAATGTGGATGCAAGAAATGTAAGTTACTGCTTATAAAAAAACATTGTTTAAGTTTGTTTGACTTGGGTAACATTTCTTCATAGTGCTGAGTTGGCATAGATCTAGCAGTGTGATGGTGTATTTACATGACCTACATAGCCATGTGTCCAAACCAATTAGTCCCTGCATTAATTATTCCCTTTCTTGGAACTTGTGCATAAAGAAAGGTCATCGGGTTTCATTGCACAGCCAAAACAAACAGGTGCACTCCAAGTTTCCCTCATAAAACCACAAGTTTGGCCCTCTGTATGACATAAAAACCTGCTCTCATTAATGAGTCAGTTCACCCTAATTACACCACAGCTTTTCATGCAGATAGTTTTGTTTTTATGTGGCAGGTTCTTTAAGTATTCCTTATCTTAATTTTATTTCTTTATGGTTGCTCAGGATCAGAGGAGAGAGAATTAATTATAGCATATTCTCTTTTCCACAGAATTCCTATATATTATAGATATACAGAAAAGTGAGAAACCAAGTTAGCTAACGCCTCTAAAACCACCTATGAATACAGTCTAAGTGTGTCTGTTTGCCTGTGTAGATGTTTGCTATATTTTCTTTTGTGTAATAGCTGTCTGTTAATAACTTTGTGATGTTAACAGGCATTCAGAGAGACTGTTAACACCACAGGTACCTGGATGGATCGTTTGTTTCTAGATTTTAAAAACATCACATGCCACTTTGTTGCTTGGATTTAATATAGTTTGTCTCGTCCTAACCACTACAGCTAACACCTGATCTTAACATGTGTGATGTATTCTCTTCCTGCTGCTTGGGAACTTGACCCTTGAACTTTCCTTAAACATTCACTTAATAGTGATATATTGTGAGTAATGTGGATTCAGTTCCCTTTCGAAAAACATAGCCTGCTACCCCTGACTGAAGCAACCTGTTTGAATGTACTGTAAATGTTGCATGTACAATGGTCAATGCTGCCTGGATCTCCCCCTGTTGTCATGTGCACGTCATTTTCAAATCGAGGAAAATATACAAAAGAAATCAAGAACAAACTTAGAAATCATACTTTTATTATTTAAAAAGAAAATTTGGAAAAAGAGACATCATTATTTAGTATGTTTAGATTAACAAAGCATCACCAGTTCCGTCATACCTTTGAGGTTGTAATACTCTTCTTCACAACCAGATGTCCCCACAGTCGTTTGCTCAGAGCTAGAAAGCCCTCAGATTTAGACTGAGAATTGAATCATTTGACACATTACCCAAAACCATGTCATTCACTGAGAGGACAACAGTTTCTCAATGCACATCTGATATCAGGGATGTTTTTGGACATATATTTGTTGTGTTACTTGAGAATGTCCACAGAATTAATTACATTTTGTTTTTTTTCTCTTCTTTCTGCATGCATTTACTATGAAAGTCCACAAAATATTGTCAAGTTTAATTTGACCTTTCATTGGAGAAATTTCTGTCAGCTTCAATTCTCAAACCTGACAATTAGACGCCAGTAGAATTATTTGTAAAATTTGTAAAGTTATAATGCATGTTCAAATTGTATCCCATCACATAGTGGGAATATGCATGTAGGGGTCATGTTGAGGTAAGAGGTTTAGGTGGTAAGTCAAGAGGGAACTCATGGGATTATTGTCTTTAAAAACCATGACCTGTCCTTCCCCCACTTGTGTCACATTTTTACCTCTTAACCACATGACTTTAGGACCTCGTGATGTGCCCCCCCAGTTCCAGAACCGAAAAACCCACAAGTGGTGGAAGAGGGGAAAAAAAAATAATGTGACATTTGCACGCTGTCAAGACAAAGTTTATCTTGTGCATCCCAGCAGGAGCCTTCCTCTGTGCCCTGTCTTGCCTTTGTCCACTCTTCCTCCAGAGCGACCCTCTGCATTAACCTGCTCTTCCTCTCCTCTCGTCTGAACCCGTGACTGTAGCCAAGACGCCGGCCTACAAGAAAATGAGACTGGCATGTTGTTTTGATTGCGGCCGCTCAGAGCGGGACTGCTCTTGCATGCCAGTTAATGTGCGTTGTAACATGGACTCCCCTCAACACGACATCCCACTCTCTGCTGTCTCTGTTAATGATTGCTCAGCCACTTTACGTGCCTGTAAGTTGTCGACATGACATGTGCTCTTCAGTGTCTGTAACATGCACTGTGTTAAGCGTGCGGCGTGTCCTTAGCTTGTGTGCTGTCTAGCTCTAGCAGCTATGTTGTCACTGTCATGGATATAGATGTTGCTTTGGTGTTTTAGCATTATGATTTTCAGTCCGCTCGTGTTCGTCCCCCTGTGTTGTTACTTTTGGAGGTGACTTCTAGCTGTTGTGAAGCATGCTAGTGTACTGTTTTGCTGGTGTTTTGTCAGAGAATGTGAATTAAAATTGACTTGTAGTTTAAATTAATTCAGTGGTCACGAATATAAAATTTTGTGCAAACTAATGCTCCCCTGGAGGATAGCGTGCTTCCCCCTCCAGTGACCTCGCCAACATATTTACACTGCATTAAAGCTGAAGCCATGAAAAATGTACAGCTGTGCATCCCCACCACAAATTTCTTGATGTACACTCAAACTTGGGAACCCCTGGTGGAAAATTTGCATGCATTTCTTCAAATTATTTTGTTTTAATGGGCGTGTAAGTGCTGCAGTGATGTCACTGGAGAGGGTAACTTTTATAAGAAGAACCCAAATAACATTTACTCAAATATTTCATTACTCTGCCCTCCAGAAATGGGTGAACAAGATAGGTTTTGTGATATTTGTATGTGTAAACGCCACTGACAATTAATATAAAAAAAAGAAAAGGCAGTCTGGAGAGCGCCTGAAGAGGTTTTTCTGAGGGTAGCAGTACATATTGAGGTTAATGTGCTAGTTTTATTAAATTAAGATCAAAAGCTTAAACAGCTACTGAGGATAACCACATATCCAGTAGGCAAATCACTGCCTTGTTCAGTGCCAAGGAAGAAGCTTGGGATTGTAGTTTTTGGTGTTGAGAGAGTTCCTAATCTTGTGATATTGATTGAATTGTACAGTAAGATGAAGAGAATACAATGGAGTAGAACTGGATTGTGTTGGATTGTAAGAGGAATAAAAGACAATAGAAATGTTGCTGGATTGTCTTAAATTTTAATGAATCAACCCAAAATGAATTGAGCTGCATCTAAATTCTTAATTCAAGTGTGATTTCCCCTTTTAAAGCCAGAGGGCACGTTAAATTGTGCTGAGATATCGCAGTGGGCATGAAGAATGTGTCTTGAGTTTGCAGAGCGTTGATACAATTAGCTGGAAAACATTGCTGACTGTCACTCAGTTTTAGTAAATGTCTGGTGATCAAAGACCATTCTGTATATAGCTGAATGTCTCTGGGCGTTTCCACCCCTCAACATGTCTTCCAGGGTTATGTGCTGTGAGCATCGCTTGGCTAGCTGAGCTTGAGTCGAGCTCCGGAGTTGCTGTCGACACGGTGTGGGAGATGTGCGGAGCGAGGCCTTATATGGCCTGACGTGGAAATTATGTTTGCATTTTCATTTTTGGAGTGCTACCGGTTGTCATGAAACTCAGCCTGACAGTTCCTAACCACCAGGCAGCCGAGTGCCCCCGCCCCTCTCCTCCTCTCTCGTTGTGGGACAGATGCTAGCCTGTTAGTCCTGTGACTCTGCTCGCGCCCTCCGATTGCAGGCGACAGATGCCAGGACCAGCAAGGTCCCTGTTTGAACATTGCTGTCACTGTCCTGCCTTAAGCTCAATGCATGACCTTTATTGTAAGCGAGGGGTTGAAATAAGGTACTAATGAGCATGTGTGGGACTCACGGCTCCAAAAGTGACTAACAGAAACTTCCATGCATCAGTGCAGGTTGTGTCAGGCAGTGCAGAGAAATGGGAAACAGCTTTTGGAAAAGAGGATAACAAGTAAACACAATACTATAGAGCTAAGAACAAGAATACATACAGTACTGTCACATATTTTAAGTCTTGTTACACACAAAAAAAAACCCTCCTGACTTCCTTGTAGACTTGTTTAAACAGCGGACTATATTTAAATGTTTTTAGTAGTGGACCTAAATCATATATAGTAATTTAATTTTGACACATAATTTTACAATAATTAACCTATTAATTGATCAGTCAATCATCAGTAACTGTTTTGATCATTTATTTTGCTTTATTCAGCAAAAATACAAAACATGCCCTACTGTGATGATTTACTGGTTTTGTTTGTTTCATATAACAGTGTATTGCTAATCGGCTATTTAAAGAGAGCAGTCTGGGCTTTATGAAATTGAAACAGTCTTTTTCACTATTTCATGACATATTATACATCAAATGATTGATCAGGTAATTAAAGAAATAATCTAACTGCGCCAACTCAAACATGACTGTTAATATTCAGCATGACCGCCAATAGACACAGACAATGATCCACTGTTAAAGCTCACTTACCACATTGCTGAAAAATCATATTCCTAACTGACCCGTGTTTTATTTCTCATTACTTTTGTCCATGTTGTCTTCAAGGCACCTTTGTTTTTAATGTGCCTTAAAGAGAAAACCTGTCAGCCTTCAGTTGTCATTTATAATTTGCTTTCATTACAACCTCTTCTTCCCTTTAACCTGTCATCTGTCTCTGCATTTTTCTCAGCTAAAAATAGCTATAATGGATATATCAAATCAAGTAAGTTTTGATTTCCATTCTCTCTCTCTTTGTCATTTGTTTGTAATCCTTCCACATGTACATTCTCCTCTATCACTACTTGAACTGTCCCTAACTGGCTGTATTTCACTATTTTGCTTCTCATCGCTATGTCTAGTCGATCATAATCCATTATTACATTTAGGAAAAATTATTTAAAATTAGAAATTATGTAGGAAATCATCTCGGAGTGGTATGTGTTGAATATCAGTTACAGCTGAGCAGTAGATGGTGCTGCTGCTTCACTGTGGGTGGGGATGAATCAATCTGGTGTACAGCTGAAACTACAGCATAAAGACATTTAAAGTAAATGTGTTCAAGAATGTATTATAGGGATTCATTTTAGAGAACCGGCAGGAATAATATACAAAAAAAAAAAAAAAACCACTCAAGAGTTGATCTAATATGTTCTCAGTTCTCATCCAGCCATTAGAGGAGTGTGAACCACGTGGGGCATTCACTTCAACAGGATCTGATGATAGGCAGCCAGTCTGCCACTCTGTGTTGTCCTGAAGAAGTGCTGTGCATGTTTGACATGGGGCAGATGAGTAGTGGAGGTCTGGAGCAGGGAGGATAATCTGCTAGACAGCTGACTGCTGAAATAATCATCTCAATTCTCCAGTTATTTCTCCGAGCCATTTCTCTGGATTCAGGGAACACTTTTCCTCTGCTTCCTTTGTCTCTATTTTATTGTATACTATCATAAGACCAATAGAGATGTAAAAAGCCACATAGATACTTAAGTCATTTCTCCCTCATTGGTCTTTAACTGCTCACAGCAGCTAGTGGTTATTAACTCACAGTGTCAGCTCCTTGTTCTTATGGCATAACAATCGCTGGAACACTTGAGAGCATATTTATTAATTCATGTTTATTCTGAATATCAAAGTAAACGTCAAATCCAACATTTCATTGGTGGCTATACCAAGTGGTTAAGTGGTGTTTAATAAAAATGAGATTTTTTAAAATTATTCATCTATTAGCATTCTTGTGCCAGAAAGAATTAGCCCCAAACAGCAGTGATTATGCTTTAATTATGATAAGCGTCACAAGATGTTTTATTTAAATACACACTGCAGGTCTTACTGGAGTCACTTTAAATCAGATCCTATCTTGTGGTTAATATGAGGAATTAAAGGGTTCGTTCAACCAAATCGAGCATTTTCTAAGTTACCCCTTGTGGTATCTAGTCACACAGATTGTATTTAGTTTCATGCACCTGTGTTTTGAAATATCTGTCCCTGAGATTAAGTTGTCCTAGTTACACTGAGTAATCCAAAGATTTGAATAGTTTTTCATAGTAACTGTTTCTAGAGAGTACTTTCAATGAACCTGAGGATTGTTCTAATGTAAATTTTTAACGTTAATGTTTAATTTGTCTTCACCTTCACTGTATTGGGATGGAGGCAGAAAGCTTAAATCCTCTGCCCATAAAATCAAAGCCACCAACATGACTAGATACCACTAGAGGTAATGGGTAAAATGTGGGTAAAAATTTTTTTGTTGTTTTTTGTTTTTTCTTCCTTTGTGGTGATTTGGGTGAAATTACACTTCAAAAAACAAAGCGTCCCTTAACTTTGTATTGTACAGATCCTGATTGTGACTCCCCTTCATTTAGCAGTAAACAACGGCAGCCTAATCCAGTCGGCAGCTTATCAATACAAATCAACCAAACTGAACCACAACTCAGCCAGCGAGGTCTGTAGGGGGCCCCGTAGTGGAGTCGCCATTGTGTCGGTCCCACTGGTAAATAACCGCAAGGGAAGCCTGCTGCCACCTGTCGAGCCCACTGCTCTGAGACTGAGCTCCCTGGGCTCCGGGGACCCGGACCAGGTGGGCCGACTACCAGGGGTGGCAGAAGAGGCCAGCCAGCTCCAGCGTGCTCGTAGCCTCCCGATGAAATACAGATACCACCCCAGTCACGCCAATAACGCCACGCTCAGTCACAGGCACTGTAAGGGCCTCCTCCCCCATCCCCTTCCCCTCGGCGTGTTTGGCAGGCCTGTACTCAACAACAGCACAACCAAAGCATGTGCTTGCCAGGCTGGAGTGGTCGCATGTGTAGCATTCCTTACTAATGACCTAGTGTGTGCAGCTGTCAGCTGTGAAACATTAAATATTGAACAGGCCAAGCAAGATGTGAAGGGCCAGTGTGTTGGAGCATCCCTCTCCACTGGAAGCCCCTCGTAACTCAACATTTTCCATTACAGTGTCACTCTTAGACATGCTAGCAGTGCTTGACATCTTGTAGAGGAGCATGATCTTCTCGAATTTATTCATTTTGATGACAGTTCTTTGAGTTTCTTTGTTGTTGACAGCTCGAACCATCATTAAAAGACACTCAATCATATTTTCTGTGACGTGTGACAAGCCCTCACTGTTAACGATGGCCGTTAAAATGCGATTAGCAGAAAAACGCCTCTTGCTGCTAGTGTTTATTTTACCAGTGACTGCCACAGAGTAGAGTTGTTTTCTTCAGGTTTGATATTTGCTTAGTGAAAATATTTGCCTGATTACTCCAGGGTAAAACTTGTAATTCGTTCCCTATGAAGAGCCCGGTGCAGTTTCCTGTAGTGATGAAGACAATGTCCAAGGGGCATCTCAGCTGTACATAAATCACTCTGGCACCAGGACCAACATAATTATATGAGCCAAGGGCATCACTCCGGAGATGAAGAAAGACCAGCAATTCAGACTGGATTCAGTATTGGCACAAAAGTAGCCTTATTTATTATGCTGGATGCATGCTGTTTATAGGTTATTACCTTAATTAATTGAGAATGTGAATGATTAGTATGGCCAAGAAAGGAGCTCTCCAAGTCTGAGGAAATTCCTACTAACAAGGCATTCAAAAATGAAAGCGTCCTCATTCCCACTGAGGCATTTGTGGTACATTATCTAGATTAGTATTACAAGTAAATCCTCACATCTCAGACTGGCATGGTGGTTAATGATGGCACTATTGCATGTTTGCATCTTCATACACAATCATGCAAATTGTGTGCTAATGTATGCTGTAGTCACCGTGCAAACAATGACTGTTTTCTCTCACAAGTTAGTGTCCTGTCCCCTCCATCTTGTTCACCCAACCTCTCTTGTCACTCTTGTGTCTTTGTATCTGTATTAGCTCTTTGATTTCACTGACCTCAAATTGTGACCTGACCTCAATTTTGTCACAGATTTTTTTTTTTTGCATGTCTTCTGATAATGTGCACCCTCACACCATTGCTTTTTGTTGCAGTTGAAGAGGACCAACAGTCGGCGTTGTCGCCTAAAAAAAAGCAACGCAACGGAGGCATGAGAAATTCTCCCAACTCCTCACCAAAGATAATGAGGTAGGGCATTTTTGTCTGGGTGTTGAAAGCACTGAATTATCAACAATATAAAATATAAACATTCTAAAAGAAATGTTTGAGTGCTCCTGATTCGTGGCGAACATGTCAGACTTGCAGAAAGGCTGTGAGGTTTGGAGCGTCACCCGCAGACTGCAGCTCTTAAACAGGCCTGGCACTAATGACAGTGCCAGCCAGTCAGAGAGGCTCTAAAGGATAGATAGCCCAAGGCTATTCATCTATTGTTGGATCCCTCTGAGCTCTTTTCAGCACGTAAGGCCACAGATGATATGTATCATCACAATGAAAGGAGAATTCAAATGCTACCTTGCTTTTATCTTGTCCTGTGAAATTAAATCAGCGCTTATTGATTTTGACTGGCGATAGCACAGTTACTCAACAAGAAGCCATTACAGGGATGATAATAGTAATAGTCATTAAGTGCCATGTTACAAGCAAGCAAGGCAGCAGGGAAGTCCTGCAGCTGACGTATACAAAGTGGAATAGTACCGATGAAATTGAATTAAAACTGACAGATGACTTAATGTTCCCATTCGTAATATAGCTGCTCTTCATTTGACATTCAGAAATTTAATTTACAAATGTCTACCTTATTTAATACTTAGACATACAACACACAAATACAGTATAGTTGCTATCAAAATGAGTTGGTGTTAATGTAGAAAAGGAATGCTTACATGCATAATTTGGCATTCTCCTTCTGATCTATGGCCTCTGTTCAGGTTTGACCTTATTTGATTCTTTCAAAGTTGAATTGCTCCAGGTGATTTCTAGACTCTTGGATAACAAAACCAGGCTTTTCTAATGCCATAGCCGTCAGCTAAATATCAGCCCACCACAACAACCCATCTACTTGCCATGCTAATACACTGCATGGTACAGGTGGATGTGTTTTTTCATCCAGCATGTTTGCTGCCTGCACGCAGGAAAGGAATTCACCGCAGTAGCCTAAGGGATACTTCATTGCAACAAGCGGAGAAAAAAAACATCTGGGTGTATACTGTATCAAATGTGTTTTTACAGGACCTCCGCTCTCAAGGCCTTTGTAAATAAGTAATGATCAACAGATTGGCTGTGGGTTTTGAAGAGCAAGCCTTTGTCAGTTTGCATGATGGGGAAGATTTTCAAAGACTCTGCCTGTCCTCACTACTTGTGCAGCGTTACAGTCAGCCAGTGTGCTGAAATAGGAAAATTTGCATAATATGAATGTTTAGCTTCTACTTTGTGTCTCTCTCAGCTATCATTACGCTCCTCCAGAAGACACCTGGCTTTATGTTTTGCGGCCATGACACTGAAGTCTTGTCATGGAGGTGTCATCTTACCACTAAAGTAGTGAATTATGCCACTGATCATTTTGAATATTTAGAAGTGAGCTTATGGAAAAGATCACAGACATCTCTGCTCTGTGTTCTGAATAGAACTGCACAAAAGGAAGAAGCGATGAGCTGTGGAGACAGAACTGCCCCGTTTCCAGATGTATCTGCAAACTAGAACTTAGCAAGGCAACAGCGACCTCTCTGAAATTAACACCATTTCCACAGGCACCTTGATGGGTCATAAGACACATCTAATTGTGGGTTGTCACAACGTGTTCGGTCACATCGGCTGTGCCATGACATACACGTCATTTCTGCTGGAGGACTGCTGAGGCAATTGGCAGTGCAGGATAGTGACAGGCCGTCATGGCTGACAGTGAGCGATAGCTATCCTGGCAGAGCTCTGCCTCACCAGTCATCTTCCACAAGAACAAACTGAAGTGACAGCGGCTCCAGTGACTGAGCGGTGAAACATTCGGCTTCTGATGAAATATTTAGCCAGGGTGTAAGACCACTAAATGCTTTCACTCTTATTAGAACTTGCAGAAGCTGATGATGAAGCCAGAGTTATGGAGGATGATTGCCATGGATAAATAGTGCTGTATGTATGGATTTGTTGCTTTACTGCAAAGTTGTTAACATCATTAACATTATTAATCAAGCAGCTTTTGTTCTGTTTTCTATATTAAACTGGATATGTTCCAGTTTTGGATAGCAAATTCAACTGGAGCTCTGAGTGGATGTTACTGTTAAATTCTTATTTGAAATTATATGTTACAGGTTATTAAAGGAACCTGTGTAACATATAGGGGAATCTATTGGCAGAGTTTATCTTAATAAATGTCTTCTGTAGTGAATAACGTCCTGAAAATAATGAAAAAAAACTTTTCTTGTTACCCTTAAATGAATATGTGGAGCCTTTTTTTTCCTACAGTTGCCCAGAACAAATCAAACTGGCTCTAGATAGGTCATTCACATTTTAATGCCTCCTCACCGCTAGATGCCGCCAAATCCTACACACTGCACATTTTAGTTGTACAAAAGAAATGAATTAGTAATTCAAGCAATAGTTGCATCCGTACGTGGAAAGAGTTATGATGGCAGTGAGTCAATATTGCTGGTTTCACCCACGGAATTAAATGTGCACACACTGTGTCCTTTCATATTAGAATAGCTTTGACAGATGTGATGCTGAGAGGTAGCCTAGAAAGACATTTCCTTCTCCTACTACTTTCATTCTTGAAAGGACATCCAGGTCTAGCCTAGGGCTATATAAGCCCCTGGCAGGCTTTTTTTGGCTTCACTCTGTTGGAGCCTGAGGGATGATCGTTGCAGCTGACACTTTGATGCATACTTAACATGTTACTTAAAGTAGTATTCTTTTAGAGTACTCACATTAAAGAGATGCTCCTCTTATGAGTAGAAGGCTTTTTTATTATTTAAAAAGGTTTTGGACAGAGACAGAAGACTTCTGTCTGCGTTTCAGAAGACAACATCTTCATCTCTGATCTGAATCTGACAAATTCAATTTAGTGCAAAGGGGATTTTTGGATTCTTGGACAGGACACTGGCTCTGTGGTTAGCACTGTTGCTACTGAAGCTGATGGTGTTTGACCGTATTGGCAAGTTAGCGCTTTTTGTTTGTGGAGTTAAATTTATTTTATTCAGGTTAATCAACTTGTTGTAGTATGGAGGAGGAGGGAGACAAACATGAAGAGATCTTCCATCTTAATTTATCTCAACGAGCTCTGAACGAGTTTGGTACAACAGCAGGTACTCATGTCAGGAGACCACTTTAGTAGTCAGTGTTGTGTAGGATCAAGCTTAGCTCACTACTGCGCTCACTGAAATTAGTTTATGTAGTTCTGATGCCCTGTTTAAACATTAATGCTCTTCACCTCGAACAGCAAATGTGGTTGGGCAAATTGCTGAAATATTTAAAGTCTGGTCTGTTAAAGCTTTTACCACGCAGCGCACTACGTCAAAAGCTGTATTCACTAAGGGGGCGTAATTGCATCTCCGTGCTCATGCCAGTCAACGCAGTGTGTTGCTGCCATCTCCTTCTGCCTGGCTGCCGCTGCTGATGTCACTCTGCTTGATGACATGGCAGTTTTGCTGGCATTTCTGCAGATGGTCTCTGACAGGAATGACTAAAGGGGAGGGGGAAAGGGAAGAAAACTACTTTTTTTATTTTATTAATATACCTAAATATCCTGATGATCTATTGATGTTATGTCAAGTAATTTGTTATTTATTGTTTTGCACTTTAATTACTCAGCTTTTTCTAGTTTTATGTACTATACCTCAGTTTTTTTGCTGTATATAAAAATCATGTTATATTTTAGTTTTATTTGTCAAATGCCAATAAGCAGTTCTTTTTACCCACATCTACAGTGTCAGGCGACTCTTAAATTCCCTCCCTCTCGTCTTTTTGTTTGATTAGACATGACCCGCTCCTCATCCCGGGCAACGAGCAGATTGAGAGCATGGATGAGAACATAAAGAAATACGACTCCACAGGGATGTTTCACTGGTGCCCGTCCAAAGACATCGAGAAGGTCATCTTGGTGGGTTCTGCTCTCTTACTCGGCACACGTCATTTGTCCCTGACACTCTTCTCTGCAGTGACAGATGCGTCATGTCACAAAGCGCCGTCAGAGGTTGACAGGGCACTTAAACACTCGGTAATGAGGTGTTTGACATGTCATTTGCTATATGGGGACCCTGTACAAAGAACATTTCTTGTACTAATACATATGCCATTTTTCAAGTTACATTCATAGGCTATTGCAGTCATGAACTGGGTGAACGAGCATCTGAGAGAAGAGAGAACAGTAATATTGGTTAGAAAGGCCAGTTTATGCTACGTCTTTCTCTCTCAGACCCGGAGCGAGGCGGCCATGACAGTCCTGAGCGGCCACGTGGTTGTGTGCATATTTGGAGATGTGAAATCAGCGTTGATCGGCCTCCGAAACTTTGTCATGCCTCTGAGAGCGAGCAACTTTCACTACCATGAGCTGAAGCACATTGTGTTTGTCGGCTCACTTGAGTACCTGAAGAGGGAGTGGGAGACTCTGCACAACTTTCCAAAGGTCTCAATTTTACCGGTGAGTACAATAAATTCACTCATTTCAAATATGCATTTAAACATGTGACACAATAAACAATCTTGTCTCCTAAAACTGACTGAGGAAACCACGTTGGTCAACACTGAAATATCTCAACAACTGTTGGACTAATTCCTTGAAATTTTTGTAAACATTCATGGTTCCCAAAGAATTTATCCTTTTCCTCTAGCGATACCATGAGGTTTACATTTGTGTTTTTGAGTCAATAGCCGTTGGATGGATATCAATTCAGTACATGCCCCCTCAGGATATACTGTATTTAATTTTCAACATTTTTTTCCCATGACTATTAAAGGGTGATTGTGGAAAAACAAATAGCTCACACATTGTTAATTTATTATTGCACATTTACATTCATCAGGCTCAAGTTGGTCAACTTATAATAAATTAATGCAATGACTTAATGAAAATTGGAGCAGTGTGTGAACTATTTGTTGTTTTTTTTTCTATTATTTGCTGACTTTGAGCTCAGTACTGCCTAAAAGGCAGTGTCCTCTACTGGAGGGAGGGGCATCCCCCCTATCTGCGCAGATAAGGGGGAGATTTTAGACTGGCCTGTTTCAGCACACATTGGCAAAGAAGAGGAGCAAGCAGGGGAAGGAGGTGACAGGCTTTTTCACTCATTCACAGGCTATGGTGACATAGAACACCTATAAAGTCAATTTTGCATAATAGGTGACCTTTAAAAGTATTTTGTAGACAGGTTTGACACAAGGCTCAAGGAGGAAAATTGATAAAAGTTGCTGTATTTTCATGAATCCCCTGGTGTCATAAAGGTGAGATAACAAATTCTCTCCTTCACTTCCTCTCAAAGGGCACGCCGTTGAGTCGGGCAGATCTGAGGGCTGTCAACATCAACCTCTGCGACATGTGTGTCATTCTGTCAGCCAATCAGAACAATATTGACGATGCATCACTGCAGGACAAAGAATGCATCTTGGCGTCACTCAACATCAAATCCATGCTGTTTGATGACAGCATCGGGGTCTTGCAGGCTAATTCCCAAGGTAAGGAGCGCCCTATCATAGTTCACTGCACCGCCTGGAAGGGACAGGGCCCTGGCACAGAGCATATCCCTCACTGGGTGCTGCCTGGCTGACCTGGTGTCACTGAGTTTGACAGTAAACCCTACTGACTATTCCTCAGGTTACTGTAACAACTGGTTTCTTCACAAACCTAATTGGTGCCAACAAGCCCAGTGTTGGCACAAAAGCCTTATCCGGCTTTTTTATTTTTCAGTATATGCTTTTTAAAAAGAATATAATGTGTATAATTCATGAATGTTGTGTGTTACAGCTTTCAGAGCTGCGCACAGAAGCACACATTAGCTTGAGAAGGCCGTTAATAACGGTCATTCTCCAGCATTGAGAGAAATGCTTTTAGAAACCTTTTGACCCGAGTAGAGAGGGGAAATAAACCCTGCCAATTTCATTATTTCTCTAATACATGTATGACCTCGCATTTGCCTTAGTCAGCAGTAAGTGATGGATGTCAAAACACGGCCCATGTATAATACATACAGCATCACTGATTTAATGTGCTTACTTGTCAGTCTGAGGAAAGCAAGCAATGTCAAGTCAATTTGAATTCAATCTTGCGTCACTTATTTTCTATTTCATGGCTCCGTACTGTACATGTTTTTTGTGTGTGTGTGTGTACAAGGTTTCCGTCTCCATGCACACACAATCTAAGGGAAACAAAATGAGCAGTATGTCACATCTATTATATATAGACTAATATTGAACCTTGTCAAGAATATGGTAACGTAGCACTTTATGCTTTAGCAGTGGCTGGGAATGGATGAAATAGCCTCAGCGTATTAGTTCTGCTGATATGCCCGTTTGTAGCCTCTGATGAAGGATTGAATATTGCATTAACAGATGAACTCTCTTTTGTGTGTTTGTGTGTCCATTTAGGCTTCACTCCACCAGGGATGGACAGATCCTCTCCTGAAAACAGCCCCGTCCACGGATTAGTGAGGCAGACCTCTGTCACCACTGGAGCAAATATTCCCATAATAACAGAACTGGGTATGTGTCAGTGGACTGATATGTTGGCTCTACTGGAGAATGTGTCTTTTCCAGTTAGGTAGTTTTAAAGAGATTTAAAAACACAATTTCTGTAATTTGAGGCTGTCGCCACTTGATTAAGCTAAAAGTGGAGGTTTTTTTTTTTTTAAATCTGTCCCTTGTTGACATGCTCCAGTAACTGTTTCTCCTCAACACTTGTCTAGCACCATTAGCAAAGCCAGGCAAAAAACTGCCTGTGATTTCATTCAGTCAGGATAAAAGCAGTGGGACCAGCATACAAATGATAACTGAGCTGGGTAAGAAATGCATCTGTCCTGTAGTGCAGTGTTGTAACTGCTGCTGCCTCCATATCAGCTTCTTTTTGATTTCTCTCACTGCACAAGGGGCTCAGTCCATTCCCATGGCATCACTGGCACATTTTACCCTTGGTTCTGGTTGAAATTGCCTGTCTTGTTTTGGCCCCTTATCTCAAAGCAAAAATTTTCCCTTTTATTTTTCTAAGAATTACAAGGCCTTTGATCCTTCAGAAGTCCTTGTGGCTGTTTTCATAGCATCTTGTGTTGGATCATATTCTCTGGCCCGTGCCCTTCTTTCATCTCAGCCCCGTCGATCTGACTGACATTTATTTCTGTCCTCACAGAAGTAGCAGTTCTCCAACTAAATTTTACATCATTACTTTCTTCCAGCTACTGCATGTGTTTCTTTGCTCAAATACATCTTCAAAGAAGGTTCTGGGGCAATGAGATACTTTCATTTGTTTTGACATGCAAGTACAAGTAATTGGAAGTTCTGTCTTGGATTTACAAGACAAACAGTGGCATATTGGTGTTTCTGATCCTGACTTCAGGAGGACTTTGACTCAAGGCCTAAAGCTTTGACAATATGCATGGTGTCATGAGTGTGCATGGCCTGGATATGGAATGTGAGGAATGAGGCAACATGGCCACAAGGCCGAACACAAATACCAGACATGGTTTCATTTCAGTCGCTTTAAAGAAAATGTAATTTTGTCCAAATTCAGAATGAAGGAGATTTTTTTTTCAATCCATACATAGATTTCTAATCCAGTCCATATCTGCAGCTTGTGACTGTTGTGCACAACCACTGTACTTCTGTCCTCCTCTTCACATGACTGAAGTATTTGCCTGATTTATCCATGCTTTTTTTTTTTTTTTCAAAATCGAAAAACTATTCCATGAGATCTAGTTTGAAAATGAACATGAAGACTTAACCATAAGTAATGAAATCTTTCTATCTCCTTAGTGAACGACTCAAATGTTCAATTCCTGGACCAAGATGATGATGATGACCCCGACACAGAGTTATACCTCACTCAGCCTTTCGCCTGTGGGACAGCCTTCGCTGTCAGTGTGCTGGATTCCTTAATGAGTGCAGTAAGTCAGAATTGATTTAGCTTAGAGACAGTATTAGCTGATGATGGAGGTTTTTGTGAGTGACACTGTCAGTGATCTGAAAAAGACAGTAGAAAGTCAGGAACAATAGCTGACAAGACTGGAACTTGTACTTGGTGTGATGGCTTCACTTGGCGGCCTTTCAGTATGAGTGAGGTTAGAACAAAGCTGCCTTCAAGTGTGCTGCAGTGTAGACAAAGGTAATGCAACCTAATGGACAGCCCTCATCCATCATCGTAGTCAATAGTGCTGTCAGCAGCCAAGGGAGTTGTCACTGTGTTGTACAAGCAGGGGGAGGCAGGAGACCGCAGTGCAGACATGTGGCCTAAAAATCAACAAAGCAGTAAGTGGCTAGAATTAAAAAGACACAGAAGCAACGTCACTGAGGAAAGCATCTTCAGGCTTAGCATGCAGTTTGTCAAAGTTCCTTTTTCACATAACTGTCTGTCTGCACTGTCTGTTTTTAGCTGTAAGAAATGCCTGGACAGCACAGCATGATGTGTACATCAAGTCACTGTGTCTCTGATGGGATGTAAGAGTAATCTGCAGTAATCTGCTGTCTGTTCACTCACTGTGCAGAGTAATGTGATACAACAGGGCAGGGGTAGAGGGTTCAGACTTTGCTGGCCTTTGCTGAAGGATTTACCCCTCTTTGCTCTACCTTCACTCCTTTAGACATACTTCAATGATAATATCCTCACCTTGATCCGGACGCTGGTAACAGGTGGGGCGACGCCGGAGCTGGAGGGCCTGCTGGCAGAGGAGAATGCGTTGCGGGGAGGCTACAGCACGCCACAGACGCTGGCGAACAGGGACAGGTGTCGTGTGGCACAGCTGGCCTTGTACGACGGGCCCTTCGCCGACCTCGGGGTAAGTGACTGGTCTCTGTCACCCAGGGCTGAGCACGTCTTTGTCTGCTTGGTAAGAGTGATTGTATGTCCACAAATAGGAAGGGAATTTAATCCACAAAAATTACATTTTCATATTCATCATACTACACTTTATTTTGCATATATATATATATATATATATATATACATATATATATATGTATATATATGTGTGTATATATATACATATATATATATGTATATATATATATATATGTATATATATACATATATATATATATATATATATATATATATATATATATATATATATACACATATATATATATGTATATATATGTGTGTATATATATACATATATATATATGTATATATATATATATATATATATATATATATATATATATACACACACACACGTGTGTGTGTGTGTATATATATGTATATAAGTGTTCGAATTGAATTACATGGATGAAATTGGATAGAATATACAGTGGTTGATTTAAGTTTTACTGGTGATGTGCTGCCTTATTACTACTATTACTACTAAAGTGACTATATTACTACTAAAGACACTGCAAAGTTTAGCTGCATGTTTAGAAAGAGTGTGGCCACTCAGGACTACAAGTTTACAGCTAACACGTGTTAACCCAATGACAACTGTGCTTATTCTTCTCTTTACTCTTGACATTATGTTCTCAGGATTATTGAACACTAGCTTAGTTATTCTTATTGTAGTTCTTTCAAGAACATCGACTCCTGTCTTGTAACTGTCTTGTGGAGCAGTTTGTACTCGCTCGGAGGAGGAGGAGGACGTTAAACCTTTGATGACTTTTTTTTTTTTTCAACAAACTGTACTACACCAGACAGTTCACAGCTCAAAATCAAAACCACTTATTTTTTCCTCTTACCTGTAGTTTTTGTGTCACTTCAGATAGTTTTGGTGTCAGCTTAGGTGTGGGACCTTTCACATTTGAAGCGGCACACGTGCAGAATTCACCAGCAGTATCCAGGAGCTCTTCACTCTGTAATAAAATATCAGTTATAGATGAAAAAAACTATTTCTCAAGTTCAGCACAGGAAATAAAACCCCATCCCTGCAACTTTCAGCCTGTCAGTCTGATTTTTGATGCTGGATCTATATTAAGTTCATGTAAAGGATTATTGAGATGTATTTTTTTTGTTTTACAGGATGGTGGGTGTTATGGTGACCTGTTTTGCAAAGCCTTAAAAACATACAACATGTTGTGCTTCGGTATCTATCGGTTACGAGACGCACATCTGAACACACAAAGCCAATGTACCAAACGGTGAGTGTGGTCCTAGTGTGTTCATTCAGGTGCTCAAATCTGACACAAAAGAGCTTTTCTTTCAACTTATTGTACATTTCCATCTGTTCCCTCTCTCCTCCAGCTATGTCATAACCAATCCACCATACGCGTTTGAGCTGGTGCCCTCAGACCTGATATTCTGCCTGATGCAGTTTGACCACAATGCTGGTCAGTCTCGAACCAGCCTCTCCCACTCTTCACATTCGTCCCATTCCTCCAGCAAAAAGAGCTCCTCGGTCCACTCCATCCCAACCACCAATCGCACCAACCGCATCAAAAGCAGGGACTCAAGAGACAAACAGAAGTATGTGCCCCTTTAAACCCCTCTGTCCTGTGTGTCGATATGGTACATTTTCACTAGAAATATATCAATATACAGTATGAGTATTTTTAATGTTGCTTCTCTTGTGGAACTTTTCGCTGCAGGTTTAAAAGCTCCAACCTCCAAACAGAATAATACTAAAAGTTTACAGATTAATGTCTGGCTGGTTTTACTCAGTGCAGAGCAGTAAACAATTCACTTTCTGTTTATAATTGGAGTGTCCATTATCTGATGTATTGATAAAACATGTTTACAAAATGGAATTTTTGTTATTTGGTGAACATGGTTGCTCATACTTAAGAATGAACTAAACATGTTTTTTTCCTGTATTTAAAAAAATACTTATTTAAAAATACTGCAGCAAGCCTATTTAAAGTGTGGGTGTGATTCTTACAGAGACGACTCCAAATGACCAAAACTCTGCCAGTTTGAAATAACGCCATCTTTGATAAAATGTGAAGGAGGGTCCCTAAAAGCAAAAGACATTTAAAAAAAAAAAAAATTGTTATTGTCCTACAATACAACTGGAAATGCCCCATCTGATTAAGATCTGTCAAACGTTTCCTCATCCTGTGCTTGTCTGTTAATAACCTTACCTCTGATGGAGGTCGCCGGGTTTTGCTTTGTTGACTGAAGTTAAAGCTGAACTTCTTGTACTTGAACTGCACTTTAAATTGTCTTAAAATTCATAGTATGTCATGTCTATGAAATACTGACCATGATGTCCTCTTAATGCCTTTTGATTTCCTTTAACATTCAAGTGAAAGTGTAATTTGTATTACGTTAAGATATTTGCAAGTAGAACATGTCAGTTATCAATAAAGTTACACCATCGTTCTAATTACATTGTCTTCACAACTTAATGTCACATTTCAGTTATTTTAGATGTGTTGAAACATTTTGTTGATTATCATCATCAGTCAATGAATAATCTTTGAAATTTTATCCTGAAGTAATTTGTTTCAATATGAGCACTGAGCATTTATCATTAATAATCTCACATTTAATACTGATTATGACCACGATGGTTTAGGGCAAAGTTTCCCAAAGTTCAAAACAGTTTATTAAAATTACAAGAAATGCATGTATTATATTTTCATTATCTGTGGTCCATGGCAATAATTTAGCTTTAGTTAAATACACCTCAGTATGTCACAAAACGTGTCATGGTGAAAAATGTTTTATTACAGTACGCCATAAAGACTCTACAATGAAGTAAGCATCATAGTATGTTATGAAAAATTTCTGGTGCACTATATGTACTATAAGATGCCTTTTACGTTTAATAAAAATGTTATAACAGAAGTCGAGGTTTGGTAGGCCATGAAAAAGAAAATATAGCATTTGACGGCATAGCTATTGTTATTATGCATTATTTTGATTACAAATGTCTAAATATTTTCTATTACTGACACATTTAGAGGATTTCACAGTTGGCAGAGGTATGCATTCTTCAAGTTATTAAGGGAAAATATCCACACTCAAATATTCTTGTTGATTAATTGTTCATTCAAATATGAATGAGCATGTTACATTTTCACAGCTGCTGAATGACAACTGCAAGCTTTTTATGGTTAGTGTCAAGTTCCCCTTTGAAATCAAAATCTATTCATTTGCATTGCACATTGAACATGAACACATTTCTTCCTACATGAAGCTGCTTGTTTTGTGCTGATTAAAGTTGCTGCATGCTCTTCACTGGGTTTCTGAATTACATCTGAAACATGGAAACTTCATGGACACAGTATGGCTGCTTGACACATGCTAAAGTGGCTAGCTACATAATGATAGCACTGAAACAAACTGTTCTGTTTATTTGATTTTTAGTTCTTGGTCGACTCCTGTTTAACCTGCTCCACATCCGCCTGTAATCAGAGCATCTGCTGTTTTTCTACCACAAATCATAACGTACCATTTCTGATGTTAATGGTCATACTAGTATTTCCTACTTAGCTTACATTTAGTCTACCGTTTTCTTTTTCTAAAGTGCAACAAGGATGAATAGAGTGGGCCAAGGTATGGAAGTGAATGATTATGCATGATGTTAAATAATGCATTGAACACGGTCATGTCCTTGCTGACATCCTGCCCTCTGAATGAAAGCCAAGTTGTGTTTCCAAGTGATTGCATCAGGGCCGCATGGTTATGACCTACACAGTACATCTCACTGTAGGAGTGATTTCAACCGAATGGTTTGATGCTACTTCATTTTATTCGGTATCAAATGATAATGTTTTATTATTTGGCAACATGTATTTACTGGTACATGTGCTGCTGTGATGCAGCACCACTGCTTTTAGTCATGATGATGAAAATGCATTACCATGAACGTTGCCAAGTGGTTGAATCACAAGCGAAACGTTATGCTAGACTATCAGCTTCCTCTTCTGTAAGAAAAGAAAGTTGCATCAAGCCAAAAGCCTGAAGCCCCTCAAATTAATGATAAAACTTTTGACAGTATGAACTGTGAAAAGTATTAAATTCTAATTTTTGTACAGTCTGGTATGAAAACAGATTATGACCTGCATGTCTGCTGACCCAACAAAACAGCATGCTTCAGTTGCACTGAAAAACACATTTTTAGCCATGACATCAGTGACATTAGAGGTGAAAACTGGGACACTGAGGGACACATAACTGCCATTAAAAAAAATAGAATAATTGTAGAGCATAGATTTTTTTTTTTTAAAATCATGTCACATTTTCTATCTGGAAAATCAGATGTCTTTAAAACTATGAAATGTCCTCCCTGTGCTCTGTGTGCTCTTGCTTGACGTCCATGCAGCATTACCTGTCTGATGTCCCTCGTCTTTGTCTCTGTCTGATTTGGTCTCTTGCACAGAAAAGACATGGTTTACAGATGAACCAGAGGAAACCCACATGAGGACCATGCAGAGCAAGTCTGTGAAAACACTCACCATCAACCAAGTTCCACCCATCAGAGAAGCAGAGGACGAGTGCTGAGCTCCAGACCCACGCTGACACCTGGACACCGGCACTCCCAGAAGACTCGTCGTGTTGGTGTCAGACGGATTCGGGTAATCTTCTCATCTGCAAAAACAAATCATCAATTAAAATTAAATGTGATGAACACAAACTGCTTTCCTCATTCACCTCTGCAGCAAACATATGTAATATATACATGAAGGCAATCACAGTCGAATGTGGCAACCATTAAACTATTAGTTTGCACAGCTAATCGTTAGTGGTGACCAGACTCCATGAACTTTCTCTGTTCCACTTTGGGGAATGAGGGTCACTTGAGGGAGAGCGACAATGTAAAAATGACTATTGCTCCTAAAACAGGTGATTATTATTAGAACTTGATCAAGTTTTGCAATTGTAAAAGTTGCCTTTTAAGCTGTTGATGAACAACTACTACTACTGCATTGACCTGACCCAGTGTTGCAGAGTTAGTCTGTACAGTATGTTAAAATGTGTATTTTACATCCAGCTGCAATCCCACCACAATGGCACTGTCAGCCATTTGGAGCTAATTCACAACATTTGTGACAGTTAAGACGGCCAGCGTCCATGTGTAAATGGCATTTGGCTCCAGCCTTATATCTATCCATTTATATTTGTCTTATCTTTGCCTTTTTCAGTTGTTTGTTAAAAGCGTTTTCATGTCGCTGTTTGGTTGCAATGCCCAAACCCCAGAAATTATATTAAGAGACACTTTTAACCATTTGCAAAGTTTATCTAGACGTAAAATGTAAGTAAATATATATATATATTTTTTTTCTTTTTGGACAATAGCCAAATGTGATAGAGCTGTTTTGTGGGTGAAATAAGAATATAACCAAAAATCTCACACAGATATGAATTCTTCGACACAGTAGATGGCAAAGCTAAATACTGTGGCACGGCACCATATGTTCAGTCTGTAGATGAGTTGAATGTGAACGCCTCATATCGCATTAAGTGGGCATCTTTGAGTCCTCCTTTGGCTGTAAGCACTGCCTGACACAGGATTGTCTTGGAGGCCATTAAAGACTCCATGAGCGATCTTAATGCCATAATCAGACACGTTTCTGCTTTTTGTAGATACGAAAAACAGCTCTATCATAAAAAAAAGTTATCTTGGCTATTTATGTGTTCTGATCCATTTTGGTGATCAGGGATATATATGATGTATTCATAAAACACATCTTAATGAAGCACAGATCATTTGTTTGTTGGTCAATTTGTACATGCTTGAGTCCAGAATGCAGAGCGTTTTCAGAGTGGTTATTAACCAGTTCATTAGAAAACATAGCTATACTGGCACTGATGTCACTTTACTTTGGAATCAATGAAGGGAAAAGAAATTAAAAAAACAAAACAATGCAAGTTCAATCCAGAGGGTGCTTCACAGTGTGTGAACAGAGAGGGGTTGTGACATTTTTACTGGCACAGACAGCATCCAAACTGTCCACCCCTCAGTAATGTGCCAGGCAGTGCTGAAGCCAACGGAAGACTCCAGAAGACCCACTGCTGCGAAAAGAGGCCTCTAGTTCAGCTGAATTCACCCAACTCTTTGTTCAGAGATCATCTTTTAAAGATAAGTCTGTGAATTTCTTAATAAGAGGCAGTCATTTCCTGGAGATAACCACAACTACAGTAAATAATTTGAAGTCTTAAAACTATTTTTTCATGATCCGTCATCAATAGCAGAGCCTGATAGCAATTCATTTGGTGTACTCTTAAAGAGAAAAAATGTAAAGCTTAATGTAAAATATTTCTTTCCTGTGTGTTCCTGTTTGACAGTACTAGTGGGGTTGAGAGACGTTTGGCATTGCAGTCTAGTTTGTATTATTTTCTGAATTTCTTTTTAGCACGTGGATACAATGACAGTGCTAAATTGATATTTCTGACTATGTCATAACACCCAATAATGAATACAGTTTATTGTCTTGTACAAATAGCCTTGTACATAAAAAAATTGTACATGATTTCATTTTGTATTTTCACAAATTAAAAGCTGATGTATTGTGTTCTACTTAATGTCATGTCGTTTGTTTTCTCACACGTTTCGAGGAAGTCACTGTCGGCATAAGTCTCACAGAGTTAAGAGTTGTCTTTTGATGGTGACATCTCTTTCTGATTGTCAGACTGATCGTGTGACACAACTCACCTCAGTACATCCTCTGGATAATGACTGGTAAAAATGTATTTGCACCTTACGGCCTGGAAAGACCTAGAACGTGAGCAGTGTGGTTCATCTGTCTCGCTAAACTGCTGCACCTCATGTAGCATTGAGGGGGAAAAAAAAACTTCTATGCCATTGTTCTGTAGTGAGAGCTCCAGAGGAAAAATATATATCTAAATTAAAATGAAACAATTGTTCAAGTTTTTCCTCTGTTAGTTGAGGTTTTCTTTTCAATGACAATTTTTATTTTCCAGACCAAACTTAACTATCACTGTTCTACTTCCGTACAGGAAAAGCCCTTGCTTTTCATTGTCCTATACTGTTAATTCATTGAAGACACTACACTATTTTTCAGGACATTTCTGAGATGCTCTACTATGACTATTTTGGACTTTTTTTCAGACATACGACATGCACTGCAGTTTTTCAAGAAAATACAGCATGCTATAAAGTGACGTTTTTTTTTTTGTTTTTTACATTCCATACCATGACTATTTACTGTACCCGCCCGGTAGCGCGGTGGATGATTGCACATGCCATCAGCCGGGGGAACCCGACTCCCTCCCGGTCCCGGCGACCAAAATGGGCGGGAGCAGCGTCAGGGAGTACATCCGGTGTAAAAAACTAACGCCAATTCTACAAGCGGATCATCCGCTGTGGCAACCCTGGAAGGGAGCAGCCAGAAAGAATAACGACGACTATTGACGGTACACTATGCTGTTCTGTTTTTGTGAAATACTAAACTATGACTATATTTTTATGAAAATTTTGACATGTAACTTTTTCACAATGTGGTTCAACAATGCTATAATGTGACACATGGCATACTACACCATGTGTTTTGATTCTTGTATGACTTTGATATTGTTGTTTTTCCTCCACTTCCTCTTGGTGTTTCCCAGGCTGGGCATGTGTGAAACAGGAGGTGTGATTGCTGACACCAGATCAACTCTCCACAAAAAGCCCTTTCACTTCACTTTTTTGACATGCTATAGTATGACATTTTTTGCCAGTTTTCAACATGCTACAAAATTGCTTTTCCACAGGATATTTCAACATATTTTCGCATAAAACTCGATCAACATACTATAATAAGTCGTTCTGATGACTTTTGGAACATTTTAAAATTTTTCATTTTTTGACTTTTTTGACATGCTATAGTATGACATTTTTTGCCAATTTTCAACATGCTATAAAATGGCTTTTTCACGAGATATTTCAGCATATTTTCACATAAAAATCAATCAACACACTATAATAACTCTTTCTGATGACTTTTGGAACATTTTAAATGTTTTTATTTTTTGACTTTTTTGACATGCTATAGTATGACGTTTTTGCCAATTTTCATCATGCTACAAAATGGCTTTTTCACAAGATATTTCAGCATATTTTTGCATTAAAATCAATCAACACACTATAATAAGTCGTTCTGATGACTTTTGGAACATTTTAAAATTTTTCATTTTTTGACTTTTTTGACATGCTATAGTATGACGTTTTTTGCCAATTTTCAACATGCTATAAAATGGCTTTTTCACGAGATATTTCAGCATATTTTCACATAAAAATCAATCAACACACTATAATAACTCTTTCTGATGACTTTTGGAACATTTTAAATGTTTTTATTTTTTGACTTTTTTGACATGCTATAGTATGACGTTTTTGCCAATTTTCAACATGCTACAAAATGGCTTTTTCACAAGATATTTCAGCATATTTTTGCATTAAAATCAATCAACACACTATAATAAGTCGTTCTGATGACTTTTGGAACATTTTAAAATTTTTCATTTTTTGACTTTTTTGACATGCTATAGTATGACGTTTTTTGCCAATTTTCAACATGCTATAAAATGGCTTTTTCACGAGATATTTCAGCATATTTTCACATAAAAATCAATCAACACACTATAATAAGTCGTTCTGATGACTTTTGGAACATTTTAAAATTTTTCATTTTTTGAATTTTTTGACATGCTATAGTATGACATTTTTTGCCAATTTTCAACGTGCTACAAAATTGCTTTTTCACAAGATATTTAAACATATTTTGGCATAAAAATCAATCAACACACTATAATAACTCTTTCTGATGACTTTTGGAACATTTTAAATGTTTTTATTTTTTGACTTTTTTGACATGCTATAGTATGACGTTTTTGCCAATTTTCAACATGCTATAAAATGGCTTTTTCACGAGATATTTCAGCATATTTTCTCATAAAACTCAATCAACATAGTATAATAAGTCTTTCTGATGACTTTTTGGAACACATTAAAATTTTTCATATTTTGACTTTTTTCAAATGCTATAGTATGACGTTTTTGCCAATTTTCAACATGCTATAAAATGGCTTTTTCACGAGATATTTCAGCATATTTTCACATAAAAATCAATCAACACACTATAATAAATCGTTCTGATGACTTTTGGAATATTTTAAAATTTTTCATTTTTTGACTTTTTTGACATGCTATAGTATGACGTTTTTTGCCAATTTTCAACATGCTATAAAATTGCTTTTTCACGAGATATTTCAGCATATTTTCGTATAAAAATCAATCAACACACTATAATAAGTCGTTCTGATGACTTTTGGAACATTTTAAAATTTTTCATTTTTTGACTTTTTGACATGCTATAGTATGACGTTGTTTGCCAATTTTCAAAATGCTATAAAATGGCTTTTTCACAAGATATTTCAGCATATTTTTGCATTAAAATCAATCAACACACTATAATAAGTCGTTCTGATGACTTTTTGGAATATTTTAAATTTTTTCATATTTTGACTTTTTTGGCATGCTATAGTATGATGTTTTTTGCCAATTTTCAACATGCTATAAAATGGCTTTTTCACGAGATATTTCAGCATATTTTCGCATAAAAATTCATCAACACACTATAATAAGTCGTTCTGATGACTTTTGGAACATTTTAAAATTTTTCATTTTTTGACTTTTTTCAAATGCTATAGTATGACGTTTTTTGCCAATTTTCAACATGCTATAAAATGGCTTTTTCACGAGATATTTCAGCATGTTTTTGCGTTAAAATCAATCAACACACTATAATAAGTCGTTCTGATGACTTTTGGAACATTTTAAAATTTTTCATTTTTTGGCTTTTTTGACATGCTATAGTATGACGTTTTTTGCCAATTTTCAACATGCTATAAAATGACTTTTTCAACATATTTTCGCATAAAACTATCAACACACTATAAAAAGTCTTTCTGATGACTTTTTGGAACACATTAAAATTTTTCATATTTTGACTTTTTTCAAATGCTATAGTATGACGTTTTTTGCCAATTTTCAACATGCTATAAAATGGCTTTTTCACAAGATATTTCAGCATATTTTCACATAAAAATCAATCAACACACTATAATAAGTCTTTCTGATGACTTTTGGAACATTTTAAATTTTTTTATTTTTTGACTTTTTTGACATGCTATAGTATGAGGTTTTTGCCAATTTTCAACATGCTATAAAATGGCTTTTTCACGAGATATTTCAGCATATTTTCACATAAAACTCTATCAACACACTATAATAAGTGTTTCTGATGACTTTTTGGAACACATTAAATTTTTTTTATTTTTTGACTTTTTTGGCATGCTATAGTATGACGTCTTTTGCCAATTTTCATCATGCTATAAAATGGCTTTTTCACAAGATATTTCAGCATATTTTTGCATTAAAATCAATCAACACACTATAATAAGTCGTTCTGATGACTTTTGGAACATTTTAAAATTTTTCATTTTTTGACTTTTTTGACATGCTATAGTATGACATTTTTTGCCAGTTTTCAACATGCTATAAAATATTTTTTTCACGAGATATTTCAGCATATTTTCACATAAAACTATCAACACACTATAATAAGTCTTTCTGATGACTTTTTGGAACACATTAAAATTTTTTATTTTTTTACTTTTTGGCATGCTATAGTATGACGTTTTTTGCCAATTTTCAACATGCTATAAAATGGCTTTTTCACGAGATATTTCAGCATGTTTTTGCATTAAAATCAATCAACACACTATAATAAGTCGTTCTGATGACTTTTGGAACATTTTAACATTTTTCATTTTTTGACTTTTTTGACATGCTATAGTATGACATTTTTTGCCAGTTTTCAACATGCTACAAAATTGCTTTTCCACAAGATATTTCAACGTATTTCCTCATAAAACTCTGTCAACATAGTATAATAAGTCTTTCTGATGACTTTTTGGAACACATTAAAATTTTTCATATTTTGACTTTTTTTCAAATGCTATAGTATGACGTTTTTTGCCAATTTTCAACATGCTATAAAATGGCTTTTTCAGCATATTTTCACATAAAAATCAATCAACACACTATAATAACTCTTTCTGATGACTTTTGGAACATTTTAAATTTTTTGACTTTTTTGGCATGCTATAGTATGACGTTTTTGCCAATTTTCAACATGCTATAAAATGGCTTTTTTCACGAGATATTTCTGCATATTTTCACAAAAATCAATCAACACACTATAATAAATCGTTCTGATGACTTTTGGAGCATTTTAAAATTTTTCATTTTTTGACTCTTTTGACATGCTATAGTATAACGTTTTTTGCCAATTTTCAACATGCTATAAAATGGCTTTTTCACGAGATATTTCAGCATATTTTCACATAAACCTCTATCAACACACTATAATAAGTCGTTCTAATGACTTATGGAACATTTTAATTTTTTTGACTTTTTTGGCATGCTATAGTATGACGTTTTTGCCAATTTTCAACATGCTATAAAATGGCTTTTTCACGAGATATTTCAGCATATTTTCGCATTAAAATCAATCAACACACTATAATAAGTCGTTCTGATGACTTCTGGAACATTTTAACATTTTTAATTTTTTGACTTTTTTGACATGCTATAGTATGACGTTTTTTGCCAACTTTCAACATGCTATAAAATGGCTTTTTCACGAGATATTTCAGCATATTTTTGAGTTAAAATCAATCAACACACTATAATAAGTCGTTCTGATGACTTTTGGAACATTTTAAAATTTTTTATTTTTTGACTTTTTTGACATGCTATAGTGTGACATTTTTTGCCAGTTTTCAACATGCTACAAAATTGCTTTTCCACAGGATATTTCAACGTATTTTCTCATAAAACTCTATCAACATAGTATAATAAGTCTTTCTGATGACTTTTTGGAACACATTAAAATTTTTCATTTTTTGACTTTTTTGGCATGCTATAGTATGACGTTTTTTGCCAATTTTCAACATGCTATAAAATGGCTTTTTCACGAGATATTTCAGCATATTTTTGCATTAAAATCAATCAACACACGATAATAAGTCTTTCTGATGACTTTTTGGAACACATTGAATGTTTTTATTTTTTGACTTTTTTGGCATGCTATAGTATGACGTTTTTTGCAAATTTTCAACATGCTATAAAATGGCTTTTTCACGAGATATTTCAGCATATTTTTGCATTAAAATCAATCAACACACTATAATAAGTCGTTCTGATGACTTTTGGAACATTTTAAAATTTTTAATTTTTTGACTTTTTTGACATGCTATAGTATGACGTTTTTTGCCAATTTTCAACATGCTATAAAATGGCTTTTTCACGAGGTATTTCAGCATATTTTTGAGTTAAAATCAATCAACACACTATAATAAGTTGTTCTGATGACTTTTGGAACATTTTAAAATTTTTTATTTTTTGACTTTTTTTGACATGCTATAGTATGACATTTTTTGCCAGTTTTCAACATGCTACAAAATTGCTTTTCCACAGGATATTTCAACGTATTTTCTCATAAAACTCTATCAACATACTATAATAAGTCTTTCTGCTGACTTTTTGGAACACATTAACATTTTTCATATTTTGACTTTTTCCAAATGCTATAGTATGACATTTTTTGCCAATTTTCAACATGCTACAAAATTGCTTTTTCACAAGATGTTTCAACATATTTTGGCATAAAAATCAATCAACACACTATAATAAGTCGTTCTGATGACTTTTGGAACATTTTAAATTTTTTTATTTTTTGACTTTTTTGACATGCTATAGTATGACGTTTTTGCCAATTTTCAACATGCTATAAAATGGCTTTTTCACGAGATATTTCAGCATATTTTCACATAAAACTCTATCAACACACTATAATAAGTCTTTCTGATGACTTTTTGGAACACATTAAATTTTTTTATTTTTTGACTTTTTTGACATGCTATTGTATGACGTCTTTTGCCAATTTTCAACATGCTATAAAATGGCTTTTTCACGAGATATTTCAGCATATTCTCACATAAAAATCAATCAACACACTATAATAAGTCTTTCTGATGACTTATGGAACATTTTAATTTTTTTGACTTTTTTGGCATGCTATAGTATGACGTTTTGTGCCAACTTTCAACATGCTATAAAATGGCTTTTTCATGAGATATTTCAGCATATTTTCGCATAAAAATCAATCAACACACTATAATAAGTTGTTCTGATGACTTTTGGAACATTTTAAAATTTTTCATGTTTTGGCTTTTTTGACATGCTATAGTATGACGTTTTTGCCAATTTTCAACATGCTATAAAATGGCTTTTTCACGAGATATTTCAGCATATTTTCACATAAAACTCTATCAACACACTATAATAAGTCGTTCTGATGACTTTTTGGAACACATTAAATTTTTTTATTTTTTGACTATTTTGGCATGCTATAGTATGACATTTTTTGCCAGTTTTCAACATGCTACAAAATTGCTTTTCCACAGGATATTTCAACGTATTTTCTCATAAAACTCTATCAACATAGTGTAATAAGTCTTTCTGATGACTTTTTGGAACACATTAAAATTTTTCATATTTTGACTTTTTTCAAATGCTATAGTATGACTTTTTGCCAATTTTCAACATGCTATAAAATGGCTTTTTCACGAGATATTTCAGCATATTTTTGCATTAAAATCAATCAACACACGATAATAAATCGTTCTGATGACTTTTGGAATATTTTTAATTTTTTCATATTTTGACTTTTTTGGCATGCTATAGTATGATGTTTTTTGCCAATTTTCAACATGCTATAAAATGGCTTTTTCACGAGATATTTCAGCATATTTTCACATAAAAATCAATCAACACACTATAATAAGTCGTTCTGATGACTTTTGGAACATTTTAAAATTTTTAATTTTTGGCTTTTTTGACATGCTATAGTATGACGTTTTTTTGCCAAATTTCAACATGCTATAAAATGGCTTTTTCACGAGATATTTCAGCATATTTTTGCGTTAAAATCAATCAACACACTATAATAAGTCGTTCTGATGACTTTTGGAACATTTTAAAATTTTTCATTTTTTGACTTTTTTGACATGCTATAGTATGACATTTTTTGCCAGTTTTCAACATGCTACAAAATTGCTTTCCCACAGGATATTTCAACGTATTTTCTCATAAAACTCTATCAACATAGTATAATAAGTCTTTCTGATGACTTTTTGGAACACATTAAAATTTTTCATTTTTTGACTTTTTTGGCATGCTATAGTATGACGTTTTTTGCCAATTTTCAACATGCTATAAAATGGCTTTTTCACGAGATATTTCAGCATATTTTCACGTAAAAATCAATCAACACACTATAATAACTCTTTCTGATGACTTTTGGAACATTTAAAATTTTTTATTTTTTGACTTTTTTGGCATGCTATAGTATGACGGTTTTGCCAATTTTCAACATGCTATAAAATGGCTTTTTCACAAGATATTTCAGCATATTTTCACATAAAAATCAATCAACATACTATAATAACTAGTTCTGATGACTTTTGGAACATTTTAAAATTTTTCATTTTTGGACTTTTTGACATGCTATAGTATGACGTTTTTTGCCAGTTTTCAACATGCTACAAAATTGCTTTCCCACAGGATATTTCAACGTATTTTTGCATCAAAATCAATCAACACACTATAATAAGTTGTTCTGATGACTTTTTGGAATATTTTAAATTTTTTCATATTTTGACTTTTTGACATGCTATAGTATGACGTTTTTTGCCAGTTTTCAACATGCTACAAAATTGCGTTCCCACAGGATATTTCAACGTATTTTTGCATTAAAATCAATCAACACACTATAATAAGTCGTTCTGATGACTTTTTGGAATATTTTAAATTTTTTCATATTTTGACTTTTTTGGCATGCTATAGTATGATGTTTTTTTGCCAATTTTCAACATGCTATAAAATGGCTTTTTCACAAGTTATTTCAGCATATTTTCGCATAAAAATCAATCAACACACTGTAATAAGTTGTTCTGATGACTTTTGGAACGTTTTAAAATTTTTCATTTTTTGGCTTTTTTGACTTGCTATAGCATGACTTTTTTGACAATTTTCAACATGCTATAAAATGGCTTTTTCAACATATTTTCGCATAAAACTATCAACACACTATAATAAGTCTTTCTGATGACTTTTTGGAACACATTAAAATTTTTCATATTTTGACTTTTTTCAAATGCTATAGTATGACGTTTTTTGCCAATTTTCAACATGCTATAAAATGGCTTTTTCACGAGATATTTCAGCATATTTTCACATAAAAATCAATCAACACACTATAATAAGTCTTTCTGATGACTTATGGAACATTTTAATTTTTTAATTTTTTTGACTTTTTTGGCATGCTATAGTATGACTTTTTTGCCAATTTTCAACATGCTATAAAATGGCTTTTTCATGAGATATTTCAGCATATTTTCGCATGAAAATCAATCAACACACTATAATAAGTCGTTCTGATGACTTTTGGAACATTTTAAAATTTTTAATTTTTTGACTTTTTGACATGCTATAGTATGACGTTTTTTGCCAATTTTCAACATGCTATAAAATGGCTTTTTCACGAGATATTTCAGCATATTTTTTGAGTTAAAATCAATCAACACACTATAATAAGTCGTTCTGATGACTTTTGGAACATTTTAAATTTTTTTATTTTTTGACTTTTTTTTGCCAATTTTAAACCTGCCACAAAATTGCTTTTTCACAAGATATTTCAACATAGTTTGACATGAAATCATTCAGTACACCATAGTAAGTCTTTTTGATAACGAAGTGATAAATGCAACAATGTTACAAGTTTCAGCTCCTTCACGCAAACTGAGTCCGCTTAGTCAGGTGTGAAAGCGACCTCAGTGTAGTATCATCTCCCTGTACTGAATTTTGTTTTTTGACAGCCTACAAATATGGTAACACTTTGCATATAAAGCTGACCAAATAAAAAAAAAACAGACATTTCCAGGATAACAACTGTCAAATATGAAGGAGTACCTCAGTAGTTTGTTAACCCTAGAAGGACAGATAGATAGCATGGGCTTCTCATTGGAAAGGGAAAAGGCTAATAGATCTTTTGAGGAAGGTTGAAAAATATGCTAAGTAATATGGAATAGGAATCTAAACTACAACAAAATGCGTCACAGTTAATCAAATTCAAAACAAAATGTAGTGGTGAACACTCGACACTGGATGATCAATTATGTGTGATTCACTGAAGATGTGTTAGCACTCACATAAAATAACATTAAAACAATAAGTGTATTTAAATGGTCACACAAATCAAACAGTGTTAACGTCAGTGATGCAACCTCTCTTCAAACTGCAGTTACAACAGCATGCGCACACACACCCACACACACACACACGGGTCCCCTCTGAACACAACTCTTGTCCAGCTGCACAGACTTGGCTGGTGATAATAGTTTCCATGACAATGCAGCACTCCAAGTGCATCAATGCCAGCCTGGATAAACAGCGATCCTTTACCAAAACAAGGGGGTCATTACGACAGCTTGTCAAATCAATGTTGAGAGTGTCCTGGCTGATTAAGGCGTCCCCTCTCAGTCCTGACACAGTGTCAATACTGGCTGGCCTGTGGCGGCACACTCCCATGATTGGACTGAAATGCCTATCAGTCAGGCAGCTGAGCTGGACTAATGATTCCCTGTGCTGCCTATTAGAGTGACATGACAATTTAATCCTGTGGGCCAGGCAAGGAAAAAGTGACCTTGGTGCTTTATATTGAGGCTGAGGTAAATTGACAAGAGCAGATAAATCTTTACCTTGGGCTATTAACAGAATTAAAGAACAACAACAAAGGCAGAAGGTCCTTTTTTTTGTTCTGTTTGTCTCTGGCTTTCCAAACAGTGGGCCACAAAAAAAAAAAGTTTAAATTTGAAAATAATGAGGCAAACAACAAACATGAGATATCACTGCATCGTTAAAGCCTCTGTATTCTTATAATTTCTGAAACATTTCCACTGTACGTAGGCGCAATCGATCCAGTGCTTAGATCAACAAAGAGTCAAATAAAAGCCATAGGTTGAATTCTTCCATGCTTTGCTGTCAAGCTGGAATATTGAAAGTGGATATTGCTGAAAGCTCAAGGTTTTTCAGATGTTCAAAACCATTCCAGTATGGCCCCGGGGCTAGGTATATTGCCTTGGACATCTATCTTAAGGCTATGAGAACATTGACTACATGGTTGGAAAAAGGCCATGTGTTTACACAGATGTTTCAAGCTTTTAGCACACCGATCTTCCTGTACTGAGCTGCACCACCATCTTTTGTGCCAAGGGCCATATACATTTTGCATTAGTTTACCCTTTGATACAGAAATGAAGGCAGGCAGGAGAGCGAGCAGACTTACACGCAGTGTCTGAAACAAAGTAAAGATCGTCAGCACTGATGTTTGAATATTATTCTGAATATGATTTAAATTGAGCACAACTTTGCTGTTAACATTGTTTTAATAGCTGCTGCCAGGTGACCCGTACATGAAGAGAAATATTGTGCCTTTCCACATTTCTACTGTAAAAACAAATGGCAAAAGATAAGAATTTTATCCCGGTTGCAAGGACAGATCACCGGTGCTGGGAGGCAATTTGCCTTTAAGGCACAGTTGCCACACTGACCCTTGATGTTCCCTGTAAAGGTCAACATTTCCTATTCTTTTGTTTCACTCCATGCATGCATAAATCAAAGCTCTTGGCTGTTTTCATCTCTGAAGCAGGAAATACCACTCATCAAAAAGCAAAATACAACCGCCACAATAATAGAATATTGCTTGATAACATTAAATAAAATACAATCTGTGTAGGTTGTTATGATTTAGTTTGTGGGTTGGTAAATAAATGGCTGCAGTAAATATAATCTTGTTTATAATCAACAAACAGTTCTTTCCCATTTTTGTTTTGCTAAATTGTAATTTTGCACATTAAAAAACACTCTCTCGTTTTGCAGGTAAATTTGCAGTAACAAACAGCAAACAGATGGCACTATCGAGTTATATCACTTCTCAGTACAAGCTGTAAACATGATTTACAATTCACAAGATATTATTTACTGTGATTCATGTTTGTGTCAGTTCCACGCTGGAGGTTAATAGAAATGCCAGCGTGCTCGCTGATTTACTTAGTAAAATTTTCATCCCAAGGTTCAGGTTCAGAAGATTGGAGGCAGAGAGAGTTACAGGATTCATGCATTATGCAGAAGACGCTGACACGACCTTCAGCCATCACAGTCTTCTCTATATCTCACACTGGGCTTGACCCTCCCAAGGCCACAGGGAGCATTTGATATATTTAACCACTACTGCCATTAAATTACTCGCATTCTTTAAGATCCCAAGACATTTTATACAGCTTCCAACATGAAGGCAATATAATTTTGATTAAAAGTGGTTTTACACTTTGTATTTGCCTTTTACCGCAGGTGATGCTTCAGCAATAAGGAAGACATTCATAAGTCAACAGCGAACTAAATCAACACATAAATCTCCTGCATGGCCCCTTTGATTTTTATGCCTCACATTATGGCTTCACCATATGTTGGCCATATGTAGAAATAAAAAGAAGAAAATCTGCTCCTGCTGTTTGATACAGAACACATCATAAAGTGATAGGAAATAAAGTGCTGTTTTAGAGAGTGAGGTCCATTTAAATATAATTGGCTTTAGAATTATTTATGACATTAATTGCCACATTATCGACTGGCTGTCAGCTCCTTGGGCTCGCAGTCCATTCTTTTTCACTAAGAGCACCAGCTCAGCCTAAAGTAGACTGACAAGCTAATTATACCATCTTCCCTCTCAATGATAAATGTCACTAAAGTGAATCCGGCCCAGAAATAAGACTCTTTAGTCACCTCAAACACAAAAGTCTCCCTTTCCAGCCAGGATCTTTAGACAGTGGTGCTTCACTCTGCTTTATTTCCTCCTGACTCTTAAAGAATTTAGGTCAAATGTATTATCTACTGAGCATTCAGACACACTTGATTCTACTCTTTCTATACATTTAAGGCACCATTATGGTTGCTCAGAACCGCCCCCCTCATCTCTAGATGATCAAGAGCTCCAACGACACCTTTCTGGCATCAGATTTGGGGGGCTGCATCCAACGATTTCTGTAACTTTCAGAAACCAGCAATCCAACATTCACACTCACTTAACCTGGCAACTGGCTTCTTGTGGAGAGGTGAGAAAGAAGTCAGGGTTTGAACTTCTCTCATTATCTTTCATTTTTTTATTTCTCACACAAGTATTTTTTGCCACTTATCGCGTGTACAACGGAGTGCAACACTGTGAATGCCTTCCAGGTTGTGCTATTATCCCCAGAAATATCCTCTATTCTTTAAATAGTGTGTGGCATCTAGGCTGTTTCACCCACCAAAGTGTTTTGAGGGGGGTGAGGGCAAACATCAAAAGCATCTTGACCCAAAAATGTTTTAAATGAATTCCCATTTTAATGAGGCTGTTTACATATTCCGACTTCACTTAGGATGCATCCTGACAACAATGAGAGCTGACACATACCAAACTTGGTATGTCCCAGAGCCATCTTCAGTGGCCGGGATGCTGTCAGCTCCACCTACATCAGTGGCAGTGTCTCAATGCTAGTGCGACACATGTCAGAAACTTTTAAAGGTCTGCTCTTTTCAGCAGGGAGCTTCTGCTGTCCAAAGATGACAATTTATGTGTATTAATGTGCGTATGAAGACTGGTCAAAGAGTAATCAGTATTTGCTGCGATACTGGCACAGTGTTAAGTATGAAGTTTGTACCGTGTTATGATTCTCAACTGAACCCTCCAGATCGATAAATTCAAATATTCTTGACGCATATTTTTTTTATATTTGATAAAATCCCAATAACTGATGACATAATTCCTCTGCAGCTCAATCAGGCAGCTATCAGCAGAATAAAAATTCATCCTGATGCTTGGGTGTTTGAGGAAAAGCCATCTCTGGTGATTGCACATGCTTGGTGCAGCCAGACACACATCTGAACTTTGACCTTCTTTGATCAGCAGTTTTGGCAAGGCAATCCATCATGGTGCTCTTACTGTCAGAAGAGGTGCCTGGCTGCAGCTGTGTGTCACTGGCTAAGAGGGGCTGCTTAAAGGCAATCATGTCAACCTCCACGCGACTGCTCAGACTCCCAGATTGAAGGAGGACTTGACAGGGCCAGAAGAGTCAGCTGAAGACACTGGAGGGCTGTGTCTGATTGCTCTGTGGCCATAAAGTGATGTCTGATTTTATCCTCTGTGAACAACTGAATGAATGAACTCTAAAATGGTGGAGAATTCCACAAATGAAAACCCTACCTTTCTGCTAAACCACAGCTTTTGTTGTGTTTTGCTTTTGAGGTGGTAGATAGAAACTGTATGAAAGCAAGGACGGTGCATGAATGTGTTTCTTAATGTAAAGTCACATTTTACTATGAAATACTATGAGGGATATATATTGCACATGAAAGAGAAATCCACTGCCAGTTATCTAAAGCTGCTCTTTTAACGTTGCAAAAACGTTTTTTTTTCTGACCTTCAAAATTTTTCTGCCTCGGGACAAGACAGACAGATTGAGTACTCTTTAAAGGGATCACTGGCTGAACAGAGTGTGCTGCTGAGCCTTTAACATAAACTTTGCAATTAGAGGAAATGTAAAATGCTCCTTATATTTTTAGACTTCTTTCCACCAAGGTTTCAGGGTGAGCTGACCTTACACAAACACACCAAAAGCAACAAACCCATGGGGAGTAAAATATATTTACATGCTCAGGAAAAATTGGTTGATGAGTGCATTTTTGCCCGGGGCAGAAAAATGATATTGGTGTATTGCGCTGATGTATACATTATAGATATTAAAAAAGCATGGATCCTAGTAGTGAGAGACCTCCTCAACAGCTGGTTAGATCATCGATTTCACATCAAATGCCACTTGTCAGACCTGGAGAAGGTATGTAGATACATCTGGGTGTAAATACCACCAGCAGTGAATGATACTCCAACTCCACTGCCAATGACTTCCTGATGGGAAAGCAGATAGCATATTCACCGTCACTTTTATACAGGCGGTGAGCACATTAATGGTAAAAATGGGCCTGACTTTCAAACAAAGAAGCTGAGTGACGGCCTGCTGACTGCAACTCTGAGCGTGCTATAACATGATGTGAAAGGACATTGTCAGGAGACGAGGAGACGAGCCCAGATTGTACAGAGTGACAGAAAACAGAGATGAGGACAGAGATACTGGTGCCATATTAGTGGCCAGCATATTCAAACACCATCCTTGAGTCTAAGCAAACTTGACATCACCTCCGATGGCTTCAAAGTGTTCGCTACCCTCCACCACCACCACCCGCTGCCTGCCCCCGCCCCTTCAGTCTGCAGCCAGCTTTCCCCTCTGATGTGTCTCCAGACTCTACTCTCTCTTATGTAGAGAGTTACCAGCAGGCCTGTTCTGTCAGGACAGGAGGATAGGGGTGCCGCGGCCTGCGGATACCCTCAGTCAATCTACATTTGGTCACCGCGCTGGGAAGTGTGCTCATTTTTTCCGATATCTGAGCTACTTGAGGTGATCCGAACACTGAAGTGTGAGGAGCTGTCACCTTGCATAAAGCTCTGCACCAGCAGCTGATGTACAACTCCTGATATGCTAAGAGGGGGGAGGGGGTGGAGATCTCTCCATCCTGATAGGCTGAGAGGACAACGGGGGCCCTATAAGAGGGAGAGGGGGGAATGTATTCCAAGAGGTCGGCAGGGAAGGAGGCAGCTCATCACAAGGCCCCCTGCAGTCTGGGGACAGATTTATGCAGTTACTGGGAAAACATGAGGCCGATATTTTAATGCTACATCAAAATATCAACAAGCGGCCAGCAGAGAGAAGCATCAATAATCAATTCATCAATCTTTCCATGGGAAGTTGGAAGGCAAAAGAACACACCCTGCATGATGAGAATTATATACTGAATGGTGCTGTTTGTTTTAATTTGGTGTTTTACTGGAGGCTGTGCTGTAAGCCTGCCCAGTGGCAGTGGCCAGGCTCCGCTGTTTGTACTCTACAGGCCATTAACAGTTCACCCCACCTTCACCAGCAGGGCAGCAGCTGGGGAGAAAGGAGCATGCAGGAGCGGTGCAGGATCTCACCAGCACAAAAAAAAAAAAAAAAAAAACATGGCCAGAGGCAGGGAAAGCTGTAGAACGCCCCAAGTAGAGTTGGCAGCTGTGCAGCTGTGTGTGATAAAGTGCAGCGCGCCGTAAATACACTCTGGGGCTCCCCACACAGCTGGCGACCGTAGGTTACAGCTCTGAAAGATGGAGTGCAGGAAAGGGATAGCGGGAGCAAGAGATGGATGAGGGAAAGGCAGAAGTTGCATCTACACATCATCTGTCTGAGGTCGAGAGGAGGATCAGGTCCAAATTCATGAGAACAAGGAGGATGGGTAGGAGGGTGAGAAAATGTTATTGTGTCAGGAAAAGAAGAAAAGAGCGCAGTTGTCTGACATTCACAGGTATCTGCAGGGAATTAAAGACGCATCAGCATGGAAGCAATTTGGGCACTATATAATGCTGAATACAGTATGTTGGTACATGAACACAAAAAATATTTTGTGCATGCTTTAATTTTACATTAACAAAATGCTGCTTATGAAATATGAAGTACAAAAAGTCACACACAGATGTACTCTCCATAACCTCATGGAAGAATCAACAAAGACACCCAAAAAGCGCTGCCAAAGGGTCAGGAAGACAAAATCACAGTGAATTAAATGAGTCAATTTATGCTGCAATCAGGTTTTAGACTTTCAGGGTCATTATTGTGTCAAGGGGTGACACAGCCAAGGATGTGACACCTGACACACTCTGTATGGTCTTCTCTTAAACAGAGCTAAACCCATCAATCAACATGGGCTAACACAGTGTACACAAATCTATTAATAACACATTTACACTCAAATAATCACTAGCAGCTTCAGTAATGTAGTTTACTGCACCATACAGAACAGAATTATGAGTTCATTTAGCTAAAATGATGACAAAGATTTTGTTTAGAATATTTTTATACCCTCTACAGTAATATGAATCAGTACTCAGCCACAAACAATGAATTAAGTCCACTATTTGACATATCTGATTAAGTGAAATGTAATGAAAATGCCACGCTAACTTTATGGCTGGTTAGTAAATTCTGTCAGTTAAAATACAAAGTTAAACTGACAGACATTTAGACATTACTATCATACTTGAAATATTACTTTGGCCTGCTCAATATTTCTATTCAAAATATGTATTTTATACACCTAAAACAACAGAGATGAGTGCACATTTCCACTGCCGTTGCTGATACCTCCTGCTTCTGGAGAAAACATGGAGACACAGCTGATAAAGCTATGCAGACATTTATTTTTCACTTCCAGTGATTTAGTGTGACTGTGCTTGTCACCATGATTTAGAGGAGTCTGCAGTCTGCGTTCTGTTTATTGTGACCAAATAAGTGTGCAGCCTGCACGCTTTCAACTTCGGGGTTATTGATTAAAGTTTTTAAATGGTTGCTATAATACCCTGGGACTTCTAGGAGATTAATTTGCATCAATGTTCATCTGTAATTCATTAGCCATTCAGACAGCTCAACCACAAGGGCTGTCTTGAGAGAAAAGGCCATATTTCACACAGTGGATGTATGAGGGTGAACAGTATACAACAGATTTCATGTTGTAAACCAGATTCAGAGCTGAAAGCCTGAGGATGCCTGTGCATGAAGTTTTGAATTTCAGATCTGTAATAACTTGCGATGAAGGAAAAGAGCTCCAGAGTGATGAAAACTTGATCTGTCTACAAACTACAAAGAATTATTACCTAACTCCAGCTCATTGTTCTGCTTTTATAGCACATTAACAGTATGGAGCAGACTGTCATTATCCTTGTTTCCAGCAGGCAGGCAGCTGCTTGCAGCAAACGACCTCTGATAAATCCACTGCACTGCCCAGGACAAAGTGAGCAGCTACCAAAACAAAGCAAACAAAGAGAAAACAGGATATTTAATAATTTGGATTTTGTCACAAACACAACTTGAAATAAAAGATAAAAACAAACTTAGACAAGTTCCAGAAACCTCATTCAAAAACTCAATGACAGTTCCACAATGCAAATAACTACAAAACAAGCTTTAGACGGTACTCAGCAACATGTTTTCAGGTTTACTCTGGACGACTAGATAAGGATGCTGATTTGGAAAAATATATCCATCGAGTCAATGGATGAGTCTTACATACAAATAGGTGTTAATATGTAAGAGCTGTGTGTCTGTCAGTGTGCTTTTACTTTAATTTCTCTGCCACAAATGGCCAAACAAATCAATTAAACACAGTTTCCAACCAAACTTTGAACTCATGAATCAAATAAATAAATTCAAAGTATTCATAATTCAACTTATTCATGTGTTTCCTACAGCAAAAGAAGAAGCTTGACGCAAAGTTACAACCTCAGTTTCGAGAGCTATTACATGACTTATTTTATGATAAATTGCCATTGTTTTTGATGCGAGACTAAATAAGAAATATGACTGAACATGAAAACTGAGCTGGCTGTGTATGAAGGCAAGTTGTGTCCTGAGGCTTTGGGTCAGCAGTCAATTAAATTATCACGCTAAACTGAAAGACTTTTAAAATCCCCTTACTGAATAATGGTTGTCAGACACTCTGTATCCTCCATGACGTTCTGTAAAAAAGGTTGCGGCAATGGGATTAGGGCTTGATCCTCAGCTGCTGCTGTGCCCAGTCTGAAATGACTATCCTCTTATCTCAAGGCAACAGAGCTACATTATGTTATGTACCAACTTCGTCAAGATAGAATGGATGTCACTGAAATTAATTTAATCTTCCTTAAATTAGCTTCTGACTATGAAGTCTCGCAGTCAGAATTTATGTCCTCCAGAATTCAATTTCCTCTGCAGTGTGATATGCTTTTATCAGATGGTAACTATTCGGTGGCCTCCAATAATGAGACCTGTCACAGGGAGCAGAAGCAGATAGTGTTTGATGGCGACCATCTTGTGACCACTGGAACTGTCGGCCACATCTAACAAGGATAAAAAAAAAAGAAAAGACTTGAATGTTCCCAGACTTTAACCCACCGCTCTTGCTAAGGCAACAGTAATTTTAGAATCAGAAGCTGATCAATCTGGAATCACTTTAATCCAATTACTAGTCATTAGACCGTTAGAGTGTATCAGCTTTTGATTCATAGTCGCTCAAATGAAAGAAAAGGCATCTGACATGGGAAATGTTTTGAGTCACGACAGCAAGATAACAGCCTGGAAAGATGCCTTTAGACTCATTTCCACACCACTTTGCGCATCTAATTATACAATAAATCAATTAACTGATAAAGCTCTGGTGTTAATGTTTATTGGATGTTTAACTTGTTGAAGTAATAACCATTATAAAGATTGTTATCAGCATGTGACTACAGTGGATGACGCTCATGTAAAATTGATACCGGCTGTCAGTTTACAGGAGGAATGAAGTAACTAAAACATACTGACAACCATCTCCTCAACATATCCATAATGTGTACAGTTGTACATATGTTCATAGCTTGCATGTTGCATGCAAGTTATGCAACATGCAGACCACTGAGAATGTAGCTTTCCTAAGCAGAAAAATACAAGCCCTCCGCAGCCAAATACACCAAAAGCCACTGCTTTATAACAAAAAATAAAGGGACTAACTTCTATCAGACAGTTTGACAACACAGACAGTTATGTATTTTGAAGCCATGTACGCTCTGCCATGAGTCCCTTTCACCAGAAATATTTCAAATGTCACTTCCTACCTGGGATGTTAGGTGCCCACCCATCTGCCTGGTCCCCATTATTACTTTCATCTCGTCTCAATGCCTGACGCTTAATAAGCTAGCACCTGAGGGTCGAGCCTCCATCCCTAAACTCTGATTTGATGTGGCAAGGAGACAGGAAACAGGGAAGAGGGGGGACAGAAATAAAAGAACAAGGGATCAAAATAACTGTGCCTGGCTGGCTGAGTGAAGTGGGGCCCATCAACACCAATAACCGTTAGCTGCGAACACGTGTGTCACAGCGAGACAAGTGTCATATCACTCAGCCCACTGCTTCATTTGACTGGAACACATCAATCACTCAGGGAAATCCACACAGACGTGCTGAGATAGGCCTCACCTCTGGCTCCCTCATTACGTTGCGTCAGTGTTAGTGAAACCCTGGCCTGTCAGGAATTCACTGTCGTCTTTCTGTTGTTGCCATCAACCAGGGGGTGAGAACAGCAGGGTGAGATGCAGTGGTGCACAGGAATCTTACAGCCATTACATACATGTCAATTTGTTTGGTGTTTTAGCTGACCTCTGTGACTACCCAAAACACAAGACGTCTGCATGGGTGCACACGTCCACGCCCAGAAGCTGGAGGCAGATCTTCAGAGCAAATTGCTCATGACAAAGACTAGCTTCACCAGGATTAAAGCTTCATGGCTGCAACAAATGATTGTTGTTGTTATTGATTTCACTATAGTAGTGGTAGTTTTTGGATACATTTTTTGATTGAGTGTATGACATGGCAAATTAAATGTGAAAAATCACAAGCTTCCAGAGCTCAAGATGATGCCTTCAAATTGTTTGTTTTTCTCAACCATCAGTCAAAAACCCAAAGGTATACAATTTACATAATGTTCAACAACAGACATTGTCTGTCCCATGATGAGCTTGTGGTAATTTAGCAGACATTTAGCCCCACACTGACTGAACTAGAGTCAGTCAAAAAAGAAAGCGTCATGCGTATATTTACCGTAGACAGAAATTTACGGAGGAAAGAAAATATATTTGCCGTTTCTGACTGATTGATTCCTTGGACCACAGGAATAACATGTAATAACATGAGTTTTAAAAATGGGTGTAGCTTGAATTTCCATCTGGTGCCCCTGGCCAAAAAGCACCTTGAAATCCAAAGAATCAAATGCTGTCCAACAATTTTCAGTCAATTGACTGATTGATTGACTATCAAGCTCACTTTTCTGCACCAGTTGTCACACAATAACATCCAGAATGATCAACGGGACTGGTATCATTAACATCACATTTATGACACTGCAGCCCTTTCATAACAAAACTCGTTATTTCAACTCAAAATCTCTATGTACAGAGTGAAAATGAGAAATGTCCCTCGGCGGCGGGCTTTAACGAAGGATTAAAGGCTTATTAACAAAGGCCTCCCTTGAAAGCCCGGCTCCCTCCCTAGCCGCCGCCATGCTGCGCCCAGCTGTGTATACAACTCCGACAGGTAGAATAATAACGGTTATACATCACTGCACCTGAGAGCCCAATCATCTAAATCTTCCCCTGCCACCGCCTCCCAGACTCCATTACTTTATTGACATGCAATCTTAAGAAGGAGAGAAATATTGCACATGTAAGGTCACTTGGTTATGAAGACGTATTATCATATTATCTGCATGAGGGTTGTAGGGCTCAGGCCTGACAAAGCTAATTATAATTGGACATGATACAGAGCTCAGAGCATATTACGTGCTTGGCTGCGTGACAAAGTCGCAGCTGAGATATGAGGGGAGAGAGGAGTGGAGCATGAGCTGAAACTCAATGCTGCACAATAACAGCAGCGAGCTCTCTGATGATAATTTATGGATACATCCACTATGAGCACCAGGCCAAACCTGTTCCTGCTTGTTCACGAGGCACGAGATGGAAACAGCCAGTTGTTCAAATACAAATTTCTTATGCACGCTGACTTGAAACAGCTCTAATGCCCAAATGTCACATTTTGTTAGTGACAACAAAAGTGGCCCCGTGGCTTCCTATCTCCACTCCCAAGGTTGTTTCAGTGTAGGCAGACACAAACAACTGTTTCTGTTATATTCTTCTTAAATGACTAAATCCCTGCGCTGTCCCCTTCAAAAACAGTCATTTACCTCCGAACCGTGATGCATTTCCTTTTTAAAGCTGGCTCGCTTAAACCTGACAAACCTAATCTGTCTCAGAGAACAACGGGCAAAAAAAAAATAACTAAGTCAAGTGATGCTGTACATCTGTTCTCTTCTAGTTTCTGTCCTGCAGCTTCATAATCTCATCACAGGGGATGTGATCAGCGCTACGGAGAGTGGCTGCGATTTGTGAGAAGACCCACAGGTCAGAAGTTAACTTTAGTTTAATAGTGTCAGGCACAAAGATGCCCCCCAACACACTCACTCATTTGCAGTGATTCATTGCTTCGGAGGTCTATTAATATAATATGCATTCACTTATTCCCATGAATATCACCTTTTTTTTTTTTTTTTAACAAGCGGTCTCAACTCTATTACTGTTGAGAAGCGCTATTTAACTTCCCACTTCTTAAAGAGCTGTCATCTGCACACTAATGGAAATGTACTGAAATTGAAATAATTTCAGAGTTGACTTTAGAGGTTAATTTGAGGAGTTAATGTGATACACAGTCGGTAGCCTGTAACCCCAATGACTCAGTTGAGTGTCTTCTTGCAGGGAAATGTCAGATATGACACACTTTGAAAACAATGATACTTGTTACTTGCTAATACTTGGTTAGATTTAGGGAAAGATCAAGTCAAATGACATCTTTGTTGAGGTTAGAGGAGTTGTCATGATAGCAGAAGCCGAAGCAGCTGAGGTCTCCTAAATACCCCTGCAGCCTTAACCATTGTTTTTAAAGATGTGTTTTTGTAATGTGGGTGAACTGACCCTTTAAAGCAACAAAGAATCCTTTTTTCATGCTGTCTCTGCCATAAAGAAAGCAGCTCTATTATCTTGACGGAAAGCAAGGAGACTGTAAATTCTTCCTGGTGGCCAGACGCTGTGAAGCAGCAATTGAAGCTTTTGGATTTAGCTTAATTAGGACAAAGTATCTGGATAACACACAGTGTATTCAAATCTAATCTTGTGCATGTGTTCCTTCTTAAAAAATGAAAACGTCTACAGCACTGTTGTGCTCTAACTTTTAAAACACGCTCTCTTGCTCTCTCTCGCCGCAAAAGATATTCAAAACATCTGGAAGTCCATCTGCCAATAAATCTCCCTGATAAACGATGGTGCTTCAGAAAATAATGAGTGGTGCAACATCTTGGCACAACTAAAAACATATTTGAAATACAAGACTACATCTCAGATGCTCAGCTCTGAGGCCACAAATCACAAAAGGCTCAGCGTGTGAGGAATTTATTTCAAAGCACATCGTGTCACACACACATTTGCAACTGTATATCTTTCCAGATACTGGCGAGTGATGCTGGAAGTCTGGTAATGCTCATAGGTGGACTAGAGTACACTGCAACATCACATCTTGAATTTGCATACCAGTATGCTGTTATTAAATGGCACATTTGTTTCCGAATAACTTGTTTTTCCCTCATCGAGCACACTTGCAGCGAAAGAAATTAAGTTGTAGATCATTTTTCCTGACTGCAGATTGCTCAATATGTCTGAAATTAATCACAAATAAGCAGGTAACAGCAATCTGCCTTAAAATTACTGAGCGTTTAAACCATGCTATTTGAGCATCACACTTTTGCTTTGTACAATTAAATTTAATTAACAATTATTAAGCCTGGTGTTCTTTTTGCAAACTCCCCCGCCAGCCGTCCAGCTTTGTCATCTGGTTTCAGAAACTCGCCATGACAGGCCATTTTTCATGATTTCTCTTACATTGGAAAAACACCAGTGTTTTAATTAAGAGGCCCGAACGTCCAGATGCTTACCTATTTTTCTTAAATGATTACTGATGGGAAAGCCACGAGCAAAGCAGCCAAACATCGATGAAGGCAAAGCAGGCTGCAAAGAGAGAATTCTCCTGTGTGTGGTGGAAATTGATGTTTAAGGCTCTCTGAAGCTGCGACTGCGCTGTTTGTGCCATTATAGGCTACAGCACACAGTTATCTCCATACTGCTAAAATACTAGAGTCTCTTAAAACCTATTAGATAGCATACTCTTTCTACACAGCCTATTATGGGAGATCAGTGCATGCAGAGAGCACTGGATTACTATAAAATATATCATGTGTTTTGAGGAAAATGTGGCGATGACAGGGTCAGATGAGGGTCAGGAAGCAGATGACTACCTGTGTGAGTTTATGCTGCTATGTGAGGACGATCCAACAGGTGGCATGAGACCCCTGCCTGCTCCTCAAGTTCGTTCTTCAGCAAAAAAGCAGACTCAGCTGCAGGGAACTGAAGCCACCTTTGTTGTGTTGTTATTTTTTTCCATAATTGGCTACTAGACAGGAACTGAGCCTAATTTCTGCGTTCTGCTGTTGATAATGTGAGGAGTCACATTATGTTTTCTAATCTAAAAGGAAATAAATGACTCAGCGAGTGTCTTCTTTAGTAAGTCCTTAAGATAAAATAAGAAATATTTTTTCCCCTTCACAGTGTTTTCTTATTCTTTGTGCGCTTACATTAGCACAATGAATATTAACAATATTGGCCTCTCAAGAATGTCAACAATTTTCTGCCTACTTATTTCAATATCCTCTTTGTACAAGGCTTTCATTTCCTTAGGTACGCCGTTAAAAGGCAGCTCCAGCCTGCCTTGACTAATTTCCTCTCAGCCTCACAGATCACAGGCCTTTCCCACCCAGTGCTCCCTTTGCTCCCACAAAGACCCTCGTAATCCTGCTGCTTGTCCACAATTAATCTTCCCAGTTGCCGTATTATTAACACAACCACCCACGGGCAGAGGATGCAAATGTAAAGCCAGAAACAGGCCTCTCTGTGTGCACCCCGCAACCCCCCCATTCGACCCACAGCGGAGTGGCAGGGGTGTCAATCACCCCGGGGGTTTAAACCGCTGCCCACTATCAGCATCAAGGGCTTTCCAACCTCCCCCCCCTCCGTCTGCTGATCAAACAACATGACCTCCTCCCACCTCGAACCCCACAGTTGAGTACCCTCTCGACTTTCTTCTTCATCTACCTTTCCCTGTCTGTCTGTCTTTCTATCTGTCTGAGTATCGCTCTCTAATCTTTCCTGTGTTCTCCCTCAGCGACCATCACTCCTCTTGACTAGGAGGAAAAAAAATAACACAAACTACTTATCTTTATAACAAACTTCAAAGGGTCAAACACAAAATCAAAATTATTTTTGAATTGGCATTATGTGCTGACATTTATAGACTAAATTTCAATGGATTGATGGAAAAAAGTAACAGAATAATAGCCAGTCGTGTATTAGTTATCTAAAATCAGAAAATCAAAATACTATACCTGAAAACTGTACAGAAAGACTGAATTAATATTTTCATGTTTGAGAAAGACGACAGCTCTAAGTTATGGTGGTATATATAGCAAAGTGATGAGGCAAACGTGCTTCAGTTGATGTGTCAAAACACACTGCTCTTCATATGCTGTGTCGTAGTGAATCTTGTGTCTTTGAATATAACACCAGTGGTTTCTTTGGTCGCATCATGTAAACACTCAAGCAAAAAAGAAGAAATATTCCACTTGTGTTTGTCTTGTTCTGTTAACTATACGTGATTGGAGTTGCCGTCAACCAGTCAAGTCTTAGCCGTTAGCATTTACTCCACAAATCACAGTCCTGATCAAAGCTGCTCCTGTGAGAATAGCTTGGCACCACTTTAAAAGAATATGAAATAATGTCCCAATCCAGCCAGTCTGAGACACCGAGAGGAGAGAAAAGGAGAGGGAAAGAGCTCAATGTGTGGAGGCTTTTTTTGTTTTTTGGAGAAGTTGGTCACTCTATTGCCTTCACTGTCATTTGACATGAAAGTAATGGCAGCTCTACGGAGATCCAAGCTGTTCCCCTGTGGTTGAAATGCTATTGTGTGTCAGACAAAGGGCATGGTTTCATGGCACCCCCATGTTTGCATGCATGACCAGCACTTTCAAATAAGGCCTTTAGATCTAAATCTCAGGCTCCACTCAAGGCAGAAGGCAGCAGGCAGCTTTGTTAGTGGTGAGAAATTACTGGTGATGTCCAAACTGAAAACTAGGCAATCTCATCTCCTCACAAGAGCTTTGATTATGCTGAGGTCTACAGCGAAGCCCCGCTGTGAGAACAGCCCTGCTGAGCTGAGGCATGTTGTTTACCAAAGTATCATACTGAATGATACAAGATTGTCTTGTGCTGCTGTCGTCCCGTCGGAGATTAAGCAGTGAATCATCGCAGACTCAAGTTTTCGTTAAGCAAACATTTCTCAGAGGCAGAGCAGCACTCTCTGCTGATTTAAACCTGTTTCCTTTGGCTACACTGAGGGAAAGAAATATGAACCTGTAAACCTGAAAGCATGCACGTATACTATAAAATAGAAATGAATTACAATTAAAAACATGGTAAATTCATTAATTTAGGACATTTCAAGGTTTATATTCTCTACTAAAAATTCTGTAACATGTTGAGATTTATTCGTCTTTTCCATTTTTGCTATATTCAACATTTTTATGTGAGCAGTAAACTTCAGCTCATTGTTTTTGTTTCCCAGCCTGCAGCTTCACTGTCACTGCTCTCAAACTGTACTTTTGGTTGCAGCAGGGGATGTTTTGTATGAAAAAAATCTGAAAAAAGACAGCACCAAAACTCCATAAGGAGTAAGTGGAGATGACAAATTCATCAGGTCCAGTCCAACTTACAAACTGTAAATATTAAAGAAATAATATACAATTATTTGTGTGTTCCCAGCTGATTTCTGCTCCAGTTGCACTATGACGTAATGTTCAGATAAGCTTGTGTTGTCTGCTTCATGCACAGGAACACACATTTGCACATGCATGCACTGATTCAAAGCATCAATGACAGTCAACCAAAGAAACATAGCGACTCATTAGCAAAAGGCAGAGAATAAAGACTGCTAGCTAGCAGCTATTATTGTAAACAGTGAAGATGGAAATACATTCAACGCATTTGTTACACATGTTTTAGACTAGAGAATCACTTCAGTGTTAAGTGTTGACCTCAGTGAAGCCTTGCTATGAGAAACAATGAAAATGTCTCCCATTTGTTGTCAGTTTGAAAAGCACACCTTCAGCCATCGTAACAGCACCTTCACTTTTAACTGTTATTTCAATGTCATCCTATTGTCTTTATCGTGCTTCCTTCATGTCACAATAAAAAGATGCATTTCTTCAAACACCTCAAGCACGGAGCACATCCTCGCTTTTCACAGAAATCCAGGAGGTCGGGCTCAACTCGCTGTCAGCGATCAAAGTTATTATCAGAGAGAATAGAGAAACCATTTTTCTGCAGAAGGAGAAATTCTCACAGTGATATATCAAGGCCTTGGACTTGGAGAAAAGATCGTCTGTCAGTAAAATATGTGATAGCGTTTCAAGCTTGAAGGGGCTCCTGGGAGCCGGAGAAGACGATGTGAATGACAAACTAATGACCTGAACTGCAAACTTTGATTGTGAGGTCCAAACTATAAAGATGAGATGAAACAGTACACACATGTTTTGTTTAAACATGTACCGCAGTAGATATTATTTCAGTAGTTGTCTGTATAGATGCTAAGATAGGATCCACACCTGTTAATGCTGGTCAATAAGCTGGTATTAGGGGCACTGCTGGAACAGCTCAATAACAGCTCTGACTCATGTCCAGCTGTGGACACAGCAGCAGGCAGGTGTTTTCAGCAAGAGCTCTGTACACTACCAAATAACAGACAAACAAAGTGGAGCATCTGAAGGTCTATTGCTTAGAGTTTGGATCAAACCAGGAGAGTGAACCACCAGGTGGACAGAAACATGAAGGATAGTTTTCTTCTGTTCGCCATAAATAAGCAAACTGTTCGCCAACATGTTAATAAGTTAGCTTTTCCTACCATCAGTTGCCAAAACTGAAGAATTCATCAATTCAGCAAATATATCAAATAGTTATAAGGTAATAAAATTATGTACTCAGGGTCCCTTTAACATGTTTACATCTGATGTCTGGACTAATTGTTGAAAGCAAACTGGCGCTGGACTGTTTCTGAGCTGCTGTAATCTTGACTCATGCTTCGCCCATGGTCGAACACAAGGACGCCACTTGTGGTCCGTTCAGAGGAGCTCCTGGTGCCTTGCCATGCTTGGACATCTCTTCCACAGACATGTGGCTGAGGACAGATTGGGCCGTCTGACAAAACATAAAGAACAAGCACTTCTCCAGCTGCCAGAATCCCATGTGAGAGCGATGGGAACACACGGAGGGTTAGTCAGAGCTCCGGAGACGAGCAGTGTGGAGGTAGGCCAAGCAGCCGTCAAGTGTGGCTTTACAAGAAGCATTTACGCACAGCAAGGGCGCTTAGCAGCACTGCATCAGAGTTCCTGTACAGTCACATGTCAGCTATCAGGTAGCAAGTGAGTAATCTGAAAGTTACTGAAAATACAGAAGTGAGGACAAAAGCGAACACAAAGCTGAAGTGATGTGATGTGCACAGCTATTATTTACTTTCCAGGATGACTGTGGGGATTTCAATGTCAGGTCTGATGAAAGCAAAAACTCTGTACGATGCTGAACCAGCAACGACTGAAAAGGAATTAAACGTTTTCGATTCTGTGGGAGGCTCTGCTTGTTCCCTAAACAAAAAGCCACCGCTAGTACAAAAGCAAAAGGTAAACCTATAACACAGTTTCCATGGTCATTGTGAACAATAGATATTAAGTTGGTTTTAAAGCAGCAAGGCATAAGTTTTCAAATGTCAGCTAAAATCAAATTAAGCTGCTTTGTCAGTCCCCCCCCATGATCCGCCAACATCTATGTCTCACATCACCTGAAAAATCCAGAGCAACACAATTTAATTACAACCCAAAAAAAAGTGTAAACATCACTCGCTTTCATCCCCTTATGTATGTGGACAAGAAGACAATGTGTTAAGTGGAAATAAATCTGCCTTGACAGCCACATCAAAGGGTGCAGTGAGGGGCTTACTGCTACTTAAGGCACAGGAATGCTGTTGCTAAGCATCAGTCGAAAACCTATCAACCCTTTAAGGACTTCACTATTTTTGAGAGGGGGCTGAGCAGGTTACTAGCGGACAGAAAGTCCACTGACATTTCACAAATCCTTCAAAACGACAAATTTAGATATGAATTGGACACAAGTTTGTTTTTAATCCAACATAGACTCAAATCAGTCAGGGTTTGTTGGGGTTTCAGGTCTCTGAGTCTTCACTCATAAATAAGTAACTATTTGCTGACTATGAACTTCCTCTGCCCTTTTAGGGAGGATGTGCTTGTTGATAAATTAGGACACGCTCCATGACTTTGAGTCAGCGCCAGCCGTCACCTTCCTGTGAATAAATTCAGTTCCCTCATCTTGCCCGGGTGAGGTGCTAAATCACAGGCAGCGCTCGGTAGCATGGGGAGGGGGCGTCACTGGATGGCTGGGTAGCCTGCCTGTTATAATTCTGTCCATCAACCTAATTCATTATTTCAGCAGGAGCAGATTTCTTCTCCGAATTAGAGAAAGTGACAAGTTTGAGTTCAGTTCAAAGGAGAACGCCTTCAAGTCGACTTTGGCAAATTATCTAGAGTAGCACGTCTACTACTACCCAACATTCACCACCTTGACGAGTCGTGAATTTTTAGGTCGGGGCAAGGGAACGAACCAATGCACCACGAGTCTCGTTTGTAGGAAGTAGAAGCGATAGGTGACCTCTCAGTAACTTGTAATCCACAGAGTATTAGTCATAACAACAGTGGGTAAATCCCTTTGAGAGAGTTGAGCCCTTTAAGCATGGCATGGGGCTGTCTGGCCAACAAATCTCCTTTTTCTCCAGCTCATCATTGAGATGAAAGAGAAATGGTGCTTGCGGATTATAGAGAACAATCAGGCATTATCAGCAATAAAAAAAAAAAAAAGAAAAATACAGAATCGGCTTTGTGAGAGTCGACTCATTACCAATTACCCACTTTCTGACAGCCTGAGACAGATTCCATCAGTGTTCAAACTGCTACAACCGTTCTAGTTAGAAGCACCTCTTGTTCACAAAATGCAACTCACTTGGAGTAATTTCCTTTGCTGACTTGGAAGCTGCAGATGTTTTTTGGTGTTGAGTTATATTTCTTTTAGCATATAGTATTCAAAGAAAGATGAGCTGTTACTATTACTATTCAGTTGTCTACATAGGACATCACTGGAGACGTTGAGGAATCCCAGCTGTTTTCTGACATGTTTAGCAGGAATAATGTTGTAATCTTCACCGTCTTAACTTTTTGAGTGCCATTCACGTATTTCACGGTCATTTAAAATCTGACGCTTGAGTGCCATTGACGTAAAAAAGAAGTGTTTTTTCAGCAATGGGTTGCCAATTGCACTCTCCCGCAGCCTGTGAGTAACATTGGGGCTTCTGGGAGATGTAGTCGAAGCATAAAGATATGGTATAGACCACAGAGATCAAAGCAGGAAGTGGAGACGATCGTGATTAGAGAGCAAAACAAACTTGATGTGAAAATGGAACAAGGTAAAAACAATTTTTTTTTCATGATGAAATAGAGAGTCTCTTCTTTCACTTGAGTTATTCTGTGTTTTCAGAGACATGGTACAAAATATTCTGTGGGTCTTCCAATATGACTCAAAATGGGCAAAAACGCTAGCACAAGGCACTTTCTATTTTTTAAAACGACTGGCACTCAGAGTTAATTTAGCACACAAAGTACAGCAGATGTTGAGTATCACGTTTTTTGTATGAAAACTCAGAGGATAGTAATCTCAATTGATGCAAAATCCATGGCAATCCATTGAATAGCTGTTGAGATTTTTCAAGCTGACTAACTGACAAATGTGAGGACTTCTGATGTTTCTCTTGGTTTAAATCACTGTAGACAAAACAATTAACTTCAAGATGTCACTTTGAGCTCTGGGAACTTCAACAGATAAAAGCAATTAAAAGGAAGTGAATGCATTTTGAGTACTTCTGTTCATTGCTTATTTACAGACTCTACTGACTCACTCACATCGTGGCAGTCAGTGGGTGGAAGCTTCCCCCTTTATTGTAATCAGCTTTCATTCCAGCCCCTTTTGATCCCTCTCTTTCTTTTGTGCGACACACCTCATCACCTTTATCTGCTGCCATAATTGCATGGGAAAGATCTCCCCTTTGATACTGTCTGCATGCCAAATCACTATCGGGGAAAGAGTGTCGAAAAGTGCCATGTGCGCTGTCTCCCGGGAGGGAAAAAAGGAGCTCATACACCTGTGGAAGACAAACAGGGGTTTTCAGAGATATGACATATCTATCATCCCGGCGCAGGATATGAACTGTTCTGTCATCTTAATGGTGAAGGGGGCTTTGCATAGTGGAACAGTGGGTGCTGAGAGACATGTGTTGCACATGGTGAACTGTCTGGCAGCTGGCATTCTCAGGTCTCACCCCCCCTCATCCCCTTTAAGGCCCCTGTCTCATCTCCTGGCTCTAATCTGCAGACACAGTCCTCTCCTGCAGGCTCATCACCGGGCTGCTGAGTGGAGCTGAACAGGATCCTCTGCTCCCCCTCAGGTCTCCTCCTCGCCCCCTTTACCACCACTACAGTGTCAACACCCAACCTCCACCCCATCACAAGTGTCAGGTGAGGTTGTCTACTGTCTCCTGCTAACACAGCTGAAAACTATTTCACAAGGGAATTAAGAAATCCTCCTTCATCAGGAAATGTGTCATCATATAAAAAAAAGGTTAAAACAACTGGATATAGATATAAATCCAACACAACTATGTATAACGAACAGGGAGTTTGTCACAGTAAATATGTTTTGTCATTTGCAGTTTTTGGCTCTAGAACACAACTGTGTTATGACACTGATTGTTTGCTAATAGTGGATAAAAATACAAGTAAATTAGTTTCTGAAAGCAGGTAATCTCAGCATCTGTCAGAGTAATTACTAAATAATTGGTATAGACCAATAACCCGCAGTGTTTTTTTTTTGCTTTTGGATGTTATAATTGTGTGTTTCACACATTTAATTTCATGTCCATCTCACTTTGAAATCCACTTTTGTAATTTTTCTGTCTACTACTTAGACATGTTGCTTATCAAGAAGAAATTCTGTAAACAGATCTCTTAAATTATGAAGTGAGCCAAAAAAAGGCCTGTGTTGCATCTCACACAGAAAAGCAGCCGCTGCCTAACAACATAGCAGGGAGATAAGCATGGTGGATTCTAGTGAGAGAATCTGTTATCAGGGATGGTGCTATGCACTGACATTAAGGATAATCGTATCTATCAGCACACTGCCAAACATTCCCAAGTGAGCCTGGCAGAGAACAAAGCCTGCATCGTCTCTGGAAGCTAAGGTTACAGGCAGATGATGATGTACTTGTCACTGGGGTGCAAATGATCCACTGCCCAGCCAGCTTTGAATGCAATGAACAGAATCCACACAAAGATACAGTATGGATATCAGCTGAACAGTTCGGCTATCTGCTCATTCCTCGGCCTGATAGCTACAGAAGACTCGCTTGTACAGTAACACTTCTGAACCAAGAAACTGCACGGACACTCCACTAGCATATAATGAGCTGTCTTAGATAAAATACAAAAAGAAGTGTTGGAGGGGAATAAAGGAAGCCTGATAACGCAGTCCTTCATCACCACGCTCTCTTATTACAAGAGTGATGTCTTTGTTATTCACTCACCTCACAGTGCGGGAGGACAGAGGAGCCAGCTTCACAAAGCAAAATATATTTCGTTAAAGTTCTGTGAAAGTAGAAACAAAGAGTTCTGTGAAGGAAATAATAATGAGCGTGCTAAGGTTACTTTATCTGTTTATCTGTTGTTAGTCTATTATGCCAGTAAGAGCATGGACCAGCCATTACAGTTGCACTATGAATATCTCATTACTGACACAAAAAAAAAAAACAAAGCAAAACAAAAAGCAGGAGGAGCAGTGTGCTTTGGCAGCTGTGTCAATTGCTGCAAGTAAGTGCATATCCCACGTTTTTTTTGTTCAAGGCCGTGAAAAAAAAAAAAAAAAAATCAAAACAAAAAGAGTTGGCAGGACAATTTGAATCTGACAAAGTAGTTGGGGATGAGTCAGCAAATGAATCACTCTCAATATCACAGAGCAAAGCGCCACAACATTTGGAGAGAAATCCACCCTTAGCAGGGAAGTGCTCCATTGGCAGTGATAAATTACCTTCCTCTTCAGTGTCTTCCACATGGCTCACATCAATATCTAATTCATTATGATGTATTGACTCCCATCACAGGTGTTGCTAATGTATATTACAGGACATTTCCAGCCGGTTTGAGTAGTTTCAAAAACAAAATAGCCAACTGTATAGAGCTGCACAGAGTTGGTTTGTCACCAGAATAGATCCTACATTGCCTGACAATGAAATGCAGCTTAGCTATTTGTTTTTACAGCAGAAAACACAAAAGAAATAGACATTAAGTATAAGACAATAGAGTAAAATAAGATGGAGTAAGTAACAGCATTGGATATTGTATGGTAATGTGGTATTGGGATAAATATGTGCACACTATGCAGAAATTCGATAACCAGAGCAGTTATTTACACAGTTCAAGATCAGAGGTGTAAACTACAGTTAGTACAAATTTCTTTGAGTAATTTTATTAAATGTCTTATGTATTAAAAGTGTTTGTTAGGGCTGCTCAGATGTAATCTTTAGTTTACATATTACACAAATTATATGGCCATGTAAAAACAAACCTGTTTCACATCTTTGTCACCTCACCTGCCACCTACAGAACAACCTGACATGGCCTCCAAGGGTCACCACACACACACGCACACGCACACACACACACACACACACACGCGCACACACACACACACACGCACACGCACACACACACACACACACACACGGTATGTATAGCGCTCAGAGCCAGACGATGTAACTCGCCGTGCTCACAGAGAGAAACAACTATCAGTCGGATCACTTCACTCCACATGCTGGAGTCTAAACAAGTCTCTGTTTTCATTTCCATAAAGCCGAGCTCTGTCTTTTGTTCTGACGGAGATAAGATGTATAAATTATGAGCAGCTGACAAAGTATACTGGGACGCCTCGGGCAGCTCATCAGTCATGCTTGGCCTGTCAGCAGGTAACTGATGGGGGCCCTACAGGCACAAAGCCCCCTTTTAAGCAAAGGAGGGGGAGGCAGAGGAATTAAAGCTGTTGTTGGAGTCTCGAGGACAACAGCTGACTCATATTTAACAGTCTCTTTAAAGGAGTGAGGCAGACGCCAAAAGCTTCAAGCTTCAGAGTTTGTTTTGTGGCTCTCTCCTCAGGAGTGTATGTCTTGCTATTGTCGTGCACTGTCAACGCTGTACAATGGTCATCAAGTGGGACGTAGGAACACAGAGAGACCACCCAAGAGGAGCCAGAGAGGGGTCTCTGTTAGGAAAGCTGTGATAATCTTCAGCTTAATCAAAACTACCAAATACATACAATCCTCACTGTTCATTCAGAATTCAGCTAAACTCCTTGACATTTGTCCCTGTTTCAATAATGGATCACAGAGTTTCATTACTGCACTGAGGCCCAAACTGTAAAAGAAGAGGATCTGATTTACTGGAGCTTTTATGCGCTGTGTGTATAATCGTAACGAGACAGCATACTGGGGTTAAGATGACAGGTAAGAATTGATGTCTCCTCCTGCAGCTACGTAGGTGGGAATGAGCTGGCTTTATTTCAGTCAGCATCACAGCTTTTATCTCCTCCGGTCACTGGCACTTTTCTTGTAGTCTCTAATATAACCAGGTGGATGTACTGCACACATCATGAGAAAGAAAGTCAACTTTCCATCCGGCAGTATGACAGTAAAGGTGCTGGTTTGTGCCCAACGTCCATTGGAGCATAAATAAGTAAACGAGTGTAGGTAAGTGATAAAAGACTGACTATTAAAAAGGGTAACGTGACCATGATATTTTAGGTCAAGACTAGATAGGAGTCCTTTGTAAAAGTGGATTTATGTCCCACAAAGTTTCTTTGCAAAAAAAAAAAAAAAAAAGGGCAGTGAGTTCAGCTGGTTTATGTCTCCTCATCATATTTCTGCAAACCAATATCCACCGCTGTCTGACGTCTGGAAGGACATTATATCACACCTTCATTTGGGTCAGACAGGTACTTTACTGTATCAAATGATTGGGGGTATAAAATTCCTTGAACAGAGTCTTGATACCAGAAAAGGAAAGACACCCCTGCCGCTCAACAGATGTAAAATAATACAGCTTATCTCTGATGCCCAGGAGGAAGAGACGTGTCCACCGTTGCCAAACGATGGCATATTTCCATATGAGTCATTCAACATGACTTAAAAACATCATTGGTTGTGCTCAGTGCTAAAATAAAAACATCCAGATATTTATGAGAAGTCCTTGTTTCAATGAAAAACCAGTCCAGGAATTTGATTTAACCAATCTCCTCAGTTGTCGCATAAAACTAATCCAATTCAGAGCCACGGGCCAAAGAAAAACAAAAATCCAGTCTTGATCTCAGCAGACAAATTTCCTTGTAACTGAGAAAGAATTTGTTCATCTTCTCAGGCAGAACTTGCCCCCAGGCTCTGTACAGTGTGACACTATCACAAGTTAACAAAATTATTTACAGAGTTTGCTGTCAGTGCTGTGCACCATGGCAAAAAACAAGTACTGTAACTGATAGACTAAAATCAGAAAGTTAGAAAAGTGGTACCTGCGCAGAATAAAGGCTGCCACCAGAAATGTTCACGAATGGGACGTTCTTGAGATATTAAATGTGTTTTCTACAGTTGACGTGCAATTAAAAATATTTATTTTTAAAATATGACACAATGGAGCACAACTGACTTCTGCTCTGACCGCAACATGACCCTGAGCAAAGTACCACCTAGAGGCCACGCTGCAGAAAGTGCATATCTTTAGTTGAGCACATCTATGGCTATGAGGTTGTCCAGGTAGACGGGTCAGATTAGTGGTTAAAGTGAGAGACAGATGGTGGATGGGAAACCTCCAATAACAAAGAACTTCAATACACAAAATGGTCAATACGTCAATCTGGAGGGGCTAATTATAACTCAAGGGCTGATCGTGATTGATCGCTCCAGAGCACAATTACCAACCTGTCCACGTTAAACTGATGTATGAGTGTTTTAGGAATTACAGCTCCTGAAAGTTTAATACATTTCTCATTAAAACGGTGTTCATACTGTATGGTGAATGTCCTCTGCAGAGCTGATGTAGAGGTGACACTGAGGGGCAGAAAGTGGAGGAGGACTGTGTCAGAACTGGCTCACTTCAGTATGTTCCCTTGGTCTGAATGCTGCAGAGAAGGACAACACGTCATTCGAGTCCTCTCGTCACAAAGGTGGAAAACAGTCAACGCTTTGTCTGACAAGAGCAGTAACATCTTCATCGAGTAACCTTCAGTTCACACGTCATAACATGTTGAAATGACCCGTAATCAATACCATGGACAGTTTACAGTAATTGTTCTTTATGACATCCACACATATTATTGAATTGTAAGGTTGCAATACCACAGAACAAGGTATCTTCATATTTCAGAATAATGGTGGAAAAGTGAACTGCTTTGGTTTAGAGGTTAACAACAGAAACAGGGGCTGCGTCTGAAATCACATGCTGTGCACAACATACTATCGTACTACTACACACAGCAGTGTGTATCTTTTTAGACACCTCATGTGACCAAACAATGATCTGTGAGGTCTGAACTTTAAAAATAAATTATGCCGCAAAGTAAAACCTTTACAGCTTGTTTGAGGTGTCCAATTAATCAATTTTAATGAGTACCTGCCAATCAGAAATAAGTATTTTCCATGGCAATGTTTACATAGATTGCTGTGTATAGTTACCTACTGAGGTAGTTACTCATTCAACATCTCTGGTTGCATTAAACTAAATAGTGGGCAATGTAGAAAATTGCCAAAAAGGGAAAGAAAAAAATCAACTGTCTATTTTCACAATTTCTATCAACATTCAACACTTTATTTTTAAGCCACAATAAAAAAAGGTTTACAACCTTGGCCAAGTTCCTCTTTTAACCCAAACCATTATTGTGTCTTTGTGCCTAAACGTAACCACAGCAGTGTCATATTTAACAGCAGCAAAATGATTTTTTGTAGTGTTTTGGATGGGTGTGTTTTTACACAGAAAGAGAGAGTGAGAAAAGGAAACAGGGAAAGCAAACCAGTGTGTGCTTGTGTAAGTCAAAGCACTCCCTCTATTCAGAGCCAACCCAAAAGAGTTGTCTCAGTAACAACAATAGTGGGTAACATGATCTTTCATTACACATTGTGTAAACAGTGTAACCTATCAGTGCTGTCAATCAAGATGATTGATTGTGGCCTGTCACCGGAGAAGAGTGACACGTCAGAGGAAAAAAAAAAAAAAAAAAAAAGTTTTTTTCTAACAAAGCGCGGTGCATTCAGGCTGCCACAGAAAGTGGTGATTAATGTGTTCTCACTGGGTAATCCCACACCCCTGGCTAATGAAGGAGGAATCTATCATCCACACCGCGGTGGCAGATGTCGCGAGGACAGCAATCCAAGTGCCTGGGAACAATTTACTTTCTTTTCTCTAATTGTTCCTGAAAAGTGTGACAGCTGAAAAGCACTTGAGTCGACAGCTCCTCAGGGCAGACACAACAGCGTACAGCAACCGCCACTTCAACATACAAATCAACCATTCTCCCCCTGAAAGCATCACTTACTGCACCGCGTTCTGGAAATATTCAAAGATAAGAAATGCCATCAGACCATTTTCTACAGCTACAGGATGCATTATTATTGTCGCTCCACGCTACCTGAAACACTCTGTCTGTAAGAAAAGAAAGCTACTAAAATAAACAAGGCATGTATTTTATGATAAACTAACCTTTAACTCCTCCATGCTGAACAAGAGAAAGTCACAGAGTTCATAAACAAGATATCTGTGCCTCATTAAGCTGGACACATAATCAGGAGTGAAGCAAGAAATTTAACAGCAATTAGAGAAAAAGGGTTGAAGCTAAGGGATCATCATTCATGTCCCTAAAGACCTCCATATCTGACATATCAGCCAGAGGAAAAACAGCTTTGGATTTACTGTTGTTTGTGAAGCTGTTGTTTTCATTGGTTATTTTACTTTTATGATTCATTTCAGCCAACTGAGAAAATCATTCAAACATTTCAACAGCTTCACCAGACTTGTTGTCCTAGCGCACTCATTAAAACCAGTGTTGGGTGGACCAGCCCGTCTTTCGTGTTTAGAAACATAAGCTGCTATTAACTCAAAAGGGGGGGGACAACAAAGTCCAAATGTGTCACAGCTGTCTGTCCTCACATCATTTAATTTAATCTGGTTTCATGCCTGTTCGCATTACAGGCCTGATAAAACAGCAACACTTTTAAACATCTGCTCGCTCGCGGAGCCTGTTGATTATTCATTCAGCTGGAGGTCAGATGGCACTCGGCTCACACAGCCTCACACCCAGGCTAATAAATCAATTTCTGGAGCAATTATGAGTAATCACATGTGCTTTAAAGTTTAACAGTCTGCTTTACGAGGTGCAGCTTTGTGTGAATTATGCGAACAAGTTGAGTCACTGCACTAATTGCACTTGTTTTTGTGAATGGTGACCTACTTGTGACCTCCACATATACAGTCCAAACCCCTCTCTCTGGCACTGGAAAGATTTAAGGCCCAAGCTGCAGAGTGGACCTAAAGCTTTACACATCCATTAAAGAGGAAACGGTCCATCAGATGTTCTGCTGATTTGAGTTAAAAGATTTAAGATGTGCTGATGTTGTGTTTCTACATGTGTTTGGGGTGTTATGTGTGGAGGCCCAAATACTTTCACAGCCTCCAAACACTTTTATATATTAGTTTATTCATGTTTTTCAAGTTTTTCAGATTAAATATATTCCATTTAGCTAATTTTGGAGTCCTGTGAATTATCAGTTTGCTGGTAGTCAGTGGCACAACTAACTCTTTGAGTGGCATTGACATATTTCAACGTCATTTGAAATCCGATGTTTGAGTACCATCGACGTAATAATACGTCAAAGTGGTTTTTCTGCAACAGCTCGCCGATCGCCGTCTCCCGCAGCCTGTGAGTAATACTGGGGCATCTGGGAGATGGAGTTGGATCAAAGCAGGAAGTGGAGACGATCTTCTTTGGATCATGAAATATGACTTAAAATGAGCAAAAACACTAGCACAATTGGCACTTTCTGTTTTATAAAACAGCTGGCACTCAATGAGTTAAGTGTTTCAGAGTTCGGCTGTCCTGTTGTAAACCCCAGCATGCCTTGGGTGACATGCAGGGGTACACCAAGGGCAGGTTTCCTTGGTTTCTCCTCTACCAACAAACACCATGCTGAATAATAGACCCACTACCCCACCAGAGATTAGTGGAACAATGTTGTTTTTTGTCTAACCGAGGCATGAATATAATGAAACTTTATAGATTTCCCTCTCCAAAGAATAGGAAACAACAGACTTCAACAAATGAAACCACACAACACAAATGAATTTAGTATGAGAGTACTGTGTAAATGTTACACAGGAAAAATGACTGTAAGCAGTTTGACTGCAGCAAGGACAGAGGAAGGAACAAAATGACTTACCAGGAACATAAGAGTCAGATACCCTACGTGCAGCACACAGAGAGTAAAGATGATGATGTAGTGGGCTTTTCGCCTGTGAACATGGCTAACACCCAGCTGTTATCATAATCAAAACAACTGGACACACTGTCCTGATGATCTCATCGAGGTCCAGTCAGATAAACACCGGTGTTTAGATGAAGCATCAAAGACCTGCCACAAAGACGGAGTACCTGGCAGAGGTGCTGAACTGTGGGCTTGTTGTTTGAACAGAGAGAGCAAAGCGAGGTCAATAACTGACTTCAAAAAGCTGGAAAATGTGCCAGAGCTGGCAGGTGGTGCTCACAGCGTTTTGTGTCCGATACAGCCTGAAACGCTTCCAATCCAAGACGTGTCTCCTTTATATGGCTGTCTGAGCTTTGTCTCACATGAAGGGATTTACAAATAATATCCGATTGAGATCTGGTGATGATGTTTTACTGCAGCTTGTGACAGTACAATGTCTTATGGGCTGCTTTTGGTTTGTGTTAACCTTGTCCAACCTCAGTTTGGTGTAACAAGAGATAAAATATAATTCCACAGGGTGACTGACTGAAATCAGAGAACTACCTCTTTGTATTTCTGTTGTACAATGAAGCACACAAGGACATTGCGTATCCTTTTGCAGGGATCTGAAGTATGTGTGAGGCAGCCAGTTCCTGTAGGTAAAATACCTGAATTTATGGAGCACCATCACCAGGTCAGAATCCTCTAGCATGCATGAAGTTACTGATAAAACTGCATTTATACATAGATGATAGATGGTGTTATTATCAAGCCCCAAAGGGAAATTAAGTTGTCATAGCAGCCAAACACATAAGAAATCTAAATACAAATATATATTTATAATGGTACTTGAATGACATAATAATAATAATATTTTTGACTACTTGAGGACGTGCATTATCATCACATCCCTGACAGGTGATTTTGAGAGCTGCATGATGCTACATGGCTAGGGCTACTACTTATGAGCAGACATTGGCTGAATGATTAAGCAGAATTAAATATATTTCAGCTCCTATGGAGCACCAGTTCAATCTCCAGTGATGACCAAATTGCATCTTTCCTCAAAGCATGAGTAAAAGCATGTCAGGACAATGTCAAAGCAAGTCACAGAATGCTTTGATTTGAAATAAATTCAGATTTGAGAAGCAGATTTGACCCATGATTCCAAATTTCCTAAAGTGTTGCAAGCATTACAAAATAAATAGTAATTTCTCAGCAGAGCAGATTTTAAAAAGCCCTTTAGAAAGACAACCCTGAACGAACAAAGAGGCAGATCTCAGTTCTGTCAGTCAGAGGTGCCCTTTAGAGTGTAATAATGAGGAGGAAAGAGAAAACGGGAATGTAAATCAATCAAATTATATGTTTCTCTGAGGGGTGCAGTGGACCTCCTCAAACAAGGTCGACCCAAGGTAAAACTGTACTGCCTGAAACTAATTAAGCAATTACAAGCTCCATGTATGTATGTGCTTTGTCGCTCCAATGTGAAAGACTGTCAAGTGGAAGAAGGCTGCACAGACTGGACGGATGCTGTCTACTTTGATGTGGACTTATGCATATGAAATGAGGTCAGATCCTGGTCATTAAAAAGAACTCCTTTACACGGGATATCACGCTACGAGAGGCAATTTCTTCAAAGGGCTCTTACTTTGGAGATTTGTCAGGGATTATGACAGGAAGGCATGTATAAACAAAGCAATGTGAGAAGAAAAGGAAAATGGGTCAGATAATGCCCTCTGTCACTGTTATTACACATCTCAATTACTCAGGCCGAGGAGGACGATAGAAGTTACAGGGATCATTTGGCTGAGCAAGAACGCAAAACCAGTCCCACAGCCGGTCTGCTCTCGTGTCATTCTGGATTTCTTCGTAGATATTTGAGCTTGGCTGATACTGTTTAACTTTGTGAGGCTCTGCATGCATTTCACAGTTACTTACATTCTACTTTATTGTGACTTTATTTCAAATTGACTTTCTTTATTTCTTTATAATTAATCTATCTATAACAGTAAATAATAATTTATTCAATAATGTTAAAATCTTCCAATGACTTGTTCTTGTCAGTCTACTGCTCCATAATCTCAAAATATTTACGCTATAATTATGTAAAAGAGAAAAACAGCAAATGCTCACATCAAAACATGATTTAATTAAAACTATTAACTCTTTGAGTGCCATTTACGTATTTTTACGTCATTTAAAATCCGACGCTTGAGTGCCATAGACGTAATAATACGTCAAAGTGGATTTCGGCAGCAGGTCGCCAATCGCAATCTCCTGTAGCCTACGAGGGCTTCTGGGAAATGTAGTTGGAGCACAAAGAGACGGTATACAGAGATTGTGAGTGGTGATCGAAAGTGGGGACAACTGAGATTAGAAAAAGACATAGGACAAAATACTCTGGGGGTCTTGAAATATGGCTCAAAATGGGCAAAAACACTGGAACAAGGTACTTTCTGTTTTATAAAACGGCTGGCACTCAATGAGTTAAGCCTTAGAGTATTTACACACTGGCTTCTTTTACATAAATGAAAGTATTTCAAAAACATATCCACACCTTATTGTATGCATTGTGAAGTAACTGCAGGTTTATATTTGTTTTGGCCTGACTAATCCTGATCCGAAGCTGCTCAACCATTGTCAGCCCTTGTACCTAACACAGAAACAATGGCCTATTTTTGGCCTAATGCGAGGCTATGTGACATATAATAAATATTGCATTGGGGTAGAATCTGTCAGTCAGGAGATAATGCCTTTCGTCAGCAAACCAACCACAAAGGTCTCTAAAGCAAATGATTCCTTTAAGGTATTCCTGTATGGTAAATGATTCATAGTGCCTGCATTGTTAAAAACAGCACTTAAGGGGGGACTGGTTAAAGTAAATATAAGTCATGGCATTATCCGGGGCTGTCTGAAAGCATATTAATGCCAAGGCTTGTTAATGGATACAAAGGGCTCAGGAGTGTTTTAGTTTGCATAGATCTATCCTGGCACCCTTCAAAAACTTTGAAAAGTCAATTAACATGACAGAGTAAGTCATTTTGTATTTTTAATGAGATTATTGCCTTTTTAATCACTGGCTGCTCCAGTTTTTGTATAACCAAGTATAAATTAATTCTAGTAACTGCTTGAAGGATTATACATTTTATGTTTTGTTTGAAATCAATATTTCAATGTAACAGTTAATTCAACTTTCACATCACCATGTCAGACAGGGAATCAATAGTCTTCTTTAGAGCAACAGGAAATATATTTAAGAAGCACAATATGCCTTAACTGCTGAATATGCAGTTTCTTGAAGTCAATAGCATCAGCTTTCATTAATGTTACAGAAGATAAAATATAACTGTTGTTGTTAGCCATGAAAAAAGCAGACAGAAATAGGCTAGCATGTGTGTTTTAGCGGTTGTATTTTATTAGTGATTCATGTCTGGCTTCTGAAAAAAATCCAGTGTTCTGGCTAATTTTGGGATAAAAAAGGTGAATTCAATTCGAAATTCCTCACTCAGGTGTCTTCACAGGGTGAAGCGCAAAAAACAGGGACACGAAGGACATGATGGAACCCCGTCAGATGAATCCTCCTCGAGGAGCCGACACCAGCAGACACCCCTTCTTTTGGCAAAAAGAACCAGAAAGGGAGGACTCAAAGGCAAGGTCGGGAAAGGACGCTGACAAAGACAGGTTATTTCATTGCTACATACAAACACTGTGAACTGGTGTTCCTTGTTATTTTTTGTCTCAAATAGCTTCAGATCTGGTCTAGAATAAACTGTGTTGGCTCTGCTATCACCAGGAAGTGACTGTTTCAGTTCAACATTGTGATGTGTGCTGCATGAAATGGAACCAGATTCAGTTTTCTTTGTCAACCTCTTTGTGACTCTCTGCATTATTGTTTTCTGAATGTGTGAATCACTTCTCATTAAACAGGTTATTCTTTGACAAAGATGGAACAAAGAAGAGCTATCCTAATGGAGCAAAGTGGACCTCGTTTCAGAAGACGCAGGAACCCACGGAGCAAGTGTCACTGCCAGTAGTCCTGCTATTTCTTTCTTTCTTTCTGTATTTGGATGACATGGAGGAGTTTGCATGTTCTCCTCATGTCCGCTTGGGTATTCCCCCAACAACCAAAAACATGTCTTCCCCTTGGGGATTGCGTCAGGAAGGGCATCTGGCATAAAAACCTGGACGATGGTTGCAGTGAAAATGCCAGTAGATCTGAAATACTCAGACCAGCCCATCTGGTATCAACAACCATGCCACATTCAAAGTCACTTCAGTCCACTTTCTTCTCCATTCTGATGCTCCGTTTGAACTTCAGCAAGTTGTCATGACAACGTCTACATTAAGATGCAGCCATGTGATTGGTAGATTAGCTATTTGTGTTAACAAGCATATACTCAGGATCAAGAATAAACATCAAATGATCAGAAAGAAAATATATATAGAATATTTGTAATCTTTAAAAAATGTTTACAGTGTTGGATAGTTATTAGATTGAGGGAGAGTTGTGTTGTCAAGATTATGCACGTTAATATTCCTTTCAGAACCCTTTAGCCAGGACTATAAAAAGAGACTGGAACCTCCTGACCTTCTAGTGAATTAAAAGATGTGTTAAAAAAATAATCATGATTAATTTAAATTACTCCACAACAACCTGTGACTAATCTGATTATTTTTTAATTGTTTAACAGCCTTAGTTGTGTATCAAATGCTGATTTAATATATCTGTCATGGTGAATGTAGTCATCTGTCATCGGAACAAAAGAGGTATGAGTAAATATCTACCTGAACAATACCCTGTGGTGTGTAGTTAGCTATTCGACTGTGACTTGAATAACACTGGGAACTCCAGACACACATATTGTTCAAGGCATAACACATTTCCTGCCATTCAAAATTCACTAATCCTCTCGAAATGTTGGTCACGCACAAAAGGAGGGAGGTACAAGATAGGCTGAAAATTTGGCATGTTGTGAAAGCAGCCCACTACTTTGTCTGGGTTACTTTCCTCGCTGTGCCGAGGTTGTATAGGTCCAAAACATTAAGGTGTTGACAAAATGATGGATGAAGCATGGTAAAGTGGTTAGCGATTGTAAAGGCACTCAAAACTTCTTCCAAAGCACAAACAAATGACCACTTCAAATTGTATCCATCACTGATACATTGTTCCTAATTGCAAAATGAGACCCATGGTATCACAACACAAAACCGCAGACACAATGAGCTGGAATACAAATTCATCTCCACTAGATTGCTTTTTATACAATTAAGCCTTTAGCCGCGAAGCCACGAACTGCTCAGTGTTGTATAGATACTGTGAAATAATCGCGCAAAATTTATGGTCTGAAAACACCACCGAAATTGTAATAACAGTCACGCTGCAATTAATTCAGTTATACCTTACTTTATCATTAATATATGTTAACAGTTGAACAGTGGAGTTCATCACGTGAGAGCTACATTTACTGCACTGTTGAGCCAATTCATCATATCTCACCATATAATAAAGATTTCTGTGCCCTTCTGTGCTGAGATTTTGATTAGCTGTGTGTTCTGCAAAATATTATGGTATCAGAAGTTACAACATGCGATGAATTAAATGAAGGTAATTTAATTGTAGCTAAATGTTTCATTAATGTTAGTTTGATGAATGGTTGCTCACATACAGTGACTTAAGTGACATTACTGGATGTAAAAAAGTCTAAAAGATTCCTTGTCAATCGTCATAAGGCGTCTTCAATCTCCACTAGAGGTCTCTGTCTCTCACCCACTTCTCTGTTTAGTACATCCCCTCACAGATACATGTAAACACAGTCTTCTGCCTCAGTAAACACTACTGAAGATGATGTAGGACAACACTCAGCATTAATTTGAAATATTCATTTGAAGCATGCACAGGATGGGGCTTCTGTAGCACCACATCATTTCTGACCAACAAGCTTCACAGAAAAACTTTGTCATCCAAAGTATTTCTGAAGCCCTGTAACTTTGAGAAATCAAATTAACCCAGTGACCCAGAATCTAACGGTTCCTGAATTCCCCAAACAAACACGGTTCAAAACGAGTCACAGATTTTGGCCTCTCAGAAGAATGAACTACAGGCATCAGCAGAGGTAGGATGCCTGGCATGGCAGGGCATTCTTCACACATTGGCAGCATGAGCGATGTGGGTCACTTAGCGAGTGGCAAGGATTCAAAACAAAGAAAAGGCCCAAGCAATGGGGTCCACTGGATGAATTTGTCAATGTCTTGTGCCTTAAGGCACCCAGCCTCGTCTGACCCCAACCTCCATTCTCAAGATAAATACCTCTGTCACCATTCACCTTCAGTCCCTGGACACAAATTAAACTTGTCATCCATCATCCTTGTGCAGAGGTATAATTTCCCCCCTCCCAGTAATGAGTTTAAGACCTCTGAACAGGCCAGGGATGGGACCTCACTGAACATGACAAAGCATTTTGGAATCCAGATTTTTTTTGTGTGGTTATTATTTGTATAAAATGACTTGATCTCACACTCCCCACCGGAGAGCTTGCCAACAGGATAAATGATTGACTGTGACATTCATTGCAACTGCGGGTCCATACAAAGTTCAAGCCGTGGAAGGTGTAAAGCTCCGGGTATTTGTTTCCCTCAAATGGCCGTGGCTGACAACCTTGTATGATAATGTGCCCACTGTACATCAACTTAATTGACACTTAAATCTGTCAGTAGCCTTACAAATGCCGACCTTCTTTGGGGAACAAATCCTTTTTAATGTGCTTTCTTTGTGAGCGATTGTGCATGTGTGTGCATGTGCATGAGGAGGGATGGCTTTCAGGGGAGGAGGCATTGAGGGAGTGAGGATACGAATGAGATAAAGAGAGAAAGCTGTCGAGATAAACAGTGCCAACCGTAAAAACAGAACTCTTATCTCCACTATACATAAAGAAAGCATCCTCTTTAAAAGTTATAACACAAAAACTGAGGAAAATATATGAATATTCCAATAAATACAGCAGCTAGCGATACACAAACTAAGGAAGAAAATCTGCTTCCAAATCCCTTTTTCACCTGACTGATTAGGATATTTTTGCCATGTAATGTTATTAACGGCCTGGTTAAAATGGAGCTGCTGTGCACTGGGGGTTGGCTTATTAATTGTTGTTTTCGTGTCACCACTGCTGTGTGCACCCAGTGATTTAATCAGCTAAATTCACAGCCATGGGAGTAGCGGCTGGAGCCAGGTTTAACGCTATAGGTGTAATAATAATATATTGGCAATGAACCTGTCATTCCAATTCATTTCTGAGAATGATTTACATGTATGCGCGCAGAATAACACTGATTAGCCAAATGGAATGAAGTTATTATCGGGTTCCCTCATTGCATTAATGCTGCCGTTTCATTAATTCAATTTTCACTTACTCCTCGTGGCCCCTGAATGTCTGCTCATCATGAAAGATTGCTTTGACTGGCTGACAGTTTAGGGCAAAATAGTAACCCTATTATCCCCTGGACATTGATAAGCACTGAGATGTGTGTGCCTTCTGCCTCCTGCTCGAAGGGCGATAATGACCTGGGGGCAGAAGCTTCTATCTCCCTCACAGGTACAATCTTGTTTGCCTCAACCCCCCGTAGACTTGCACCTTTCTCTCCCCAGAGACCTGATCTGGCTTCTTTATCCTCACCTCAGTCACCTACCTGGTCCTTTTCTCTAATCACAAAGCATCTTGCCGCTTTAAAGCTCAGCATTATCTGGAGGGGAAGGCCTCTGGTACTTGCTGCAATTAACCTGGGGCCTTGTTACCAAAATACTCAGTACATCCAGGCAGTCTCCATGGGCGAATAGTGCAAATTAGCCTGGCTACCTCGCATCCATAATGATGTTAACAGTGATGACTCAAGATAACACAAATACACCTTACAGGATATTTCCTCCAAGGTGCTAAAAGAAGGGAAGCTGACTGCTGAATAAAAAGCATAAATATCAACTTGCTGCATCCAGCAAACAGCAAGGTCAGATGAGATTTCATCATGATGTCACAAAATGACGCCACCATTATTCTAAATCCCTTTTCCCAAGGTGGAAGGATTGCAAATTGAGGCTCCTGCAGCCATCTCTGATCACAACCAATCCAGCGAATGACAACAGACGTCTACAGTGATGCAGAGACGGGCGGACAGAGATGGATGGATCGATAGACGACTGCATATGCAGACGTGCCTATTGATAAACTCCTGCTGACAACGGCCGAACACTTTGGGCTCATCGGTGGAAATGTCAGTCATGCTGGCCATTAGTTTGCATGCATTTCAGGTCGGATGTCCTCAACCTGTGACCGTGGGGTACTAAGGCCAGCCTATAAGGCCCGTAACATGCCAAAACACTTTTTTATCACTTGTCAGAATCGATTCCACTTGATGTCAGTCCAGGCTTCTCTACTACTGCATGTGACAAGGAATAAAAAAGCCTTGACTTCTGACAGTGATGAACAGAAAATATACATGAGCAACTGAAATGTGTCTGATGTTGGCATTCCCTTCATGAATTCAGTATAATTATTTTCATTCATAATGATTGTTCATTTTTCATTCATCAATAAATAAATCACACGAATAGTTCTCCACACAAATAGTGAAAAATGACCATCATTTCCCAGAGATCAGGGTTTTCAAGCTGCATGTTTGGTCAGATGAACAAAAATCCAAATATTTAGTTTATAAAATGCTAGAATAAGGAGAAAAATGCCCATCACAAGTTCCAGAAGTAGTGCCAGTAAATGGTGAGCAACTAACTTACTTACATTCACCAGCTGCCCAGAAACACAACTGCAACAGAATGCTAATGCTGCTACGTGTCTGCAAAAAGTGAAAGTAACCAATAACCCAGCTTGCTATATTGACTTAAAGATGATCACATGGCAGTGTTTGTTCGTAGCTTGTTTTCACCTCCCATCCACCTCCCCCCTCACGCCCAGAAACTCAGGAATTGAATTGCACCACCAGCAATTGCAAGTTGACAGCACCGATTGTAAGGTTTCATTGTGAATGCATAATAAAACAGCAGTTTTGTCTTTTTATGCCTCGAGTAATGCTGGATGCATTTCTACTCGGCGTTGTGTTATACTTGACAAATCAGTGTAAACTCGAGGCCGCGCTCTAACCGCTGACAGGTAATGGCTCGTCACTGTAAGAGCTCCCAACTAGCTCCAGAGTGGAGAAGTCATGTTTGCATTCTAACAAGGCCGTTCGGGGTTGGGAATAGCAGTCAAATCTAAATTCTGCTCAGGGAGCAGAGAGAAAAATGCCTGATGAATTTGTCAATACTGCAGGAGTGATGGGCCTCATATGTGTGTAATGGACTAGATGCTTCTCAGTACAGATTGCCTGTCGAGATAGGAAACTATAATGAATGGCATGGAGGAGCATGGTCATAAAATATAAGGCTTTTTACCGTCATTTAAAAGACATGACATTGTTGGCGAAAGTCCCAACACTTTTACCATATAAATTTCAGCTAAATGCAGACACATAATTCAAGATCAGTATCTTAATGGTGGAGAATCATGATTTGTGTTTGACAACAGATCATAATTCAAGATGTGGCCTTGTTTTACAAAAATTACAAACATAAACAAATCTTAAATAACCCTATAAAACATCACATATAACATACTGTAATATATATATTATATATTTTTTTGTTGTTGTCTGGTTTGTTTTACAGGCCTATCAATCAATCTCAGTTATGTTTGGATCACAGACTGTATTTTTAAAAGACGCTAAATATGAGATTGGAAGCATTTCTTTTGCCTCTCAACAGCAAAAGCCTGAGCCAGCGGCTCGCAGCTAATGATGCTAACAGCGCTAACAATGCAAACAATGACTTAAGTGCTCAGGTAGACATTACTCCACCATATCTTTACACAGCAAATGGTTGTTTGCTTCTAAGTTAATGCTCTGGATAGTGTATAAAGATGCTATCTGTATGCTACATGTAGCATATAACTAGAATAATTTTGCAATACACCACTGACTTTAAACCTGCTTATGATATGCAGTTTGTCCTAATGATGGAAAATTATCAAGTCAGGCATCTGTCAACTGATCATAATTTAAAATGAGTTGGTTCACTCCTGTGTTTGCAATATTAATGCACAGCATTGGAAAACAATGCTCTACTTTTCGATTTTGTTGTTTTGTCACTGAATATGTGCAATTTTTTGGTCTTGGGGATCATATAACGATAAAATTATGTATTTATATCTAAGTATGCCTAAATATGTTTTTCAAAAGTGCTGGCATTGAGGACAGTGTAAAATCTAATTATTAATATTAAAATTTAATATCCTACAATTATTCTTAAATGGAACATCTAGTTTCAGAATTAAGCACTGGATGCCCACATGGTTGGAGTTTTTGCAGGGGGGTTTAACAGAGAGGCAGTCTTGTGAAAAAGTGTTTGAGTAAAACCTTGGATGAATAATAGACTGCTTCCCAAGCAGCAGCACTCTTGGTGGTAGGAGGTTAATATTCTCACATGTCATTAGGTCTGCTGGCTCGACTGATGGCTCATTGAATCAGGCAGCAAATGATTTCCTCATGCTGCAGAGGACAGAGCACTTCAAAGGGAAGGGGCTGAGGTCAGGACAGCACTCCGCTTTGATTAATGACCAGGGCTCAGCAGAGGTTGCCTGTAGGTAAGAATGTGACGGTGAATTGGATGTGAAGGGGACCGACTTTTAAGCTGGATTTGACCCACCTCCAGAAAAACTTGCAGATACCGTCACACTGGTTGGGTTGATGGGTTGTGACTAAAAGCTTGCTGACCCTCTGGCTTACACAATCATAAAAATGAAACTCGCTAGCTGACAGGACCCTTACCTGACATCATCTTAGTATGTAATCATTTTATACTTGAATATGCATACAAAATACCTTTAAATGTAAATCTTAATGTGAATTTTAGATCTTGACTGAAGGATTTGCATTCAGTTCAAGCAAAAGTTGATGCTGGAAAAATAAAAGCACTAGTTTAACTGGGGCTAGCCTTGAGTAGGGATTAAACACCACCACCACCTGGGTTGTCATTCTCCTGGGCCCTATTATCACCCTCCTTATTAGTTTTTGACTCAGCAGAACAAAACGTGACCGCCTCAATCTTTGATCTCTCGCGCGCTGACACAAATCCTTTCAAGCCTCCTGACGTTCCTCTGCTAAGGTAATTAGCACTAATTAAAAGGTTTCCAGCTGCCTTGTGTGCAGTTTTTGTTCCTCCACAACACATTGTCCTCACAGGTGCATTTCCTATGTTTACTGTGGGCACGTCGCTCACATTCCTCCCTACTTGTTCACAGAGCATGATCAAGGAGATTATAGGACTATTGTTTGGGGATGATAAAGGACTGGAATGCCCAACTTGTTGCCAATGGGAAGCCATTGGGAGTTCAACACATCTGGAAAAACGGTTGGGTTTTAGCCACAAGCAAAGGTTACACATGACAGAAAAGTGAATTTAACGACAACTTCAAGTCTTAACGATCAAACCGACAAGATTTTCCATTGTTACCCATTTTATAAGACATTGTAAAGCATTAGAAGTTCTAGCATTTTAACATCTTTCCTTTAACTGAAGAATGCCAATCAATTATAATTGTAGCACTGATTACAGCCTTGTGGGTTTGTATAGAAACAGATAAAACTTCCTGTTGCTTTACCTCCCCTTCACTTTAAAAGAGCTGGCTAGTAGACATGACGGCCAATCTTGTGAACTCACATGCAAGTCAAAGAGCTCATAAACATCATTAACCATCATTTCCCAGCCCACTTCAGTTACATGTGAAGCGTTCTTTATTGTGTAATGAGCCAAGAATCTGAAAAGATTGCCACTTCAAAGCCTCTCTTGAAAGCTGTCGCCCATGCAGCCTGCTGACATGTCAAGCTGGGATTAAACGTCCCCCCATAATCATTTCTTTGTTTTCAAATGAGCCCATTGTTTATCTGCACCTTAGGTGACAGCCATCAAGGGCGCACATTGCTGTGGAGACTCAAGAAGTGGTGATACAGAAACTTCATGCGCTTGTAGGAGATTTACTTCAGCCTGTTTTTTTTGTTGTTGTTTAGTTTAGAAATATTCTTACTTTGTAGCAATTGGAAATTCAGATTTAGATTTGCACAGCTGCCAGGATTTCCTGCCAAAGAAAAGGCAATTTAGAGGATTTAGGAAAAGGAAAATTTTGATATGCATATAATTTTGGACTTTGTGGCACTTACAAACCCCTCAGTTCATCCTTCTATTACTTGGGCTCCTAAAGAAAGAGAGTGAAAAAACTACATTGTTTCTTTCTTTCCTTTTCTTTTACGAACCATTTTAAGCATGATTTAGAGCACACAAGAGTGACTGGAGTCTCATTCAAGTGCCTCAATTGTTATGCAAGGAGATGTTCCCTCCATCTTGTCTTAGAAAAACAGGCCTTTGTCCACGACCAGCAGTGTGTCATCAGCTCTGGGCCTCCAATGAGGCAGGGACATTGAGTCCGGGCAGCAGGGGGACACGTCTCAGGGCCTTTAAGAACTACAGTAAATCTTCAAACAATTTATCCAAACAAAGGCTGCAGTGTAAGGAGGGAGAAGAGACACAGGAAACAGATGAATAAGCAACATCAATTACCAGGCCCTGACCTTGAGAGCCCTGGACCCAGGCGCACATTTCACACCAAATAACTGCAGATTGAGGCCGACAAGCCCAGAGTGGAGAAGCAAGCCCTTGCAAGGTTACCCTCCATGCATTTCTTGGGGTAAGAAGGGGACGGGGATACAGAGGGAGGTGGAGGTGAGAGGTAAAGGAGCTATGAATGAAAGAGCACCATGATAGATGTTGGTTTATTTTAAAGTGAGATTAAACGGCACAATTTGAGAACTTAACCGGACAAAACAGCCACAAGTGATATACAAGAGGAATAAGGACGTGAATGGCCAACTACGTCTCTTGAAGGAGTCTGTGAAGACACATCCAAGTAGTCCAAAAGGCCGCCACCCTTAGGCTCCGTCCACACAACAATTTGTCGCAACGTTGCCAGAAGTATGAAATACATCATTGATGCTACAGTCTTTACAATTTGTTCATGAACACACATAAAGCATGGAGAAAAAAGGCTAATTATGGCTGATTTTCTGGTTAGCAGTGGGGGAAAAGATTTAGTTCTGACATTATGCTGACCATACATTTATCTGTGTCAGAGATACACAAAGAGGCATTTAATACATATGTTGTCCCCCAGTCAGTTGCATATCTATTCCACCTTTAGATCCATGACACATCAAGACTCCTGAAAAAGGGCCACTAGAGGGGGGGGATAGCCTCTTGACCTCATAACACCCCCGTTGAACACTACTAATTAATTGCTCAACAACATACCCTGCATGATGACATGCAGTGGTTCTGAACCAAACAATAGATTCTTGCTTTTTGCATCCCAAACATGGCGCACAACATTAATTCAATCTGAGTCGCCTCCAATTAGCCAGTGAAGCAAGAGGTGTGAAGCCCAGTCTGACTCCTACTGATGGTAAAAGAACCTGACAGAAGGAAGGTGCAGTGACAGAATAAGTCTGGATCACACATTTCAGTTTTGCATTGTCAACCATTACCTGACTACTTGGACCAAAATAATTAGTCGGTTATTTCTCAAGCAAAAAAAAAAGACAAAAAAAAAAGACCAACATTCGCTGATTCTAATTTCTCAAATGTGAAGAGTTGCTGCTCCTGTTTTATTTTTCATTAAGTGAACAAACATCAAAACAACATCATCGCCTTGGATACTTTGGATTTTTCACATTTTATAAACAAATGGATTCAACCAAAAAAAAAAATGGTGACAGAGTAATCAATAGCTGCAGCTCCACTGACTACTTAGCAGCCTTATGAGCATTTTAATTAAATAATAACAAGATTAATGAATAGATTAACTCTCTGTCTGGTGTTATGCATAGCTGACCAGTCTCTGTATTGATCGTTTTTGAGCCAAAGTAGTAAGGCTCAATGAACAAGTGAACTGCTAATAAAGTACCTGAGCACTGCAGCTAGAGTTGAAGCTATTAAGATCTTTGCGTCTCGGGAGTGTTAACTGGAGTCCTGACTGAATTAGTGTGCCCTTTAATTACGACTACTTTAAATCAGACGCCTGAATCTGACTTTTGTATGCTCTGCATAAGCTCGTGCAACAATTTGTGGTGGAAAAATGAATAGACAGTCGGCCTGTTTCTGCATTTACTGTCACAACATTAACAGAGTCCCCAGACTTTCTACTGCTGGAGGGGACTGAATTGTAAGGCATTACTCACAATAATGCATATGCTATAATCACAGAGAACTTACTTAAAATTCAATCCACTTTGGCATCATTATCATGTATCAACATAATGAATGACTCCTTCAGAGTATGGTAATTATAATTTGATAAATCATCAGCAGAAAATTAACTAGATGTCAAAACATTCATTGGGAAGGGTGATGAATCGAGGATGATTGTGGTGATGAATTGTGTTAATCTGCACGGTATGTATCCAGTGAAATGGCTAAACAGCCCAAGATGGATGGGGCACAGAAGCTGCAAGGTCAGACTGCAAAGCTGCAGGACGGCAGAGAATAAGGAAAAAGCAGGTTTTCAAAAGCCGTGCATGTTTGACTTTAGTCATTTCTTTCCTGTTTCCTTCATACATTCTCATCTACTGAGTGCACTGCTGAAACAATTAGTCGATTAACCCATTAGGTAGTGGACAGAAAACGAAACAAAAACTTTGATTATCAATTAGTAACTTTAAGTCTTTTATTAAGCAACAATAAACATCCTCAAGTTACTGCTTCTCAAACATGGTGATTTGTTGCTTTTATAAATCAAATGACATTTAATTTTGTTAGCTGGACAAAATAAGCTGTTTGAAAATACCACCTGGGGCTCTATTCCAGCTATTTTTTTGATATTTCAGACATATACAGTACATTAACTGATTAATCTGTTAATGATATTTTGGCTGCAGATGGACGCTGCATTTTGTTTTTGCTGCACTAATACCTCACGGTATTGAAAAAAAAATACAGGTCGTGCACCCTCTCATCCACATGCTCATAATCGTGATTCCCTCTTGGATGTTACCAGTGTGAAAGATGTGTCTGCTAAGTGAGAGAGGTCAAACATGAGTCCAGATATTTATTACATGTGCCGAAACCAGATGGAGGCAACACATTCATCACGACACCGTGTCACTGAGGTAACACCCGTTCCCCATAAAAAGAGGCTCCCTCTTCCCAGCATGGGCACTGGCCTCGACTGGTGTTTACAGCGACCAACTCTGGGTTGGTCCAGCAGACGGTCGCCTTAATCATCCCCACCTCGCTCCGCCTGGCTCCTGACTGTGGGTTATTTTTAAAACTTTTGCTTTTTATCAATACTCCTTGCTCTGTGGCTGGGAGAGATATTAAAGCCACAGCAGGGCAAAGAAGGGCGTTTCTGACACTTGCTCCCTCATTTATCAGTACCCTTCATAGGCCCCGTCAGTGACAATGAAAAGATTTCACAATACCGCTAGGCAGAAACTCATTCCACCAGTCATCCATCATGCTCAGCCCAGCGGCCGTTCCACTGACCTAATCGGTAATGCCTGGCTGCATGCTGGAGACTTCTAAAAGCCCCCCCCCCCCTTCATTAGGCCTAGTTAGAATGAGGCAAGTCACAGGGCTAAACCCTGTTACTGGGTGGGTCCTACATGTCGTACAAACCCTTCCCATTTGGACCACAGCAACCAAATCATTGTTTTAAAGTCAGGAGGGACTATTTCCATCCATGCATCTTGGATCAACTTGAAACGGAATAAGAACTGCATATTTGGTATGGTAAAAAGATTCATCCTTTCAAGTATCCCTGGTAAAAAATATATATATATATATATATATGCATACAGACAGACAGACAGACACAACAAACGGGAGAAAAATACACACCATTAAATATCCAATACACAAAAGGCACATAAAACCACACCAACTGAAAAAACAGCAGTAAATATTTCTCGGTGCTCCCAGCAGAGATAATTTGTGTTTCATTTCAGAGTTATATTTTTGCTGGGAAGGGGGTAAATCTGCCTCAATCAGCCTCTTGCTGGCTCAGAGGACTTCTTCAGCAGTTCCCCCTCCCACCAAGGGGCGGTAGGTAGAGGTTCAGCCAGGTCGCAGAGCTGCTGAGAGCTTGGATCCCACTCCATGGCTCTGCCAGCCCCGAGTTCAGGCAGCACTCTGGTGAGCGTTAGTTAACACACAGGAAGACAGCAGGGGAGGGGTCCGGGAGTGCTCTATGACCCAACACTGGCTATTATAGAGAGATTATTCCCTAACCCCCACAGCTGAGTTTTCTGGCACATTTCCCTTATCTGCACCACTCCTTTAGCTCCTCCATCTATTACGGCTGTCGGCTGTGACCTGTCTCTTTTGTAAGTCACTCAAGGAAAACCGTGTGTTCGTCTTGCCAACATTTGGGTCAAATTAAGTCTCAACAAAGATGTTCATTGTCTCATATTTGAAGAGCATGTAAAACACACAACACTTATCCTCCCAATGTGGCGCCAATACCATTAGAAAGGGAAATCATAAAGCACTTGGGGCAACAGTACAACTTCACATGAATACTCAACACTGGCATTTTTATTCACAGTAATTGGGCTGAATGGGCTTTAAAGACAACCAAATTAGCCTACAGACAGAACATTAAGATACCCTAGATGAACTTTCAGACCAGCTGCAAACTGGCAATGTGAGGATTTTGGAAATCCTGTGAAAAAGAAACCAAGAACAGAAAAAAAAAACTCTCCTGAAAAAAAAGGAAACAGCAAGCATTTTATCCACTGACTGCTGCACTTTGGAGGCTATATTTGGCACAAGGAGAGGATCAACCAAAAATAATGAGAGAAATATAACCTTTAACATAACTGAGGGGGACTGCAAACTCCCGCAGAGTTTGAAATGGTTCTGTATTGTGCTCTGATGTGCATTGCCTTGTTTGTAGCCACAGGCAGAGCTGTTGTTCGTGGAAGCTGCTCAGCAGAGGTGTTGAGGCTGTGTGAGACCTGCTGATTGGCCGGAGGGTTCTTGTCTGACCCCACGGATATTCACCATGACACACAGGCAGATAGGAGGCGGTGTGGCACTGTCACGCTTTTACTTTTGCACTGCACTTATGAACAACTTTGTGGTTTACCAAGATAAACCTCTTCCAAAAACAAAGGCTCATTTTTCATCTGCATGTATTATCATTGCAACATTGAAAGAAACGACTCAAAGCATTTCCCAGATTGATGGCACATCTCTAGAAATAATGACATCACATGTTAAATCAAAAGCATTAGCATATTAACTGATGTTGCAGCAGAGTAATAAAAAATAATTTTGCCCAAACATTTGGTTGTTAGTTGTTTCGACCTGTTTAATGTGGGGAAAATTGTGTTCTGAAGTGTGAGCAACAAATAGTCTCCAAACCCTGTGTGGCCAGTAATGCTCATATCCTATTATTCTGCTAACTATCAGCAATTATCTCCCTGTCAAAGCTCCAGGTGACAAATTCTCCCCATATCCAGCCTGGCAGTATCATCAACCGGACATGAGCTTCATGTGATGGAAACTAAATCACTGGCTCTGCTCACAGCCTTGACAGACAAATGGGGTGCCTTGGAAAAGCTCGGCCCATCACTCTGGGCTGGGGAAGAAGGGAAAAAAAAAAAAAAAAAGCCTCTCCCTCCCAGCTGACCTTTTTTTATTTGCTGAAAGAGGAGATTAAATACCACAGATTCTGTATGTATGGTCTGTTTCCAAAATATGAGAATTATTAATGGCTTTTGCGGAGGGCCCGTTTAATCTTCTGCCAAGTTGCAGTCATCGTTTTTACCTTGGGCTGCTTTTTTTCTTACAGATGGTCCCAGAAAAACAGGAACTGTTCTTTATCCTTACCGCAAAGGCAAAGGAAGTGTGTGGGCTGCGTTCAGGCGGTAATAATATGACAGAATAATCATCCCTCTTGAGGCGACGAACAGCATCATGATGCTAACAGTATTGAGAAAATTTATAACTATGTGTAAATGGATGTGAACATTCTTTAGACTTGGAAAAGATGACAAACACACTTCAACAAATGAGCTGCTGTGGACGCTTAATTGTTTCACACCTCCTCCCAGGCTTTTCTCTTTGCTGCATGACCGTTTTCACCGCCGCAGGATTAATATCTTGTGTTGTTATTAGAAGTGTGCTAGTTTGGACCAGAGACGTGAGAAAGCACACCTCCCCTGAAGTGCGCATACCTGCAGCCACATGCCAATTTTCACACAGAGGCCACAAATCAAGTCCCAAAGCCAGAATGACGACTCAATCACAAGAACATGACACAACTAGTAAATTATTCGCTTGTCTTTTTGACCTCGTGGCCTATTGAACTTTGACTGAACAAGAGACCTGCTTGGTTGCGTTAAAAAGATACAAGAAAAAAATGCATTTGCAACTGCATTGCTCTATTTGCATCTCACTGAAATGAGCTTTGTTGGCTGAGTCAGCATCTCTACTGTTTTACAGCTTACTACCCATTTATTCTACTATAGCAGCAAATAAGCAAGGACGTTATGCAACGAGGTGGCGTTATGCAACTTGCTAAGTCTAAATGAAAAGACAGCTAAGTATAATTGTTCTGGTCTTGTTGTTGGTGGACCCCAAAGCAGAGGCTGAATTGACTGGTTTAAAGAGTTGATTGACAGTGATTAATGCGAAGGGAATGGCGTGGGCAGCGGAGGCAGGGAGGCCGAAGAATGAAGATAGCCGTGGCGAAGAAGGCTTGAGCTTGTAGCTTGAGCACGAGGAGACCAGGCAAAACTTGTGAATAGGACTGTTTTTATTGCAGGCTTGAGTACTGATGAGTCAGTGGGGTCACCTTGTGTATAATATAAACTATGTAACTTGCCAGGAATTTCATAGATTCAAACATGATTACTATGCCGGTTGGAAGATGTGCCACTCATTGAGGCTTACTCAGATGTCTGTGACTCACTGTGTGCTTGTGTACATAGCTAATCAAACAACTGACTGATTCAAACTGCCCCCTAAATCATCACGGCTAATGTTTCATCCACCAGAATCAGACGAATCATAAAATGTTTCCTCTATATAAAAAAAATTAAAGAAAACATTAGTGTACAGCTACGACAGTGGAAGTGTTTGAACAGCAAAGTCATAAATACCGACCACAGTTGAGGCAATTTATAAGATATCACAGAGCTCCCTCTGAACGTCTTTCTAACTTTTTTCATATGTTGAACTCCAAGAGACCTGTAAGCAGACTTGGTGAGCAATGATGAGAAGCTTAAATGGGCAGCAGCCTCCTTTAACTCTTTGACTGCCACTGACGTATTTATAAGTATAACGCTTGCGTGCCATTGACGTATATTAACGTCACAGTGTTCTTCTGCAGCAAGCACAAGAGGGTGCTCTCACAGCCTGTGAGTAATGTTGGGGCTTCTGGGATTTGTAGTCGGGACATAAAGAGACGGTGTAAGCCTCAGAGACCAAAGCAGGAAGTGGAGACAATTACAATTAGAGAGCAAAACAAACTGAATCTGGACAAAAAGTGGAGATTTTGGCAAAACTGGCCTCTACTCTACCTCTGATAAAACAAGAACGGAACAAGGTAAAGACAAATATTTTTTCATGATGAAATAGAGAGCCTCTTCTTTCATTTGAGCTATTTTGTGTTCTCAGAGTAATAGTACAAAATATTCTGTGGGTCTTAAAAAATTACTCAAAATGGCCAAAAATGCTGCCACAAGGCACTCAGTTTTATAATAAGGGCCAGTGTAGGCAGCGGCACCACCAAGGTCTGTAGGGTAGTTTGGTGACGATTTTATCTGCAATGACCTGTGATCTGTAGCAACAGACGAAGAAAAATCTTAAATATTTAGGGGTATTTGGCACGAACAATTTAGAGATTCCCCATTTGCCACAGGAATTAGAATTTGGTGACATGAGAACCCAACTATAAACCAAAGCTCTATTAATTAATTTACCAGAAAAAGAAAATTCACTCACCAATTTTAAGTAGCTGAAAAACCGAGATACTGCTTTCACTTCACAACATCCAGTTCTAGACATCTCGGCATCAAGCCTTCATGATTCAAAAGAAGTAGACCAGGAGGTTTGGGAACATACTCCGAGTGCTACATCTCTCAAATGGTCTCAGAGGGCTTGAGGACTTGAGTTCTGGACTCACATCCAGAGAAAGTTGTTAAAGAAAATGATTCTTTGCTACTTTGCTTGCCACTATGACCCTGACCGGGACAGGCAACTGAAAAATGTTTGGATGAATGAATAGGTAAATCCCACATCAGCAGTGACCTGTCATGAAACGCAATGCTTCTAATGCCTCAGCCTTCTTCAGGTTTCCTTTGAAAAGGGATTGAGATATTGATACGGCACATTCATCCACCAGCTCCCCTGTGAGAGATCAAAGCCACCAGAAACTGCCTGTTACATAATGGCCTCATTGCCCTTGGCATTCAATGGGCTCCAACAAGGAATCTATACTGAGGGACATTCATGTCCCTGTGGGATCCAAAACTTAATTAATAACTTCTCCTGCTCCTCCTATCTTTACCAATATATCACCTGGCAGCATCCACACACAGAGAGAACTTCAGTAGCCTTTTCTCTCTGACCTTGGCATTTCTTCTCAGACGACGATTATTGATAATTTTCTGGCTGTGGTGCCTCTCCTCATTTGTCATGATTATTGCTGAATTTTTAAGCTGTCATCCGTGAGCATGGATCAATGGTTGTCGACTTCCCCTTTGTCATATTGGCAGTACAAACAGCCCTTCCTCTCTAAATGAGGCTCCTCTTGCTTCTCTATCTATTAGCTGTCTGTCTCACTGGGCACTTGATCCTTTGTTAGGTCAGTCTATATATCATCCCTCCAATCAAATCCTGACACTTATATCATGCATGGCAAGGAACAAACAGAGGGATGATTTTTTTTTTTTTTTTTTTTTTTAAATGTAAACTCACTAATACTGCATACATTTACGCGGTAATGCTTAGCTCCCAAGGTCAGAGCGGGACTCGTTAAAGATAACAGGCTTCTCTAAAACATAACAGAGAGCCAGAATTCACTTTGAATTCCATTTATAATGGGATGCAGTTGACAATCCAATTGCTCAAGTGTCAAATATTCCATGTAATAAGGCCAGATCTGTCAAACTGATTAATGAATTGTCACAGCAAAAGGAACCAGTTCTAGCTGGTAGCAGCCACTAGCGGCTGACTGAGGTTGCATCATTTGTACCTGTAGCCAGCCCAGTGGCACGCTGGCTTCGCCCAGCTCTACCACGTCTACACCTATTCCACCATATTCCTCCTTCCTCTCTCCACTGGCTGAACAGGTCTGACAGGCGGATTCCTTTTCATTTCAATGTATTAAAGGCACTTTCCTGCTCTGACAGCCTGCTCTGTTCTGCCACCTTCTAGCTGGGGCTTCACACTACTCTGGGCAGCCACTGCGTCTTGACAGACCACTGTCACTTCCCATCATCCTCTCTGTAGATCCTGCTCTCCCCCCTCTAAGCACGCAGACCCACTTTCCCACCAGTGCAATTATTTTTTTTGACAAGCCATCCATCAGCTTTAACTTTAAAGCACTTTCCACTGATACCCATTGTTACAGTTCTGTGCCTTTTTATGTGTGCAGCAGCAGTGAATATGATACCAGACATTCAGACTACCCGACCATGTAAATCCACTTTGTTCTGTTCTTTATTTCCAATTTTCTGTTCCATTTTTGCAGAATTATGCATATTTGTTGTGCATAATATGCCCTTGTCAAATCCAATTAACATGTCCCAGCTTACACTGCAGAGAAAAGGTTATAATTTGGCACTTTCTTGAGGAGCGGGGGCTAAAGTCAGACTTAAATGAGCAGCTAAGCTCTCACTGTGATGTCATGACACAGTACTGTCACACACTGGGTTATACTATGTGTTGTATTTGATGAGCCACCAGATTGAACTAATAAGAGTTAAATAACACTTGGTTAATATACACAGTTTGTAGCATCAACACCTCGACCACAACTTATTTTTTGTCCCGTCAGATGGGCGCAGCAGAGCCTTTTGGCTTGGGGCTGAGTCCCCGTGATTAACTAACATCAACACTGATACACGACCAAGCTGATCCATCTTACTCTGGCCTATATAATTAGAATGACAGCTTAGAAAATTTGGTCTGATGCAGAATCTGTCTTATGCCGCGAAGAGCCCTAATTACTATCTCAGTGTAAGAGTTAATGATGAGAGGTGGGAGCAGCATCTGGGGGACTCGAGGGGACGCTCTCTCCGTCCGCCCGCTACGTCCTAACAACTGGGCAACCTATGGCCCTCAGTGGTCCGTCCTGCTGACACGCTCTGTGAGCAGAGAGACGGCATGTTTGGTGCCAGTCCAGGTTGTAGTCCCTGCTTACATCTTGGTTGTCGACCACTGCAGGAAATTCACATTTAAAATTCAGCTGTAATGTCTATTAAAAATATATGATCCCTGAAAGAAAAGCAGCAAATCCTCACATTTGAAGATTTAGACCCAGGCAGTGTTTGGTACTACTTAAGAAAATGGATCAATTATCAAAAACGCTGTGTGCTGATCAACTAATCCATTAATCAAGCACCAATACAAGCACCTTCATCCACCAGCAACTTGGATCTTGAAAGCTGAGAAACTACACAGCTTATCGGCTCCAACGAGCAAAAAACAAAACTGTTTTCCTGAACCTGTGCAACAATAACAAAGTGTGAACATATGGCTGTGAATGACCCAGATGGTCCGATCACTCCTGCAGACTGTTAACTTATCTCCTCTATCATGAGATTTCTGAGATGTTCAACAAGTAAGCAGGTGTTGATAAGATTTAATGAGGAAAATTGTCATTCAGCCTCAAGTCTATGATTTGCTGTTTATTGGTTATTAGAAGCATTAAGAGCGGTGTGTAATCTCGCCCTGCAGAAGCTGACATGTTCGGTCTGCACGTCTGCATAATCAGCCAGGGAGCTAATAACACTCGGGTTGTCACAGCTGTTAAAGACAGAGAGACACGCTGCCCTAAGTGACAATATGTCAGTGATTGTCTAGCAGATGAAGCCCTGGATATTAATAAATCAAAGTGACCCCTACCTGAAGCCAAACAGATGCAACACCTGGACATGTAAATTCTTGAGTAATGGATGCCATAAATTTAAATCGGAAGACCTCGAATTTAATAACCGAGCAGACAGCTGCAAGTGGGAGCAACCATTTGGTTTAATGTAAAAGACAGTTTTGGAATACCAAGTGTTTTCTGCACACATCAATCACCTCTAAAGTGTACAGTGCTGGGCAAGCAACTGAAATCCTGTGCTGTCATTTCTCTCCTTTGATTATACACAGTATATATCAAAGTGCAGTACAGTGTATTTAGGTATGTGAGGTGGGTAGTGTGTGTTGGTCGGTAACAGTAGCTGGCTGGCAGCAGGGGGTTAACCTCCTGGCTGCTGTCAGTGTATTAATCACCACTGATGTGTGTTGTAAAAGGATTGCTGCAGGAAATAAAGACACCATGGTGTCAGCTGCAGTGCCCTGATGTGACTCTATCAGACAAGAGGATGCTTATTGACAGGGTGAGAAGGGAAGAGGGGGATGGACAGGGAGAGAGAGAGACAGAGGGAGCAATCAGTCCTCGAGTCAGTCACCTTGGCACTGACGCAATGTCATGAAAGTCCACACCATTATTCCTCCGACCGCACAGGAGCATTATTTAAACTCAAACATCTACCAGGGCCTGAATGTCAGGAGAAGGGCACGAACACCCAAACATCTACGTCTGTGCAGATAAACACACACCCTGTAAACTGTACGCTGATGCCGAAACAATTAGCCGATTAACAGAAAATTAATCGTCAATATTTAGAGTCAATCAGTCTTTTCTAGTGATTTATCAAACACGCTCTGATTCCAAAGCTGCAACAATTAATCAATGAATCTGACTGACAGAAAATTAATTGCAGAGTATTTTTGACTGGTTGTTTCAAGAATCTCAAACTGACTATTGGCTGCTTTACAGTCATACTTGATGGTAAACTGAATATTTTCTTATTTTCTTTTTTAATCATTTCAACTGATCATAAGGGTGACTTAACGAGCATTTTTCCACTTTTTTCTAGTAACAAAACAATGTACTAACATTCAGTGTTTGCTCTGCTACACTGCTGCAGAGCTATCAGTGGATCAAAACACTGAAGCCCTTCATCACACGTTGACATTGCATGACCACTGGCATTTCATGCAGCGCACACACAATTTAACTTAACTGCATATTCCTGCTAAATACCCTGGAAACTCCACATTTCATCTTAGACGATGCCCACTGCTCAACACACAAATTTATTGTCTGGACCAGATTCACAGACTTGTACTTTAATGAGCAATAGATCACGACTGCCTCAGTATTCCCATTAATTACATGCTCCTCAGATGTCTGATCATTATTACATGCCTCAAAAGTTGAAGTAATTTCATTTAATCTATTTGATGTTATTTGGCCACAAAAATAAAAGCTGTAGCGAGAAAATATAAAACACAGGAGGGGCACATATAAGAAATAATACTCTGAAGAGGTAGACTCAAATAACAGCAGTTAAATAAAAATGAGTTGGCATGTGTTTATAAAGCACCGGAGAATAAGAAAAGAGGGATATTATCAAAGTGAATGTGTAATTTATCAAATTAAGAGTGCTGGCTTCTGTCCACATTTAACACTGCTGTAATTCTTATTGATTCAAAGAAAGAAATATATACAAAAGGCACAATTATTTGCTAATAAAGGCAGTTTGATTAGAAAGAAAAAGACAATATAGACACATGATACATAGATTATGCATTCATAGTATGCATATAATTAATATTAATATACCTTTTACATGGTTATTATATGGTTATTTGGACTAATCAGTGTTTGGTTTATGTATGTTCCTGTCACTAATTATAATAAAGTGTTACCTTATAGCTCAGTTTATGCTGTGTAGTGGCTAACAGCAACCCGTCCACATGGAGAAAAAGAGAGAGATGATTTTCTATAATGTTATCTTAGAGAGGCAGCGGCTCTGACTTTCTTGACCCCTCTTGGTAGACTACCTTTCCAACCTGCCTCAAAAAGGAGGGTTATTTAAGAAACAATTAGGAGCATACACAAAGCAATTTGCAGGCAGTCTAACTCCTCAGACTCCGCCAGTGAAGGGCCTTTCAGCGCTGATTTATCACGCTGTCGCCTTCACAAGGCAACATAATTAATAGGAGCATGGACTTCTAATTCCACCCGCTTCCACGGCCAGTGGATTCCATTTGATTTATGATGGCCGAGGACTTTGCGTTTTATCAGTTCATTCGCTCGTTATTTATGCTGATGACCAATTTCAATGGGTCGCCATCATCTAACTCACTACTAATCAAAGAGAATTAGGGTTCACTGCATTATTTAGAAGCTGCTAATTTATCTTCAGAACAAGGGGAAGAAGCGTAGACTTGGAGGTTCAACACAGCTCTGTTCTTAGGTGCAGTCTTCACAGTTACTCTAATCAGATTGTGAAAACTGTCTTGCTGAAATGATACAATTATGGCTGAGTTTTGTTTTATCCCTTATTTAATGGATCACAGATTTTTTGACTACTCACACCTACAAGCTGTTGGTATTTAAAACCGCAATTACATCTCCTGTGTGAGATCGTTAAGTGTTGATTACTTAGACTGCCTATGGTGATGTGGAATATTATGATAAAAGATAACTTCTGTTTTCCACCAGAAGAGCCTCAAACACAAATCACTGGCATCAATCAAGCCAGGAAATTCACATTTTAAAAGTGGCTGAATCACCGGAGCCCATTTCACTCTACATAACGTTTGATGGTTCATGGATTCTTGTGCAAAAAAGCAACAAAACAAACTCCCACAGATCCCACTCACGACAGCTAAACACTAAAGCACAACTGGACTAGAAGGATTTTCTTCAGCAGCGAGGCAGAACAATAAGAGTGAATTATTGCCCTGCTGAAATAATGGGTCATGAATGGCCCACAGATTAATACAATGCATTATGAGAAACAGAGATAAATAGGGTCACATTGCAGCACTGTTTGTTAGAAAAATTACACCTGTTCCAAGTGTTATGAACCTGCAAATGCTATTCTGAAGGTTAAGTTGTATATTACTATAAAACAAATTGAGATGGAGAAAACGGTTGGCAGTGGGACATTATTTAATGTCCTTGCAGGCAGCGCTACAAAAAGGGTAGGATTAAGATGCAATAAACCTCACAGAGTCAAAGAAAAATAGCCCTTGTAAACAATGCAGTAAAGAAACGAGTTGCTTCACAGCACATGCAGGAGGTTTAAGGCTTTGCATAAGTCATTTTAATGCTACAGCAAACTTTCCAGACAGTGATATTAGATTTAAAAACACCCTTAGATTAAGATTTGTCCTTCCTACAGTAGCTGCAGCGCAGAGCCGAATAAAATGCTCTGTAGTTGTTCTCCTTTCTCAGCCTGCATGCTTTGCAGAGGGACGTTATCTCCTGTCACTTTTATTATGTTTAATTATTCAGCAAAGTGACTGATAAGGTGTTTTCTGACAAAATGAATCACGTTGTTCAGAAGTGACACCCGCCAATGTCAGAGATGCTCAGACACTGCCATCGACCCGAGCTACATCCTCCCTGTTCACAAGGTGTATCATTTATCCGGGGGGGTAATAAGATGCAGAATTTACACAGGCCTGTCAATAGGTATGTCGATGGGAGGACACTTAGCATCTATCATGCGGAGAATCAATGCCATTTTTCAGCGATGAGTCGCGGGAAATGATAGCTTTCAAATAAATGGTGGAAAGAGAAACACGACACTCCTTTGGGAGAGATAGATGTAGAGCGGTTCGATTTCCCCTCATACTTGCTCTCTTTGCCGCTCTCTGCCCGGCTTTCCAGTTCAATGCAAAAGGTCAGAGGACATTACAAGGGACAGTCTCCAAAGCAAGACATAAAGAATCTCTGGAGGATCTGCAGAACAAGACGGGGAACTAACTGGCGAGGAGATACGAATGTTTCTATCAATATTCGAGATAAAAGCGCAAATTAAAAAGAGCGAGAAAGAGTTGTCGACACCAGGCAATAGACATTTGGGGTCTTCCATGCTGTGAAAGCACTGTATTCACTTCCTGTTGTGACTTTGCTTCAAAATTTGAGACGCTCACGTCAGCAAAACTTCCCATTGCTCAGGCTGGCTACACACAAACAGAGGAGCTTGGCTGATTACTATGCAAAGTGGCATCATCTGACATTCCTGTCTTGTTGCTGGAAATGCCTTCATTAGGGGGATTGGTTAGGTTTAGGTACTAGGAGGATATTAATTAGGTTAAAGGCAAGAATATCAGAGTAACAATCATTGACAGAGTGGAACTGGTTATGCCTTCGCCAGGATATAGAAAATATTAAAATATATCTGGGAGGTCTGATGATGCTGGATAACGGGTTGTCAAGACATTTTATGGACTGTTGGGGTTTTGGATTAATGAGCCACAATAACAGCGTGCCACCAGCAAAACACCATGGGACTGATGTGATTTTGTTTTGTCTATTGTTATTAGCGTGAAGTCACAGTGAAGGAATACAAGCAGCAGATTATGCTTAAGGGTCGGGTTTAAAACAATGGAGTGACTGGTAACTTACGTTAGCTAGTTAGCCAATATAGCTTCAGCTATTAAGAACAACATGTTAAACTGCATGGGTGCTGATCCAAACAATAAAATGAATGTAAATCAATAAATGTAAGGCAAAATTTCTCTAAAATATTAAGCAGAAATTCAAACAGTCAGATCCCAAGACTGATTGGCAACTTGCTAAATCAACACCGGTAGTACAGGACATTAATGACATGATGACACAACTGATTTTTATCTTTTGTATCATCAGTCTAGACATGGCTTGAACCCATGCTCCTCGTAGTGACAGTTGGGAATGTGGTGGCAGCTCATTAATCACCTGGACAGCCTGGAGGAGCTATACTTAATCCCATGATGGTATCCTCACCATCCTCCACCGCTGCTGATGCTCATAAAAAGAGAGGGAGAGAGCAAAAGAAAATGATTTACACAAATCAATCATTCAGTGCTAGCGCTCATCGGCTGTAACACTGGCAGCCTGTCTTTACAGCTCCATTTTAAAGGGCGCCTGCTGACAGCCATACTTGATTAAGAGCTGTGGCTCCCTAACCTTTCATGTTAAGAAAGATCGTCATTGACTGACAAACTTTTTTTTTTTTTTTTTTCCACCTGCTTTTTCAGGTCGGTTCAAGGCGAAGATATTGGCATTCAAATTTGTGGCTGCTACTGTGAGCAGATGTCACCTCTTGGCGAGTAAGGGTAATGGCACCAGCAGGCCCACTCTGACTCCTGGGGCTAAACAACATACCACCACAGGGCTTCAGAGGGGGCAACAGGCAGGAGGGACAGCCTCAACAAGTGAGCGCTTTACGAGCCCGTCCTCCACACCGCTTTTCCCTTCTCTGCAATTATCATCAAAGAACATCTGTTTGTTGTTCCTCAGGCTCCCTCCCCTCACAAGTGTCCTAGCCTCACCTTGACCCATACTTTCAATTGTAGTGGATGTTATGACTAAAAATAAACAGAGCAAAAGAGTGAGGCTACCCTTTGTGTGAACAGGGCGTTCTCCCTTGCCGCTACTGAGAGGAAGGATATCACCGACCAACACGGCCACTTCCTCCTTCTGCTCACGGGTCCTGACAGGTACACGAACAGATGTGAAGTCGAGTCGCCAAGCTCGCTTTGTTTCCTGGCTTTTCAGTTGATCCCACTGTCCTCTCGATGCTGTCACAGTCTGAACAACCTGTCAAAGAAACGTTCAGCAGTTCCTGGCAAGCAACCCGATCCGTACCAAAGTTGTGGTTTGTCCCGTTTCTGCTCCTCAACTGAGAGCTACTGTACATCAAAAGGCCAGAGATGTCAGCCATGTAAAGGCCGAACAGGCCAACCCCACCATTAAATGCAACGTTGCAACTAAATCAAGTGTAGAAAAGGTACCCATTTCTGAATTGCTTCATAGTCTATCACGAGATTCCTTGCACTGCTATGTAACAAGTGAACACTTGCTGTAGATGTTATAATTCACCCAGTTCTCATCGGTCACTCAGGTCAATTAGCAGAGCTATGCGAAAGATGGCGCTCCTTTGCTGCAGGGAACATCCAAAGTGCAGCGTGATTGACTGAATGTGATGTACAGTGTGTGCAGACATGCACAAGAGCAACAGAGCCTCATTTTAAATCATAGCAGATTAAGCATCTGGCAACTTTGCGTGATTTTTTTAATATAAGCTGTGTTGAAGGGCTTGGGCCTCGACTGTAATTGTTACCTGAAATTATTGAGTGCTCTGCAGAATGTCGGCAATGGTTTTTCCTCGCTCCCTGAGGAGGCGTGTGCTGATTTGTGCGTTTTGTCTGCCAAACGGCCCAACCTAGCAGTGTACAGCAATAAAGCCTTGTGTTATGGCTCAAAAAAGAAGTTTCATCCTTGTAGTTTCACCAAAAGCAGCACATCTTAATTCTTAATTTGAAAGCTAAACTGCCCCCAATATATTTACATCGTGTACAGTGCAGTTGATACACCCAGAGGGACTTTAAACATTTAATTTATAAAGACTTTCTGTAATGACTGATGATAGCACATGAATGTGTCCCGAGGGAGGACACCAGCTGTGATCCTCACAAGTCATCTACGACCTGTAAGGCAGATGTGACGACTTCTCTTCCAGGAAACGACACCGCGTACCCCAATGATTATCTGTCCTCGCGGTTCTAATCACTGTGGATCAGATTACATCCCATCAGACAGGCCATAACAGCGCTACCTCAGTGATCACACTTGATTAAAACATATATCATTCCCTAATTTCCATCAGCTTATTTTGCGTGCAAGACTTTGTTTAGCATTTCCACGCAATGAAGGGTGGAGTCAAAGTGACAGCATTACAGATGACTGTAATTAAATAATGCGTAAGACTATTGTGCTTTGTGCCGTACTTTTGGAAACTGGACGGACTCCAAACCATCTGTGTTTATCGAACTTCAATGGGTTGCTAATGTGTAAAAACAAATACAGATATCCTGAACATTAGACATGCTTGTGTTGTAGCTCTTTGTCTGGAAATCTCTGGAGACGTTTGATTATTTCAACCACACAGCATGAAAATGATAAATGTGTCAGGCGGCCGAGACTTATGAGTTAGTCATGTAGTTTTATCGTCCTCCAATCGGTCATCGGTGGGCGGTATCAGCAGCATGGCTCTGAAAAAGTTAGGAGGAAAAAAAGCACAAAGCGTGAAGTGCGATGGAGGTTTAATGATTTGACTTGTTCCGCTCCCACGAAAAAAACAACATGGCTGACTAAGGAGCAACAAAAAAAAACAATTCTGTCTCTAAATTTTTGATGGGGGAGTCAACCGCTCACTAAGATGGACGAAGGCTGTGGGAGGAAGGGGGTTCACATGTAAGATGGTCAGCCTGCTAGTATGTGGTCCACGAAGTCCCATAAATCTTCCTCTATCTTCTCTGTGCTGATGGCAAAAAGGGATGAGTCGCTCACCAGCCCCCCTCTCCATCTCATTCACATGTCTATCTGTCTGTTATCCATGCCCTTGAGCAAAGATTACTGATGCCCTGCCTTTGATATATGACACATCATGTGCCACAATGTTTCATCCAATGAATTAACCCAGGGATGGAAAAAAACAAAAAAGCGTTTGCCGTCAGTTCCCCGAATCACTCACAATTTTTCCCCTTTTTTTGTGTCCGCCCTCGTTGATATTGCGGCTGAATATTATGGCTCGCCTGGTTCACCGATGAAGTGTTATTTGACCTCTGCGGGATTCTGCATTGTGTTATCTGGTGTGTGTCACCTCACGTCATTCACATCCACAAATTTTGAATTTGACAGTGAGACGGTGAGGCTCTTGAAATGCAACACAAACTCATCACAAATCTGGTAAAACACAGAAGCAATGAACAATTCATTATGCTCTCTCATGTACAACCACTGAACAACTATATTAATAGATATCACAACTGATAACAAGAAGCTGTTCAATGTTTAGTCTTGCCACGATTGTGAAAAAACGTTTCTGTAGTCTTTAGGGAAGCAAAATAAAATTTACAGCTCAATATTCTGACAGCAATGATACAGGAAGTTGAGTAAATGCACACTTCATCTGGCTATAAACAAGAACCGAGTGGTTGCGTCTCCCTTCATTCATAAAAGTGCTCCATTAACAGGAGCTGAGGGTGATAAACCAATCATATGCTGCAGTGAGACTGGCGAACCAGTAACCTGGCACATTTATTATGGGCTGTTCGTCTGACGGCAGGCATTTGCCTTTTAAATCTGTCTGTCTGCCTCTCAATCTGGTAAACAAGAAGTGCATGCAGATAACTCGGCAGAGGGAATCACTTTTTTATTGTAGCAGACTGATTCATGCACAAATCCAGTGCCGTGCTTCAATAATACACCATGAAACTGATTATTAGGGTGCATTCACCAGCAACATCTGTACTTAATTAAAAAGTGGGTACGAATGAGGCTGGCTGAAAATTGAGCAAAAACTGAGTTAGCATTGATTAATCGAGATATTTTCAGGCTTATTTCTCCATGTTCCCCTTGAATCATTACAGTTTGGGGCAAACCCGGTTTCTGAGAAATAAAACATAAAAAGCATATACTACTGATTTGTTTTGCCAGTGACATTTGATGGGAAATTTAATTATTGCTTGCACTGTGCTCACTGTAAAACATTTAATCATGATTTATTTGCTATAGTGTGGATATTTATTAGATACGTTGAACAAGAAAACACCTTTTATGCTTATTTGCTTTTACAAATTAGAAGAACGTAAAATTAATTTCTAGGAGATGGGGTTGTTTTTGATGTAGTACCTTTTGAAAAACAATCTTGTTTTATCAGTGATGGCTTTGAAATGATGGATATGAGTTAATGGTTGTCAAAAAGACAGACAGATTTTCAGACAATGTTTGATGGAAGATTATCATGACTTAATAATCAAATGTAAATATCATAATATAGTGAGAAATAATAAGAATATCAGCAGAATGTTGATTATAAATGTCATAAAACCTCCTCTCACTCAAGTTAAAACAAAATCACCACATATCAAAAGGATCAATATCCACTGAGTTAATGAAGATCAGATCATTCCCTACACACATTATGGCATTTACACATTTTAGTTTCCATTTTAAAAAGGAATAAATGCCAATGTTCAGACTTATAAGATGAAGATAGAAACAACAAAATGAGAGAGATACTTGAAATGAGGTCGAAGCACAAGAAGCTGGATGACAACAGCTCCTGGCGCGCGCACAAAAAAAATGAAACGAGTTACAGAAAAGCTTCATCATAAATAGTGACAGAAAACCGTTGTTGGAAAAAATATGGCAAAACCAACAGCACTTGCAGCGCGGCAGTAAAGTGCCTCTTCACCACCACAAATTTTATATCAGAACAGTTTGTATCCCACAGTGTTATTCTTTTTACAGTCGACTCACCTGCCTGATACCCTTCAGCCATTTTCCTCAGAAGCTGTCACACGCCAGCAATAATATATGGCTGCACCAATGAGAACAGCTGTAGCCAATCTCCATCCCCTCGCTCTCCTCTAGCCTACTGCCTGTCCAGCATAAAATAATACATCAGGATTAATTGATTTCCTGTCAGTCTCATGAAAAATAAAATAAATTTCCATGTAGCCTGTTTCCTGCAGCATTATAATTTTGTACATGGCAAGTAATTTAAGTTTTTTAATTATGCATGAGAATGAAAAAACATGACAAAGTGCGCTGTCGCCTGGCCCCAAGGCCACAGCTCTGGCCTTTCTATGTGCTGAGACAACAATAGCAGTGAATTAAGCACACATAAATAATATATTTATGTATTTAGGGGCCACACATCTCTGTCTGAAAAGTAGTGCAAGAGACCGATCGTCAAGGTCGAGGGCTGGCCATTTGTCTTGAAGTAATGACGTTCATTTGGAGCACATGAATCACAAAACATGCACTCTGACGCCAAAAAGTCAAGAGCAGGAAAGTCAGGATGGCTGTGATTCCCAGCCTGTGACAGGAAAACAGATAGCATGCTGAAGAAACTTCTGAAACACTGGAAGCAATAATGTGCTCCTTCTGAGCAAAGCTACATGAGACGAAAAATATATTTCAAAATCTGTTTATGGCAATGCCCTGGCCTCGTAAAACAGAAGACAGAAAAGTAAAAGCTCCCCATTAAAGATTTACGTGCAACAGTGTTTGTGCTCAGCTCCTTTCATTGTTCGCTGGATTAATGAGCAGTGGAGAGAATGAGCAAGCATTTCCCTAAGTCGGGCTAAACTAGAGCCAGCGATAGAGCGGGGGCGGGGGGGCAGCAAACAGGGTCATCAGTAGGCCAGGGTCTTAAATCAGACCAAAGGCCGGCCCTGGTGTCAGCTCGGGACCAGAGGGGGGAGGAAACTCTTCACAACACTGAGGAGGGGCTGGAGGAGCCTATTTGTTTTGGACTTTTTCTGGCATTACCAGCTGGGCCTGAAAAAGCAGCTGGACAGAAAGAAGCTACAGTATGAAAAGCCTGAGCACATGCCTCTGGGACATGAGGAACTATGGGTTATTCACCAACTCACACGAATGGCATGAGTTTAACGAGGTATCGTGTTGAAAATGATTACAGGCTTTGTTCGCACAAGAAAGCTTTGGAAAAAGCAGTTTGAGTGATTTATTTTTTAGCTGTCGTATTCTCACCCCCACAACTGCTTCACATCTGCAAACTGTCCCACTCTGAAACTGTCCCATGGTTAACATTACGACGTGATGAATTGCATCATGAAAGAGTTAACTGTTTCGGCATTAAAGAGCATTCACAGTGTGATGCAGTGGTATTTCATCACAGAAAAATATGGCGTATCTTCCACTTTGTGTGGCATCTGAAAGCATTTTGGGACTCTGACTATCCTTTATTGTTCTTGTAGACACACGCATCATCTCCTCCCCATCACTTAGTTTTATCTGTTTGTTGACCACTGCAATCTACATGCAATAAAAAATGCACGCTTGCATTTAGAGTGCACCTTCCACAGGATCAAAAGGATGTGGTTGGACAAACAATCTGATATCCAAGGTTAAGAACACAAAGATAATAAATCGCTTGAGTGTCATGTTCAATTTTCAGGACGGCATTACCCAGCATTATCCATAACAGGATTTAAATTGTTATCAGGACACTGAACAATCCACTTTGCGTCCGGCGAGCATCCTGCCTCTAGTGATTCATAGGGAGGAAACAACTATCACATTTTCCAGCGTCCCACTGCAGCAGCACACTTCATGTACTGGGATGATTGGTTGAATAAATTGCTTCCATCCTGGCTGCTGTTGACACTCATGTGGATGAGTGCTATCAGTTTTAATTGTCTTTCTTCCTTCACTCGGCCGCCGTTTGCAACTCCTTCCTGCTTCTCATGAAAAACATGGCCAAAATAAATTAGGTTCAGTCTGAGATTTGTTCACGAGCTTTGGACAAGAACACTAATGTTTTATGAATATTTCACATCTACCAGGAGTTCATGGGCAATGCAGGCTATAAATCAAAAACTACTTAGTAATTTATCTGAACAAATAAATGAGTGTACTGTACAATAAGTATTAATGCATGTAACTAGAATTTATAACAAACACCTTACACCCTACACAAACACAGACTATTGTGCATACCCAACACCTCACTGAGTGACTTTATACTGTGTGCTTAACTTTCTACCTGATATTGGTATACTGTAATAGTGCATTACCAGCAGGGAACAACAAAAACACTCACTTAGGTTTAGGAAAAACAATATTATTGGTCTTGAAATAAGCACATAAACTGAGAAAAATATGTACAGAAATGATGCAATATAAGTGCAGCATCCTGGACAAAAGACCCCCCAACCTACAGTTTTTCTACATTTATGTTTTACATCACTAGCTATGAGCGCAGCATATTAACATGGATACACTGCACACTGCAGTCAGTACAGAGGCACCCAAATGACACACCTAAAGCAAGGATGTCATTATTAAACTACAGTATTCACTGAGAAGCAGACTTGCTATTTTTTCCTTTTGAATTTAACTTTGCCCATATCATTTTGAACTTGATCTACATTTATAATTTTCTCTTTAAAGTCTTGTTTTAATGATGAAAATGTGCATTTTGTGTAACCATAAAATTAACCCTTTTCCCCTCGCATGGTAACAAAATTGCTGTTGCTTTCATACTTTTAACAACTTTAATATTTTGGCACGATTAGTCTCTGTATTATTACAGCCTGCTCATGCTGTGACCCTTTTGTTTACATTTGGATAACAGATTGTTTCTCTAATACATATCTGGCATGAATGCATGTATGAATGCACCATCAACAAAGCATAATAGCAGCATTGATTAAGTGAGGGTTATATACCTGCAGCCCACCTTTTTTGTTCGAGCCCCCTGACTTATTGATATACAATCCATCTAGCTTTTTCAGAAAATCTGAAAACAATCAGTGTGCAGAGCAGCACAATGCCGAGGCATTAATCACGAAAGGCAGCGCTTTATACCACACAACCACAGGATTGTTGCAACAGCTGCAAAGCATTCTGGTAAAGCAAATTATCTATGGCCATGTAGCAGTAACGATGAGACAGAGTCATTACCATATCGACAGGCTCCCAGATGGATTATCCTCATTGATTGCTTCATGGCCTGTTGATAAGTATTTGTTTCAAATGTGAATGGGGGAAGAGAAATGTGCTTCATGGTCAAGTAGAAAATTTCTCGCCATCTCTGACCTTTTATCACAAACTGGTGTCATGTTTGAGACTATTTGCTGCTTTTCATACCCCCTGATGCTGAAGTTGCCAGATCTAAAGAGATGGAAAGTAAATATGAGCAACAGCATAGAGAGAGTTCACATGTGTAAGATTTCACAGCTAATCACAGGCCGCCGTGATTCATGGCGCACCTCCCTCCGCTTGCACGTATATCTTATGATGCTTTTTTTCCCCCCTCTCGCCACCCAGGCCTCCCATCCTGCTACCTCGCCAAGGTCAGCTGAAGGAAATGATACCGCTACAGCACAAGATTTATGAGATTCACTCCCGTTTTCTCTCTGTTTACAGAATACATTGACTCCCACCAAGGAGCCGCTTCAGTCCCCGGTGGTTTACAAAGCAGGAGCCCATCTATTGGGTGTCATTGAGGCCAAGAGCCCAGCAGCTTGTCTCCTGTGACAGGTGCTAATTGAGAAGCAAACACAGGTTGTATCCAGTTTAAACCTCAGAGCCTCTCTCACTGGCACACATAACCTTGGACGCTGACACAAATACACAAATCATACAATGATGTGTCACAATACGAAAATGTGACAATGTGTATCATGGAGCTGAAAGAAAAAGAACTAAATCTCCCTGGATATAAAAAGTTTTTGTTTGCATCGATTAAATGTCAGAGAGTGTAAATTAATGTCATCCATTGATATGCTGAACTGTCTTAGCTGCTGCCTGGGAAATGTTGACAAATTCACATTATGTTGTTTTTAAGGACATATTGACCTCTAGTAGTTTCATACTATCCAGTGGCGGTAATACGCTAACAAACAAAGCAAAGCCAAGGAAGACATAGACTACATGTCTGTAAACATCTATGTAAACGAAGCAGGATTCATAATGTTCAAAATTATATTTTACTGTTTGACCTCAAGGATGCAATGTGTGTTTGGTGAGAAACAATGAATGTAAACACAAATTTTGTTTGTCTGGGTGAGCCACTCCATGCGGCTCCTTTAATTTTTAAACTGTGACAGGATACAATCTCCGGTCCACATGCCCGTCCACCGTCCCGACCTCCACACGCTGCAGCCTCATTACATACTGTAAAGGGCACACTCCATCCTGCACAGGCAATGAATACTAGCACTGGACATAAATCGGGTGAGGCAGAATCGCCACATAGGAATGTATTTCCTACGATCACTGGACATTCTCTTATAAGAAGATTTAAAAACAAGACTTACATCCACACTCATTTATTTAGTTTATCACTCTGACTTAATCCAGCAAAAGACACAAACACAGTCTTAAGAAGAGGTCTTATTAGGCAAAATAAGTGGAAACGCCTATACACTACTTTGTTAAAGGTATGTTGACAGCATTAGTGTGAGCCCCGTATCACATATTGAACCAAACCATGAGCAGGCTGCAGTGTGAAACCCTAGTTTAGCACAGCACATACAATTAAAAACAATTTGTATTTATCCCAACCTGACAATCTGCCTGTGAGCGAAAAGAGATCATCAGTGGTCAGATTAACTGGAAGTTAGGATCGAGGGGTGACTGGCCTTCATGTGTCCTTGGCGACCATAATGAAGGGATAGTGGATGGGTGCGAGTGTTTCGCCCCTCGATGGTGACAGGGTGCTGCCCTGCCCCTTGCTCAGAGAGGACCGGGGCTTTAAATTGCTTCCATCTTTGAGACTCTGATTAATGAGAATAGTTCTAATCGGAGTTCCTGAGGCCAACAGCATTAGTCTTAATCTTCCAGGCCCCATCCAGCAGCAACACTGACATTTAATGTAGTGCTAGTGCAACGGTAATGAGAATTCATTCCCCAACAAGGGAGCAAAGTCTTCGAGCTACCACACAGGTCCTGGATTCGGGAAGGTTATTGGCCCTGAGTTTCAGGGGTTATTAGTTCTCTTCAGGCCATGAGGTACCTAAAATATCTTGTGTTTTACAGTCCACTTTGAGGCAGGACAAATTAAACTGTGCTTGAACACACAGACGATTTAAAGCTCCCTCACACAGCCACGATGCAGTCGGTGCTGAAGTGAATAGGCGATTAATAGAAAATAAGTCTCAGTTCTGATACTAATTCTTCTGCAGGTTGTGGCTTTTTCTTATTGTTATTGCTCGTAAGTTTAATACCATTTGCTTTTTGACTGTTTGTTGGAGAACTCAAACAACCTAAACTGCTCTGGGAACTTGCAACAGCCATTTTTCACTATTTTGAGAAAATGAAACATAAAACACTAACAAAGCAAAATAAAAACTGATTGATTAATCACGCAAGTAATTGACAGATTAATCAAGCTGCAGCCTTACATCCTAATGAGTGTACACGTGTTTACTGCAGGTGTGTTTGTGTACAAGCAGGTCTACGTCAGAGTGTGTTCTTGCACTTAATATGTATGAATTTGACTATTGAAAAAAAGGCAATCATAAAACAATTGAGTAAAATCAGGCAACCTCTCTCAACTGAATGAAAGCCATTCTCGCTGTCGGCCGCTCTCGTGCCGAAGCAAACAGTCCTCCTGTGCTCAGTTAGCAGTAAGTAAATTGCTCTGGGATTTGTATTGCCGGAATGCTTTAGCAGGTAATTCCTCTCTGTCTTTCATTTTGTTTGTCTGTGTTAAGTTCCCACTCTGGCCCCATCCATTCTCACATCCAGTTCCCGGCTTTGTCCATCCATCAATGGGCGCACTTTGTCAGTGCTGACTTCATCCTGGCGGCTGCAATCACATCCGAGCAGGGCCCGACTGCCACCGGGGAGCTTTTTCACCTCCCATCTGCATCTCCCCAATCTGCTGACGGGGCCCCTGACGTGCAGTGTTTTCTATTGCACAGGCAAGCAAAAAAACACTAATGCTGCACCTCATTTCTCCAGACCACTCCTGGCCTCGCATGGCAAAGAGAGAGAGAAAGAGGGAACGAGGTGAGATTGAGAGAGGCAGGGAGGTAAAGAGGGGGGACATTTTCAAGAGGGATTGGCTCTCGGGTCAGGCTACAACTCAATTTGCCTTTTCTTCTCCAATACATCAATAGACATCAGAGGTAGAAAATGTATCACTAATTAAGGCTTGATAAGCAGCAAGTCAACTGTACTTTCAAGAGGGATGGAGGAGGAGAAGGAGGGGGAGTCAGCTATTCCACATGGAGGATTCTCTGGACTTTCTGAACATCTAAAGCTAAATGGATTACAGTGTTAGCATTTAATAGCATGTCATCAAATCTAAACCTAAAACTGACTTTAGGTAGGTCTGGAATGGATTGATATTGTTATTTATAAATGATTTTTGAAATTCGTTTGGGTACTTTTTTTTTTATTTTACTTTGCAGTTTGTTTTATTTTTTCTTCACTATTGACAGCCTCATTCAAACAAATGAGATGGCTGTTTTTTTTTTCTGATTTAAAATCTATCAGCTATTTTTGACCCTCTTACCTTCTTAGCATCAATTAGCTTCCTCAGACCCAAAGTGGAACCAGTCAGCGGGGCTGGTGTGAAAAGGTCTAAATGGTATTTAAGAGAACACATAATAAATGGTGGAAACTGTAATTAGCTGGACAGACAAAGACAAATTTGCCAAAACAGAATAAGGTTGATCTAATCCATAACCTGAGTCTCTACATTTCAGCTGTTTCAAAGAAACAAGGATGCCACCACCATTGATCTTTGCTGGAGAAATTCACTCGTTTACATCAGGGAGCACTAATTAGACTGCATTGGAGGGTTATTAATAGGCTGGACTTTCCAGAATGATCTTGTTATAAATGGGCCCTGTCAAGACTTTCCTCAACCTCCAAATGAGTATTCTCACTTCACTGCCCCCATCCCAAGAATCAGCACCAGCGCTGAATAACAAATGATTGCTATTAACTGTATTGTTAGTAATGATGCCTGAGAACAAACAAAAATCCATAAATAACAATTTGCAGCGGAAAAATGAGCCTTTAAAAAAACAACAGGTAGCAAGCTGAGTTGTGGTAAATGACATCTGAGGGCCTGGAGAGAAAAGGAAGTAGTTGCTGTTTGGGACGAGGAAAGAAAAAGAGCAATGATTGATACAAAGTCTGATCTAGGGAATGAAAATTTGGCTGCCTGGTGCTTCCCATGCAGGGGTGTAATGTTATTCGCAGCTTACTCCACACATACTCAAAAAAAATATCCTGCACCAAACACTCAGCTGAGTGGGCTTAAACAACAAAGCGGCTCCTGCTCAAGTCGTTTACCCGGACACAAAGGCAATTCCTCATATTAATTAAGCGCTGTCACCGACGTGCTCGCTCCCTCTCGCCAAGCACATGTCCGCAGCTCTGATATGTGGGCTAAGTGTTTTCCCTGATGCCTCACTCTCAGCCTGCTTTTCACATAAAGCCTCTAGTGGGAGCCGCTGTTTACAGAGTCAGTTCCACTTACGCAAATCCCCCTGCCGTGTAAACAATATCCACGGCGACTGAACAGAATCCGGCGCTGTGTGTTTACGGCATGAAAAAATGTTTATCCAATTAAGTGACATTTCAATAACATAATCCTAAAACCATGAAGGCTTTTAACAAGATTACATGACCTACAGAGAGGCAGCAGAGTCGCCCGTTCTGTGAGATGCAGCTCAATAACATTAAAAGCAGTAGCAAAATACCATAATTAGTTGGAGTACAACCTTTACAGTGGCTGGTGCTGTGGACGCTGCATGTATACGATATTACAAAGCCCATCTTTGGAAAGAGCTAAGCTAATTTTCAGGAAAAGGGATTATCGTGTAAATGACATTAATTCAATTTTTAAAAACATTAATATAAGAACCTGGCAAACGCCGAAAAGTGAAGAGAAACTGAAGTCAATGCAAACCGTTTTACAATAAAGTCCAGGGTGCACAATTCAAGCTAGTGCATCAAAATAATGAGGCACATAAAGCCGAGGCCTCCATGTTATGTGCAGGAAACAAATCTGGAGAAGAAGGTATCAAAATAATGAAAGATTGTTTATGTATTGTGGCATGAAATGGGAGGGTGTATGAGAACGGCAGCGGCGGGGAGAGGCGATGGTGACGGATGGACAGAACTGACAGTGCGGTATTCATCCTGCACGCTAGAGCGCACGTCCTGCTAGTGGCGGTCGACAGAGCAATAAATCACAGGCCCTCCATCCTGTATCTACAGCTTATTACATCCACCATGACAAATAAATAATAATCCCTGTCAGCACAGCCCTTTGCTCAAGGATTGAGTCTGAAAGCGTTTGCTCATCACTCCTATTCCTGAGTGAAAACACCTGAGCGGGGGAATTGAAAGCCATGGTTTACCAGCCCTCTGAAACTATGAAAGACACTGAGGAAAAAAGACACACAGCTGGTAAAGATATGAAAAATATGAGAGGGCGCGGCAGTGTACGAAAGAAAAACAAAATGTTATGCTGCTCAACAATCACCAGGGTTATAAACATTATGATATTCTCAATATCAGATGGATTTATAATGGCTCCATCATGAATTTCCAGTATCTTGATCCTTCACTTACATTTATGGAACTATACGATTAAGTGCAAATACTCCTTTAAAAGTACTGCAAATACTATAATACAGTGTTCAGTAAGAAAGTATGTGGGCATAAACAGCCAAAATGGATCAAAGTTGAGGTAATTATTAAGCAAAATATAATCTTTCAGGGCACCTTTTTAATATACAACAAGCAATAACATGTAAGCAGCTTTGTAAGTGAAAGTGGAAAGAATAACCAAGGCTAAAACCCTTTCCTCTGTCTTCACTGCAAGTTTAAACAGCTTACATTCTCTAATTATACACAAATTACACCTGGAAGTTGTTTTATTTAAAAACTGCTTCAGATATTTTTCTTGAATATTAAGAATAATTTGAATATTTTTGACTTTTCAGCATTTTCTCCCTCGACAAACCAAGTGACACAGTGAACAAAGAGTACAGCTTTAATGTGCCCATTTTACTTTATACTTCTACTGTGATGCTGTAGAAGTATTAAGTAGCATGAAATGATTTCCTGTAACCCTATTACTATACCCTAATAAATCATAACTGCATGGATAAAATGTACTCAAGTACCTAAAAACTGTATATGGGTAATGTGAATTTCATAAATGACAAATATATATGTATATTTAATAACAGGTTTAAGGTCAGAAGACAACGAAGTATGAATACATGTGACAAGGTTTGAGCTAAATCAAATATAATTTTCTATTTGGATAGATCCAGCAGTTATCTAATTGTTTAATCGATGAATGTGCAGAGCTGCCGGCTGTATTGTTTGGATCAATACAAATTGATTTACATGTGTCTGCAGAGAAACACATCCTCCTCGCTGCTCGCCTCCCCCTGCACCTCCCTTCACATTATTTAGAGGACATGTGGTGTAAAGCTCATTTCAGGCCTTTGTCCCCCATGCCCTCGTGTTTCTGTAAATTGTATAAGACCATTTAATCTTCCTTAGATGAGGAACCATTTACTTTGCACCGTCCTTCAATAAAAATTAAAAGCCCCCATAAAAACAGGAATGGGAGTGGAACGCCCTCGACTAAATCAAAGAGTGTTGTTCTTCCCGAAAGCCGAGTCTCAACACTTCATGGGCTTGTTTTATTTTGACATTTGTGGATGACTTGAAGTGTTAAAAAGAAAATAAAATGCAGATGAGAGCCTGCCATCATAAAGGTTAGTGAACTGTAAATGGAGCTCTCCATCTTCCCTCATAATAGGTGTAAAATTGTAAACATGCTGAAGGATGTGAGGGTATGTCCTGCAGCTCCTTTAGGGATGTATAAACATTAATCATAGGATCACTCGGCCGTGGTTAATCATGAGCACTTGATCACACTCATTTCTGAGAGGGAATAAGGAGCTCATCATTGCCGTCTCATGACACGGACCGTCACCATAAAATGCAGCGTACATACACACAAGCCTAGTTTTAATCTTATGAAAGTGACTTTATCACATGGGCTGTGTGAATAGTCAAAACAAATTATGTCCCATGTCTCTTCAGAACCACTGTTCCTTGACCTTGATGAAAAACATCATGAGGTCCAGGAAAGGAGAATTCACAGAGACACCCACTGTGCACTTACACAAGGCTACATAATCATGCCACGGTGGATGTTATTAACGTGGGTCTGCTATGCGGCAGCAAGGAATTGCAGGAGGGCATTATGTCTTTTACTTTCATAAAAGATGGTCCAGTTCCCTATGCTAAAGGAGATAAGAAAGGACGCATTGAAGCACCCTTCCCTTAGCATTTCAACCAGCTCTTATCATGGCTGCTTCTTAATACTTCTGAGTCCTTTCACTCAGTCTTCCTAAGCAGAAAAATGGACTCACCATTTATAAGCCTAAATATGCTGCATGTAGGACAGGTGAAAGATGGGACATCAGTTCTTTTGCTAGCAGCTAGTTGAATTGCATACAAAGAATTTTGTAGCTTGCATGCTTTGAGATAAATGCTAATGTCAGCAAATGCAAATGCTAGTGTCATTGACGTATTTTGCCATCATTTAAAATCCGACGCTTGAGCGCCATTAATGTATTTCAACATCAAAGATTTTTTCAGCAATAGGTCACCGATCACGGTCTCCTGTAACCTGTGAGTAATTTTGGGGCTTCTGGGAGATGTAGTCAAAGCATAAAGAGAACATATACATGGAAATCAAAGCAGGAAGTGGAGACGATCGCGATTAGGGAACAAAACTGACAGATTCTGGAGGAAAAAGTGGTGTTTTTGGTGGGAGTGGGATTTGCAAATTAGCACCAAACAAAGTGTGGCTGACCTGATGATGACCATAATTGGAAATCCAAGACATAACTTTGACAGTGACAGTCTATCTGTTGAAATAGTTCAGTCAGTGGTATTGCTATCCTCAGATCTTCTTGAATGAAAATTCCCAAATCACTCACTGTTTCTGTGAGGATTTGCCAATTTCTTTTACTTCACTGGAAATTGAACATCTTTATGCAGGAAGGTTCATTCTTGACCTTGGGAACACATATCTGTGATTACATATTCTGAACTTTTTTTGGCTCAATTACTAGCTTCGTTAAAGCTTTTGATCACATCCCAAGGGTGTCCTTCAACTAACACAATATCTTTTGGTTTTGGACTCTTAGTCGGACAACAAATTTAAAGTTATCACCGTAGACTCTGGGATCTCAAAGCCATTTTCACATTGTATCTAAAGCTAATCCAATCTAAAATAATCTAAAAACCAGAATATGTGGTGACGACATGCACCTGTCAGATTTAGTTTATGTCAAAATGTACCAAGACCTGAGGCAAGCACACGTTAAAGACCTGGTAGCCTCTGACTGCATGAGTTAAAACAGTAAATCACCTAGAAAAAGACAGAGCTCAATTAACGTGTTTTTGGGAAACACTAAAACTTTCCCAAGCAAACAGTGGGCCTGAACTCATGGGAAAGGCTGAAATTCCACACAACAAAACAACAAGAGTTGGTGCAGTGAACCACGTGTCAGGCATTTAGCTTGTGCTTTACATAGAAGTCAGCTGCTTTCAATCGGTTTCAATTCAGCGTTTCCTACTGGATTGAAGTGAATCAAGGCTGATTACACAGCTATTACCTATGTGAGGAATACTAAAATTGCACATAAAACCAGGAGTCCTGTTTATTTCCATGTTAGAGCTCAAGAAATGGTCAGAGTAAGCGAGCACCTGGGTGGGAGCAACCTGATAAGAACTGGTTTTCCACAGCTCACCCTGTTACATTAAGGGGGTCGGGAGTTCACGCCTCACTCTTCAACTCTTCAGGCTGGGCTTTGAACTCCTGACCCAAAGTAAGGGGGAGGCACTCCATGCACAGTAGCTGCATTTACAAATGCATGCTGACTCCATGCCAGCAAAGCAGAATCCAGAGGAGTCTGATAACATCTCGCTTTAGAAGGAGCTGCTCAGGCAGCCCTTTGTATTTATGGGCAAGTCTCATGGTTACCCCCGACCATAAATCATGTTAATTGGTTTACTGATAAAATGTCTGTCAGGCTCCATTCACATAGTGCTGTGGCACCCCCAGTTACTGTTTAATCTTTGTCCTGCAATAGTTCATCTGTTTAACTGACTGGAGGTGAGGAGGAGTGGAAAAGGGAGTTTGTCTCCATATCGCAGCGCTGCACAGTGTGATGCTAATTCCAACCACTGCTTGGTTGACTTAAATGATAAATGACGCAACTTCACTGAAAAACAATCAACAAAAAAGGTTATCAGATCAGAAGATCACCTTTCCGGGTCATCAGATGTCATTTTTCCAATTAAAATCTATTTCTTGAAACAAAAACAACCTGCTAATTGCTATTCGTCACACTTTTCTCTCAAAGATGGCAAAGGTGACAAATTAAACTCGTCTGAAAAGATGCCTGGGTTAAGACTTCTCAGTAAATTGTATTGCCTTTGTGGCAAGGACATGGAAGCCCACAGGACTAAACTGTCCCTCGTCAACAGATAGACCACACACAGACGCTCATTTACCTGTCAGATTAACATTAGGAGTGGCTCTGCTCCAGGCCATATGGCAAGAAACCAGGACCAGGGCTTGGAGACAGAACTATTTGTCTCTGAAAATGTCAACGTTAATTCATGAAAATCAAGATGCATTAGGAAGTGAAGCGTACAAAGACAACTCTTATACTTTATCTTACAGTGTGTATAGTGGACTAAATGTAGTTTCTACAGTGAAGCTTGCCTTAACTTTACTTTTTTAATGCAAGTGGTGAATAAGAAAACCAGCTGTGCTGATAGTTCATAGTTGCAATAATTATACACAAGTTAGTATCCAAGTAGACCGGGAGCTGAGGCAATGCAATGCAATCTACTCTTATTTGGCTGGCGTTGATCTTTGCATGATTAATGGTTTGAAAGGATCCAGAAAAAAGGTCAAATGCGGAGTTGGGGATGGAGCAGCTATGCAGGGTAATTAAGACAAACATGATTAATAACCCCAAGCTGCCACTGCTTTCTGTAAACAAGATGCAGCCAGATGGGATGCATATTTTGAGTATTGTACATTGTAGTTTTTCCAGACATAAGGGCACACAGCTACTCAACACACTTTAAAATAAGCCTAATATTAATGTTGTTAAAACACTGTAATAGCCTGAGATGATGAGAGTGCATTAATGTAAGAAACTTTATACCTCATTGACGCCACGCAATCCATCTAGAAATAGCATTAAATCAATGACTATGGTAATGGAACAGAAAAGTCATTGGACTTAATTGCTCCCAAGCTTTATTGTCTCCAGAATATGAGCCGTAGATAACACAAGTACAGTATAATAGCTCCATCACAGAGACCTTCAAGACAAGCTGTGATTACAGTCCTGACTGAGAGGGGAAAAGTCTCCCACTATTATTCAATCCATTATCCTGCCGACTCTCCTCTCTCTCTGCCCACCAGTGTGACTGACAGTATAGAGGGATCAGGTCCAGCTTCCAGGGAAAGCAGGGAGACAGGTGTCAAAATGGTCCAGCAAGCAAATCTAACCTTCGCTAATCAGCCCTGTTGTTCCTCTACAATCCATGTCTAGTCCGTCGCTCTCATTCCGTATGAAAAACAATTATGCTGGTTTGAAGTTGAGCGGCCACTAACTCACCTGTCTCTTCTGATGAGTGTAAAGATGGAGCAGAGGGAGGGGAAGGATGCAGGCTGTATTGCTTCTGAGGCGTCCCAAAACAACTACAAAGATACGTCGGATACTTGATTAACATCTCAAGCGAAGACACAACACAGAGAAATATTAAACCGTGACAGGTTGTGAGACATGACGATTAAAAAAAAAAAAAAAAAAAAATGTTTTGATTAAAGAGAAGGTCTGATCTCATTAGCTCCACTGAGGAGGTTATGTTTTCAGTTACATTTGTTTTCCTGTTATTTAGCAGATTTTAACAGATTAGATTTTGGTGCAGACCCAAGAAAGATTTCTCAACATCGTAAGGTGAAACTTTTCACAAATTTCTCATTAACAACCGAGCTTCCCTGAATAACAACTAAATCTGACAGATGTGATGAGTGTTTCCAGGAAGCATTGATTCATTTGCAATTGAGAACAAGTGTTGGTTAAAATCTTATTTTTTTTTAAGCTGAAATGACTGTTTTGACATACACTTAAGATCTACATCACATTATTATCTATTATAAATTTTATACAAACTTATGAGACAGCAGAGAGTGGTCTGTCAGGTAACACCTTCATAAAGAGCAAGGTTGATTAACTATCGATATCTGAGAGTTTGTTTCTTTATTTCAAAGAGGAATCATTCCAAGCAGGAGTGGGGGGAAGATATGTGACTTCAAAGAAACTGGGATGGACAAGGCACCACACACTCATGTATTGAAATAATAGCTGACAAAGATCCTCAGCATTTGTGTCAGTGTAATGCTCAGTGGCACCAAAAGCAGCGGCACTACCGGAGCCTCTGCTTTAATTCGTGGTGATGGGCCTGGGACTCTCTGTGGGCCGAGGAGGCCCACTGATGCGGTCGGCAGTCGGCCCTAATGCACGGGCTTGATGGGAGATGAGCGAAGGGGAGCGATCGCAGCCAATGGGCACTTGCTGAAGTAAGACCACAGTGACAGTTAGCAGCTGTGAGAACTTTCATTCTCACTCAGTGGGAGTCAGCGCTAAGTAACGAATGTTTGAGTGGTTTGACAGAGGGGTGTCGCAGCGCTGTGATTAAATGGCAACTATGTGTAGACCTCGGCAAGTGGCTGCGGGTGGACGATAGAGTTTGACCAGTCAGGTGGAGGGTTGTGTCATTCCTGGGATTCTTTGATCCACTGCTCATGTGTGTGGTTTGGGTCCATCAAATTCCATCAACTTCTCTAACATGCCTGCAAAAAGATCTCATCTAGCACACACACAAAAGACAGAAACATTGCATAAACACTTGGAGTTCAATTTCAATTGTATTTACAAAAGTAAATCCAAAAGTAGTTGTAGCAGATAGTACTGCCTGTTTTTCGCTGCTCTGTTGACTTTATTCTTTTCAACAATGGCTGCAAATCTTTTAACAAAGCCGAACACTGTGTTGCCAATTTGACGACACGTAACACGGTAAACAGGGTAACACGGTAAACAGTCATACTGCATTGTGTGGGTGCTTCGTCAACTCAGTAATTAAAAAAAAAACAAAACAAACAAACATACCGTCAGAGCCCTGCTGATGACGCAGTTTCTGGTGCCTTTATTGTTTCTTAAGGTTTTACTGATTATGCTATGCCTTGACTTGAACCTGTAACTTACAAGAATGCATTATCAATCATTGTGTTGCTTTTTGAAATTATGAAACAATCATTAACATTAACTCATTGAGTACCATCTGTTTTATAAAACAGAAAATGCCTTGTGCAAGCGTTTTGCCCATTTTGAGTCATATGTGAAGACCCACAGAATATTTTGTACTATGACTCTGAAAACACAGAGGAACTCAAATGAAAGAAGAGCCTCTCTATTTCATCATGGAAAAAAGTGTTTGTTTTTACCTTGTTCCATTCTTGTTTTATCAGAGGTAGAAGAGAGGTCACTCCCAGCATCTCCACTTCCTGCTTTGATCTCTGTGGTGTATATCGCCTCTTAATGCTATGACTACATCTCCCAGAAGCCCGAAAATTACTCACAGGCTGCGGGAGACCGCAATCAGTGACCCACTGCCGAAAAAAAAATTTTGACGTCCAAATACGTCAATGGCAGTCAAAGAGTTAAATTTTACTCAACCCCCCCGTATTTGAACAATATTTCTTCAGCTTCCTCTCTATGAAAGCTATCTGCCTCTAAGTGTGGTGGCTAAGAACAATGATACACACTTTTCAATGTGGTCGGAAAATGCATCTACTTAAGACTTCCTGGTGTGCAACATCTTTGTCCCTGACGTCTACGTTCCAGTTTTACATCACATGATATATTTATGTCAAATTCATAAAACAAAAAAGGATACCAGCGATAATACTGAATCATCTGCAAGCCCTCTTCAGCACTGCTTACATACGTCCCTATAAATTTGTGACAAATTGCAGTTGACTACACTTCAGTTTGTGCTGTTCAACCCCCCCCCCAGGAAAAAGAGCAATAAAAAAGCCACAGCTCCCTGCGTGGGATGGCTTCACTTTCAGGGTCAGTAGACTTTCCAAAGTAACAAGCCGAACATATGCCGCAGCGGTTCCCCTTATGTCCCAAGAAAGACCCAATTAATTCATCAATCTGTACACCTCTGTCACTGCCTGGTGCATTTCAGCCCCTTGCCAGCAGAGCTCCATCCATTACCGGCCAGGTTGTTCAGCTCTCCTCGCAGCCCGCCTGCCAAACAGCCAGCCAGGGTGGCTGCTGGGTAATTACACATTGCCTTGACAACACACATGATTGTTTTCCTAGCAGTATATTACTTCATTAGTACTTCCCAATATGTCGTATTTTTTAAATGTCACTTTTTTCCACCCAACTCAGTCCAATCTCGACTCGTCTGTACATCATAACAATCATTAATAACTGTCAGGCGGCAGCATCAGTTCAGCACTTGGGCTGCCTCATTAGCATGGCCCAGCATTTGTTCTGTGGAGAGGCTGATTATTTTCTACAACAGGCCAGGCCAATTACTTTAGTGAAATGGTATCACATAAATCAAAACTTAACAAGGTGGCAAATTTGAAGTTATCAGATTCCAAGAGACACCATAACTAATATGTCACTGTCACTGTGCTCTCTGCAGGTATGCCTCCACCATACCAAATATATCATCCCACAGGATCTAGGAGGCTTTCTCTGGGAAATTACCATATTCAAAAAAAGTGGGAGCACAAGTGGTATGAAAATGTAAAACGCTAAAGTTCAAGCAGTCGGGCTTTGGGCAGCGGAGAGGCTGAAGTGGATAGAAAGAGTCTAGTTCCGCTGTAATGTCTTTTCAGGCCATCCCGGGCAATATAACATGTCGGCTTTCTCTTGCAGCTCAGACCTCTCCTTTTACTCTTTACATGATGATGTTCATCCATCACATCATGACAGCTACATCAAACCAACAACAAACATGCAAACCCAGCAATCTAAAATATGCTGACGCCACGCACGGACACATAAATACAGACCACTTTAGCTCTGCTCTGAGTGGCTTTTTTTCTGTTTAAACTAGATTTTCCATCTACTGGGAATTCCCACAACCCAGAACGTGTGATAAAGTACACTTCTGTCCGTTAGCCGCTGACACGAGAGCGATTGCAGAAGCCGTGTAAATGGGTTTCTGTTTGTTTGCCCTTGTTTCTTCTACCTCCACTCACAGGAGCTACAGTATGTCCTGCACAAAGGCCGGTTTTACTCGCCGTTAGTTAGAGAGGGATTACCTCTCACTGAAACATTCACCTCATCTTGATGTTATTTGCTCCATTTGTTTTCCACTGTCGGCAGCACTGCCTCTGCTCATTCCTCATTTTTAAGTGAGGATTGAGGACAGATGGATGCGAACTCAAAGTTTCTGATCTTTAGCAGAAGTTATGGAGGGTTATCTTTGGCTGTATATCTCTGCTCTGGCAGCGCTCCCCTGGTGATGAAGGATTAACCACCGCAGCTGTCTCTTCCCCAGTATGATGCAGTGCGCTGCTCCACGACACGACAGCATCACTTAATCTTAATGTCCGCTTCTCCAGAGCGGCCGCACAGGACAAAGCCAATCAGCATCACATGCCATGGGGATGGACCTACAGCTTGGCCCTGGAGTTTCTCACCCTCGCAGGCCTATTCATCAACTTCAGCCACACCAATCCCAGAGTTCTCCTCTTGCAAACCACAGCTGAGCCGGCCAGTGATGTATAGGACGATGAAGGAAGGGCGGGTGGGGTGGGGGGACTGGCACGAGCAAAAGAACACTTATCAGATTGCACATTATGCACTGCTTTGTGTTGCTGAGGGAAAAAAGAGGGGAGAGAAGTAATGAATGCACCCTGCCTTCCCTCAGCACAGACCACCTATTTGCTGTGTTTAAAGAGATATCTGCTCAATAGTGCTCTAGCATTAAGGATGGGCTAGATCTAGAATAATGATCACTGTTCATTTAGATAAATTGCACTCTGGGAATCCATTTGTAAAGATCTGAATTCAGCTGGAAGCAAACAGGGGATACTTCATTTGTTCGGCATCCTCCCAGTAGCCATTACCGGGTGTAGTGTACACGATGTGCACACATGGCAATGCAGGGAGGCGGCATCATATAATCCTGTACAGATTGCAGCCTTTATGATATGAAAACACACACAAAGGCCACAACACACGTTACTCATCAACTTGAAAGCAAGAACGTGCTCCTTTTCTGGTCATATGATGTTAAACATGTAATACTTTCAGAACTGGAATATAATAAATCAAGACGGCAGTACGCAGGGAGGGGGGATGAAGCAGATGTGGATCATTCAGAAGACGTATTCATGCAATATCAAAGAATAAAGTGGGAACAGATACAGCTAATCCTCTAAAGTCAAAGAACTTTCATTGAGAGATAATAAAAAACACGATATCTCCGTTGTATCATGACCCAGCCTCATAATGTAAAATTATGCCAAACAATATCATGATGATAGTCTTCCCGTAGCAATGTGAGCACTTCACCAACACCAGCCATCAACCCCTGTTCTGAACCCGATAATAAAGAGATGACACTTTTATGATACCATAATTAACAGCGCTCTAGGATGAAATTAAATCAATATGCCCATCTAATATCATTTTCTCTAGTTATGCAAATCAAACATTCAAAGCCCTTGGAAAGTGATATGAATTGCTTTCACATTTCAGTTCACACATATTATCATATCAGACCTCTTGGGTTTGATGACATGGAGGATGGGGGGGGGACTTAACGATGTGAAGACTGAGCTGAAGAGAGCAACTCTGACTGCTGATTAGCTCGTAGAGACGAGAGGATGATAATGTGGGGGCTTAGATTAAAACAATTCAACGATAAAATAGTAAATCACTCCATAGTTATGGATCGACGTGCAAAAAGAAGCGTGCAGAGGGAGAGTTAAACACCTCTGCTGCTGAGCAGTAAAACGCCTTTGACGCCATGATGAGATAAAATCTAACTTTTAATTCCCTAGAACACATGCTAGCACCCTTTTTAGCATCCCCTGTATCTCTGCAGTAGGAGCCGAGGTGAAAGTATACGGCCTTTCCCTTTATGGATATGAGACAAAAGGGAGGCTGTGATGGCTGGGCGCAGACAAGGCGAGCGGCGGTGGAGGGGGAGCCTAATGGCCGTGATTAATGACAATGGGCTAGAGGAGAGCTGGGACACAGGCGCTACATATATCATCCCTTCTCATCAGTCTGTGCACCTCTGTGGCCTCTTCTCTGCAAACCAGCACACTACAGTAAGACAAAAAAAAAAAAACAGCACACCTCATCTGCTCTCAGTCAGCATACCACCAAGAAGCTTCGCTTATGATTCGTTATGGGCCTCGTAGATGATAGCTGAGCAGGGAAATGACATGTAGAATAAGATATAATGAGTAAAAGGGAGATGGCTGTGTGAGTGCGTGTGATCACTCATGTTTTTCATGAACTGAAATACTTCCTGTGCTTAAGTCACATTTCCAAGGTCTAATCTTCCATATGGAGAGAGATGAGTTATTGGCTATTTATGAATAGAAGTGATGATGAATGGTGCTGCATTTATCTGCATAAGTAACTCCAAGGGCTGGCACGGAGGTTCAGGCGGCTATAATAAACAGAGTTTGCACTCAGGGGCAGCTCCTTATTTATGAGGCACTGTGAATAGACATTATGTGGCCATCATCAGTTCCTCTCGTTCCCTTGAGGAGAGGACAGGAAAAAGCTCCTTTATGCGAAATAGTTTGAACTAGTCTGACCAGGCTCACCAGCATCGCTGTAATCAACTCCACACAGGGTTTAGTTATGACCAATTATTGGACAATTCTTATGGGAATTATAACACTCTGAGGGACTTGGGGTTTTAATTAGGAGGCACCTTGTTGGATCCTTGTTAATGTGATCAACTTAGTGAAAACATGGCAAATTAATCCCCAATTAACACTACAGGCAGATTTAGTCATTATGAAACTGTTTTCTGCATAACGGGATGAAAATATCTCATTTGCTAAGAGTTTAAGCTTTATTCTGTGATGGGAACACTGTGTCTACTTCCTCCTGCACGGCCAAAACCAGTTCAGCTTCCTCCTGACCTCTACATCTCTTCTTTTATGACCACAGAGCAAGCCGAGGGCTGCTTTACGAGGCTGATTTATGACGAAATGACTCATCTTTTACCAAAAATCTGTATGTCAACTTTACTACCTAAACACCTGAGCTGTCCTTTTATCGCTCATACCCGACAAGCATGTCGTGATTTGCTTTACAGGTTTCCTATGCTCTCAAAATGGCCAATAACACCAGAAGAATTAATAGCCAGGGGATCGATACCAATGCAGACTAACAGGAAACTGCACATCTGCAGCATCCAGATGTCTGTTCTAGCACTTTATTACCAGGTTATCAGCAAGCAAAGTTGGAATTTGTTAAATCTGGCAATGTGTGGGTCTTTTTTCTCTGGGGCCTGTGTAGATTTTAAATTGTTCTGCTGCAAATTCAGACCAAAAATCAAGTAGTCACTACCTGAGGGACAAAGTATTGTTCAAGTTAGTGTACATATCGTACATGATCCTGCAATTCAGTCTTAGATATTTGGAAGTCTAAGACAGAAAAGTAGGCTTTAAAGCTTTTCTCCTCAGAAGTCATTTCTAATTCTTACACCGAATTTTTGGTTCATTTTGCAAAATGAACCCGGGGTAGTTAGTCATTACTCCGGTCATCCGTGTTTCAATATTTAGCTGGTTTTTCCCCTATTTCTTTCTTCTGTTTATTTCTTATTAAATGCTGGATGCACAAACAAGGCATCTTGTGAGGAAACAAGGCGTCTTTTGTCTCACCAACTGTTTTGGCTTATTTTCCACGGGTGCTGCGTATAATTAATATCTCAGCAGTGCCGGGGGTTGTCATTTTTCAAATGGTTTCCCTGGAAATGTTCTACACCTCTTAATGGCCCTGCTAATGCTGTAGCTGTCATGTCTTGGACAGCTGCACTTTTACAAGACAAACTCAGCTGTGCCACGGGCCTCTCTGTGGACTTACTCACTCAAAGGCTTAGAGGCTGGTGCTGCCAGCTGGTGATAGTACACATAACATTTGATTAATCTTTACCTTGTGCCCATGACTGGCGAGTCACCTTCCAAAGGTGTCCCTGGTGTGCTGAATATTTTTGCTATTTTGTGATGGATGACAGATCAGCCAAATGGCCCCAAATAAAAATGAAACCAGATGACCACTTACAGGTGGCCTCCAGCATGCCGAGCAGTGAGATGAGGAGCTTTATATAAGACAGGTCACACCATTTAAAATACTAAACACATTATACAAAATCTGATCAAGCCTCAGAGACACATGCAGCCTTTTGGAACAATAATGGAGAAAATTAAAGTAATACTTTGAAATTTTGGGTTCATTTTTGTTCACTTTCTTGCTGAGTGTTAGATGGAGAAAAGTGATACCACTCTTACCGCGTCTTTACGTTAAATATGAAGTTAGCAGGTGATTAGCTTAGCTTAGCATAAAGACTGGAAACGACGTAAAGTTAAAATCATTTTCCAGAACCTCCAAATTACAAGTTGTGGTGGTATGAAAGTGTCCAGCAAATGTCCTGAATTTATTCTTTTTTTATTTGAATTTTTTGGCATTTCACATCACAGATGTAAAAGTAGGTTGCGAGAACTTGCGACCAAGGTCAGCCTGTCAGCTCGTCACTCACTGTCCTGTAACAAAGAGTTAAAAAGCCGGCTCTGCACGGGTTTAAAGATCCATTTTCCTGTGGTTCGAGTTATTCACATATTCAAAGATGGTATTTTTCAAAACACACATTTTACTCAGGACAATGGCTTAAAACTTATCCAACAAGAAACAAATCCAATAAATGCTAACGCTCACCCAAATACTACAAATAACTAAAGGCACTTAAAGGGGCTAAAACCATAGTTCTTATATTGATTTATCACCACAGCATCCTCGTGGTAAAGTCATTTGCCTTTGAATTAGCTTTAACTGATATATTTGCCTTTTTCACATGTAACCCGAAATAAAGCTCAGCTAACATTCCCCCATCACAGACCACAAAAACAAAAGATCCACTGAAGTTCAGATATGCCTTTCGTGATAAATTAAACACCATGATGTGTGATATAACCACTGGGTGAAGCACAAGTGCTGCTATTTTCCTCATTTCAAACACTATCTCTCTATTCCTCTCCTGAAAGCAGATATTGTTGACACTGAGATGTTATCATAATTCATGAGGGTTCAACTCGAGTTCAGGACAAACACTTCACACGCTTGTTACTTCCTAATAAGATGACACGGCACAGATAAAGCCACTGTTTGGACATGTGGATCATGCATGCAGTATGGGCATGAACAGTGGTGAGACAACGGATATAAAGAATTCTTTGTAACACCCGGGACTCGCTCAAGGTTTGGAAGACAGTGTAATAGTGTTTAACTTAGAGAAATGAGTGGTTGGTCACAGGACATAGACACAGAAAAACAATAACAAGTTTGCATAAAGGACACAAACCTGGAAATGTTCCAATATACCGGTTAAAAACTGCAAACCACAGTTGTTTTACGTCTCTATCTCTGTTTGAAGCACAGCATGAAGGTGGCCCTTCAACCCCCATTTTCCAGAAGCTTAGACCTGGTTGTTTGATGAGGGCTTATCCCTCAGCTGACATATTATCGCTGGACAGGCCTCTGACTGCGCCAAAAGAACAAGCTACGCAAAGGATTAGCCTGCACACTTGTGTTAATGCAGTCAAACTGTCAGAGAGATCAAAGCCACTCACTCCAGATTAAGACCAATTAAAGTAGGTGGCCCTACACAAATTAATAGCTGGAGCACTCACCTGTTAAAAGGAGGAAAAACAGCGAGGGGCTTTGTCCTCTCAGCTGAAGTGAGAAAACGTCTGTTGTCAGTCAGTTACGTGTTATGGCAAGCCGTCAGCAAACAAAATCATTTGTTTCATGAGGTTATGTAAATCTGCATGTGTTTATTACACTGCAGTTACACCCACGTGAACTCCAGCCACCAGAAGCGAGCCGTTATGTCCAAATGCTAACATGACAGTTGTGATTGCAGTCTTTAATGGAGCAATTTAAAATAATTGGCACTTTGCTTGAAGGCCACCTTCCGATTATTAGACTTTGATTTGGCTTTTACAGGGCTGTACATTCTGTTACAGAGTGCACGTACCCTGCAGAGTTTGGAGCAGCTGCCAAAGGCATTAAAATCTATTTCCTCTATGAAGGGTCGGTCCACCCAAATCACAAAGTAAAAGATATCGTGTCACTTAGCTCTAGGGGTATCTAACCAGATGGATAGTTTTGCTTTTATGTGCCAAGGTTTTGAGATATGAGTACGGCCACACTTGTGCAATGGAAGTGAATGAAATTTCTTCTTGCTCCATGGAAACCAACGTATGGCTACTTTGGATAACAGACAGGCCTCACCGATTACACTCCTTAGGACTATTTTCTATATATGAAACTGTACACTGTGAGATTTCTGGATTTCTAGAAACATTGTTTTCCACTCACCTCCATTATACTTGGAGACACAATCCACCCAAAAAGAGCAGCATAACCAAAGGCATGAGTCTGCTATTGCTAAAAAAGGAAATGCTCATTCTGAAAAGCATTTCCTGCTAGCACTAGAATAAGACGGTGACAAAGAGGTGGCTTCTCGCTGAGGCTGTGGTAGTGCAGAAGGGGTTAATAGTCTTGGTTATTACAGTAATGTGAACATCTCAGAGTGAGGCATCTGAACCACAGCTGGTCAGATAGGCTGCGGGTCATCTGAGGGCCAACGGAGGCTCTGCTGATCAAGGCCTCTGCTCTCGACAGGGGGATGAATGATGACTGCAGAGTAAATGCCAGAACTATAAATTTCATCCCACACTGACCCAAAGCTCCTCTAAAGTTTATTTACATTTTCACATAGCGTCTACCCTCGAACGTCGATGTCAAAAGATCTCAAGGCAGGATGAATTAGTGATTGCTGTGCGTGCGCTCTAAAACACACATTGCCGGGAAAGTTCATTTCACCCTGACATGTCCGCTGTGAGCGCGGATGAGGAGCAGACTGAAAGATTCTTTCATTGACTTGTCTTTTCTTGTTATTCGCTCTGAATCTTGCTTTCCAGAGGGGTTGAGTACAACCGGGTGCGGTGTCAAATGCACTCTCTTCAAATACAGCTTCGTGCCGTCAATTACAAACGCTAATGGGTGATTTTTTTGCTTTTAAAAATGAAGCCAGTGAAATTTTTATACGTGGAAAATAAATAAATATGCTCAGCACCCTGAGGTTAACTTTCCAATGGGCTTTGCAGAGGGCTCTGTTTGATGTGGATGCCTCGAGTCAACTGTGTTTGGACAGTCATGGGGTGGAGCTGCCAGGCTTTTAACTGCTCCAGAGAACACAACCCACCACAGAGCAGCACATAGGAGTCCCTCTGTCCTGAGGCTGGACACAAACTATCAACTGAGAGAATGAGAGGGAAGAACCACAGTGGGATTTACTGCTGCACAGGCCTGGGGGGCTAAAACAGCAGAGCGCTAAAAACTGCCCCAAAGATATCTGTAGCGTTATTCTCCTCCATTACACTTCATCTGCACTGCAGACATGAATATTGTCTTTTATTGAAAACACTTCATTTGCCAACACTTGTCAACATCAGGTGAAGTGATACAGCCAAGAAAAGCAGACTTTGTGAACTAAAAACTGATTTTAACTCTGCGATCTGTCAAAGCAGGGAGTTATATACGCAGATATATATTCCCTGGAGGTGGAAAGAAGTCATTGCTCCTGTTTTGTGGTGGTGTGGGAGGCATGTGATGCCTAATTTGAGAGAACGAACGTGCTTAAGATATTACTGCAGGAAGGCAATCTGTCACAAGCAGGCTGCTTTGGCATGTCGCATACCGCTGCTGAGATCATAGAGTCAGATTCTGCTTGCAATTACTGCTGAAGGACCTCGGATGCAGGCAGGCGGCCATTAATCCTGCTTCTGGCCCTGGACGCTCTGACAAGTCAAAATTCCCACTGTCCTCCTCCGTGCCACAGCTCTGGGAAAAATGCGCCACAGCGGCCAAACCGCACCAGTGGAGTAATTGATGCCATCATTAACGTAATTAGGTTCACTTAAGTCAGCAGTACGTTATGACTTACTTTGTACTGTAATGTATGAGGATCTACCAGGCAGAGGAGACCACTGAAATTTACTTTATTAAGAGTTACTACTGAAAGTTACTGGAGCTGAGGGTGAAAAATGAGCCCTGAATTTAAGTGGCAGACTGGTGGGTTGTTTTTTTTTTTTGTTTTTTTTTTAAATATTCAAAGCATTTGCTTAAAGGGGAAGTTTGTTACAAATTAGCCTTACTCTGTGGCACGGCTACTTTGACTGGAAGTGCCTTTTTTTTTCCAAAATTGGACCTTATTTCTGGGTAAAATACTGTCATTTACTCACCCATTTCACTTTAGAGTCATTTGGAGTATATCTGACGATGCTGGACTTGACCATATCCATTTAACAGGAGTGAACGGGGCACCAAAATGCAGCCAGACACAAATTTAACCATTTCTCAAATGACAGATGTTTAATAAGATGGGCTACACTAAGACTATTCTCATTTGAGTCAGGAGTTGTCCGTAAATTGAGAAAATTCAATCTGAGAAATGGTCAAGTTTGTGTCATTTACTGGCTGCATTTCAGTGCCCACTTCACTGCTGTTAAATGGATATCATCAAATCCAATACAGTTGGAAATACTCCAAATGACCTCAAAAGTGAAATGGGTGATTAAATAGCAGTGTTTTATACCAGAAATAAGGTCCAATTTGGGGAAAAAAAGGAACTTCCACTTTAAGTCAAAGTAGCCGTGCCACAAAGTAAAAATACTCAGATACAAGCACCCTGCACTGTAAGTGCAGAGTGTATTTCAAAGCAAGATGATGGGACTTTTTAGCTTTTATTGACTAACGCCAGAGAGTCTTGTACTGTTATGCTAAGGTTTTGCATTCAGCAGACACTCGGCTCACTTTAAGTAAAAATGTTTTCATTAAAAATATCCCATATGCCTGCATGCCGCATTTCATAAACTGGTAATATATATCAAAAGTAAGAAATTAAAAGGTATAATATTCTAGTGGTATAAAATATTGTGATGCCCAAGTATTACTGAACCTGAAAGTACAGTACAGTACTTGCATAAATGTACACCTTCCACCACTGCAGCAGACGGCGTTATATAACTATGTGAGTAAACAGGACTGCTCAGTGTATTCGGTGTCCTTCCAGTTGACAGCCATATGTGCGGTAACAATAGACTCCCTCTATTCTCTCTTTGTTATCGTCACAAAACCGTCTTGTTTACCATACAAAGAGTGTGGTTTCATCCGAGTGAAAGCAACACAGACACGATGAAAAGAAAAGGGCTTCAAAGGAAGAGATTCATCATCGTGTGTCGCCCCTCCTACCCACGCTACACCTACACATCGCTGTGATCAGGTCATTTAGCTGTTTAATGTGGTATGACATTTTATCCCCCACCTTAAGCATCTTAAAGCAGTTTGTTATGCACAGAGTCATTTCTGTGTCAGCAAATGCCTCCGATTTTTTTTAACCCTCTGAAGAAAAAAGGAAGTAAATGTCCCGATCAGAAGAAAATGTTGATGTTTCAGAGCCTACAGCTGTAGACGGCTTAAAATTAGAAGCTCTAAAGAGGATGAAGTTAGTCTCACAATCAGGAAGAACTGGGAGATCACACTGACAAATCTCAACTTCTAAAGGGAATAAAGTTGATTTTGCTAAAAGACAAATATTGGGAGAAGCAGTTATTTGGTGAAAAAAAAAAAAAAATACACATATTAACCTGTAGAAAACGCTGGCATGTCAGAATTCACTCGACGAGCCATAAAATGTGACACTAAACATTTTGTCACTCATCCAAATATCTGCATAGAGGCTCACATTATGCCCGAGCATCTGTGTCCGATCTGAGTAACTAGCATGACTCCCGTGCAGATGGTCACAGGATGTGACCACCTCGCATCGCCTGTTCCCATCTGTCTAGCAGTAAATGGCTCCTTTGACACCCTGTACCCACCGTGGCTAACGTGATTGTCGCCATTTTCGAAAATAACACAAGGAAGAGATGAGCGGAAGCCTCAAAGTTTCCAACATCACACGGTGCATCCCACAAGAACTTTTGACCCGTTAGTGGCGGGCTGTGAGTCACGAGTTAGTCCTCTTCATATCACTCCTTTGAAATCTTAATGTCCAACTGCCCTTCTTCATGGCCCCTGTGCAACAGCTAAATCAGATTTATAACTACTGTCAAAGGCAGAGATGACAGATAAATTAATCTTCCCTTCACGAGTTTACATCTTGGGCATCTGGACTGCTGATCTTGCCCTAACAAGCGCAGAGGTCTCGGTGAGCTGTCTTTTAATGTTGATGTGTTCATGGCTGGAGATGAATGGCTCTGTCATGGGAATCTATTTATACAGCAGTTATATGGCAGTGCCACTAGATCCAGGACATTGCACTTCCCTGAGACGAGCACCAGCAGCATCTGTTAGAGGAAGCCAGCAAATGACACTCCTTTGGATTTGGAGCACTGTTCAGTGTAATGTGTGTCAGTTACTGTGAGTCTGGGAAAAGAAAAACACCTTTAGCAGAAAAGACATCTTTCTTTTCTTCACCAAACAAACCATTTCATTTTTTTTACCGCTTAATTCATTCATCCAACTGCCTTATTCATATCTGTTGAATACTGGTTGAAAATTGATGTTGTGTTAAAAAAAAAAAAAACGGTGGTGGTAGAAGCTGGCAGTTCAATAGCAGTTTATTTTGAATCAATGGATTTAGAGTTATTTCTGTTCCTAACTTAAAATAATGAGTATGGTGTGAAAGAGCAAAACCAGCTCTGCATTAGTCCATTACTTAATATTTTGCTACTTTCCTACCATATCTGCAGTTTTCAGCTGGAAGAACATGAATAAATTTATATTAATTATTAATTATCATTAACAGCTTACAAATACATAGTTACAAACATCTGGGAAAATGTCGACCAAACAGAAGGCTACAGTACAATGGTTGTTTCAGCCATGGTTTAATCCACATTTGGTGCTTTATGGGTATTTACAGCAGCAGGACGGTGTAGGTGGGATTGACTGAATACAAAACTACATGTCCTTGGTACTGAATGAACATTACCCAGTACAATGACATGGATCACTATTGTGCTTTTAATTATTTATGGACAACAATGGCACAACGGAGTAAGTTGAATCGGGCTATTGGGCTACACACACTCACTCACTGTTCCATTAAAATATGAAAAAGAAAGAGTATAACTTGACATGTTATACCTTAAATTTTAGCTCATGTTCTTTGAACAGCAGTAAGTTTTTGGAAGTGTATCTGGAGATACCTTCCAAACATATATATCAAACACTCACACAGTGGGAGACGAACACATTTCTATCAGACGTCTTGCGGAGAATGGCGAAGTAAAGTTATTACAACAGTGGCTGAAAGACAGGACCACCAGGACTGCAGAACTGGAGCTTGTCATTGTCGGCCCACCCTCTTCAGTACTGACCACACCTCCTCACCCCATCACATGAATCACAGACACAAACCTCCACCGCCTCCGCAACAAAAGATGCTTTGAGGTCACGCTCCTCTTCTTTGTGCCAACCACAGCACGTGAACAGAGAGAGAACAGAAGCACTCGAGACAAGGGCGACTTGAGAGCAGCTTATAATGAAAGGACGTCCATCATAAAGGAGAACACAGACCATTATTGAAGAACTATTATGGTGAAGTTCAAATAAATTAGCTTTTGAAGGGCGTGATATTGTTGGCAGTTCTTCCAGGTCTTAAAATGACTCACCGAGGTACATCGAAATCAAATCAATTGACTTTCCTCATCAAACTGGGTCTTCATTGATGATAATAATATGTCTGAGCTTTAAGCTGCACCCCCTTTTATATTCATCGCCCCGAGAATCCTCTGTGGGGGTTTAAAACTTCAAACACTACCTCATGAAAAAGTCAGGAGGTGTCAGACATGCGACCCCCCTCCCTTGCCCCCAACCCCGCTGGCTTGCCAACACCAAAGGCCAGAATTGATTTTATGTGAAGCAGGACCAGCTCCACCCCCATCAGGGATCACCTGCCTCGCCCCCGCCTGTGGCCATGATGCACCACGGACAATTTGGGAAAGACAGCCAAACACTGATGAGGTAAATAAATATCACTAACAATGTATCGCGTAGAGCAACTGCAGATCGTGTTTTTTTTGTACGATCTGACTTCCTTTCAGAACATCTGAAGGAAGTTAAACTGTCTCAGATGCATCTTTCGTCACTCTAATGCCACGTAGATGATTCTTGTGTATGAGCTAATAAAATGAGGTTTACGGAAGACTCAGGACAGATTATCTAAGGTAAGAGCACTGTCCTGTGATTCAGCAGGCTTTAAAGTTAGTCCAGCTGTACATAAAAAAAAAAAAAAATACGAAAGATCAAGCAAGAGCCAACAGAGATAAAAGTCTGAGGTGTCTTTCTTGTATGGTGATCCATTTACGATCCCCTTTAAATTAAACATTCCTTCCTGTTTGTCTCTATGTGCTCATCCTGCCAGGCATCGGTAACACAGTGCAGGTATTTTTCTCGTTTTCAACTCTGATCTTTGTGTATTGGATTTTTGGAAATAGCTCTGTTTTGTTTGAACTTAATCCCATCATCTCACTTTTTCTGCCACATCCATACAGTGTTCTATCTTAAAATATACTTAAAAAAAACAGAACGGCATTACTACTACTGACAGATATGATGGCTGAAGTTGTAATAGACCAGAATTATCTTTTGTGTTAAGAAGGTGTTCGAAAGGAGTGTAAGTGTAATGCTCATCTATGTGACACATTCAGTAAATAAATTAAATAAATAAATTTAAAAAAAAAAAAAAAACACCCATTCCTTAACGCATCAAAGTTGAAAATAAAATCCTAATGACAGCTAATATTTAATGATGTGTTTAAGTGCTGGGACCACAGTTTATGCACCATAATAAAGCACCCATAAAAAGAGAGTTGCAAATGCTAATGAATGCAGACATTAAGTGTCCATGTGTGTTAATGGATTCGATAAGGCTTCTATTTTTTCTTCTACTGTAGACATCAGAAGCAGTGCAAGATTTGTCTGCAGTGACTTAATATAGCTGCTCATGAAGAAGAGGAGCAGCGCATGAAAATACACAAACAAGCAGGAAAATGAGCAGCACTGAAAATGTTTTGGAGCAGAGGTTTTAAGAGCCTTGCGTCTACGTGTGAGACATGACTTCCTTGTCTTTAACAGTGGGTATTTCAACCACTGGCTTGATGTCAACCTCCCATTCTAATGGACAGCCACAAAGCTGACAGGCTGTAAATCAGAGCGTCTACAGAAAGCCATTAGTCCAGGGATACACAATAAAAAGCGGTAATGGTCTCATAAAGCCTGCAACACCACAGCAGACATTCTGATTCTGTCTATTAAGGGCTGCTCTGAGCCTTGGATGAGTGGAAATAAGGAAACCATTTTTCTTTTGTGCATTGTTGCCTGGGGTCTCGTGCTTGTGATCAATGTACAGTGAGATGCACTGTGCCCAGAGTTATTTATTTACATTGCACTCCAGCTGAGTGAATATTAGAGGGGAACATTGTGATTAAGAAGTGTTTCTATTGAGCTACATGTTACAGACGCCTCACTGGTTTACTGTGAGCTGGTTATGAATGCCAGATGTGCTGAGAGTGCTGGTTTCAAGAGCGGTTTACATTAGTCGTTATGGTGACTATAATACGGTCCTCAAATCACATTAAAAAGGACAGTTTGGGACAGATTGTTGTGGTTTCATTTGTTCATGTTTTGACATGTGGGTTTCTGAGATTTCTGCCTCTAACAGAGCACAATGGAAGTGAACAGAATAAAACAAAATAAAATAGGGGTACGCTAGCAGCTCTGTGATGTTCCATCTATAATCATCAGCATGCTAACATGCTCACAATGACGTTAACAAGCTGAAACTGAGATGCTATGTTTGCCATCTTAGTCTGGCATGTTAGCCTGCTAACATGGGCTAATTAGAGCTAAACAGTAAAAGAGATCGAGGTTGATGGCGATTAGATTTGCATGCATTAAGTGCCATTGCCACTAGCATAGCTAAGTGTGACATTTTTTTTTGTTGTTGAACAAATCATCCCTTTAAATGATGCAATTATAATATTATACATACTAAATGCTATGAACGAGAGTTACATTTCCAGTGAAATAATATAATTAGAATTCAGATTTTTGGGGGTGATACAGATATTAAATGTGTTGCATCTGGATGCTGGAAGCTCATGATAGCTCTCTATGTTCAGTTGTTAATTGTCAAATTAACATTGTCAAATGTTAATTCTCAAATAACCAGTAAGAATCTTCCCCGAAAATATGGTAACTTCTTTTAGCTATTCATAAATGGCACACTTTTGAATAACTTAAACTAAAATTTCACCAAATTTCTCCTCTCAAAAGTCTAGAAAGTCGACTGAGTGACATTTCAACAGGCTGTTCCGAACTTCCACCGAGATTGAACTCGCCTGAAGACAATGACAAGCTCCTCTCTGTCTGATGTCACTTCCCATTTCCAGGCCGACTGCTATCTGCTACTGGCTTCTGCCAATAATAGCTCATCAAAACAACACAACCCATCTTGGCACCAAAATAAAGGCAGCGGTCCACGTCTGTGCCACTCAGTTGTCAATTAAGACTCCTCTTCACAGTGACACTTGTGACTTAAAAGAAACAGTCGAGAATGTGATGAATCTGAGACGACAGATGAGAAGGCAGTACGCTGCGTTGCAGCACCATAACGCGCTTGAGATATGGATAACAACTGACACCACTGGCAGGTCTTATGAAGTTTGATTTCATTTGTCAGGCCTCTTCTACTTTGTCTTTCAGCTCGCACGCTCCTTCACTCTTCAATCATCGTGATAATAGCTCATTCTGATAGCCTGAAGTCAATCACACTCGCTTCTATTTAAAATGCAAAGACACAAATATAGAAAGTGCTGCTGTGGGCTTCATATCCAGATAGCATCATGTGTTGTGTGCAGCGCTATGTTGTAAATATATACACTATGTACAACTGCACATGGTGCATATGTAAAAGAAGCAAAGAGAACCTGGTTCTGGATCTCTAAAATTCATGCATACAGATGAACACATATCACATAAACCACAAACGACAGAGAAATAACCATCAACCTCAGTATTTGATCACTAAGTAGACAAATGAAGCAGTAAGTGTCCAAGCCTGTCTCTGCAAATACCTTGCACGCTCGTCTCCAGCCGACCACATGACGCTAATTCCTGACTGAAGCGCTCCTCCTGCGTATCCCTAATCCTGCCTGTGAAATGTGACAAGATCATTCTTTAGGCCTACTTTAGTCTGAATAATCTGCCCATCACAGACATTCATCCCGACCCGCACAGTGCTTCCAGTGTCATAACATGCTACCTGTACATTTTCACCCCGGCTTAGGCTCCATAAATTAAATCTAGACGAGGAAAATGTGAGGGATCAGCCTCTAGTGCTGCACATGTGTTGATACTGAGCTTGACTGCCTCATAAACAAATGCACCTTATGCGGTGTCTTTTTAGCTCATTTCAGTTTCAATGCTAGTGATTAAAGTGTGAAGGTTGCAACAATTAATCAACGAAAATAATCAACAAATATTTTGATATGAAGCAAAAAATGCCAAATATTATCTGTTCCCAGCTTCTCAAATATGAGGATTTGTTGCTTTTATCTGTTTTATATCCTTGTAAACTAAATATTTAGAGTTTGGATGTGTCAGTCAGACAAGTCATGATGGGCATTTTTCCACCATTTTCTGTCAGGAGCGACCGATTAATCAAAGAAAGAATCAATGTCAGAAGCCATAATGGTGATCAAAATAATTAATAATAAATAAAGAAAAATAAATAATAAAAAATAAAGTCACATGCCATACTTGATAACATCAGAAGTCAACATGACTGCACAGCCTTTCGTCCTAAAGCTACTAGACAGGTAGATACAGTACAGCAGGTTTTACAGGAGCTTCTCCTGGAGTTGCCACAAAGTTCTGAACCAGTAATATGGCAGCTGTCAGGTTGAATTGAGCCATTGGTTCCAGTGCTAAGAGGGAGGCTAGGTGAAGTTAACTCTTCTCTACAGCATGACTACAACCCGCCAGGATCCTCACCTACCTGATGGCAAGTGGACGACAGCCGATAATCTCCATAGGCTTTACTTCCTACTCCTGACCAGCTTTAACTAATTGAGGAGACAACGTGAAAAAGACCCTTCACCGCTGCGATCTTGGCTGCACCTCAACTTTTCTAACTCTCTCCATCATGCTACCGCCGTCTGACTTCCGGCGAGATACTTCAAGTTCCTCATGTCAGCTTTGAGTTGAGCTTTTGCAAATGAAGTCAGCGCTACAGTATTTGACACAGATGAGGGGGATATCTTGGGTGAAGTCATGGGGAATGGGTATGACTTCTAAGTAACTGAAATGTCCTGTCTTAAACACATAATATCTGTAATACTTCCTGACACTTTCTCCTGTAACCTCTTATTCTGTGCCAGCTTCTGTGGGGCCCCCCCCCCCCTCTCCGGGCGCAGAAGAAAAGCAGTCTATTTTCTTGTCATATTTGGTTGAAAGGCGACTCTCAACTTGGAGTCTAATTTCCTGCACTTTAAAGACAGTCCACATGCAAGGTGCATTACTATGCTATCAAGGTGATGGGAGCAATTTCAAACTGTCAGTCAGTCATGGAAATATCACACTGACTTAATGTCTACTGCAACCTGTCAAAGGTTCCTGTGAAGTGGTGAAGAGCGTAATCTGAGTCTTATTCACTCAACACCATTTACTTGTCAGAATAGCTCCATGTTTTACTCCAAATGGTAGTTCATAATGAGAAAGGACTATGGCATAGCCATATATATATGCGTATTTAAATGAAGAGGTATATCCGTGGCAGGTTTTAAAAGTACATATGGTGGGGGGGTCGAGGAAGGAAATGTATAGCTGCTGCACCTCTACAGAGCAGTTGTATTATAACTACCATCAGAACAAGTATGAAAGTGCATCTCATATGACCACACAGTTCTTGCTTCGCAGACAGCAGTTAGTTAAGGCTGTTAATTTCCCGATAGACGCACCACTCTGGGTGACACACTGGGGCTGTACTTAACCATTATTAATGTGACAGGCCTCAGTGCAAAGCAAATCAATTAAACAGGAGCAATCACCATAGTCTGGATAACGGCCTTTTAAGAATGTTTTTATGTGACAAGCGGGTCCTCGATCCAGGCCTCTGCGCCAGGACCTGACAGGTCAAGAAAGCGACATGAAACAATAGCACCTTCTAACCATCATCTCCCCTTTTTACCTGTCAGATCCAGTCAGCCTGTCTGGCTGCTGACGTAGCGCGCTGGTGTGTCTGCCACATGGGGAATTTTCACGTCATGTCGGGGGAATTTCTTATTCCATTTGCTCGACATTATAATGCAGCATTTATCGACCATTTTTTTCTAAGCTGCTGTATATGTCAAAGGCTTTTGCGTATGAGTTTTGGTCATTTCTCTAACAGTTTCCATTACAGGTCTTTTGTGATGTTTCTGATGGGCATGTGCAAGTCTAAAGAGATCAGAATAATACAACTGGAGCAGTGGCTTACCTTCATGCTGTCCACCGCTGCCTGGAAGCTCCAACGTGCCTGGAGAAGAAAAGCAGATTTCATAAAATACATCACTTTTACACTTCATCATAAGGTCAGATTTTATTTCAGAGAAAAAAAAAATACTGACAAAAGAGACCAAAATTTTATTCAAAACAGACTTAGCTGTCGTGCTGAATGTATGCGTTTCTTCAATCAACCCTGCTAGCAGAGCTGAATTACACAGACCACATTATACAACATAGTCGTAACAGGAAGCTCCTGTCACTGCAACTCTAATTGCCATTATTTTCAATTATTAACAACCTCCAGTGATGAATTCAGGTGTACCTCAGAGCACCAGACAATCAAGATTTAAGTTAAACTGTGCTGGAGGCAGGTGGAGGATAATCTCAGCCACCTGTGTAATTCGTTCACATTTTATATGAAACACTAAGAAGAAAAAAAATATAACTTTGTCCTTTCAAGAACTGAATTAAGATTCAGTAAATAATGTATAGTTTTTGCCAACCTGTAAATTAAATAAACTAAAATATTGTGCACGACTTGGGGAGATTAACATTAAAAAAAAAACTATGATAAAATGATACTGCATGTGACATTATGTCATTGACCCCCTCAAGGATCATGACAGTCAATCAATGACAGTATGCAACTGTTTAGCAAGTGTTTGTTGTGACTTGTGATTTAAAAAATAAACCTAAGCCACTGAGGGGCTGCTACCGGGACTTCTTGATTAATGCGTCATTTGTGGCAGCAAAACAATAAAAAGGCTCAAAGTCAGGCCACTAAACGGCACTCAAAAACTGTGTGCTTCTCCCAGTAAGCAGCACACCTGTGTAGTGATTAACTCTTCCTCCTCTTATAATTTCTAGGAACTATGTGTTCGCTAGTGTGCCACCTACTGTGGCAACCAGGGACCCACAACCATACAATACAAAAATGGCCCTAACACACCGGCCCCTAATTGAATGGCGGCTGCCATTACAATTCCTTTCACGTTTAAACCAATAGAGCCATAATTTTACCGTACATGCATATAAAGTGAACCAAACAGACCCCAGGCACTTGTATAACCTTACTTAACTCAGGTCACTACATCGCCTCACTAACTGCTTGTGGCCTCCTGCAACAGGCAGAGCTCGGTGACAGGTCTTTCCAAGATATTTGTCTTTGTCTGAAGCGAGATGGGGCGCACCAATCCTTTTTTGTCAGGAAGCAGCAGCATCCATCACGACAATGATGTTTCCAGGAATAAAATTTCTCCTTTTTTGATTCCATTTGTGGCGTTCTTTGAGCAGAAGGAGGTACTCCTGTACCCATCTTTTCCAAAACAAATCTACAATGTATTGGACTTGCCTCCATCTCTTCTTCACATATACATCATCCTTGTTAAACAGACCAGGTGACATGACTGGTTTTCCTTTCAGCAGGAGAATGTGGTTCGGAGTTAGAGGCTCGAGGTCATTGGGTTCATCTGAGGGCTTAGTGAGGGGGCGACCATTCAAGATTGACTCGACTTCACACAAGACTGTATGGAGTCCATCATCATCCAAAGTTTGCAGACGTTACACGGAAGTGAGAAGCTTCTGCACCATGCAAATGACACGCTCCCAAACACTACCATGGTGCGATGCTGAAGGTGGGTTAAAGCTCCACTGGATGCCATTCTGCAACACTTTTGAACTCCCTGTATTCGAGTGTGATTTAACGATGCCAATGCTTCTCTCAGCTTTTTCTCTGCTCCCACAAAGTTTGTTCCATTATCTGAGCGCATACTGGACATTGTCCTCTTTGACTGATGAACCTTAAACCATACCATAAAGTGTTAATACATGCGTCAGTATCTAAGGATGGAGCAACTTCCAGATGAACGGCTCTACTTGCAAGACAGATAAAGATGACACCATAACGCTTACAGAGATTTCGACCTCTCTTTACTTCCAAAGGCCCAAAGTAATCAACTCCAACGTTTGTAAAGGGAGGGAGGTCAGTAAGATGCTTTTCCTCAGGTAGGTCCGCCATTTTTTGTTCACCAACCCTTCCCTTATAACGCTTGCAGAAACAGCACTCTGAAATAATTTTCCTTACAGCAGAATTGGAATTTGTTATGCAAAACTTACTGTGCAGCTTTGACAGCATATGATTTCTTCCACTGTGGCCCACCTGCTGGTGAATATTCCTCAATATGAGTGTGGAGATGTATTGATCCTTTGACAAAATCACATGGACTTGTATCAGAAAAATTATGCAGCTGCACCTTGACAGATTGTCCAAAGTCTTTGGGTTCAATGCATCTCTCTACTTTGAACAATGCTAACCCTTTCAGGTCTTCTACAGGTATGCTGTCATCCCATCCACAATGCCTTCGGCAGAGCTCCTGCAACATGACTTTGGCTGGCAGCGTTACTGACGCAATGAAACTGAAGTAATTACGGACAACATTCCTCGTCTGCTCTGGGGTTGCTCTTTCATCACCATTTTGAAATGTATCTGACTCTGCACACCATTGGAGCTCTTGGGCTCCAATGGTGTGCACCAGGAGCTCATCTCTATCCAAATCTAATTCTTTCCACTCCTTTTGCTCTGTGCTCCTCTTTGATGGTTTGCAGTACTGCCCAGCTATTACTGATCCACTTTGTCAGAATGAAGCCTCCTCGTTAGAAGATTCCAGTGAGAGCTTGAACCATGGCAAGCGCCTCTTCTTCTGAGGGCAAGCTCTTCAAACAGTCATCAACATAAAATTTTCTTTTGACTGTTTCCACAACCTCTGTTAAGAAATGAGCATGATTATCTTCTGCAGTTTTCCTGAGTGCATAACTAGCACAACTTGGGGAAGAGATGGTCCCAAACAAGTGAACAGTCATTCGATACTCCACAATACCTTGACTCACATTGCCCTCAGACCACCACAAGAAGCGAAGGAAGTCCTTGTCCTCCTCAGCCACTTTAACCTGGTAGAACATAGATTGAAAGTCCCCCGTAAATGCCACTGGCTCCTGTCTGAATCTGGTAAGGACTCCAAACAGCGAACTTGTGAGGTTTGGTCCTTGTAGAAGCTGGCTGTTAAGTGAAGTTCCCTTAAATTCAGCTGAACAGTTGAACACAGTAGCAGTGTACCCTTTATGGGATGGCATACACCATGGCGGGGAATGTACCAAAGCTTTTCATTTTCACCATCCAGTTGATGTTGGGGCACTTACTCTGCATAGCCCTTCTTAATAACATCAGTAAGGAAGGGGGTGTATTCCTTATGAAATAGCTCATCCTTCCATCCACCTGCTTAACCATAGAGTGATTGTTAGGAAGGGTGAGCTGGTCCTTTCTGAAGGGCATTTTCAGGTTGTAATGCCCATCCTGAAGCTGTGTACTACTCCATAATCCACTCCAGAACCTTGTGTTTTCCCTTGACATTCCCTTGTCCTCTGAACTTCCTTCATTGAAAACATGATTGTATTGGTTGATCAGCATTTCTTCCAACTTAGAGACAGAAATCCTATCGACAGTAGCCACTGAGAAGCCCATGTTAGGCCTGCTGCTCTCCCCATCTCGAAGGGGACCATTAACTACCCAGCCAAGCATTGTACGCACTGCATATGGGCCATCCCCTTGGCTGTTGACGACTTCTCAGGGTTCCAACACATTGGGGGTGTTGGTACCAATCAACATGTCAACGTTAGCATCAATATAGGGGATCTGCACGTCAGAGAGATATGGCCACCTTTGCAATTCTTCCTGTGTGACAATGTTGCTGGTGGTCACAGGCATTTTACTTTGTGTGAGGACTTCAGGAAGACTGTAGAAGTTGTTACTGCCAAGACCAGCCACCTTCAAACCATTCAGTGTGCAAGTAGAAACAACCTTTTCCTTTCCCATGGTGCGTATGCGCAGTGGCTGTAGTTTTACCACTTTTGTTACTGCTTTTACCACTGCATTCACTTTTTCTGTGAGAATATTGACTGGCAATATTTGATATATTATCATCAGGGTGAATATCATCATCATCATTACTATTCATCAAGAACTGTTCAACATCAGCCATGAAACTATTCTCAACCAGCATTTTTGCAGCAAACCAAGTGGCTTTTTTTCTCACATTCTTTAGTCAACATTAAACACACCAGAGATTAATAAGCATTTTTTGCTTCCTCACACAAACAATTTTACTTTTTTTTTTTTTTACACATTTTACCTTTTTTTTATTGCTATGCTGCATAAGCTCTTGAGTTAGCCTACCTTTCTTAGATTTTTAACCTTACTTAATTTGTTTTTTCTTACAATTTGTAACTTTTCCACCTTTGCAGCAAGAGCTTTGTATGTTAATTTAATAAATTGTTTACCTTTAACACATTGAGTCTCATTAACATTTTCCCTTTCCACAGATGCAGCGGCAGGCGCGAATGTCGCGTCACCCACGTGACGTTCTTCTTACGATTACAATTTTCACAGCGTAGCGGCAGCGCACGTCCAATACGGAAGCGACCAGAAACGTTCAATTTATTGCGCGATCACAAGTGTTATTTAGCGACCATTGCATTGGGATTACTCGTAAAGTTGTGTGCACACACTTTTAAATATGCCCATTAAGTTGAAAGCGCCACTCATACCTTTCGCAGCGATGGGCGCCGTAGTCAAACCCGATGAATGAATCAGCTGATGATTGGTGCGTTTCCCTGGAAACGGTCGTAAGCGACCACCAGGCAGTCGCACAAAGCAGGAAATCCAGCCCTGAGTCTTCCTCCGTGGACCGATGGCTTCTGGAGCGAAACTAAATGAAGCAAACTGAGTTTTTGACAAAATGTTGTGACTTGTGTTTTAAAAAATAAACCTAAGCCACTGAGGGGCTGCTACCGGGACTTCTTGATTTACGCGTCGTTTGTGGCGGCTCCATTGAGAAAACGAGACGTCCGAGCAGGTGCTCCAACGCCAGTATATTTTGTTACAGCAAACGATCCATACAATAATACAGCCTTTGTCGACCTACACAAACACTTATGTTGTGAATAACTTGTGTGCAAAACATTAAAAAGGATCAAAGTCAGGCCACTAACCAGCTTGTGCTCACTGCACAAGTGTGCTTCTCCCAGTAAGCAGCACACCTGTGGAGTGATTATCTCTTCCTCTACTGATAGTTTCTATAACTATGGTTTCGCTAGTGTGCCCCCTACTGTGGCAACCAGGGACCCACAACCATACAATACAAAAATGCCTCTCACAATGTTTATTATGTTCACCATATTAGCATTAGCACGCTAATAAACACTTAACAACGGGAATGTCTTGCAGGTTCAAAGTACTGGACACATTTTTATTTTGACCTGATGAGAGGTTAGAACATGAGGCTTCTTGGCATATTTGGACCTTTAATTTTTAAATGACTCTTCTAACAATATTTTCCTGTGTAGCCAAAGCTTGATTAGCCACAAACTATGAAAAAGCAAATATGAGCCACACTGTTGCTCCAGATGACCTATTTTAATGCAAAACACACATGAATAATATCTATAAATAAAATCCATATCTTAAAGGAATAACATTGCACCTCTGGTAAGCAAAACAGTTAACAACTATCGAATGTGTGATAAATGCATGACGTAAAAAGAATACTTTCAAGCTGTCCAGGTGGGGAGGACAAGAGAAAAAAACAAACAAAAAACAAGCAGGTTAGTTTGTGCTTCAGTGAATTAGTCTACATGTTTACATAACTTGTGTACGAAACCCACGACCAAAACAGTCAACAGTCAAAATTGTATAAAACATCAGCAGACATTGTGTACTCCTCCCTTTTTAAACAGTCTATTTCTCTATAATTTGTTATTGCTAACTTTTGATGTGAAATATGGGTAATGATCATAGCTGCAATTATTTTATATTCACTGTCAGTATATGTAGATTTAGCATCAAAAACCTGTAAATGCATTTTATGTAAAATTATTAAGTTACACCTGAGCATGAAAAAAGTTCCTAAAATATAAAACCCTTTGTACATTTAAATGACAGAGCATTTAATCAATTTTCTTTTCATTTTATTTTTGAAGTTATTTATTTCACAAAGGCAATCAGTTAAAGCAACAGCACAATGACTTAAAGAGCCAGGAGAAGAAGCCCTGCTTGCTGTTGGTCATCTCAACTTCCTCTGACACTGTAACAATGACAGGTGCCGAACAAGCTGGAGCCATAGCAGGGTCTGGTTCTCTTCCAGGTTCTGGGTCCTGGACATCAGTCATGCTGAGAGGTTCAGGAGGGGTCAGTGGGGTTGGAGTCTTGGTGGAGTCTGGTTCTCTGGTGGCCTTCAGGTTTCCGTCCTCACTGGCCTCAACATCACGAGTGGATGGAGGTTCATCAGGGGGTGTCGGAGAAACCGGAAGAACATCAGAGTCAGGTTCTCCGTTTGGTTCTGGGTCCATCTGGTGAGGTTTGTCATCTACATCCTCCCTGGCCTCAACATCAGGAGTGGATGGAGGTTCAGCAGGGGGTGTGGGACAAACAGGATCTGGTTCTCTGTATGATGTTGGGTCAATCCGGTGGGGTTTGTCATCATCATCATCATCATCCTCCCTGGCCTCAACATCAGGAACAGATGGAGGTTCAGCAGGGGGTGTGGGCGAAACTGGAGGAGGTGATGGACTCTGTGTTGGTGGCTCCTCAGTTGCAGCCGGGTTTAAATCGTCCTGGATTGGAGGTTCGTCAGCGGGCGTTAAAGGAGTCTGGCTCTGGAGCAGAAAGAGCTCACAGATCTGTTCCTCTGCGACATACACAATCTCAGTGAGCAGCTCTGGAGCGAAGCTCTTGAGGTGGTCCACCAGGATGTCTTGCGGGTAAGTCTGTCTGATCGCTGTGAGGATCGACAGGACCAAGTCGTCCCTGATGGAGCGGGAGAAGGTGGCCTGACACTCTAAAGGCAGAGCATCAGAGACTCGGTCCAAGACAGCCTTCGTAACCCCGACAGACATCTGGCTGAGCTTTTGGGAGGCCATATTTAAAAGAGATCGAGGAGGAAGAGTCCAGAAGCCCTGCAGGACTCTGGGGACGACCTCGAACACCACCTCCTCAGGACTGAGCATTGTGGAGCTGGGAGCCTCCTCCTCCTTCTGTCTCAGGGTTTTGGCGTATTCTTCGGCCAGCTGGAGGATTTTTGGATGTCTGTAGATTAGAGGCATTAAAATTACATTTTAAAACCCTTCAGATTATCACAGAGATATTAAAAGCACAGCAGTTTAACTGTTAATGAATATGTGTCCAATAACTCACTGAAAACTAGGAGGCAAGGCCTCTGGGGAGTTGAGGAGCATCTTAGCTTCGAACTCAATATCCCTCTTTTTGTGGCTGTTGTTTACTGCCCACACCTGGAAGAAGAAATTATAAATATACATATATATGTCAGAAATCAGCACATTTGACCATAAACTACTGTTCAACTTCTCAGGATTGTTGTGTTACCAGCTCCAGCAGAGGCTTTGCATCCTCCTCATCAAAGTCCTCCAATTCAAACTCCCAAAGTCTGCAAACATGAACAAAGCAGAGGATTCGTTTTACTCTTTCTCTCTACATCATCAGAGTAATGTTAATATGACATGAGCAGAGTTCAAGGTGTAGAGGTGGACTCACTGTTCTCTCAGACTGCTTTTACTCTCCTGGAGGATGAAGTCAGTCAGGTCTTCAGCAGTCAACTGAGATGGTATCAGTTCTTTCTGCTGAAGACTTAAGAGTTCCCTCACGAGTGCAATCTTAAACAAAAAAACAGTCAAGAGATGAGGCATTTTAGCACGACAAGACTTATTTTATTATAATTTACCTTGCATGGTATGTTAGTGTGGGCTTGAAGGGAAAGTATGTCTTACCTGAGTCCTGTAGCTGCTCATATGCCAACAGATCTGCAGAGCCCGCTCATAGATGGGTGTCATGAACAACACCTTAAAAGATGAAAGGATTTGTTACTTTTAGGTTGAGTCATTATTTTTAAAGTCACATGTGAAAATGTTTAAAATCCAGCTGCAGTAAAGACAAAAACAAAATGCTCACGTACCCTGATGGGTCTGTAGAGTCCTCTGCTCCCTTCAACAAACTCCATCGATATTATATTGCTGTATATAACAATACACAACAATCAAAAAGTCAAAGCGACAACGAACGTAAGGTGGTAGACTGTGACGTGAATTTGTGCTAATTCAACAGAAGACTCTGGAGAGTAGTGACACTGTTGAGGTCTCTGGCACAAATGAGCAGAATGTTTTTCAGCTGAAGAGTCTTTGAGGGCCACAGGATTTCTGTTCTAGAATCCACAGGATTTCTGTTCTAGAATCCACAGGATTTCTGTTCTAGAATGGAACTGACTTAAAGCACAACAAGTGGGTTACCATGGAAACACTTTTTGAAAGTATCCTGTTGTTAAATAAAATGTCTGTAACCAGCCATATGACACTACTGTGAAATGATGCAGACATATACATAATACATCCAACAATGTTGTCATCACAAGCTCAGGTGATGGTCTCAAGAGCTGCCAGTAATTACCACATTAGCCAGTGAAACATTTCCCTGGAACTAAAAATAATAATAATAATAATAACAATTCCTTTAGAACAGACAAACACACCGAATTAATCAATTCCTTCACTCTTGAGTTTGTGGTTTAAGGCTAAAAAACATGAATGAAATGTCTTTGTATGCAGAGTTATGACTTTTTGCTACAGCATCATGCGCGATTCTCCATGTGGAGAAACTCAAACCTAACCTTCTTGGTTACGGTTGCTAAACTATGATTGGACAAATACAGTTCAGGAGAGGGGTTTAGGGAACAGACAGTTCTGTGAGACAGCAATATTTGACAGAGACCTCACTAATTTTGGTTTATTTAGGAGAAGTGATGGGATTTAAGCAAGAAGACAATCAGGAAGTTAGAGTGAAAATTTCCTGCTTTGGTGAAAATGCATTTGTCTCTCCTGTTGCCCAGCTGACCTGTTAATATGTATAGGTCCTGCTATTAGTGTAATGAAACTGTATGGTTATTTTTCACCAGGTAGACTTAGAGTTGCAACCCAGATTTGTTCTCTGAAGTTTAGGGCTGTTGAAGTTAACGTGCTTATTTGCATGACAGTAACTCCACTATATATATATATATATATATATATATATATATATATATATGTGTGTGTGTGTGTGTGTGTATTTTTATAGACAGTAGGGTTGCAACCATGAATCGACAAAAATCGATTATTAAAAGTGTTGGCAACAAATATCTTTATCAATTCGTTGTGTCATGTGATTAATATGTCAGTCACCGCGACATCACGGAGCTCACTGGGTTGAGCCGACATATGCACACTGCTGTAAAACACCACAGAAGAAAAGCAGAGTGGCTCATATGGAGCAGAGCCTGTGTTTTTTTATTTTTTAAACCATGATAAACTGCTTGCACCCTGAAATCTGGTTGAACTCTTCCCTCAAAGACCCATTTTATGAGCTATTTGACATCAACATTTACTTATTGCTTTTTTAATTATTCATAATTTCTTAGTTTCAGAACTCTGGGATGTCCATGCAGAAACCTGTGAGTTGTGCATTTTCTTGTACTGTCAATTTGAGATAATGTCCTGTTTTTGAATAAGAGGATGGAAATTAAATATGTGATTCACCGAAAAAAAACAACCAATTAATCAATTATAAAGTAGTCGTCAGTTGCAGCCCTATTAAACAGTATAAACAGCATATTAAAAACAGTCTATAATTTGTTATTGCTAACTTTTGATGGGTGATATGGGTAATGATTGAATCATAGTTATGCATTTATTTTTAAATTCACTGACAGTATTTCTGGATTTTGATGATTAATTTCCACCTGAGCATGAAAAAAATTCCCAAAATATAAAACTGTACATTTAAATGACCGAGCATTTAATCATTTTTTTCATTCATTTCTGAAGTTGAATTTATTTATTGATTCAATAAAGATGATCACTTAAAGCAGCAGCAAAATGGCCGAAAGAGCCAGTAAAAGAAGCCTCGCTTGTTGCTGGTCATCTCAACTTCCTCTGACACAGAAATAATGAGAGGTGCTGAGGAAGCTGGAGCCAGAGCAGGGTCTAGTTTTCTTCTGGATTCTGGGCCCTTCAGAATTGGTGTTTTGTTGGTGTTCTCCCGGTCCTGGACATCGGTAATGCTGAGAGGTTCAGGAGGGGTCAGTGGGGTTGGAGTCTTGGTGGAGTCTGGTTCTCTGGTGGCCCTCAGGTTTCCGTCCTCCCTGGCCTCAACATCACGAGTGGATGGAGGTTCATCAGGGGGTGTCGGAGAAACCGGAAGAACATCAGAGTCAGGTTCTCCGTTTGGTTCTTGGTCCATCTGGTGAGGTTTGTCATCCACATCCTCCCTGGCCTCAACATCAGGAGTGGATGGAGGTTCAGCAGGGAGTGTCGGACAAACAGGATGTGGTTCTGTGTTTGGTGTTGGGTCAGTCCGGGGGGGTTTGTCATCTACATCCTCCCTGGCCTCAACATCACGAGTGGATGGAGGTTCAGCAGGGGGTGTGGGACAAACAGGATCTGGTTCTCTGTATGATGTTGGGTCAATCCGGTGGGGTTTGTCATCATCATCATCATCCTCCCTGGCCTCAACGTCAGGAACAGATGGAGGTTCAGCAGGGGGTGTGGGCGAAACTGGAGGAGGTGATGGACTCTGTGTTGGTGGCTCCTCAGTTGCAGCCGGGTTTAAATCGTCCTGGATTAGAGGTTCGCCAGCGGGCGTTAACGGAGTCAGGCTCTGGAGCAGAAAGAGCTCACAGATCTGTTCCTCTGCGACATACACAATCTCAGTGAGCAGCTCTGGCGCAAAGCTCTTGATGTGGTCCACCAGGATGTCTTGCGGGTAAGTCTGTCTGATCGCTGTGAGGATCGACAGGACCAAGTCGTCCCTGATGGAGCGGGAGAAGGTGGCCTGACACTCTAAAGGCAGAGCTTCAGAGACTCGGTCCAAGACAGCCTTCGTAACCCCGACAGACATCTGGCTGAGCTTTTGGGAGGCCATATTTAAAAGAGATCGAGGAGGAAGAGCCCAGAAGCCCTGCAGGACTCTGGGGACGACCTCGAACACCACCTCCTCAGGACTGAGCATTGTGGAGCTGGGAGCCTCCTCCTCCTTCTGTCTCAGGGTGTTGGCGTATTCTTCGGCCAGCTGGAGGATTTTTGGATGTCTGTAGGTGAGAGGCATTAAAATTACATTTTAAAACCCTTCAGATTATCACAGAGATATTAAAAGCACAGCAGTTTAACTGTTAATGAATATGTGTCCAATAACTCACTGAAAACTAGGAGGCAAGGCCTCTGGGGAGTTGAGGAGCATCTTAGCTTCGAACTCAATATCCCTCTTTTTGTGGCTGTTGTTTACTGCCCACACCTGGAAGAAGAAATTATAAATATACATATATATGTCAGAAATCAGCACATTTGACCATAAACTACTGTTCAACTTCTCAGGATTGTTGTGTTACCAGCTCCAGCAGAGGCTTTGCATCCTCCTCATCAAAGTCCTCCAATTCAAACTCCCAAAGTCTGCAAACATGAACAAAGCAGAGGATTCGTTTTTACTCTTTCTCTCTACATCATCAGAGTAATGTTAATATGACATGAGCAGAGTTCAAGGTGTAGAGGTGGACTCACTGTTCTCTCAGACTGCTTTTACTCTCCTGGAGGATGAAGTCAGTCAGGTCTTCAGCAGTCAACTGAGATGGTATCAGTTCTTTCTGCTGAAGACTTAAGAGTTCCCTCACGAGTGCAATCTTAAACAAAAAAACAGTCAAGAGATGAGGCATTTTAGCACGACAAGACTTATTTTATTATAATTTACCTTGCATGGTATGTTAGTGTGGGCTTGAAGGGAAAGTATGTCTTACCTGAGTCCTGTAGCTGCTCATATGCCAACAGATCTGCAGAGCCCGCTCATAGATGGGTGTCATGAACAACACCTTAAAAGATGAAAGGATTTGTTACTTTTAGGTTGAGTCATTATTTTTAAAGTCACATGTGAAAATGTTTAAAATCCAGCTGCAGTAAAGACAAAAACAAAATGCTCACGTACCCTGATGGGTCTGTAGAGTCCTCTGCTCCCTTCAACAAACTCCATCGATATTATATTGCTGTATATAACAATACACAACAATCAAAAAGTCAAAGCGACAACGAACGTAAGGTGGTAGACTGTGACGTGAATTTGTGCTAATTCAACAGAAGACTCTGGAGAGTAGTGACACTGTTGAGGTCTCTGGCACAAATGAGCAGAATGTTTTTCAGGTGAAGAGTCTTTGAGGGCCACAGGATTTCTGTTCTAGAATCCACAGGATTTCTGTTCTAGAATCCACAGGATTTCTGTTCTAGAATGGAACTGACTTAAAGCACAACAAGTGGGTTACCATGGAAACACTTTTTGAAAGTATCCTGTTGTTAAATAAAATGTCTGTAACCAGCCATACGACACTACTGTGAAATGATGTAGACATATACATAATATATCCAACAATGTTGTCATCACAAGCTCAGGTGATGGTCTCAAGAGCTGCCAGTAATTACCACATTAGCCAGTGAAACATTTCCCTGGAACTAATAATAATAATAATAATAATAATAACAATTCCTTTAGAACAGACAAACACACCGAATTAATCAATTCCTTCACTCTTGAGTTTGTGGTTTAAGGCTAAAAAACATGAATGAAATGTCTTTGTATGCAGAGTTATGACTTTTTGCTACAGCATCATGCGCGATTCTCCATGTGGAGAAGCTCAAACCTAACCTTCTTGGTTACGGTTGCTAAACTATGATTGGACAAATACAGTTCAGGAGAGGGGTTTAGGGAACAGACAGTTCTGTGAGACAGCAATATTTGACAGAGACCTCACTAATTTTGGTTTATTTAGGAGAAGTGATGGGATTTAAGCAAGAAGACAATCAGGAAGTTAGAGTGAAAATTTCCTGCTTTGGTGAAAATGCATTTGTCTCTCCTGTTGCCCAGCTGACCTGTTAATATGTATAGGTCCTGCTATTAGTGTAATGAAACTGTATGGTTATTTTTCACCAGGTAGACTTAGAGTTGCAACCCAGATTTGTTCTCTGAAGTTTAGGGCTGTTGGAAGTTAACGTGCTTATTTGCATGACAGTAACTCCACTATATATGTATATATATATATATATATATATATATATATATACATATATATGTGTGTGTGTGTATTTTTATAGACAGTAGGGTTGCAACCATGAATCGACAAAAATCGATTATTAAAAGTGTTGGCAACAAATATCTTTATCAATTCGTTGTGTCATGTGATTAATATGTCAGTCACCGCGACATCACGGAGCTCACTGGGTTGAGCCGACATATGCACACTGCTGTAAAACACCACAGAAGAAAAGCAGAGTGGCTCATATGGAGCAGAGCCTGTGTTTTTTTATTTTTTAAACCATGATAAACTGCTTGCACCCTGAAATCTGGTTGAACTCTTCCCTCAAAGACCCATTTTATGAGCTATTTGACATCAACATTTACTTATTGCTTTTTTAATTATTCATAATTTCTTAGTTTCAGAACTCTGGGATGTCCATGCAGAAACCTGTGAGTTGTGCATTTTCTTGTACTGTCAATTTGAGATAATGTCCTGTTTTTGAATAAGAGGATGGAAATTAAATATGTGATTCACCGAAAAAAAACAACCAATTAATCAATTATAAAGTAGTCGTCAGTTGCAGCCCTATTAAACAGTATAAACAGCATATTAAAAACAGTCTATAATTTGTTATTGCTAACTTTTGATGGGTGATATGGGTAATGATTGAATCATAGTTATGCATTTATTTTTAAATTCACTGACAGTATTTCTGGATTTTGATGATTAATTTCCACCTGAGCATGAAAAAAATTCCCAAAATATAAAACTGTACATTTAAATGACCGAGCATTTAATCATTTTTTTCATTCATTTCTGAAGTTGAATTTATTTATTGATTCAATAAAGATGATCACTTAAAGCAGCAGCAAAATGGCCGAAAGAGCCAGTAAAAGAAGCCTCGCTTGTTGCTGGTCATCTCAACTTCCTCTGACACAGAAATAATGAGAGGTGCTGAGGAAGCTGGAGCCAGAGCAGGGTCTAGTTTTCTTCTGGATTCTGGGCCCTTCAGAATTGGTGTTTTGTTGGTGTTCTCCCGGTCCTGGACATCGGTAATGCTGAGAGGTTCAGGAGGGGTCAGTGGGGTTGGAGTCTTGGTGGAGTCTGGTTCTCTGGTGGCCCTCAGGTTTCCGTCCTCCCTGGCCTCAACATCACGAGTGGATGGAGGTTCATCAGGGGGTGTCGGAGAAACCGGAAGAACATCAGAGTCAGGTTCTCCGTTTGGTTCTTGGTCCATCTGGTGAGGTTTGTCATCCACATCCTCCCTGGCCTCAACATCAGGAGTGGATGGAGGTTCAGCAGGGAGTGTCGGACAAACAGGATGTGGTTCTGTGTTTGGTGTTGGGTCAGTCCGGGGGGGTTTGTCATCTACATCCTCCCTGGCCTCAACATCACGAGTGCATGGAGGTTCAGCAGGGGGTGTGGGACAAACAGGATCTGGTTCTCTGTATGATGTTGGGTCAATCCGGTGGGGTTTGTCATCATCATCATCATCCTCCCTGGCCTCAACGTCAGGAACAGATGGAGGTTCAGCAGGGGGTGTGGGCGAAACTGGAGGAGGTGATGGACTCTGTGTTGGTGGCTCCTCAGTTGCAGCCGGGTTTAAATCGTCCTGGATTAGAGGTTCGCCAGCGGGCGTTAACGGAGTCAGGCTCTGGAGCAGAAAGAGCTCACAGATCTGTTCCTCTGCGACATACACAATCTCAGTGAGCAGCTCTGGCGCAAAGCTCTTGATGTGGTCCACCAGGATGTCTTGCGGGTAAGTCTGTCTGATCGCTGTGAGGATCGACAGGACCAAGTCGTCCCTGATGGAGCGGGAGAAGGTGGCCTGACACTCTAAAGGCAGAGCTTCAGAGACTCGGTCCAAGACAGCCTTCGTAACCCCGACAGACATCTGGCTGAGCTTTTGGGAGGCCATATTTAAAAGAGATCGAGGAGGAAGAGCCCAGAAGCCCTGCAGGACTCTGGGGACGACCTCGAACACCACCTCCTCAGGACTGAGCATTGTGGAGCTGGGAGCCTCCTCCTCCTTCTGTCTCAGGGTGTTGGCGTATTCTTCGGCCAGCTGGAGGATTTTTGGATGTCTGTAGGTGAGAGGCATTAAAATTACATTTTAAAACCCTTCAGATTATCACAGAGATATTAAAAGCACAGCAGTTTAACTGTTAATGAATATGTGTCCAATAACTCACTGAAAACTAGGAGGCAAGGCCTCTGGGGAGTTGAGGAGCATCTTAGCTTCGAACTCAATATCCCTCTTTTTGTGGCTGTTGTTTACTGCCCACACCTGGAAGAAGAAATTATAAATATACATATATATGTCAGAAATCAGCACATTTGACCATAAACTACTGTTCAACTTCTCAGGATTGTTGTGTTACCAGCTCCAGCAGAGGCTTTGCATCCTCCTCATCAAAGTCCTCCAATTCAAACTCCCAAAGTCTGCAAACATGAACAAAGCAGAGGATTCGTTTTTACTCTTTCTCTCTACATCATCAGAGTAATGTTAATATGACATGAGCAGAGCTCAAGGTGTAGAGGTGGACTCACTGTTCTCTCAGACTGCTTTTACTCTCCTGGAGGATGAAGTCAGTCAGGTCTTCAGCAGTCAACTGAGATGGTATCAGTTCTTTCTGCTGAAGACTTAAGAGTTCCCTCACGAGTGCAATCTTAAACAAAAAAACAGTCAAGAGATGAGGCATTTTAGCACGACAAGACTTATTTTATTATAATTTACCTTGCATGGTATGTTAGTGTGGGCTTGAAGGGAAAGTATGTCTTACCTGAGTCCTGTAGCTGCTCATATGCCAACAGATCTGCAGAGCCCGCTCATAGATGGGTGTCATGAACAACACCTTAAAAGATGAAAGGATTTGTTACTTTTAGGTTGAGTCATTATTTTGAAAGTCACATGTGAAAATGTTTAAAATCCAGCTGCAGTAAAGACAAAAACAAAATGCTCACGTACCCTGATGGGTCTGTAGAGTCCTCTGCTCCCTTCAACAAACTCCATGGATATTTTGTTACTGTATATAACAATACACAACAATCAAAAAGTCAAAGCGACAACGAACGTAAGGTGGTAGACTGTGACGTGAATTTGTGCTAATTCAACAGAAGACTCTGGAGAGTAGTGACACTGTTGAGGTCTCTGGCACAAATGAGCAGAATGTTTTTCAGGTGAAGAGTCTTTGAGGGCCACAGGATTTCTGTTCTAGAATCCACAGGATTTCTGTTCTAGAATCCACAGGATTTCTGTTCTAGAATGGAACTGACTTAAAGCACAACAAGTGGGTTACCATGGAAACACTTTTTGAAAATATCCTTTTGTTAAACAAAACATCTATAACCAGCCATATGACATTACTGTGAAATGATGCCTACACATACATAATATATCCAACAATGTTGTCATCACAACCACAGCTGATGGTCTAAAGAGCTGAATAATAGTAATAATAATAATAATAATATACATTTTTAAATAGTCTCTCTCTCTCTGAGTAATTTATTATTGCTAAATTGTAATGGGTAATGTGGGTAAGTTCTGTGATGATTGAATCATAGTTTTTAAGTGTCCCTTTGTTTCTAAACTCACCTTTCTGTGATCACATATATCTATTGAAATAAAGGCTCTGAATATGATAAGTAATATTAACACCAGTACCTAATAGAATAAAGTAAGACACATTTTCTATTGACTATTTCTCCAGTGTTTTTTTTTTTTAGCATTTTGTATTTTCTTTGGCCAAGGGTAAAAATAAGGGCAGTCAATGGACCATAGTATAACTCTGTCCAACATTTGATACAACACATAAAACAAAATAGAAAAAAAGTGTTAAGGGTCTTTACTAACAATATGTTTAATAAATACATTTTTATGGAAAAGTAGTTTCCAAATAAGGTTACATTTTGGATAATGGTGACAAAGTGGCCATGGACTTTGCAATGTGCAAAGTTCCTTTACGTACAAAAAAAAAAAAAAAATCAGTGAACTCAGTTTACCCCCCTTAATTTGCATAAGTTTTAGTTAATACATTTTCTGAATTCTTAACAAAATGTGAGCTCTAAGGGAAAAGAAAAAAAAATGAATGACTCCTTTAATTTAAATATGAGTCCGTAATCTATAAATGCACAGCTAGGACAGAGGCTTGTTTTCTGTACAACCCTGCTTGTAAATGGCTGTGTTTGCACTGACTCTGGGTGATTCATAAACGTGTCCTTGTGTGAAATACTAGCAGGAGATTTCAAGCTTTCTGTTTAAAAGTAATGAATTACGGCGACGAAAAAATGTGCAGCCATTTAAGGATAAAGCCGAGAATTTGGTGTCTGCCGAGGCGAGCCATCCATCACGTCCACAATAAAGGAGTTTTTGCCTGACGGTCGAAATTTATGGTCGCCCTTCTCTGCCCTAATAACTCAAAGCGCTGTGTCAGAGCCTGACAGCCGTTGCCGAAAACAGCACCCCTGTTATCAATCAAAAAACACTTGCATATGTTTAACTTTCGCCTGATCAGCAAGACATTTATAGGCTATTGAGTAATAAGATAAGTGGGTCTATTTCGATGGGAAGATATCTGGAAGCTTTTAATGATTAATGACAGACACAAGAGGAGGTTTTAAGCACTCTTGGAATAAAAAGAAAGAATTTTTGGCTTGAATGTGGTGGAGTGAAGGAATACTTCTAATTTCTAAGACAAAATAAAAAAGACCTGAAAAATTACATGCTATTAAACAGATGTCTGGAGCAGAATTAGGACTCTGTAAAAATGCCTCTGAGCTTATCTCCAATTAAACAAATCACAGTTTGGAGTTCTACCAGAGCAGGCAGGCTAACAGGCCTAAATTATGATGGAGGAGTGGGGGAGAGACACATCATTTCTTCACTCCACTTCTCATGGCTTCACTGTTGACCTGAATATGACTGAGAAGAGACACACAAAAAAATGGAGACAGCTGACAGATAGCTGGCGTGCAGCACAGAGAACTGACAGATGACAGGCGGCGTGACTGAGAGGAGAAAGTTCCAGAAAATGTGAAACATGCCGATGGATATCGTTGTACTTTGGAGTGAATATCTGACCAGAAAGGCCACTGGGTGGCTGTTTTTCTTCTCTTAGAGTCATATGAACTCGCCCATTAATGAGTCACTATGGTGCAAACACATTACCAGATGTACTTGAACTGCTGTTTCCTGATTTCAAAACACTTATCCAAAGAATATGAGCTCAAAATTACTTAGTTGACGTCAAAAAAAAAGAGTGTTCATGTACAACATTTTAACCAGGTGTCCATTTGCCCAATAGCTTATCATAAAAAACATTTTCGGGCACTGTCTGGAATAAATTATGTTAATTAACATGTATACATTCCTCATTCGACATAAATGTTTTGGTCATTTTCATCTAATTGTTAGTCTGGCCCACCTTTCCCAAAAGATACCACAGGGGATGCAGGGGCGGCGCATGCGTCCAAGTGCCAATTACGCGTGTAAAAACTATTAAAAGCGCTAGGAGTGGGATAAACGTGAAATACACACCCGTGTGGGGAGGAAACGTCACATTCGCTCAAGACTCATATCACCCCGGGATCTCCCCTTGATCGGGAGGCGGCTGTGATCTGCGGACTAACTCAGATGCTGCCTAAGAGGAGGCGGAGTGATCTCTCCTGCCCACGTAAACAGAGTCCGCTCTCGGACCCGCAGCCACAGTGTCAGAGCGACGCCAGGGATGAAGCAACGCGGCTGCTTTTACGCACGGATCCTGCTCTGCTCTCCACATCTCTTTTGAGGATTTAACATTTATTTGATCTCTGGCAAAAGGCTTTTAACCGTCTTGACGTCTTTCGAGCGCTGGCTTTATTTACCCTACACATGTATTTCTCAACCATTTCTACGAGAATTGGGTCATGATCACATCGCCCACGGTCTCTGTCCTGAGAAATAGCACGAATCCAGCGTGGGAGAGTGGCTCCTCGGGGGAGAAGGGCGCAGCGAAGATCAGCCAGCTATTCCACAACTCCGTCTCTCCTGCAGACCCTTCTCGCCAAGCCAGTCGTCTTCCCATAAAGGTTTTGAAAATGCTTACCGCTCGGGCAGGACACATTTTACACCCGGAGTACCTCCAGCCTTTACAGTCCACTCCCATCAGTCCCATCGAGGTAAGAACTAAAAAAACGTTTGCGCACACGGGCATCAATTCACTAAATATGAAATACGACACGATTTCACTTTGAAATCACTTCCAACCCGCTGTTATGGGATGTTTTTGTGTCAAAAACTAATGACAAACATGATTTTAATAAAAGCCCTTCCATAATGTGTTTTTAGACGTGAAATCAGAGTTGATTTGTGACCTTTCAGTAAAATAATAAACTGATTTTCGACTCGATTTGTTATTTAATGACCTTGTTGTTGCAAATTGATGACCGTGTCTGTGATGTCATTTTCGGCGTGTGGCAGTTGTTCAGTCTTATCTTGTGTCTCATGTAAACCAGATCTGTCTCTTCTCATGTCTATTGCTGATCTGTTTTGAGTTTCATCTCGAAATTAGTTCATGCGCAATGCGTAAAATACGCGGAACGGTCATATGTGCGTAGTTACCGAATAAGCACACATGCTTTCATGATTTTAATGACTGGGTTTTGTTTTATTTCACAGCTGGATGCCAAGAAAAGTCCACTGGCTCTTTTGGCCCAAACGTGCTCTCAGATCGGCAAACCGGACCCGCCGTCCTCCTCCAAGCTGTCCTCTGTGACCTCGAATGGATCTAGTGACAAGGAAATCAAATCCGGCCCGCTGAAAATGAGCGACATCGGAGCCGACGACAAATCCAGCTTCAAACCTTACTCCAAATCATCGGAGAAGAAGGACTCGAGCAGCAGCCTCAGTGGAGATAAAACCAGTTTCCGAGTGCCTAGCGCCACCTGCCAGCCATTCACCCCCAGGACAGGCAGCCCCAGCTCCTGCACCTCCGTCTCTCCTCTGCCGGCTGATGGCAAAGCGTTGGACAAGGAGGACAAGAAGGAGTCTGATAGCAATAAAAGCAGCACGGCAGAGAGTAACGGCAGCCATAGGATAAGTGGAATTACCTCTGATGGCAGCCAGGAGAGCACATCTGGATCCAAGACTGTTACATCAGAATCACCATCTGTAACCTCATCGTCCTCCTCCATCCTTGGCTCCGGACTGGTGGCCCCCGTTTCCCCATATAAACCTGGTCATACAGTTTTCCCCATGCCACCTGCTGGTCTTTCCTATCCCGGAAGTTTAACGGGTGCCTATGCGGGTTACCCGCAGCCCTTCCTGCCTCACGGAATGACCCTTGACCCCACCAAATCCAGCAGCCAGCTGTTGAGTGCACAGTTCGCTGCTGCCAGCTCTCTGGGTTGCAGTAAAGCGGGGACGAGTCCCCTGGCTGGTGCGTCCCCACCGTCTCTCATGTCAGCCAGTCTGTGTCGAGACCCTTACTGCCTCAGCTACCACTGCACAAGCCATTTGTCCGGCGCGTCCAGCGCCAACTGCGCACATGACTCTGCTGCGGCTGCGCTCAAATCCGGATACCCGCTCATGTACCCGACGCACCCGTTACACGGCGTGCACACCTCGGCCCCGTCTTTCAGCGGACATCCCTTGTATCCTTACGGGTTTGTGCTCCCCAATGACCCCCTGCCGCACGTGTGTAACTGGGTGTCTGCTAACGGACCTTGCGACAAGCGCTTTTCCACCTCCGAGGAGCTTCTCGGCCACTTGCGGACTCACACGGCCTTTGCCGGGACGGAGAAGTTGATATCCGGGTACCCCGGGTCGTCTTCTCTTGCCAACGCCGCCGCGGCCGCTGCCATGGCTTGTCACATGCACATCCCTCCTAATGGCAGCCCCGGGAGCCCTGGCACGCTGGCCCTCAGGGGCCCCCATCACCCCCTCGGACTGAGCAGCCGCTATCACCCCTATTCAAAGAGCCCCCTGCCCACACCAGGGGCCCCGGTGCCGGTGCCCGCGGCCACAGGGGCTTACTACTCCCCGTACGCTTTGTATGGACAAAGACTGACAACAGCCTCGGCCTTAGGATACCAGTAGAGACAAAGGATTATACATTTATAAAAGGAGATTTAGGCGCAATGAGTTTTATATTGTACTTCATGCAGGGACTGGATCCGTGTGGGGATCAATGTATTTATTTGCGATAGCTTCAAGCGTGACTAAAATAAAACATAATATAACTTTGAAGACTCAATGTGCATTATTTTATCCTGCAGCCTCATGTTCACCTGCTGTACGCCGAAATGTTCGTATTTTCTTGCAGATTTAAATGATTTTTTCTAAGTTATATGGATTTTATTCTTCATGCTGAATCAAGTGCAAGTCATCCAAAAAGTTATTTTAATAGTGAGTCAGTCAGACGGACTGCTGAGTGATGCGACACAATGATGGACGTGGAAAATCAATCAGAGCTTTTTCACTATTCATTGATTCATTTTGTGGGGAGCGAAATGTTTCACAACACCCTTTTTTTTTTACATGGGTGGTATTAAAGCTCTGACTGTTGACAGAGGTATATTTTCTTCATTTACAGTTGTTTTTTTTAAACAAACATCTTTAAATACATAAAGTTTTATACATAGAGTTTTCAGTTGCATCACATCGGTTTTAATGAGATGAATTTCTCACATACTTATTTTATAATTTTTTATTTGATTTTTTTTTTTTAATTTTTAATTTGGGACACTAGTTTGTGAAATATACACTGTGTTTTTTGACAGGCACAAATGCTATCAACAATTAAATATTTCAATTTATTGGAGGACACTGGCGCAAAAGCCAACAAATTTATTATTAATATTATAAACTTGATTTTGCCTTTGATGTTTTGGTGTTTATGAGGTTGACAATGGACTGAGGATAGATGGAGACCTAATGATGAAATTGAAAAAAAAACAAACTTCTGCATGTTTTTTTTAATATTTTGAAACAAGCTAATAGTGAGGCCTCTGTAGCCATACATGTTTATGTGTTGTTAACCTTATAGTGACAAGAAGTTGAAACCACTTATAGGCCCTGGTGCCATACAGATATAGTGTGTGTGTGTGTGTGTGTGTGTCTCTTAGGCTCATCACAACATGCTGAATCGTCTCAATCACAATGTCGTGGATTATCGTTTCATTAATGAAGACAAACGAGCTACTGATATGAGTGAGGAGCTCCCTAAACAAAGATTTACGATGACACCAGATGTGGGATGTTTCCACGGCTCCTGTGATCGCTGTAATGAAGCCGTGAAGCAGACAGCATGAAATAAAGCGAGGCCCAACTATTTAATCAGCCCCTTAAAACAAATCAACTAAATCAAGCTAACAGTGTTATTATCCCTCCTCAGTAAATCAGGCTGTTCTCCAGCAATAAAATCACCATCATTAACGGTCAGATGTCATATTCATCTAATCCACCCATCCTTCATGCAGTCCTAAACATAGCCCAGTGATAGATGGTAATAAAGCCCCTAACCCACTATTCAGCACTGTGACCAGTCAGCCATGAAGCCAGTGTGGATCATCTTTCTTTCATTTACAAGCAGCACATCAATGTGATGTGAACAAATGAGATTAGGATCTCTGAACTTTATTTCTCAATGTTTAATTGATGTGTGACGCTGCAGTATGAATTCACACATCCTCTCATGTATGAACAGATAAACCAGTCGATAAATTATTCAGTACATTTGATTTTACGGCGTCGGTTGCTGGATTATTTGTAATTTAGGAGTCTGTGCACTACAGCAGAGCATCTGTGCTTGTTACATGTGGATTTAATTGTTTGGAAATTAACATTTTAATTAGCAAATCTTGAATTTTATAGTATTGTTTTTTTTTTATTTATTAACAATATTTTTAAAAGTGATGGAGAATATGAATGGTTTATTTTGCTTATTTCATAAAAGAAGTTACTAAAATCAACTCAAACAATTACAAACCCACACGTGACATTAGACAATCTCAGAAATTCAAACCACTGTAAATTATTAAAAATGTTAATAGAATCTCTATAACACTTAACCCTATGTAGTATGCATACAATGTATGAAAAGGTTACATTTCTATAAAACAACTCAGACAGTAGCCTGACACTTCAAAATGAAAACAAACTGTGCTGCTGAGGTAAATGGTATCCAACACAAATTCACTAGTAATACTGCAGAGTGGAGGAATTTTTGTTTTAAAAAAGAGAGGCAAACTAATCTCCACAATAAGGAAAGTTAAGAATATGAGCAAGTTGTTTGACATGAATTTTGTAGGATAATCTAAGGTCTAACCATCATTTAGCATATTAGCCAATACTATTTACTACTATTTACCAACCCCGTGTCCTTTAAAATTACGTTTCCATGCATCTAAATTGCATTTACACATTTCTCCTGGATTACGCTTGCAGATTTAAACACATAATTAACACTGTGACTTTCAACAAAAGAACAAATTGTGACAAAACCTAATGGTACTTTGGATTTAAGGCAACAAATCTACTTGGTTAGGTTTAGTTAAAAAAAAAAAAAAAAAAAAAATTAAAAAAAAAATGTGAATCATGAGTAAAATAATTGAACGTTGACCCACGTTAATTTTTGACCCAACAAGCACAGTGAGTGCCATGAACTGTGATTACAAACATAGAAATGAACATAATTTGCAACAAAATATGTTTCGCTCTATGTTGTACTAGTTACATTGTCATTTTGCAATGGAGTGAGAGTGCAAGCACCAAGTTTTACAAACAGTAAATTTAATAAAGGAGGTCAATGGGGGCAGATGCTGCACCATGTGGACAAAGGTAATCTGTTTATCACATTAACTGGCTCAGTGGGCTTCACATGCATCTATCCTACCATGTTGAAGTCGATCAATCTTTACGTAGTAATGGAGGATCTCTTTGCCACATGTTTGAACGTAAAATACTGTCAGGACATGAGACACTGGACGGCTTTGTGAGTGACTCCATGCTGAATCACAGTGACGGCCCCACCTGTTCTGCTTTGAACTGCAGCATGAGTAAGACTCATGGCCTTTCACCTGAGGGGGAACAGATCAGCACGGCCCAGCGCAGACACATTGATGTTAAAAATGGTCACTTTTGCACAGCTGCACGCCATGTGTTATGCTGTCTGTTATGGATGAAGGTGGTGGACATCATCAGCCGCTATGCTGAGCTGATGTTCCTCCTCACAGCGGCCACAGCCGTGTAGGGAAATCGTTTCATACATCAAATACATACATCAAGCGTCTTTCAAACAGTTGTTACACATGTTATGGTCGGATAATGAATTTAACGCTATTTTGTCAGCAGTATTAATGATCCAATCAAGGGATTTCCCCGTTGTTACATAAACTTTTGCTGCTTTGAATCAATCTCCCACAGTGCTTATGTACTCTGGAAAGGCATGCGGATCTCTGTTTACAGAAGCGATAGGAAAAACCGACAAAGTTTTGCAAGTTCAGTCAGCTGAGAAGTGTGTCTTCCATCATCCCCGAAAAACATGCTGGTTTATGTTTGCAAGAGAGGGGCTTTTGCTTCTCCAAACAAGCTCCATATTTATCATCACTCCATCATTTCCTCCCTTTGACAAGCAAAGTAAACGATAGGAATACAATGTTAAAGCTGGATTTTACCGAGCCGGTGACCTTTGGAGCTTGTCTTCTTCTATTAGCTCTGGTGAGGCATCATAAAAAGGAACGTCTGGCATACTGAGGTTATCCTAATGTGGGTATCTTGTGCGTGTGTGTGGGTTCTGTATACTCACAATAAAGTCTTTTTGAGTTACAAGCCAGCTGATGGGAAACGGAGAAAAGAGGAATTTTCCCTCGCAGAGAGTCTGTCAACACAGAAAGCAAAGGAAAGAGCAACAGTGTGTTAAACAGTGGGCCCTTGTCTTTCAGCACTCAACATGCCCTATAATTTACACACCACTGACAGGGGCCATTTTGAAGTCTGTCATAGGCAGAAAACTTTTTGTCTCCAAACGTCTTGCTCACAGTGAGTCGGGTCCGGGTGATTAATGACTTATGGCCTCATTGTGTGGAGGTGGCTAATTACGTACAGGCTGACTGAAGAGACATGCTATGAAAACCCTCCTCTGATAACCCCAACTTTTTTTCTTTTTTTTCCCCCTCCTTGTCTTGGCATGTGGAAGCTCTTACTGACAAATTTGCAAGAAGCAGACTTAACGTTGAGTAAGATGAATGGCCTCTGAGAACAGTAAACAGCCTTTAATTTAACAGTGTTTAAATGTATGACACACTGGCATTGTGCTTCCACGCTGTTCGTGCTCTCTGGCTGGGAAACGCAGCCAAAGTTCCCCCCGCTGTTGGTTTAAAATTAGGCTTGGCATATTCATGGAGGGAGTTTCTGGATGCTCGGCCTGGCAAACGTGTTCATTGCCTCTTTAAGTTTTCTGCAGTCCCGTCAGACTGACATTTAGAGACAAAGATAATCAGTTTCTTCGGCAAACTAGTCTTAGCTGCACTAAGCAGGCAGCCAGTGAGAATATCTGATAAAGTCATAAACGAATATGTCTTCGGTTGAGTCAGCAGAGGAAGGAGACAAAGAAAGCATTATGTTGCACACTAACTAACAATAAACCAAAGCTGTTCTTTAAGGTCAGCGGCTTGTTGTGCCAGACACACGACTGGCCGGAGATTGTGCAGCCATCCCCTCCACTTTATCTCACCCTCCCTATTATTAGCTTTGTTAACATACTGTATTGCCGTGTTTGCAGTCATGTCGACAGGCTAACTTAATCAAGTTACTATCGAACTCGTGTGCTTCGCCCAGCGCAACAGTTTTAGTGCCAGAATTATTGCTTTGACCTATGACAGGAAATTAGCTGTGGACACAACTTGGAGACTTTTCTTTTTGTAGTGGAAAAACATACATATAAAGTATATATCTTTTTTAACCAGAACAGTGACAATGATGGAAAATAGCAGAGAACAAAACTGTTCCTACAATAAATGAAAAATGCCACGTGGACCCAAAGTGGTGCAAAATGCATAATGCCAGCTGGCAGACCATTACAGGTGATGGACATTTCACTTACCTAAGTCAAATATAACAGACTGCTGTTCATTAATATACAGGAGAGCCTGCAGAATCGAGCCTGCCATCTGGTTAAATCGACAGAGTAATCTACAGCTCGTGATTAGGGCTGAGGAGCAGAGTTTCTCTTTAATCTCTCTCAGCTTTCAAAAAAATATTCCATCTGCACCATGTGGCACATAATTTTTCTTTAAGACAAATGGACTGTTTCTCTATGCTCCAAAATTAGATCAGCAGAAAACAATCAATCTTGCAATGGGCCTGGGAAAAGAATTGAGATTTGGATTCTGTTTTCCTCCCCTGGTCTTTAGCATCTCACCTCTCACTTTTCATTGAATGACTAGCGTTCTTCCCATGACGCTCTCTACTCAGTGCCATCGCATGGCGTTCACCGGACTAATGATGAATATGAAATTGTGCCTTAATATAGTGATTCCCCTTCAGCGTTGCTCCCTGTGGTGCTCCAAAACAGATGGTGACCTGTGAGAATCTGTGACACCACAACCAAAAATCCACACTGAAGCAAAGAAGACAAAATACTTCAAGTCATCCTGTCTGCAAATTAGTGAGATGACACAACTGTCAGGTGCCAGCCTCCTGCGACAGACCCCCTCCCCCACTCCCATTACAGGAGCAGTGATGCTTTCACTGCACGACAAAAGGGAAATGGGTGCATGTTTTTTTATAGGAGACCTGTCTGTCAGCTGGCTCTCAAGTCATAACAAATCACCAGCACTCAGCTGAGGCTGAACATTCGAGGCGTCAGGAGGAAGACGGATGACCTGCAGGCCTTTGAAGTGCTCTGGCAGTTCAGATGGCTCAGCGGCGCTGACAGAGAAATATACACAACAGAGCAACCAATAATGAGAACATTAAACATTCCAGCCACCTGACAGGCTGACAAAAACAGCCTGGCCTCACATCAATCATCTGCTGAGACATAACCTTGACAATTAGTCCTCTCTGATACTCCCCATAACCCCTGGGCCTGCACTGCAGTGTGACTCCACTTAAGAAGGAGAAAACCAAAGAGCTTAATCTAATTCCCTAATTCTGATTGATAAAGACATGGTAGCGACAGAGACAGCAATATATCGGTTCGGCGAATGATGGATTCAGAATCAGTTGGCAGAACTCTTTGTAAAGTAATGACTCTCCAAGGACAGATGTGAAAATAGGAAAATGCACATACTGTAGTTCAATTATTTTCTTGGCTGCCTCTGAAGACGTTTCGGCTAACAACACAAAAATGTATCCAGCATATGTTTATGGCTCTGCCTCCCCAAATATGTGCTTTTATGACGCCCCACAGGCATTTGGAAGCTATATAAATACTTGTAGCAGAGCCAACACTTAAGTTTCTATATGACTCAAGGCATAGATCAGCATAAAACATGAAGAGCTCTTTAATGTGTGTCTAATGAGGTTACATATCTTACATCTGTATCTGTGTAAACATGCGCTAAATGTCAAGTCTGCTATTAAAAAGCGCTATAAATATTGCTCACTAAAAGACTTAATATCATTAGAGTAAAACAAAATTCCAGTCCGTTTTCTTTTGAGGGTATTTCTCATTAGGAATGTAGTCGCCCACACTCAATCCAAATCCATAGCCTCCACAAAAAAAAGAAAAAAAAGCAAGGGGCCACATCGTCATCACTCCATTCACTGTAACTATGTAGTTACCATTTGACAAATGAGCCATGTGAAATGACGTTTCCCTTTCGCCTTCACACCTGTAGAGGAAAAGCAAAGCATCCGACAGATGGATAGATGGCAGAACCTCAAAACTACTGTATCTCCATCTCATTGGTGAAATAGGAAGAGCCAGGGCCAATGACTGTTTACAAAAACTACCTGAGACGGCGCTGCAGAGTTCCAGGCCCTGAGGATGATAAATGACTTCGCTAACCCTGTGGGACTGCAGACCCAAATGAGGACGGAGCTAATTGCCGTGCGAAATGCTTTGGCATGAATGGAAAGAAAGCACAGACGGGCCACGGCCAAAAAAGCGCCCAGTTGCTGCTCTGAACTCCTTGACGGCTTTTGCTTACAAGAGTTCACTCGGTGTCCATAAATCATGGACTGCTTACAGCTGAAACTGCCCTTAGTCATCAACATGCAATAGACTGAGTGACAGATTCCATCCTGACTACATTAGCCCTTAGTTCAAACGAGGCTCCTTTTTTCTAAACTCCACTACCATCTTGAACCTCGTAGGAAATGAAAACCAGATGGCAGGATCGCTGTGTATAACATAAAGCTGAGCTCATATGGGAGAAAAAGACACAAAAGAATAAAAAACACTGTTGAAGGAAATGACAGGGGTCAATTTGAGGTATCCTGGGTTTTTGATATCCTTCAAATACTGCTTCAGATATGACTTTATCCCGAGGCTATGGGCTGCAGCACATTACTCATTTTCAACTGACAGGAGAAGTGAAATGTGGTTTCAGTCTGTGTTACTCCCACACAGGTGGCACAAGTGCAAACTCCACTATCATTCTAAGCTACGCTCTGAACTGCAATCTTGATCTAGACAACACAAACATACCCCCCCCCGGCTCTAAAAAAGATAATTAATTTTAGGTTTTAATGTTTATTTTGTATTTCATCGGGATCCAGATCTGCAGCCAAATAATGAGATAAATGTGCCAGATGTTGTGTAGTAGCCAAGAACTTAATGAGTAGGTGCAAACATTCAAAGGTGCCCTATCTCACAACTACTCTTCAAAAAGTGTGGTTCCAAAGTCAAAAACTACTCTGACTTTTATTGAAATCAGTTGTTTGAGTGTATATGGGTTTTAGCATGAGTTAAAGTTTTTCATTGAGATGAAGAATAAAGCTGGTGATATTCTGTATTTTCTATCTGTCACTCCAAGCCAAATGCAGATATTTTTTCATTTTGTGCCTCCGCACATCTCTCAACATGGCGGCATCCCGGCGACTGGGTAAATAACGTTGACTATCACCACACCTATAGTTTACTTTTGTTTAATGAGTCACGTTTGAGCATCATTAAAGGGTCAGTTCACCCAAATTATTTACAGTAATAACTAAATAATTAGTCCCCATTAAAACAATGCCTGGAAAGGAAAACTTTTGGGTTTTAGCCATACTAGTTTCATGAGATGGCGGTGTCAGGCTGTAGGTTTGGTCATCATCAGCATCTTGGCATGTTAGCATGCTGACATTAGCTTAGCTTAAAGCAAATGCTCAGCATGGCTACCTCACCTGGAAAGCAGCGGACACAAACAGAGGAAGATATATTAAAATATAAATCTGGACAAATACAACCACTATACTAGGTCCAAACAGTATTCAGATCGGGACAATTAGGGTCCCCTTAAATTAGAAAAGGTCTGGAGAGCCAATTATGATTAAAATTATGTATTTATCCATATTTGGTTACAATAGTATTTTTTATGAATCTACAAGATATGACAAGAGGAAATGTATTTTTTTTAACATAATTAGGTGAACTGGCCCTTTAATGTTAAATGAATTATGTTATATCTATATCACATAAATATTTATATTTATCAAGTGCTGTGTGATCTTTGGTCAGCTTCTTCCAGGCCTGGGGACTCTCCTAATGATTAAATACATTTGATTTGTAATTGGTAGAGCTTATAACTGGTAAACATTTGCTCATGATGATCTTAACAACCAACATGATTAGACCTTCCTTTTGTATTCTGTATTGTAAAGGCCATGAAGCACAGATGGTTAGGTAAACATCAAAGTAAAATCACATAAGAGCCTTATGTGGGAGAGCTGCGCTACAACAACAAACGGCTGCAATATACTGGGAAAGCAATTTATAGCGCAAAGTACGCCTTTCTTTTTAATAGCGGTAATTTATATACATTTATCTCAGGAATCATTACCTCACAATAGATTCCTTATGTGGGCTGCTTGCAATCAATTATAATTTTAGCTTTCTTGCCACCATCAAGCAGACCTATGAAATATCCCCACCTGTCCTTTACGCCGCAACATTATTTGTGATGTTATTTTATGAGAAAAGCTGGTGGTAGTGACTCATTTTAATTCAATTGCATGAACCGGAGGCACAATCTGTTTTTCATGTTCTCTGGCTCCAGATGAAAATCACCTGCCCTGTTCTCACAGCTAATACATTAAGTAGTAAGCGCATGAGCAGATGTTACAAGGTCAGCAGGGAGTCCAGGGCCTATAGCGCTCTCATGGACCGAATCAGAAGGCAGTGACATATATCGATAAATCAGGTTTTACATACAGGTAGAGGACAGAGCACGCTTTACCTTCCTAGAAACACCTTCTCTAATTTGGAAGCCCCTAAATCACCACAGGCCTGATATTAGCAGGCATTTCTACCTCTAGAAATGCAGAGAAAGTGTTTAAAAAATAGTTCAACTTTCTCACTGGAAACTGCAACACACTGGAATCTTTTATTTGTGTTTGCTTTGCAATCATTCACCGAGATCAAAGCCCGCGCTTAAGGCCTCGGTGTCAGCACAAGACACCGATGACATCTCCCATTCATGCCGCGTCTTCTCCTCACATCTCACATGCACTCAGTCGTCACATCCCACAACAAAGAGAGACGCCCCGAGTTATCATCCATCAAACCGAGCCTTTTATGGCCCATCAAAAGACAATGAACTGCCAGAGTGAAAGGAGTGTTTGCAACATGAAGTGACAGCGAAATACTCCAGACACAGATTAAACAGCGTTGGAAATGAGAGAACTACATAATGTTTGGGTAATTTGTGAGAATTAGATGTTATGATTCATCTTTATGATGGGAAGGAAGCTCAGATATAAGCACAGCACGGGCACCCGCTCTGATACTTCAGGAATTTCAATTTACTTTGGTTTTGAAGTATAAGCTTCATATGGTTACAGAGTGGAACACTTTGTTTTCAAACACAGTCAAATGTCTTTAACGCCTCAGTTCTAAGGTATGAGCTACATGTTGAGATATAAAACAGACCCTCCAGGCTTAATTTCCCTCAAAGGCATCTCGTTTATTCCATCTATCAAAGCAAGGGAGGTTTAAGAATAAAGGGGGCTACTGGCAACACAGTACATCATTGTGTACAATACAAGAGTTGGACTTAAACCATCAACGGCTCTTTGTATGTTATCTCCCATGGATTATTCCTCTCAAGTCAACCATCAAGCTCTGTGGGTACAGCTCTGTATGCCGTTCTGGTGTGCGTCCACCACATGCAGAGCAGACTCTGCCGAAGCGTTCGGTGTAGAGGCAGAGTGAAACGGGACACCCACGTGATTACACTGTATCCTGTCTGTTCCTGATTTATTGTGACACCAGAAACTCCCTGCAGAACCATGCTGTCAGGTGCTAGGACTTGTGCTGTGTGGGACACTTGATAGGCTTCGGGCTTTTAGTCAAGACCTTGTGAGAAAGCCCCCAGAGACGCTGCTGAGAACACTCACACTCCTCATTACTAAATATACAACTGCATATCTACTAATGGTGAACGGAAACAGACCACTCACGATTGGCTAGAGGAGTAACAGCTGTGATTTGTTTTTTGTTTTTAACTAATTATTTTGAATGTCCCTGTTTTTGTTTGGCATTTAACAGACTAGCTTAAAAGCTGGGGAACAGATTTCAATTGAATTTGGTGAATGTTGTAATAAATTTTAAGTCCTGAACAAGAATTAAACCCTGTATAACAGATTGAACATTACAGGAATAAGAATGTTGCCATATTCTCATGAACTACTGCACTCACTTGTTATTTATCACATACTTTATGATAATTTGTTAATATTATTATGCATATCTGGATTCAAATGAAGATTATTTTTTTATTATTATGTATTGCCTCAGCACAGCTCTCAACATGACGGCAGCTGACCAGCTGACATGGCTCAAAGCTAACAACGCTAACAGTGAAAACCATACTTGACAGAACTAATGTGTAGAACTAGTGTTATCCTGAAGAAGGAATTGGAGGGAGGATGTTACGCTTCTACCACGGTAGGATCCGTCTGTGGGCCGTTATCACATAGCCAACAATACTACAGCAGTGCAGAGCCGCAGCTTCTGAGCTAGCCAGAGTACGGAAATGCTCCATAAAAAAACTGTCAACAAAGAAACTTGGATTACAACACAAACAGAGATCGTTCGCTGCTCAGGAAGACTTTTCTCCACTATCTCTTTATGCAGAAATGTGCTGAAGAAGAGGACATTTAAAGGGCTGCCCTGTGCCTTTGTGTATTATGATGAAGCCAGAGAACAGCTCTATCACATACTTCATTAAGGAGTTTAGCTGTGGCTGTCAGCAGCAATTGTCTTCAGTCAGGTGTGAGGATGTTGCCTTTGAAAATCTGTGCATCCGGACACTAAACAGACGTGAGGTGGGGTCGAGTAGGGCCGGCGGGGAGACTCTGGGTTCGGTTTGTATTTTAAGAGCGCTGTCAGCCTCCAGAGGTGCAGATGCACAGCTGTCCGAGACACTTCATGAGGGGATTACGTCCTCCCTTGTGTTGCACACTGGAACATCTTAATCATTGCTTATCGCTCCATTGTCTCACATGACGCCATGTGCAGCCCCGTGTGCTATTTCAGGAACACCAGTGAACCTCCCTGCACATGTTACTCCTCTAGTGATTCTCTGCAACAAAAATAACATTAAAATAGTTCCAATTACGTCTCCTGCAGTAAATTATTTGTGATACTATCTTGGTTGATCCCCTTATGGAATAATTGAAAATATACTTAATTAACACTTTCATTAAAAGCTTCCCTGAATAATGTGTAATTGTTGCTTTTCTTCTGTCAACCATTACATGTAATTGTTGTAATATATGTTTGTTAAGGGGGAAGGGAATGAAAAAAAAATACAGTTTATAGCGGTATCACCTGAACACAGCACTTTGAGCATGAAGGGAGGCATTATTCACAATAAATGGATTATCAGGGAAACCAGCATAAATGACTCAATAAAACTGTTAAGCAGCCAAGCAGCCAGTGGTGGCCAACATGATTAATCGCAGGCATTCCAAGATTGGATTTATTTTGTCTTTTATTTCTCCTTTAATGACTAGCCGTGAACACCCCTCTTAATATATCGCCCATGTTTCTAGATTACCGGTGACTAATGAGGATTCAAAATGGCCGTTATCTACATTAATGTCTTTTTATTTGAAAAGTCAATACTGCCTGCGTGTGTGTGTGTGTGTGTGTGTAATATTCTAGCGAGAGCAACTTGCAGTGATCCGTTATAAACCTCCCAATTAAAAGGGTTTTGGAAAGCATTGCTGGCATTTATGTGAGTACACTGGTGTATCGCTGTATTTATAAATTTTCCACCACTCTTGGTATTATTCATTCGAATAACTACAAGACTTTGCTTCAACATTCATCAACCTGATCTACTTTTCAGTATATTTACAATCCCTCCGCATACATCTAAATTATTAAAAGGTGCCAAGAGTATGTTGTCACCTATTTTCTCCGCAGAGGATCAATGTCCCGCATTTGTGGGATAAATGAAGCTATACTTTACATATTGCTGTTTTCAAAGTGGATTTACCCCATGGATGTACTGTATATTCTTGGAGGAGAGCTCTCACAAGGCCCTGGGTTGACGCAGGAGAAATAGCTCAATTTAATGAAAGAGTCCGACTCAGTAATGACCCCAGTGATTCATATATTCGTAAAGGAAATCAATCCCACATCAGCTAAGTGCAGAAACAGGATCTTCTGCAGCTTTAAATCTAGGCAGTGGGTAATATACACTAAACTGCAGGTTACATTTAACTGGAACCTGTCACAGATGTGCAGAATAAGACAGATGAAGTTCATTACAGAGCTGAAAACAGGTATGAAGACAAAACATTGACTCCAATAACAGGCTGTAGAGAGGATGTAAAATGCAGGCCCAAGGCAGTGCTTTGTCAGGCTGGACCGTTGTGCCACCAGACTGTTGTTCTTTCCATCTATGATTTAACACAGCACAGCGCGGCTAGATGGCACCCGGGAGAGGACTTGATTTTCATGTTTGCCAATCTTCCTCTATACCTGCCCGTGGTGACCATAAATACACTTTTATGCCTCCCAGAGAAATGCTTAAAGAAGCAGTTTGTTCAAGTCCTGTATGGACTCGCATGGCAATATCCTTGATTGATGACAGCGGCGAAGTTTAGAAGACGCCCCGGGGATTTTTACAATCTCGTTTGTTTGGGAGTTTTACATTTGAGCATAATTCCCGCTCCGCACTATTTATGTGGGTTTGGACTCGTCTGCTCTGAGTCTTTTGTTCCCACAGTCCACTAATGAGGCAGAGCGCCACCAGTGGCTGTGGTCATCTCAAAGGGCATTTTGTGAAGGTTTGAGATGTGGTCACCCCCAGAACAGTCTTTAAATAGAGTTTAAAAGATCTCCAGGAAGCCTTTTAACATGCTTGGCCAGCTGATAATAGGCAAATAAATTGCTCTTGGTTGGTCAAACCTTTTCAGGATCATTGATGGATTTAGGCTGCCTATGATCACGGATGAGCAAACTATGTATGTCGGACTGCAAGTAACTAATTATAAACCTTTTTTATAACAATATATTAGTCTCAAAATTGTAAAAAAGTACATATTGTGTTGTTTACAAGAAAAGAAGTGAGACAGATGAGCATACAACATATCCTCATATGTTCATGTGATATTTTATGAAAAGTTATTCCTCATTTTGCTTTTTTGGGAGTCTTTGGGAGTGTTTTTTTGCAGTCTTCTGGGAAAAAACTTCACAGGGCACAAATTTGTTAGGTTTAGGGCAACAAAATGAATAAGAAAGGATCACAGAAGTGGCATAACTTAAAGACCGAAGTCAACAAAAATCAACGCTTAAAATGCAGAAGTTACATGACAGGATATGAACCCTGGTCTTCTGAGGGCAAGCGTGTTTTGTTCTTTTTACTACCTGGTTCATACAAATTAACTTACAAATTAATTCTCTGGGACACATATAAGCAAATTACAGTGCATTACTTTTCATAAGTGTAGCTAAGATTGGTGTGTCAGAACAGCCTGCAAAGGGCAACCCACAGTCAATACATTAATTACAATAAAAACCAGTCCATTGTTATATTATTTTTTTCTTATTTTTTTAAGTGATGCTGTGTGGAGGAAGAATATTTTTAAAAACAGCAAGCATTGTTGCCACCTTACCACCTGCTTAAGCCCTACTCAGTAAGCAGTAGGCACTATACTAAGACTGACCAACTGGGAGGTCCATAATGGAATGAAGCACCGCCAAAATAAAATCCAACTGGGCTATACATAGTGTGTCTCTTTAGCTTTTTCTGGGACTGATATATGGTGGCAGCATGACGGTCCCACCCAGCAGCTCTAAACTATCGTAAATACCTCTCATCACAGAGCAGGGTGGGTCAGTGCTGCTGGGGCTGCTTGATTTCATTTTTATAGAACAATCTTCTGCCCGAGTATTATCACTGACTGACTTTCAGGGGAGCAGTATCCTCATGATATGATCACAACATGTTATTGTTTCACAAAATTTAATAAATGATCCCAAGAAAACTGTGAATGGCAACTAACAAAATGTGCTTCTGGCATTTTTGTTTGACTTAAAGATCATAGCAACCCAAAATATAGTTACTAACATAAATATCACTGACCCCTAGTTTCACATTATGTCTAACCTTCTCACACTCAGTTACTCATGACACTCATCAACAGCTTAAGCCTGGATGTCACCACTTTATTCTTATGTGAAAGATATGTTGATTAGGCACTGACTGACACAAACAGGGCTATTTTGATGCACAGGATTAAATTCATTATGGCTGTCATCACATCAATCTAAAGCCACGCTAAAGGAGATGACATCCAGACAGAATTAACAGCTTTCATCACTTCTAAAAAAAGTTAACAGCTGTTGGAGGATGACATCTTAGTGAAGAATTTATTGTACTATATACGTTAATGACCTGTGGCTGCACCTGAATTTAAGTATTAGTGTAAGTCAATATTTTCCTACATGCTGATGTTTCCATAACTGGGACATAATTAACCTAATTAACTGTCCATGCTAAGAAAGCATTAAGCTCATAATAGAGGAGAGAAACGATGGCTGGAGACCTCACTAACCTGACCTGTGTGTTTCTAAAGGAAGTGGGATGCCAACTGAGGACAAGTCAGGATCACTGATATTAAAGGCTGTGTTCAAGAGGGAAATAAACACACAAATTACATGAGTGTTTATTTCCTTCCTTGTGAGCCATGAACTCCACATGCTGTGATCTGGAGTATGTGGAAAGTTGGAATAGATGGCTGAAAGTGATGAAAAGCACAAATGCAAACTTAACAAACCTACTGGAGACAAAAAGAAGAAAGATGCCAAAGGATCACAAAGATTCACATGAAAAATGCATACCATCTAACATCTAACATGCAATGAATAGTGTCCAACAACATCCTGAAAACTGGTCTCGGTTAAAGGAGGGACATCAGACAAAAAAGGATGGGAACCACTGCTGAAAACTGAAATCTTCCAACTACATCGTTAGGAAAAAGCCTTTCAAAACACAGGATTACAGCTAATGAACGGCTGTCCTCAATCCTGATATTTCCATAATTAATGAAAGTCCTGACACATCATCGGCTATCTGCCCCTAACGCCTGTTGGGTAAACTGAGAGTGGTGCTCTGAGCCAAATGAGCGAGGCTGAATCACACTGAATAGCCGGCCCACACAGACACACTGTAACCTAGCATTTAGAGTCACATTACAGCGCCTTGTGCTTTCCCAGTCAATAACAAAATGATTGGTTGGCAGTGGCGCGTCTAGTTAGCAGGACATTGTTGCGCTTGACATTTATCATAGCTTCAGGGGTCGTGAACTCGAAGCTAAACAGCAATTGAATCATTTAATGTGAACGACTGCAACTTGGCTGTCTCCGAGGCACTGACATAAGTGTTTTCATGCTGAAACGAGTGACTTAACTTCCGCTAAGCTAAACACGTCTTTGTTCAAACTGGGACATTATGCGCTAACAGGGACATATACTCCAAGGTTGGTGCAACAATGGCCGCATTAACAAGCAGATTATTTGCTGCGTTTGACATCAATATCAATTACGATTATGGATGGATGTCTTCCTGTAAATCAAGTCATGTGTTTGGTCTAGAGATATTAAGAAAGAACAATCATTCCTCTTTTCGCTGGATAACTTCAGCAGACTCATGTGACTACAATGTCGAGCAGCATTATAATTGTACCATATCAGAAAACAACTGGCATAAAGATCAGATTGTCTGTAACTATATAAAACAATTACTGCAATGGACTTTCAAGGAGGTCATTTGCCTCTGCTTTGCAAACGTACTGCAGATTTCTAACAGCAACATCCCATCATGTTTTGCGACTCTTCATTGGAAAGCATTTCCACAGTGAATGGAAATTAAACAATAAAACGGCTCTGTTATCAGATAAATTCATTCAGAGTGCAGAATCTGTTCAATAAAACAATCCAAATAGCTCAATTTCCACTCTCAAGCTTAAAGCAAATAGGATGCTCAATAAAAACATTGCACTGGCCCTCTCTGTTAAAAAAAAATCAATAGCTAGAGGACAAAGAACCTCTAGCCATCACTTAATTCTCTTATCAGTGTGATTTAGGGGACATGGATGATGTTAAATAACTGTAAATCCTTATCTTTGACTTTGTGGGTGGTTTATGGCAGTTTCAACAGCAGTTCAGAGACAGAATGTCCATACCTTCTGCCGGTTACACGATTTATAGCTTTATTACTCTTTGTCTAAAAGAGCAGAGAAACATATAATTGAAAGGAAGAGATAGCGGCTAGCTGGGGGGAGCTGGAGAGCAGGAGCTGAGAATCATCATTGCTGGAGACATATCATGGCGACAGTTTTATGGCTAAGGAGCCGGCCCTCTGTATTTTGGTGGCTCGTTTTTATGAAACAAGCTAGATTCAATTTTCTGATTCATCTGCAAACGGTCCGGACTGAGTTTAGTATTCCGACGCCGGGCTTCAAACCGGCCCACATGAGCGTAGAGGTCACTGAGAGGGCTCGTGGAGTTGAAGTCACGAGTTTACGCTCACACTGTCACAGACCCGCTCATATTTTTGCCCCCAGTGACAACAAGCCTATTGTTCTCCCTGATAAGGCTTCAGTGTGCACAGTAATGGGAATTAAGCAGGGCATAAGTCAGGAGAAATTGGGTGACAGCAGATCAATAGATAGTGGTGAAGCCTCAGGGACCATTAGTGAAGAGGACCCCTTTGTTTGTCCACTGGCGGGGCGATGTTCGGTTCTGAACCAGAGGTCGAGGCTAAGAATACATCAAGCTCATAAGAAGAGGGGGAAAGGCGCTCGGTCACACAAGTTCATCAGCCTTTTTTGGAGATAAAAATAATAATACATAAAAAAAACAGGCGAACAATCTAGTGTTGTTAAAGGCTGCAATGCAACCAATGTGAGCTGCGACTATGATTATTCTTCATTGATTAATCTGTCAATTATATTTTTGATTAAAGGATTAAATCTCTATGGTGGCACCTACCGCATTGTTCTGGGTTTATTTTGCCAAGGTTTTACGATAACTGAAAACATTGTAAACCTTTGGACTATCTTTAGTTTTTGGCCTAGTGTGCTTGGTAAATATTTGTAATATTATTGTTCTTAATTTACTTGCTTTGAATTGTAAACCTGTGATACTTTGAGGTAAACTTTTAGCCTTCTCTTTTGTAGCAATCTATATTTATCCATTCTGTGTATTTTAATCAGTTGTATTATTTTGCTGTGTTCACTTTACTGACTACTGTACTGTATTATGAACTCACCAAGGTAAGCTCCTCAGGTTTTATTGGAATGGCGATAAAGTTAAAATAAGTCACCCTGGACAAATAAACCTATCTGCATGGCTAGATACAACTAGAGGAAGGCAAAGAAAATACGCTCTATTGAAATTTGGGTCTATAAAATGTCACAAAGTAATGAAGAAAGTATCCAGTAATGAAGAAAGTATTATTTCAAATGATAATTTTCTTGTTTCATCTAATCACAGTCCAGCTATATAATGACATGAAATTTGAGAAACCAGAATCAGCAAAAGCTTGGTGTTTTACCATGAAAAAGTACCTAAAATCCAATTAATTTTTCACCTAAATTGCAATTTTCTGTCAATTTCTTGACAAAACGTGCTTCGTTAGCCGTGTAGTTTTGAGTTCAAGTTTCCCTTTGTCTGCAGGGTAAAGGCTGTTTCTGAGTGCATGTGTGGCACATGTTATTGTGGACTGTGGGAAAAGTGTACAGCACCATTAGAGATGCCCTGCAGGCCTTCGCGGGAGCTCGAGGATGGAAATGCATTAGCCTTAATCTTTACAGTGTTCAAAATGATTAGGGAAACGTGACAACTCCAATGAAACAGATTCCCCCATTAAGCTCTTCGGGCAAATGCATATTGTGGCCATCACTCCCAGACATAGCCACTTAAATGCACAGATAATTTGTTGTTGCATTGCATTATTCCTGCCCCATAACCAGACCCCATCCGAGTGAGCAATGTGCCAATGATAACTAAAGATATTAATTAGTATATCACTGTGGCGGCACATGCATTTTCACTATTAATAAATTCCACGCCATCGGGTTGTGATTTAATTATGAATTATGTAAATGGCTGCCATGAATGATTTAGGTCTATGGATTTTATTAGCTAAATGGGAGAGCAGAATGTAGGCATATCACAATGATGAGGATTTACACACTCGAGTGATGACAGCACAAGTACAAGAATATTTAGTGACTTGATCACAACTTCATGTAGGCCCCCTGCTAATGGCAGAAAACATTTCACACTGATGAATAATTGACTAAAGATGTTGTTTAATGGCTATTAACGGGTCATGTTTACCCAGAGGTCTGAGGTTTTAAAGGTTCTGTGGTGTGTACATTAAGCACTGCATTATATATTATTAACAAAATAATTCATGTCATATATTCTGTCCATTTAATTTCCATGCAGTGCTGCACAACAACAAGGACCATATTGTGTGTTACATATACATAAACACTTTAAGATTTAATTCATCCTTGGACAAACGTTTGATAATCAAGTCATTATTTAAGTAATTTAGGATGTAAAAATGCCAAAATGATCTTCATCCACTGTAACAGTTCACAGTTTTTCTATTGAGTTATAGAATTGTTTATTTAAAATCAGTTTTTTGGACTGTTGGTTGGACGAAACAATTGTCTCCTTGGGCTCTGGGTAGCTCAGTCTGGTCGGCTGACTGATCATTTATTTGACTGGCTGACTGAATGAAATGCACTAAATAGCAAATTAGTCTAATTATCAGTCTAATTTTCCACAATTATCTGACATTTTAGGCAGTAAATAATTTATTTAGAGTGTGAATCAATAAATAAATCAATAATGGAAAGGCTAAAGGCTTAAAAGACAGGAGACACTAAACACTCTGACACCATTTTGTACAGTATGTGGACATTTGTTTCTATTATTTCACGGTGAAAGCTATACTAGAGTATACATATCTACATCTTTTTTCGACCACTTTTCTTCTTGTCAGATTGATGTAGTGCCAGGAACATGGAGTATATTTGGTTTGAAGGAGGCTGTCAAATCGAACTGTCACGCTGCACTTTTTGATGGAGTCGTATCGCTCGCCCGTCTGTCAGTCAAAAAGAAAGACTGCTGCCAAAGTCAAATTCGAGAGTTGAGAGGAGCAAACGTACATGGCATTCCTTTCATTGTCTGGGAGAGCAGAGACGTCTGACAAGCACAGCTCAGCTCTGATTTTAAATTTGTAGGACACGTTTGCTAAGTAATAAAGTGTAGCAGCGAGTAACACAGTGGATGGTTGGTACAGTTGGTCACTAAAAGCTTAACAAGCGCTATGCAGAGAAGGATAATAGACTCATAAAGTCCTCTGTAGTCTGTGATAAAAACAGAATATTGCCTCATCACACATACAAAGAGGTCCCACACATTTCAGAGGGCATTAATCATCCTGGCATGTGCCATCATAAAACTCATCTTCTCTCACAGACAGTAGATTCAAGTCCGGCCGGCTTGTAAAATTCAATCATCACTACAGTGTCAGACATTGTTCTGGCATACACCAGAAAATTCCCCGACCCGGGGAGTGTGTCTCTCTGCTGGATAGTTATGGTGTTTACTCACACAAGAGGTTTACCCTGAGGCGAGCTCCACACCTCAGCAGCCCAGCTGGAAGCGTCCCAGCCCCCCCAGGAGGAATCCTCTACCCTTCCCTGCTGTCCAGTCTCTGTCAGGACCAGCCGCCAGGGCTTCCTGGGAACAGATCAGTGAGAAGAGAGAGCATCAGATTACCATCTATCCATCAAGCAGAACGGGTATGAGGAGGCACACACACACACACACACACACACACTGCATCACCTGTATTTGATAGTTTCTCTACCATTGTTTGGGAAAATGAATGAATTATTCTGTTGTCTGGTGCAGCATTCATCAAGAACCTGTGAATGCTCATTTCCGCCCTCTAGTGGACTCACGTATGTATCTTCTCTTTATTCTTTTGATTGAGGATGAGAAAATAAAGAAAATCTTCACACAATTTAAATTAAGTGCAGCCCTAAATGGTGTAAAGGCTCCTCAGTCTGTTTTTACAGGAAAGATTAAGGATTTTGATATGAGTTGTGTTTGTTATTGTGTGATTTTTATTGTATTAATGGCAGTTTAAGGCATTTATGTGACCCCAAGGGTATATGTAATGAAGACTGAGAAATTTTAAGGATTGTATGTCAGTGACTGGTTGTGTACTTGTTTACCACCTAAACCAAAAGGGGCCTGTCTAACACAAATACACCTCAAAGTTTGCGTCACTGTTTGGATGGAAGGTCTGCAGCCACCTAAGAAACTGGAAATCTGAAAACTTTCTAAGAGTAATTTAAATGCTCTTGCTTTGTTTGTCAAATAAAAATAAAAAGAGAATGTGTTTTTTAAAAAAAAAATCATGCTCAAAGCTGAGTCAGTTGTTTAAAAAAATGAGAGAAAATCTCAGTGTCTTAATGTTGGGAATACTTGAAATTTAGAAAAGTAACACTGCACTGTTTTCTCCCACCTACTCACAGATGTAATGAGTGATTTGTAACAATTATGAGAGTGAATGAAAGCTGTGATTATTAGCAATAGTGTTCAATGGCTGATTATGATCACGAATTTGCACAAAATGTTCCAATGTTGTAAAATAAAGAAGCTCTGCCCTCTCTGTCCGACACTCTCCCTGGAGTCACTTATCTTCAGCACTTATGTCTTCACGATGTCTTCATGATGTGGTCTGCCTCTGACCTCCTGCTCACAAGTCTCACACTGATGTAACCAAGCAACAGCCATCATCGTGACATCAGTCGAGTGTCTCTGAGGGGACACACAGGGCAGGTAGCATGACAGTGTTCACACAAAGCCCATTAGACTCCCACATACCATCTGTGAATTCACAGGGTGCTTCATGTCATGCATTCAGATCAGTCAAACACCAAACTATTGCCTCCTTATCATCAGTATCATTTACTAGAGGAAAAAAAAAAGTGTAACTCAGTACAAGTGATCTTCACTGCCTTGATAATACTGCCCCCTTGTGTATGAACACATATATTACATGTGTCTGTTTATTGTCCCACTAAATTTACAGATAAGAAGTCCCAAATGTTGTCTGCTAAGTCTATGATATTTTTTAATTTTGATCCAATAGTGGACTTTAGTATTAAATCTTAATAATAATAATAATATATAATAGTAATTCCTCACTAATCATGTCTACTTGACATGGTCACTAAAGATTATTTTGCTGTACAATTTTTAATCAAAAACCTGTTCAGTTTTCTGTCAGTGAATTTCTATTTGAAGCACCTGAACACATACTGCTGCCACCAAATATGATAAAATAGTAACAAGCAATTGTGTCCGTGTTACAGTCCAATTATGATAATAACAAAAGAGTTGGGCGGGTTCATAAATAATTGGTACTGACGGAAAAATCCCAAAAGTCGTTTAGTTGATTGATTGTTTGTATTTGGGCACGTGACGCAACTTTACACTCCTACTTCAGCAAATTGTAGAGGAAATAATCTAAATTTTACTCCACTACATTAATCTGACAGCTGTATCCATAGCTACTCTCAAGACATTCACTGCACATGAATGTTGTCTATTTGTCAATACATGAACTATAATAACAATCCAATTCTTTATTATTCTGCATAAGGACCACTCTGCATTAAAGGTATTTCACATGTATTTATCTGATAACTTTTAATAAACTGGTTGGTTACATCATACGGTGACATCAGTACTTGGGCATATTTTCAGCTGCACAGGCTTACCACTAATTAATGTGTCAATCATCTTACAAGGAAGGAACTTATAGATATGCACTCAGCTCTAAATGGGCGTCTGTTACAGGCCTATTGTGAGGCTGCAGTTGGTCATATGACCGATGTTATATCTGCATGACTGAGCGGATCTTTCATGCACCAATTCCTTTAGTCCTCTGTGTGAAATCACTCAAGATCTGCTGAGACGCAACTTTGTGGTGAGTCGTTTCTTTTCGTGAAACACTTCGCAGCTGCATGATGGATTTCATCTCATTCTGTGCAACACATTCCTTTCATATTAAGAGTAATGTGTCGAGACCATTTGTTTTTTTTTAGAAATATACAGTCGCCTTTTTTCACCGTGTGACTGGCTTCAGTTGCAGTCGGGACACTTTATTTTCTCATTTTATCGAACAATGGTCGTTACAGATTAGTAGTTGGTGGATTACGATGGGAGTCGTAATGTGCGGCTACAGGCGCAACAAAAATCTGACTGTTAATTTTAAGTGATCGGAGGAACACCGGTTTAAAGGAGCGGAGCTGCGCCCCTATTGTCGGTATTACGGTACACCGCTGTGTCAACACGGAAGAGGCTTGAGCTACAATCCGGATAAGATTTATCGTGCGGTTTCACATGTCTTTTCGTAACATTTCCAAAGAGGCCGTGGCTGGATCGATCACACTGGGACTTGTTCTAGTCGCCGGTTACTTATTTGGTAAGAGTTTAAGCCTAAAAAGACGTTATATAGTGTTGTAACTGTGTTACACGGAGGTAACCCGGCAGCCATGGCGTGTGTTGGGTGGTTTAAACCGGTAGAGAGCAGTGTTTTGGTTTTAACTATGCTGTTTTTTTTAATGTAGACTTCATTATCTTACAGGATCTACAGAGGAGCAAATCTAATTTATAGTGTTTATATCTGTTTGCACAAGTAGAATAAAAAAAATCATGGTTTTAAAAACGCCCAGTTTTCACAAGTTTTCATGTCAGACAGGAGAAACAATGTGACTGAGAAAACTGAGAGGCCATAAAAAAAAATATTCTCTAATATACGACCATCATAATGCTTTCTTTGTACTTTTCAGTTGGGTGGGGTGATGCATGAGTGACCTATTATTATACCATTATGTGGGTAGAAAAAAAAAAAACTCAAGCAAATGTACTGATATTAAAATAGTCCCAAGTCATTAGACTAAAAGAAAGTGTGCATGACCAGTTCAATCCTATTTTTCACCTCATACATAGGGCTGATGTTGGGCAGTGTTGGAAGGAATGAACATTTTTACTTTTTTCTCTGATTTTTTGTCAAATATGGTGTGCAGCATTATTGAACCTAAAAATAATAATAATATATTTCTACAGCACAGCATTATTAAACTTGAAATGGCATTTGACACATAAGAAAATTGCCCAGGCAATACTGAGTGCCCCAAGTTTACAGAGTTGTACAGATAAAACTCATTGTAGAGCCTCCCAGTACAAAGTACTTAATGTACTCACTTTCCCCTCCAGCCACTATTGACTCTTAGAGTGCCTCATACACAGCTGTCTAGACCAGTTGCATAGTTCACCTTAAATGATCTCATAATCATTATAAATACTGCATATATGTGAAGAGACACTCTCATCATGTGACTTTTTCCACCAGTCTCGTGAAAACACTATTACTAATAAATTCTCAACTCAGAGAGGGTCTGCATTCATAAACACATGTAAAATGTTATCTTCATCACTGTCATTTTAAAAGAAAAATAATTGTTATTGTTAATAATTCAAAAGAACAGCAACAATTTTAGACAGAGTTCAATGATGGATAGATGACAGCCGTGGTCCCTGCAACCGACCATGTTGGCTACCCCTGGTCTCGACTGATTCATTGCATTTCCCTCAAGATGTCAAGCTATATTGCCTAACAATTTCCAGTCTTCATTTCTTTAACTGGATCTGTTGCTGCTGGTGCAATAATTGCATTTCCCCACTGAGATCATTTCAGTGTTACCTAATCTAATTCAAATAACTACTGTACATTAACTAGACCAGACATCAGTGTTTCCTATTGCACAGTAGGTTGAATGGCATTGTGTTCTTAAGATCCTGATAACTGTTTTATGATTCATGTTTGTCCTCAGGGAAAAAGAAATCTTCCAGAATGAGTATCTTCAAAAGTCACTCCCATGCAGGAAAAGACAACCCACTGCTGCTGTACGTCCTCAATCACTCCTTGAGGGAGCATCCGGCCCTGAAAAACCTCAGACTGGTGAGTGTGTCTTGGTGTCCAGAGTATAGATGTGCTCTGGCACAATTAAGCACTCAATGTCATGAAATGTAATTGTGTTTCACAGTTAGTTTGTGAGACTAATGCAACTCACTGCTTTCAGAGGACAATGGAACACCACTCGAATGCCATGATGGTCGCCTGTGAGCAGTCACAGTTCATGGCCAATCTGGCAAAACTAATCCAAACCAAGAAAGCAATAGAGATTGGTAAGGGCTTCATACTTTACATTACATCTAGCTCTGACACATGTACGCCTCTCATGACTGGGATTCAACAATCGTAATCACTTACATATATACACATATACATATATAGAAGCCCACAAGATGCCAGGTTTCACACATTTCAAACATGGGGGCAAAAAAGTGCTTTACAGGCAAATAAAACACAAGCAGTAAACACTACTTAACGAATACAATGTAGGTGATATGGCTTATCATGTCACTTAAGTGTAAATCAGAGGTACTGATTGCTTTCTGATTGTCTTTTATTGCTGACTGTTGTTTGACAGCCAGAAGACAGGCTCTGTAGTGAGAAATGTCGCAGTTTTTCCTTACAGTGCACATTTTGTTACTGAGTTGGTAAAATGTTCAGTGGTAGAGAGTGACACTTTCACACTAAAAGACATTAATCAGTGTCAGCTTCAGCTGACTTTGATATCTAGTGTAGTTTTGATGTGAAAAAAATAACAGTTAAATTAATTTGAAGACAAGGAATCATCACTGTAATGACCTCTTCTTATACTTTCCATGTCCAAAGTGTTTGTCCGGCACAAAACCCATTATTGTTTTCACTTATATGTAGCCAAGAACCCTTCTACACATGAAACCAGCTAGTGGAAATCAGGTTTCTCTATTCCCTTACAATGACTAGAGAAACCAGGTTTCAAGTTCCCCTTTTGCCCTTTCTTCTGTCATCATCATGCTATCCTCTCATTGCAGGAGTATACACAGGTTACAACACACTGAGCATTGCACTGACTTTGCCTGATGACGGCATTCTGGTGGCATGTGATATCAGCGAAGAGTACGTCAACATTGGAAAACCCTTCTGGAAGGAGGTACCATTCCCATCTATGTTATAGCATTTGTCAAAACAAACACTGTATTGTGATGGGGCTGAGAGAGAATATGGTGTGTAATACTGCTGTATTGTTCCCATATTGCAAAGTGCTGATCAGTGCAGAGGATTTTCATGCACCACAGGTAACAGATGTACGTGTAGCTCTGTGATGCAAGTCTGTGCATCTGCATGTGGAGCAGACGTCAGTGTCTGTCAGTCTTTTGTGCGTAAAAAGATGACCACTGGACCAGTCTGCAAGTCTTAAATCTATTTACTGGCTTGCTCTTAAACATTCTTGTATTTATGAGCAATTAGAATATTTTTGCTCATGTATTACATTTAAAATAACAGCTTATTTTTGATTCATTCAGGACATTGTAAACAACGTCATGTTTGCAAAACAGACACAAAAACAGAATAAATATTTGTCAAGCATGTAAATACACTCACAAAAGACACCCAGACATGCTACGATAACTTGTCTCTCATCTGTTATCTACTGAACCTTTACTTTTTTATTTAAATGATTCTTGCTTCTTTCTGTTTACAGGCTGGAGTCGAGCAAAAAATTGACCTTCGCATACAGCCAGCACTGAATACTCTAGGTACAATAAAATGTCTCTTTTTCCACTTCCTGATCTAAATTTGATAGATGTTCAATTCAATGATGAAAAAGTTTATAAAGTCATACAGAGGGCTCAAGTTGTGTGTGCAAGTTTCCTAAAATAAAACACCTCAATGGGATTATTTGCAAATTAATTATTTTCCAAAAGTTAAATGTTAAACAATGTACAGTCACTATCATAACTGCTGATGTGGAATGTAACTAAGAATTTTTACAATTTATTTATATTTACTATAAGTAATGTACCTCAATACAATCACTGAAGCACTTGTACTTGATTATTTCTATTATGTGCAACTATATACTCTTACTCCACAACATTTATTTAACACTTACAGTTACTAGTGATTTTTTTTTACATTAAAAAACACATATATTATCAATACTATACTGCTAACCCCCCAGTGGTATTACAAAGCATCTAAGATTACACTTTCTTGTGTTTCTTACTGATAAAAACATAATACTCTATAATAATAAAACACTGTCAAAAGAGTGTTTTTACTCAATTCACATTTTGAGTGCAGGAGTTACACTTGTAGTGGAGTATTTTTAGTGTCATAAGTACTGTCACTGAAGTAAATGATCTGCACACTTCCTTCGCCACTGCATCTCTGTGTCAAACTATGGTAATTTTGTGGTGACATTTAAAAGGAGTTCCATCTACTGCGGGAAGCAGCTGTGTTCTTTAACCAGACGTACATCTGCCAAACAAACCAGTTTCTGCTTATGCATAAGAGGCTTAAAGCCTGGGGCTCACCTTTGTTTTGGTGGTTTTGTTTCCATGTGTGGGGTGGGCTCAATGTTGCCTCTTGTGGCCGTCGGGGAGAACTGTCCTGACAGCTGAAATAAATTGCCTTAATTAGTATCCATGTGGCACGACAACGAGGTAAAATTTAACTGCGCTTTAGCTAAACCCATTCAGCTAAGCTAACCGGATGCTAAGCAGCACGGCTGATTTCACTAGCAAATATAACGTGTGCTAATCAGGCTAGCTGAATGTAGCATAGTGGGTAGCTAAGGGCTGCATACGTTTTTTTAGTGACTTACCTGGTTCCACTTGTCGGTTAGCAGCGCTCCTCTTTATCCTTCACAGTCTACAAACACTTCAGGGGTGAATTATGTCACAGTTAATAAAATACAAACATTTGCTTTTGCATTTTGGCTCATTCTCTGAAGTGCTTCTCACGTCAGTCAAGTGACAAGAGGGATGAGCGTGGTGTGTTTTGTGACGTCACAAGCACAAAGTCGTCACGTGACCTTGCTTGACACAAACCTTTATTTTATTATTTTTGATTTATTTTTTGATAAAATCATGTACTAGCCACAGTCACGCTATTGTTTTCCTTTATCATGACAAATTTTATATTTACAAAGAAGAATAATGTTCATATTTTCTTCTTCTCTAACTTATTAGTTAGTTCTGTAAAAATAATAACTGCTGACCACAAGATATATAAAATTTGCTTCATTTTACCTGTTCCTCTTGTTTCTTTCAGATAATCTCTTGTCTGAGGGCCAGGCTGAAACATTTGACTTTGTCTTCATCGATGCAGACAAAGTCAACTATGAAAACTACTATGAAAAGTCTCTGCAGCTGCTGAGGAAAGGAGGCATCATTGCTATCGACAATGTAAGGGTGATATCCTGGCAGTAGGATATTTAAACCAGATATTTATCTAATCATGATGTGTTTTTGACTCTGCAGGTGCTGTGGGGTGGAAAGGTGATGAATCCTTCCCCCGATGATGACGACACTGTGGCCATCGACAAGCTCAACAAAAAGTTGCACCGAGATACTCGAGTCAGCCTGAGCATGCTCACAGTGGGAGATGGGCTCACACTCGCTGTCAAATTATAGAGCAGGTCTCAGATTAGTGAAATGATTAGCAGAAATGGAATATAATATTCATAACTATTTCCATCATTGTATGTAATCACCTGAAACTAATAATTGTTGGGTTTTCATTGGCTAAGAATGAGCCTTTTCATATCAACACAGGGTCGGTCCTCTAAACAGTCAGACAATTTTCTACACTAGCCCACAACAGATCAAACACTATTTCTAGTGAGATATCTTCAAGTTTTTTACATTGCTCTTAGGCCACACACGTGAAACTGTTGTAACGTAACTGCAGATTGCAAAACCAAGATATTGTCTGACTTCCATTGCTTATAAAGTAGCGTTATTATGGTGAGGATAGCATCTGGTAGAAGTGAACAGCATTACCACTGTTTTGATCTTGGCAGTTCATGTTACAGCAGCCTTGGAAACAGAGGTGAGTGAGTGGATATGCAGTTGTCTGCTATCTGCAGCCACTAAGTTATCTCAGTGCCAGTTGAAATAATCTGCACTAACTTCATTAATTTTACAATTACAAGACAAAGTGCAGCATTTGAATGAAATAGTGATGCAATTTCATGAAAAAAGGAACTGTAAATTCCATTTGTTTCTGTACCACATCATTATTTAATCAAATTTCATACTATTCTCCATGCTGTGTATCTATGGGTTGTTCTCAAATTACAGAAGAGGGTGAAGGTTTTATTTCACGACTTTATTGCAAAGGTTAGACACGCGCCAACACACAAATCAGTTCCTGATTAGTGTCACAGTCCTCAGAAATGGGAAGAAAAGTAGATGATTCACTCGATTTCCTTTCACACATGTCACACTGAGGAGAGGAAAATCCATTTAGCATTGTCTTGCAACTTAGAAGCAGGTACTTAAGGTCGCAGAGGTCTCATCATACAGCATAACTAAGCCTCTCTAGAAAGATAAATGAAGACCAGCCACTAAATTGGCTTCGAGACCATCACGACTAAAATACAAATAGAATGTGCAAATAAAACAAAGGAGAACGATGTTGAATAAAGATATAATCCTCTGTGCAAATTAACAGCTCAGATTTACAATCTACATCATCACACCTCAGCAAAATAACATGGTTTTGTTTCTAACCAGTCCTGGACATGGTACACCCAGAGGAGGGTCTTTTCTCACTTTTGAGGATAAATTGGCAGAAGGATTGATGGATAAATAAATATGATTGACATTTTGACATTTCTGTTGTTGTGATGACACTAAAATGATTCTGGTGGAAAGGTTTCCATTAAACAGTGCTCAAGAACTGGGCTTCTTTTTTTTGTTTTGGCTTCACCTGTGTAAAATGTGTTGCTGAACAGACTGGGAACACACAGGATCAAATTCAGCTGATGTCTTCTTCTAATACAGCAGAGTAGATCCTCATGCCTCCAGCTCCAGGCCCAGACCAAGTTTGTGACCACCAGCGTTGATGTTCTTCCCATCCACCAGTGCAGAAAGGATGATTTTCATACCTGAAATATATAAAAGAATGCATATATATGTTTTAAATTAGTGAAAATGATTGTTCATTGTGTTTTCAGTTGTATATTAGATGAGAGATTGTTCTTACCAGGCCGGAGAGTTTGAGTGTATCCAACTCCTACTAAGCTGGCATTATTCACCTTAGCCTGGGGGGAAAAAAAAAAAACATTAACATTTAAACATTCAGAGTGTACCTGCACACATTTCTATATCAGAGCCAATGACAAGTATGACTTATTAGGAGAGAATAAGAAAAATATCTGATATACAGCATTTGATATACTGTCTGTACTTGAAATTTGAGTAATATATAGTAGAAAAAAGTGGAAAAGTTCTAACATGTCTTGTCAAAATGTTTTCAAAAATCCTCACGTTAACACATCCTTGAGATCCTGTCGACAAACATGAAGGGAAACAACTTCCTTGAGGGAGGTTAAAAAAAGACACTTACAGATATGGAGGCACTGGAGTCTAACTGGTATTTGGCAGCAATTCCGAAGCGAGTGCCGTTGCTGCCTGCTGTCCAGGCAAGATTAACAGCAGTCTCCAGTTTGTCGTTTACCTTCTGGTAAATGGATCCACCAAACTCTGAACCATCATTTCTGAGAGGACAAAAGAAGCAACAACTCTCAGCATGTCAGTATCTTTAAAACAGTTCCCATCTGACAAAAAAAACACTGAATATTTGTTGATCCTAAAACGTACACATTGGTGTGGAGCTGGAAGTCTCCGGTCTTGTAACCAACTGAGAAGTTACTCTGGGTCATCTTTGATTTGGCTGAGTCAAAGGTCATCTGGTAGCCAGCCAGCCAGCCCTCGTATCCAGCCACTCCAGCTCCATGGATCGTCGGACCAGCGAAATCTAAATCTACATCAACACCGACATTAAGGTATTCCCTTTTATAAGCCGTCTTGACCTTGCCACTTTTCTTTCTGTGAAATTCAAGAGAAATGAGAGGAAAAAAGAAGAGTGAGAAAATGCAGTTGGAAGGGTGTTCTCTATACAGCGACTGCATGTTGACATCTAAATGGTAGCTTACCCAGTATTTGGTGAAAATGTAGTGTCAAAAGTAAGTTTCAGTCCCTTGGTGATCTAAATAAGATCAAACCATCCTATTTAATTTACAGCTGTTACATTAGTGGAATGATCGTAGCAACATAGCAGAGTTTCTATTTACCTGATCCTCAATACAAATTTCAGTTCCAAGTGTGTTTTCCGTGGTCCACTTCTCTGTGAACGTCAGCCCATACTCGGCCCACTTGTACTTGGTTTCCAGGGCTCCGGTGACTTTGCTGGTGTCTACATTGGATGAGCCGGATGTTTTAAACTCCTAAAGTGAATAAAGAGGAAATGAATCCTACATGGAAACAGTTCAACAGGTTGGAGTAGTTGCTACACTACAGTAAACTACAGTTATGAGATTAAACATGTAAAACTGCCAAATAGCAAACAGCTGTGTGGAACAGGACAGAGTGAGTCTTCTATCCGGACTCATCGTCCAATAATTTTCTGATAAAATAATGAAAATAAATAATGGTCTTTACAGAGCATTGTCTCAAATACTGTATTTGAAATATGGAAATGTACATTGTTGGTTGTATTAGACAGATGTAGGGGAAGGATGTGGGACACAATTTGAGGTTCAGACCTTTGCTGGAGAAAAAGGAGATTTATGTCAATGTATAAAACATCTGCTATCAGCTGGTATCCTTTTTTTAACACATAACAAGAGCAAAATGTGTAGTCCCTTAAACTTCATTATTAAAAAATTGTGACCAAGATAAGTTCTGAACTGAACAGGTCAGTGGTCTCTGATACACAGAGTAAGTTTCTAAATGACATTAGATAAATTTCAGTATTGCGTTCTTGACACTTATCAGTCAACGTATGACAATATTATACCTGTGATAACCAAAAATCAGCTGATGATACCTGCAATGCACAACTGTACATTTAAAGTGACAGAAGAACTCACCACTCCACTTGAAGACTTTGTCTTCACATCAAGCTTAACCAGTCCAAAACCTGCAAGGACAATGACAGTGAGGGACTAGTTACTGGTCAAACAGCCGGCCTGTCCTCACAGGGTCAATAAGTACACACTTATACAACTGCCTTTTATCTTGCTTCCAGTTACCATATCCCTTATTGAAGATGTCCTTTGCTGATTTTCCAAGATCTGCATATGCTGGAGGGACTGCCATTTTTCCTGTCACAAAAAATAATATTTCAGAGTGTAAATGGTGAAAAAATGAAAGGTATAGAAAAGTCAGAAAAACATGTGTCTGTAAACTGTACAAGGACAGAGGATGCAGAGTTCATATCATCTGTATCTTTTCTGGGAATTTGTACCACCTTGAGGGATTTTACATTGTATAATTTCAAAAATTATATCCTGATGGCATTTTATAGGGAGACTATTTGTTACACTCAGTTTACTTAAAATGTAATGCTTTTGGACCAATAACTAAAAAGTAAAGACTATTGATTAAACAGACGTATATATTTAGACAGTTTTGATGATGTTGACAATGATTGCTGATGATGAAATCTGTGTTATGACGGCAGACAGTCAATCACGTTTTCAACATGTCTGATCACTATGCACATTACTCACCCTTGTATTTGTATTGATTCTCTGACACTATTTATTCTGTCTGACATGAATTTTCTACTTCTGTTTTAATGTTACTGCTCTTGTTTTACACACACACTGTGGAAACACCAGTGACTAATGATACTGGACTTCTAGTAGCCTTCTATTTAGACCATCCGTCCTTCCTCTTACTTTACTATATTTATCATCTTTCATGTATTGTATAATGCTTTGCTGTGGAACCAGTTGCCCACAGGGGACCAAAATACAGGTGAAAGTTGTAGGGAAATAATAAATCTGTGACTGTATCAAAACAGAAAATATATTAAAAAATAAATGAAAGTCTGATGCAAAACATTGGAAGGAATGTATTCTAAAATATTAGTTATTTACAGCATTGTATTAATAATGTTTCCAGCGCTACATATTACACTGAATAATTATAACGTGCTGCCATAATGTTAGACACCTGCACAGATAGATAGATGACTGCATTTTGGCCTGCAGCACTTGACTCAAAGTCACAAGGCCTCCATTGCTTTCACATTCTGTTGTCACGTCTCCTCATTGTCAAGGTTAAACCGGAGGCTTTAAACTGTCTGCTTACAGTAACCACGACACGACACCGGTACCATCAGGGCTACAGGTGTGACAGCATACCTGGCTTAACACCACTTAATGTGTCTTTATCTTTACCGTGACTAGCATATGTCAGTATGGTTGCAAACAGGACAGTGGACGTTAGAATAACATTTAGGATAAAGCTGATACTTAACATAAATAGTTTTTTTTTTTGTGAATTAGACACGTACGCAGTTGAAGGTTGCTCGTTAGTATTTAATTATTATTAAAACAGTAGATTAGAAGAAACAATTCAGTGGCACCTGCTGAAGTATGTTTGAAGTTTAAACACACGAGGGTAGTAGCGGGCGTTTTCTAGCTAGCAAACGGGACGTTTGACAATCGACTCAACGATATAATTCAAACTTAAGCAAGCTAACTAATGATATTATATTACTTACCGAGTGTTACTGTTGTCGAGTGTGTCGCTGTCAAGTTGTGAAACGTGTAAAGTGTTTAGTGCCGATGGTAGGACGATATGGAGGAGACAGCAACAAACACCCTCCTGACCTCAGCGCAGCAGGACCCGAAGCATAGCTGTTTGTCTCGTGCCTGTCTGAAATAAGAAAAATGTTATGCTTTTTCTAAGCCTCAGTCCCTTAATTAAGTATTTATTTTGTGACTCGAGAGTAGTAAAATCAATTCGGGCATTTGTATAAATCGTAATTGTTCGTGCTAAATGTGTGCCACCAACACACCGGCAAGTGGAAGACCTCTAAATCACCATGGTAACCAATACGCCAACACGTCACGTCGAGCTTTTATTGCTTATTTATTACCGATTATTATATATATTTATGTGATGACATGATGATACTGGATTATTTATTAGTATTCATTTATTTTATTTTTTTGTTATTATTTATTACTAATTTAACTGAGATCTCTGACATGTATTTTATAATTGTACTATTCAATTTACTGTCTTTTGTTTTGGTATATATAAAACAGCTCTCTCTGAATTGTGTTTTATGTTAATGTTTGACGTAATTTGTAAAATGTATATTGAAATAAAGTTTGTTTAAAAAAAAAAAAATATTACCGAACAAACAACCAAAAACAACAGTAATAACGCTAAGGAAATGTAAAAAAAAATAACGGCGTTAAATATGTAACTCATAGATAACATATTAAACAACTGTAATACAGTACTTGGCAGTTTTCTTATGCATGTCTAATAAGGGCAATATTACAATCTAATTTGTTTCCACTTATTCATTTATTCATCTGCAATTATTATAACAACTGTACATAGTACTTTTTTTAAACTTTTTTTAATAATTCTTTTTTCTATTTTCTAAAGTTTTTCACACCATGTCAAAATCTGTCTGCAAGCCCACTTACAATAAAACTCTTATTCACTCATTTCTATGTTATTTACAAATGCAAACAGCATAAAAATTGCATACCAGCATTATACAATACTGTTCCCTGTGTATATAGTCAAAGGATGCATATGGCATTCACAGAATAGTTGTGACTGTCTGATTAAATAAATAATGGCTCATAATGATTGTAACAATAATTAGAATAACTTTCAAACAAAGTTAGCCTTGGTTGTCTGTCTGCAGATCGTATGAACCTAAAGAACACGACAGAGAAAATAAAAATCTTTGTCTATCTCAGTGCTTGTAAAACAAAATGTCTTTGCTTCTCAGTCTTTCACCTTTCGATTATTTTCCACATATTTTACTGGACAGTCCTGAAATTCAAACAATATCTATCAACCCTTAATCAAACCAAGTACTTCATGTGTCCTCTCATTAGCCCAGATTTACCTTAAACTTTACCCTTTCACAATTTCACACACCAATTACCAACACCATGCTGAAGATGATACACAGTATCAGTCTACATATAAAGCACATAAAGCTCATTTTGATGTGGTGTAAACAGTGGAGGAAAAGAGTAAAAAATGGTTTCGATTTCAGCTCTTTAATGATGTAAAATGACTGAACAATACAGGAAACGAGTAATGCAGCTTTGCATGGACACTGTCAACTCCATTTAGAATAACCACCATGTTTGTAACATGCTGTAATGACCACATCAATTACAAAATCTCTCTCCATGAAATGTAGAGGCCCATCTGAAATCAACATTACACTTAGAAAGCACACTGTGCTTCAAATAAATACATAATTGAGAGCAACTGTAAACATATTTTTCCATGTGCATGTTGCTGTAATATTGTACACGAAATATAAAAATACCTATGGACTGTTATAAAATGAAATAAATTAATACAAACAAATGCATACAAATTTTAAGGAACCATTTTTAGAGTTATTACTACTGATTAATGTCAAATGATTCTTAACATTTACATTGGACAGTGATTAAAAAAAGCACTATACATCTATCAAACAGTAAACATGATATGGAACATTTATACACAGAGAAATTTTAATAACACTAAAGGTAATTGGCAATTGGAATTATATTTAAGACAGCTGGAAATAAATATTTGATCCCACATTTTTGGCTGAAAACGACAACATCATATTGTATCTTTCAGTGAGCCATGAACTTACTCTGTTAATGTTTACTGACACTGTCAGCATGAACACATTAGCTCAAGGAATGAAAAAGACTTTCAAAGAAGTAACATCTGTTTCTCAACGTTCTGCCATACAGAAAAAGCATAATGTAGATATATTGCTTTAACAGTGGTCCATAGAGTTTCAATAAATTACAAAATGGTAGATAGGACAAAACCTTCAGTCAAGAATCCAGATCCAAACCTTGAAATTAGGAAAAAAAAAAAAACTGCCAAACTGCTGTGAAGGAATAGGGACACTGCTGCCTGAGAACTTTTCTTATTACGTGATATCCAAATATTTAAACAGACATGAGTATGTGTTCAAGTTGGGAAATACTGAAAAATGCACTTCATGTTACATAAAACGATAGAAATAAGCAACCAATAATTGAGACATCTCCACTGTGTTCGCAGAGCTTTTATAACTCAGCCTAAAATGGTGACAGGGGAGACAGAATATAAGCAGGTATGGCTCTGTGCATCCCATCAGGTCTCGGTGCAAAGAGGATCACAACAGCAGTCTTTGTAAATGAAAACATCGCACACCGCCTCGGTTGGCAACTTGACAAAGCAAACTTAACAGCTACAAAGTGTTGCACAGTACTGCTGCTGCTCATTAGCCAATAATCCTCCTCAGCACTGTCGGTCTCGAGAAGGGCCAGCAGTACTCGTTGGGGACAGGCCCGTTCACATTGCACTCGAAGAAGGAGAACATGGGGAACCAGATGCGAGCTCGTCGGCTCTGCTGGTAGGCCCGTGTGTTGGCCAGCGTGTGGTAGTACAGAAAGAGTCTGGTTGTGATGTAGAATGCTATGAACACGTCGATGGAGTAGTGTTCATGTGCGGCCAAGATGAAGAAGATACCGAAGAGATTCAAGACCCAGGACAAGGTGTGAATGAAGTTCCAGCTCCGTGGGGTGTCTGTTTGGGACATTAGAAAGAGCCATTGAGCAAATAAGCATCCAGAGATCTAACACACTGTTAGATAACAGAATATTTTTGTCATGGTCACAATGAGGTAGGTTAGTGTATAGTTTATACTTCAGTTGCAATACCAGCGAAGGACACTGGATGGCAACAAATGGACAATGTTCCCAAGGTTTCTTCCTCTGACTGAGTCTTCCTCATGATTTAGTACTTTAACCATCTGATGTCACAGCTTTTATAAACGGCTCATAATTTATCAGGACTTTCATGAATGAATGAATCAATGGCAAACACTGTGACATTTCAAAGGGAATGTATGTAAGTCCCAAAACAAAGTAAAAGCAGAGACAGCACTGATCAGGTTCCAGTTTCAGATTTTGTGTCAAAAACAATATATTATTACGTGTCACTGACATTTTATGTAGACAAATATTTTTTAAACAAATACTTTCACAGAGCCTTGGAAAGGTAGAGAATAAAAGTATTACTTTTCCGAAAAAAAATTACTATATATTAGTGTAAAATATCTGATATCTGGTTGCCACTTCTAACAAGATGTGACACCTACTTATCACTGTAATCAATACCACCTTTAAATAAATGTCAAACCCAATGACCAGCAGGCAAATATTTCCTGAAAAGGTTCAGACATGTCAAAGGGTGTCTTTCATAAATGACAAAAAAAATTGCTGAAACTTAAAAGCAACTCACACTCTGTGACGAAGAAGTTGAGTAAGGTAATGACCACAGTGTGGCCGCTGAACATGTAGTCACCACATGTATGCACTCCCGTCAGGGTCATCCCAAAACCGCTCCAGATGGCCACAGCTCGCTGCAGTTTGGCCCACATGTCACCATACATCTGGAAGGAAGAGGAGAAGTGAAAGAATCAATGCTGCGACCTTTCAAAAAGAGGCAGAGAAGCAGTGTTTAAGATGCACAGAAAATCCATCATGCGTTACCTTTCCAGAGCACTGCAGGTGCTGCCCTGGCACAGACAGGGAGGTGACGAACATGGTGATACAGCGCAGCATGAACACCGTCCCCATGAGGCTGCACATGCGCCGCAAAAGGATGGACCTACGTGTTCACAAGGAGAGCATTAACTTCTATGGCATTGATTAATCCTTCAACACAATCTCTGTGCTGATGAAACACTCAGGACTCTACCTGTGTTTATGGAGCAGCAGAACCAGTAACCAGACATTACAGAGGATCACACCACATGCTTCAGCCATGGCAAAGGCCCAAGGTATCCTAGGCACACTGTTGAAGAGGACAAAGAGAGATTAGTGCTGTTGATTAGTTATTACATAAAAAAGGTAATCTTTTAATCATTTAAGTTATTTTGTAAGAGAAAATCCCCAAACATTCTCTTGTATGATTTATTTGCTTGGATTCGCATCAGTATGTTAATTATCTTTGGGCTTTAGACTGTTGGTTAGATGAAAACGCAATTTCCCATTTTTTTATATTTTATACACAAAACCATTGCCTGAAAAAATAAGGAAATAACAAACAATTAAATCATTATTTAATTCATGAATTAGCTATTTGACTCAGCTAAATGGACCCTTGTAGCATCTTTTGCATTAAAATGCTACAGTTGAGAGGTTTCACTTAATGTGTTCAAAGTTTCATGTTAAACAGCAAAATATGAGCTGTATAAATATTACATTGACACAAAGGCTGCAGTTTAACTGAAATCAGCTATCCCAATAAATATGAAATGACTTTCCATCAAACGCTCATAGATGGTCATAAACAACGGGTCACACTACAAAGTGGGTCACTTAAAAACACACACACACACACACACACACACACACACACACACACACACACACACACACAGGTCTCTTTGAACTGAAGCTAGTCCTTCAGGAATATGTGAGGACAATAATAGAAGCATGCTACAAGGAAGTAGGGCAATTATAATGTCCACCATCTGGTGTGATAGTCTGACAGTTAATAAATATACATCTATTTGTTCACTTTCTCTTTGGTATTTTGCGGCTGACCAACATTTAATTTTGTGTTGTTTTTGGATGGAAAAAGAAGTCTTAAAGAGTCTTTAGTTGTCACACACCCACCTGTCTAGGAAAATATCTGGCAGTGGAGGGTATGTGCGCATGTCAGGCACCCTCTCATGCACTATGACCATGACAAAGGATGTGAACCCAAACACAAACACCACATAGATGGAGCTGAGCACTGTTTTCCAGTACTCTGGATCTAGGCGCCTCGTCTGCTGCTTGTACTTCCCGTTAGTGTACTGCTGATATTCCTCTCCCACTGGTGCTGTGTCAGTGCTGTCACAGTCTCTGCCTGATTCTCCATTGCACAGCCAGTCCAAACTGCCCCCGGAGCCTGTGGGCGAGTGGCCGTCAAAGGGAAGCCCCAGCTCCTCCAGCACGTCAATGTTCTGTTTCTGCAGCTTGCGGATGGACACCATCAGCCGCTTGATGTCCCCCAGCACCTTGAGCTCCAGGGGTGGCGAGCGGAGGTCATACTCGCTGAGGGCGAGTAGACTGGTACCGTCCAGTCGGTGCTTATTGCACAGCAGGTCCACGTAGTCACAAAAACCCTCTTCCCTCAGCCACTTGGCCACGTGTTTTGGCGTCCAGCGACGGACACTCAGTTGGGCCATTTCCTCCTTGTTCTGAAGGCTGCAGGAAAGAACATCACAACTTCATGACTAAAAACAACTAATCACTCTCTACTGTCAATATCAGCTCCTCACTGACTTCCTCACCAATAAACAAAGGAATCCTTGAGAGAAGTAAGCAAGCACTTTTCATTTCCACTGAATCAGCAATACTAACTCCAAACATGCCATGCAACACTGCCACATAGACAGAAAATAGCTCCGCTTGGAGACAAAATTATAAATAATAATCAAGTTTAAGGAAATCTCTGAGCTACAGGGGTAAACTGAGCATTCATATCCTGAGCAAATACATGAGGCAATCACTGGAAAGTATTTGCCAAGCTTGCACACGCCCAAAAATGTGAGTGAAGGAGCAGACATACTCCCCTTGGCCAGACAGTGACTTTAGCAATAGTTAGGGGTAATTAATCTCATTATTAGCACACACTATCCTCCAAACTAAATGGAAAAATCTTCGTTTAAGCTTAGCTTCAGTGTCAGTGGAAATAAACCCTCTCAGTAAAGTCTGTTCCCAGGATTATCAAGACATAAATACAATGACAGCAATTTTGCTTGTTGATGGATTACGTGATTATGGTGGCACTGGGGCTTTTGTGCTTTAAAGAGCAGCTAAAACTAATTTTAGACGGGCGGTATCCAGTAAAAAAAAAACACCCACCTGCTTCAATGGCTATCAATGAAGTGGAGCCAGGAGCTAACTCTGCTAACCTGTGTCTGTCAGTATCGTGTAGCATAACCATCGACCACTGCCTGACAGTCTATGTATCAACAGACAAACCCGAGTCACGAAAGCATATTGTATTTCCCCACCACAATTATTCCCTAAACAGGCTAATTTCTAGCTAACGTTAGCTAGCATGCTAGTAGCTAGCGTGATCAATACGTGTGACTGACGCTCACTCACCCGGACCGAGGCGTGACAAAAGACGACACGGAAACGTATTTATTCAGCTATCTAGCTAAATGACATCTTACAAGAATCTGGATAAATCGCATTATCGTTTGCTGCACTAACACTGTCTTGTTGGAGATCATTTCGCCCTGGCTTGGTGCTGGTTAGCATACTATTGACAACACAGAGCTGTAATGACCGGAAGAGCCGCGCACCTGAAATCCTTAAAACTGGACTAAAGCTGAACAACAGTGACACCCACTGGTGAATAGTGGGTACTGCAGATTCTTTAATTCTGCAGTTTTATTATTGATATGATAAAAGAAAGGAAATATTTATGCAATTAGATGCCACAGAATACCACAAAATGTACATATTAAAAATACAGATATGTAAGTTTTATATTTATATTACGAGTCATTGATTTATTTATGGACCAGGGACACCTGTCCTTGTCAGTACCAACGTGATTGTAGTAAAGCCTCAACAGGGTTTGAATACAAATGTAGGGAAAGGAAATCACTAATGGGTAGTTTTAGAGTTGCCTGTTGATATTTTGGCAAATATTCATGCAGTCAGCTGTGAACATTCTGCAGGAAGACGATGTAGTTTCCCCCGTCACCCCATCAGTGAAGGACTTGGTGAAGGTTTTATATGGAGGAAAGCGATTTGGTAACCATGTGGATGAAGTTTGGCCTAACCTATTCATTGGTGACATGTAAGTTTTTGACACTTTATTAAGTAAGTGAGATTGTTTCCCTCTGATGTGTTTGTTATTATAGTTCCTGTTTGTCCACAGGTCAGTGGCCAATGATCGCTACAGTCTGTGGAAGCTGGGAATCACTCATGTTGTGAATGCAGCTCATGGGAGGATGCACTGTCAGGGGAGTCATGACTTCTATGGCTCCAGTGTGGATTATTATGGGGTGCCTGCAGATGACTCACCGTCCTTCGACCTCTCTCGCTATTTCTTTCTTACTGCTGAGTATATTCAGAGTGCACTCGACACGGCTGGTGGTAGATACTCATCGTGTTGCTTTGCTGTCACTCAGTTTTATTGTTTATTTTATGCTTTAGACTCATTGTAACTGTTTTCTTCTCTTTCATTAGCTCGAGTGTTTGTCCACTGTGCGGTTGGAGTGAGCAGATCTGCCTCCCTCGTCCTGGCCTACCTAATGATCCAACACCATTACACCCTGCTGGAGGCCATCAATAAGGTCAAAGAGCACAGATGGATTTTCCCAAACAGAGGATTCCTCAAACAGCTCCGTGCGTTGGATATGAAACTATGCAAGACAGCATGAGTAATCCTGTACACCTCAAAATTGATTTTCTAAATTACAGAATGCCTGTTTTCCTCAAGATAAATGTCAGTCAGTCAGCATCTGCCAGAGGAGGGAGACACTGTACTTTGACTTTAATCAGTTTGTTTCAAGAATGGTATTGAATCTACTGACCCTGGTGCTGAGTTCAATGTGAATCATGCTGCTGGTGCAGAGGATATTGACCCTTAAATTAGTGGGAGATCAATATAATCAACTCAGCCTTATGCTGAATCCATATAAGACTGAATATGAGATAAAATGACTCATTTAACCTTTGTTGAAATATTAAAGATCCACTATTTTGGGTTGTGTGTTCTCTTTAAAACATCATGCATAATCAATAAACGGTTTATATTGCAGTATAATTTAACCATAAGTAGAGTTAAGTAGTGATTATCTTCAAAATATGAGGCATGTATGTTAACAGATAATGAATGTCTGACAATATAACAGTTGCAATACACAACATATTTCATGAGTGGCAAGAAGGAACAACATTTAAATTCCCATGCATGATCTTTGACCTCTTGTAAGTCAGATAGGAAAGGGGTGGAATTCATTGAATATTTCTAATAAATGCTTACATCATGCGTGATAACATATCAGCCTCTTCACACAGGAACACACAGCTGGGTCTCATCAGAAACACACACCAACAGATATGGATTTATGTTTTCCGTACATATCAGATGGGATCTGGTCACACCACACACACTTCTGTAGATGCATCAATAAGCAGAAGCAGCACTTTAAATAATCAGTCAATAACAGTCTCCAGGACAAAATGACCTGGAGACATTTATTGACTGATTTTGTATACAGCAGTATATCAGCACTGACTTTTTACAACACATCATCGCACCCACAGTTTACGTACACATTCATGACCCCGAATGAAGAGAGGTCATTACATTTCATGGAGGTTAATTATGTTTTTCTTCAATTTAAAAGCTGGTGTGGATGAAATTGACCTGAAACATAATAGGAGGGTTAAAAGAGACACTTGCAGCAGTGTGAGGGCTGTTTGATGTCATATGCAGCCAGCGGCAAAGCTTAATTTTTTTTCCCCCTATTCAACCAATTTACTTTCACATGATATTTATGTCAGAGCAGTAAACTAGCAGCATGAAGCTCCTGCAGTATTTTTGTTCAATGAATGCTGCACTTAATGCAGTTAAACATTGCACTTCATGCACAAATGCACTTAAACATTTTGTCCATAATTGCATCCAATTATCTCTGCTTTATGGAATGATTCATCTCTATTTGTGGATTATTAATTCAGAGTCCTGCATTGGTGTGAAAAGCAGAGCTCAGGCTGCTCTGTTTGTTGTTCTGCCCTCGGCACAAGTAAGACTACACGCTAGGTTAAGCACTAAATTGGGTAACTGTCCAGTGACAGCAGATAAACACCTGCTCATTCACGTCACCCTGTGCCGGAGCTGACGGGAACTGCTTTCATACAACAAACATTTGGACCAGTAATCAGTCCAAGGCGTGGGGATTTGGACTCAAAATGTCAGATTTGAAAGGCAAGAGAAAGGAATACCTGAGTGTGAAGGACCTACAGAAGGTTTTGGACTCATGTAAACTACATCTCAGTCAAATTGATGAGGTCTGGCCAAACATATACATAGGAAATGTGTAAGTATATTTCATTAAGACTTTTGATGTTCAACAGTCCTGATCTTTTACATATCTCCTGCAAATGATTGTGCTATTCTGGTACAAAAAACATTCTAGCCTTCACATACGTCTTGAACCTCTTTCTGTCTCTTTAGGGCAGTAGCCCAAAACAAGACTACCTTGCTGAAATTAGGTATAACTCATGTATTAAACGCTGCTCACTCCAAGCGAGGCAGCATAGGGAACCAAAGCTTTTATGGCAACAGCTTTGTGTATTGTGGCATTCCAGCAGATGACTCGACACACTTTGATCTGGATGTTTACTTCCAGCCTGCAGCTGATTTCATTCATAAAGCACTGAAGGCACCTGATGGTAAGACTTTTTTTTTTTTTTTGCATGAATTGTCATATTCCTGCACAGTTTTAGTTTAGTAATTTGCTGCAAAATATGGTAGTTTTACTTCACTCCATAAATCCTTAATAAACCCATCCACTCCTTCTTTCATCACGCTGTACCTTTCAATGTCACCTGTCACCACGACTTGAAAGGGTACAGTATTTAAGAGTATTTTCAGCCAGCAGTATTAATGAGGGTCTTACCTTGCAGAATTTAAGTCTCTAATGTGACCATGGCTCCTTTCAAAGAAGCCATCAAAGCAGAGGACACGTTTGGATTAAAGAGACAGTTGGGCCCAGTCTGCAAAGGGACCTTAAATGAACAAAGGCGATGAATTGTAGGCACTATTTTTAGCTCACAGCAGGGAAAAAGAAAAGGCACAGCGTGAGACGGGCAGTCATGTATGATATTAATAAGACTGAGGCCTCTCTCTAATCCTTCCTCCCCTCTCTCCCTTCATCTTGTCTGTTCTTCAGGGAAAGTTCTGGTGCACTGCATCATGGGGATGAGCCGGTCATCGACCTTGGTCTTGGCGTACCTCATGATCTACCTTCACCTCCCGCTCAAACAGGCTTTGCAGAAATTGATCCAGAAGAGAGCCATCTACCCCAACAGGAATTTCCTGGCTCTGCTGCTGGATCTGGATCTTCAGCTGACAAGAAAAAAGAAAACATGTCAGATCCTGTAATCAGGAGAAGTTCACACGTCCAGGGACGGTGGTCCAGCGGTCCATTTCTAAAGGATTGTCATGAAATTTGAACTATTGATTGAATTTCTGAGACGCAGCTGTACATGTTAAAGAAAAGAAAGAAAAAAGAAGAGGCGCGATGCACACATAGTTTTTTTTAGCAATTTATTCAATTGAAATTTAATTTGTTATTAAGTAAAATGCCAATGTTTGTATGATAATGGTATGTTGTTGGCTAACTGTTATGCACTAACAACATGGTAACATACAGTAAGCTGGCTGTTAATACGTATGGAAGCATGATGATTGCATGTTAATCAGAGCTGTGCGATATGGACAAAATTGTGTATCTTGATATAACTAATTTTTTATCCCGATAATAATACATATAGTGATATAGCAGTTTTTTCGGATGTAATATTAGTGGTAACGTTATTTTCGCTTTCCTTCGTGCCGCTTTACCTCTGTTTACTCCCTAGTAAACAAGTCCCTGCGTCTACTGAGTGAGCAGCTCAGCCGAAGTGCAGTTGAGGGTGAAACAGAACTGGAGATGTGGCAAAAAACATTAGTCGACATAAGTGAAACAACATGGCCGCCCCCTGGCTCCTCTATCAGGCCAGGCTTTACATTGCTTGCCTCAGTTGTGGTAAAGAGCTAACGATAACTTGCAACTCAGCTCAGTTTGTAATGAGCTGTGATGATAAATACAAAGAACGTCTTAACAAAAAAAAGTTTGGAAACGCGACACAAAGTGAAAACAGACAAGACTGAGCAATGAATGCGAATGACAAGGAGCTCTCTTGTCTTTAAGTTACCTCTCATTTTCAGATTTCTTTTCTTCAGCACCTCACTTTGTATTACAGCAGAATGGACCAAAAATCTTCGAGCAATGTTATTTCTTTTTTGAAAACTCTGTAGATGAAAGGATATATATATTTCAGCAGGTCAACATTCAAACTCAAAATGGGAATCAGTCCATCTCTTTGACCAGACCAACCCAAAGTACACACTACTATATAGTTGGATAGAGTTTGGCATGATTAGCATTGCTGAAGTTCATTTAAATATATGGATGTCAACAACGGATATTTTATTCAGGTACAAGAAAAACATAATAAACTAGAAAAGCACTCAGAGAGTGCAGATCGTCCCTGCAGTGGCAACTTTTTAAAATTTTTTATTTAAAGTTACCCTCACTGCCAAGGAGGTTATGTTTTCACCTGTGCTTGTTTGTTGGCTTGTCAGTTTGCAAAGTAACTCAAAAAGTTATTGATGGTTTTTCACGAAATTTTCAGGATTGGCCTAACTTAAAACTGATTCATGTTTGATGGTGCCGTGCAAAAATTTAATCAGTTTTAAGTTAGGCCACTTCTGACCTCTGCAATGAGGAGGCGACTTGTCCAGGGTGTACCCTGCCTTCCGCCCTAAGACAGCTGGGATAGGCTCCAGCCCCCCCTGTGACCCTGTGAGGATAAGCGGTAGATAATGGATGGATGGAACTTCTGACCTGAAAATGTTGTCAAAATTCAACCACAACTTTATGAGTTATTTTGCAAACCAACATATAAATAAACAAACCTCGGTGAGGACATAACCTCCTTGGTGGAGGTAATTAGGAGGTTTTGCAAAGACTAAAAATAAATGTTTGTATTGTTGTATTATTAGCCTGAATGGCTTGTCCATATCTCAGTTTTGAGTTGTGTTTTATTCACATATATATAGTGGAAGAGAAACCCCTGACTGGACCACATGAAACACGTTTCCCCATAGAGGGGAATCTCAGCAGAGATGTTAAAGCTCAGCAGCACTGATCTAATTCTCTTGCTATTGGAAATGCTCTGTCCTATCCTCCCTCCTGTGCTGGCAGCTCGGGTAACCTTAAAGGAATGCAGTACATGATGCCAGAATTATTTTGGGCTGGGATTCAGATGTTAAAATAGCAAAAAAGGTTGCAGGGTAGATTACCAAGGAGAACGCAGACAGTTGTGCTGTCGACCTACATGTAGCTCTTGTACAGAGAGACCTTGAAAAGCAACGACTCCAGCCCAGGCAAGTTTCTGTTGACAATGTGTTGTTACGGATGTGTTGCGGATAGAAATCCACGTTAGAAAATATTTATTAGACTGCACTGCATGGATTTATGGTACTGTATACCTTTGTTTGCAAGGTAAACATGTATAGAGCACTTTAATAAACTAGGATCCACTGTGATGATACTGCACCGCCTGATGGATTATCACACTATCTCCTTTTATTAATTTGCTCACAAATCCAGACAAACCGCATCCAAAAGGCGAAAGAGGGAACTGTAATTCATAAAACCACCAGGAAGAGGCCTGGAGGAGGTAAAAAAAAAAAAGTCATTTTTATTTGCCCTCCATGTTAACCGTGGGCACTTTCCCATACATAGCATCTTTAATTACACAGAAGTAGAGCAGGAAGGACAGGTTAGCCTAAGGGGGAAGCTATGAAAGCAGCTCTGCAGCTCAACATGTGCACCAGGGAAATCAGTTCTCTGCCCTGACTGTGGGAGGGAGGGAAGGGTTGTACTTATAGATCAATGAGGAGAAAGAAGAGCCTCCAGGTACTCTGGGCACATGTTGTACTTGTGCAAAGACACACTTTACTCTGCCTTCAACACTCACAGGCAAGGAGCATATGCTGGGTCAGATGCAGCTTTTTCCTGCATGCACATGCAACCGTGCACACGCAGAGATGGATGAAGCTGTCATGATGTTTGAGTGCACCTCCATATGCTGCGGCAGCTCTACAAAAGGTCACTGAAACAGATTTGGTGTCAACGACTCATCCCTGTGGACACGACAATAAGTCTCTGAGTGTCACATTATGTCTCCGCACAGCAGCAGAATGCAAGTAGGGAGCTGAGCTGCCATCGCTTTCTTTGCCATGTTTTTTCGTCCTCAGGCTGGAGCAGAATCACACAACTGCCTAAATGGATGCTAATGTATACTGCAGGCATAGTCCCTCACAAGCAAGTTGGACTTGCCTGCAGGAAATGAAAAGCTGACGTTTACAGGCCTTGAATACCAATTTTCTGTATCTCTGGAGATAAATAAACCTACATAAGTGCTACGGAACTGTAGATAAAATAATGAGCTTCATAAGGTCATCGTACAATTATGAGTTCTTGTGGCCCTTTGCTGCTGCGGAGTGCATTTATTGGCATAATTATAGTCTATATTTAAAGGCGATGGGCCTCTATACCTGATGTTCTATTTAACGATCCGCATCGCAATTCCCCGTTGTATTTCTCTTCCAGTGTTCCAGTCTCTCTCTTCAATAAAGCCTATTATAAGTCATCAGTGCAGTTACTGTAGCCTATTATGCATTTAAAGGAGAATCAGATGGTGTCTGAATTTAAACTGTAGATGAGCGAGGTAAAGAAAAACATATCGGAGGCTTTTTATGGCTTCAGTTCTGTTGGTTCAACTCTGCTCAGATTCCCAGTTAAACTCTCTCAGAATATCATATGTGGTTCTTCTATGCAACAGGTTGTAAAAACACAAGTGGAGCATCCAGACATGCCCAGAGGCCTCAGCTGCTTGGCGAGCCCTGAGGGGAAGGACTGCAGGTATGAGACCCCCCCGGCTTCAGAGCTCCAGAGGCTGATGTGGACAAAGACGGGGACCAGCAGTCATCTGGATGAGGTTCAGCCCAGGATCTATATTGGAGACATGTGAGACCAGGGATACTCATAAAATATGTACAAACTGTCACCAATGAAGGGTTACAAAACTATAGAAAAATAATGGTTTATGGTAAAAGCAGCAGCAACGTCTTATTCAAATTAAGGGCAGGCAGGTTTTTCTTAATCATAATATTTGCCTCTGGAGCTGGTGGAGATCAAAACCAGAGCTAAAAGAATGAGTAATTTTCTTTTAGCAATCATGAACATGAAAACTATGCTTGTTTTTCTCTTCAGGTATGCAGCCAAAGACAAGAGGACACTCCATGCTCACCACATCACCCATGTACTTAACGCTGCTGATGGAAAGTTCAACGTGAACACGGGCCCCAGCTTCTACAGAGACACAAAAATCACTTATCATGGAGTGGAGGCTTTTGACATGCCATCCTTTAACTTGAGTCCCTTCTTTTACCCAGCGGCCAATTTTATCAAGAACGCTTTGAGCTCGCCCACAGGTGAGAAGCTCTCACCGGGCTAACGCTATTCCTCATCATCATTTTCAAATATTGACTTTTTTCCTGCAAGGTGAAGTACAGACACATTTGTCAGTCAATTCCCATTACAGCAGCCCCCAAATGTATTAGTCATTAAAATGCAAATCAAACACTAAACATAATATCAAACTAATATCTTTCCCCCACGGTAATCTTCTCATAAACTCAGACCTTGGCCAGGAAAATTGGCTTTAAATGGATTGCCCTGGTAATTTGTAAGCAACACTTTTATTGGACATGGAAATTACACAATTATGTTTGTGGCCTGTGCCTGCCTGGCCTGTTATGCAAAGTGAAGTCAGTATCTGACATGACAGTAATAAGATGAGGCCTCCTCATTCACACGCTGGCTGATCGGGGGCTCCAGTGTGTGGCGGGGTCTACAGTAATCCCCAGCAGAAATACACAGACGCCAAGACAGTTCAATTACGCGCTCCTATGCGCCCTAATCCTCAGGCCGATAAGGAAGCAGGGATTACTGTGTGTAGAAACATTTGTTGCAACATCGTGGAAAACTTTTAGTCAGGAGTTAGGAGTACTCCTCTCTGTGATGTGTGCATGTTTTTTTTAATCCACAGAGGAGTAACAAATTAGACGGTTAAATACAGTTCTGTGGTCGTAAATATGGAGATGAAGCTGTTAGAGGATAGCTGAGCTCTGGGCTGATGCACAGGAAGTTGAGGTTTTTGTTTTTCCGCTGACTGGCAGGTAAAGTATTCGTCCACTGTGCGATGGGTCTGAGCCGCTCCTCCACCTTGGTTCTGGCCTACCTGATGATCCATGAGGACATGACGCTGGTGGACGCCATCAAAGCAGTCAGCGCCAACAGGAACATCTCACCTAACAATGGTTTCCTGGAGCAGCTCCGAGAGCTGGACAAAAAGCTGCACTGCCAGGGATCAGCGAGGAGCTGGAGTGCCAACGGACGGACGTGAGATCCAGAAATTTGGATTATATTGTTGAGTTGGAGTACATCCAAGCTATGAAACATGCTCTAATTATCCTGTCTTTGTAAGATAAATTCCATGTTTTGTGAACAAATTAAAGTGACCTATATAACTTTAAAGGTGTTTTATTGCAATGAAGAAATACTAACAAAATCAACAATAACTTTATCCTGAAAAAAAGAGTATTGCCTGACACACTGCAGCACTGGCTGACATATTATTCTTTATAATGGGTATAAAGAAAGAGCAGCTAATAAATGGTCTTTACAGCAAGTTTGTTTGGAAACATCCAAAAACTGAACTGAACAGCTAGCCTGAGACCTGTAAATTGCAATAATTAACATTTCATTCGTTTAATTTGAGTGGTGTTGTTCTCATTAATTCTCAGACAGAAAGCTAAAAAAAAAAAAAAAAAAACTCCTAGTGAAGATCATTGTTTTTCATGTTTTTCAATGATATTATCATGAAATGGTTAAATTTGTGAATTCATAAATGTAAAGATAAGAAAGGCACCAGCGTGCTCCATTAAATTGTCTAAAGCTGGGCTGATTAGTGTAGTTTGAACTGATTCAGCGTCAGCACGTCCTCAACATGTTTTGAATCACTTCCACTATTAGAGCTGCAATCACTGCTGTGGTTCTATAAAACTGTCACAACACAAGCGGCCTGGCTGCTGTCACAGTCATGTGAGGAATAAATAGTCCATGCTGCTCCTGCCCAGACTCTGGCATCTTCAGCTGTCTCGCTCCAGCGGGGCTTAGCCTCTAAACAACACTGATACTCTGCTCAGATGGAAAACAAGAGGGAGTTGCACCAACAAGGTTAGAGTTTACCACACTGGCTTTCCAAATGCCTTCAGGAAGGAGAAAAAAAAGGCAGGACAGCACCAGTAACTTCTCACATTTCTCATCCAGGAACATCAAGTCTCTGGGGGGAATCATCCGACTGTTATCTTGGTGTTGAGCTGAATATAATTTGTGATAATTACCAACACTGAAGTGACAGATATGAGCCCAGAGGAGGAGCCAGAGTATCAGACACCACCCACCTGCGATCTGCTCAGCCTTCTGCTGAAGAACAGGCGCCCCACTGGAGCCGTCAATGAGGTTTGGCCCAACCTCTACATTGGAGACGCGTAAGTGACATTCTCACTTCTGGGCCCTGCTGCAATATGGTGATCTGATTGTGAAACTGTTGCTGCAAACAAGTCCTGTATTTGGCCAACTCATGGGATAAATATAAAATCTGTACATTTGAGTCACCAGTGATGCATTTCCAAACATACGCTTGCAGAGCTGGCCACGGGCGAGAAAAACCTCCATAGCTGGTATCATGTCTTGTCGTTTGCAGGGCTACAGCTCGGCATAAAACCCTGTTAGTGGATCTGGGAATAACACATGTGGTGAATGCTGCAGATGGAGCCGAGCACATTGACACTGGGCCACATTTCTACAAAGACACCAGCATACAGTATCATGGAGTGGAAGCACCAGACTGTAAAGATTTTGACTTGAGCCCATTCTTCACTGAGACGGCTGATTTCATTCATGGTGCTCTGAGTCAGAAAGGTACAATGAGCCCATTGGAGCCACAGAAAACAAAAGCAGCACATGAGGTTAAAGGTGTAATAACGCTGTGTGTCGAAGCACGAAACATTGTGGGATATAAATGTGACAAGATGCGTGACCAAGCTGAAAATTCGATTGTAATGTCAACTAAATCGGAAAAATTCTGGCCCAAAAATGCAGAAATTGTTTGCATACATTAAATGCCAGAGGGAAAGTCAGCTGCTACTTGGCAATGTGTACAAGAGAGATAACCCTTATTCTCAAATAAGTTTCTGTGAGGGTGTTTAAAATGTTTGTTTTTTAGCTAATGGGCTGTTTTTTGCGCCTCCAGACATTCAAACATTTGCTCATAAAATTATTCTCATCCTCATCCATTTAACTCATGATAAATCAGGAATAGTTTCTCAACCATTATATGCATATACTGTCCTTTTTGAAATGTAAGAAGCTAATGAATAAGAATCCATACTGATTAAACTCCCATATATTTCCTGAGTAAAATGGAGACGCAGTAAAAGGAAAAATTTAATTGTGATCATTGCCTACTATAAAATCAAAAAGTGCTATTTTTCACCATAAAGAAAAAAAAAACTGAAACTGAAATTTTTTTCATCCCAACTTTGTTTAAATTAATATATTAAAACAAGAGCAAACGGTCTTGTTGCACTCCCACATCTTACATATTCTATATATTCTACCTATATTTGGATCATTTAAGTGATTCGGTCTCTTGCAGGTAAAGTGCTCGTCCACTGTGCACGAGGCATCAGCCGCTCAGCGACTCTAACTCTGGCCTTCCTCATGATCAGAGAGAGACTGACCCTCGTCGAGGCTGTGGAGGCTGTTCGCTGTCACAGAAACATCCTTCCAAATGTTGGATTTCTGAATCAACTCTGTCATTTGGACTCTTCCTTGGCCCTGCAGAGGAAAACACAGCATCAAAGAATGAGGAAATAAAGCAGTATATTGTTTTATCTGATTAAAATATATAACATTTTCTTTCCATTTCATTTCTCTGCTAAACATTCCTGCATATTTAGATTTCCTGATGTGTTTCTTTATCTTCTAGGTAGCCATTTGGTTTCATGTTGTATAATTTGTCATATTTTCATTGCATTGTAATGCAGTTTATATGCAGATTCTATTGGGAGGTCTGCAGTGTGTTACCTCACAACAATAACAGACAAAAACAAGTGTAGACATGATATTCACTGTGGATTACAAAACTCAAGTTAAGTTTCAAGACCCTGTTAAAGAAAGCTATAGATGTAAGACTTAAGACTTTCTGCTTTTTTATTTGATCCTAAAATGAAACAACGCTTTCATAGCCGCACAGCTTGAATATATAGTTATTTTAAATGTCACCAATGAGAGACTTACAGGATATGAGAGAGCAGAAACATCAGTGTTGGAGAGGTCAAGATACAAATATCAATATTTCCACATGACCGTCGTCTTCAGGGTACTGAGGGACAACAGGCAGCTCTGTGGACATGAAATACAGGACAGGTGAGTTCAATCACACACCAGCATTCAGAGACTTGATTTAAAAGGACTTGACTTGCTGTGATAGACCTCAGACCTGAGCAGCACTTGTCTTGAATGTATCTGGACTTGAACTCGCCTCTCCTGTACTTGATGCAGAATTAAAAAATTGGGCAGACATGATTTGAAGCCGCTGGCTGTCTGCAGTGTCAGGAAAAATACAAGTAATATGAATCTAGAGCTGCACATTTCAAAACAGTCAGCAAAAATGTAAAGTATACATGAATTGTAGTTAAGGAGCTGAAACATACAGACACGCTGGTATGCTCACGTACGCAGCGCAATCAATATCACTTAAAACAAATAGCACAACCCTGCAGTTCTTGAACAACACAGAAACAGCATAGGCTTATAAATAAACAACGCTCCACTTATATATTCACATTTCTCATAATACTGTCTTAACTGCTGCAATCCAGCGTGGTACAGTTAAAACTGTGATGTCTAAATACAAGATGATAAAAATATGCCGGCATGGCTCTGAGTGTGTATACAGATTCAGGTCAGACTTTGAAAAGAGATGAAACGCTGAAGCCATCTTAATAAGAGATGCTCTCCAGAGCACACTGGGAGAAAGAGACAGAGAGCGAGAGATGCTGTCAAAATAAAAGGAATTGGATATCACAGGTTTAATGATTTCACTGTCAGAATGAATGATGGCAGAGTATGAAGATATGAGGGAAAAATAAAGGAGTCTGATGGTGTGAAAACTCTGTCTGACATGTTAGCAGCTTCATCCAGCCATTCTGCAAGGCAGTCATCATCACACTCTCACTTTAGGGGCTCGCATTTAGATCACTGAATGGACCATGCATATCATAAAATGGGGAATCAAAGACATGTGCCATCCTGTGAAAAACCTCATCTGTCTAACAGTCTGACACATTTCTGTTCTCTTCAGGCCCCCAGAGGCTCCACAAAATGCAGAACATCCTTAACGGTTGTCGGGAGCGTTTTCTCCCAGCGTCTGAAGATATATATGCAGAAAAGGCTAAAAGAGACTGACACAATTTCAAGGAGAGTGCCCTGCTCACTAAAGTGAATATGGGTATCCTTTGGCAAGTGCAAAGTTTGGGTACGCACGGCTTCCTGCCAGCAGCGGAGATTAAAGTTGTGTGTTTAAAAAGTGGATGGCAGGGACTGGCTGGGTGGAAGTTTTCCCCACAGGCAGGGAATGTGGCAGCTAAGGTCAGGGGCCCGCCACATCTCAGCCCTAAAAATATCCTCTGCATTTGATTCCCGTCACAGAGCGGTTATACAATCTGTGCCCTCACTAGAGCCTGCCAGAATTAAACCCGAACATGTTCTGCCTTTAAGGGCTGCTTCACAGCAAGCTGCCAGGATGATCAAAACAACATTTCCAAGAAGGAATATGAAGGACTTCGATCTCTTGGTGAGTGTTGTTGGAGACGCATGTGAAAAACAAAAACTGTATTTTCTGTCTGGATTTAAGAGAGAGAAAAGTGTAAAGGGAAAAAAAAGTGTGGTATTTCTTTTCCTCTCCCTTAAAGCTAATAAATCATGTGTGAAAGGAAGCCACGGTGAGAAAATGGCTTCTCACAAGTCAAAGACTGGAACCAAGATAAATGTTACAAAGGCAGTAGAGGAAACCAGTCCAGTGGATGAATATGTCACACCTGGGGGCTATGAGCTGGAGAAAATCCTAAACCGTGGGAGTGTGGCTTACACTCATGTCAACGAGGTCTGGCCTAATGTCTACATCGGGGACGAGTGAGTAGAAAAGTATTAAATTACTAAACTGAATAAAATAATGGAGGATTAAAATAACATTCACGCGGCTTCTTGCAGGCAGACTGCGAAGGACAAGTATAAACTGAAGAAGCTGGGGATTACGCACATCCTGAACGCAGCAGAGGGGACGTGGAACAACGTGGACACAGGAGCTGGTTACTACAGCGACATGGACATCGTCTACCATGGAGTGGTCGCAGAGGATGTCGCGACCTTTGACCTCAGCCAGTATTTCTTCTCCGTTGCCCAGTTCATAGAAGAAACACTGAGCAATCCTCAGAGTAAGAAGATGCACAGTTTAAGGGTCATTTCAGCCATAAGCACAGGAATGATTTATAGTTTTGGTTTTCACACCTGAACATCCACCAGTATCTGGGAATTTTGTTCATGGTGCTCTAAGAAAAATCATAATTTTTATTTCTGATATGTATTGAGCTTAAGGGGAATAAAAGGGTTCTAGGTACCTGGGTTTGGAGATATCCACCCTTAAACTCCAGCCACCATCCTTACATGTTTTTCTGTGGTTTCTTGGGATTATCTACGGATGTTGCTGTGGACATATTGACATTCTTTCTGCATTAAGACATCATTGAAATGTTTTCAAATGTGTGATGGCTGCAGCTGATCATGTGATCCGTGTGTGTGCAGATAAACTGCTGGTGCACTGCGTGATGGGAAGGAGTCGGTCCGCCACACTTTTCCTCGCCTACCTTATGATCTGTGAGAAGATGACGGTGGTCGATGCCATCGAGCATGTGAAGAAATGCCGGAGGATCATCCCCAACTGGGGCTTTCTGAAACAGCTGAGAGAGCTGGACATGCAGCTCCTGGAGGAAAGAGGGACAGAGCAGAGCCTCTAGTCAACGGAGACAAGTTCAAATTCAAGGATTTTAGGTGATTTGAGACAAGTCAAGTCTCAAGTCAGTGGTGATGATGAAGAGTCTCAGGTTATTCAAGTTTAAGTCATGTAAAAAAAAAAAAAAAAAGGCATTCAGGACAAGTTGTCCAAGGTCAATCTCACAACATTCAGGACAAGACAAAGTCAAGTCTCAAGTACATCCGATCTCAAAACAAGTCATTCGAGACAAGTTCAAGTAAAAAGTAATTCAGGATCAGTCAAGTCTCAAGTATATCTGAGGAACTCTCAAGACAACTCTCAAACAATCCAAGACAAGACAAAATCAAGTCACAAGTAATTCAAGACAAAAGTCCAAGTCTCAAATATATCAGAGCAAATCTCAAGACCAATTTCAAATAATCCGAGGACAGTCCATGTCAACTCAAGCTAGAGTCAAGCAAGACAAGTCCAAGTCTTAAGTCTCAAGTATGTCAAAGGAAATCTTAAACCAAGTCCAAGTCCACTTTAAGTGAGACAAATCCAAGTGTAAATGTCATTGAGTCACGTCACAAATCCAAATAAGCAAACTGCAAGTCAAGTTTCAAGATTTCAGTTCTCTGAATGATTTTTTTCCATATAAAGCAGCATCAATTTCTTTCAAAGCAGAGGTCTAATAATTAAATATCCAATGTGTGTGGGCATGAAAGGGCTGTCTAATTTCCCATTAGTTTTTTCCACTTTTCCAGGATTTTACCAGGTAATAGATGTCAAGGATTTTTGCTTTAAATTTCTTGCCAAGTCAGGTTTTTAGAGGATAAAATTCTCAAGTTCCAGAGCAGTCTAGTCCTCCAAGTCAAGTTTCCATTTTCTTTTTAAACTTCTTTTTATTTTAAAATACTTCTTTTCTGCGGAGAGCACAGCTGCCTGGATTACAACAACTTCAATATCTATCATTACATTCTCATTCTGTGACACGCCTCAGGCTGGTAAATATTTCAAATTAAAAGGAGAACAATCAAGTACATGGTCAATCATAATTTATTCTTATGCTAAAATGTACAGCATTTTAAGTGACTGACAAAAGGAGAAAAGTCATAAATACAAGAATGTCATTCTGTCCGATTTTTGTGCACATAGCCAGGTATTTCCCTCCTGTTCTCACCAGCAACTCTGTACAGGTACAAAGGCTACAAAAGAGCAATATAAACAAAAACACAAGTACAAGTTGCGTTTTACATGCAATCCATTAGCTTAGTTTGGTCTATTCACAGGCTCTATTCTTCTACACTTCGGTAAAATATAAATCCAACATTTTATAAAGATAGAAAACAAATCTACAGATGGAATGAAAACGTAGCTTTAAAGGCATTATGTAAAATATCAACTTTGGACTAAATTTATATTTTCTTTATTGTTATTCATCGTTATAATTATTTAGTTCTTTTAAATTCTGCCACACTTCTGGACATTTTGAAATGTTTTAGAATTTTCAGGGTACAAACACTGAGATATGCTTTGTTATTTTTGACAGAAATCAGTCTGCTTTATTAAACAGAAAGCTGCCTCAAGGAGATCTGTTACAAAAGACTTCAGAATTATACATACATAGCAATAAAACCTCTCAAACCAAACAGAAAACAGGACTAAGTTTACATTTTTTTTTACATTATTAGAATTAACAAAATATAGTTTCATCTTTCTCCCCACGGAGGGAAACCTAATAAAGGCCAGATATCTTTAAAATGGCTTGCTATTAAGCACAACACTTGTACAGTACTACTCAATGCACTGTCACTAACAGAGACTGAAGCATGCTAGTTGTCACTTTACAAAATAGGTACAATAATTTAAATATACAAAGGCATGAGTATAGTACAAACTAATTGTCAGCACTGTTAGACAGGTACACTGAACAGGTTCAAACAGCCACTAAATCCACTTGTAGCAGGCACATTAAATGGCTTCATTTGAGGCTGCTACACGACTGCAAGACCACTGATGAAATCTCTACTGCCGAGCTCTGAACCCGCCTGCTCTAAAGACACATCAGAGACACTAACACTAATTAAATAGATTTTCATCGTAATGATATAAGGCTTCCCATCTGGAAAAACAAAAATACTTTTTTTTTTTTAACATTAGCTTCAAAGTTTACTCATTGATGAAAATTTTTGCATTCTTTCCAAGTGCTGCTGCTGGTTTTTAAGTAATAAACAATAACAAAAAGACACCCCAAAAAACACAACAACAAAAGGCCAGATCAGTGCATCTCTGAACAGCAAAATGCACGTGAGAAGGAGCAGCGGTGTCCTGCGGAGAGTTACCGCCTGATGAAAGGCCCTTTCAGGGACTGCTTGGACATGCCTGTGTTCATGTAACCATGGTGACCAGCTGGAGTGTACACCATGTTGCCATGTGGTGGAGCCTGCATGGGCTGCTGGGGGTATGGCTGTGTTCCCATCATGCCCATCTGCATAGAGTACTGGGGTGACTGGTTCATATAGGCATGGTTGCCATGGTAGCCGCTGTTCATCATGGGCTGACTCATGCTGTAGCCATTCATGGCGTTGAGGGAGGGCATGTTCATGGAGTTGACATTGTAAGCTGGTGCCGGCATGATGTTCACACTCATGTTCATGCGCGGCATGGCGGCCAGCGTCCTGGACGGCGCCTGCATGGCCACAGTCTGCGGTGGTCGGGCGTACATCTGCTGCTGGTGGTGCGACAGCGGGGCAGACTTGGAGCGTGCAGAGATGTGACTCTTGGAGGCCATTTGGGGCTGGATCCGCTGCGAGGGCGGGATGCCCATGTTGCGCTGAAGCATCATGGGCGGTGGGGAGCTGAGATTCGGGGGCGGGGTCATGGTGGCCTGCACCTGTGAGTTGGGGACTCGATGCGGGGTCTGGGACAAAGAGACCAGACTGGAGTGCTGAGACGACAGCGAGGGGGTGTTTGCATAAGATGTGATGGGGTGTGAGGCCGAGTGGTTGAAAGGCAGCGAGTGAGGGTGGTCGATAAACGTGTTGGTGAACTGCTGCAGTTTGGCGAGACTGAGGCCGGACGACTGAGAGTAGTGCCCGCTGCCGTACTCCCCCTGGTGGTTGATCCTCTCATAGAGGGCGAAATTTGGGTTGCCAGATTCAGGAATGTCCGCCAGCTGCATGGTAGTGGTGAAGTTGGTGGGTATAGCACACTGCGCCATGGGCTGCTGCTGGCTGTGCTGACTGTGTTGATTGTGAAGGCTATGCTGAGCGTGCTGATTGTGCTGGCTGAGCTGATTGTGCTGCAGGTGGTGATTGTGGTGGTGACTATGCTGGTTGTGGGGATTGTGTTGACTGTGCTGGCTTAGCTGATTGTGTGGACCGTGCTGATTGTGTTGGCTGTGCTGATTGTGTGGGCCATGCCTGCTGTGGGAGCTGTGTTGACTGTGTTGGCTGCGCTGGCTGTGTTGACTGTGTTGACTGTGCTGGCTGTTGCTGGGAGGCCTCTCCACCACGACGCAGCCCTGCGGCGACTTGACGTTGCAGTGCGGCGGCGAGCTCAGGCTGTTCTGCTGAATCATCCCGCAGCTGCCGGGGTTCACGCCAGCCATTTGCTGGCTCACGGCGCAACTGCTCTGGGCCAGGCCGCTGGGGGGGATGCTGCCATAGGAGCAGCTGTTCTGGGAGGGGCCTGCCCCACAGATGCTGCCCCCCATGGTGGAGTCGTAGCTGCTGGGGTTCTCGTAGTTCTCGGTGGTGCTCTCAATGCTGCCCAGATCGCTGAAACCGCTGTCCACCACCTGCTGTGAGTGATCCGACACCGACGGCACATCCATCATGGGGCTCGTCTCCATGTTGTGGAGCGAGGGCACTGAGATGGCACTGTGATCAGGGCTGATCTGTGTGTAGCCACTCTCCAGGATGGAGACCGCCGGGCTGCTAACAGAGCGTACCGACTGGCTGGGATGGGATTGAGCGGAGGAAAGGGGACTGCTGTGGTCTGACTGGGGGCAGTCATCCAGCGAAGTGAGCTGGGGGCTCTGGGCCACGTGGGCGTAGGTCTGCAGAGTCCTGCAGGGCTCCTGGCTCTCCACACAGTCCTGAAAAACGTTCTCTCTCTCAGTCTCCTGCGTCAGGGACTGAACAGCTTGGGCTGTCTCTGAGTCAATCTCTGTGCAGACTGGGGGATCCTCCCTCAGCACGGGACTGAGCGATGGCCTCTCCGCAGGCTGGGGAGGTGGATGATCTGGACAAGGACTGGACGTGCTCTCTTCCTCTGACTCAGAGTCTGCAGGATTATCAGAATCTACAGCTGCTACTGAAGCGACTGCTATTGCGTCAGGTGATGGTGTTGCTACTGTCGTTTCTGTCACTGCCTCCTGGATGCTTTGTGCAGCGGCAGCTGGTTCCTCCTTACTACACGGTACTGCAGAAACCTGCTGACTCAACTCAGAGTCATTGTCTTCTTTTGGATCTAAAAAAGATGGGATGCATTCAGGTATTTCTTTCGAACTCTGCTCCAACTCTGCTTTGCTGCTCTCAGGTTCTGCTGTCTTGCCGTGGCTGTCATCTTCATCATCTGCATCCTGATCCTCCATTTGAGTTCTCGGCTCGTCCTCGTCATCCTCCTCTGCGTTGTCATTCTCCAATGATTCAACACCAGCTGTTCTGTGTTCCACATCTTTGGCTGGGGAGTCCTGCCTGTGTTGACTCTCTTGTTGGTCGTCTTCAGGTGGTTCTGGGGAGTCGCCTCGGTCCTCAGGCCTGGGGGACATGGCGGCAGGTGAGGCAGTGGGTGAGCACACCGGAGAGGCCACTGGTGATCCTTCAGGGGAGCTGGACTTCTGGGAGCCATGGTCAACAGGACTTGGGGGCTCAGAGAGTCTATCTAGTGTTACGTTTGGACTAGAAGAGGCCCTCCCTGCTTTGTTGTCCTCATCGGCACTGACAAGATCCTGGTCTGGCTCCTCTTTAGCCTCTTCAGCATGAATATGGTGCTGCTCTGCCTCCATTGGGGTTTCAGGGGGTGTGTAGAGGTTGAGCTTGAAGCCCATCTTTCGTTCATTCTTAAGCCTCCATTTAGGAGGACCACGTTTCACTCCTTTCGGCCAGCCTTTCTTCCGTTTCACTGGACGAGGTCTACTGGGTCTCTTAGAGAGGACATCAGCTCCTACAGGGTGGAAAAATAAAACACAAACCACTTTAACGCTCTGCCAGAGAGATGGAACAATCTGCTATAAAAACTATTATAAAAACGATAACGTAGCACTAAATTTTTTAAAAATTTTTTTTAAGTCAGGATGCAAATACCTTCATTCCAGAGTTCAAGATTGTCTTTCTGTGCATTCTTCTCCAGCCTTGGCCGACCTCTCCTGCGTTTCATTGGTGTAATTGGTGTCTTAATCTCCTGTTCATCCTCCTCCTCCTCGTCTTCCATCTCGCCCACCCTGCAGGTGCGCTCCAGCAGCGGCATTGGACGCTCATCCTCAGAGTTGTCGAAAGGCTCGTTCAGCACCTCTGTCGTCTCCGAGATGGTTTCTGTTGTCACGCTACTGTTTATTCTCTTTCTTTTACGCCCTCTCTTCTTTAGCACAATGGTTCTCTGAAAAACAAATAAAAGAGAAACCAATGAAAACAGTATAAAAGTTCCATCATAGTAATTTTGTAAAGACTGAAAACAAGGGCATGAGGTGTATTACCTTCATGAGTATATAGCACACCTTCATTGAAGCTTTTGTGCTGAATGTAAAATGTTGAAACCATGCTGTGAGACTAAACGTTTGGGCAATGCAGCCCGGTGTGGAAACCCACAAATGAGACAGACAGGGTAGGCAAGAAACCACAGTCCATATTTTGAATTCTACAGCTGTTTCCAAACCGGCTGCCTACGACTCAGCCCCGCTTCATAAGAAGAACGTCAAAACAATACTGTAACTAATGCGCTAAATAAATTCCCAACATCCAGTGTTGTTGTTTTCTGGTTTCAACACTGTTTTTGCTGAAAAGATCTCCCTGACATCATGCTGCTGGCTGTAATATTATCTCCAGCACAAGGGGGCAGTGCCATATAGACAGAGCAGATGTGAGAAGCACAGAGGAGGGCAGTAAATTAACCATGACCACTGACAATAGTACAAGGTTTAGCCTGCACAGTCTCAACACCAGCAGTGAAAACACAATCTATTATCTACAGCTGCAGGCACACGGGGAGGCTCCAGATGACAGGAGGAAGCCACTGAACCCTTCACTGAATTCATGAATATTTATCAAACCTTTCCATCTCACCAGAGTACACAACACAGCCTCTAATGAAGGAAAATTTCTAATGATATACATTCAATTCCACTCAGTCCTAGAATAAAACTCCAGATAATCAATGAGATAATCCCACCAGGGGGAAATAGCTGATGCTGTGGTGATGCAAAAGAGGCATGATTCACATCAACAAACAGTAAAAGTCACCTTTCTCTTGGCTGCAAGCATTGCATGGGCTTTTGTTAGGATGGGCGGTGAGCCATCGGAGTCATCGTCGTCGTCGTCATCGTCATCAGCTTCGTCATCGCTCACTTCCGCCAACTGCTGGATGCGTCTGGTCCAGGACAGAGCAGGGCGCCGTTCATAGGTCCTGTAGGGAACCTTACAGTGGACCTTGGTGAGAGGTTGCCTGCTACCATGAGTCATCATGTAGCCCTCCCTCTCCTCCTTCTCCCAGCAACTGGCCTGCTCCTTCAGCCGCTCAGCCTGGTAATTAAACAGACAAGACGCATTAACTCTGGGAAAGGCGCACGCACAGCGCCAACATCTGAGCAATGAGGCTAATGGGAAAACAAGAGATTGGAATTAACATCATGACAAATGAATCACTGCAGGTTTCTCCTGATAATAAGAGCAGTGTCCTGATTGGATGGCTGCCCGTCATGGAGGAAAACATTTCCGTTAAACAACCATGGAAAGATTGCATTTCATGGAATATTCAGCACTATCAATTATATAGTGAACTGATTCAGGGCAATTTTGCACAACATTAGATGCCTGCTGACAGCGATAATGCTTCCCCCATTGATGGCCTTTATTTGAACTCCCCAGCTAATCAAACAAACCTCCAATGACAGCATTGCAGGCAAGTGTAAACAAATAACTAATGTCTTCCTATTGAGGCTTACATCCATCTCTGCCTCCCTCTCCTCCTCAGACAGGACGGCGTTGAGAGTCGTGGATGGTGTCCAGCGCAGGGCGTCGGGGTCCACTTCGTTCCTACGTGGGTTAGTCCTCAGGCTCTCCATGTGCCTCTGAATCAATCGCTCTCTTCTGATCAACACGATCCTGGGTCACAGTGAAAAAAGCCCACGTTCATGTCAACAAACGGTGAAGTTACTAGTTGGGGTAGACAGAAGGTGATGTGTGTTTAAATGCGAGCACAAAGACATGCTCTTTGGGACAGCAGGTGCTCTGTGTCCTTGGGGGTGCTTAACCTGACTTACTTCTGTCAATATTCAGCTGCATTAATGGATACGCTGTTAAAAATACCCGCTGGCCTGGATAAGTCAGACATCATACAGAAGCGGCGGCGTTGGCTGAAGGAGACTGCGCCTCAGAAACTGACCTGCCATCCTGTCTGTCAATCATGCCGAGCTGCTGGAGAGTAGCGGCGATGTCATGTGGACACATCCCAGTGGCCCTGCTTATTCCTTTAACACTGATGTGTTTATCGGGGTGCTTATAAAGGTACTCCAGTATGACACTTTTCCAATATGCCAGGTAGGATAAGCGACCCAGATCTGACAGCGGCTTCTCCGGGGAGCCGGCTTGTCCTTCTTGCCTGGTGAGAAGGTAACCTAAAAAGACAAGATTCAAACAAAAACAAAATGCTTTAGTCAAGCTAGAGGCTGCTGCTGGGTTATTTCAGATTGCAATGCAATCCCTTACGCAACCCCCTTTTCCTTTACATATTCATGTAAGGATGTGACACCAAACCCTGGTTGGGATTTCACCTTCAAATAGTATAAAGGGAGGCGAGGCAATCACTTTCCCTCTCCTTCAACCTCAGTCAGAAGCTATGATACATGCTGGCAAGGGCAACAAAGGAGGTTGAAAGAGGGGAGTAAAGAGGAAACAAAGCGACAGAGCGAATCAGAGAAGCAGCTGGATGTCATTGCTCACAAGAGACTGCACTTAGCAGAGATAACGAACAAGAAAAAAACCCTAATACTAATATGTATCTGTGTGTAATTAGTTTTATGGCAGCCCTGTCAAGGGTCATCCATTATGAGCGGCATGAAATTAATTAATGCCTTTTAATGTGCACCCACTACCGAGAACCAAACAAGCAAATCTAATCACCAAACAGTGAACACATAATATTCCAGTAATCATGACAATATTCATTACTAAAGCAAAGAAGAGGAGCCTGCGATAACACTTAAGAGATGAATGTTAAAATAAATTAATTGAAAAAAGTCATATTTCATTCTGTATCATTTCACAAATATGTATCATTAATAAACCAAACCAAAAGAGCTGCTCTGAATCCTTTGAATTGTGATTTGAAGGGTTTCTCAGCAAGGCGCCCACTAATGCTCTACTCTCACAGCTACCTGAGACAAAGCGCTCCCTTAATACAATCCAATATAACAGAAAATCTTAATCTAAACAACTTCCAACTCCAAAGCTACATTTTCCAATAACGCCTTCAAAGAGCTCAGAACTCAGCTGTGTTCAATCTCCCTTAATCCCTGTCTTTGTTATCAGCACACTCTCAATATCACAGATCCTCTTGCATCTCTGTGTCTCAATGGCTCCCAAAGTGAACAGGAAATCAAATGCTCCATTACCGCTCGCCCCTCATTGTACACTCTCTCCCTTTCCTTCTCGTCATCACACACAAACTCTGCAAAGAGACAACTCTTCAAAACAATAAAATGCCTATAATGACAAAAAAACTGCCTGCCTAAACACAGAAATCCACTCAAGGCAGCAACTGTTTTCAAAACTGGACCGCGAGGCTTTAAATATTGTATGTGCTGCATTTACTGGCTGAAGCATAAAAGCAGCATCTACACCTCATCACAAGTCAAGGGGAGAGAACTGGGGGGTATTTTCTATGAAAAAAGCTCTTCAGGCTTCAGTGAAACACTGACGGCCACCAAATAATGTATGCAGCTAGAATGTGATGTTTTTCACCCCTAATCTTCCATGATTGCCTAAGCACTGTACATGAATGCTCTTGATTAGGCTACTTCAAATCCTTAACCAAATAACAGTACCTTGCCACAAGCTGCAAATTCACCATTTAATCTGAAATTGTTTGTAAAAAGAAAAAAAAAAACAGTCCAATGGTCTAAAAAAGCATTAAGGAACTTACTGAAATCAATAAGGAACCTTCCAAATCCTTGCCTTTGGTACTGAGGCATGATCATTATGCAGGAGACATTGTACTTCTGCTGGCAAAGCTTTTCCTGAGGGAAGGAGAAACAGATCAAGTATGTCAGAGCTCTGCTGAAGCTGGCAATTTACTGCACCTGCCACTGTCCTTGTCTAAAGATGTGCACGCACACACGCACACACACACACACAGCGGAGCGATGAGCTTTCACTGAAAAGTATCACTCTGTTCTGAACAGTAGGTGCAGCAAATGATAATTATCTTTTTGTCAGTTAATCTGTCATTTATACTTCAACTCATTGTTTGTTTTATACAATGTCAGAAATACTGAACAACATGCATCATCCTCAGTGGCATCTTCATATTGGCTGTTGTCTAGTTGTCTAGTGATCAATGTAAAACGGTCAAAATCCACACACTTCAGAAGCTGGACCTTAGTAATATTTGGCATTTTTGCCTGGCAAGCCGATTAATCGGCTAATAAATTCAATCCACGTTACAAAAATTACAAATTGCAGTAAGATCTTGCTGCATCAGTATGTATCACCATTCAAATATGACGTGTGGTGAGCCTTCATTTCCCATATAATCACTCTGTAATTCTTACCTTGGAGAAATAGCCCACAAGATGACAGCCTTTCTCATCATTCTTTGTAAGTATGTAGAAGAGGAAAGGCTCCACATCATAATACAAGGTCTTGTGATCCAGGAAAAGCTTGGCTAACAGGCAGAGGTTTTGGCAGAATAGTTTGCTGACATTTCCATCAACCTAAACGTGGAATAAAAAGAGACCAAGAGGACAGTGTTCAAACAGTTCCCATTTCCCCCTCCTCCTCCCCCCAGAACCCATTCAGTGGAATCTCATGCAGCATACAGTTATTGCTTTATTGCTGTAAAGAGAAGCTGACCTCAAATACGGAAAGGTCGTCCTTTCTGTAGATTTCATTGGCTGGTGGATGGAACCAGCCACACTTCTTTGTGTGTCTCTGGAGAATGTTTTTGCTCCTCATGTACTTCAGACAGAACTCGCACAGATAAAGCTTTTGTAATCTGACAAAGACAAAAGAAAGAGCTGTGGTTTATACTTTAGCAGGAGAGGTTTTTTTTTTTAATAAAAATGGTGCTGAAATAAAATGCACCTCAAGTAACAAAGAAAACAGGTATTATTTGTTGGGTAAAAGCAGCATTAACCTTGAATATTCAGGAGGGTAAGGCGAAGAGTACCACGTTTGAATCTCATACTTCCCCAATTCAATGAGGGAAGGGCATCGCACGGAGTCCGTGTTCATTAGAGATCCAGTTCTCTGTGGAAAGATTGAATAAAAGCAAATGGATAAATAATGTGGTGACCCAGATAACTCAGTGTGTCTAATAACCAGTCCACTAAAATTCTCACAGTGGTTGACTGTTCTGATATTTAAAAGAATAAATGAAATTTGACTAAAATATGTCACTAGTGTGCTCTTAAATACTTAATCATCCTCTGGGTTTGTGTTTAATCCGCCAGCTTTCAAAACAGAAATAACATTTAGGATAAGATGATAAACATGAGCTTAAATTTGAACCATGTTATGTTGAAAACTTAAAAGGACAGTCTGGCAAATAATCTGAAATATATACACAACTATATTCTGTCCACCATCAACCATATCACAGCACAGAAGGAAGCATGGATGAGAGGCTCCTGTTTATAGCTAACTGATACTGCTAGCTCAACTAACAGGATCCATTAATGTTTACAACAAGTTCTGAGGATTATCTTGAGGAACTGGGTCATGATTTCTGGAAACAGACATCACTATTGAGGTATTATTTTGGCACTTTGAGCACCACAAGATGAGTGCCATTTATTTAATTTACACTGGAGAAACGCAACTCACACCAAATCTATCTAGACTGATAAACAGCACAACACTGATCAAAGGATAAGAGCAAAATAAGTATTTTTGATCTTTGGGTGAACTGGCCCTTTAAGAGAACATCAGAACTCAAGATAACTGCTGTTTTTTTATTATACCTAGGTAAAAGTATGGAACTGGGTGACTATCTTTAAAATATACAGGACTATGTGCCTATAAGATGCATTATCAATACAAAAGAAGTTACAAACCAGTCAGTTAAGCCTAAAATTCCAGTTGGGTTTTCAGATGTTTTCCTCACCTGCACGGCGAGTTGCTGGACATGAGCGAACATCTCAATGTCCTCCTCTGCCACATGGTCTCTGGACATTGCCGCAAAGTCGGCCTGGGCCTCCTGCTTCACACGCAGCTCCCCGTTGTGGCCTGTCACAGGCACAATAACACAACATCAACACATCAGATAGCCCATCAGCACCGGCCTGTTTGAAACAGCCGAAGCTGAATAATCTCATAAATGCATTCTATGCAAATGTCCTTATACTGCGAGTGCTGCTGCTGAGCCTCTTTTGAGGCTGTGTCTCTGAGGAATTTCATAACGTATCATCTTTGCATGTTTATATGAAAATCCCTAATGTAATGAAGTGCAACTAAATCACTCTAATTGCGTAACCGCTTTCATGTGCTTAGTCATCCACCAAGACAGTTTCCCATGAATGAAGAAGCAGATGCAGTGAGGGGAGCGAGTGTCGACATGAAAAGCAACTGATGTTGGAGAGCAGGCAGTAATTTCATGAAAGACATCAACACTATGACATAACCACCAAAACAAAAAGCCATTATCAGTGGACGTGAAGTGTCATTAACATGTTTATGGAAATGTGCTGCTGGGCTAAGTAGTGTTTTTGCAGTATACTGTTTAAAATGGCTTGAAAGATATATCCAATTGTTTTTTCTTTATGTGTAATTTCTTAACTGTGACCTCACTTTCTGAAGACAGTGATATATAAGGGTTACTGCACTTCTGGCTATAATCATCATGTCAGCTCTGAGTCAACTTGGGTGAGTGAATCACTGGGTTGGATGTGTCTAATGACCGCTGGAAGTGAGGCTGAGTGGAGACAGTGATTTCAAGAGTGAGGGTGGGATGAGGAAGAACGCTGATGTGACTACAGCCTCTACTAGGTAGTGATCACAATGTGCGCACGACTGCAGAGGGTCAAGGACAGAGCAAGGAGCATTATGAGGGAGTTAGTGGGCCATGCACTATGACAAAAGCCAACGGGCGAGAGGATGGAAGCCACGTAAAAACTTCGCAGCCAAGTCAAAACGCAACGAAACTTGGTTAAGAAACTAAAAGAATTCAAATTAGGCAGAGGATTAGTAGTCTGTTAGAATGTTGAGGCTGTCTTCTCAAAAGAAAAGATTAGCTCCAGTCTGGAAAAAATATAACTGCGAGTATCAAGCTTTAAAAAAAATAAAATGAAATAAAGAAGAAGCTTAAAGGTGTGGAGACGCAAGTCTTGGCTGGAGTTTCGAGCCTTGCTTACCATGATTATTCTCAGGCTTAATTCTTCCGTCTGTCAAGTCTCCCTTTCCTGGTGAGGGGGCTCCCTTCTGAGGGCTCACTTTATACCTCAGCCTGCCTAGTGTCCTGTGCTTTTTAAGGAAGGGGTTACGTTTGAAATGACTGACCACCTTAAACGGGTGTCCTCTGGGTCGGCCCGGCCCAGCAGATGTGGAGTGTAACCTACTTTTACTAAACTCATTCTTTCCAAGGCGCTGGGGCCCCGTTTTGGACGCATGGGGTGAATCCTGCGTATGATGCATGCGCTTAGGCGGCGCGTAGCAAGGTAGTCTCTTTTTCCGCGACTGTCCCTGAGTAGTATAAATGTGAGAGAGTCCATCAAATAGTCCCTTAAGTTGGCTACTATTGCAGAGACTACTCAGGGAAGGAACACTAGACTGGCTGGAGGAGCTCTGGGGCGAGTTAGCAGAGGTGGAGCTGCTGGACACCTGCGAGGGGGGGCTAAGGCCCGGCAACGTGGGAGCGGGAGGAAGTGCAGAGGAAGAGGGGGTTATCTTTTGAGTGACATCAGCAGCAAAGGCAAACGGCTCTGGTGGCTTGGACAGTTTGGGCGGACACTTGTCTCTAGAGCTTAACTGTTTGGCGGGCGACTCTACTGCTACAGCTCGCGAGCGACGGCCCACGGGGGAAGGGGTAAAGAATTTGGAAAGCCCATCGATAAGCCCTTTGGTTTTCTTGTTAACGGTGAGTGTAGCTGGGGTGGAGGTGGGCGTGAGGGGGGGAGTGGTGGTGGGGGTGGAAGTGGTGAATTGGGTGGCGTCGACCGCACAACAGGGGTCTGCAACAGCCAATCTGTCTCTGGCGTCCTTCACAGATGCAGCATGACCAGATGAAGGTGTGGAACAGACGGTAATCTTTTGACCCCTACCAGGTGACCCCCTTCCTCCCAGTGCTACCATGGAGCCGTCACCACTGGTTACAGACCTGCAAAGACAAGAAATTGTGGCAAAAGGTCAGCACTCACTGTCAGACGTGGAATACTGAGGCATCTCTATTTCAGCTTTAAGCTCCTTTATACTTCTACTTGACTCGTACTTTTTACCAACCAGAATTTCTCTTTGACAAAATTATGCCTACTTACATTCTTTGTTTGAGCTTATTTCTGGGCCTTCCGATTGGCTTTGCATATCGACGTTTGATCTGATCGGCTTTCTTGTGCAGCAGTTTCTTCCCATTCTCCTTCGGCCTGCAGACTTGGCAGATCCAGGTACCTGGAGGGTGTCCAAAACATGGAGAGTACCATTTGAGTGGGTTCATCAATTCAGAGGACATACAGTACATTCATTTGAAACATTTCCTTTAATACAGAGAGCTGGCGAGAATCCCACCAGCTCACAATGACAATCAATTACTCAGCACAAAGCGAAAATCCATAAGGAAAACACAGGGTCAATCCTCTGTCCAGTGGAATAGACTTGGTGTCAGCTCGTTGAGCGCAGCTATGTGACTTGTATGAATTGCCTGCCAAACGTCTCACTACAGTATGTGTGCCATCATTACAAGCCTCGCTGTGGGGTCAGCACTATAATCCAGAGATAGCAAGTCTCCCCGGGGATGCTGGAATAATTTGATATGCATGCAAAGCTTCTAATAAGCCATCGCTGCCTCTCTGTGTGCTGAGTGACAGCCCCAAATGGCCGTCAGTGAAGAAAAGGCTTTGAATTGACAGCAGAGAGGGAAACAGAGGAGCCAGACAGTGTAAACACCTCACCTTTTGGCATTCTTGAAAGCGGTGGGTCACAGCATTCCATGTGAAAACCCCTATCACATGAATCGCAGAACAGCATCTCATCCTGAAAGGGAACATCGGGCATGTGTGAGGGGTGTCCCTGTTGCATATATGTAACATCCTGTCATTTGAAAAGTCTTTTGGAAAAATAAGCCCAATTGTTCACAAGAGAGACTTCACAAATCTGAGGGAAAACCAACAAATCCTCAGGGATGCACAAAATGGGATCAACCTCCAAGCCAACAACACAGATCATGGTGTGTTTGGATATATGCGACACCATACTTACAGCATTTTTCCCCTGTATTCGACAGGAGCTGCATGTCTTGCATTCAATACACTGCCATCGTAATCTCTTCACATTTGAGGTTAATTCCGGGGAAAACTTCAGACATGACGGATGCCCTTTAGAATAATAAAAATGCATATTAGCATGACATATTTTTTTCCACTGTCACAGAGTAGAGACAATGCTTTCCATTTATTCACACAGCAAGGTTAAATATTAACATATCATATCATCAAAAACAACGGTGGGCCTGTATGTCCGTGACACCACCTCCCCCCCCACCACAAGTGGTGTCGAAAAACAGTATGATCAAACATCTGAGCCGCTAATTACAGATAATTTGATCTTAATGAGGCAGAAACAGCAGCAGCACTCATTCTACTGGAAGTCGATCTATGAAAGTCATGTAAAAGCTTGCCTTTCCCCTCACCCGGCTCACTCTCATGGTTGTAAAACAGCTGTTTTACAGTGAGAGCACAATTTGTGTACACTACTAGCGGTTAATGAAAACCACCTCGACGCTACTTAGTCAAATTTGAGCTATAAAAATGTCACCAGGAGAACAATTCCTTACGGCATTTAAAATAATTGTTCAAACATAAAGGACTCCTTGGCAGAGGTAATTTTATGGGGGGTTAGCCGTTTTCTCCGGAACAAAAGAACAGTAAAGGAAATGCCACCAATTTGCCGAGGGAAAAGGGTCGATCTTTGATCCACTGTGCCTGGTGCGCTCTATAAGAAGAATCTGAATTGAGTGAAAATGACTTGGGTGATTTCAGATTCTAATGGCCACTTATAGAGCATCTGCCCTTCTTGAGCCCGCTGAGGGTTGCAAGCAATTTGGATCCCTTCAGCCACTCAATTTGAACATTGTTCTTCCAATAAATCCCTTCAAGGGAAGTGAAAAATGTGGAGCAAGAATGTGACATCTGCCTTAACCGATGCTGAGAACTGCTGCCACCAGCCAGCGTTGGATGATAGGATAATATCCTGTATATTGTGAGATAATAGAAACAATTACAGATTTTGTCTACAACTTGTATACCATTAAAGCTTTGATATCTCTGGCCGTATAAGGTAATTGCAGGCAATTTTGCAAATCAATGAGCAGGAATACTTTATGGAAATATTGGATTTGCAGGATTTTTTTTTTGCATCAGTGTGATTTAGTGCAACGATTTGTCAAGTAAAACAGACATTTTCATCTTGGTCTATAAACAGCTGAATATCCAGAAAATGAACTACATCACGGTACAACTAGATAGCAATGAAACAACTAGACATTTATCTGTGGCATTATTACATATTCATGAAAGATACCTTGACAAACACCCCTATTTGCTACTCATCGGGACAGGGCAATAATTCTAATATTACTTTCATCTTTCCTAGAATTACAATTATATGATGATTTATATCTTTACTAAAAATAGAAATTGTTTCCAAGTTTACGTTAACAACTCGCTAGAATCTGTTTTGGAAGAGTTTTCATATTTTGCATTTATATGATATATCGAGATTAGGACTAGGCAATAATTCAATACGATAATTTTGATGTTTTTCAGTGGTATATCATAGTGATGAATCCATACATTGAGAAATCGTTATAGACGGTTACAACACAAACTCACATTTATCTATACAGCATTTAATTCACAATGACGTATGTGTGGTTATTTGTTAGACTGTTTATTTAATTACCAGAAAACATGCTATATTGTGATTTACATCATTATGGAGATATATGACCTATCTAAGGATAGAAGATTTGGGAATATTTATTTAATAACGGCACCTCTAAATATTGTGGTAGTGATTTTAATCACATGGCCCACCTCTGTTCTAGCATACATTCACACTGCTGCTTCTGAGGCGCTGCTAACACGCTGTTTCATCCAGACTACATTCAGCATGCTGTGGCTTGTGAGAACATCTAAGGCAACTTACCACTGCTCCCACAGTCTGCACAGGACAGCAGCTCTTCTGGCCGCTTGTCCCGATTTGACTCTTTCGTTCCGAGACAGAAACTGCATATTGGGATGGGGTCGACCCGGAGCTGGGTGGGAACACAAACAGAGACAAACTGTTTAAAAAACAGGCACAGGCTGTGTATGAAGTGCTTGAAAGCCTGTTTGTTTTCGGACATTTTATTTAATCTCATCGGGAATTCTGAGATCACTGCAGACTTGCTGCTGGTTAATGCAAGACGATGAAACCAGTATGTGATTTAATGAAACAGCCACAAAAACATGAACCACAAAGCTTGTGGAATGAAAAAAGGAGTTCTCACAGAGTAGAAATGAATAATAAATGAATCTTGTCTGCAGAGATATTGAGATCCACCTCCTTTATCCACTACATTTGAATGGGTAAGTGATCTTAGTAATCATAGTTAAAGGGCTTAATCCAATTCCTAAAGCTTGCACTCCAGTCTGAAAGGATTAACCAGCATGTAATCAAATTACCTCAATAATAAAACACGCTCCCATTGTTGGCGCCATGATCCACTGTAAATGTTGCAAGTCTCAGAACAAACACTCATTTAAGGGCTTACGGCTAAGTTCAGAAGTAGTAAAATATGAGCTCAAGGTTTAAGAGGATTTCCTAATTGATCACACAGAATGAAGAGGAGGCTGACTTCACAGGGGAAACTGGGGGAGACTTAGTGTCATCCCTCCACATAACAGTCAGTCACAATTTGACCAATCCGTGGCTGAAATCATGACCAGACTTAACCCAAGCTGATGGCACATGACTCCAGAGGAGCATCAAACAAACTGCTGCCTCCTTCCACACTCATAGGGTGGGACCATAAATAACCTACCTCATCATTTTATTCTCGTCAATTCACCGGAGATTTGAAGGGCACTCTGGGGATGCCCATAGTTAATTCCTGTTTTCTATGATACAGATCAGCATCCTGACCTCAACAAAATTTGCAACTTCCATATCTACTGGTCCTGACCTCCTCATGACCTCCGTTTAACAAACACAAGAAGGGAGCATCTTTTTCAACCTGTCACAGCATCCATATGAAACCCAGGGGGAAATGTAGCAAGGACACAGTGGGGATTTGGTCATTGTTCCTGACTGTTGTATCAATTAGTTGTTACGGTGAGGGGAAGCAGCTTACTGCCACATCAATGATTACTCTATTTTCCAACAAGCCAGGTCAATATTTGAAAGCAGGCACTGCCATTAGGAGCTGACTGGTGCTCACACGGCTGTGATTATGGACATTAAAAAAAACAGTGAAATGCTACTGTGTGATGTGATGAGGCCCCACCTGTGGAGCATGACTCCCAGGCTCAGAGGTAATCGTGGTTTTCGTACCATCTCATGTTACGAAAGACAAATAAAATAGTTTGCTCAGATTACTGTAAACGACCCTGTTAAACCGGCACGGTGGGGTTTTTCATAATCAAAATGCTGGTGCTGGAACAATCGGGAGAGAGCAACAAAAGGTTTATTTCTAACAATTTTAGGTAACTGATCAAAATGACAAAAATTATTTGGTTTCAGCTTTTCACCTATGACAATTTCTCCTTTGCATATCTTAGGGTTTTAGGCTGCTGATCAGACAAGCTTACTCACTAATTTCAGAAAAAGACTAAATGAATAACTGAAAACACTAAAGCAATTATAAAAAATATCTGTAAATTGCAGCCCTACATATACACCCAATGTTTTGTTAACTGGACTGCACAAAGTCTGTCTAATTGAATCTCTACAGAGTTCAAATCACATGACTTAGAGCAGAGTTAAATGGAAAACTATGACCTCCACTGCTAAAAGATGCAGTCAGGACTTTGTTGTGGTTACTTGAGACTTATTACTTCTTGTTTATTACAAGTGGATGTTTGAAATATCACCATTAAATAACGGAGTAAGCAACTTTCTTGACAGCCTCGAAAGTCAGGATTTTGGGCTAACAAACATCAGAAATGTAATTTATACAAGCATTACAGATATAAGCAAGAACTTAGAAGAATTAGTGTAAAGCGCCTGGAATTAATACAACGTCAGTGCTAATATGCATCCTGCGCATACTGCTGATAATGCTCAGAGATGATAAGCAAGCTCTTTTTTTTTTTTTTTAATAAGTCTTCACTTCATAACATAGTCTCTGCTGACTGAGTCTAATCCAGGAACTGGAGAATTAATTTCCATCAGGAATATTCTGAGGCCTGGATGATTAAAACCAATAGCAATTTGCAATCTGCAAAAAAGAGAGAAACAAACACAGCTGAAGAGATGCTGATGATTTTCTTGGTTATTCTAAATTAAGTACATTACAGGAAATTATGCTGCTTCAAAAGAGCAGGCTGTCCTGAGTGAGGGGGTGGGGTCCTATTAGAGAGAGAGAGAGAGAGAGAGAGAGAGAGAGAGAGCGAGCTCAAGTGGTTGCATAACACAGCAGTGAAAAAAAAAAACTCATTCCTTGCCTTTGTTCCTGCCAGAGTCTATTCAGAATCTAATAAACTCTAAATCAAGACTGCTCTTTTTTCATTCAAAGTATCTCTTATTCTCAACACACACTTTGCTTCAACAACTGAACATGCAGAGACGTCTCGTCCTTTGAAGTGAACGGTAAACCTGGACTGGTCTAGGTGATGTCATCAGGCTGGGAGCAATAGGTTGAAATGTTCCAAATGGAAAACAGCAGGCCTTCCTCAGTTATGAGAACCATCGCACAGGACACCGTGTCTCTAAACAGTTCTCCGTTTCACTTTTGGCCTGACCACAGATGCAGTCACAGTTGTGGCTGCAGTATCAAGGTGTCGCTTCCTGATTATTCACTGTGAAACTGGTGAAGAGCAGGGTGACATCTCCATAGCCTGATGCTGCTACTGCTGCTCACCATTTCAGCTGCATAACTCATGCACAAACTATTAGACCGCACTTCATCTTGACACACAATCTACAAAAAGCCTTCACAACAAACTATCTAGATGACTGTACGCTCCACTTTAGGGCCATGTAATGTAAATTATTTTCCCATCTCCTGCACACAACAGCGTCTTAAAATGGCAAGGCAAGTTCAAAAAGTTCTGTCATTTTTGACATTTGTCTGCAGTGTGTGTTCGAGCTAAGCGTCACTAATGGAGACACAATCTCTGCAAATTTTAAACCACCCCTGAGGTGCCAAAAGCAGTGAAAACACTGCAACCTGGGCGTTTGTTTATATGGTTTTATTCCCTCTCTGGGGCATCTCTGTTAGCACAAAGGTCATAACAGCTGCATGCAGCCTGTCTGAGAATATTCTGTCCTACCAGCACACATACTATATAGCTGCCATTTCTCAGCACCATTTGTGAAGACTAGTTTATGCTCATACCCTTGTTAATTACCAATAAAATATCCCAAATCTGTTCACTAATGCTTTGCTGCTCACAAGATAGCCTGCCACATCCCTTAAGGTCATTAGGCTAGAGTTACATAACCTGTGGGGAGTCTACGGCAGGCTGCCTACCACATACTGTCAGCATGACTTTCTGATTATCCAAGCTCTCGTATTATGGAGACCAACAACAACAAGGCACCAAATGGACGCACTCTAGATGCCATTGCTTGTAACTTGCCAAGCTAGAGTCCCAAAGATTAAGACCACGATCAAAAAATTCCAATAAAGTAAACTTTCAAACATCCTCCTTGGTAATGGCATCATGGAAATGCTACTGCTTAAGTTCCAGAAAAGTCCATGGTTCTCCCAAAGCAAAACTGTACTACATGCCAGAGCTGGGTAGGCTGAAAGATTTAACTCAGTGACAACAAGGATATAATGTGTTGTGAGAATGCAGAGGCCAAGGTGTGTATACCTGGTCTCGCTCATGGGGAAGGAGTGTCACTGTTGACAGGACCAAGGGGGAGGCACCTGGACACCTGGGGCCCCTTCCCTCCACACTGCCAGGGCTGAGCTTATACCGCGGGCCATTCTTTAACAACCTGCCGTTGTTGACTGACCGCTTGGCTGCCAGTCGTAACCTCTGCCGGAAAGCGGGGTTATCAACAATGTTCGAGAGGTCGTCCTGGTTCCTCAGATACCTCTCGATGTTCTTTAGCGAGGAGCCGTGAGTATCATCCAGGCCCTCGATGGCCCTCCTAAGTATTTTATTCCAATCAATATGGCGCAGATCGCTTGAATTCCATATAGATTCCTTTGATGGCACTGACACGTTTGCAGGCGGGATTGATCCAACTCTCCCGGGATTTCCTGGGTCCTTGTAGGAGGCGCTCCCCTTATTTGTAACCTTGAGAATAGAGCCATCATGAACACTTAATTCCAACTGCTCAAGGACGGTCCTCTTGTCCAGTCCATGCGACGTGGCCACCGCATGGCAAATTCTCTCCTCTGAGGGCCTCTGCTTTTGCCTCTTGATTTTCTGTATTGCTTCGAGAATCCACTCCGTGTACAGAGGGTTTGCGAGTTTTACCATGGTTGAACAATTAGACTCGCAAAAACGTGATCCATACAGATTCCCCCTTTCTGCTGCTGAACACAGGGTACATCCACATCCTTGGTTAAGGGCAAAACGTTATGCTCCACACCAGCATCCACATATGTCTTCTCAATCCTGGGAACCTGACGTTGGTCTGGAGGAAATGTTGGCACGAGTAAATTCCACAATGGTAGTTACCAGCTGACCTTTAACTGTTTAATCCCAGATCTATAAAGGGGGAAAAAAAACAACAGGTTTAGCACATTTGTAAATTACATCCCGTCCTCTGTTCCCTGTTTATTGACACTGTCACACTGTAAACTGGCTAGCTTATAGCATTTTGTATATAAAAGCTAAACCAGGAGAATGCAGGGCGTTTAAGACGTGTTAAAACATGAGAAACAGATGGATGAAAACAGATGCAGGAGCTGTCATGGTTGCTAAAGAAATGCGAGTGACTTAATCCAGTCTGACCCCATAATCCACACACCAAACCAGATGACCATTTCAAATGAGACTATGTAAAAGCAGTAAGTTTAAGCACTGTGACATGTTGCTAGAAACTTCTACCGACTTATGGAAAAGTCAAAAACAGCCTAACCGCATACACATTTTTCGGTTTCAGACTCCTTTCCGACATAAAAAAAAAAAAACACACACAGAGATATTTATCTCTACAGCACGTAATTTTCCAAAATGTCACCGTCTAAACACACAGGAACTGACTAAAAACAAAGAAAACGAGCTCATACGTTCAACTTTAACCGTTACTTGCCCGCACGAGACTTTTTGACAGCTCGACGACAAACTGATCACCGCGAGCTTCCAACGATTTAATGACATACATATATTGTATATATAATCGATACCCACTTCCTGACAGCTGCCGGACATTTCAAGGCACGTCTTCAAATAACCACCGAGCCGTTAAACGGCGGAAGAAACCGGTAATAACTCTGTAACAAACCTAGGAGTTGTGTTCCGCTGAGTTGAGCAGATAAATGACAGCGCTGCCAGCGTTACTGATGTCACCTAAACAGTCGCCATTTTGTTACAATGTTGTAGTTTACATGAATCCGACATGACGCTGATTACAATCCAATGGAGTCTCATTAAACCTTACCTACACTAATGTGCCCTCCCTAGCAACTTCAATATTGGCTGTAAAGACAAGATCCGATTTCTGGTTTGATAAAGCACATGTCAATCTTTATGTATGAGCTCAGTGTTCGAGGCACGGCACTGGCTGTGTGATCTGTCACTTCACTCAATTGACCCGCCTCTTAAGGTGCCTTCAGTGATGAATTGATATCATTTACCTCCAACGCTCGTAATATTTGAATTTACAGCTCCGACCGCGGCGACAGCACGTTATTAAGCCATAAATACGCTGTAACGAGCGTAAACTTGCTGAAAAGCGACTAAATGATACATATTTAATCTCATTTGAGAAGCGTTTAACGCCGGCCCACCTTTACTTAGATTCCTCCTTGAAACAGTTGGTTACACTTGAAAGTGATTTGGAACATTTTATACTTTAATTGGCTGTTTGTTAAATCTATCATGTGTTTGCATAAACCCCGCAGCGCCGATTTAAAGCGGAACACATTTGACATTTTTTTTTTATAACAATAAATAAATAAATCCAAGGTAGCATATTCAAGACTCCTGCAGGCGAAATGTGTCTAAGCTATCGCCTTTTTTCCCTCTCCCCTCCACCACCACCACCTCTTTATCTTCCTCCCCTTTCCATTATTTCCCCGAGAGGAGCCGTAATTCTCCTGATATTTAACATCCAAAACTATGTGACGCTTAAATCGGTAAATAAACGTTAAGCTAACAAAAAGTAGCTCGATCGGCGTCAGCCAGCTACATTATAACCGTGCTGTGTTGCGATGATGGCATGACCTCTTTATCACCATTAACTATCAAATATCCCCGACGAGGAAAAATAGTGAGCCCTGGAGGGGAAAAGCCATGTTCTGGGGGGAATACAAGTTAACATGACTACCGGCTGCTTCATCACTGCTTCTCAATTATATATCGCTAGTTTCTTTAGCTCCCATTTCTCAGCTCTTTCGTGTTTTTCTCTCTCCATATTTTATTAGGAAATGATACACAGCCTGCTCACATCATCGCTTTCTCCTGGATGTTAAGATTAGAGGAAAAACAAAACAAACCGAGTCATCTATCTATATATGTAATGTACCGCCGCCGTGGGCGAGAAAGGCAACAACAAATTAACGCCAAGTTTCATGCAGGGATGAACATATAACTGGTATGAGAGAAGAAGCAAAAAACAAAAAAACAACAACAAAAAAAAAAAAACGAGGGCACCGTGTAGCGTAAATATTTGCTGGTAGTTTACCTCTTCAAGTTTGTCCCCCCCTCGGATACTCCTCTTCATTATTGGGGAAACGTCGAAGGAAACATGTGCGGCGACATATCCGAGCGATTTCTTGGGATTTGATCTCTTGAAACGAAGCTGAGAAGCTTTGCGCCGAGACATGGAGAGGACCTGATAACAACTAATTGAAAGGTTAATCTACATAGCAGCCTGTGACAAAGTGGTACCCTCCCCCTTCTTCTTCCTCCACTGTAGACATCCCTACTTCAGTGTAGTGGAGCGGACCGTCGCCCCTTTAGTGCGCTCCTACAATGATATTGTCAATTTCACTTTTCCCCCCCTCCATCAACACGTCCAGTGATGAGCCAAGAGGAACATTTTTTACACTTTGGCAGGCTACATGTATGGCTAACACTTTATACATATATATATATATATATATATATATATATATATATATATATATATATATAATAACACCCTTATTAACATTTATTCCCTATGGGCATTTGTATTAACTTCCATTGATCTCATCAAATGTGATTAACTGTGATATAATTTTTTTTTTCCAATATTCTAAAATTGACTATTTCTCTGCAGCTGGCCAATACCACCCAAGGCTGAACAGGATATCATACACTAACACCATAATCTGCTAATTAACTTGCCCAAGGAAGAGCAATAGTTGTTAGCAATAATGTAGATCATTAAATTTCCAAGTCTTTAGATTTGCGCTCCCCTCGCTCATTCGCCAAACTCTTTAGCAGCACTGGAAATGCCAGAAAGCTCATTTTTCATGCAGTAATACAGATGTAATTAGAGAGATAATTGGTAACTTCCCATCAGATTATAAACACACAATGTACTGTGCAGGCAGCTTTACGAGAAGATCTCAAATGAAAACATTTAACCCTTGTAAAAAGACATTTCTCATGTCTAATTTGATTTGCACTCACACAGTAATAGTCTTGTCATTATGATGCTCTTCTTATTACCTTGATGACCTCATTGATGTTTTCTATTTTTACCTGAACACCTTTTTTTTAATAAAATATAATCCAGAGTGTTGTTGTCATTCAGTCCTTGACATTTACTTTACTGATCAATTGAGGTAAACATGTACAAATTGTTTCATTGTTGTAAAATTGCATTAAAGCAGGTGAAATTGGAATAAAAAGGGCTTCCAATTTGTGTTCAGGACTGGAGTTGTGATGGAGGCTCTGACCAGACCAGACCTGCCTGTGTCTGGTTATAATGAATGCCACCCTGGGCCCCAGCAGGTCCTCCACTGCTGCACGGGTCCAGGGATAATTTGAATTGGAGCATGTGCCATTGCAATCTGCCCATCCCCCCTCCTCAATCCCTGCCAACTGCCACACTGGTGTTCACAAACACTGCTGCCCATCTGCGGGGCAAAACACTGGCCAGGGCCCCACTTACTCCTTTGCCTACATTCACAAAAAAATCTGGTTGTGAAGTCACTTTTGTGAGCAAATATCACAAAGTCAAGTCTTCCCTCTCCTCGCTTCAAAATCGTTAGAAGCGTATTTAACGCAAAACAGTAAATGAAATAAAGATTTTGTATAATGCTGCGACACAATAAACCAGCATTAAACATTTTCTAAACGCTTCAGGCTCATTTCTTCATACAACTCATAGCATATTGTAAAATGTAAATTACACAGATTTAATGCTTGTTTTTCCAACCTCTCTCATTCATTAAGCAAAGCAAAAGTTTACCAGAGGAAAGTGAGAAAAGTATGTTTCCTTATTGTGGCAGGCATTCTCATTACTTGATCATGGCTCCCTCTTTTTGTGTTTGTGTTTTGCCATCTGTCATCTTGAGAAGCAAATGAACCAGCTGCCATGGAGTGTGATCTTGCCCAATCAGAAATGTGGTCCTTTTCAAAGCGCATCTGTGTGAAACCTTAAAAAATGCTGATGAAAAAAAAGTGTCTCAAAGTTGTTAATAACATTTTGGCTAGAGAATATTTTCACCTAGATGGCCCTGATTAGCATAAATGCATAAACTATGCCTCATTACAGGAGAGCGAGCGCTCTAGTACAGAGAGAGTAAAAAAAAAAACTGTTTTCCTCCTGTCACACTCAGAGACAATAAAAGAAATATGATGTAACAGGTTGTTCTAGGGGAACAAAAATGTTATTCTCAATCACACTTCTTTTGTTGAACAGACGGGTGTTGAATTGTTTTCCACAAAACACTCGAGACACTGGCCGACACTTGCGCTGGCCCACGCTCAGCGGGAGGGAAGGGGCCTCCCTCTGATCCTCGTCTCCAACCCCCAGCGACAGCACAGCTGGCTATGAAGGATCAGCCTAATTTTCAGGTCCCTCTAATGATCGCCACGAAGAGCTACCACTAATCCCTTAACTGAGGAAAAATGATCTCCTGTAGCCATGCGGTGCAGCTCTAGACCCCGAGAGTCCAGTTAGGACCCAACACGCATGAGTGGGGGTGACTGAGCGGAGCCAGGACACCAGGCTGGTCCTGGTCCCCTCCCCTCCCTTCCCAGCCCTGCCATAATGGAGGGTGTTGAGCTGTCCAACAGTGATTAGCATGAGGAAGCCTCTGGCTGATTATTCCCAAACCCTGTTGTCATTGCATTTGGTTTTGGATGCATTTAAAGAGACTGCTGGTGGAACAAATGTCAAAACTACTTTGGTGCAGGAACATCCTAGTAGTTCTTGTTTTATGAGTAAAAGTTATTCCCAATAAAGCTGCCCATAATTTCTGCAACATCTAGCTGAATATTAAATGTATACTCAACTGAAAATATACTATAGTATGTCATATCACACTCAGACCCTGCAGGCTTGAAAGAAGGCTTTGAGAAGTTTGTATTTATTTTTTAGCTTTAGACTCATAACTCAGAAGCTCCAGTGTAACTAGCTGTTTATCTGCAAAACTGTTTGGACAATATTCAGCACAGAACCAACAATATTTAGGCGGCAGGCCTGGTTTGAGAAGTTTCTATGGATATTTTTTTTTTGGCCGTGACTCCAGGGTCACTGTCAGAATTGATTGCAACTTCTGTGAATCGAAGACGACTTCAGCCGTCGTCCTTCATGATAGAGTGAACCACAAACTTTTCAGAGCCAGATGTATCCTACGGGATTATGCACTCCTCCAGCACTGGACCATTTCTTCCAAACTATCATCGCTTTGCAGATCCATCGATAAATACAGCGCCAAAGGAGACACGACAAGTTGGTGGGGACAGTGGGACAGTGGGGCTGGTGTGCTTTAGCTCTGCTGTTGAGTTAATTAATACACTCAGACACTGCTTTCCATCTTTTGGGCCTATTGTTTTGTTTTTGAATTTTAAATGATAGATTATGAATGGAATGCTCCTTTAAACGAACCCATTTTATTCCAGTGTTTGATGCAAGCACATTGTTTGTATTAAAACATCTTAGCAGCTTCTTGGATACAATAGTCAAGCTGCAGCACTTAGTCCCATGAAGTGAGTCACTGTAAATAGAAAAAAATGTACATAAATTCCTGAAGCATAAACAACAACAAGTATGTTGTGGAAAAGACAACATGTGCTCGGGTGCATCAGTGGAAGTCTGGCTTCTCTGGGAAGGTGCATCCGACCCGTCTGATGATGACGTTGGCAGAGTAGTGTCCGGCCCGGATGCACTCCTCCAAAGCATGCTCTTGGATCAACGCAGAGAGGAAACCTGGGTAGACAGAAGGTCAGAGGTCAGCCTGTAAACATCAAAAACCCCTCCATCACCTCCACACATTGTTTGGGGAGCAGCCATCATCAATATGAGCCGGGTACTAATGGTTTCCACATAAAGGGCCGATGGTGTTTCATCCTCAACAGGACCCAAATGATGACTGTTTTATGTGGTGCTGTGATCAGCTCATACAGAGTGAAAACAGCAGGCTAAATGTCACGCTCACATAATCAGGAGGCATTACCACGTTACATAGTTGGCCGGTATCAAAGGTTAATTGGGGTTGTACACAGAAATCAAGCTGTGCTGAGGATGATTTTCATGCCGTACCTCCCACAAAGGCGTCTCCGGCTCCGTTAGTGTCCACAATATCATTCTGGTCAATGTCCAAAACAGGGAACATGGTCACCTTCTCACCTGTGATCGGGACATAAGAGGGCTGTTATTTAGTTAATTAGTTAAAAAGTAATTTCCCAAGTTGGGATCAATAAAGTAATTCTATTCTATTCTATTAAAGCTGAATGTCAGCTGTTTGTTTCTTTTCCTCACAAGTTTGGGTTCATTATTTCTCTGATTGTGTTGTTTGATATAAAAAAAACATGGGTCATTTCACAGTTATAATTAGACTTCAGCACGTCAGCATGGTGTAGTTCTTTTGGCTGATAAACAGTGTCTTAAATAACTGATTATGACTTACAGAACACATGTGCAACATAATTAATTTTGAGTGACTCATATATAAAGTAAAAAATATTCAGCTTTAATAGGACAACGTCACTTTTTAAAGGTTTTAAGCATCTCCAAACTAGCCTAAAAAGCAAATATATAGCCTTGTAATGATAAAGCAGGGCAATAAATGTAATGGATTCTTCAAACAATACTATCATGTATGTGTATGTATCATGTATTATTCACATAATATTTGTAATAATTCATTTTTAAATATCTCAGTCGTCGCCAATACTGGTATTACATGACTGCCCTCATTTATGATCAAATACCTGATAAACAAAAGACATTTCCATCAGACTCAGCTGTGCTTTAGTGATTTTTAATGTTAATTAGCAAAAATGATTATGCACTGTAAGAATGCTGAAGCATTTAGCTCAAAGCAGCCTCACAGACCTGCTAGCACACCAGTAACTCTTGTTAATCTATTGATTATATTTGGGATAAATCTTTCAATTTATATATAACCCAAGGTGACCTCTTAGTTTGGTTTAACCAGCAATCCAAACTCTAAATGCATTTAAGTACAACGATTTAAAACAGAGCCAACTGCTAGCATTTTCTGTCATCTGTGACTCATTATGAAAATGATTCATTTCTGCTGATGGACAAATGAATTATTTAACTATTGGTCGAGCACAAATGACAAGGTAGGTGTTAAACTAAAATATACTCTAGTGAACAAAATAATGAAATGTCATGTGGTGGCTTGAATACATGCTGCAAGAGCAATAGATGATCAAATGTAAAAACATCTGACACGGGTGAATGCTCTGATGTATTAAAAACAATGAAAGCACAGTTGTTGTAAGTTCAAAACAGAATACATTAAATGAGGGTCTCTTTATTAACTTCAGTGGATTATATTGCTTCAATTATCAGTAGCATATGCACTTCAAAGGCACCAGTTTAAAGGAGAGGAGGGGGGAAAAATCTACCAGATGACAAAATCTCGAGGTGTAGAGTGACATTAAATCAGCAACTTATGTCAGAACAATGTAAACCACACACACAAGCTTCAAACATTGTGAAGGCTCTGGTGCCGACGTGAACCTTCAAAAAGGTGCAGGAGACAAAAGACTGACATGTGGATAAAAGGAACACGAGGAGGCTGACAGACCTCTCATTGAGAGGAAAAAGGTTGGAAGTTTAAGGAGAACATGAGGGGGGAAAAACTACAAAAAGTTGTTTAATGAGACTCCCTGCAAATCTAACAATGGCTCACAGAATATCTGTGCTGCAGATAAGAGACACCCCCCCCCACATCTTATCAGGTTTTGAATACATTTCTGCTCTTGTCCTACGGGGCAAAAGATACACAAGCTGCAGCTGAGCATATGCTCAACACCTGATGTCAAGGAAAGGACTGTAACACACCAACTGTGGGAGAAACTGCATCTAGTTGTGGTTGGAAATGTCACGTTACAGAGCAGGACGTGACTGTAGTGCAGGTCAGGCAGGATGCATCAGATAAAGAGTGGAGACTGTGTTTTCATAATGACACACTCTCTTTTTAAAAAGGAAAGCAGGAGATTGTCACTTTGATAATAAATTACAATAAGACAAGAATCCTTTTAGGATCGCCTAATTAGTAGCATAACGACTTTGCTTAATTAATGCCACAGATGAATCCTCCTCCCTCTTGAAACGATTAACCGTGATGGAAAATGTGCTCATAATAAATTGCAGTTATGTCACTTATTCCACAGTTATGATACGTCAGATCTGGTTGTGCTTACGCGACGCAATTTACTGCAATAAATACTGGATGCTTTAAAATTTGAAGCGGCTGCACTTGTTCAGCACAGGCTCTGCTGTTAATCAGACTTGAGAAATGAGATATAAATAACTGTAAACGTGTTTGTGGCAGTTAAAAGTCGGTGGTGCAGGAGGAGGCAGGTCTTATCAGAAAAACACTTTGTAGGTAACCTCTCACATGACGCTCATCTTTGTTACACACAAAGGTGTCACAATCAACTGAAGCAATTTGAATCTGTTAGACCGCTAAGCCGCGCAGTCAACAGCTTTCTTTTTAAATCTACATGCAGCTTTTGTTCTTCTGTTGTTTCTTATTAGCTCTTTGGCTGATATTTATTTTTTTCCTTTTACTTCACTCAGTCTGTCCTTCCAGGAAATCACAGTATTTTCCATTTATTAAATTCTTTCCACAAAAAAAATGTATATTTTGCCAATTTTTGCAATCACAGCTGCTGTCTTCACAAACATCCTGCAACTGGGACTTACATCAAGCATATTGTGATTATCAGTAATCACATTATTTTACACATGGCATGCAATATTTAGACATGGCTGAACGGCTCACTGAAACATCAAAATGTTATTTTTTTTTTCACTTTAGTGATAATTAGTAAGGCTGACCTGGACTAAGAAAATCCTTAGTTGATTAACACATTTTGTTGACTAATCGGTTAGTTGACTTAATGCACAGATCTTTAAACCACTTTAAACCGTTAAACTTCCCCAGCCTCGGGCCGTCGTGAGGGTTAGGGTTAGGGTTTAAGGTATGGTTAGGGGTTAAATAGTTGGAACCTTAAAGGGTTAAATATTGTCTTTACCAGAGATGTGCTCTTAAATTTCTTAGAAATAAGTCATTCAGCATAAAAAAGCATAAAAACGACTTGGATTAAAGTCGACCAAAGACCAAAAGGACCACTTAGTTGTGTTAAATATTAGCATGCTAACACTATGAGATGTGAACATGTGAATGAACACCTTAAAGACTTCTTAACATTTCTGTTGTTGAGCACTGTTTCTCAAAGCCCGGCACTACAGATGTCCAATAATTCCTCGTCCTTCTATCATCACGGCTGAAGTTATAAAGTTTGTACTCTGCTGCGAGGGAAAAGGTCACATAACCACATCGATGCAAATTATTAAATTTGAATGGCATGTTAACTCGAGTTACAGTCCAACTGTTCCCCCGCCACCCGTAACAAAGATCTCATTGGCAAAAATCTGTCATGGAAATGGCAATAAAAGAAAGAAGAAGAAGAAAAAAAACCTCCTGCCAAAATACTCCAGACTCTTGTTGTTACTGGCTTGTAGAACGTCTGAAAACATAACTTTGCTCAACTCATTGCACTGTAATGACATCTGCAACATTATTTTCAATCAATAAAACTCCGCTGTACTTTTATTTTATTTTTTTTTACACTAACATATTTTTGTTCTTAGAGTTTGGTTTGACAAAAAGAGCGGAGCAGCAGATCGGTGGAGAATACGTGGGAGTGTAGTATGGCTGTGCTTTGACAGGTAACCTGCAACAGAGAAAATAAAACTGTGAGGAAAGCCAAGACACAATTCAAATACTTTTCTTCGAGTAAGCTATAATTGTGCGCTTTTGTTAATTCACTCTTCATAATTCCCTCATTACAACTCTTGAATGGTGGTGATTAAACTTAAGAAATTCTTTCAACAGGCGTCTCTTTGAAATAAGTATCAATTAAGTCCTTTATTATTGGCTATTCTTTATAACAACGCCAATTCACAGCATAACACTGACTGAGAAAAAGGCTCTCCTGTTACAGAAAAAAGGCAACTGTACATGCAAATAAGGCGACCTCTGCTTTATTGGAAAATGAGCATATGGAGGTTTGTTCTGACGCTGAAATTATTACATGCTCCACTTGGTTGCATTCCAGTGCTCACTATTGTTGCTTTGACAGAAAGCAGGTAGATCAAATAGTTGGCACGCCGCTCAAATTAACTTTGATCCTGTCACACTTTATCATCAACACAAGTAAAACAATTAGTATGTGATTTTAAATCCTGAGCTGGGAATTATGACTGCTGAGCTAAAAGGCACGCTCTGAAGCACTCAGAGTTTAAGTACATCTTTATGTGAGAAACTTCCATGAGAATACTTCTTCTGGAATGATTCCTGTTGCGTTTCAGCCAAACTCGGAGCCTCGGAGAGGGAAAAGAAAACGTTACCGCTTTCTTGGCAAACGCGACAGGTTATAGGAGCAAGTTGACATTCAATCTGTTTCCCTATCATAACCAACATCTTTGTTCACAATTGAGTTAGAAAAAAAAAATACATATGCCTGTAATTACTGGAACCACAGGCAAAAGATCATCGCCAACCAATATCCTTTCAGGGGAGACATGAAAGAAAACACTTGAGCGTGAGATGCCAAGAGAAAAGAAAGGAAGTCTTTCTCACAGCGCAGAATGTTAATTGATTTTGTCCTACGTGAAGTATGGAGCATAAAGATCCCGCTTTCTAAACACACTACCGCGATTTCTTCAAGTAAACCTAGAAATGATCCTGCAGAGTTTAATCTACTGTAACTTTGGGGAGAATGACAGCAAACCTGGTTTTACAAAAGCAGCCTTTTGCCTAGTCGTAGCCAGTATTCACTCCTCAGCCCACCCCGTGTGATTAACATGTATAGATCAGGTCGTTTTTTCAGAGTTCAAATCTGCCTGCTTAGCCCCCTTGAGAGCTTTAAAACGCGCCGAGGAGCAGAGTCAGGCTTTATCAAGTCCTTATCAGCGATTAGAGCGGCAACCCCCGCTGAATGATCGTTTATTAGATCTCCTCACCGTTAAGGTTCAGGGCACAATGATCTTAATTACTGCTTTAATAGGTGTATAAGCAAAAGCTCAGTGTAGTTCAGCAGTGTCAGTGGCAGCTAAATAAAGGGCCATTTCCCCTTGATCCCAGCTCTTAAAAGGCACATTTGAAGCGTTGGTGTGATGAAAGGCTCCAAATGAAGGGCAGGAGAGAAAAAAAGCAGAACAATAACAAATTGACATCTCTTTTTGGAGAATTGTACCACAGGGGGAAGGCATTCTCCCATCCTTAATCACTATAAAATGGTTTAACATGACATGCAGAGGCTGGCAAATGATCAAATCCTGACAGGAGGACAAATTGCAAACAAAATGAGAGATCAGGTTTATTAGAGCGCCGCCTCTGGGAAATGAAAATCTTTAATTCTCTTTTTACATTGACATTTATTTGGCTGGTATGAATAGGGATGTTCACACACACTCCATTCTGCTGCACCTACTACTGTAACTGCTCCACTGCAATGATAGCACAGTCAATGACATTTATCATGTTTGCCTTTGTAGATGACATCTGAAACACATTGTCTTTCATCCCGCCTGCATTTATCATGTATTTTATATAAAGTTCACAGCGGCGCACAGCTCTGTCTTCATGCGGGAGCAATGAGAGGAGCAGGCAGGAATTATCCATCACCTCCAGCACAATGGATTGATTCCTGTTCTTTTTTTAACGGTCGGGCTCCTGCTTAAAGATTTCTTTTTTTTCAATGCTCATGAAAGTAAATGTACTTCCAGGGATTCTACTTTGAAAGTGAAAATTAGAGTTACATGATTAAAACGCATGCCATTAATTAGTACTGGGAAATAACTTCTAATTTATTGAAAAATGTCCACCTGATGCACTGAAGCCAATATTCACTCTTCTTTTAGCTCTCTTTTTGCTCTTCACCAGCTCCTGTGGGAAATATCTTCACTTCCACTGACGAGAGGGAACCAAAACTGTTAAGTTGCAAACGCTAAAACCCAAATACTGAGCTAAAAAGATTAAAAACCTTCGGTAGAGCTGAGGAAAAATGCAGAGTCGGGTAACAATTATGTGGATTACCTGTCAGATTACACATTTTGTCCACTATTAATATAAAAATATTGATCTCAAAAACTTTATCATACTAAGATAGTCTCTTGGGAGTCTTGGCCAACATGGCAGCATAATTTACAGATAATAAAAAACAGCATAGACAGAAATACAGAGAAGACACAATTAATCATTGATTCATAATGCCTTTGGTGACACACAAGCCTCAGCTCGTCTTACCAGCGGTATGAAATTGAGGACAATGGACTCATGTGAAGACTGTGTCCTGCAGTGCTAACGGTCCTGTAGCTTCTCTACAGTCCCCAATGATGAGTGATACGTTGGAGTCTTTACCTGAGGCCATCTCTCTACTATGAACTGCAAGGGCAACAAGGAGAGACACCCCGTGGCTCCAAACAAAGGCACTACGGTCCCTCCCCACTCCGCTTAAACCTGCTACCCCTGCTCAGTGATGATGACTTTGTCTTTTAATGCCCCACTAACAAATACACCCCGAATCAAAGGAAACTGCATTGATTTGAGGACCGACATCGTCAACCTCACCTCGAGGCCACTCTGCCAGCATTTTGCAGGAAGTAAAAAAAAAAAAAAAAGGGCAGGATGCAAGAGTTGAAGCATTAAAAATTGCTGAGGACTGGCCTGGAGTCTGTCCAAGACAAAGTTAGAAGTACTTCACAAATCAATGCCTGCTCTCTGCATCCCCCACACTTCTTTCATGCTCTGAAATGACAGAACGTAGTGCAAGCATTCACTTTTTTTTAACATCTGGTGTCAATATTTCAGGTTAACTTCAAAGAAATTACTGATAGCGTTTGGCTCTCTCCAGTCCACCATCTACCATCTATTTAAGGCTGCGTTCTGCAGGTTTTGAGATATGACGTTTAAGTGAAGGGTAAAGATGTCCGAAAAGGGGCCAAATTTGGGACGGCTTTGAGTGGTACTTGAGTGGAAATATCTGAAAACAAAAATGGCCTACCAACAGTTGCAACAGTGTCGTCCTTGCCCTGGGTGAACACCACCACTCGCTGCCTCTTCATATTCTCCTTGGGGAGGTTTCGGGTCTTCTTTGCAATCTCTGCAATGTCATCTGTCTGGAAAAAAAACACCAAAGCATGAGGTGAGTATGTGAATGAATGCATCCTGAAGAGCAATTTCTGAGGAGTTAATCAAAGATCACAACTGTATCTGAGAGAGGTCAGGTTTTCCAATCCTGGCAGACGGATCAAGTGATAATGAAACCAGATGGGCTATGAGACCGCTACGAAAAAAAGATCAATAGGAGCGCTCAATGATGTTTCCATGCAGAGAGCTGTAAAATATTAGAATGTCATATTCCCTAAGTGAGATGGAAATAAGCGTGTGAAGATATGCCATTGTCAGATAAAGCTACTTCTGAGCTGAAGGGATGGGTGGTGCGTGTACTGTATCATTCTCTTCCTGAAACAGGCCATGTCTCTCCTCAGCATCTGCACAGAATGGATATTCTCGCCTGGAGATGACAGAACTCTCCGGAGTGCTTGCCTTTGATCATGAGAGGGATAAAAAAACCCACACCTGTCAGTGCTACTTTATTATTAACTCATCATGATGTACTATGAGCAGGTGGAATGTCTTTATCGCCGTCTCGCAGTGGGGTGGACTCTGCTTTTCCATAATACGGCACACTGAGGAGACAGCATTAAGGGTCGTAGAAGCCTGTAGCATCTGTGTCGAAGCTAACACTCTAGCACCTCGAGGGTGAGCAAATACTGTGGTTATGGGAGTAATCAGAGAGATAGGCTCCAACCCAATACCACCAACCACACTGGCTCACTCAAACCAATGAGCTTTTACACCTCTAAATGCCTCCCAAATGTCCTTTAATCAGCCCTGAGAGGTCCGGGGAGACCCTGGGCTGAGGAAAAATGGGTGTAACACTCTAAGTAAGTGCTAATGGTGAGGTTAATACAGAGGCTGTTAGCAGGCGATGGTGAAAAAAAGGCAATTTGTCACTGTGACTGGATGTAACCACAAGCACTCCTGCAGACACTGAATGCAAAACCGCACAAGGCTTCGGCACATTGTCACCCTTTGGTTTTATGTTCGGCGACATAAAAAAGGCGCTCTACTCAGGTTTAGGAGCTAAAAGGCTCTGAGGGACAGAGGTGGAAGGCTAAGCTAGACACAGTGACATGACTTCCTCCATCCTGACTGGCAGACACACTCACCTGACAACTTCCTGCGGCAAAAGAATGCAGAAAAATAATGCGAGAGCAAAACAAATGAATAGACGAATTACATGGTCAATTTAGCTCAAATGGCAATATTTATGATCACACCGCAATTTATCAGGCGTAAATCAACAAAGCGTGAAAAGAAAAGCTTCACAAGGGTGTTAAATTGTGTTTGTGTGTTGAAGCCAGTGAGAAAGCGATCGTCTCCACTGCAGCCTGTTTGACAAACACTGCCAGGGAAAGATTCAATCAGAGCTGAGATGTAGATCGTTCTTTGAGCATTTAAAGGAAACAGATCACAATCAGGCAACTGTGTTCAGATGTGCTGATTGCTGTTTAGGGGAAGACAAGCTCTGTCATCAGTATTCACACTGAAGAAGGGCTGCTGTCATTTTTATTAATCATCCATAATGTGATAACAACGTTTCAGAATTCATTTAAAGAGCATCATGTAAGGTGTTGACAACTGGAAACAACATTCAAGTACAGTGACCCAATTAACTGGACTTTTAATTAATTTAATTTAAAAGAGTCAAACTGCATACAGAGACTCTCTAATTGTTACTTTTAGTTTAATCTTTATTAAATATTTAAAACAAAATAACTCTCCATTATTTTATTGTCTTACTTTATAGTATTATTATTTCCATTTCCATTATATATATGTATATGATTGATTTTGGATGACAATGATGCCAAAAATTTAGACTAACTTAACCTGAATGGAAATCAGTTCATTGAATTTAACATTAAAAAAATACTTGTATGCGCAAAAAAATACTTCTATTACTACTTATTGGAAATGTGTGACCTTCCCCTGAGGATGGAGTTTTCTCAGTTGTCATGGAGACGGTTTGAATTTTGATCACATGATAACAGGTGGCCAGGCGCTTTCTTTAACAATCTCCATGACAACCAAGCGGATCTTGCGCTAAAAATCTTTAGTAAAGCCAATATTTCCAAGTGATGTATCTTTAAGCTCAGGATTTTTGATTATTGCGTGTGATTTTAGACACACTTGACAAAACAAACATCCTTGAACCTCACTGCCAATACTGGCAACATCTATTACTTCCTGATTTAAAAAAGTTGTAGAAACTGCTGTATGTATTGACATTTTGAACTCCAGTATGGGGGTAAAATTGTGATCAGAAAGTGATGATAAATAAAAAGAGAATTGTGAAGAACTGCAACCATCTAGAAATGCACCAAGCACAGTACATGCCACTGATGTTATCTGAGAAATCACATTCATACAATGCAATTTTTCAGAGTGTTCTGGCAAATCAGATTGACATGGAAAATGTCAAAGAATTGTAACTACTAGGTGAGTCTGTACTTTGCCCTTTGTGGGTTTTTTTTCATGTGAGTACCCCCCCTACCTCTCTTCCTGCCTTCATCCCTTCTCTTCTCTTAAAGCTGTCACTGCCATCAGGATTGCATTTCTATTCCAGTCACGTTGATCACACCGTTAGTGATTCTGGATGACAATTATTCACACAGTGCAGAGCCATACTCAAGGCAGCTCTACCTTTAAAAGAGAGAAGGCACTTAAAATACCTGAGCTCATTTGAAACACGCACACACACATGTACACGCACACACGCACACACGCACACGCACACACACATCGGCTATTTCTGTTTTTGATTTCACATTTAAAAAGCAGCGAGTGGAATATGCAAAAGAAAAGCAGAAAATAGACCAAGGGAACATTCATTTTACACGTAAGAGGCAGTCCCACTTTAAAGCACATTCTATGAGGAAACAAGCACTGTAATTTCCATTTCCATAATCTAAAACCACAGGTGGCTGTAATTTGGTTATTAAAAGACTACAGTGTGCTTCAGTGTGGTGTAATGCCATAGCGGTGAAGGGAAGACATACAGTATCATCCCTGAGTGCAATGAAGATAATGAGGAGGCTTTTTAACCAGGCAACCTGATGAGCCCTGAGCCTGCAGAGAAACGCTTGAAACCATGCCCAAGTTCTCAGCTTCCCAAGAGGCTTTTCAAAATTCAATAAATAACATCTGTAGGCGATGTTGGGTGCAGACCTAGCAGAGTGCGTCATAACAGAGAGCTGGCTGAACAAAGAAACCATGACGACTGCCAGGTTTCCATAGCAACTGCTGCAAGGCCTGGAGAGTATAATAGCACATCAATCACTGTCCAAAAAGAACTTCATTATCAGCAAAAATAAACCTTTAGGATCTGTTTAGTGTGCAATTGCTGGTCAACTCACCTCAAAGCCCAGCTCTTTGGCGAATGTGGCCGCTTCCTGGAAAAGAAAAAACACACACACACACAAATGAGCAGTTAATTACAGAGTCACAAACAGAGCACAATGTCACACTCCAGACGTGAAGTAAAGACATCTCACTCCTCACATGTGCCGCCATGTCACTTGAGAATAAGTAACCTGAGTTCATGTGGCTCTGCCAACACCTGATTTAACAGGCATGCAGCCCACCCATTTAATTTATTGCCCCACTTCATCTCGTCTTACCACGGCAGCATGAGGTAACACCATGCCAGCCTCCAGCCATGAAACCACCCCTGAAACCATGAATATGTACTGGTATGTGGGAATCCCCAACACTGCAGGAATTCAACACCCACCATGCTTCTTCAGTCTGTGAACAGGTGCACTTTAAAGGCCTGCACCGGTGTTTATGCAAGTTTCCGCTCCTCAGCTACAAATCATGTAACCTTCACACTGATGCTTAAATGTTTCAAACATATGCTGTAATTTTAAGTGTTTAGATTTGTTTTACCATTACAGGGGAGCTGTTGGTTTCCATTCATTTTAAGGTTGACTCCATCTGTTAACTGTGCAAAGTTTGGAAATAAGTGAAGGGGTCAGTTGAAATGAGGGTGTCACCTTTGCTGTGTGAGGTAAAATTACTGTTTTTATTAATGGAGTCTGGTGTCTTTAGGAGAGTGATGCGCTATATTTATAATAGTTTCACCGATTGACATTTCTATCAGATAGCCCTTTCCAACAATGAATTAAAGCTATTACATTGCTGTGAACATCATTTTTCCAATAGAGGTTCTGTTGTTGTTGAGTTGACCAGATTTAGCAGGCTAAACTTTTTCCACTTGATCTTCATTTGGATGAAAATGAATGGAAACCAGCTGCTTTATATCCTACATATCATGCATTAGACTATATTCAGCAAACATGAATAATAAAGCAAACTATCACACGAGTGTTTTCAGTGGTGTTTCACGGTCTGCTAATTGATTTATCACATTGTACAGAAATGGATGGAAACCAACACATGGTCGTAATAAAAAGAAAAATCCATCCAAAACACTCCAGCATGGTTTGCAATATGGTTAGCTGTGATGTCCAATGTGTGATTTGTAAGCCAAAACATGCACGAACCACTGGTATGATCCTTTAACTGGTGACAGAAGCTGTTGCATGTCAGTTCAGAACGATGCCACAAATCATGACGGACAACCTCGTGAACTAAATTCACTTTGGACCCCAGACAGGGCAATAAGTTGATGCTATGATTCTAAACAATCCAATTATCTGCAGAAGAGGGGCTGGTATTTGCGTGACCTTGGGGAGAGGTTGACAACCTGGTCCTCAAACAGAAGGGGAGGAGATGACATGGAACAATAAGGTTACTGGTCCCTGGAGGAAAGCCTCATGACTCTCTGCCTTGGATCAACAGCAGAGCGCCAGCAATATGTCAATTCATCACCCCCCTCCAGTCCTTCAGCACACACAGGGGCAAAGAGGCTAGTCAATTAGCCGCTGTAGTCAAGCAGCAGCTTAATAACGAGTAAAGGTGAGTAGTCTTTTTCCTTCTCCTCCCTTCACCTTTTCCAATCTATTGAAGGCTTAGGTCTCACATTTATTTTCATTTATTTACAACCACATATTGACTTTTCTCCTCAGGAACGTTCCATCAGCGGCGGGCGTGAGGTATCTCGCAGGGGAGCGAGCACCTTGGAAAATGTCTTGTCAAAACAGTGATATTTCATCTGAAAGCATTTAAAAAGAGACACACGAACGAAGGCTGAAATAACGATGGTGCTGTTGAGCAGCACATGCCTCAATCTCACCCTCCGTCTCTCTCTAGTTAGCAGCGATAATATTGGTGAGAAAAGCCTTTGGAGAGAGTGTGGGTGTGGGGAGAAAAGAAAATTGAAGCGATGTCTATGAGCCACATGTGTACAGTGTAATCCCTTTAAGGAATTTATTAATTTCTGTGAGCCGCTGTGGATGCCAACATCAAAAATATTTTACACTATAACCTCAGCAAAGCTAATATATTGGTATGATAAATACTGTATGATGGTAAATATGCAATTACCGGTACTACGCTGGCAAGTCAATAAAAGTGAAATTATAAGCAATAAAAATAACAATTTCTTCAGGCACTCTCAGCATTAATATTCAAAAGTCTTTTGTGTCAGGCTGTGTATGTTTCACATTCGACGTGTGCTGTTTTGGTATGTTGTGGTAGACGGTTTTCAAATGACGGTCCATGTGCCACTACAGCTGTCGCAACAATGACGAGTGCTCTGAGTGACATCTGGGCAAAATCCTCTCGCGCTCAAAAAAGCATCTTGTTTGTTGGGAGATTGCTGTGATTGCATGCTTGCCTTTGATGATGCACCGTGAGTCTGATTCCGAAAGAGAGAGGACTGTTTCAGATTTCGAGGGCCGGTAAGTTCTCCTCCTTCTCCTCCTTCGGGCAAACAAGATAAAAGATAACAAGGCGGGCTGAGTGCATGAGCCTTCTGCAGCCATAGTTAGTATAAAGCTATCAGAATGTGTGAGATGTTGCTGCTGTCAGAGGCTTAAACAGTCAAAGGGATATTTTTAGAGAGCTTAAGCTAATAATCCAGAGCCCAGTCAGGGGGGCGGGAGTCTACAATTTCTTGCCAAGCAAAATGAAAGAGGAAGTACACACTTCATGCAAAGGGCAGTTTTCAAAGCCTCACACTTTGTTTTCCCTGACGCTGTTATGTGACAGGAGCCTAAAGCAGGCCTGGTCTGTGCAGCCTCAGTATGTGGAGCCAGGCTCTTTGTTTTCTTCCTTTTAATGAAGCTAAACTGCTCAGTGTGCATTCACTCTTTATATGATGCCTTGGCATAAGCACAGCAGCCAAGTGGGAATAACACCACAAACAATAATCCAACACTATTATTCTATTTACCCATGGCAACATGTCTATGTTCCCTTAGGCTAATGTTCCCTCAGTTCCATGTTCCCTTAGGCCAATATTTCCTCAACTCTATGTACCCTCAGCTCAATGTTCCCTAAATCCTATGTTCCTTCTGCTCTATGTTCCCTTAAGCCAATGTTCCCTCAGCTCTATATTTCCTTAGGCCAATATTTCCTCAATTCAATGTACACTTAGCTCTATATTGCTTTAGGTTAATATTCCCTAAATCCTATGTTCCCTCAGTTCTATGTCCCCTCAGTTCTATGCTCCCTTACATTAATGTTCCCTAAACCCTATGTTCCCTCAGCTCTATGTACCCTCAGATATACGTTCCCTTAAGTCACTGTTCCCTAAACCCTATGTTCCCTTGGCCCAATGTTCCCACAGCTCTATATTCCCTCAGCTCCATGTTCCCTCAATTTTTAGGTCACTGAACTCTATGTTCCCTAACTATACATTGAATCAGCTCTATGTTCCCCCAAATTAATATCAATTGTAAAGTCTCTAAATGAAAAAAATAGTAAAATAATATTAAAAGCCACACCATGCATATTTATTAATCCTTTCTAATATACTGAAATGAAGAACGTTTCTGATCCAGGGATGAAAGAGAGGGTGACTTCCAAAAAATTATATAATTTGTTCAGCCAATAGATTCAAGAAGGTCTGCTTTCATTTTTATCCCAAAGAGTGCTGTTAATGCAACTGGATCAAAGGGCACCTGAAGTATTCAGGTTACAGGTTAAATTGAGATTTAAACATCTGCCAAGGATGATGCTGAGGGAACATGGGGCTGAAGAGATATTGGCCTAATTTGGATGGGAAAAAAGTCATAGGTGCTGTGGAAACATCGGCCTAAACCCCCGTCATCCCAAAGGGAAAAAGAAATTAATGAAGCTAGAGACGTTGTTACTGGCTCTCATGATAAAATATTTCCCGTAACAAACAAAAGCAAGCATTTAGTTTTTCCTCCTCTGTGAAACAAGCTGTTGAGCATATGTCACAGCAGGAGTGAGAGTCGGGGAAAAAAAATCCAATTTCACTGTTTCCCAAAGAATCTAAATCAAAGAGCAAACCTCAGTGTTAAGGTTAATAAAAGTTGATAAGCTGAAAAGCATAACTCCCTGAGGCCATTCAGAAAATAGGCGTTTGCTTGACCGTGTTAGCCCAAGCTGATGCTGAGGCAGAAATTGAATTGCATTTGACATTGTGTGTGAGTGGGAGGGGAGAGAAACAAAGGAGGGTATAGCCCTGACAAGTTATTTACAACAACACCCGTTTTCTTCTTCCTTCCTGGCCATTTCAGTACATGCTCATTTCAAAGACATCACAGGTCAACCGTTCAATAGAGAACTGATGTAGAATTAACTTAATAATATGACAGCTGGCTTAGTCAGCAAACAGATTATCAGATGTGGAGACAGTCAGTTGGATTTGACAAACCACCTGCTGTAGAAACCCTTAAAACAAAACTAAACATGACTGGGTCACGACATCTCAAATAATTCTGCCAATTATCACTACTTACATTTATATATACATATGTACAACAATGGCAAATAACATGTTTTCCTCATTCCCTTCATGTAAGTGTAAGACATCGCTGAAGCGAGTCTTCCATAAATGCCCAGTGAAAACAACATCTGGCATCCAACTCAAGCGTTTCCATCCAGATTACAGCAGCATACATTACAGGGTGGTGGGTGGGGGTGGAGAGTGAATAACTAATCAAGACGATGACATCAGAGGGGATTGTAAGTGCCCTTGAATTGGCCTTGGGGGTCACAAACATGACTCCTCCTGGATGTCAGACAGCAGCGCTCAGCACGAGTCCAGGAAGCTGCCACCTCAAAGATACGTGGGCCGATAACGACCGCAGGTGACTATTAATATGACTGTGGAAGCTGATAGCACCTCACTCATGCTGGGTGGGGGGAAGGCGGCCGCCTGCTACTGCAGGACAGATTAGGAGGAATAAATCACCTGCACCGAGCACTCCTGTAGCTCCCAGGAGAATGCAGCAATGCTGCTCAAGCGTGACATGCCACAAACATGAGGGTAAACACGCACACACAGCAACACACTCCAGAGAGGCAGGAGTCGCTTTTACTGCCTCTGGGAATTTACTCAACAACAACTGATGGCATTTCACTTTAGTTTTTACCGAGCCATTAAGTGACATGTTTCATCTCTCCCTGGTTATTTCCATCTGTCGGATTCCAAACTAGCATTTCCTCTAACTACCAAATGCATTATCTTAAATTTGCCTTCTTATCAGTCTTGAAGCAAAGTTGCGAAGAACAAAAAAAAAAAAAACACCTGCTGGCAATTGAGATTTTGTTTGTATTTAATAATTCATTATTTCCCCCTCTACTTTAATGTTGTCCACTGTTTAACAGATGGTATATTGTTGTGAGATTTGCATTGGCGCCTCCTTCTGCAGTGCATGAGACAGGATTCAAACTTCTGTCAAACCTCTCTGCTCGCCTCAGGATATGTTCATTACATAACGCAAAGTTTTAAACTGCAGTGTCACTTCTGCATAGAAATAGAAATGTCTCCCATCCCAACATATGAAAACTGAGTTGATATAATGATCTGATATAAATTAAGTATTCAGTGAAATTACATAGATATTTTTGTATATTGTTTCCTACATATTCCAGCTGCACCATGAGCACTTATATTAAAACTAAATATGTTGGTTGGCTGAATAGCTCTGCATTATGAAAACACGGTGTGCAAAGTGTTTGCCTCTAATATTTCTTGTAGTGCCAGTGTGTCTGTCAATTCAGGACAACCATTAGAGATCAGAGCATATTTTTATAGATCGTATATCTGCTAAAATAAAGCTGAGTAAAATCTCTGCGTCTCTGCGTATGGACTCTGTGTCACCAATATGAAGACCATTATGAAGTAATAGAAGGTTTGCAAACTCCTCATCGATAGCAGCGTTCACTTACTGTATGTCTATTCATTAATACTACAAATTGAACCAGAATAAAAGAAATAATCACAAAAAATGGCTGAGCACTTCCCTTTAAAGCTGTTTTGAAGATACCTGAAACTTGAAAGCAAGTGTGTGGCTGACCTCATCTTTCATGTGACCAATTTCAACAATGCCCTTTCCTGCCAGTCCATTAAACACCTCTAGCAGCAGCCTCTGCTCACAACTATCTCAGCATGCCTGCAAGGGCAGCAGAGAGGTCTCTTAACGGAGCCCACAGGGACGACTTCAGCACCTACAGCACAGGTCCAAAGGTTGAACAATCGGAAACATGTGCAGTACATAAATATCTCCGCTGATAGCAATCTCGGCATGGGAAAGCAGGGTTTGCATAAGAGGCTCAGAGCAGAGGATGTGACCTCGGATGGAGCGGGAGGGAACAGACAGGCATTCAGGCCGTCTGGTGGGGCTAATGGAAGCTATGGCAGCGGCAGCATGCAGCTTTGTGCTGGGGGGAGTTAGTTATCAGCCTGATGGCCTTATCAGCACTGAGGGCCTCTATCACACATCTCACCTCTGGGCTCTAACAAGGGGTCAGCACACAACGTCAGACTACCAAAGAGTGGCTATCTTTAAAGGAAAGACAGTGGATAAAAAGGAAAGCCGCTGGATGAACGGATCTGCTCAACAAGCGCAGCTAATGCAGCAGCGTTTTACAACTCTGACTGATTACTTTTGATAGTTTGACTCAAAAGGTGCAATTAGAACTCCAGAATGTACCTGAATAACTTAAATCACTGAATACTAATTCTGTTTTCAAGTGAAGTGTTACTTTTGCTTCAGTAACTTCCTTTGATTACCTAGCAGTGTGTTTGGTTCAAGGTCCACCTGATTGAATTTTTCAGGAACCAGGACAGAAAGAAAACAGTTTTTTTCTAGTCATGCATATGAAAGCAACTGAACTGTAGCCTTTTTGGGGCACATTTTCATTCAATACATCAATTTATCTTAAAATTGAAGTGATTGAAATCATGACTTCTGGTGCAAGAGCACGTTGAAGAATTGTTCAGCACTTAAATTTCTCTGAAAGCCCACTAGTTGCATAAACTTACACAGACACACTATTATCTGCCAAATCACAATTCTGGTCTGACTTGAACAATTAGTTTTTTTATGTTCTTTCGCCTGATAAGAGTTGTAACTTAAATTAACTTGTAGCTAAAATATGTTCGTTCAAACTTTTTATTTATTCCATACATTTAGCCTTACAGATAAATATATCAGTTTGTATAAATATATTCATGCACATTTTATATTTTTGTGGATGTTATGCATACACTTTGCTTGAAAGAGTGACCTGTGAATGGCAATGATTATTATATGTGTATTTTTTCACTCTGGGTAAAAGCAATCTTTGTTGGAGAATGTGCTATAAAAAAAAAAGACTTCTGATGAGGTTGAATTCATCGCAGTCCATCGGTTTTTTCGCAGCTTATTATCCAGTAAAATTCGACAGACGTTTGGTTGCGGGGCGCTGCAAACAAAAGGTCAAGAAAGCAAACTGATTTTTTTTCCTGCAGTGAACTGTTGAGAACAGTGACCGTGCCCTCCTGTGTATAATAAACAGACGAGCATTTGGCCTGCTCTATTTACCCCCTAATGAGAAACAAAGATCTGCTCTGGAGGGACTTGCATGCTTCAGACAATGAAAAACCCAGGGAGGAAAAAAAAAGAGCTCTCAGAATAATTCAAACCATTTGTGTGCACAAGGGACACGTGAGCTTTGTCTGAATAAATTGGCCGTACAAAAATTGAGATGATGTCCAACGTGTTGATGTGGCATAAGATGGCCATTTGCCAGATGAAAAGCTGCATGGAGGGCAGGGGGGCATTCAACAAGGAGGCTATATCACATCATATTTATGCACACAGTTAACGTGTGATAGATATCGCAGCGAGAGTGAAATAACACCATGGCAATACTTGCATGACGCAATCCAAAAAGCCATGATAAATCAGAAAAACAATCCTTTTGTTCTGTTCGAGTGGGAGACAGGCAAATTGAGCTAAATAACATTTCTAAAATAACCCATTAGAGTTTATTATCCAGTATAAATTAAATTATATTCTGTCTCTGTCACTTTATCATCCGGCGTGTTCCTACCATGAGGAGGACAGAGAGAGCTCTCCAAACGACACTGGAAAACATGACTGTATAGCCTGGACTGTGGGAATACAATCATGAGTAGACAAAGGCCAGCACACCCGCCAACTCTGTGTGTGGATAAGAGGATTGGAGATGGTGGTGGGGGGGGCAACCAGCCAAACTCCAAGCAGCAGTGATTTGGGGGGAGAACAGGCTATCTGGGAAGCTCAAACTTTCTGTGAGTCCCTCCAGCAACAAGCTGATATCCTGCACTCTCTCCTGCTGCGACAGAAATACACCGGCCTCAGCGCCAGCAGAACGTGGGCACTATTGATCTGCTCCCAGCGCAATATCTCCTCTTACATCCATAATTATTCTCCTTCAGAGGACTCCACCGTGTGCCCTGGCTGCCCGACTGGCAGGCTGGCTGCCTTTCTATCCGCCTCCTTGTTAAAGATGCTCTGTGGTCTCACATTTCACGTTGCACTGCCAACGACCCCCCTCTCTTAGCCCCGGCATTTTCAAATATTTCATGGTTCAATCCCAGGGTTGGGGAAGGCGGCTTCGGCACGGCACAATTACAGTGGTTAGTTGGACTCCTCTGGTGGAGCCATGCTGGCTCCCAAAGTACCATGACTCGCAAACAGACAGGCCAGGAAAAACAGAGGAATGTTAGAGGGATCATTGCTCTTCTGCACTGAGTCCTCCTCTCTCTCCTCTCTCTGGACACACAGGATAAGCTGATTGTTTCATTGCAACAGTATCTTGTAGAGACACTTCATCTGATCGAGCAGTGGGTCACAACCTTTTTGTGTTGTGACCATATAATGTGAGACTGTGTAACTTTTGAAAGAAGAAGTAACACAACCTTCCTCTTGACCAATAGCATGTAGCTGCTAATAATGTCACAGCAAACTTTAGACAGCCTACTGCTGCTTCACTGGTATTATATTGAGTCAGTTTGCAGAAGACATCTTTATCTTTTTTCGCTCTTCCTGGTTCACAATTATATGGATTACATACAAAATGATGTTGATATATAAGGCATTGCTTTTCATAGGGACAGCTAAGAACAGTGTATGGGAACAGACTAGAGTTTATCTCATCCAACATTGATTGTTTCATCACAACAATAAACACGTAAACATCTCAGCAGGACATGTTAGTTGTTTCCTGCTGGTGGCATGGATGACTGGATAAAGTGCTCCAAGGTGGCGACCTACTCACTCCAGTTAAAGCTGCTCACTGGACAAATAGGCTGAAAGTATTTGGGCTTCCTCTCATATTCTCTGGCTGAAGTTAGCTATTTTCGAGTGTCTGTTATGCTTTATTGTTGTAATGATTGTGTATTGGAAAACAAGGTTGCATGTCATGTGAATTGCACCTCTGACTGTGGCCACTAAGCCAAACTTGCCTTTTCACCTTTATATCGCCTAATGATGGAGTTTAGTGGTTCCCAGGTAGTGGGTTGCAGCCCAAAAGTGGACCACAGGTCTATTCTGAGTGGGTCGCAGTATGTGGGTCAACTTTGAAAACACAACATTTACTTTCAAAAGTAATATACTTTCAGCAAAGTAGCTGTTTTATTGCCGTTCTTTAAATATTATGTTATAAAATATGTGTTGTTATTTTTGTATCCTGAATAAGCTGAATTAATTAACTACTATTTCAATAACTTTGACATACTTGCACTCAATAAGTAATACTTACTTCATTGAGCTTCTTATTCATTGAGTACTTTAGTTATATTATCGTAGTTCAGTTTATATTCTGTCACGTCAAACTTGAAGGACAGTTGCTAGTATAGGCTGCTCACAGCAAGAAGATAATGGGTTTTTATCCATGGATGAATTGAAATTTCGTAAATGGGTGTTTAAGAAACACCCCCACAAAATGACCATTTGTATATCAATTATTCACCGAATGTTACCTTGATTTTCTCAATGTACATTGTTTTACTCAAATGCCTCCATGGCAAAAAGGTTTTAGCTAAACTGCATGTGTTTAGGAAGCACACATGGAGGCATGTAAGAATTCAAGGTAACATTGGGTGAGTATTTATACATTAATGGTAATTTTGTCCATGAGGTACAGTATATGCATGGACTGCTGGTAACCACTGATTTAATTAAAGCTACTGACTCATTTCAAGCATCAGCTAAATTTAAATAGTCTGGCTTTATCCGCAGCTCCTTGTCACCAGTTGTCACATTGGAGATGAGTTGCGAGTAGCTAATTAGAGATATTAGAAAAAGACATACAGTGAATTATTATGCAGTAGAGATGCTCTTTTTCAGCATCTCAGGGCTCCTGGTCCCCGTATTGGGACCTGCTGATCTTGTATTTAGCACAAAATGCAAATAAATACAACTAGGCAGCTTTTGCATTTAGAAAATCATCCCGGCTAATGTGCGCCATGACTCATCATACGAACGTCACAGTGAAGGTCAATGTACTCTGGCACTGAGCGGAAGGCATGTGACTCATCACAGAAATAGCACATTCAATTAAAATTAAGTTGTGAAAGACACAAAGGAGAGCAGCAGCTAATACTTCATGTCTTTTCCTCCAATGACACATTGTGATTGTTCCGCTCTGCCGGCTTTAGAGATGGTTCTGTGTTCATCCTCCCAGTTGGCCTGTGGGGCCTTGTGAATAAACACATGGAGGTTAATGTCTCATGTTCTACCCTGTTCTCTGCAGACAGCTCTGACAGGAGGAGAGAGAGAAGAGCCTAAAAGGAAAGCTGTTTCGGTAATACGCTAATCTGGCTCTCACATCTCTTTGTTTTAGGCAGTGAGACGGGATATTTTCCTCAAGCTACCGTTGAGAAGTACATCTCGAGTCCGCTGTGGGTGAGCTGTCAAGGGGAAATTCTTTCTCCTATTCTTTTTTTTTTTCACGAGAACCCCCCTCATACCCTAAGGGGCCTTTAGTGAACTTGCCATCACCCACACATACTGACAGCAGAGAGCACGCACTTCCACGGTCACGCTCGCGTCACCGAGGCGATAAACAGCCATGGGCCTCGCCACAGAGATAAGGCTTCCAAGCAGTCCATCAAACAAACAAAGCCAAATGACGAATCTGGAGAGATGTTAAGAAATGACGCTATGCTGCCCATCTATCTCCTCCGCCTGCCTTTTTTTTCCATCCTCACAGACACACATAGTATATATACTTGTACACCCACTTCAGCTTGTCCTGGAAAAATCATTAGAGCCCCCACCACCCCACACACACTGCATGCAGATGGAGAAAAATAGGGCTGAGAGCCAAAACGCCTGAGGGGCTTTTCATGACAATAACCTTCTGCAGAGCTGCTTGTATCCCTCCACCTAGATCAGGGAGAGGTGCTGAGGGATGGATGGGAAAATAAGCGAGATAACCATACAAAATATTAGACGAGGAACATTCACACAAAGTACAGAGGAGGAAGAAATCCGTGTCATTTTGCTCTCATGGCCTGGAGAGATGGCGGGCTAAATGCTCTTTTAAAACAGCTTGAACATTGAAATGATGATGGCTCCTTTTGCCTCAGCAAAGCACATTAATACATAGCCGAATGCCATTTCCACTTTTGTTAAATGGCTCACCTATTGAGTATTCAATTACAATGGCTGTCTCTCGTTTTGGAAGACGGGGCAGGGACCCATAAAAATAAGCTCCCTCTGAGTGTGGAGCTGCAGAACGCATTGGACAGCGATAGAAGGCATGAAGAGCTCCTGTATGGGGGTGGTATATAATGTTAATGGCAAGGGAGTGAGAAGGTTGTTGGGTATTGGCTGTGGGGCAAAAAAAACTAAGCTTGTCATCTGTGGTACCATTTTATTAAGGAAGCATATTTTTAAACCATTTGCACAGATTAAAAAAAAAACAAGTGTATGAAATGATCTAAATTGAGAAGCCATGAATCCTGGCTTAAAAAAAACATCAGTCAGGGTGATTAATTCAGTCTTGATTAATCATTCCATTTGTCTATGATATGTTTAAAATTCCACAATACAAATCCGCCAGTAATGGTCCAATCCTTCCCCCCATTGTGTGGTTTATCTCTTATGCTCAAATAGCAAAAGCAAATTGTGGCTAATTTTATCGGCGAATCCACTGGCATGTGGTTTTTCCAGCGGTAATGATTCCCTCATTCGGGCCTAATTAACTGCAGCCATTAAATGGAGGGAAATGTAATGCCCTCGGTTCCATGTCAGGTAGTCAGAGGAGGACAGCACAGGAGGACTCAATTAGGCCTGTGCTGTTCCCAGGTTATCACACGACATGTTTGCCAATTAAATGGAGTAGCGTCTGATGTCTATGCGCCTCTGTCGGCACCATCTAGGTCCTAACAGTGCAGGAACAGCATCGCTAACCTCTCCAACCCCCCCCACCAGTGAAGGAACAGACACTACACTATGCCCCAAAAAGGCAGTAATTACAGGATGGATGGGAGACTGTTATATAAGTCTGAGCCTGCCGATAGGCCAGGCAGGGCCTGCTGATGCCAGGTTTCAAACAAGTACCAGCAGGATCGAGTTACAGCCGAATCACCAAGGGTAGACTCAGTCAGAAACATTTCAGCATCAGAAGCAGGCTTAAATAAGCCAAGAAACTGTGGCTATTGACATTTTCCTGTGGTGTTCCATGAAAAGGGAATTGTGATCTGACTGAAATAGGATCGCATGTCATGACAAATAATGCAGCGTTAGATTCTCAAAAATACTCCCCAAAATTGTTATTTCAAAACATGAGATCTTACAGCTGCTTTTAACATATTTCCCCAAGTGTACGTCGCTCTGTATCGTGACTCAGTAAGAGTGGGAGAGACAGGCAGACACATTAGCCTTCCCTTATGGCACATTCTGCGAGGCAATAGGAGTCAGTCTGCATGATCCTGACTGTCACTGACTTGTTATGAAAGCATTGCGGGCTGAGGCTGATCCATCACTTTGGGGGGGTGGAAGTCGGGGTGAGAGGACGGCCAGAGGAGCTGGGGGGGTGAAGTAGCCCTGTTGCCTGTCACTCACCATGCACCGCTGCATGACCGCCAACCTTGTCTGGCTTGTGCACAATGGGAGGTCTAGGGCTCGACTGTATGAGCAGTCATTGCCCGCTCCCCCCTCCCAGCAGCCAACATAGAGTAAGGCCAAAAGGAGTCAAAACACTCTGGACAGGCATTAGTCCTATATAGACCCTGGAAGACCTCACGGCTTGAGTTGGCTGAGCGGGTGAATATCTCCTCTGTTTCCCACTGAATCTCTTATTTTGCCGATCTAAGCCGGGTTCATTTCCAAGAGAGCAGGCTGTGCAGACACAGATAATCTCCACTGACAAACATACATTGCAATTATCCAGCGTCATTAAACTGTAATGACTGGAGGTGTGAGCAAACTTCTTAAGCAAACAGTTACAGAGCCACCCACCCGAAAATACATAACGCTTGCAAAATGTGTGCCGTGGTTTAGGAGACAGAATCGTTCCTCACAGCAATTAGGGAGCGAGAGAGATGTGCATATGTAAAAGGGAGGTCTTGTGTTGGGAGAGGAAAGAAAAGAGGAAAAAGCTGAAGTCAGCAACAGCAATAAATCCTCAAACGCTGAGCAGTTTCTTCCATTTCTGTCCTGGTCTGTGGACCCCATCTCTAACCCCAAGACAGGGCTCTGTTTAGTAGCTTTAGCGGCGGGGAGGCGAGTTCAGTCCAGCGCTCATCTACTCCCCTCCTCCCCCATGAAGGTGCAGTTTGTCCAGGCGGTGCCTCCAAGTCAAGCTCAGCTGGCCTGTTAGAGGATACTTCCGAGCAGCACCACGGTCTGTGACCACAGCTTGACCTCCAACCAGCTACTCACTTCCACAGAGGCGAGAAAAATCGATGGATCAAGCGGCATGAAATGGTGACGCGATGGAGATGAATGAGCACTGGGTTAATTCTTATTCATCTCTTTATGGGGCAGTGATAAGTGAGAAGTTAAATGGAAAGTGAAGAGGGGCGAGAGCAGTGAGTTGTTTTTTTTTTAACATATTTTTATTGAGATTTTCACATTGATTTAAACATAGACAATTTAACACATTATCCCCCAATCTGATGGCAGGTTTGATATTTTGGGGAGAAAACCATACTTTGAATGGGGTTATTATGGGATGAATTGTGCTCAAATACCAAAGCACACTCACTAGTATTGAGCCATTAAAATTCATCAGGGTTCAGTAGTTCTAACTGTTTTTAACTATTGTATGTTTAACTATTCCAGTTATATAAACTGAATGTAAATCTATCTATTATTTGGGAAATGGATAAGGAGGATTTTCTCCAGGATAATTTAAACTAACATAACATGTATATCAGCTTATAGCTGAGTTAATGTCAGCATGCTAACATGCTGATGTGTAGCACGAGTAGTTCAGAAGTTTAGTGTGTTAGGATGCTAACATTTGTGTTTGTCAGGCAGTTTTGACATTTCAGTCTTCACTGCCTGACATTCAACCACAGATTTTTGAGATATCCCACTAAATAACCACAAAACAAAACAGACGATCCCAGCTGAAATATAACCTCCTTTGTTGAGATAAATATAACCTCCTGCACATAAAAAGCACACATGCACTGCACTTTATCAAAACAGAATATCTGCGCTGAGCACATGTCTCCTTTCGCTTACCGTCTCGTTGCCGAACAAGACGTCGACGTACGGCATGACCTTCATCAAGGGCTCCTTAAAGAACTGGCTGATGAAAGGTGCTGAGAGGTTCATGCAGAAGATTTTGTTGTTATCTGAAGCGTGCTTCGCCACCTTCAGGATGGACTCTGGGGACACAGTCAGGAAAAAGCCCTGAAAACAAGAAGAATATTTACTTACATCATGTTTTAACAGTTTGACTGACCTCAACTGGATCAAACAAGTTCATGTACTGTATGTATACAGCGCCACTGTACAGGCAGCATTATCTGTGTTTTGACAGCACAACATGGGCCAGAACAGACTGAGCTACAGGCTCCTATGGACTCAAACACTTTCAACTGCTAATTTGTGGGTTTGGATACTGACAAGGCAATTTTAGGGTGACATGACTTGGTATTATTGAAATAACACATGAGCAAAAAGGAGGGACAACAAAGGCAGAGGCAGAGCTCAAACATTTATCTGAATGGTTTCTTGGAGCATACACAGAGCAACAAAGAGAGAGGAAAAAGGGCAGGAAAAAATCCATCCAGGACAAAGCCTGTGGCTGGGCTCCAAGGCTCGTACTGGAGGAAGCAACATGCACGTATCCGATGATAGGGCGAACAAAAGTTTCGTCTGGACTCTCCTTACTTGGAAACAAGAGAGGCAGGTCCACTCATTGTGTGAATGAATACAAATCAGGTAAGAAAACACCTTTGTGTTTCAGGTGGAAACCTGAAGCGAGACTCTCCTGCGAGCCACACAAAAACACTCCTCCTTTGATACTGATCTTCTTAACCTTGTTTTTCAGCAACAAGCTGCTCTGTAAAACCACCGTGTCACAATAGGGGCAGAGAGGAAAGGAAAGTTTCAGCACAGTGATACATTTAATCTGGCTGAAAAGCTTCCATTGTGGGCTACAGTGCAGTTCTCATTAAAGCCCGATGACATTTGCAGCGGCGGAGGAGCGACCTCCATGAAAAAGAAAAGGGTATAATACCGATGAATAGAGGGCGACTATGTAGTCAATCAAATGAACAAGGCGTTACAATACAGCCGTGCTAAGCAGGTGAATTCTTTATTACACATCCGTGGCGTCCTTCACTCTCTGGGACGACATTCTCGTCCCTCTGTGGCGCGGCACGTCCTGCAGGTTTTTAAAACGTCTCGAAGAAAAGGCCCAGGTCAGCGCCTGTGGTTGTGGGACCATCTGCTGAAGACTTAACAAGGTGTTTTCAATGGATCTGGGAGCACAAAAGGAACTCACTCTGGGCTAATGGCCCATCACTGACCCTGACATTTTTCTTTTGCGCCGTGCCAACGTGTCAGAGGAAGGGGAGATTGTTTTCTGACACAAATGGTCTTTTTTTGGTAGTTGAAAATAAACTGTCATGGTTACCGTAACGTTAACACTGATCAAAGGCCGGCGGCTCGATCAAATATCCTGAGGGGTGGTGAACTTTAAAAGCCATGCCACAGCTTCTCTAATCACACACTGGCTCTGTGTAATTTACTTCTAGCCTCACTACTGTACCACTGCCAGAGCCATCACATTTAATAGCACAGAGCTCACTCAGAGCTCAGAACTGATTTCTGAACAAATTATATACTACAAAAACACAAAATAATAAAAAACTAACAATTAATTATTTTGCACTTCAGAGTGAGGATGTTTTTTTTAAAATACTAAAACAAGCCAAGAGACAAAAACAAGCACAGTGATCTTAAAATTTCAGTACAAATCTGTGTTTTTCCTAGGAAATTGTTTAGCCAACCAGATCTTGGTGCCTCTTGTCACAGGATCAATTTGGTTTGAAAATGATGGCCTGAACACATCTGGTGAATATATTGCTCTTGCAGTGTTAAATAGAGCACCTACAGTATGTCCCGGGGGCTTTATGTTTTATTAACTGTATTAATCTGTGATGTTACATTCACTTCCGCTACAAAACATCAGCTTTTATGCAGATGTTGAAAAATCCATTCACACAGAAAAACCTTTCGTTTTTTGTGAATGCCTGCGTTTGACATTAAAGTAATGCTGCAGGAATCTTGTTCATAAAAATCACACAAGCAGTTTTTTCCACCAGGCTCCAAATGTTGTGACTCCAGTGGCTTGTGGGAGGAAAAAAAAAAAGCCTCAGCCATGTGAAATTCCAGTTCCCATCAGCCGACGACGAAACAGGAGAAGTTAAGTCTTTAGTGCTGCGGTGCAGATCGTGTATCAAGAATACCAGCTCCAGTTTCCCAGGTGTCAGAGAGCCCTGTGAAGTGGGCTGACTATCACATTTCCAGGTCAAGATGATCAAAGCACTGGGTACACTTCGTACAATTTCCACCCAGCCAAAACATTCAATAAAGCGTTCAGAAATGCATTTTCCTGGCAGACAATAATGCGGAGTGATGTTTGACCATGTCAAGTGGTAATTTGAGGGAAGAATTGGAAAGGCAGGGCATCCATTTTCAATGTTTACCCTAAAAAGAGGAATGACTTCCACTTTGCTCACACAAAGAAAACGTCTAAATGCTACCCTGAGATGAAATTAGTGGTAATCTAACCATAGAGGTCCTAACTGCACAGCAGCAGAGCACCATCACACTTTCCCCTGCATTGTATCAGCGGTTTCCCCGGGGCTGCTCACATCTGAAAAGCTGGGTGTGATGGATGACATGGTGTCACCGGGCTTAAAATAAAAGTGGACATCTGAAGGTTAAAAATGATCTATTTTGGGAAGGGCATTTTCATTTGCACCAGCAGCAGAGATGGGCCATGGAAAAGGAAAGGCTTTTTTTCAGGTCTATTTTAATTCTGCAGGGATGAGGGGGAGTGTTCAAAGTACTGTGTCATGAAGGTTTTGTTTGACACTTCCTATTACTCAGGGATGATAGAAAAGACGTGAAAAGAACATTTATGCCCACCGATCAAATCCCCAGATGTGTGTTTATTTGTACAGACAGAAACAGAGCAACTTTTGCAATCTAAAGACCCTGTTAAAGCGGCTTGTATCAATATTATTATGAACATTATTAGATTAAAAATGGATGAAATGGACTGTGTATAATGTGAAAGGGGTTACTTGTAGTAATTAACCTAGAACTAGAAGCACACTCTCCACCAAGGCTGTTTCTATGAGTGAGAAAATAACGTGTGCATCCACCCCGTGACTTGGATGTGCTTCAGGTGATTCCGTGGCCCATGCTTCACCCTTCCACCATATTTCATAAAAACTGGTCCAATATTTTTTTTTTCTGTAACCCCCGTTGACAAAGAGAAAAACAAACCAACAAACTGAAAACATTGCTCTTCAGTGGAGATAATTATCACGCACTCTTAAGTTTCCCTCAGATCCATGTAGCTTTTTCAGCATCTTTACGTCTCATTGTTTTGGTTTTCCAGCACAAAACTTTATTGGTTTGGTTCAATCTGTCATGACAGATCTTTTCCAGGCAGCTTTTTTCCTTAAATAATCACACTGTACACTACCTGTCCAGCACCAAACAGCAGACAGACAAAGCTGATGACTAGCTGGTGAAGAAGAAGGAGCATTTAGCAGCTTCAGAGCCAGATATTCCCCTCAGGACTTAAGGCGGCCAAACCAAAACTAACAAGAACGTTAATGTTCCACTTCGAGTCTGCAAGTGGCCAGAAACACAACTACAAGTAAATACTAGAGCTGCTCCAGAAAGTTCTCCACAAACACTTTATAATGTTATGAATTCAGTCAGTGTCGTGTTTACTGCTTGTTTTGCTGCCTCCAAGTGGCTGAAAAGTGAAAGCAGGGTTAAAGCTGTGTTCAGACTCATGTTAGACCCTGATAACCATAGCCTGGCATGCGCCCTCTGTAATCTTCCGCTCAGTTATCATTTCCCTGCAGATTACCTCTGGGTTTGCTCCCCTTGGACTCGATTTCTCACGATGAATTCCAACCGGGCCAATCAGCAAATGGTGAGGGACAGGGGGAGGCTGGTGTTAATGATGATGTCGAATGTGAAGCATTTGCGTTGTAGTCAAGCTGGTTGTAGTTTGGTGGCGGAGAAGGAAGTGAAGGAAGCCATTCAATCCGTTTTGGCTAGGCTCCCAAATATTCAGCAACTGAAGTTGGAGCAAGAGGAATGTTTAACCAGTTTTATTGCTGGCAAAGATGTGGCTTTTACCCCCACGGGGTTCAGAAAAAGTCTTATTTTTCAGTTAGATCCGTTACATATGTCACGACCAAGCATTAGCGATCGAGTAAAATCAGATCCAATCGTTTCAAACAACAGAGATTACGCCTCTCAGTGGAGGAATGCCAGCCCCTCTGTACGACCTACCAGGCTATGACAACCACAACCTCCCCATTCACTTCACCTGAAGCCACTGACTAACTCATAGATGCATTCTTGTTTTGACTCTGGGTTGTAGTTAACCATTTTTGGGCCTCTGTTTGCTAATAGAAAAACAGTATTCTAGCTGTGTGCCTTCACCTTGCTTGGTACAGTGTCACACTACAAAACCTCTCAGGTAACGAAAAGCATCTATTACATAAAAAACTTCTTACAGGATAAAAATAAAAATTACTGGAGGAGCAAGAAGAGGGGTCGCTCTTCTAGGTCGTGCTTATAGAGAACAGAGAAAAGCAAAAAAAAAAAAAGTATAGAGAAACATAAATACATGGTGTTTGTTCTAGTGATAAATTCCTGGTCACACTGAGAGCCATGTGAGCTAACCTGCAGCATTTCAAAGCTTTTCAAAAGCCGCCCAGGCCATGCTATCCCTGTCATTACCATAGACAGCCCCCCATCATGCTCTTTGGTGCACAGGGTTCATTACACAGAATTAGATGTCACACAGATCACAGCGCGCGTGAGGCCACACACTGCTCTCCTCCTCAGTTATCTCTGTAAAGCACCATTGCGAGGTGGATCGATAGCTGAGGTTTGGAGCTTCATTAGCTCAGTATGACTCCATCTCCATCAAGACACCTCTGGCACGCTACGCCGCTGTTACGAGATATATTTTACTCCCCGATCCTGAAGGTCCTGCTGTTTTACACACAAACACACAGGGACAAACAAGACCTTCACACATGATGGTGGGGGGGATCTGTGTCAGTCTCTGGCTCGATAAACAGGAGAAAGAAAGAGGACAAACAAACAGAGGTAAGTGATAAATGGTGTCACAAAATGCCTTGAGCGGAGGGGGAAAAAATTGCAAGGATTTCATTTCAAATTAGTGAGCTACAAAGCAACAATTTTCACCATGCTAATGTTTTGTTTGCATTGAAAACGGCCAGTTGGTTTCATTTAGAAACAAGTTCAATTAAACCAACAGAAGATAAATGTGCAACAAGCTCACGACATGATTCAGCATTCCCTGCACTTTTAGGATGTTTGATCTGACTGCAAGGCAATTCAAACGCGCTGATAGCATCTGCCTCGTCGTCTTCTCTTTTCCATTAAGAATCATGTTCTGGTGAAGCTTATCAGACATCTAGGAATTCATCCACTTCTTGTGAGGGAGCTGGAGGGCGGCCAACTGTACTGGAAACAGAAGGGAGGGCCGTGCTTTTAAAGGCCGCTTGGAGATATGGCAAAGGGGGGGCTATCATCTCAGCCGGAATCTCTGGGGCAATGTAAATGTGCCACAAACGCTGGATTTAACAACTGGGCAGAAACATCACTTACTAACTGCTGCAGTATTTATTTCTAAAACATTTTCTCTGGTTTCAATATTACCCGATTTTCAAGCTAGCGGATATTTTTAGGTCTCTTGTGGCGTGCGTGAAATGTAGAGATGCAGCTAAAGGGCTGTGGCGATAACCAAACATACCTGGCCAAGGTCGTCTTAATGAGCGCGTTTAAAACAAGACATTAGAGCCAACCACAAAGCACTTGAGGGGAGCGTGTGTCACACTACCAGCCTGCAATTTGTACAACCATCAGAGACCGTAATTACATTAACCTCAGACGCCTCCACTCTGTAAAAGCAACGGAGGAAACTACTTGCATGGGGGAAAAAAAGGTTTTTAACCCCAACTTGAGTTTAAAGGTTTTGTTGGCATCAAAACATTAAAAGAATTGGTTTGATTCGAGTGGCATCGTACTAAAAAGTAATTTGAGGTCAGATTCAGGGTCTTTTCAAATGGCTGCCTTTTGCTCTCCTGTTAAGCCTCTATAGTTTCAAAAATGTGTTGGCCAGGGGAAGAGGCCAGCCTGAGCGGGAGAGCAGGATGCCAAGGAATGTACTTAAGATCTAAAACAGACAAGATTTAAAGCCAAGAGCATTTAAATGCCAATACTAATCCGCAAAATAATTCACCGCAAAGCACAAACTGACTCTCCCTTACAGATACCATATGTTACCTCTGTGAGGAGATGAAAGGGAAAAAGCGATGCCAGAAGAGATGCTTTCTTCTCCTGAAACAGCGTTATCTTGGTAATGAAAAAGAAACCCATGCTTCTCTCTGTTCGTGTGCTGAAGCCAGTCTATATTTCTACTCTGCCTTGTTCCTACTGTTGTTCTTGCCTCCATCATTGGGAGATTAGCCAAGAACAAACTGTTTGGTTTGCAGGGAGTTAAAATTTGCTAACGCACACACTCTCAAGTGTCCTTGTCTGCCACACTGCACTTAATTAGCATTTTAGTGCGAGCAGTTCTCTCTCCTTCAGTACCTCTGAAGGGGAAACATCACTCCGACTCTCACACATACACTTATGGAGTCAAGTTGAGCTCCTGTAGTTTCTTACACAATTTGAGAACAGGATGGGGGAATGGAAAGGGGAGTCGGTGGGGGTCGATGGAAAAATGGGATAAAAGACTGCAATGTGGAAACAGATGTCGGGCTTCAGAGTTGTCTCTTCTGAACCGGCTTGAAAGGACATATTAATATATGGGTCAGATGTATAAAGCAGAGGTTCAGTGTCGGAGTGTCAACACTGCAGAGGGGTTTCTAGTTTCAGTGACTCTGAGGTTGTGCGCAGACAGAAACCAAATCTCCGCAGACATTCCGGGAAGTGAACATTTCCAAATGTGCCACTATGTGGATGTAAATGAATTAACGCACTTAACTTGAACACTGAAATGAGGAGCCGAGGAGACAATCTTTCACTGTTCACAGTCGCGCCGGTGAAAGCTAGAGCACCAGGTTGGAAAATTACAGGTAATTGCTGAAGCTGTTGAATCCAGTTTGGTTTTGGATGAAAGACTAAAATAACAAAGCTCTGATTGCTGAAAAGACAAGGGCAGGGAGCTCGGAGGCCCTGTTGCTAAGAGTTAATTTGATACATATTTCTCCCCCTTGAAATGTCTGAGGTACTGGCAAGAGATGGCGAAAAAAAAAGAGTGAGAGGGAGGGTGAGACCCCCGCTCTCCCTGCAAATACTATCCATCTGCCATATTACATTTAAGCAGCATGAGAAGCGAAGGGAGCGCCCTTGCACAATATTGTGTGAAGGCTGTCAAACTCAATGCAGGAGCTCGGTGCCCACTGCTCAGAGCCGAGGACACGGGGCCGCTTAAATTCAGTCTAATAATAACTTCTGTGTGTTCTCAGCACCAGCGAAATATGAGAACACATGGCAGAAAAGGAACTTTTAATTATTCATGCCTGTTAGAAAAAAACGAAATCAACTAAAACTGTATTATGATGACCCCGTGGAAGAAAGCACTAACAGATATCAACAGCTTTTTGCCTAATTGCTAAATTAGGATGATTTTTTTTTTTTTTGCCAAACATGCATGAATAATATTCAAATGCTCAAGCTTTGACATGGCTGTCAGTGTGTAATACCTCTACACAAAGCAGCCTTTAGCACCTGTACAAGAAAAAAAAAAAGTGCCAATTAAAGACCGCTGTTTAGCTCCAGAGCGTTAGTTTCACGTCATACCCTTTCATGTCATTCTCACTGAACAAACTTTCTTTCCTCAACCTATTTAAGTGGTTTTGCTGCCTAAACCTATAGTGATGCTCAGAGTAATGACAATGTGATGAGAACATGTTGAAATACTTGCTGGGTTGTTTCTATGGTTTGATCCTTTACATATTTTCACTGTAGTATTCCTCATTACTAGCAAAATGACCTTTATGATAATAAACTGGAGTTGTGCCCCTTTAATCCTGATCTACAATTCCTGCATTCCCCAGCCACTCAAGTTGCAGTTTTCATCCATCTCTTCATAGTTTTATCCCATCGGACATTTGTGTGAAGTTGTCAGAATAATCAAATCAAATCACAGCCTTTATTGTCATTATATGACGAAAAATAGGAGCGCTGCTCAGTCAAATGCAAAAAAATGTAGAACAAAAAACAGTCAGCTTAAAAATAAAATAGAAACAACTTAAATAAAGCTATGTAAGAAATAAGATACTAATTATATATATTATATATATATATATGAATATGGCCAAAAATGTGTTTTATGTCACAGTGACCTTTGACCTTTAACTGTCAAAACCTATTTAGCTCATCCTTGAGTCCAAGAGGATGTTTGTGCCGAATGTACTGTAATGTATTATCATCATACAAAAAGTGAAAAAGCAGTAATTGAATTATTGATGATTGCTTTTTTTTCTCTTTCACTTGTTTTACCTTTAATAATAAAGGGTCGAGTATATTTGGACCTCAGTGACAAAACACAGCGCTGACATTCACTAGTGGTCTTGCAGCAGCACTAAAATCACCCTCAGAAAAATCAATTGCCAGGAGGCAAGAAGTGTGAACTTACATACCCTAAGCCCAATTTCCTTGAAAGTGGAGGTCCTAAATCAAATCAAGCCAGGCCAATGCACCGTGGAATTATGCAAAAAAAACGACACAGCTGCATAAAATGACAACCGGTAAGAAATACTGTCAAGGCCAGGAAACTTTAGAGGTTGTTTATTCACTCCACATGTTTTTATCTTCCTGATGCTGCGATGGCGCTACGAGTCAACTCTGATTGACTTTGTTTTTATTCAGGCCACGAGGGAGAAATATTGAGTGCACACAGATGATGTAAACATACAAAGAGGAAGTGCAGAAACAGTGCACTCAACAGAAAGTTTACGAGTCTCATCAATGCAACAATCTGTTCTGTAAAGGCTCTCTTGTTGCTGTGGTATTGTCAAGAGAACAGGTCAGCTTCTGCTAAAACTTGAAATTGCCTTGAAAACGCACTGCTGAGCGAGGAGTACTTTTACCTGTGCACGGCTAATCACAGCTGATGGAAATACCTCAGCGGGACCTCAAAATCTTAGTGATGAAAAGAAAAAAACAGCAAAGACTAAAAGACAGAGAAGGAACTTAAAACTTTAAAGTGAATGCATGATAATACCATTAAAAGTTGGCCAACGTTCCCGTACTTAAGTTCTTTTGGTGAGTTATTGTGAAAGTTATTGCTCTGACATATTCCTCCCTCAAAGCATGAGTAGCAGTAGCGTAGCATACTAAGGGCTTCTCCCATGTGAGAATAGCGTCTCAGGCTGAGATAAATAATCACAGCCACAAAGTTTGAGTTTTTCTTAAGCGTCAAAGACAAAATCCAATAAAATCACAGAATTCAGACGCTGCAGGTAGGCGTCTGCAGGGGTGTCTGCCAAAAGCACAAGTAACAAGGTGAAGCAACGTGTTAGTAAAATTGGTCGGAGGCATGAGCACGCTGCTTCTCTTTGATAATTCTGATTCATCAATCACATTATGGTTAATATAGTCTGTTGCACGATATGACTAATCTATCAGGCACTTGTTTCATGAAAATAATCTACAAAAGCTCCTTACTTTATTCCTGTCTAATACAAGGTTGACTCAGAGCTATTGTGAGAGATACTATGTTTCTATGGTAACAATCAGTTCCACTTGTTGACTCGAATCCAATTGATAAAAAAGGATAACAATGTTTTTATTTCGTACTGTGTTTTTCTTGTTAATACGTCTTAAAGTTTCCATCTGTATAAAGTACAGATTTTAAACTGAATTTTCAGAAAATCAATGCTCATTTCCATAACATGTCTCATCTGTTTCCAGTGCAGTCTGTCATATTTTGTTTTACTGACACGTCACCTTTCATGAGATACTGTGAGACGTTTTCAAAATATTTGTGTGTTTTTTAAGCACACATAGAAAATGCTCATAAAAACTTGAGGATGTAAACACCCAAATCAGCGCCTGCTTCATTTATTCATTATTCTCTGCATGAAATGCAGTTTACTCTGTAGTGGGCAATAAATTGAGATTTCAGACACTGTACGCTATCACTAACATGCAGTACTTTAAAAGGCTTTTTAGTATTCATGCTGTGGATTCTACTTTTTTACTCCATTGAGGCCTCTGCATCAGGTTTCACATAATAAGAAAGTAAATATACAGTAGTATATTAAGTATTATAGTAGGTAGAAATAAGTCTTATTTAAAATCTAACAACAAAAGAGCTTTGTGCAGCTTTCTTAGATCTTAATGAAACCAGATCCAAATCAATATCTGGTCTGGTAAATATGTCAGCACTAAAGCAAGAGCTTGAAATGGTCATAACTGCATTTGTGATCATAATATCACCAATAAAGCAAAATGTTCTCCTCTCTGTGTGATTATAAAGCTCTTTAGCCAAGACCACAGAGAGCACCAGTCACTCTCCCGTCTGATTTATTATGACGAGAGCCTCTCAGACCGACCGGAGAGTCATCCTCAGCTTCTACAGCCATATCCATTTTTCTAAAATTTCAAAGTCCTTGAGATTTCTAAGTGAAGCAGAAAAAATGAAACACACATCATGTGGAGCTGAAATGTGTGGAACACCCCTGAACAACACAGTATGCCCACAGTACAGCGCAATAAGATTTGGGAACTGGAGATTTCTCCTCTTCAAAGACAAAGAAACATTAACAAAATTTTGGTATCCATGTCAGTCTGGTTGAAGAGTATCCATTACTTAATATACACCCACACTTCTTAGAGCTTAGCCGCAACATGAAAAATTACCACTTAAGGGAAAAATAAACGTATAAAGCCGGTCTGTGGAGCATGAGGTGGAAGGTTGCCTTCTAATTGCTGGAGGGGAGAGAAACCATGTTAGAGTAAACAAAGTCTGATCGATGGCGGGGATTATATCAGAAAGAGCCTTTGGCCTTTGGCCAAGATGAGCAAACACACTGGTCTCTGTCTACAGATGGAAAAAATAGCCAAGGCAAAAAGCTGGTGAGTTAAAAGCATTATATTTCACAGAGGAGGGGGGGCAGATAGAGCGTACAATGTACAATGCCAGATATGACATGTAGCCAACTATATCACGTCTTGGCTGTTTGTATCAGACAGAAATGTCGGTAGATAAGAGGGCAGTGTTGTGAGTTTGATGGAAGGCTGTTCCGGCTGGGGGCTTAGCTTTGGGTCAGGCTATACTCCCATGACGCTGCAGTGCAGTGTGTGAAACCACACGCACAAGTTCAACGCGCTGTTAGCTGGTCACGGCCGGGAAGAAATGTATTCTGTATACACTCCCTGGCTTCAATGTGGCAATTGCAATTCACATAAGCCACTTAAGGAAATCTGCAGAGGGAAAGAAAAAGGTATAAAACTGAGAGGGGCTTACGAGTTATTGGAGCCTTTTAAACATGGAGGCTCCTCATCAGGCAGGGGTTTCCTTTTTTCCCCAAGTCTTGTAAATGAGTTCACTCCATTGCCTTTAAAACCCCTGTAAAGGTATTAAATCTGAAAATAACATAGTTCATTACATCTGTCTGAAACATGAAGATGTAATACAAGCAAATGTGCTGTGCTTTGGTCTTGGTTGCAAGGATTTATATTAAAAATAAATAAATAAAAAAGCAAGTATGTTTGAAATGTAAGCTATTCTGTCTGGGATGTCATTCAGCACAATGAATACTAATAACTTTTCAATCCATTTAATGACTCACTTCTATTTGTGATTTATATTAATGGCCCGTGTATTGCTTTCTCCACATCCAACAGGGCTGTGTTCTGCTAAATTTCACCATAATATTCATGTCGATAAGCAGGTGACGACTTGCAGAAAGGACTGATTATATTTGCTAATCCCCAAAGAAATTAGGCGAGATTGATGAAAGCGTGCATATACTCCGTACAAAGCCTTGGGAGTCTCTAAAAGCTGTTACCATGGTGGTATCCCATTAGAATAACAAACATTTCCCCTGGATGTTTAACATCGCTTCCCAGTGAGCGCAGCCCTCCCTAAACCTCCCCCCTCTCTCCCTCTCTCTCAAGCACCTGCCTTCACATTTTCCACTTCTAAAATTCCACCAGCCGCTTGGAAAAAAAAAAAAAAAAAAGAAGGGTGAAATATGAAATGTAGTTACGAGAAAACTTGAGTGCCAAAAAAAGGACTTTTCTTCAAACCCGTAATAACTTTCCATGGGAATAGGGAGAAACTTAAAAAGAATAACACTTCCCCTTGATTTTCTACTCCTACCACTTTTTTAAGCAGGCAGTGAATTTCCTGGAGTGATAAGGGCTTAGCCAATGTAATCCTCAGAGGACCCTTCTCTGGCATGCCAGGAATCAAGAAACCTTTCCCTCTCGAAAAAAAAAAAAAAAAGAAAAAGTTAAAAAAGACAGAGAGAGGGAGGCAACAGTAGGTTTGGGAACAAGGAGGAGAGGCAACCAGCATGCCATCTCCCACACACGCTGGCGAATGCAAATTAGCATGTGTGGAAAGAGCAGCCGGACTCGCCTCAGCTGGGGATCAACAGAGGAATATTGATATGACAATGCAAGGGGCTTCCCTGAGTCAGACAGCAGGGGCCACCGAGGATGCTCTAATTGGCCTCATGCAAGGAAAAGGAGGGTAGGTGGGGGCGGCCATAAATGTTTCACACAGATTGATTCATTATCAGTTTGCTCGACAGGCCTTGTAAAAAAAAAAAAAAAAAAAAAAAGTGTACCATCTTGAACTTGTGGCATGTAAGTCATTGTCACCGCGGCAGGACGGAATATATCATCCCGACCTTTCACTTCACATATTGAAATGAGAGCCGCTAACATGACTTTGCCACACTGCAGGACTACTACTCTTGCATTTCAAAAACGCAGGAGTAGAAGGATAGTGCGATGATAGGTGACAGAGCGAGGGAAAACATCAATAATTTACGAACGTCTCTTCTGTCAGGATACGCCAAGCTATGATGTGCTGTCTTTTTTTATTGCACCAGACGTCAAAGCCGGCTGGCAAGTTTGAGGTATAAATATTCTCGTGATTAAGGAGCGTCTGCGTGTTCAAAAATCAAACAGTGTTCTGTCTGTATTGTCATGCAAAATAGATCTAAAAACCCAATAAATCCATTTACTGACTCTAGTAACTTCTGGTTTACATTAATGTCCAATTAATGGCTTCTGTTTCATTCTAAAAGCTCACACTTACTCTTTGCTGCAACAGTTTGCTACGCGAGAAGTCGTAAAATTTTACAGCCAAAGTCTCTTTTCGTTTCTGCTCTGTGATAAATGTGCACAAATTATTCAATAGACCGCAAAATCTAATCTGTCCGTTAAAAAAGAACTGCAGGCTTCACAGACAAGCAGAGCCGCTGAAGATCACTGGCAGACATTTAAGAGCCGTGAGAAAGGCAGTTGAGCATCTCGGCTTCTCGCTGGGTGGTTGGTTACATGTGGTTGACACATTTGCATCTTCAAAGATGCACACAGACAAACTCAATATGTGTGAGAATGTCTGGGCGGCATGTGGAAAACCCCAGGCCTTCCTCTGAAGAGGTTTCCCCCACCCCCTCTCAAAAACTATACCACGTTTTGAGGTCCTTTATCCGTCGAGCGTGTGCTTCGACGGCGACTTGTACAACTAGCTGGATGCACAGAAAGATTGGCTGTATAAAGCGTACAGCGCTGTCTGCTCTGCACCAAACCAAAAAGGCGCTGCAGGAAACTACAAATCAGGAGCCATTACACAGCAACAAATATGACAGGAACAGTGCTGCACATTATTTGAGCTCCAAGACTCATTCACTCAGTGTCTCTTCCAATGAGCGTGAACAATGCAAGCAGAGTGTGCATTGTGCTGCAGAGCAGGAGACTGTTCCTCTGAATTGGGGGTAAATTACAAAAGAGGCCTGTGCAAATTAGACGTGATGGCTCCATAATACGTCTGAAGTGTCAGCTTCTCTAGGAACCTATCCCCAGGCTACACTCTCGCATCGACGCCGCTTTGAACTTCCAATTATTCCTGCCAAACCGCTGCAATCACCACGGTGTACAACAATCACTCAGGCATTGAGATACACACACGATCAGTGTTGTTGGCAACGACAGGGTTACCAACTTTACATATGCCTTTCACAGCATGATGTATTTAATCTATATCTGTGAGAAACAAAGATATATGATTTAGCGTTAAACATAAGTGTGTCCTGTGTGAATCCTTTTTCCCCCCTTTAAAATGCATTTTTTGAATGAGGTCCTAGAAGTAGATTAATTTCTCTAAAGTGTTTGTAGTGGTTTTAATCCTGAGAGACCATTTGTTACAGGAGGAGGAAGAGGACCGGAGGGAAACAGCTGTATTTCAAGAAGAACCATCCAGAACTGTGTTGCCTCCTGATATTCATTTGGTGAGGGGGAATATATTCAAGTGCTATCACAGTTCCATAACATTACAGCACAGCGAGGACTCATAAACAGGCATGCAAATCCCACACAGGATTTGGCATGTGTGCAACTGCTGAGCAATTTTATATTACAACATGACCTCTTACTCATGCATAATTTTGCTTGCAAAGAAATAAATTACCTTTGCAATTTGGGACACCTCCAAAAGATGCTACTGGGTGCCGTTCGTCTGCAGTACTTTTAGCGATAGCGAGCCAGGCAGACTAAAAGAGGAGCTACATCCAGACAGGATGACCGGGTCAAACACCTCAGCTGAACCGGAAAAAGTGACCACAACGGTTGAATAGAGCAAGACTCTGACTCTGAGAGCCCGAGAGAGAAGCAGGAAGAGAGAAAAAATGCTTCCCGTAAACACCGGCTAAGAATTATTTACTCACAATGCTAAACATTAAAGTGTCTTCTCATCCTTAATTAAGTCTTGTTTATATTTTCCAACGACGGGTGAGTAATATACATAGGACGTCTAGTTGAGATACATCAATATTGTCTCCACAACTGCACCTGCTACATAATTGATACACACGCTGACATGACATGGATATGATATGACAAGGGTATCAGAGGCGAAGAGTTAGAAAAAGAGTGAGCGGATGCATTTTTCATGAACTGCAGAGCTCCCCAGCCAAAGTTCTAGACATGATGTTTCAGTTTCAGAGACGAAAAGGGGCACGGAGGGCGAGAGAGACAAATATGTGTCTGTGCGAAAATAAACCTAGGAAATCATATGCAAGAGCACTCATACTGATGTGTCCGTCTCACTTTCATCGGCCTCGCGTCTCGCTCTCGGCTATCTGTTCGGGGTCCTGTTAAATGTGATACAGCAGCCACTCTTGTTTTACTTCCACTGATGTCTCAACATCTGATGATCTGTGGCGTCACTGCAGCTGCTGATACTTAATAAAAGTGAAGGCTGAATTTCTTTAAGGCTAGCATTTTCCATCTCTTTCACAATTTCTCCTCAGATTGGTGAAGCTATAAATAGCCTCGATTTCTAGTTCTGTGGAGAAAAAAAAAACACACAGGTGTAGAGAAGAATTCATTTGGCAGTGTATTTGGACAAGGCTGCTCTGCTCTGACACTGGGAGAGGAGCCTTACAGGGACCATTCCTCCTCATTCAGAGCCATTACCACCCCACTGTCACTGTCAGTCTGTCCCCTCACCCATCACAGAGCCCAGAGCAGCCCCACAGCCCGTCTCCAACCTCACGACTAAATCACATTCTACGCACAAACGGCCGAGGCCGTGCAGCATCTACTGTCTCTAATCTAATCTGTCCATCTCCTGTGTCCCTACACACACACACACACACACACACCATGTAAGTCTCTGGAAAGGAAGGCCGACATCTCAGCACCTCAATCATGCACATTTCCGCCATGTGTGGTGAAACAAGAGTCGGTAATGCAAATCAGAAATCAGAATTTGCTTCCATAATAAGGGCTTTATCAGCTCATTAAGAAACAGGGAGGCTTCGCTGAAATGAGCATGCAATACTCCCATTAAAACTGCTAAAGGAGAGAGCACTTAGAACATATCAACACAAGTCCTTGGGAGAGAGAGGGAAGCAGCTGTGATTGATAAGGTTACTATCTTGTCAGCTAAAAAAAAAAAACACCTGGGGGAGGCTGCAATTTAGTGGGAAGAACACAGCGAATGTTCTCAGGTGGCCCTGATGGCCACTTGTCTGGCCCTCAGCGTTATAATGCCCCATACAAAATGGCACATCTTATTAAAAATGTGACAGATTTATTATTACAGTTGTTTAACCTCTATATAATCAAATCATGTTAGAGGTTCAAGGAGACTGTCTCTCACTGAATTACAATTATTTTAGCTTGATTTAAATTCTCACTGTGTGGCCTGTCCGGATGCCCCATGCGGGCACATTTCCAATGTACAAGCGTACGTGGGAGATATTAAAAATAAATAATACAAATCAGGCCACTTTTTTCACTTCACTTCAAGTCCTGCATAAAAAACACTTCTAACAGCTATTATGTTGTGTCAAAGGGAAATGATAGGGTGCAAAGTTGGTACTCCACCCTCTGGTCCACTAAAATAGTCAAGCCTTTGTGGTACACACTGTTCTATACCAATCACAGATGTGACTGCTGGATACAAATTGACTAATATTAAAGTGAGTGGGTATTAACCCCACAGTGTGTGTGACAGACATGCATGTACAGTAATGGCGACGGCTCAAAGTGCTCAGAGGTAAGATTGTAGCATACAATATGCCGACGAGTGAGAGCGCGTCATTGGGCCTGCAGGGAGAGGACTGTCATTAGCTACAGGACGTTGATGATTGAGTAACACTTTCTTACTGCTGCAGAGGATAAACAACCCAACGCCTTCGGCAAAATCAATACAGTCTGAGCCGTCGAAATGCAAATAGCGACCATTCTGGCTGCATGACACCGGATGATGCACCGTTACTTATTCTTGCTCCATTCAATGTCATCATTAGCCTTTACAGTGTCAAATCCGCTCAATAAAGGGCATTATTTCCAAAAGGATAAGCGCTGCATTAATCCTTTTATGCTGCTTTCAGCAGGATAGAGTCTCCCATAGCTAATATTAATGTGCCAGGTGTCAAGAGTGAGATGGCTAATCCTGATAACTCAGGATGTACAGTCAACTTTGCAGATGGCTATCTGCCCTGGACTAGCACTCCTAATAGGCGCAGGAACAGGATGTGCTTTTAAAGCTTGCACTTCCCGAACGTCGTCTTCAAAGAAAACAATAATTTTCAACGGGGCTTTCTGAACTGAGAAGATAAGCCAGAGAACGGGGGAGGACAAAATAAAAATGATGCTCGCCTCAGAGAGGAAAAATAGCTTCCTGATATAGTCCTAGCTCCCTCTTTAAAGCTGACACCTAGAACATACAGTTTATCAATTATACATGAAGCCAGAATCCATCTTCTGTTGGCAGCTTGTTTGGATCTGGCCCGAGCCCTCTCACTGGTGAAATGTGTCTGGGAGCCCCCATCCCTCCTGTCGCCTTTTTCCACTCGCAGCCTGTCCTTAAATCAATCCCTTTTTAGGCCTGAATTTATTTTTCCTGTAACAAATCTGTCTTGGCAAATGATGTCACATAAGCGGGGAGAATGACAGCCTGATGTCTATGCGGGGAACATCAACCTTGCTCCAGCAGCCTCCTCCCAAGGTGAGTAATCATGCTGAGGAGCGGTGTGCAGTGTGTGGATGCCAGCCAGAGTCCAAACAAACCCGGAGTCTGTTGCTCAAGATAAACAAACCAATTAGGGGAAAGGCATGTTATTCCTCAGTTGGTGGGATATTTGCTAGATGGAAAATAATCAATGCATTCTTATTTCCACAGGGCGAAGCCGAAAAGTCCTGAGCAGAATAAAATCTAAGCGGAGAGGGAGAGTGAAATTATTCATTAGAAAAAATAAATAATGGGACTAAACTAGCTACTAGTCATGTAATTAATCCATGCAGGCTCAGTGGAGAAAGGAGAGCACAGAGGGGAAGATTCATCATAGCTTTTCGCCCCTCGCTCCCAGGGATACATGCCCTTCTTGTGTGGATGAGTCAGCTTACATCTTCTGACAATTGTGAGCCAAGGGCTTTGTCAAAAGGAACCACAGTTATTGTTTTGATTGGTTCCCCCTTGTTATGTTGGGAGCGCAAAATGCTTTCAAATGTGATTGCGCCACAGCATCTGAAAAGAAGGCACGCACATATAGAACATCAAAAAGGAAGATGTCTGCTTTTTATTTACCCGAGGACAATCATTTGGCACTTTGGCGCTCTCCCTGGCCTCTCCTCCACGTTGGAACAAGCAGCCCTATCAGTAATTGCAGGGAGCGGCCCCGTTGGCCAGCTGAAGCATTAGACGACTGGGCTCACGGTACATGACATTCAAGCTGGCCAATGAGGACGGACATGCTAATCAAAGTGGCTCTGGCCTCTCCATCATAGTGCGACTGGAGGACTTTGCCCAGTCAGGGTGGATGTGCAGCTGCTCTGGCTGCATTTCCACTCTGCCCCCTCAGGGTCTGGGCACCAGGCTAACCACTGGCACAGGAGTTTAGATGCCGGGGAAAATAGAAGAAAAAAAAAATGGCGGAGGCTAACAACGCCACACATGAAAAATAAATCACAGCCAGCTTGTTAGCATGGATAGGAGAGAGGGGAAGAGGAAAAGACAAGGAGATGGAGAAAGGAAGGGGAGGAGAAAAGAGAAGAGAACTGGGTTAAGAGATTTAATGTACTGTTGAAAATCTGACACTTGCCAGAGGTCCAAATGTTCCACCAGAGCAACGGCAGCCCTGCTGGCTAAGTCTCTATAAAGCCCCCAAAAGCTGCTTACAATATACACTCGAGAAACAATAGATAAGGTCAGAGTACTAGCCTAGGTCTGAGCACCAAATATAAACACTTTCCCACTGCATGTGCTGACCCCAGACATGCTCACTGAGACACACACAGCCACAAAGCAGTTTGTAGGAAACCATCTGGTGATTAATCAGCAATAAACTGGATATTTTTGTTAATTGGACAAAAGAAGTGTTTTGTTTATGAATAAATTTTCACATAGGTATGGGAAAATGAATGATGTTAATTTAGTGCATTATGATCCCTTTTAGAGTCAAACACACCATAAAACTTTGCTTTAGGGTGATTGACAGGTCACTAACAGCTCTGGGAGTTATTAATGTTTATGTCTTACTTTAACTGTGTCACTGTGTGTTTTCAGTTAAAGAAAGTTAATTCTAACCTTTTTTTGTCAACATGTCTTATTCAGCTTTTGGCTGTACTTGGTCCCACCCTCTCCTGACACTTCTGGTTGTAAATAATCAAGATGGCAATGGCCAAAAACTAAGACAGGAAGGGCCAAAATGACAAAATCGAGAATTCACAAACCAATGGGTGACATCACTGTGACTTCTTATATACAGTCTATGGTTATGGCAAAGGGAACTTGTTTTTACACTTCAGGTTTGATTGAATCTGAGAGGAGAAACTTGTATATCAGTGTACATAAAATGCCTACTGCAGAAAGAAAAATGCCAGCCATAAATAGTACAAAAATTGTGATATAATGGAAACAATGAGGATTTAAAGTTAAATAAATGAATTATCAAAAATATTATCATTATTATTATTACCATCAGAAAACGAGTACCGGCAGTTTATGATGGATCAAGGCCAAACTAGCAGAAGGAAGATATGCACAGGCTCATTACGGACAATAAACAAATTACAGTGACATAAAAGGGAAAAATGAAACCTTGCAGAGGGAAACAGTTCTCAAAGAACAGTGTCCAGCATCTGCTGCACAGAGATGAACATCTGTGGCCATTCTTTGTCGGTCGCTTTACGGAGACTGTCAAGTTGACCCAAGTGCTGCGGATTGTTTGTGGCGAGGAGAATATTCCAGCAGTATTTATTCAGTCGAGGCTTTATGCTCCGGCGTGATAATATAACAGCATCTGACACTTAACTCTACTCACTATCTTTGCCCAGGAGACACACTATCCTAAAGCGTCTGTGGTTTCATCATGTGAATCTTAATCAGACACTTAGCCAGTAGAGCAGGTTTTTACTCTCCCTGGTGAGAGTATCAACACATGGCCATCAGGCACAATTCACGGCCGCAAAGTGGCTATTTATTTTCTGCTCAGTATTACTTGACAAATAATTACTCAGTCTATTCAATTAAGCCATGGAACTCGCACAAATGGCCACAACATCCCAGAGTAGGACTGAAACATTACTCTACAACTTAGTCTCATTTCTGCAACTTGGTCTCATGAATAAAAAAGGCACACACACACACACACACACACACACACCAGAGTGCTTTGATGCCAGGGGAGCAAAAGGGACAAGGTGAAGGAAAGTAGAAATATCATTAAGTCTGAACTATTTCATCCCTTTTACAGCAAGGCAGAGGAAAACAGACTTGCTGCCTGTGGAGCAGATGCACACAGTAATCCAGGGTGAAAGGACATGGTGTTTTCCCTGCTGAAGAAGAAAAACTGTTTTTACAAGGTAACGTGGGTGTACAAGGAGAGAGTCACTGCATGCTGGTAGAGTAATATGGACTACAGCCTGGAAGCCTGCCAGAGTCCAAAAATGTGCCCCCCCCCTCCACTCCCCAAGAGGCAATTACTCAAGATGCAGTGGAATAAAGATTTTTTTTCCTGTTGTTGTTCAAATTAAGATGCTAGAAATAAAGACTCCTAAAATAAAACCAGCCCTGCCAACTTTTAAGTGTTTCCACACCAATTTCTGAAGAACTAACTAAATAAATTAAAAAAAAAAAAAAATCACGCAAATAATAGAAATCTAAACCGAAATAGATGCCATTCAGCGTGATGAGAACTGTGAGGTGAGTCTTGACATCCTGTAAACTTTTTCCACAACAATTTCAAGCTTCTAAAGCTAAAGTTTATCATTTTTGTATTGCAGTTAAAGAAATAAGTAGAACTATCAACAGTGAGGGCGTGAAGGTCACTTCATACCTCGATAGCGATACATATCACAATATAGCTATAGTTTCCATAAGTATAACCACATGGAAAGTCCTGGGGGAATCTGAAAAATATTTTCTCATTTAATTAAGAAATTTAATGCAAAATAATCATAATAAGAAAATAAATTCCACATATACACTGTTTGTCAATGACGTGTATCATGACATGCCGATATTATCATATTAAATTATTATTATTAGACCTAGGACTGCCTCAGTACTGTATCGAGTACTAAGACCTGTATAGTTCTATTTTTAAGTACTTATTTATTATACTATCATTTTACTTTTTTCTTCACTAACAATTATTACTAGTAACTCTTAATATAACTCTGCATATTAGGATTTCACATAAAACATATGATCGTCTTAAAATGTGTGTGTACATCATCAGTTAAAATAATCCAATAACCTAATGCCTTTTTCATAATAAAGCAGTCTGCATTAAAAAAAAAAGTACTTTTACATGAAGCTCAGAGTTACTTTAGTTTATTAAGGCTATTATGATTTGGAAATATCTGACCTTTATACTTCTGAGTAGTGGTATTAAAGATGCCATATATTTAAGCCAAACCATGATGTTTTTTTTCCTAAACCTAAGCAAGTGTTTTCATTTGAACATTAACGATGTGTTAAGTGTGACCGTAAAGAGGTTTTGACAAAGTGTCAGTGTAGGACAAGCTGGGATGAGGTCATGTAAGCTGGACTTTGGAACTTCCTATAAAGATTTCATGACATCAAAATTCCCTAAACATAAAGAGAAGCAATAATCACATAAACACATGACAAAAATAAATGCAGGATGTCTTCTAAGTATGTTTAAAGTGCAGCATTGCCGCTTCCCCTCATGAAGAAGTAAACCCAAATCAGGAGTACGGTTAATTGTAAACAACCTAAATAAATCCCACAGACGAGTGAAAGCCACAGGATGTCTCTGCAGCCAGCATCGTTTGGCCTCCCCACCCTAATTTATCACGCTCCGCCCACTCAGAACTGTGGAGCTGATCCTCCAGGCCAGCCCATACGTCCCACTGGCATGGGACGCCCCACCAAGAGCCAATCACCGAGCCCGTACTCCTGACAGCTCATTACCACTCAATTAGGCAGGTGCACCTCCACGCACAGCCTTCTGACAAATACAGCCCTCCCAGATGCATGTTTAACATTCGAGAGAATTATATAGTGACAGCAAACACTAAACGCCTCACCCTTATCACTTGATTGCCTCAAGATTTAAATCCTATAATTGGCCCAGGCCAGCGGGGGAAGAAGAAGAAAAAAAAGCCAATAAATATGATGCAGTCAGCTTGTAATTGAACAATTATGAATTCATATTCATAAGATGCTTGCTGGCAATTACAAAATGCCTTCTGATTAGACATGACATTGTTCCATGCAAAAGACATTGTGGTGTCAGCCTAATAAAGAGAATACACATCATAGCCGTTGCTCGCCCACCAACATGACCTCCAGAGATGGGAGACATGCTGACACAGTGGCTTGGACTTGGCACCCATCGCTCTTTGTCCCATAAAATCTCCTGCTCGCACTCACTCACACAGGAAAGAAATAACACCACTGTAGGGTTGACTTTCAAATTTTTAACACCAGTGGACACAGATTGTGCACATAACAAAACACAAGCAAGGCGAAAAAGAAAAAAAAAAAATGTTGATCCCTTGAGAACAGATTCTAATCAAGATGAAATGATTTACAAATCTATTTAATAAGGCTTGCCAGAAGTCAAACTTGGCATGTAAATGCGGTGGGGATTAAATTTCATCGGCAACCAAGACTGTAACTGATCGCCTGCAGACAAAGGGGGAGCCTGCCAGTTTTTTTTCTCCCCCCTCCACTTCTCTTCCCTCCCTTTTTCTCTCCACTGCCTGCATTTTGCCTCGTGATCTCTCCCCGGCTATGTGGAAGGACAGGGGCAGTGCAGAGTGGTGCAGTACAGAGTGGAGAGGAAAGGGAGAAAAGACAGAAAGGGAGGAAGGAGGGAGGAGGTGGAGATAGAGGAAGGGAGGAATATTGGAGATAAAGAGCAGAAGTGAGAGGCAGAGCAGAGGATGGAAAAGGACGAAGGGAGAGGAAGCTCAAGGTCACCGTGAGGACAGTGTGGTCCTCTGAGTTGGACAGAGACACAGCCGCAGTCACCTCTGTGCTAATCAGCCCTTCGGCTGGCTGATGAGATGTCAGTTAGCTGTGTGTGTCTGTGTGTGTGTGTGTGTGTGTGTGTGTGTGTGTGTGTGTAAAAACCTCTCCCCTCGCTTTTTTGGCTGCAAATTGCAGGGGCTGGTGGGGCGGAGTAACAATGTGTGTGTATACATGTGTGTATGCGTGCCACTCTGCTGCTTGTGGTGCCAGTATTGCGCTTTTTTTTCCTCCTGCTTTTGCCCTCCCCTCTTTGCCTCTTTTTTTTTTTGCATATTATGCTATGGTGACTGAAGCTGAACTCAGCTTTCCCCTGCAGTGAGGGCAAGAATACAACTGCCAATTAATGCTATATGCAGTGTGCCAGTGTTAACAGTGTGAGGCATTCTGCTCCGAGTTGCTGCACTGTTTGAAAAGAAAAAGGTGGGCTAGCTGTTTTCCTCGGGTGTGGCTAACCTCTTACAGGCGCCATTAGCTGAGGGCGTAAACGAACAGAGTCCACAGCTGTGATCAGATTTGTGACCTAACAGCACTGCAGCTTGTGTCTCGTTGGGTGAGTTTTGTGTATCAGGCCAGTTGGCAGAGGCGAGTGTCTCCTCCGTCTATCCTTGGGTTATTTCTGACCATCTGTGCCCAGTCATTAACAGGCCTTTTCACAGTTAATTGTCTTATCTGTCTCCCCTCTTCTTCATTTCTGTTACATGCACGGCGTACAACCATGAATTTCCCCTCAATGTAAATGGCATAAGTTAGGAGGAGCCATTTTATTAGCCGGGGCTATGGAGAGCTGTGGAGCCGTAGGTTAATTCAAAGTGGCATCGTGGAGGATGCATCAAGCAGTGGAGATCAAATTACAGGACGAAGCGTTCAGTGGTAGGAAAAACAAGCCAGTGGTATGCTGCAGAATGTGTGTGTGCATGCTGTGTGTGTTTAGCAGCAAGTGTATCTGTGTCTGAGAGACTGGGGGGGGCAAAGGAGACAGCAAAAGGAGAGGAGAAGGAGGAGGGTGTCCATGGAGGGCCAAGGGGGATGGGGATGGAAGGAAAGAGGGAGTGAAGGGAAGGAGGGGGGAACGAGGCTAACTGGGCCAGCACACACACATCACCCCCACCAATTAGAGTCACTCATCTCCTCCTCACACAAATACATCACCCTCCATTTCTGATGTTTACAATCGTCGGGGAAAGAAATAACTGCAAACATCACTGCAGCAGCGATGGCATTCAACAAAAAAAGGAAGAGAGAGTAAGAGAGATATCCTCTGCCTGAAATGCGTTTAGCCATTCCTTCTTCCCCCTCAAGCCTTTGTTATTGGTCTTTGTGCAATGATTTGCCTAAGGACCCAGATTTCCTAGCAACAGCCTGCCACCAAACATTTGGCAGGAGTTCAACATTTTCTCTCTTTGTGAGAAATGGCAGTGCTGCCTCCCTGCTCTGCGTCTGCCACCGGCCCTGCTGCTGCTGCCGCCGCTGCTGCTGCTGCTTGAGCCAGACTGGCTGCAAGAGCCCTCTAATAATTCTGTTTCTATCCAATCACACCACATAGTCGCAGGCACCTTGAGAGCCTCTGCCAGGAATCATCAATCACCTCTTTAACACACATGCTTCGACAAACACGGAGGCACGCGTGAGCAAATAACATGCTAACGTACACACATGCGTGCATTTTGATAATTAATTTACAGATTAGAGTTTACAAGACTGTGTATACCACCCAGCAGTTGTTTAATGAAAATCAACAAAGCACATTAATACACAGCAGAGGTTGGTACAGTGAGAGAGAGAGTAGGAGAGCGAGGTAGAAAATGTACAATCTAGCTGTAAATTGGGTAAATACATCTGAGTGCTCTCGACAAGGTTAATGGAGAGAGGAGGCCTTAGTGAACACCGGTCTAGACACGCCACACAGTATTAAGTGGGAATAGCTGGAGCAGTGTATCTGGCTAAGTACTTTAGAAGTGCCAATGGGACCCTAATAAAGTGAATGATCCCCCTGTTTTGACAAAGAGTCCCGGGAGGGACGCTGAAAACAACGTTTGAGATTCCAAGCACTGACAAACACCCATTTGTGGCCCTTCTATCCCCCTTCAAATCCCACGGAAGCTTTTCCCTGTGCGCAAGACTGTCGGATGTGGGCAAAACCCAACTGCCAATTTGCAGAGGATGTGCCGTGTTTGCTAATGCGAAGCAGAGGCTAAAAATGAGACCACACAAACTCTGGAGGATGGACTGAGTGATCTGCTTCTTGGCACAAACACTGACAGCTTTTTTTTTTTTTTTTGGGAAAGAGGAGTGGGGAGAGTGTTTGTTTCTGTGACTGGGCAGCTAATTATGAAACCTCCCATCATTATTGGAATACAGTACATTCATGTTTAGAGGGCTTGCATGCAACAAGGGGACCATTGTGAATTTCACTTGGGACAATGTGTCAAGGAGTATGTTGATGGCTGTGCTGTAATTCTGATTTATGCCGATAATGAACTGCTTAAAGACGGGGATAGCAGTACAATTTCAAGGCTATCAAATTGACCTGAGATCAAAGACAAGGTTGATCTGCCAGAATTAAGTGTAATCCCAAACAGTGAAACGTGAGCATGGTGGACCATCCTACCCCAGAAGTTGTAAGTGAAGACATTACCTCAGTGGTGCGGCTTGAGTGTGAATGTCTTAGCGCACATCTGTCCTCCTCAATCTGTGCTTATTGTCTGCAGGGGGAAGACTGTGTAGGAGGGCGTAAAGCCGAATGAACTTGAATAATCAATTTTCACACTTTCACAGCACCTGTTGGCTTGTCTTCACGTAAAAAAAGAGAAATGAATGAATGCATTACATGTAGAACAATTTCACACTGTGCTGCAGCTTGGTGCACAAAGACGAAGGGAAAACGGGGCGAATGGAGCTGTATTGTCTCAATAGGTAACATAGCTCATTTCACCCGACAAAGGATGAATGGATATATTGACAATGCTGAAGGCGCGCGGAGGCATTTCCTGAATAAAGCCTCTTAACATTTCGTCCTCCTCTGGCAATAGAGTTGGGGAACAGTCATTTTGAATGTAGAGGGTCTCACTTACCGCAATATAATAGACCTTGGCTTTCTTCACCAGCTCCCAGTTGCTGTCCAAGTCCAGGTGTTTTTCCTTTTTGTAGCAGTTTGCCGCTGCCAGGTTAGCAACAAGGGACCTGCCGAGACAGACCCCATAAATCTTCCACCTCACTTATCATCCATCTTAATTTTGTCTCAAAAACATCCTAAAAACACTCTGGGCCCAGACTTTCCTTTGTTCTTCCACTATATAAAAAGGATGATAATGGTTTCTTAGAATGTCTGAAGCAAAGTGAGATAAAGGCGTCTGGATGTCTTTCATGTTCTCATATCACCTGGAAAAGCGGTTCATTGTTAGCAAAGGTGGAAAAACAACAGAAATGCAATACTAAATGAACACTTGAGTTGAGTAGTGAGTGGTGGGAGCTTGAAGTGTGGCAGGTGGCATTATCTCAACATGGATCATTAGCCAGTCCTCCTGTGCCGTCGCTTTATGAGCGGCCATCAAAATGAGTGCAACCATCATCGCTACTTAGGGGAGAACCGTTAGGCGACCGTATGACAGGTGGGTGCTGCTGCGGGACGATCTCACACAACCATGCTCGCCATGGTTAGCATCAGAAAAAAAGACTAAGTGCTAAGATGACTACAGCTACGATATGACAGCAGGATTAGGACTGCACTTGACCTGAGCTGCAGTAATGGACTCAAAGGTTAGAACAAGCATGACAGACAAAATGAGTGAGTCATTACTGAGGAACTCCAACACACATGAGCAAAGCACACCCCTGTCAAATAACAAGAATAACCAGACCTAATGCTACATCTTTAAATGGTAAAACACTAGCATATGTTATTCGGAAAAACTGAAGGAATGTTTGAAAATTTTACCAGTCGCCAGTTTTATATTAAAAAATAATGCATTTTTAGAAGCAAGTAACTATTGTGACAAGGACTTTAATTCCCTACAACTGTGACCATGAGTGCTGCTCCTCTTCAGGCTGTTTGACAGCAGAGACCTGTCAATCATACGATAGCCACGCCCCAAAGCATCTTCTGCTTTATGTTTTTGTTTTTGTTGTTTTAACCAGATATTTGACTATAATTCAGTAAATGGACATCCTGTTCTATTATAAGAGCCTTCAAACTAACCATAGAGACCATAAACTTTATTTATAGTGTTTACAGAGGTAATTCACCAGGAGAGAAAAAGGTAATTTTCTTATTTTCCCATTTTCAAAACAGACTTCTTTTTGAAACCACCGGTATCGCCCCCTGCTGGCTGTTTGAGAGAATGCAACTTTAAGTTACTTCACTGCTTCATCGCCGTTGTATACAAACCATCACGATAGCTCTGTCCACTATTTATACCCAGTCTATGCATATAACTATTTGGTTCATGGCAGCGCTAAGTGTTGTAAGAAGCACTAAGGTGACCTCACAGACTCACGTCCAATGTTTAGGATTTAGTGGGCTCTATTAGCGTAAATGGAGTATAATATTTATAAATATGTTTTTAGTTTTGTTTTCAAAGATCGATGTTTTATTGTTATCTTGGTAAGATCCATTTACCGTATTTTCCGGATTATAAGTGACACTTTTTTTTCATAGTTTGGCTGGTCCTGCGACTTATACACAGGTGCAACTTAAATATTGACATATATGATTTCACACATTCTTAAATGTTATTTCACACTGACTGACATGACCAAGTAGTAAACATTACCTAGAGCTGCGAGAGGACACTCCAGGCTTGTGACAGTTACTAGTATCTGCTACTCCTGTACCACTGGAAATTAATTTAAGACAACTGAGAATGACACAAATGCCCCCAAAAACAAAATCATATTCTGCAGATTACAAGCTGCAAGTGGTGAAATATGTAGCCGAAAAAAAGGTAAACGAGCAGCAGCCACACAGAAGAGAAAGCAGAGTTGGCGGAGTTGTTCAGAAGTGACACAGAGAATGAATAATTCAATGGATTTAGTGATCTGGAGTGAGATCGAGAGTTTGGTAAACTTGCTTAACCGTATCTTGCTTTTTGGTCTCGCGACTTTGTTATTTTTATTCCTCCTATGTTCTTTATGCTATAGTGTATCTGAATAAGTGTTAATAAGTTATGTTAACATATCAGACACCTATTCAGTTTGTTGCTTATGCTTCTTGTAGCTGAATAACCATAATATGTTACTTTAAATGTGATACTGATCTCCCGATTCATGGCAATTTCACAGGAAACTACAGCACGGCTTTGCGCTCTGCTGTGAAAGCTCTAAGTCCGGTGTGACTTATATATGTTTTTTTTCTTCTTCATGAAGCATTTTTTGACCGGTGTGACTTATACTGTGGAGCGACTAATAGTCCAAAAAATACAGCATGGACATATGGAGCAGAATGTCTTCACAGAGTCAGCCATGTTTCTACAGTAGCTCAAAATGGACAAACCAAACACTGGCATCAAAGAGAGCCTCTCAGGTTTTTATTTTACTTTTGAAAGGGAGGGCAGGTGGAGTGGGATTGATTAAAATCTGCAACTTCACCATTAAATGACAGTAAATTTACACACTGCTACTTTAAGGAAAAACAAGTTACACCCTCCAATGCCTTAGATAACAACTACTACTGTGAGACAACTCACTGCAATTAGGAATTTATTACACATCGAGAACCTCATCACTAGGTTCTTGAAATATCAACTGTTTCAGTATTTTTTATATTGCACACACATGCACATCTTATTGCAAATGAACACAAAATTGGTCACAAAAATGCAAAATAAGTCATTTTGTGCTCCACAGAGATCATAAAGGGGCTGACTAATTAAACTTCTTATTACAAATAAGAAGTAAGAACTGAATAAACTGAATGGCTAAAATGTGATTATTCATTGATGCGTACAGTATCTTCTCAGACTGGGACTCAAACGGTAAGACTGAGGGGAAGTAGATTTCTTCTCTTTGAAGACTTGCACTAATCAAAGCCTGGGGGCTGTGACATACCAGCTCCCAATCCTTCAAAGCCATCACCCATCCAATCTGGCCCTGCCGGAGACCTTTCCTCTGGCCTCCTGAGCTGTCTGTTAAACACCTGTACGAAATATTACAGAGCTTGTCTCCCTGAGCACGGCACCTGACCTTTTCAGGTGTCAGTGCCACATCAAACAAGCCCACTAAGACCATTCAGCAGGGCCGGCTCCCGGGGCGGTGGAGGTCCAGCCGCTGACTGACTGACAACGCCAGTAGCAGCTGATGAAGGGCTGCAGAGGAGCGGAGTGTTTAGAGAAGGAGGTTATTGATCCACACCTGGTCCATCATGAACCGGAGCCCTCACTGTTAGTGATATTTCTGTGTGCAGGTTTTGACCTCTGCTGTCTCAGATGTGCTGATGATGATTCCAGCGTTGAGAGTCGCCAGAGATCCTAAAGCCCCTTTTATAGCCGAGAAGGCTGACAGGTGAGAGCTGGGATAGCCCAGCCATCTCTAACACATTGCTACTGTCAGCCTATAGATGGATGACAACCCACTGGGGCGGCAGAGACTGAGTGGGGGCCTGGAAAAACACACTCAAGCTGTTCTTTTTCCTTTTGATGTGTGAGCTGAGCTGTGATTCCCTGTTATGACTTCCAGCCCAGAGGAGTCAACTGCCTGCCTGAGGATGTGAAAATGAACCAGAATGACTATTTCAAATCTGAGCTGGAGGGTCATTTGTTGGTCAGGGGTGACTGAAAGGTGGCTAACCTATTGTCTCCAGTGATACAGGCGGCGCAGGTACCGGTCGGCTCCTCGTTTTGTTCGTAGTAATGTGCGTCGACGTGGGCCTCTGCTGCCTTCTTCTTCAGGATCTCCCCAAAGTTATCAGTGCCGATGCACCCGAAGAAAGTAGCCACTTTGTGGGGCTTCTGGATCATCCACTAGGAAAAGAGAAAAGAAAAAAAACAGCAGTTACAGCGAGCTCAGTTTACAAAATATAAGTCTGCTTGAAGGGTCAAGTTCAGCTAAGGCAGATGGCATACAAACTGTAGCTTCACAGCAAACATACTGCTTGTGATATATGAGGGCTGCGAGCTGTCGTAAACAACCCAAGACCAATTCCACTCCACATAGAAGCACTATTCTCATCCAAGCACTCCCTCTTCCCTGTGTGCTAAAAACAGTCTCATCTCCTTATTTACACAAACCCCATAATTCAAGGCTCCATCCTACTTATGCAAACACAGACTGCGTGTGTGAGAGGAGAGTGTGTGTACCTGCCACCACAGGACACTCCCCGAACTGCTCGTCGGCCATTTTTTGGTCTCGACAGTCCTGATGTACTCAGTGACTTTTACCTGATGAAGAGGGTGGTGTGCTCAAATTCTACAGTGCTCAGGTTTAACCTCCAAAGATTTATTGACGCACAGTACGTGCTGCTGTTTGCTCGTTTTATTGCAGCCTCCTGTTTTGTTGCTGACGGGGGCCCCTTGTGAATGAGATGTTGCTGCTTTTGGGGATGACCTGTATATGTGTGAAATTAATCATTTCACACGACCAAATAGCATCTCGGTGGGGGAAGAAAAATGTATTTTCATCACCCATCCAGAGATGCTCTCCTGTGTTATTTTGCACTCCCCCCTTCTGGTCTCTAGGTAACTAGTTCAGACAGAAAAAAAATAAACTGTCAAATAGGAAAAAAAAAAACCAGGAAAAATATTCATTACTTTAAGCAAAGGTCGGGTTTGTTTCCAAACCAAGGCTGCCAATTTGCAAACATAGCTGGCCTTGTGGCTTTTACCTGTTAACAAAATCAGGAGGTAAATATTGCTTATTTTCAATATCGATGAAAACCTCATGAAAATTCTCAGTCAATTATTGGATTTAAAGTGAGAAGAGTGACCATCAAACATTTGGTATTCGTGCTTCGTGAATAACTACTATTTAAATTGATTTTCTATCAATTACTCTACTAACCTTTTCAGCACTAGTGCAAACAAAATGAACAGTACTAATGCCAAATATGCCTGCCATATCTCGGCCCATGAGCGGGCCCTCCGCGTGTCATCTTGAGTCATTCAGCCCTCACCACCTGACTGGAAATACACAAACAAATACAAACACGCACGCGCAAATCCACAGCGAAAGCCGACAGAAGCGAGCTCTTCTTCCCTAACCTCTTGCTGCAGGCACCTCACACTTATCAAGGTCACTGGCTTGGGTACACGTCAAGTCCTATCTGATTTTCTCTTTGCTGTGATGAGCTCCGAATCCAAGGTTAGGAGCTGCGGGCTGTAAATAATGACAACGTGGCCCCTCCATTTGCAAGCCTCTCAGGTGGGAACACAGAGGGCCACTCGGGCTCCTGTTCCCTCTGATGACAGCGTGGTGAATCACAGTGGAACCACCGACCTCGCAACCGTACCCCCTCCTCCACCTCCATCTGAACTCTCCTGCCTCCTCCACCTCCTCCCCCAGCCTCTCTCTCTCTGACCGTCGGCTGTACTCTCAGTGCCAGCTCAGCTTGTCATTTTACAGGGTCATTAACAGACACACATACACACTAACATGTGCATGAGTACACAGTGCACCCACGCAGCAAAAAGGCTAACATACACACAAACATGCAGAGAAATCCTCTCTGGTGCCATAGCATCAAAACTCCCTCCCTGCCTGAAAACAAAAAGCACCCCTGTTTTTGCCAGAAGCTGCTCTCCTACTCCAATAAACACAAAGCAGCAATAGATAAGAGGAAAATGTCTTCATTATGAGGACGTAAAAAATGTATCTTGCAGGGTATTTTTCTCCTCTGTGGTGCACAGGAGTGGGGAGTTATATCAATTCATTTCCATCACTGGCACCCTGCAGACAATCCCTCTCCATTCCCAGATTACGTGAGATAATACCTCCATTATGACAAAAGCGCTATTCGCGGGGTCGCTGAGAGGTCAACCAAGCCCGCGCTGAGTATTCATGCTTAGTCACATCCCAATTATACCGCAGTGGCAGAGGCAGAAATTGGCAAATGTACATCAAGGCGCTTCATTACTGAGGGCCGCTCCAGTGAAATTAAGCAGCAGATGAGACAGAGTGAGATTTGCCCCCAGGCGGCGTGTTAGAGAGAGAGAGAGAGAGAGAGAGAGAGAGAGAAAGAGAGAGAGCGAGAGAGAGAGAGAGAGAGAGAGAGGATGGGAGAAAGAGAGGAGGGAAGCTGGAGTAACAGATTTTTCTGAAGGTGCTGGGAGCTTGTATCTTGCACAGCAGCTCATGTATATTTACTTAACTAGGGAGAACGGTGGTCCCTAAAGATTAATAAGTTCCCATGATACACCACAGCGACATATCTCTAGGTGCGTTTAGATACGAAAGGGAAACCTAATACAAACAAGTGAGGAAAAAATATCCCTGAAAAGCAGGGGGTGTGGAGCGGGGGAGATGCTGCAAATGCATACTCGCTGAAGGCGAAGTGATAAGTATACATTATGTTAAGTGGAGAATAAGTCTGGTGTCTTTTTCTGTTTGGCTTCCATTTACCCAAATAATCTCAGCCTCCCACCCAACCAATCACCCGCCCGCCCAACACTGGGCCCCGGGGGCCCCCAGATAGCTATTAATTATGGCATCTCATGGTTGCAAGGAGCCCCCACTTGGGGAGTTGACCTAGGCCTGCTCCTTAACATCCAGCAGCTGCCACTCTTCACTATGGAGGCAGTCGCTTCGCGTGGCAGCTTCCAGGAGGGCAATTACACAGCCCAGACGAGATGAGGCGACTGAATGTTTGGGACTTCAGTGCTCAGAACGGCATTAGCACTATAAGCTATTACATTCTCTGTTCTTCTTCTTCTTTTTGCTCCCCTCCCTTCTCGCCACTTACTTGCTGCTGTATATTGATGAAGTGCTAATGGGACCTCTAGTTAGATATTCCTCCTGTAAAAACATTGTCTTGTTTCTAGTCTCCCTCAGGGGTCAATGTATTCTCCTGGAGTTGCTGGGAATCATTTCTGCTCTATTAATGATGCAATTCCAATGCAATTCAGATCTACTGAAGACGCTGCACAGTAGGCTTTTGTGGAGGGTTGATAGATGACATTGTGTGTTCTCCTGCAGTACGACAGCAAAGTGGTGCCTTCTGTGCATCACCAGGACGCCAGTTGGTTGGCCGTCGCTCCAGTTCTCACCCGCTCACACAGCTCAGTTCATCCTCAAAACAAGGACAGAGGCAAAGTCTCCATTCTCCTCGCTTCACCTCACCAGCAGGGTCCTCTTGAGAAGAACATGTCCGTGCCTAATGATGGTCACATTAATTATAGGCTTATCAACCCGGCAAAAATTCAATAGGGCTATTTATAGAGGCCTAAAATAGCTGAGGGTGAGGGTGCTGCATGCCGGGTGGCCTGCAGCAGCCTCCTCTCTCTGCACAGAGTCAAAGGCGGAGGCTGATATCCGTGTTTCTTTTTAGCGTGCAGTTAAAACAACTAGCAAACATCTGTCCATCAGGACCTGTCATGGCAAGTGCTTTTATATAAAGCACGACGGAGCGGAGGGCCCTCAGTATGAACGCTGACATTGATGAGGTCTGGCAGCTTCCATTAAATCACTCTTTCCTGTAAAGTGCAGGCCATCAAAGCAACCGGCCGAGGATTTTTCACTCAATCAGGTAACACACAAGCCACCCCTACTCTCCTCACCACCATCACTAACACCAACACCACCACCATGCTCCCTGTCCTCTCAGGGGCTGGAGCCTTCTGGTCAATAACTCCAATCAGTTCAATTTCATGCACAGTTAGCCATGTTGGGGTGCGAGGGCACTGCTCGCGTCTGGGTTGCATATGTTGTTGTCGCTGTTGTTGTTTTTCTTTAATTTCTTCTCTTCCCTGGGAGGGTTGATAAGTGGGGTGGGGACCTGCACTGGGTAAAAGTGGAGACTAGCCAGGGCTAGCATGCTTGTTTTAACCCTGCCTCACCACAGCGGGCTCCCTGCCAAGCCATTACAAGTCGCTGCGCTGTGCTTCAGTAACACAGCTAAAAGAATAGAGAGCGGGCGAGAGGGAGAGCTGTAAATGATCAACACGATAATGAGCTGATTATCAGTCAAAGGCATGGATAAGCTCTCTCTCCAGTAATTTCCTTTCAGATCAGTCAACCACATTCTCCTCTCTGCAATCAACACTCAAAGGGGGGGACAGGAGGCATAGCGTGTAGCCTGATGGGAAGCCGGCCCAATATCAGCTACAAATATCCAGATCCTCGTTGTCTTCTCATCAGTGCCTGGCTCGTCCCTTGCTGACACAACAGCATGGTGGGAAGGCCTTCGTATCACTACTCAAGTCTCATTTTGAAGTGGTTGCATCACACTTGTCGTGCAGATTCAGGCTCTGGCTGCAGGACGATATAAATCTGATAATGACACTCTGATGTTCTACAATCTACAAGTATTTGGCCAGTGACTCATTTCCTATTGTTTTTGCTCAACTTCAGCATAAGCTTTGAAATTTAACGACTGAGCTGAGTATAAAGGACTGAGTCTCAGCCATTAAACAGGAACTTTTGGAAAATTGTCTCCTAGAAATCAGTTAAATTTCAACGGTGACCTCGTGCACTAGTAGGTGTGTATATCTCACCACAACAACCTGTTTCAATGGAAATTTAATCATATTACAAAACGACGATACAATGTCATGGAACCTTTAAAAGGTGTTCACGGTTTACAGTCATACTGAATGAACAATAGGGATCTGTGCCAGCGCAACCAGATGAAGCTGCAAATACATTTCCTCATTAGTTCGTCATTTTGCATTAAAATATTGTGCAAATCAATGCAAATCAATTTGGGTTTCCATCAACAACTGTTATGCAAATGGGCCACAACAGGATTACATAATTAATCGAGGAGCAGCAACTTTGACAATGGCTTTTCATCGCAGATTCCCACATAAGATAGCATTTCTATCATGCGTGTGATCCATGTTTTGTGTCGCATTTTTTAATCAGCCACTGGGGAGAGGGGAGGCGACGTGTAACCTGTCAGAAGACATGGTCTGTAAGAGGGAGTGACAACGAGATGTGGTTTGTGGTCTGGCTACAGTAGAAGAAGCAGAGGCTGGCACCTCGTCATCGTGTACAAAACATGGCATTGTAAGCTTTTATTAGATACTTGACAGGAAATGAGGGTCTCCAGCCGAACGCATATCGGGGATGTTTTTTTGAAAACATATCTAAAAAAAAAAAAAGTGTAAAAATAATTTATTTACTTTTATTTCCGGTCATTGTAGCCTCACTTTCTGAATTTCTTTTATTCTCAATTTAAAAAAAAAACTGCATGGAAAAATAAACACAAAAATATTGTTTTATTTCAGAGCCAACACAATCAGGAATCCGTCACTGTCTAAACGCCCGTGGACTGCACTGCACAGGGTATCAGCCATGTTGAAAACCCAGCAAACACGAGAGAGAGAGGAAGTCTGGCTACACCAGACACTGGTACACTAGCTCAGGGGAGAGGTGTTAGACACCAAAGCAAACGTAGGCGGCTTGCATGTCCGCGCACGCACGTGTCACAGACGGGGCGGTGGGCTGGGAGGTGACAGCTCCCAGAAACAGCCTGGCGATGATAAGCATCAAACTGGATGACGCGCTGACACACTCCATAGGTTCTGATGTTAAACACGACAAGGATGTCCCCGACAGTATCTCTGCACCCTCTTCAGAGAGCTATCAAAGGGCAAGTTCAGTGAGCACACAAAATAACCCTAGTATATAAACACACACACACACACACACGCACGCACACACACACACACACACACACACACACACACACCCCTCACACATCTCACTGCAGCATCTTCACACTGCATAGAAATCAGGGATGTGTCGTTGTCCCCAGGCGGCAAGTTTATCTAAAAAGGAAACACCTGATTTTTTTTTTTCTTTTTCTGGCTCCTTTTCATTCCCTGCCTCCCTTGTTAAACACACAACCTTGATTTTGTTTCTGTTGCCCGGGAGGGGTGAATTATTTACAGGATAAACAAGGTAATGTTGTTTCAGTCAGTCAGAGCCAAACTCCCCTATCGCAGCAGCAAGGAGGCAGATGGGTTTACCTGGCAGGCATGAGGCGCTGAGCTACTGAAGCCGGGGAGCAGCTTCACAATGGCGGGTCGTACAGTGATACCTTTGTGTGTGTGTGTGTGGGGGGCGGGGGGGGGGGGGCAGCTGAGGAAAGAAAATGCCTCCACACCAGATTCATGGGCTGAGAGTCCCAGACTGCCTGGGTTGTCCTATCTGTCTGAGACAATGGCTGCTATAAAAGCACATGAGTGTGAGAGTGAGATGAGAGTGGGGGGGGAGTGATATTAAGTGATCATAAAGTGACATTTCGCAGGGGTTGTTGGTGTACAAGGTTCAGGTGGAGTCATGATGACGGACCTTTGCAGCTAAAGCCTCTAATCCCGTCTGTGGTCAGTGCGCTCCAGCTGGTGGGAGTGCAGCTGTGCCCCGCCGCCACCTCCAACAACTCCCCTGTATGCAGTACGCCAGATTTGCACGGTGCTTTGATCTCGTGAGGATGGCAGTGGCAGTGAGCCCCCCTCCCCTGGATACGGTGACAGCACGGGTGATCCGTGTTACTGAAGAGATGTTGTTTTTTTTTTTAACATACACTAAATGACAGCTCTGGTTGAGGGCTTAGCACAGGTCAAGCCCGGCTAAATTCAATGTGGCGGTGTGGAAAATTCACTTCAAAACATTAGCTGCTGGGAGGAAGTGGGCTCTAATGAGTGTTATGACTGCATTTTTCTGACACGATTTACCATCAGCAGAATGATGATCAAGACCATTTGACAAAAACATATCCACCCCAGCCATTATTAACCCTAATCTCCCACTATATCCACTGTCGGTTCACTGGTCTGACACACTTACTGTAAATATTGTTTCTCAGTAATGTAGACATACATGAACCCTCTCCCCTCCCTGAACATAAGCAGCTTAATACAACTGCCACAATTTCTGGTAATGGTGATCATGCTGCATTATTTCAGCTAGATGCTTATGTTTTTGAGGAAACCAGGCTAGCAACGCCATGCGCTTCACATTTACCAGAAACAAGCAGACAAAACAGCTGTGATTCCAGTTTGACCTCTGACCCCGTCTGCATGTTTCCCCTCAAACTGATTCACATTTAACACACCGGTTTACTTTGACAGGGACACAATGGGAGGATATGATTCGGCCTGTGGCGCAGATCAAAAAACAACATTCCTAATGTCTTTACGCACTGTAGCAAGATCCCACTTATCATATTACTCATGCCTTTGTGTCCTTTTCTGCAGGCAAAGAGGTTTCTCTTCATGTTACCAGCTGGAAATATCAGTGATGAGCTTCTCTGCTTACTAAGCTCGCTGGTGTAAAGGCAGTTTGTGTGCAGATTCTGTGGCCGGCTGGCTGCACAGGTAAGCAGAAAATAGCTCTTAGCTCCGGCCTGACCTTGAGAAAGATGCCATTCAATCAGTGGGCTCGCTGCAGTAAAGGCCCTATCATTGCACTAATAGACTGAATCTTCCACTCTGCCCGGATCATGGACAATGCATGGATAACTTCCTCTTGCTTGGCAAGTTAAAGGGCCAATTTATTCAATAAATTAAACAGAGAAAATAAGCCATGATGAAAGAAATACTGCTGCTGGGTGCGTATAGATTGAATGTGTGTAACAGTCTGCACACCTAATTTAATTTTCAGTTTATAGACATAACAGAATTGGATGACGGCAATTGACAAAACAGTTAAAATGCAAGACTGAACAGACTGTGCTCGTGTTCTCATTGCCAAGAATGAACATCAGAGGTGGAGAGAGTGTGCGGCGCGCTCCTTATCTACACCCCATCATCCAGCTGGAAGCAGACACAGTCAACGAAATAAGGAGGAGACTGAAGAACAGTTGCCCGCTTTGAACTTTGAGGCTGTGCGATCAAATTCCACCTTATCAACTGGCAGCTTAAACAAGTTGTGTTATTTTCCTGACGGCTTACAGAGAGAGGGAGACAAGCTGGAACCGTCATAACTACTGGCTGCTGCAGTGCATCGTGACAAACAACGGCAAGAAAAAAAAAAAAAAAACTTTGGATTTATTGCTCTGATAACCTTCCAGATTCCTTCGGCTGGTGCTGTATGCCAGACAGAACTCTGACAGAGTTATGCATCATTAATCTCTATGAACACTGCCAGTGATAAATAATGCTCTGCGTCCCTATGAAAAATAAGGCAGTTATTACCAAACCATAAAGAATGGTATTCATATCATCACTTCAAGCAGATAATAATGTGAAGATACAATGTTTCAAGGATTCAAAAGCACACTCGTAGTGACAGTGAGCTGTATATTTCTGCTCTTGTCTACGAGCTGTTGGAAAAAGAACTCCCAATAAATAACAGCACTTGAGCAGAGTAAATTGAAAATCTTTATATCAGTGCCATACTGCGTGCAACGCTGAGCAGACACTCAAGCGATCAAATGGCATTTCGTACATAATAAACCAAGGTAAATGATGACGCCGTCTTTGCAATCATGACCAAAGTCGAAGCAAATAGAAGCTAATCAGTTACTACACAACAAAATTGAGTGTTTAGCAACCTGTTGCTCGACGTTTCCCACAAAGAGTCGCTTATTCCACTCATCTGATAATTTCTCAAGGCTCAGACTTGAATCCGATCCAATAAACATAGTAATACTATATCCCCTACAGGTGTAAATTCTTGGTGGTTAAACAGTGCAGAGAGAAACTAGAAGGAGCTCCGTTTGATACAGAGATGTTTCCAGCACCAGATGCTGCGGGGCCCTCTCTTGTGAGAAGCCAGGCGGAGATCACTTACTTTCCTATTGAGAGTTGGAACATAAATCCAAACCCTGCAATAAATCAAACATAAATTTTCAGCTCCCCTCACTTTCCCCGAGAACGGCTGCAATAACAATGTCATTCGACTCTGCCTGGTTACCATTAATGCTCTGGGTTCCTTCCATGCTAATGATTAGGACCTGTATCCTGTGCATTTTTTTTTCTTTTTTTTACACACCCTACCAAAAAAAGAAGGGAAATATTACTGACCTATTTAACGCTTTGCAGGTTAAGAGAAGAAACTAAGGTCTGTGGCAGATTCTCTTTACATATACTGTAGTCCCAGACTCCCTCAAAATGGACTCTCCTTGCCAGATATAACACCCTTGCATGCCAATAATGTTAATACACTGAAACTGTGGCTGCAACTTTCACATTTCTAGACAGCAACGTTTCAGAGCCAGAAAAAAAAGAGGACAATGCACTTCAGTTAAATCTAACTTGAGTGAAAAATGTGATTTCTATTTAGATATTGTTCTGCGTGCCAACAAGCCTCTAATTCTGCCAAATAAAACAAACAAATTCCATCCCATTCAGTCTATTTTCTCAATATAATCTTTAAAACCTGCTCGCAGGCCAACACTGATTCACTGACTATTATATTACACTGGAATGGCCACATTTCACCATCGAGCGGTCCTCATAACCCAAATATATACAGTCAAGTATCACAATCCAGTTCATGCTGCATATTTGTTTTGCAAAGTGTAAACCATAACCCCAAAGTGGAGCTGATTCTGGTCCCAGAGATTGTTCCAGGTGAAACACTACTTTTTAAGCAAAAAGAAAAGCAATTTCAGTGCAGCACCTGTACTCGCCTGCCCTGCTGGCTTTGGCGAAGCGGATTCAATGAGTTTTCAGCCAACATTACGAGGCTGCGTGCCTGGAAGAATGTGCACTGACAGAGGGCTTTTAGAGAAGAACCAAGGTCACCACTACAATAACACAGCACAGAGGATCCGCTCAGAGCCAGGGGGAAGTGCTGCGTCTCGCTCACACCCTTGAAATGAAAACCAATGAGTGCAGAAGGATACCAAGTTCAATAAACTTAACCTCACTTTGTAACCTCTGCAGGAAGACTAAATAAGCACGAGGCTAACGAGCCGTGCTTGAGCTTATGGTGTCACACACTTAAGTATAAACCAACTCTTCATCACAGCAACATCAATTATATCTCAAGACTAATGCTCGCGGCTTCCAATCCAAACAGCATGAATATATTGTTAGTGTTATAATGTCATAAGCGAACGCCAGACATGCTCACCTCTTTCTGGGGAAATGTATCGTCACACAGCTGCCTTCAACGAGCACTAAAACATACATGAGGGACAGAGGTTATGCTTGATAAGCAGAAAAAAATAGAAAGCACTGCAGTGCACAGTGTAATTCATACCTATGAAATACTCTGCTATGTTAAAGAAATACATTCTACTTTTCATTCTACTTCATCTCTGTTTTTGGTGCAGAGTTAGTGGGATATCTCAAAATCTTGTTTACAGATTTCAATTAAATTTGGTGAAAAGTTGGCCGGCAGTGAGCCAGGGAACAAGTAATCAGGGTTTGGTTCATATCCAGGAACTTATTAATGGACAAAAGGAAGAAAAAAATGATTCTAGTATTCTGTGTTTTTTTGGATTGTTAAAAAAAACTTCCATAGAAAGACTCAAACACCAATAAAGCAAAGTAAGAAGTAAGTATATAGGTTATAAGTACAGTTGATTTTTTTGAAAGGTGCTAGTGGCTACCAATAACAGATGGGCACTGTGATTTTTAGCAAATATTACTCAAAAAAGGAGCAAATAATGCTTTTGTTGGGGACTATTTTCTGCAGCGAATTGACACATATTCTGTATTTACTGCAGCAGGACAGTCTGAGGAGCTGACTGTAAATGAATTGTTGTATTCATTTTTGGACAACAGCAGAGGTCTGTGACATTGGTTGAAAATTAGAAAACATCAGAGCGTCACCAGATTTATCGTTTAATTCTTCAAGGCAGAACATTCTGGCTATTTTCTCGTACAAGCTACTGTATAATCTATATTGATGCCGTTTAAAATTCACATAAAATGTAATATACCATATTTATAAATGTATGTATAATTAAAATCATATTTAACAATAACAATATTTTGGGAGTATGCCGCCTTGGGAGTGCGAGTGCCTGCTCGTTTTTAATGGTTAACACTATTTCAGAGAGGTGCTTATTCATCTTTATGGTGTAGCTTGTGCTGTTGTATTGGACTTCATTATGTTTCCAAGATTATTTCTAACATTTTGTTTGCCTAATTTAACAAAACACAGTGCCAGCAACAACTAATGAAGACTTCACGAAGCACACTTGAATCTGGTCTAGTCTCAAAATGTACAAGGCGCCTACAGTTCTTTACTCCCAGTGTGAAGTCACTGTATATATCAGTGTGCATGCAAGGAGATGATTTTTTGTGTAATTGTTAATGATGGGAAAGCACCAGCAGACTTCTTTAAAGGACTGTCAGAGAAATCGCTAACAGCTGCCAGCCACAGGAATTCAGAAATGCCAAACCAGCACTTTGTGATTGGCACAAGGAAGTTACACCCACTTTGTAATAATATGTTTCACTTTGGTGAGTTGCCAAATGGGCTGCTGCCAATTCAGACTGATCAGATCACTCTGTACAAAAAAACATCAGGCCAAGGAAAACCAGAATTATTTGCCTGAGGTCAGGGTCAGGTTGCTGTAAAGCTCATAAATACAAATGAGATGCAATTTAAAGAACTGGTCTAATAATGCTGACTGCACTTGAAAAGTCATTTTGATAAATAAGCCTTAATTATACCCCTTTGTCTTAACATTTTTCTACACACTTCCATACCTAGTGGCCCTTTTGACAAGGTAATAATAGAGGTACAGAGTCTTGGAGCAAATATTTAAAGTTAACTCTTGATGGGAGTAATTTTATGTCATTTTAAAGTGCTAATTTAATGACTTTGATACCACTGAAAAGCCTGATACTGCACTGCAAGGTCAATGGCAACTGTGGTGTTTTAAAGAAAGTCAAGCTAATAAAAAAAAGCAAAAAAAAAAACCTTTCAGAAGAAATTAGCTCAACAGACTGACTGTAGTCGTACATCTTGCCCGATTCCACCACACCTGCTCAGATCCGTCTATAGTAACCCGCTGTCTGCTCTGCAGGTGTACTCTGTTTACTCCAGACCCATTTACCACAAATACATGCTACTTCCTCCATGCAGCAGTCCTGTTCCTCCTCCTTCTGTCGGCTCCCTGTCAATCCACTCCCTTCTCAGTCCCAGCCTTGATGATAAATTTACTTTCCATAAATCAATTTTTGAAACTCAGCAATTACCCCACACCACAGGGAGTCAGAGGTAATCTATAAGTCAGAGGTCCTGAAGATGCTCAATAGTCAGTCCTGTCACTTCCTGTCTGCCTGCTTCAAAACACAGTAATGGACCTCAGCGGTAAAGATAATGGTCAATAACAGGTCAATAATAACCATCTGACTGGACACAAGTGCACAAGAAGAACTAGGAGGGCAAACAGAACAAAGAAAAACAGGAAGACTATGAATTCACCTCCATTGTCATTACAGTGGGCACAGATTATGTAATAATTATCTTACAATCTAATATGATTTTTGTGAGACATTAATTATACTAGCAAATGTCAGTGACTATTCTGCTCCTAAACTATGTTTTAAAGCATGTAAATTATGGCTGTTACATGCTACAGTCAGCTGCACCAGACATTTGTCCTAATTTCACACTAATATGACACAATATGTAGAATAAATTGTTTTTCTTTGCCTGCTGTTTAAACATTTAGTACATTAAGAAACAGCTCTGCCTCCTAAAAATATTTCTCCACATGAGGGTACTGCATTGTGAATTATATTTCGAGTGAAGCATATTTTGTTTTGGATAACATAACCCTGACCAAGTAGTTTTGTTGCTTTTTGTTCCATTTTCCGTTAAAACTGTGACTGTAATCCTGGAGAAAAATATGTCTTATGTACCTGAGAACCAGTTTAGTCATAAAGGAATATACAGTAGTTTAGTAAAGACTGGGTTGTGCATGGGACATAAAATACAAGACTTGCATCAATGGACATTAATCTGCAATTTTGGAATACCACTGCTGCCAATTAAACTTTTTTAATTTCATCCAATGCTTGTTTTTGTTGTCTGACATGGTCCCGTGGCTGCCTCGCCACCATCTGGAACTTGATTTCATTTTTTTTCCAGCTGTGAGAAGCTCTTCTGTCTCCTTTGTGCATAGACTCATAGGACAATAACGCCTGTGAACAAAACTGAAAAAAATCAAGCACATATTTGACCGTTGTATTTTTCAAAGCCTGCTTACAACTAGTAGAGTAAATAGTATGGAACTGGGACACAGGGGCTCTGTGTTGGTTGCAGATGGAGGTAAATACAGGTCATGGATTAATCACTGCCCCTTTAATAACTTTCTGATGCAGAAAGGAAAGCTCGCAAACACTGGCAGCATTATCACCATGTGACAGCTGAAGTGCCTCAAAGACCCTTGAGACAAAAACCGATATGTGATATTCGACTGCTTGTCCCGCTGCTACTTGAGCCACTTGCGACTTCAAGAATGGAGATTTAATTTCTTTACATGTTTACCTTTGTTTCGTCCCTGCCTTCCCTCCTCTCTAGCACTTGTCTCTTCCTTCCCAGGAGACAAAGCAGGCAGGCAGCTCTAATAAACAGTGGCATGAAGCTTTATAGTGATGGCGTATGCCGAGGCAGCCGATGTGATCAATTATCTAGTGGCCGATTCTCTTTAATTAGAGGGTTTAAGTATTGAGTTAGCCTGGGTGGGAAGCTGAGAAGCAGCATGTAAACCAACCTCATTACACTGCAGTGATTCACCTCCCAGGAGCTGCAGTGTTTACACCATACATTTGTTTCTGTGGTAACATATCGAGTGGAGGAATGGCTTGGTGACAGACCCAGTTTTTTTTTTTCCCCCTCCTCTCCACTACTCTCTCTCCATTTTCTTTCTTTCACTCTCCCTCCCACTCACTGCTGAAGAGGCTGTCACACTGGTTTGCCTTTTGTTGTGGAGAGTCTGGAGAGGTAGCACAATGTGTCCTAGTTAAAGCAGTGCCCCATCTGCCCGGCATAATTAGACAATTATGCTGGAAGGATCCGTCATTAATTCCTTTGTGGTGGCCAATTTCGCACCACAAAGAGGTCTCAGGTTTAGTTTTTCTTTGCAGATCTCCGTTCATTTACCCTGGCCCCTGTTATCGCGCTCAAGTATTGACACTGTGGTAACTTGGGGTAGGAAAATATTCTCCTGCCAATATTGACTGCTTGGTACAGTTGTAGTGAAAAGGCCAAGGGGAATATTGGCTGGTGTCTAGTGCTGAATAAAAACAAGCAGCAAGGAAGTAGCACTGTGAAAACACATGCAGACACATAACAAACAACCATAGTTAATGCATCAAGGTTAGGCATACTAATGAAATATGCATTATGCAGAGTTATCCTAGTGCTGCATTATGGGGTGTATATAGACTAATCGGAGCAGCTTTACATACATTTTAAAATGCCAGTTTGACCCACTAAAACACCACAAATGAAATCTGAAATGAATTAATTATATTTTTGTTGGCGCAATAAAATGAAAAAAAAAAAAAAAACACTCATCTGGCACTGAAAAAAATGTTGATCTTTTGAGGTCACACTTGTCCTGCTAAAATTTTAATTATGCCATGGCATCAGTGATACTTATCTATGATTGGTCGACAGGTGTATCAGGTGCTAGATTTGTTATCCAAAGAAGCAGCAAAACTATTTGCTATGTAAAGCTATAGTGGAGTAATAATTGCTACTGGAAAGGCTGCCACTCGTGTCTAATGCTTACCTGAGCAGAGAGTGTAGTCGCTCTCCCTCTGTGTGTGCATATTAAGGACTGCCTAATATTACTTCGAATATCTTTATTTTTGTGAATATTTGAATTATATTAGTATAACGAAGTTCAGAGTCAAAGCCCTAAAGTTTGGTGCATTCCCCTTTAAAATTATATGCAAAATTACTGTTTGCATCTCTAGGTATCTTATAAACAACTGAAATATTAGTATTAGCACAAGCATGTACAACAGGCATTGTTATATTATAGGCTAGACAAGATAGTAACATTAGCATTTTAACACTGCAATTAGTATCCCTAATTAAACACTGATAGCTTAAGAGGCTAAAGGGTCAATTTATCATCTATTAGTGGCTAACAGGGTATGAAATGTAAAAAAGTGTTCAATAAAAGATCAATGATGCATCCAAAATCAATTCCTATTTGCTACTATACGTCCACCCATTTTCATTTGAGTGTGAAAACGTATGCAATACATACGTAGTGACTTCAAATGAAGAGCCCATCATCCCAAATATACTCCTCACATTAAAAACAAACTGCAGAGTGTTTATCAGGTGAAAAACAGAGCATGAGTGGAGGAGGGAGCACTGTGTTCAGCTAACCTGCCTTTACACTTAATTGTATGGGTTTGGCAGATGGGAATTACACCTCAGCTTTCTGTCTGCTGTTAATAAGCAACCTGCTGCTTGAGAAAGTACAATTTGTAAAGTCCTGATCGAACATATGTGTTGTGACATTAACTGTTTCACAGTAACACTGAGAAACGCAGTTTGACGGAGACATGTGGGAAGATTTCTTACAATGTAACTCAAATCTGATTAGAGCGGTGATCTAATCAGCCATGAATTCATCTGTGAAGACAAGCAGGCAAAGAGAAAATCACCGCGGAGAATTCTGTATAATTATCAAAAATCTCACAGCGGTACATTAAAATTCTAATTACGACATATTATCTTAATTGCAAAGGAGATGCAAATCAAAACAAGGTTAACGCTGCTCCCTTAACGTGCAGGAGAACATGTGGTGGGAACCTCTTCAATATTCACTGAATCAGCTTGACTTGTTCGACATGAGAGGCTGTCATTTTGTAATGCTTCTCCCTCTTAGGGGCGATAATCCTAGCTGAGAGCACAAGCAGCAGCGGCGGCGGCGGCGGCGCAGTCGTGCAACAATGAGACAGAACAAACATCTAATTGCTCTGCATTCATTTCCTTTTATTGCATCAAACAAAGCTGATGACGGCTTATTGAGCGAGTCAACTTATGTTGCCGTCCAAAGAAAAAGCACGTAGGAGTAAAAAAAAAACCTTGTTGTAAAGGTTGGTAACTATGCACATTTTAGATGATCTAAACCCAAAATATTGCAATATTGTGTAATAATTCACCCGATCTGAACACAAATCACAAAAGCCGATGCTCCATTTTCACTCTGCTGAAAAAGTCACATCCATTTCTAACGTGCAACAAATACAACAACAACAAAAAAACTTCTCAAGATGCTGCAACTCCCATGGTACACAACAAATTGCTTGCCATAAATTGTATCTGACAGGTATACACTGTAACTCTGCAGACATAAGACAGCTGGATGACAGCAGGCACAAGGGGTAATGGTGAAAAGGAGAAGAACGTGCCATTGAACATGGATTTATGAGCAGGTCCAGACTGAGGTGATCCATCAGTGGAGTCACATAGCATCAAACGTGTTCATGGTTAGGACACATTTAAATGAGGCCATTTCAAACGGTGCCAATAGTCAAAAACATGTGGGATGCGTTTGTGAAACCAGCAATTTGCTGCTTTTTAGCAGAGGAGAAGTCTGTTGCCACCCACAAAGACAATTTTCAATCCGGTTCAGTCTCTTAATTGGAGTAGTTATGCTTTGATAGAGAGCTTCCATTTCTCCGGAGGTTCTCGCAGAAGCCTAATGACAGTATGTGGCTGCTTTAAACTACAGTCGTTTCTGAATCATCACAGTCCTGACAGAAAATAATAAACGAGAGGTGCCCTGTGTTTTCACTAAAACATATTGGGAGTTTCTCCACCAATTGGTTTTAGGGATGGCGGTTACCCACATACTGTAAAGTTTCTCTTTCTCACTTTCTCCCACAGATACACACACATTCACAGTGCAAACACTCTCAGACACACAGCTCTAACCCTTGCTGGACAGAAATAAATGGAGACCCCAGGAGTTCCCTTTGGTCCTGGCCCTTGCAGCCTATAACAGAGCCGACAGCTCTGATCGCTCCTGAGAAAGCAAAAGCTGCTCAGGGATCGCTTTACAATTCTCAGGGGCTCGAATAACCTGATCTTGAACTGATCCGGCGCACTGATCCTTTGGTATTGGGTTAGGAACGTGTGAAGGGGCCTGTTGAATGAGCTCGCTGGATATCAACATCCCCACTCCGTGTTGCTCCAGCCCGGCAGATTGTTTGACTTGATTAGTCTCTGCCCGAGTGTTAGACTACCCAACGCCAAGCCCTCCAGACACCCGTATCAATGTGTCAGAGGGAAAAGTGCTCTCCCAAGTCTCAAGGTGGAGACCATTACCCTGAGTGAGAGCACTGTAAGTTAATAGGATTTGCTCCCGATCAAGAGACTGAGCTATTTCCTGAGGCTGTTACAGGCCGAAGCACAAAAATAAATGTTCCTTTATTCAACACTATTAAGCTCCCCCCTTCCCAAAAAACTCCCCACCACCACCACCAACCACTCTGACCCCACCCATTCCTTTTTCTCCCTGTAGGAATATCTGTTTTTACTGCAGGAGGTTGTGCTCTGCCTCTCTTTCTCTCTTGTTTTTTTTTCCCCTTCTTCTCCTGAGCAGCCAGTAAAAGTAAAAGGTTGGCACTTTTTGTCTAAAGGAGCCATTTGTTCAGGTGAAAATGAAACTTGCATGGTAAGCAGAGCCAGGCCTGCGGTTGGACAGGGGCAGAGGGGATGCCAGATTAATCATATGGACTATACACCGTGAGGATTTTCATTGAGGAGTAATTGCCAAAGGGCTTTATGTAATGTATTCTCCCCATGAGGTAAAACCTTGTAGCAGCGAGAAAGGATAATAGAGTAAGAGGATCATATAAAATGTTTGCTGCTCCAACCTTTAACTCGGAGCTTAACCCCAACCTCGGCTAGTAATTACAGAGTTAATTGCCTACTGATCTGAGGAGGAGGCTCCATCCAGCTCCACTGCAGATGTCAATTGGGCTTAAGATCCTCCTTCAGAGGTGCAGCAGATAACAGACTGTCTTGTATAATTTAAACAAGGGACAATTAGCAGTGTGGGGTCAAGTGGATGTTGATGTTAAAGTTTATAGCAGCTGCAGGACAGTAATTCATTATCATAATATGCAGACATTTGCTAGAAATATATTAGAACAACAAAAAAACACAATTTATTACAAATTAATACACTAACTTCATAAACTCATTGATTTGTTTCCAGTTCGAAAAGCGGTTGTTTCTAATGATATAAAACACAGAAGCAGCACATTTAAGAAGCTGGAACTGGTGATTGTTTGACATTTTTTTTGCTTTGATACATGACTTTAATTTTCTTTTTGTTGGCTCACTGATTACTCCACTAATTGTTCCGGTACTAAATAATAACCATGATGGCAGCATGTCTTATTGTTTCATAAAATGCAGTCATCCAAGTGATTGATTCACACGAAAAAAAAAAATAAATAATCTAATTCAAAACTAATGAAGTTTTTTTTTACTCATATGGTGGATTTGTTTGTTGTAATGCAAGACAAGAGAAACACAGTTCATAATGAACATCAGTTAGGATTGAATTGTTAAGATTGACCTTGACTGGTTAAGTTTAGGATAGGTCATTGATTAGCAACTCGATTTCGGAGAGAAGTTATCACAATTTGTGGGTTATCATCTGAACATAGCCCTTTTTGTGCAATTTTGCAATATTGTGATATATACATATAAATCAATCTATCAATATCACTTAAATATTATTAAATGAATCTAGATTTATAGACTTTTCGTGAAATTATATTGATAGATTATATGACCACATTGTTTAATTTCACACAATGTTGTAAAAAAAAAAAAAAAAGAACAAAGTTACCAAACTTTTTTTGTTTGACACTCGACAGTATGAACATTGAATTGATTCATTAAAGTGTGATATATGTATTTAGATATTGTTATGAATATTGTGAAATGGATCTCAGCCGTACCATCCGGCCCTTTGGTGTACGTGACAACACACAACTCAAATTTTGACAACTCAAGTTGGAAAATAAAGCACATTAGACTATAATATGCCTCTCTAGGTGGGAAAAAAAGCAGACAGATTTCCTCTGGATTTGTTTAAAACCTTAAGAGAGAATAGAAATGGTGCATTTCACCGCAGATCTGAGCACTGCTCGCTCAGGAAAACCTGAATGTCTTCAGTGAGTCAAATAGTTAAGTTGAGCCGGTGCTGCCATAAACCCGGTGGGAGAGCTTGGAATAATCTAGGCGATGTTAATGATGCAATTTATATGTGAGGGGACCGGTGTTTGGCAGGCTCTTTCCGTCTGAGCGGGCTGCACAACCCAGCGAGCTCCCAGCACCCCCTGCTAGATGGAGGGGGTGGAGTAGGAGGAGGATGTCAGAGCCCATGTGAAAAGAGGGAGCTAGCGAAGCACTGATAAGAGCCATTACTATTAGTGTCTGTCTGTCACCTGCTGTGCGTCATCCAGCCTCCTCTCTCTCCACATGCGCCCCCATCCCCGCCGTCGATCCATCCCCATCCGCTTTCCTGAGGCACATCACTTCAAATTTGCACTCACCTACACATTTTCCATCCTGTCACAGATATACTCGGCCGGCTTGAAAACTGAGCCAAGCTGCACTCTGAAAACTACTGCGAGCTTTGTTTCAAAACACTTGTGAATTAGTGAAGGTGCAGACAGCTGCCAGCATTTATTCGATAAACAAAATAGCTATAGATAAATAAGTGAATTGCAGCAATATTCCAGACATACTGTTTCTCAGTTTTTCCGAGCGAACACAAAGCCTAATTTGGGTTTTCATTTATTACTTGGCACAATACTACAGCTCCTTAAACTTATGAACTCGGGAGAAATGAACAGTAATTGCAGGCTGTTCTTTATTTTCTTAAGACCTTTTTAACCAAAATATTTAAAGCTGTTTTTCTCAGTTGCTATGCAACACTTCAACCGCAAGAGTGGGAGCATGCTGTGAATGTGCCAAATAAATGCTACTGCCACAGACACTCTGCGGGGAAATATGAGAGAGGGGCATCGTTCAGTAATCACAAGAAAATGTCGGAACGGTTGTGTAAAATGCACAATCATCCTTTCATTCATCACTTAGTTGACCTGTGTCAACAGATAATTCCAGCCAACAGTTTGTTTAATGAATCATTGTTTCGAGTCTGCAGGGCTTGCATTCCACCGCCTGTGCAAACGTAAGAATGCAGCGACATGGCAGGCGGACCGAGTGCCCTGTGCAAAATGTCATTTGCTAATTTGACATGGGAAACACTGCCAGATACGTGGACTACTGTCTGTTTCACAAGTCCTGTTAGATTTCACTCAGAGCTCGCCTTGAGCCCAGGCAACTGTAAAACAGCCAAGCCAAACGCAGGCAAGCCAACGGTGCTGCCTTTCTTCCTGAGCCTGGAACCAAGGACTTAAAGCAAGGACACGTTATGCAAGATATCACATTCAATTCCACTGCCAGCCTCTGAGGCCAGATGATACACGTTGAGCGAGTCTGTCTCTCGAGCCCTCAATGTTAATCAACACTCTTTCCAATGCATACTTATGAGTTACAATCTACTCCCCACGTCTTCCCTTTGGCAGCTTAAATTAAGTCACAGATTTGACAGCAAATTAACTTCAACTGGGACGGTTTTATGTCACCTATACAGCAATCTGTGCTGTTTCTCGCCAGGGCAACACAAAATATTGTGCATCTGAGAGGAAAATCAAATCAAGCAAATTATCTTCGTGTGAAAGTCAAATTCGAGGAAGCAGAAGAAAGAAGGCGCCGTGTGGCGGGGGCCATCATTTGTTAACAAACCCCTCTGATGACACAGCCTTGCATAATCGCCCAGTCAACCTTTATTATTGTGATCATAGAGCTCCAGATTTAATGCACGCTGATATTAGCTGTGACATACAGTCACAATACAGTGGAGGTGGGAGGAACACATGCTCAGACGGTGTGTGTGCACGTACATGTGTGCGTAAAGGGGAGGTGGATGTGGAACCAACAGAGATCTCCCCACTTCATCATTGAGTAAATGGCATCGCAGACGTGAGCTGCGACTTCACAGCTGCCTCGTGGCGGGTGACATTGAAGCCCACGCATGAACACATCGCTCATCAAAGTGAATGAGGCGTTCTTTGCTTCTGCTGCTTGTGCCGGGGAAAAACAATGGCAGCCCCCCACCCCCCATCAAGTGCACACTTGCAAACCTGGAATGTCTAGAATGGGTGGAGGTGGGAATGAAAAAAAAAACATTTGGTTTCATGCATCTCTCACAAGAAGCTTAACAGACTGTAACCATCCACTGCTTGGTGCTTGGTAATGGAATGGGAAGGAAACGGCAAGACCCCGGTGCCATAAAACAACTGAGAGCGGGTGCTAACAGTGGTTCTGCAATTAACCTGTCTTAAAACAAACAAGGGGCCTTTGCTTTAACAACAGGCACACACTTGAGAGGGTTGATTTCTGTGGTGTGAAACTCAAAGGCCCACCAGGGTTCAGGATTTAATCGGTCATTAGTGTGCTCATTTCGGCACAGCTGTGCCGAGATCTATGCAACTACAGGTTCACTCAGTGTGATCAAAAACCAAAACCAAAGAGCCAAGGCTCTTATTCCAGAAGCTCGAGAGCGACCCTCCATCCAATGTCTCACCCAGAAGTCTTCAAAAGTCTCTTCACAGGAGGAAAATTTGTCTTAGCACCAATCATAGAGTGTTAGAAGAATACAAGCAACAACAGAAAGCAACGGTAAAATCGTGAATGCCCTCTTTTAGTGCAAAAGCACATCCTCCAGAAAGTTCAGTCACACAGTTTGAGCACAAAAGCTCCACTCTTTCTCCTTAACTGTCCTCTTTTCTCTAAGTGGAACCAGACGTAGGCATTTCTTCATTTAGCCCGTTTAAATGGAGGCAAGTTGCTGTTCTCTATTTATTTAACAAAAACGAGCTGTAAAAGCCAAACATTAGGTCATGGAATATTTTCACCCCGAGAAATAAGTCAGTGCCTTCAATGAGACATCAAACCCAGTTTTAAGTATTCCTCTACAAAATATGAGCTGGTGAGGAACTTTTTTCGAAGTCAAGTAGTGCTGTGGGATTGTTCTGTTTTTTAAATACATGTGTGGCGCTGCACATGCGTTTCCAATTAAGAGCTCAGAGCCAACATCCAAGCCTGCTGGGCCCCACTCACCCCATCCACGATTGACCAAGTCTGAGGAAATGTTAAACAGGCATCATAACCAAAACGGAGACGGCAGATTTTTCAAAAGCCTTTACTTTCTAAACAATAATTAAGACATCACAGTGGAATTGATGATACAGACTGCAAACAAAGCACACAATCTAAATAAAGAAGAGGGAGCATACTTAATCACAACTTTTTTTTTTGTGACGCGTTCACAGCTAGAGCACTTAGGCACGGCAATTTGTCCCTTTGGCGAATGCGAACAAAGGCTGCTTACAGTGCAAAGAAATAAAATATGTCAATGCTGTTGATTTGTGAGGACCATAATGAGAATGCACGGTTTACACGAGGCACTCAGGAGAAGGATCTAATTCCCTGGCAGCAGCAATAACTCCCTATGAGTCTGTCTCTGCTCAGACTTCAATCTCTTGGCCCTAAGGAGCTGTTGGAGGACTTTGATGTTCTGTCTAAATGAATTGACTGTGCTTCACGATACAGCCCTCCAGTCAACTGACTCACCCCACTGATTCTGTCACCTGCGATAAACACCATGCATGCTTGGTGGCGGTACCAAATTCTGGATCTCACGCTCAGAAAGGACACATTTCCCCCCCCCTCTTCAACTTTGTAAATGACTGCAAAAAAATGTGGCTGTTGTTTCCCCCGCCATGCCCTATCTGAGGAGAAGCCCTTTGATGTGAGAGGCTGTATGTGAGCAAGCAACGCTGGGCTGGTTTTTGTTACCTTACAGCGCTGCAACATCCAGTAGGTGAGCCTTTATGTCGGATGCCCCTTCAGGGCATGGTGTTTGTTAGAGCCTGGGCAAAGGCAACAACCTCCAACCCACTTCTATCATTGCTTTCTTTTTTTTTTCTTCTTAAAAATCAGAGCCAGACTGCTCTGCTGCAGACAAGCTTGCAACCACACCGACTTGATCCAAACAAAAATCTGAGGCTTATTGAGGAGCACCGGTGCACGGATAAAGAACAACAAATGTGTTGATATGGGACTTCTAGTTTGTCATGATGTGTGGTCTGAATATGGACAGGAGCCATAATGCCCCATAAGTCCCAGTGGTAAGACAGAACTGAGGGCAAACGACTAGCAAACACTGCAACGGATGATTTCGATCAGAAAGCGGGGCAGACGGTGGTTAACGGGAAACTTATCCATCTAAGCTTCAGTTTGGTCAATTCTCATTTGACTAAATCCAATTACCATCGATTCTGCATCTTCTTAAAGCTGAGGTTTAGGTTTTCCTTGATAGCACAGAAATCTTAACTCGATGAAGCGGCAGTATTTAACCTATTACAGCCTCCGATGAAGCGGTTAGGTTTTGTAGGAAAGTACTGGTTTTACTGGCGAAGTCATTGATCCTCCCACACCCTGGGTTTTCCCAGCATGCACAGTGATTCCTGTGCAAAGCCTCTGAACACCTCTCTCTCTCCTCCAGCAGCGGTTGGTGTTCCTGAGCGAACCTGCCCTGGATCGAGCATCTCATTTAAGTCACTGGGCCCTTTGATGTGGATTCAGTGCTGCGGTGCATATCATTCGTGTTTGAAGGTTCAGCTTCCACAATACAGCCGGGTTTGAAGTTTCACATATTGCAAGTGCTACAATGTGATAATCTGGGAGCCGGTTATGCATTATACATTTTTCATAAAAGAACACCATCACCTGAAAGTGGAATGTGGAAAAGTCAGCGCTTCAAGGTATATATTGACAGAATCTGTTTCTGAGACTTCTGGGTGTGGGACGAAAACACTCTTGTTATCATGAGCATTTCAGAATCAGCTCGACATCTTCTCACTGAAGGGGGTAAATATCCAAATAAACAGAGCAGAATAACATTTGACTGGGGTTTGCCATGCCATTATAACACCAATTTAGTTGACTGAGCGCTTCTCACAGGGGCACAGAGGCCATGACGGCTCTTTCTCCAGCAAGGACCTGCAATATATAAAAAAAAAATATCCTTCTCCATCTGATTTCACAAAGGACATGATAAGCACTTTGGGGCACTTGCTTCAATGTCTTCGTAAATAAAACATGAAAAATCTTTGTCAAGGTCTTAACTGAGGCAGACCAAACTAAATCTATGGCTTAATTTTCAAGCTTGCTAGCTGAAAAGTGAACCCACCATTTGTTTACATGAAATTAAAAAATAAGGGCAGCAGTCAGCTAACGAATAAAATCAAGTTGGCAGTTAATGTCTGTGAGTGACTGAGATTTATGTAAACGCCTCTGATAGTGATAATTAAAAGGTGCTTGTATGGAGATGCACAGCTCTGCATCTCCTTTTAGAGGATGTTTCCTGTCTCCAAAGCATGGGGATTGTGGCAGCCCGAGGGCCTGCCTGCTTTCTTTTCTCTCTATCTGTATCTATTTTGTGTTAAATACACACATAAAACACATACGCACACAAGCACATGTGTACAAATGCAAACTGCACACAGCACCGACACGGACAAACAAAAAAGCGCCACACAAGAAAGAGACGGCGCTTTCACAAACAGCAGCCTCTCAATTAGCTTCTGCACTCATTTCTCCTTGGAAGAGGGTTATTTTTCAGCTGGGTGCTTTTTCTTTGTTTATTGTGAGCAGACCAAAGCCTTATCAGCAGCTAATCACTGCATGTCAAATTCACAGACTTACTGTAGTCACTTAAAAAAAAAGAAGAAGAAAAAAAAGATTCAGTGAATAATCTTCTCAAGTTCAGATTTGGACTATCACCAATTTCTTTTAGATGCTCAAATCTGTCTAACAGCCAGGGAGAAGATCAGCATTTGTTTGATATAATTCCTTGTGACATGTTAATTGCATCTACTTGTAATTCTCTCTAATTGATGTTTGATATGTCTCAGGAAATTAGGCCAACTAGATAACGCTGCAAATATTATGAACCCTCCCCGCCTTTCTCTTGCCACAGCAGGTCTGATGAATGCACAACACCTAAAGCTGTAATGTGTCAACATGCTGTGCAGCTATGCTCTGAATTCCCAGGCTGACAAAGCTAAGGTTGTGAGCATATCACTGTGTCTGTGCACATCCAGGCACAAAGCAGAGGAAGACTAACCTGAGCAATTTTCACAGAGTTCTGGGTCGAACCCCCGGCATGGTACTCCACTTTGTTCCTCTTGACAATCTCTTCAAACCTGAAATAAATAAGTACGAGTTAGCCACACAGTGAATTAGACCAGACCTGCTGATAAAGGCTTAGATACAACCAGCTGTAACATGGTCACACTATAGGTTTATCAACACTTGTCCCATTACAACGTGTGTGGGAGGAGTGAGGAGAAATTGCAATTCATAAGCACCACAAATTAGTCAATATAAAATCCATTATGAGAGGTTACACAGGTACAGTTGAAGAGCAGCTGTAGATAATGAAATTTAGTACAGACATTGATGGTCTCCAGAGAGTGGATCCTAACAACTCAGAGGATCAACCTTTTTAATCACCATCAACATGTCATATATTCCACTAGCTCAACACAGAATAAATTACCAAATTGACTGTCAGCTGTAATGTGAACCATGCTAACATAGCAATAATGTTATTATTATAACACTAATATAACATCACAAACTGCTAACATGCTGTGCACATATTTATAACTTATTAGTATGCAGAAATAACGTTGCATGTCAAATGCATGCTAACATGTCAGACTTAAATCATAAACTTTAACTTGACGGGAACATAATATATTTAGCACGCCGACATGTTCTTTGTGTTAACATAAAGGTCATTAATAGAGCAGTTCAGCTTGGTGCACTGTTGAGTGGCAGCCTGACATTTCAACCATTTATACATGACTAATCATGAACAGATTCTGCATTCATAACCCGCCAGTCAGTCCAAGTTGTATTGACCAATCATGTTTTGGGTGAAAACAGGTAAACAGTCGCAGGTGTCAATATGGATGTACACTTCAACTAAAACTGGCATTGTTTGTTAACTCCTTTGGTTGATTGTATAGAAGTCAATAAGAAAATGAGTCTACTTCTCATTTGATTTATTACCTTAAAGATAAAGTCAAACAATCCTTTATTAGTCCTGCAAATGGGGAAATTTGCATCTTTACAGCAGCAAAGTGGATAGTGCAACATTAAAATAAGATAAATAGAAATAAGAACCAGAGACAGAATTAAACAAGTAGAAAAGTAAGTAAACATGTCACAATAAACCATAAAGGCAGGGCTGCTTTAGGGTAGAGCTACCCTGTGATTGACAGGTTGCTATGGCAGTGTTGTCCGGTCTGGGACTTGTCCGCTTGTTCTCATCTTACAACTCTGACCCTTTCAACGTGTTTTCAAGTCCTGAAAGTTAATTATATTTTGGTCGCCAAAAAGTGTCTTATTCAACCTAACTCCACCGTCTGGTTGCGCAAACCAAGATGGCGACAGCCAATATGCCAAACTCAAGGCTTCAAATTGTCGATGCATAATCAAATGGGTGACGTCACAGTGACTGCATCCATTCTTATGTACAATCTATGGTCTGATTATGATTTATCTTTTGGTTGATTTTAAAATTAGCTCGTCAACTGGCTAGCTGGTTGGACACACATTATCTCAGAAATACTGTATAGCCCCTAAAGGCTTATCTGTCATCAGACCCATAGCCAATGGGCTCTGAGATTTTTAGCCAACCATCACCCATTTATCGGATACACTCAACGTTTCCAACTATTTAGCAGCTTATTTTAGCTCACTATTTCAACGGTTTATCTATCTTTTACATATGGAAGCTTTGAGTCTCTTGTGGGTCCCAAAATTAGTATTACAACAATTTGAACACTTTCTTACTTTTACCAATTTCAATGATCATTTATCAATGACTTTAGGTGACCATTTAAAATATTTATACACCATTTCTACCAATTATATCAACCAGTGATGCAACCTGTTTTGAACTCTGTGCTTCAAAGAAGTGGCTCAAGTGGCTCACTCCAATTTTTCAATTTTTTTTCAAATTTGTTGAGCTACTCTACAAGCGTTGCACACAACCTGGCAACTGCAGAAGGGAATTGTCGGGAATCACTGGGTCAAATCATCAAAAGTTTTCTGTCTCTCTGTAAAGCAGACAGCGGCATGTCAACTCTGCAGTACAATAAACTTTTTTCTTTGCCATTCTTCGACTGTGACATTCCAGGTGCAAGCTGTTTATACAAAGTGCTTTAAAAGAAAAAAAAAAGAATGGAAAAAAAGCTCCAAGCAAATGCTGGACTTTGTTAAATGGAGTACTTGACCACAAATGTTGCTGGAACTGAGAAAGGCAGTTCGGGTCTAAATGCCAACTTGATAAAAGCAAAGGAGGAACATTGTCCACACATGGTTGCAGTTAGACAAACAGGACTAAAGCAAGATGAGCAGTGAAAGTTATTTCTGAGGGAACAAAAAAACCAAAACAAAAAAAACCAGACTGTTCATCTTCCCACAGAGGTCGCCATTTATTTTTCATAGATGGTGTTTTCAGAGTAATTAGAAAAACAAGTTTTACTATTTCCTTGTGTGCAAAAGCCTCAGAGCTGGATAACTTGTTTGGAGAGCACATCTGATTAAACGTTTGATGCACGAACCATACAGCAGAATTTAGAGATGAGTGGAACTGACTAAACACAATGAGTCAAGAAAACAGACATGACATTGGGGAGCGAGGAGTAAACAATCGCTGAGTTTTCTAACATAAACCACGGGAACACCCTTGGGTCCTCCGGTGAAATACTGAAGGCGGTTCTATCATTTCTGCATGTTCCCATCATACTGCCATTTGAAACATCAATAGCTGCGATGCTTAGGCGTAACATGATGCAAAGCTGGGCGACGCGGCGAGATAGAGTCTTTATCTGGCGAGCCTAGATCATGAATAATGTGTATTCTCCACATCGTTCACACAAACAGCCTCCCACGGGGGCTGGCTACATAAACGTGTCCACTCTGCTAAGGAAATTCACCTAACTGCAGTCAAGATGATACGCCACATAAGGAGGTCCTTGGCTTTTTTCACACCTTAACTGTAAATTGAAGATTATCATTTTGCAAGTGTATTTACATCATGGGGGAAATATCCAATGACATGGTAAATAGTTCAAGTTGCACTGTGGCATTCCCACTGGTGTTAGGTGTAATTCCTCCTTAAATTAACAGCATAAGAGGAATTTTGGAGAAAAAAATGCTTGAGTATAATCCCAAGGGGTGTTGGTTACGTAAAAGGCTCTGCAACAGATGCATTCCCTTTTTTGGCCTAAGACAACTTTTTCAGGGGAGGTCAAAAGTTTCACGTTTTCGAGGGGAAGGGGGGAGCAAACTTGAATATTGAAGATGAACCTTATGCTTATTGTATGTACTCACTGCAGACAGGAGGGAGTAATATGTATGCAAAGTGCATCATGGCTTACCAACACATGTCAGCCAGAGGTGTTCAATACTTCAGCACAACCTGGTTTAACAAGGCATGGCCGAATGTGGAGCGAGTGTGAAAGTAACCTTTACTGCTTCAAAGAAAGTCTGCATATCATGTCTCAAGGCAAGGGGGTCTACCCAGGGCAGAATGTTCCTAATAAAGAAAAAAACTTTCCATGCAAGTGGAAAATATTCTAACCGGGAAAAAAAAAATCCTTCCTGAGACACCTGTTATGACTCCTTGACAAAGGAAGAATTTGAGCACTGTGGGTGTTTATAACATGAAGGCAGCCGAGGGACTCCAGAACCCATTTCAAATAGACACACAGCTTCTGAGGATTTCAGCTTTTTTTTTTTTCCTCCTTCCTAGAAGTATTTGCTCCACCTTTCAGTGCAGACAGCATGGGGCCCTGCTCTTGGACGCCTCGAAAATCCCATCCGAAAAGGAGCAGCTGCCTCAAGACCTTTACACCCTCAAACATCATGTGATCCCATAGTTGTGACACCGTAAATGGCCCCCTTGGCCATTTAGGAAGAGAAAATCCCTTTCCATCTACTGCAGTCTAAGCTCTCTCTGTGATGGGAGGGAGCAGGGAAAGAGAAATTGTTTTGAACAAAATGTCCTCAGCCAGTAACCTCTGCTTTTAAAACCTGCTAGTGCTGCTCAATGGAAGAGTGATTCCAACTATGCCATGTATTCTACTAATGTATGGACAGCTCGTGTTATATAATGCATGCTTTACAAGAGACTGCCCCTGACTCTCTGGTTAAATGCCACTCTTAACTAAAGGCTCTGTGCTATTTTTCAATTTCATACCTTCCAATTTGAGACTAATAGAAGCGCTTATTTATCCCGCTTAAATCAAATTAGGGGAATTAGGGTACTGAATGCAATGTTTCTATTCAGAGGATATGAGAGTCCTCCTCAATAACGAATACCTCCACATCTCTGCGGCTTAACACGTTCAAATTGTTGGGACAGATCACACAAGTCGGGAACATTGTGTTGTTTACATTCCTGGGCATGGAGCCCCCACCGTTGTTTCCCATCAAGGGAAATATGAGCGCTCCCAAAGTACTATGAGTGTTCTCTGTCCCGAGTGACTCATGAGTTCCTCTCTCACCTCCCCCAAAAAACGAGCCGAGTAGATTATTTACATGAGGCAATAATTCAAGATTTGCTCTTCTAAGTCTCTTACATGGAGGGCAAGGCGAACCCATTTACCCAATCCCTCTTCATTTCGCCTTTGATGTTAGCCTATCTCGATAAGACCGGATGAGTGCCCTAAAATCCCCGTCAAGTGATTTCACAGGAAGAACAAGTCTCTGTTAATCAATGGCTAGATTGGATCTGGATCCTCGGGAGTGGTCTGCCTGAAAGTCCTCCCGAGTGTTTGAGTGCGCACCGGGGTAATTCATCGCTAATGATCACCGCGGCACCCACTCTCCTGCGTTCTTCCTTATTTAATTGCCTCGTTCACGTTTAAACAGCTTACAAATCACATGGACAGGCAGGGAAACATGATCAAACAGTCCCCATCACTAATCAGGGGAGGGCAAGGGAAGAAGTGAGAGGACTGGGGCGTCTTTGCTGCTCTCCTTTGGGGATTAGGAGGGAGGAGGGCTGTACAGGAACAGTAAATTATCTCTGCTTCAGCTGTAGCAGGCAGGTACATTTAAACAGGCAGATTCATCTTTCTCTCTGCGTGACAGAAGCAGAGAGGGGCCCGTACAGCTAAAAGGCTTTGGTAATCCCAGTTTCAACACAGGCCTCTGGAGTGGAGACAGGTTCCTCCATTGATTAGATTCCCCCAATCAGTGTGTGCATCCTACACCGGGCTTCCTTAGTAGTCTGGAGGCAGTACAAGGCCTGATGCGCAGTAATTGTTTCCATAGGTCAGGCAGAGGAAAAACAGCTCGGGGACGTGATGAAAGGGAGATGGAAAGGGTGAGGAATATTGCTGTTTTTCCCCCCAATTAAATTGTTTGTCAAACCCTTCACAAAGGGTTACGCAGTTTATCTGTTTAAAATCAATACGCTCGTCTCAGTGTGAAAGCTTGTCCCGACACAAGACAGGCCCATTAATTATTCTGTTCTGCGCGCTATCACCAGGCTGCTCAAGGTTGAGCCTTATCTTTTCTTATTTCAAATCAATAATTATCTTCTGCCGTGCTCACGCTCCCCTTCAGAAATAGATGTGCTTTTCATTCAATGCCTGTAGAGTCCCTCTCTCTAACTCTGTGTGTAGCAACTGGTGAAGAACGCAGAATGAATAGGACGCTCTTATCAGTGGAACATTAGGGCAGGATGGGAATAGATGGCGAAGAATGAGACACATAAAAGCACTGAACACAAATGAGTGATGATTCAAAGAGCGAGCGAGGCCTTGTTCCCATCCTCTGACATCTTCTAATACACTACAATGAGGGATGGATTTTGATTTGCACAAAAAGCTTGATGATAACTCCATCGTTCAGGTATCTCAATCCATTTGGATAAATCCCTCTTCGGCAGGGAGAACCAGGGATCGGTTCAAAATGAGAAAAAAAGAAAGGTGACTACAGCCACGATGAGCCTCTTTGCATTACAGACTGGAGGCACAATTAATGACTGCACAATTACATGGTCATAATGGGTGAGTAATTGCATTAGAATGCAGAAACAACAAATGTGCATCCTTTAATAATCAGCCCATCCAGCAGCTGCAGCAGCCCATTTGTTGGCATTAACCAAGGACTGCTGTTTGTACTTAATTAGGCCGCACTCAAGGATTAGGCGGCAGGGGCAAAATGTGGTCATGGAGGATGAGTTCATATTATTTCCTTTTAAAATGTCACAGGTTTTTGGCTCTGCAGAGGGTGGCGTTGTTTTGTCACACTGTACTGTGTGGATGTGGGAGACGGAGTGCGAGGACATGAAAGAGAGAGAGAGAGAGAGAGAGAGAGAGAGAGGGAGAGAGTGGGAAGACGGAGCTTGTAAGCAAAGATGGGGCTTCTGGTGTTCTCTTGAGGATTGAGATTTGAAGCCGGAGCACAAAGCCTTTGAGACATTCCCCTTATCTTGGAGGTTGATACCAGGATCTTGGTGATTCAGAGCGCTCCGTGTGAATAATTCCACCAACACCCCCAACTGCGGGGACCATATGGCCCAGTGTGAACTTTAAACACACGGGGAGTGTTGCTGTTCACCAGTCAGGCCTCCATCTCTACCCCCGCACAGACTAGGTGTAGAGAAATGATCAGCACAGATAGTACACTAACTAGCCTACAAGTGTACGTGCTGCTGATTTTCCTGTGTGGCTGCTGGGGATCAAAGATGACTAAAAATAGCCCTGAGCATGCTTTTCTGAACTGAACATGCTGTATGTACCGGCTGAGACGCCCACATTTTAATTATAAAACGCTCTTTAAAAGGGGGAGTCGGAGGGAGAGGAGGGGAGGGAGGGGGGACGCCCACATGCACAGAGATGTGGATTATGTTTGTTACACTCCTTTTGACTTGTGATGTTTCCTTCTGGCACCACCTGCTGGCAGCCACCGACAACAAGGGGGAGGCATTTGCTGCTCCGGCGAGGACGAGCCTTAATTATGATTGCATCAGCCATCTCTCGTGATGCAGCATGTACGCTTTAAACGTGGAGCGATCCCCCCCTGCATCGCAGCGTGTCAACCTGTTTCATGAACTGCACGGTGAAACGTGAGGCTTCTTTATTTGAACTGCTGGAAAAAAAAGTTTCCTCGTTTCATAATTCAGAAGGTCTAGATCCACATTTCTCACGGTCGAGTACAGCTCTGGTGAGCATGTCAGATTTATGCGTGAGCCCCCAAATCGTCTGATTCGTGTGTATCAATAAAACATCAAGAGCGGCACGGTTGGCGGCTGAATATGTTTCTGATGTCTCAATTACCAGCTGAGTGCCATTAATCTCTGCTCGCTCTCTTTGGCTCGGAGGTCAGCTGATGGATGCAGGCCCGTGACCTTTGCCCTCATGCAGCAGGGGGAGCCGGATGTTCTGACCCCCCAGAGGGCCGGCAGAGGTGAGTTTAAGTACTGTAGTACAGCACTCAGCCTCAGCAACAGACAAGGGAGCTGGGAAGTAAAAGGGGGGGTTGTAATGTGTCTACACACTCAGTCAAGCATGAGTGCATCCAGTGAAGTGGCACCATGGCAAGCACATGCGGCTTCTGCACGCATGCTTGCATGCGAGCACACACAAACACACACACACACACACACGAATGAGTGTTTCTCCTCCTGACACACTAGGATAACTCCGGCGGGGGTTTCTAGCATTCGCTATTCCCTTCGTTATACAGTAAAAAAAAAGAAAGAAAGAAAAGAAAACAGTAAAAACAGGGGTAGAGTCAAGTGTGTTTACAGAGCAGAATCTATCACACACACACACACACACACACACACACCCAGGAGCAGGAGTGTTTAGCATGTACTCAGTGAGAGAGGCCTTTGTTGTTTTCCTCCCAGTAAGCAGATTGAGCTGCACGGCAGCAGCAGGGGTGTATAAGATGTACACAGACAGCGGGGTGTGTGAGTGGAGAGGCACCTCCACTGATCTCCTGTGTCGTGTGATGATGTGTGTGTGATGTGTGTCTCAATCCAGCGCTGATCCCCCTGAGTCAGCCCTGTCAGTGATATGAGCCTCCCACCCTCTCTCTCTCTCTCTCTCTCCTTCTCTCTCTCCTGCTTTCCGTCTTCCCCTTCGCCATCCGGAATGTTAATAACAGCCAGCCACTAACACTGCAGCCCTGAATTATTCATGCAGTAGAGGGTCACACGGCATAATGAGGAGTTTACTCTCATTCTGGATGCGATTGTGACGCTGCTAATCTGCATTTAGCACAGAGAAAGAGAGAAAAGGAGGGAGACTGGGGGGGTAGAGAGAGAGGAGGAGGAGGAGGAGGATGAGCACTGATGAACTTAATTGCTGTGAGCAAACAACCTCTGAAAAGAGTCACGCCATCATCCAGAGATGAGAAAGTAAACAATTAATTATCTTCGGACAGAGGGAGTCATAAAATAAATGTTTGAACGCGACTAATATACAGGAGCCTGCTGATCTCCTATTTTTTTTCATTCGGAGGTGACAATACCCTCACTGTTAACAATGACTCACTCATTTGACACACTAATAATCATTAGCTCTAATATGATATGCTTAACAAGCCAGAGCGGGCTGGGGTGAATGGTATATTATGCAATGCTGCATGTTCTTAACAACCTGTAATGCCTAGTTATCCGGAAATAAAATGTCTATTTGCCCACATTATAATCTCCTGCAGAAAGAGGCGTGTTTTCATTATGTTGACATGTTTCCTAAGGAGACTCCTTGGGGTGCAGACAGCAGGCTACTGTTGCCCCCTTCTGGACATAAAAGGCATTTTATTTTACTGCAATAATTCAATACAGAGCAAAGACATTCACTGCTGAGATAAGATGGAGAAATTCAAATAAAATATATACCATCTGCTGACAACATGCATGTTTTAAATGCTTACAATCAAAGATAAAACAACATAAACTTAAAGACAACTAGCAGAATAGCACAACTTTAGTTAGAATATACTGTAATTTTATTTGTCACACCATCTGACACAAAGACATAAATATCCCATGTCTTTACAAGTTCTAAAGTCCATTAAACATACGCCCTACCTTTGCAGATATCACACTCATATTCTAAGCCACATGATGGCAGCAGTGACTACACACAGTGAGCAGGACCCACGGCATCACATCTGACAGAAAGCAGACATCTTGACCTATCACCAGGACCCTAGAGTCAGACCCTAGAGACCCTGAGGGCAACGCAGTCACTTACACCTGTGCTTTCCCCCACTATGGCGAGCTAAAATGTCTGCTGTGAATATGACCCACTGAAATATGTCAAGGCAAGCAGAAAGGAAGTCAAACACAGTGGCTTTGGTTAGTCGTCTTCCCCTCGTAACCCAAAATCAAAACACCAGAGGCACACTCTGAAAAACCAGCATCTACTGAAAACAATTTTCGACTGCAGCTCAAAAACGGCCGAGGAAATACCATCGAAAAACAAAAGCAGTTACAGTACGAGACCCTCTTGCTTTTGCTGCAAACTAACCACTGCAATGTAAACACGTGATGTACAAATAACAGGCGCTGAAATGTAGCAGCTGCCTTGTTTGGAAGAGAGAGAGTGATGAGGATATTCTGGCATTACTTGAGTTTTGAATTATTTTCCTACAAATGATGCTTGTGTCATCTTAACATTCTGCAAACTTACCATAAGGGTCAAAAATGACCTGCTGCCACTTAACCTCCAAAATAAAAAACTTAATTGAAAGTTAAACAAAAAATCTATTTTGCATGCATAGGCAACCTGTCCTTCTTTACAGGCAGAAACACTTACTCAGTGGAAACTGTTTTTATTACATCACAAAAACATTTTTTTACTGAATTAAAGAACAAGTTATCATTATAGCTCAAGGACTAGACATTATTTTTTGTATCTAGAGACACTATTTGTATGGCCTAAAAAATGATTGAAGGGGATCAACTGTGAAATATTCTAATATCCTGTAAAAACTGCAAAATATTTTCTCTGCTGTTAAATATAGTGACTGGGTCATTTTTGACCCTAAAACAACACAAGGGTTAAATCATATCCTTATTAGACAGGAGAGCATATAGAGAGAATAGAATATTTTTTTTTATTTCTCCCCCATTGGGGGAAATTCACCCACAGAGAGAGAATAAACATCAACACACAACCATCCGGGCTGGGAACAAACCAGGACACTGTGGTTTAACGGTATACACATCTGAACCACAAGAAGCAGGACCCAGCAAATTCTAGTCATTTTTGCTTTAGAAATGACAAAATATTGCAGTCAAGTCATTTTCTGTTGGTCAAATTTTCAATATTACTAAACTTTTTTCCCCATAGCAGAAAATACAGTGTTCCAAATCAAAACTGGGAATCAACTGTAACTAGTAAAACATTTGATGTGAAATAAGAAGGCATCAAAAGTCACAGTTGAAGCTTATTCAGGGAAAAAAAACACTAAGTCCCCAGCCAGTACTAACAGGGCTGTTGATGGTTTCAACAACAGGCAATTCCTCGGCCACAACAGGATTATATGGGCTCTGCTGTGACTAGATAATTGAATTCAGGCATGGCCACAGTGCACTGCATCCAATGATCTCTCTCTCCCACCAGGGTGATGGGGAGAAAAAAAACAAATTGCGTTACACTCTGTGGATTCAGAAGCACAACACCGGTGTTAGTCGACTGGAGTTGTGAGTCTTTTGTGGCCTTTTAACTCATGATGTTATTTGTCACAACGCCGCGGTCAAGCTCTCTTTCTTTCATGGACCGATGACCTTGTGAATGACCTCTTTGCACTTTGGAGTCACCCATCATGCTTAATAGGAATACTGTGGTTCGTATCACAGCATCTCAAGTTTTTCAGCACCTGATATAATTTAATAAGACAATGTGATGAAGACATCACAATTGATGGACATGAGTGTGAGTATACTGGTATGTGTGGCATCAGAGGGGACGTGCATTGAAATGTATTGTGCTGGATATAAACCACCAAAGCCGCATGTTAATCCCACCCTGACCTTGTGCAGAATGTGGAGGGAACGGTGTGTGTGGGGCTAAAGATAACACCGCTACCTTTGTGCCGCAGGAGAACAACACTGCTGATGATGCTGCTTTGTGTCGCCGCTGCTGCCGTCCAAGGTCACGTGTGCCCTTTTGTCAAGTAACGAGACCTGACAAGGTAGCCTAGAGGTACAGACGATCTGATGTACTGAACCGTCTTTATTTATTAATTGCTTTTATTTTTTTCAACATGGATTCTCCTAAAGTCAGACGTCATCAAACGAGGACACACCCACAGAGCAGACATTTACAAAGATGTTCACAGATGTTTAATCTGCATCAAAGTACAAGTAGAGAAATAAAATCATGATATACGCATTAGTGGTTTATGAGTAAACGGTGAAAATATTCCAAAATGCCCCATCTCAAATGTAACCAAATCCTCACCAAACTTCACTGAAAAACTTTGCAACTTTCTGCTTCTAAAAATCAAGAATATGTAACACTCGAAAAGCTGAACTGAAGGGGTCCTGATCAAATGTAAAGTTAGGGACACAGTGGACATCCGCAAATGTCAACTTAAAAGATTTATAGTTTTCTGTCATAGAGGAATAAAGAAATAGGGGTGTCCTGATCCGATATTAATATCAATATCGGTCCGATAATATAAAAAAAAAAAAAAAGAGTATCGGATTATATCGGTCTGCATCTAAAATCTCTGATATTAGCACTCCGATTTATTCTATTAAATTGTAGAATATGCTTATGTTTCAGTTAAAGCAGTGGTTATTTTGCATTTTAAAGTTTTTTTTTTTATTTACTGAGGTTATTTTTCAGGGTCTACTAATTTATTTTTTATTTATTTTTATTCAATTGTAGAATATTCTTATGTTAAAGGTTAAAATTCATGTAAGCCATTGGTTAATAATAAATGGGTCAGTTTTTTCTCATACCTACTGTTGTTGACTATTGTTCTCTGTTTGAGGAACATCATTTGATAAAGGCTTTTTCTAACAGTCTGTACTACAAAATAAGAAATAAAAGTATGTAGGATTCGTGCTGATGTTGTATTGGATTGATATTGGTATTGGCCAATACTCAAGGCTGCAATATCGATATAGTGTCGGAAGTGAAATAGTTGTATCGGGACACCCCTATAAAGAAACCATAACATGTTCATATTTAAGATGCTGGAATCAGAGAATTTTAACTTTTCTCCCTGTAAAAAAATACTGAAACCAATAAACTGATTATCAAAATAGTTGCTGATTAATTTAACAGTTGAGTAACTAATTGATTAATCGTTGCAGCTCTATTAAGGATTTTTACTACAGATGAAAACACAAACGTGATGCACCAAAGAGGAGATATATCCCTTTAATCACAGTTTCGAGAGTGATAGAACAGCACTCGTCTCTCCCTCCTCATTACCACCACAGAGGTGCCCTTGAGCAAGGTATCAAACTGCTCAAGTGGAGCTGCTCAGTGGCCGGCAGATAAGTGTCATGTGGCTATCTTACATCCAACAGATAAGACTGTGGATTTACTGAGCAGCTTAGAGGTGTGAAAGTGCACGAGTGTGGAGCAATGGACCACAGTTACATAAAGGCCTAAAAAATAATATGGTGCACTCTCATAAGAGCTGGCCAAAGGGAGGAAGTGGAGCTATGTCTCAATATTATTAATATTGTGTCTGGTGATCTTCATCAAGAGGGAAATTACAAAGGGGTGAGTCACCACAGAAGCTGCAGCACAAATAAAATATTCACTGCACATTCACTGCAAACAATAACGTAAATACCCACCAAGGAGGTTATGTTTTCTGTTTGTAAATTGACTGTAAAATCTTGGAGAAAAGTTGGACCAGTTTTGGCAAATGCAGAGATTTTTGAAAAGGTTTTCTCAACATAGTGACATGGTGTTATTATTGAGTAGCTTCCTCCTGTTTTTCTCATGAACTACTGCACTCAGTTAAATAAAAACAGCCAAAGTACCTGAGGCCGCAGAAATCTGAGAAAATAACACGCTGCTGTACATACAATGTGAAAAAAGGCAGTTAGTCAACTGTTAATATATGTCCAAATTATGGAATACGTGACTTTCTTATGAATGTGGAAAAAATCTTCACTTTAACATCATCTGACTTACAAATGATGAACTTATACACTTACTGCAAAGACACCACCTGCCCTCTTGATTTTACTTTTTTAACTTGAGTCTTCCTGCTGTTTACAGTCCTTGTTACATGTGCATTTCAAAAGAGCAAAGCACTATGTTTAGGGACACACTAACATGTTCTCCAGGAAGGCTATAATATTACTGTTGCATCCGATTGCAACATGAAAGAGGGAGGGGTTTGGAAAAAGGAGCATGCCTGCTCAGAAATTAATAATTCATTAATTTTGTGTCAGTGTAATGAAAAGCAGTAAAATGTGCAGTAAAAATATATACATTACAGATCTACTATTTAGACTAAAGCTGTAGTAAATTCAGAGGCATGCTGCTATGGATTGGCTCATATTCAGTATGGGAAAAATGTGTGGGAGGCTCCCAGTTACAGAGGGTTGAGTTATAGCTTGGCTATTTTGAGCTCAGTGTGAAGATGGTAGTAGTGGGTATGAATGACCAGTGTATCCCTTATTTGGTTCCATGCCTTAACAGTGTTTCACTACTGGAGCATGTGGTGAAGCAGTGAAGCTTTGACTCACAAGGCTTTGTGTTTGTCTTCAGCGAGGATCTGGTCATTAAGCTTCAGTCCAAACCTTAAGGGAGAGAACACAGGAAAAATAATAACGTCAGTGCGTCTTGGTCAGATAAGACAGTGACGTATGAAAACGTACCAGCTGTTCAGACTTACTTGTCAAGGAAATCTTTGTCCACAACAGCTGAAATGTCGAGCAGGGGATTTCCCATCCCAAAGAGCGTGTTTTCACTGTGAGATGACAAAACTTATTGTATTATGCAGACTCCCACTCACCAGCTCGGCACTAACAGAGGACACAAACAATCTGTTGTGAAACAGAAAATCATCTGTTTTGGATTTGTTGAAAAATTTGACGAAGGATGAACCCATGTTTCACTGATGGCTCTGTTGCCTGACATTCTCTCTACGGTCAACACATGGAGAATACAAAGCACAGTAACAGCACATACAACATGTAGCAACACGTACAATTGCAAACTTATGAACTCATAAAAGAACAATGAGTGGGTTTTTTTTATGATTTTGGGAGAAATCCTACCACAGCTTGCACTAAGTTGCTTTTTTTCCCCTATCCTGATAGAGATAAGTCAGATGAAAAGCAGGCACATCACTACATTAAAAAGATATAAGAATAAAAAATATAGGATTATCATTTTCTTTGCAACTACTCTGAGCAATTAATGTGTCAATGTTCATTTACAGACATGTGCAACTGTCAACATGTGGCATTCATTCATAATGCACGCTTAGACAACGTGTCAAGTATCTAGACATTTTCATCAACAACATATTATAGTGGTCAAAGTCTACAGTCTTCATAACAGGTTGCTCAACTTTCATTCAGGACACGTGTTGAATGTCTGGTTCAGATCAAAGAGAGATATAATTGTTCTCTTGTGTAGAAGCTTTCATGTGATGTGCAGGAAGATCAAGATTGCATCTCAATTTAATATCAGCCTGAAGACCTAACATGCACTTTTGTCCAGTCTTTTCAATCAACCCATTGTGAGCCTGTCAGTGCTGTGAGCATGTTTTAACACAGAAAAAGCATAATAGAAGAATATTGTACTGTGGACACACTGGAGGCTTTTATCATTTGGATCTTACCTTGGAGTTGGCATGATGTCAGAAAACTCAGCAGCCTAACCTGATGTCTACAGCTTCCTCCTCTCTGTCAAGGCAATGTGCTTTTTGACTACAGGAACTGCAGATACGCTTTGTTCAACACTGATTGGCTTCTGGAGGACGTAGGTGGGACTTAGTATATTCTAAGCATGTGATTGGCTACACATGGTCCAATTATTGTAAGCCTTCTATGCTGCGTTTGGGGCCAATAGGAGATGCGATGAATAAGTAAAAAATACATTTAAAAAAAGTCATAAATAAACTACAATTTTTTTAACCATACATTTTACGTTACCTTTAACAGGAGTTAATATATTCTGTTGCTCGTCTGTATCTAAAATACTTATTAAATTCATCTATATGGGAGCATATAGTTTTTAGTTTTGCTGGTGGGGTGGCACTTTTATTGACATTTAAAGCATCCAGATTTCCTTCAAGTATCTTCAAGTAAGAAATAATTAAATGAAAAGTTTCCATTACTCTAATTGTCTGATACAATATAATCACTTGTCCATTCCCACACATTTAAAAGGGTCAAAGTACGGCTATGGGCAACTTGGCAGTGTAAGCATTTGATTGATATCATTCGAAGGAACGTCTTATTAATTATTATCTTATTATATTATTATAATTTTTATTATATTACATTGATATTGCTGATATGCTCTGAACAATAGTGCTGAGTACAAGACTAGTGCTTTAGCAATATGACTTTTTAAACAGCCACTCCAAAAAGTAGATCTTTTCATTTCATTTTTCATTTGTCACAAAAGGAAAAGCACAGTTACTAATTACATGAGCTACATTGCAGTGATCCAACAGGCTCTACTCCAGGACCTGGAAACTGAAGTTGCAATATAAAATTCTGCCATCAATAATTTTTACACATGTTAAAACATGTTATGTCAAAATATCATTTTTAATTTGTTGTTTTTGTTCCATTATTTTTCTCTGTACTATGAAGCTGCATTGACTGACTGTGTTGTGGCAGTTCAGGTCTGTTGCCCATCCATTTCCATTGACTGTCAATATTAAATCAGTATACACTACAGACAACGGACAAACACGTAAAAACACTTTTTCTCCAGTCACGTGAACGCGGCACCGTTGAGTTAATATTATGAAAAAAAATGTCAACACGATGTAACGTCAACTGCACTGTCAGTACTGAAAATGTTATGGAAATATATATGTAAACTAAATATTGAAAGTTTTTGGTACAATTAATAGACCCAGGATGCACTTTCAACTGTTATTCTTCATGATTCATTTGTCTCAGTCGTTTGTACTGGTCTTTTTCTCATATTACAGTGCCTAATGTGCGTGTAGTTAAGCTTAAATAACAGGAAAGGTCGTTTTTTTATTTATGTTTTTTTCACGAAATACTGAATAAGCACGAAATTTTTACACTTTTAAAGATGCTTCCTCACTGACAGCACCGCTGACATTTAACTTTAAATTAGTCTCCTCCATCCTTCTATCATCTAGCTAACGTTAGCTATTTCAAAAATAAAACCCTTTTCCACTGTTTTCTCACTAACACGACCGTTTTCCAAGCTATTACACCGTTTTAAAAGGTTAATTACATGTTGAATAAATCCACTATTCCTGTCTCTATATCATGTGATGAATGAACACACCCGCCCCTGCTGCTAGCTACGGTTAGCATCGTAATGACCGAACAATATGTGTGTAGCTAAATGCTAACAGCGGTTTCACCTGAACACTTGAGTTGATGTAACGTTCAAAGGTTCAAACTGATCAGCGCCTCGTCGCCCCGCACCTCCTCCTGACGGTTTACCACAACAGAGACGTTAGCATGAATTAACGGCTAGCTACAGCGGCTAACTGTGCAGATCATCATGCGTCAAATAGCACAGATACTGTCGTCTTATTACCTTAAAGCTGCTTTCCTCCCTGTCGACATGTTTGGGTCTTTGTTGGATATTTTCTTTTAAATCAGCAGCGGTGGTGTCAACGCTGCGGAGCCGGGTAGCCGCTGCTCACTGCCGGGGGAGAGAAGAGGCTGCAGCTCCCTTCCCCTCAGATGATGAGGAAGAAAAAGGATCAGCAGAGGAAATGAATAGTTATAAAAAGGAAAGGGTCACTAATTAGCATGTTACTTTTTGGAAAGAAACATGCATTTGACTCACATAAAGAGGAGAAAGCGATATGCGTAGTTATCTGTCGTTATCATGGTGCTTTCCTTTTCACCTGTTTCACTGACTGGACTGAGGTTCAGCTTCCCAGTCTGCACATTTCACACACATGTCCTGGTGGCTCAGTGATTAAGAAGCATTACAAAGTGTTCTTTTCAGTCCCAGACACTGGTTGCATTCATGCTTAACAGCTTTACTTATCCTGTCTCCAAAGACACTGCACCGAACTCCTTTCAATAATCCTGCAATTTAGATTTTGCTCACTGGATTACAATGAGGCTTTACTTTTAAAGTGATATGCAGCATCGATATGGATTACTGAATTATTGACTGGCCAAAGAGGACACCAGGTTCATTGTACGTCACTTTGTCTGGTAATATGTTTGATTATACACTCCATTAAAGCACAAAACTGAAATCAAGGCCTTCAAGGCAAGTTCTGCATTAGATTGAGCGGCCAAATGTTGCTTTAAACACTATTAATTAGTTAGACATTGCGGTTATATGGTGCATATCCCTAAATTACTAAGTATTTAATTAATTCAGTTTTCACACACTGATACAGAGCAGTTACAATTCCATGAGAGGAGAATTGGTTTGTTTCTGAGGCTCTAGACAATATTTTATTAAGCTGCCAAGTCTGCTGTGTGACCTTTACTTCTGAGTTAGACTTGATGTTCACATTACTGCTGATCCACTGATCATGAGAACAGATATCACAGAGCAAACACACATCAAAGTGCTATAAAATGCTTTATTACAAAATTGTGGACAATGCCTTCTTAAAATGTTGTTCAGGCCCATTTAAACCCAACCAAGTTGCATAATTTTGATATCTTTTTAAACAAACCTTCTCAGGGTTTGCATAATTTGACTTTAAGCCAAAGTCATGAAGCAGGTGTAACTTTATAGAAGAATCATTTACATCGTTTTGTACAAATCAACACCATCATACCTTGTACAAATGATACAAAAATCTGTAAATCAAACTTGTATCAGTTTGCAAATAAAGTTTCATTTGCAAGGCACATCAGTTGGTACTAGGTCTATAATAAGACACATTCACACCGATGGTTTTCAGACATTTCAGAGTATCAACAGTTGACTCTATAGTGGGTAGAGTGTGTTGAGACAAATGTAATAACATAAAATGAGGATTCCATCAGCTGTGCTTCATTTCTAAACTCTGGTCATTCCCTTGGCTACCTAGAAGTGTGCAATTCATACATCACAAAAATGTGCACAACAAGACAACACGAGACGTACTGTGTGCAGTGATGAGAAGAAGAAAAAAAAAAAACAGCAGGCAAGACGAGCCTTTCTCAAGAAGACTAAGCTTTGTTAGCTTGCTGTAAAAATCAGAGAAAAAAACTTTTTGGCTATTAGGTCTCAAACTGTAGCACAAACCTGTTTCTCACATGTAATCTCAGTGCAACATGTGAAACATTAAACATAGAAAGAGTTGAATGCAAGCACTTTTTATCCTTACCATACTTTTAAAGTAACAAAACATGTATTGGTCACCAAAGAAAGGCAACTATACTTTCAAATATCATGGCAGAATATCTTTGGCGGAACTCTTAAGAAAATAAAGAATGCTACATCACAATAACAGTGTTTCGCTTTCACTTGTGATCCTATAGAATAGTGTAAACAGGCATAATACACTGAATATATGTTGTGTGCTGAGGGTTGGCCTATACTGTAATTGTAACAACTCCTCAAGTTCATGTGCTTATCCTAGCAAAGGTGAATGAATGATAATAAAATGATCAGTACAAAGATATAAAAATGTCTCTTGAGGAAACTTAATGTTTGTGTCCAGAGGCCAAAATCAACTTTGCATTATATGTAATCCAACCTCTAATCAAAACATACAGTATATATTTTCCTGGTATTTGTCAAAATAAGCTTTAAAACGTTTTTTACACACTTTAATAAGAAAAAAAAACATCCCTAATAAGAATCTAACCGATAACTCGCATTGATAGTCCTGTTGTTTGCATTCTACCAGAACAGCAACTGTTACAGACAGGATATGGGACTAACAGAATAGTGTGCTGATAGGGGTGCTGATATCACAGCTCTGATCGTCCATTCAACATCCTCCTGGGCGGCTGGAGACAACCAGCATCAAGTGGAGGAGCAGTGGCCCTTCACTTACTGGTACCAGGGGGTCTTTCTGACCCAGTGGAGGGTGAAACCAGCATCTGTCCGGATCTTAATGGAAGCTGCCTCGGCCTCCCTGACAGTCTCCTTCACAGACTGCATCAGGTTCTGAGCATTGTGGACCAACATCTCAGTCGCCTACCCAAGAAAAACATAAGACAGTCTTAAAGCACTTCTTTTTATCTTTTTATATTAAGGCTGTAAGAGGACAACAATGAGAGTCACGCTGATAACAAAGACGCACCTGCTCTGACTCCTCTTCACTGATGTTGGTGCGACCCAACATGGTGGCCTTGACCGTGGACAGGATTTTGAGCTGAGTGCTGATGGTGGGAATGCGCTCGCACACCTGAGACAAGGTCACAAAGTCAGGGGAGGTAAGAGAAAACAAGTCTTCTCACAGTGAAAATCCATTTTCCCATAAAGACGACGGCACTGACCTGGAGCAGGTTGGTCCGGATACGCTTGTCAGTGCACTGCTTGGCCACCTCCTTGGCCAGCCGTGTGACCTCATCAGAAGCCTTAGCAATGTCCTTGGCGCATTGGATGAGGGCGCGTTTGTTTCCGCTGCCACCGCGCACCAGACGTGACATCTCAGCCATGAGCAAGGCCATTCTCTTGGCAGCACCGATGATGTCATTTCCCTGTGAGGCACGACAGAAGCATGATCAATCTGAACGCTCAGGCTTCCAATGCGAAAGTCCATTTCTGTGTTTACAGCGTTCACTTACTTTGCTGGACCACTTGCGGGCTTCGTCGTGGAGTTGCCTGGCAGCCACCATCATGGGCTCGTTGACCATATCACCAGTCTGCTCAGGGAACTCCTCATCTTTCTCCTCTGGGGGAGGAGGCCTGGGGGGAGGAACCTCGCCCTCAGGAAGAGGAGGTTTGGGTGGTGCTGCCTCGTCATTAAGCTACAAGGACAAGTAATTACGGTTTGGCAGTTTAAATACCACGAAGCCAAAGCAGCTTCAGTTGAAATTAAAAGTTGTGCTTAACTGAGAACTTACATTAAGCTGATCCAGTTCAGGAGGAGGTGGTGGGAAGTCTGGCTCTTGGGGCTGGAAGGCCTCTCTGACCTTCGCCACAGCACCAAGAATCTTATAACCTGAGTCCAAAAAGCCTTTCTGAAGACCTAATAATCACAAAACAAGCACATGTATCACTAATCAGAAGGTTCCAAATACACATGAAACACCCTAAAGCCTGTGACATCAACTTACTTGGATCCTGGATATTTCCTGCCACCGCTTTTGCATCCATCACCATAGGAGAAATTGTCTGGCTCAGTTCATCAGACGCAGCTTTCACCACCTCCCTGAATTTAGGATCCTCAGAGTTCTCCACCTCTCGCTTTGCCACCAGGAGGATGCGGTTGGCTCGGCGGGCGATGCTGGTGGCACCGGCGACCAGCATCTGAGGCTGGTGGTTGGCCATGGCCAAGCGGCACTTTTCCAGGTCCTTCTTGATGGCGTCCTCTGAGGCATCCAGCAAGGATTTGGTATCGATGGCCTCGTCCACCAAACCTAAACATCCATTACGTGTTAACATAGGGACTGCAATAATGGGATTTACATCATTTTAAAGTTACATCACCTGTCATTTTCTCCACATTGTCAATCCACTGATTCTTCATGGTTTCAAAATGTTCATAAGCAGCCTGGTTGCCAGGATTTCTGAGCAGAATACGAGCAGCAGATACCACCTAGAAATACAATCCAAGCCATTAATTGTCAGACCAAAGTCAACTGCTATAGACTTGGCTTAAGAAGCGAGAAACACTTAAGTGACTGGTGATGCAGAGACTGGAGGGCAGACACACGCGAAACAGATATAAACACTAGACCGTTACATACTTGTGGTGTTAAGTCTCTTGTTGACTTGACGGCAGCCTGGATTCCCTCCACTGTGCTCTTGTTGGCAGTACCGACAGCAGCAGCCTTCTCTGCTGTGGTGCCAAGCTTATTGGCATGGTTCTCAAAGTTGGAAGCCCTTTCCTCAAAGACCTACACATGATCAAATAAAACAATCATCCAAAACGAACACTGTAAAATAACATAACACCATGCTAATTAGTATAACACCACTGAAGGAGGCTCATTGTAGTGAGATCGCAGAGTGACTGTACGGCTGACCTCATCTCTGTTGGGGGCGTCCAGAGGGGCAGTGGCAGCCACCGCCAGTAGCTTGATGGGGGTGGTGGTGTCACTGAAGATGTCTGACACCTCCTGAGTCATCGCCTCTTGCATCTTTCCTTTCAGGTCCTGGGAGGAGGACAAACAGATGTTCCATCAACTGCACTCACAGTGACTCAGTGAGGACACATCACTTTGTCCAAATAAATCTTGCTTTAGATCAAAAGATATGACTTCCTTCAACAGTTTCAATACCCTCTGAAGAAAACAGCATTAAGTGAGTGAGTATTGAATCGTTACTTTCAGTGAGAATATTATACTTTATATTTTATCGGACTGCTGTTGTTGCTAGCCATCTTGCAGGTTGAGAGCATTATATTCAATTTGGGCAACTTACACTCAAAATATACCAGCTACAATTTGCAGATTATTAGGGAATAATGTCATTGAAATAATTATGTCATTGAAACAGTGACATCATTTCAAAGAATGAAAATCACAGAGTTGTAGATCAGAGATTTCCATTATTTCTCATACTTTAACTAGTACTGTGCTTTTGACACTTGAGCAAGGCTTTTAGTGGAATACTTCTCCAATCGTGGCTTGCACTATGGGATTATGTGTATTTGTTTCATTGCTAGTAACCAGCAGAGGGGGATGTTTCTCTGTCTCTGTGTGGGGATCATGATCTATCAAAGTAAAGCTGCAGGTCTGAGTGACAATGACTGTTGAGTATGAGCCATCTTACTTTCAAAGCCTCCTGGAGCTGCTGAGCCACAGCTCGAGCCTGAGGGGAGTCCCCTTCACCGCGGGCGGCCAGGTCGGCCAGCTGGGCCATGAGCTGCTCCACCTGTTCACACTTACCCAGCAGCTCCTGTCTGTATGGACCCGGCAGAGCGTTGGCCAGCCTGCGGCCCTCTGCAACCAGCCCACGGATGGCTGCCTGGCCTGAACACAAATAGAAAAACATGAACACATTTCCATTCATGAAAAACAACATTCTGCTAGTTAACTGTTAACTAAAATTATGTTTTTAACATCAGTGTTGAACCTCTTATAAATAGCTGCTGAATGCTGGGTCATTTTTTTTCTTTACTGAGTGCTTGTATCGCCAATAGAGGGGAGAGAAACCCATGGCATCTTCTGTTTTATTTCATGGTGTTCCTTTGACGTAAGCTTGGCCTCCATTGAATTGTGAGAACCAATCAACCTTGGAGCAGCCAGCCTACAGCTTTACTGTAAACATATAAGACAATGTCCAGATTTGAGGGAAGACGAGCCAAAACCAAAGGAAAGACGTAACAGTGTTGTGTCGTGGAATGTTGAGTGCAGTAGAGAGCGACATGTACACAAAGTGTCTGGCCTGCTGTTTAACCACAGGAGCAGAGAAAGGAATGCAAGTGAAAGATAGAGAGGTAAGGAAGTTGGGGAAGATGGGAAGGAGCCAGACTCACCCACTCCACTGTCATCCATGTTGGGATTGTCAATCCAACGCTGTGCCTGCTCAATCTTTCCTTCCAAGTGAACAGCAGCCTTCGCAGGCCTGCTGTTCGCCACAGCTTTGTTGGTCTTGGACTGCAAGTTCTGCAGAGCTGTTGCAATCTGTTTGGCCAAAGTTCTGGCCTCAGGAGTGTCACCTTTACCCCTATAAGGAATTAAAAAACAGCAAAAATGTCAGAGGTGTTTTTATCATAAAGATATGAGTGAAATGAGATCTGGCCAGCAGTTGAGAAAGCCAATGGCTATAAATCTGTTGAACTTGAAGTGCTTTCATACTGCCAGTTTAAGACAAATCTGCAGTAGTTCACCTAAACATGTGATAAAGGGAGTGATTTTTATAAATACTAGTGCAGAACAAAAACCCATACTCCAGTCCAGCTGAATAAGGTGGAAGGAGGAGGAATGTCGTGCAAAAACTGTACTCCCACAGGAAAAATACAGAATGGTGAGAAGGAAAACAGAAGAGTGATCACAGTGAGTTCGATAATTACTTCCAAAACCAAGTTGATAACCATTACTGACACTGGATTTACAAATGTTCATGCATATGTAAAAACAAACCAACACTTCTCATACTTGATATTTCCAGCACTCAGGAACTTACTGTCTTCTGAGATCAGACAGTTTGGCAGTCATGGCAGCGATCTCTCCAATAGAGCGCAGGATGTCATCTCTTTCTTTGGGGTCCTCACACATGTCTGCAATCTTTTTAGCCTCAGTGAGCAGCGCTCTGATGTTCTCCTCTCCCTCTGGGCCACCATTAGGGTCTGCCAGCCAGTTCTGTGCAGCATCAATCCTTTTGGCTATGGCCTGTTTCGAGTTTGTCATGGCCTCCAGTTTACGAGCAGCGTTTTCAACCTTGCCAGTTAGCACATCCAGGCCCTGGGAAACCTGCTGTGCCTTCTGCATGGCAGCCGGGGATGCCCCCTGACCTCTGGGATGGATAAAGAAAACACATGGATGCCATAAACTGCAGCACTGCTATGGCTTCAAAGCCCACACACGCACATTTCTTTGTTTGTTTACTCATAAGTTTAAGCCTCATGGTCCCCCTGTTTAAGAATGGTATTTCCTAACTTAATACCTCTCAGGCTCAGAGTCATTGCCTTGTTTTTAGAAGAGTGACACAACCAGGACTTAAAGTAGATTATGGATTAAAACCAGACAGCTGGGTTTAATCGAGCGTGACTCAGGGTCCTGGGTGACAATCACATTTCATATCAGAAGGGTATCACTTTCCCTATTACACACTATAATCCCCTCTAATATGCTTACTGCCTTACACTCGCTACACTTTAATGAAAATGAAACTATTGTGTAAAAAGAGCACTGATTCATAGAAATACACCAATGAAAATCTCATTACAGAATCATACAGTAACAGAGCATGAGACTATCAAATGAAAGACACGTGGACTGTGAGAAATATGAGGGGAATTATCTTGCCACAGTTGAAACAAACAAAGCAAGCAATGTGTTTTTATGGACGACAGTGTACCTGGCCCTCATCTCAGACACCTGGTCAGTCATCTGGCCCAGGGTCTTCGCTGTGCCCAGGATATCTCTGCGTTCCTTCCCAGCACACAGTTCACCAACTTTCCCAGCTTCATCAAGGATCTGGCGGATGGCTTGCTCGCCTGCATCACCTAGATGAACAACACATAGCCAGACACATCAATAACGTTGCGAGATACAACTAAATTAATAGTCTGAGGATGTGATTAGCAGCAGAATGAATAGTTTAAGATATGGATGATTATTACCTGGTGGTGCATTTGGATCCCTCAACCAGTTCTTAGCCTGAGCCATCTTTGAGTCGATAAGCCCCAGAGCCCTCTTCATGGCCTCTGTGTCCTTTGGGTTTCAAAGACAGAATAAATGAATAACTTCTAAGGGAATCAATGCAACTGAAGAAACTAAAAATGCTCAATATTCTTCGACATTCCATGTGTACACTTTCTATCTATAAATCATGGAATCTCATTTTCATTTCAAGTTCTTGCAAATTGTATATCCTGTGTGAATGAGTTTAACATGTCATGTTATATAATTATATTCTATATTATATATAGATATAAGGGCATACTCATTCACATTTTTTCTAAGTGATTTACATGATCAATGATGGTCAAGAAAAGCTCTACTGTAGGCTCTCGTCATTGAAACACACAGCAAAGTCCATGTGCAGCATGGCTAACATCTGTCAGGCACAACCACATAGCACATGCCATTTCCATCATTCTTTCCCATTATATGTCAATAATGAGTGTGTCATGTAAAAGGAAAACAACTCCATTGTATCTCAATCGGAGTGGATGGAAATACAACAATCTGTCCAACTGCAGCTGACTCCACAATGAGTCTACTCATTGCTGAAGTCCACAAAACAAGGCAGAGTTTTGCAAGAGACCAGAGTGGATGAATGAGTGTTTAAGTGAGCTTTTTTTCATGCTACAATGAGTAAAATACAGAAAAGAGAAGCAACTGAGCTTCATAATGCAGCTTGTGACTTCACCTCAGAGTTCAGCAAGAGATTTGTGTGAAATCACACAGAATGAGAATAAAACTCTGCTGCTTGTTTTAAAAGTATGGATCACAAAATATCTGAGTCCTCACAATAATCCCTTTGTCAAAGAACAACAGGCATGTTTGTTTGAATAACTGGGAGTGTGGAGTAACATAGCAAAACAAGGGAGGGCAAAAAAACAGGAAGTATAAAGGTGTGAAGTAATGTCACCGGAGTTGTGTGGGTGTATTAGTTCACTGTTCAAACTTGTGCAGCTGTTTTTGCACCTGTAAGTACATGTGTGTGAATATAAGCGAATCAAAGGCAAACAAACATTCATAACAGCATATAATCAAACAGAGAACAATATTATATGTAAAACTTGACAAGGTGTGGTTCATTGCATTAGTTAAAAACAAGCCAAAATCCATATAAATTTTTTCTATGTGCTCTCCTCCTACGGGTGTTACATGTTAAAGGTAGGAATCAGTGAAATACTGAGAGAATTCTCATTAATGACAAATCAGTACAGCATAAGTCAGGTCAATCAACAGTCAGACAGGTTGAGGACATGCATATAGTGAGGTTTAACTGACACGGGAGGAGGACACAGATTCTGATACAATATCATGTTATGAGGCAAAACAAATCCAAAAAGTAAGGTCAAAAATACTGCATAGATCAACATTTCAGCTTTTCATCTTCAATAAACACCATTCCATTAGCAGTATGATAAATTCAAACTGCTAATTCACTCTATCAACAGCGTCAACAGTTTAACCTCACAGCTGCTTCACTAATGATGAGCACACAATGGCACCACCACAAAGCACAAGAGAGCACACACATCTGTAAGACATGCTGCTGCACAACCAAGAGGGCGAGAGAGAGAGACAAGGCTTACCTTCTACAGGGGGTGAAGGGAGAAAGAAATGGTAAAAAGAAAGGAAGAACGACATAAATACAAATGTTGAACTAGACATACCAACTGAGAGCAACAGAAAGTGTTAACAAAGAAAAAAAAAGTGGCACACTTAAGAGCCAGGACAGGAAAGAAGCACAACGTACAGAGCAGAAAATGACGAAGGAGCCCAAAGATTACCCAGCTATATGGAGACACGGAGAAAGCTAAAGCATTCCTACTTTAATTAATGATTACTAACTGTATGGAAGCATTTTCACACCTGTCAACATTGAAATAGCATCATCCTGGTGAGACAGAGTACATGCCTTGTTAAAAAAGGAAAAAAGTGAGAATAATCACTTCATATTCTCTCCAGTCTGCAGCCTCTTGCCAAAGGCATTCTGGGAGTTTTTGAGAACACACTGAGTGGGTGACAAAATTGTAATTTTGCTCATACAAACAATGCTTCCAGCTGTGATTCCCCAAAAATGCAACACTGAGCATCTCAGAGAGCAAAAGCAGCCTCTTATTCCTTGTGTATATTTGTAAAAACACTGTGCACATGTGACTTTGATGGCTTTAGACAAACTGAGGTGAAAGCATGTCAGTTACTGTGCGCACCTTGTTGGCCCAGGCGTCCTCATCCCAGGACGTAAGCTGCAGCACCCTGATGATCTCGTTGATCTCGGCGCTCATCTTCTCAAAAGTGAAGTTACGGTTCTTCAAGGCCTCCTCCACACCCTGGCTGCCAGATGTCTTGGTTGTCACGAAGATTTTGATACCTGAAATAGAAAAAGAATACAGCATTTCAGCTCCAAACTAGAATACATTGTGTGAATGTGTAGGTCTTTCATCTTCATGACGGTACAGTAGTGAGTGAATACCTGAGATGAGGATGGGCAGCAGCTCTTTGACAGTGTTCATGGAGTTGACCAACATCACACGGTGCTCCTGGTGTGTCAGCTCCTGCTGACGCTCATCTATCATCTTTGCCATCTTTGTCATCCCTGAATGCAGGCAACAAACCAGAGGTGGAAAGGAGCCAGGTACATTTACTCAAGTAGTGTACTAAAAGTTAAGGTAATAGTACCTACGTATATTTCCTTTTAGAAAATCAGTAAACATGTTTTTTGTAATTACAATTTCAGTGCTGCAACAAACACATATGAATGCTAATGACCCAAAAAGTCACTCTGAATCTGTCAACCAAGGCAGCACAATCTCTAAGCTGCCGTCAAGACTTCAGCAGTATAGCCTTGTCTCTTCTGTACCAGCACACTGACCTGGTCCCAGGTTCTTTGTGTATGTGATCAAGTCCTCCATTGACTCCACCACCTCTGCCACTGTCAGGTACTCCAAGATGCCTTTGCATACACGGATTATTTTGCGGACCTACGATAATGACAAGATAAAACAACAACACAAGCTAATTCAAAAACAAGTTGCATTCCCAGAAAAAGGAAAAAGTAATGATGCAAAAAGAGCCTGCTCCTTCCTCCTCCTCCCATTCATTATCTCTCTGATTACACCCTGATAACACCACCTACTGACATTCCAGCTTCTTTGTCCTGCTTCACTCCAGCTTTATGTGGACTGCTGGAGTCACCACTCAGTCCACTATACAGAGCCATGGCTGAGCTGCATTGGAAAACATGATGGCACAGCTGACTGATGACTCCTGCTGAGTCCTGCTGACTGCTGCAGACAGCACTGGGAGCCCTGATGTCTGCTCCCAGAGAGCTGATCTGCAACTTTTCTATTTTACTGTCCATCCCTGGGAGGAACAGAAGGATGGCCCTGATAAACTACACTCCTGTCTGGTTCAAGATTTAGGAAGTGTTTTTGCAAGAAATATGGGGAGTTCCTGAAACATGTGTGACATATTTATCTACCTCTCTGTCTGCTTTATAAGCATTACAGTACCCATGGGGAAGGCACTGCAGGAAGGGCTACTGTTCTTATAGCAGAGGAGCATCCATTAAAGAGACACTAAAGCCCTTTCAGCTCAGCCTCTGCTCAATAAAAATCAACCTTTAACACAGTTAAAAGCTACATTAGCTATGTTCTATCCATTTCTCAACTTCTGTTTATCAAGCACATATTTATATATATGCAAATACAGACTTAATTAAAGTTGATTTTAGAATTAATTCATACATACACACTGATGCTGTGTAAACATATTACCTTGTGTAGCACTTATATGCCTTTCATGCAGAAGTTTGTGGCTTGGCATTTCTGCATCTAATTGTACTGCTTTTAATAGCTTTACACAAATTCTGCTTCCTGGTTCCTGTTTACAATCAACCCAACACAGAGAAAATGATGTCATACTGACTTCAAACCAAGCACATGTGAACTATCACCATTTTGTACCAGCACTTTCCTAATGCACTGGGAGAAGTCCGGAGCACCAGAGGCAGATAAGGCAATTCCTATTCTGTCTCTATATCTTTATTATATGAAATTATATGAAGTACCTCCTGCAAAATGTAGTGCGGTAGAATACAGTAAACCAATAATACTATAAAACTATGATGATATCTAGTAGTGTCACCTGATTGAGATTTCTGTCCTGTATTAACATCTGCATTCTGCTCTCCTTATTCAGCAAACAGAATTAACAGAGTTACTAAATAAACTAATGAAGGAATGAACGAATACCTCTGCCTCGTCAAAGGTCAGGAGCAGGTCAGAGGTCCCAGAGAGGATGCCCCGGGAACCATCAATGAGGTAATCCCGAGCAGGAACAGAGTATGGATCAGCTTTCAGCATGGAGGCAGCCTGTACCAGCTTAGTGCATGCATTCTCCACTCTGTGGAAAGCAGAAGACAATAGCTTGAAAGAGCAGCAAAAACACTCAAAACAAGTCATGCTGATGATACGAAGCAATTTGGAAGCCAGATGGATATGGAAAGAGCAAATTACCTACAGCAAAAACAGATGGACGCTTTGGGACACAGCTAGCTATAACATACACTAACCGCTGCATTAGCAGGACTTTTTCAACTGTTTCATTGGAGTCCAAATCCCAGATACAGGGGGTTAAATTGGGAAGTAGGTAAGTCTTTCACCTACAGTCAAGGCCTAAAACCACAATTCTTCATATATTCAATTCAGAAATTAACAGAGGGATTGAAAATATCCTAACCTGATCAGATTTGACAGTAACTGATGCTGGATGTAATCACGTAACCAAGACATGACAAACATGAATATATTTCAGCTCAAAAGAACCAAAAGTTTTGCTGGCAAAACTTGACACCCTTTATAGAGTTCACACATCATGTGAACAGCTTGCTGTAATCTACTCGTTCAAACACACTATAGTTGGCTACTAGTTTCCTTCCTGTACTACAAGCTGTGTGTGTGTGTGTGTGTGTGTGTGTGTGTGTGTGTGTGTGTGTGTGTGCATGCATAGCTGCCTGTGTGCAAACCAAGTGTTCACAACAAGTGTAGACATATTTTTTGCAGAAGAAGACGTGATGAAGTTCCTATTACCGAACTTTCTACAATTGTACCTTCATTAATTTTTCATGAGGTATAAGTAATGTATTTAGAGAATTGAAAGAATTAAATCACATTTTCACAGAGTAAACTGTGTGTGGTTATATTAGTATTGCTCTGAAGAAAGAAAGAAACTGTCTAATGAATTTAGGTTGAGGGTTCATTTTGACCTTGGAAAAATAGTTTTTAGTCACATATTGGGGGATGAAAGAGCCAAGAGAAATCTACTGAGCCGACCCTGACTTCATATTTTGTTATTGTCAAAAGGTCCAATAAATAAGTCAATGGACAGGACATTTTGTTGGTAAGCGAATTCTTCAGTGAGTGGGATATGGACAATGCAAATTAGGGGCTGGTTAAAAATGAAGCACACCTTTAACTTTTAATGTTTGAGGAACTAAAGATAGAGTGTCATGGTGTATAGACTATTAAAAAAAAAACATGAGGCAAATTTGTGATACTTGTCGACTCCTGCAGCATGATGATCTCTATCTCATGACAGAAACGTTTGCTTGTTCTCATAGGATGGAATTTGGACATCGGTAGGCGGAGCTCCAATCAGGATGGTTCCAGCCCAATTTAACCCCCAGAAATGTAGATGATTGATTGTTGCCTCCTGGTTGTGACACACTCAGTGAACTCCAGAGCAGAACAAACCTGCAGACTCAGCCCTAGTCATACATGCCACCTGCATTGCATCATAGCAGCCATACTGCACATAGAAACAGGCAATAAGCCAAGGGCTGACACATGTTCTGCTTCCCACAGTATGCCGCTTTCCTTCTTTTGCCTACAGGCCAAACGTTGCCACAGTAACAACAGATCATTACTGCTGTTTTCCACATTTTTAGGCACTGCAAAGGGGCCAAACAAGAGCAGCTCAGTTTCCATTCTTCTGAAGTGTCCTGCAGGATAAAGGCTAATGTATGTGCATGACATCAAGGCAGCGTCCTTCAGCGTGCACTAGTGAGAAACAGCCATGCATTAACCGGACCCCGACTGACACTATATTTAGTGCGGGAGACGCATTCCAGAACATGTGCTGATGGATGACGATGGGGTGACGATGTGACTTTGAGGCGCCAAATGTGTTGAGCCTGACGACCTGCTCCTGCCAATGCATTTCATCCCTGACCTTGGGGAGGGGGGGCAGTGTTTCCCCACTCCCAAACTCAACTGTAGTGTCTCACTTCATAAGAATCAGTGAGAGACTGTGACAGACAATAGCTGAACACAGGATGATTTACTTGATGTGGAGTGATCCAGGAAAACAAATACAGTGCTTAAATATGTACATCCCTCCTTTTCTACATCAATATGCAAACTTCTTTACGTGTGTTTCATGTTTAAACATAACCCAAAAGCAGCAGCAGCCAGTGGCTCTTATGTGAGGGCATGTAAGAGTTTGTGGTCCATTTCCATTGGAGTAAAGGAACTCCTCCCTAAGCAAAAAAGTATTTCTGTTACACCAGGGCAAGTTTCTGAGGCACTTAACATGCCGTGTCTGACCTTTGCTTGGGCACAACCAGCCATTACTGTAACAGATAAAGAGAGAAAGAGAACCAGAGAAAGGCAGGGAGAAAACGGTTTCATCTAATTACATTTTTGAGAGGAGATTTATTGTATGAATCCGAGGACTGCAGAGAAATCCCTCTGTGCTTACTTGATAAATGCTGGCGGCATGTCCCTTTTCATGATCTGGTCCTCTGTTGTTTGTACAGTCTCCTTCCCCACCTGGAAAACACAGATTCTTTGTGAGAAAAAAAAATCAACTATGACTTAATGGAACAACACATTATAAGCAGGAGTAATATGCCTGTGTTTTTCAACCACTGTGTCGCAGTACACTCGTATGCCCTGATCGATCATCAGGTGTGCTGTATACCTAATATATATAGATATATAATATAGGCTACAGAGTTTTATTTTTTTTTAACAATTACAGTTGGTGGTGCACTTTGTGATTATTTTTCAATGAAAAAAAATGACCCGTAATCTTTTAATTTGAAAGCATAAATATTGTTTCGTTGCTGAATTTGACTTCACCCACTCGTCATTCTATCTTTGTGTTTCAACTCTTTCAGGGTGACATGGGGCCGGAGATTGTCCCAGCATGCACTGGGCAAAGGTAAAGACCTCTTGTGCAGGTCATTGATCCACTTTAGTGTCAACACACGTACTGTACACATTCACAGTCACATATTCAACTAACAACTATCTAGATTTATGCGAGGTAACTCAGGTGAACATGATTTCCCAAAAAGAAAGAGAGGATCAAACCTCTTAGTTGTGCAGCACTGATGCTTAAAACTGAGCATTCCTCCACAGTACTTACTGTTAATGGTGTTAGATAAATATAACACTATTCACCGCTGGCTAAATGTACTACCATGTCATGGCTTGTGCTAATTTCAGTTGACTGTTGTCACTGTATTATCCATTTAACTGTTGATTGAAAATGTATGGACTTGAAATAGACTTTTTATGTTGTCTAACATACAGATATTTGTTAATCAAGTTGTATTTCTTTGGGTGCGCCATGAGAGCACTAGAATTACTGCATAATATCACACAGGTTTGGAAATGTCAGACAATAACCTAGCAAGCGGAATTAGTACACAGAGACGTAATGCTTTAACTTCACACTGTGTTTATTCTTGCTGGCTGCATGCTCTTCCTTAGAAACTTGTAAAGCTGGCACCAAGGGTGGTAAAACAGCCTCCAGACAGGAAACAACCCCACCACCCCAGCCTCAGCCCTGATGACTAGCTCATCAGTCATGAGGATTTTGTATCTGTCGTCATTTAAAGCTCAAGCACTAAGTTTCAGAGGAGTTGGAACAGTTGTGCTGAATCAGTAATATTCAAACTTTACATCAACTCCCAAGCTTTTATGCAACTGGAGCACACATTTTATACATCAATAGCATGTCACACACAGTTACCACAACTTCCTCCCCTCAGGGAGTTTTGTCTTTAATCATGCAGATTTCCAGAATGATGTCCTGTTATTTGTCCAGCGAACAATTATTTCAACAAGGCAGGACTTAGCAGCACAGTCATAATGCGTAAAGCAGCTGAACGTCTCCTCTCCCTCAAATGCCAAAATGACTCACCTCCCCCATCATGACCTCAGCTCCGTAGGGAGACACTACTCACCCACGTTGAGCTGCCTTGGGTGAGTGATAGCATGTTTTCATGCCAGGACACACATCACACTGACTGGCTTAAATGAGCTGCATCCCTGACCATTAAAGAGGAATTAAAACTTTTTTTTTACACTATACATTATTATTACAACAAATATCAACTACATGATGGATAACCTCACTGTCACACATAATTTAGCAACATATAACGTTTTCAACACTTTTCACACTGCCGACAAAACAGGCGATGCATTTTAGCTCTGGGAATAGTTAATGGTGCTGTTTTGGCTCGAACAATAGATTGATTATTTTAAAATAAGCCTCCTGGAAATTTTGAAAAAGTATTTTGGGAGACCATCCCCCAAGAGCCTGTCATGACTGACTACAGGCAGTAGCAGAGTCATTCCGGATGGTTTGATGTGGAGGCTGTAATGGAGCAAGACAGACATACATCTCCTCACTCGCTTTTCACCTGACCAGAGGGACTCTGAGTAACTGAGGGGTTATAAATTAGGGCCAAAGGTTGTGTGCCAAACTAAAATTGGAGTTTAGCAGCGGCTGTCAATCTCAAAGACAAGTGACAGTGTATATATGCCACCCTGACATTCCACCAATGAGTCACTCTGAGCAAAAGCCAACCATAACAACTAAAGCTGATCTGTCCTGTGCAGCTTAAGGGTAGCAAGAAAACAGATCAGGGATATAGCACTGCATGGACAGAGTAGTAAACAGAAGTGATGGGGGACGAAGTAGCACAGACTTTAGCCCCATGCCAGCACTACAGGACACACTTATCTCCTTTAAGAAAGTAATACCACTCTCCTACTTTGTGACTTCTAACATACAAGCCAAGAGTGTTGTCAATACTTCTAACAACATCTGCATCTTGTACAACATCTGTACTTTGTGGTAACACCTTAAATATTTTTGTCTGTCTTTGCGAAGCTGTTTGTAAGGAGCAACCAGGTGCAGATATCTTTCAAGACAATAGAGTACATCTCATCTCATCCCATGGAAAGCTACATGATATTTCTGTGATGACTGACCAATTGATAAAGCAGCACAAATACAGTAAAATATCTTCTTGCGACCATAATATCATGACATTCTGACCTTGGGAATTTTTGAGTAACATCAGAGCAAAAACTGTTAAATCAACACTAAGATTTACATGAGATCAAGTCAAGTTCAGACGTGAACAAAAGAGAGAAGACAGACTACACCATAGGCCAAAAATGTGGAGGCCAAGAGCTGTATTTAACGAGTGCTGAGTCATACTCTCCATAACACAATAATGCGAGTTGAGGCTCTCTGTACTGTATTCAATAGATCATTACTGTCTTCCTTTTCCTGCTCCCTGCGGAGCCTCTTCCTGCTGTCTGAAGTTCAAAACAGTCTGCAGCCACACAGCAATCCAAACAATTTGCTGCAAAAATAGAACTATGATCCGGGTTTATAACCCTTGTTGTCAAGCAGTTCATAGTGGCTGCATGGCCTGTTTCACAACTTGAGCCACTGGTCAAATTTTGGACCACATTCTTCTTCTGATACCACCAAAGCTTGAAAATGGAGCTGCTTTACTCTTATCCATACTTTTTCAAAGGTTGTCAATTTCTAGTTCCCAAATCCCAGGATGACAAATTGAATGTTTTGTCTGAGCAACAGTTCAAACCTAAAGATATTCAGTTTGTAATTATATATGACCAAATCATCATTGATGGAAGCCTAATCAATCATTGAAAAAAGTAGAATTTATTGGCTTTGGAGAAGACAGAAAACAGGAGAGGAAAAGATGATTCAAGGACGTCCAGTTTCAACTCATTCTGAATCAGACTCAAAAGCCAAACCACCAACACAAATATCCTGTTAAATAGATACTATCAAACCACTTTAAGGAAGGGCAGTTGTTCACTTCCACCTTCTTTTTAAAACCTTTCACCAATTCAGTGTCATCTTCTTCCAAGCTGTTGCACACTGCACTAGTGGCTGACAGTCTCATTTACCATTTGTGTCTGGAGTGGAAACACTAGCTCTCCTTTCACCATCCAAGAGCACTGCATGGAAACCCTGAGTTTGTGAAGTAGCTTGATAAAGTGGCTGCTCCTTTGGAACAGACCAGGCTTTGTTGACAGCAGCCCATCGCTCTGCCGGGAGAAGAAAGGCCACTCTGAAAGCCTCAACGTTTCCAAGACACAGCCTGCCTTTCACATGGCGGGTAGGTTTAGCACAATGCTGTGTTAGTCACAGTGACTACGAAGATCTATGATGGCAAAATTCTGGCAAGCACCATCACTGCTACCCTTAGCAATGCCCTACAAATAAACTGTGAGTTATTCTGCACAGCACAGTGGTTTTAGTTCTCTGATTACCACTCTAAATGAGTTTGTCATGCAATCTGATGAGACATGCTCACACAAACTGCTGGTGCAGCACTCCTGATCAATAGTCTCAGGACCAGCCAAAGCTACATGATATTAAATGACTTCTGACTATCAGTGACTCGGAGAGGTTGCAGAGAGGTTGCACTGAAGGTCAAAGCCTTCATTATGTATCTGTCAAGGGGTGTCTAACATGGTTTATTGATTTGGTACAAGTAACTATACCAGCCGTCCAAGGCGATGAAAGTCACAAATCAGATGGCCTGCGTGGTTGTGGCCCTGCAGCCGGAGAGAATATATCACTATCTGTCTCATGTTACAGCAGCTTAGCAGGTCGTTCAATGTTACAAGGGAGTGGCACTCATCTGTGTGAATCCTTCTCTTAAAAAGAAGAGTGAGTCAACACACGGCTCGTCATAGATGAGCTACCATTTTCCAAGGGAACAAGGATTGTCAAAGACAGAGATTAAGAGTTTACTTTTATTGCATCTATTGAGATCAGAAAGGAACCCATGAACCCATTTGTTGCCTGTGAATGGATATAAAAATTTCAGTGCACTGTGGGACTACCACTTTGGATTTCAAATACTGAAATTATCATTCAAACATGGGACAAAAATGAATGTTTAGATCTTCAAGGAAAGTTCATAGTCCATCTGCGACTTTTTTCCGTGTGCATGTATTACATGTCATTTTAGGAATCAATACATCCTCATATTAAAATTTCTTGCACATGATGTGTGCTGTTAATGCATGTGCGTGGTAGTGCAAATTTTAATTCTGATTAAAACTTCTTTGGGGTGGAAAGTGACAGCCCTTCTGCAACATATCCATTGTCATAGTCTGCAGTCAAAAACATCTCAAGGGAGAGGGGGTTTCTCTTCACTGGCTCTCACTCCTGTTCCTGAGTGGGGCCGACAGCTGCCGGGTCTTCCTGACTTGGCTTCCTGCATTTCCTCATGAATTCATCACTCCTCTGCGTCCTCCTATCCTGACAGATTTTCATCTGACTGATGAAAAAAATATAGACTAAAGAACAATGCATTATTTGGGGAGACTACCGGTAGATTACCTGTCGCCAATAGAGTCCATGCATACATTTCATATCTTGTGTTGTTGCCAGGATGAATCAGCTGGTGAGCCACATGAAATCATTTCCCAAGACAAATTGTAGGAAGCTCGAGAACCAGGTAATAGGAAACAGGTTCTTTTGTATGCCTTTAAGTACTTTAGTTAATAAACACACTTGTTTCCCACTGGTAAAGAATTACAGAAGCAGGTAATTGAAATGATTTTTCAAGGCCTCGTCAAATACTGATCTAATCACCGTTTAGCATTTTAAAAATTCAGGTTCTATCTGCTGTATTTCTCTCAAAGTTTAAAGAAGCTGAGGAAACAACAGTTTCAAGTGTGTGCATGAAAACCACATTTGAGCCCTTCTACTTCCAGGATTTGCATTTCTTTGGTACTGTTGCAGTGAGGCATTATGTAAAACCTCAACATTGCATCCAACATTTCATCCAAAGATCAAACTTATGTGCAGATCTGATCTGCACACAGGAGCATCTCTACAAGTCACACGAACTATGCGAGCAGGAAGACCAACCACTTACACTGTTATCCATTCTGAGACCCTACATCACTGGCAAAAATAATTAAGTATAGCAAATGAAGAATGACTACTGACTTTTTAACCCTGTAGGGAAACATTTAACTCTCAGAATCACTTAAGGTACAATATAGACTATATATAGACTATATTTGTCTATTCAGCAGTGACAGCAAATATAATTTTATAAAGAATGCTTTAGATGTTAAGGTTTCATTATGATCACAATCTTCTAGCAAACACTGGAGTTGGCTCTTTATATACAGCTCAGCGTGTCGACCAAGTCAGTTATTTCTATTATGTCATCAGTGTTGCACAAGTCATTTTTTTGCAATAACCATAACACTTGCTTATTACACAAGCATTGAACACACTGTCTCTCAACCTCAAACACACCCACAAATTAATTGACCTAAAGTTAGACACAAGACATTCACAATCTTTAAGCTGTTTTATGCTTTATGGGTTATTTCAATATTATTCAGAATATGTGACTACTCAAAACTCAGAATTTCCATACAGGATATTCCCTTTGGATATTCTAAATTATGAAAAAAAGAGCATTTTCCAATTGAGATGTGTAATTTCAAGAGGATTCTTTGAACATGTATATAGCGCACAGAATGTGTGTCTCAGTTGCATTACTGCAGCTGCAACACACAACCTTTTGCCTGTGTATTATCAGCTCTGTGCATTACACAATACCAACTAGCCAAGTGTTTGTAGCGATACATGGCCAAAAGAAAAAACTACATCTCTAATCAGAAGGAAGAAAAACCTATTACTGAACATTCTAAAAGACATCAACACATTTTTGCAAGTCAAGTCCAATGCCTGTTTAGTTGATTGAAGTATGCACACTCTATGTGAACAGGAATATTAGTTTTCATTGACCATGTAAACTAATTAGTAGTGGAATAAGTTGATGAGGCTTAATTGATGATTTGACTCAATATTTCACCAAAATTGTTCATTCAAAGGATCAGCCTAACCCCCCCTGAACAGGGGAGTGATGCATTCCTGCCTGTTGGGAATTCTTTACATTCCTCACATTCATCCTTAATTGAGGTCTGGCTCATTGTCTCAATAGATGCTGAGCACTAGTGACGGGACTGGACATAATCTGATTCACAATGGTTCATACTATACACTTTACAAACTGGGTCAATTTACGAGGGCTGAACTTTTATCTCTGTGCATCTGGAATAACAAGATTAGAGTCTTTCAGATTTATATTATAAAGGTCAAGACATTTGCGACAGTGAGTGCACCAGATATTTTCAGACAGGCTGAAGCATCCAAGAGAAAAAATCGTCTTCCTTTTTTCCCCTCTGGAAAGTCACCTTACACAACCACCACAATATATTTGAAAGGAAGAGTCATTTGTGATCCAATTTCAATCATATTTTCAGGTAAATCAAAATCTACCTTGGTTAAAAGAATTTAAGCTTGTGACTCAAGAGATTCTGAACATAATTCAAGAGGGAAGAACATGTGGAACATGTGCAACATGTGGTTTTCTAGGCAACACAGACACTGTCTTTGGCACAACCCCGCCCTGAAAATCACTAATGAAATGTAATTAAACAGCCTCATGTCACTCCCTTCCAAGGATGATCCTTTCCTCTTCATGCCAAATGAACTAACTGCACAAAAATGGAAAATGCTACAAATCAAGGTTAAGAGAACAATAAAATATTGAAATACATTCCTGCTCTCGGAGAATGCACTTCTCACCAGTAATAAAGACAATAAGAGCCACACGGAGTGTTTATTTCTGGGCTATGTAATGTGTGACTCATGGAACTGGTGGGACTGAAATCAAAGAAATTTCATCTGATCCTTAACTTCAATTATACCATAAGGCAATCCATGTTGTAATGTTGCTACAGCAACTGGAAATAATTATAGGCCTATCCATTCATTCATGCCACTGTAGGAAACATCTGATCACAATTCAGAAGGTCCACAGAGCCCAGATGATTTCATCCCAAGTGAGTTGAGGTTGAACAGATGGGACAATTTCATGTGTCAGAAAATGCTGACAGGCACTGTGTTCATGTTCGCAACGATGTAATGTTAAAACTGGGTTAGCTGTTTTTTTATTTAAGCAACCTGGAGCAGAGAAACTATTTACTAGATATTTTAGTATCTATCTACCTCCCGACATAAGGATTTATTTTGAGTCATGAGTCCAACTGTTGGACTGTTTAACTGTTGTTGTGAACGCAATATTCATTGCATGTATCTAAACAAAGATACATGGTGTGTCTAATTTCCTTAACATCACACGGACCCATCTTCATTATAGTTCCTTTGAAGTACAGAATAGTACATTCATATTTTACTTCTCTGACATCTGATTTCATATGATAATGTAGGTTGTCAAACAAGAACATAACACACCATCTAAACACAACTCTCTATAATGCCCCTCAGAAGCAGGAAGTCTTGTGGGTGTAGGCACAATGGGATAGAGACCTGAAAAGATATGGTGTGGTTATGGACCATTAAACACACCAAATAGTCTGCAGGCAATCCCTCTAAATGGAGAATGTCTTTGCTGACAGGACACGCCAAAGCCATTGTCCAAATTTATCGCCCAACAACTGTCATGCTAACAGAGGGAACAACAAACAGTCTGCCTTAATTTAGCCTCCATACCTCCCTTTCTTTCCAAGCCACAACATCTGACAGCCCCTATATCTCCTGGCTTCCTTTGTAGGAAACTTTCCATGTATTAGTTTGTGTTTCAGGCTAAAAATTAGAGGAAACAACAGTGCCACTTCCTTATTTGTGGCCACGATATGGGCTCTCGGGAACACCATTATGGCCAGGAAGTTTTTTTTTTTTTTTATTATTCTAAATATAATTTAAACCACAGCTGCATCTGTGGGCAGTCTGGAAATGCATAACTAAAAGCTCCAAAGACATTTTAATGAAATATCAGGATGGTGAGCATACATAGAGGGAAAATAGAGTTACAATATCTCTACCATGCATGTTATATTTTAGTTTGTTGGCTACCAGGTTCTCTCAAAACCTTGTCACCAATTTTGTTAAAATCTTGTGGTTCTAAGCCAAAGTGAGTAAAAGAAATAAAATACCTGATTAGTTCATGTCCATTTTGATGCATATTCTGTGCTTTTTCAGAAAAAAAGACAACATTTACAACATACAACATGCAAATTCTTGCTTACCAATGCTATCAGAATGTCCATCTAAATATCATGAGATCATCATCACAACTTTGGGTGACAGCTATCAAAATGCAGTATACTGTCACCGCAGTAAATATGTTTTTTTGGAGAAGGAATATATATACAGTAGGTGACACAATCTGATGAGTCAGTCACAGAATGCAGCATAACATCGGCTCCACATCCAGGGTAACCATTTTGACACACACTTGTGCTGCTTTGGTGGAGGTTAAATAGTGCTAATTCTATTCCATCATAATAGATGATCATTGACACATGAGCAGAAAGATTATATTTATGAATTATAATATAATTTCTCCAACAGCCCCACGCAAGTTTTGTTTAAAATGACATGTATTAACTGTCCCTCTGCGGCTCCTCAAATCAATCGTCAGGTTCATTCATAGTCTCATTCCCACACACTCAGTGACATCCAGCGCAGCTGTTCTTTAAACTGAGTTTAAATAAAACAGAAATGTCTGCTCCACTACCTGCCTGGCTCGGACACACTAGCAGCAGTGCCTACGTCAAAATATGGCATACAGCAAGGGAGGAGGCAGGGCATATTTTCAAGGGGAAAAGGGCGTCACTGCCCTTTGCCCCGAGTCAAACAACTTTAAGAAACTTTGATAGCATGCCCACATCTTCTCTGCCACTAAACACACAGCTAGCTACATTCGTATCCTGGTGACCGTTTTGTGTTTCAATGTTCAAGTCCTGTGACTAACTCAGGAGCGGACGGTGTGGGACAAAGAGCGACAGGTAGCCCTACGACACCCGCCGAGTTTAGGCAGACTTTACCGGAGACTTTTAAACAAAATGGGAGAAAGTTACTCACGCGAACAAGGTTGCTAACGGCCGCCTGAACGGCAGCCACCGGCGCCGTCAGATCTGGAATAGCTTTTCCGTCAACTTCACCTTCTTCGTGCATTATCACCAGATGGGATATCTGCTGAGCCACCGGCTCCAGGATACTTTCTATCGTCTTCGTGTGAAAAACCGGCATGGTGACAACTTTATACCACTATCCAAGAGAGAATTATATTAATAATCTATCACCTAAAGGCAGTTTGCTCCCCAAACTTCCGCTACACAAGTCTAAAACCCTGTTTCTTCCTCGGACAGCTTCACCCTCCGGTTTGAGGACTACAACTACCCCCGTCACCATCAACTCCCAGCCAGAGAGTGAGCGCGAGCAACCTAAACGTCAACGGCCGCTCTCCGCGCTCCGACAAATCAGCGAGCGAGAATATATCTTCCCTGGCGTCTGATTGGCGGATCGCGGTGCCGCTCTGCGTCAGCACGTCCCGCTTCTACACAGCAGAGTTTGCTGGAGAGCCGAGGTGCTCCTAGATTACGTAATAGATTCTCATGCCCTAAAAAGGGAAATATGTGTCTGCTGTTTGTGAGGAGTAGATTCCTGCCGCTGTAAATTAACCAGCCAGACAAGCCCTGCTGCTGGAGCTCTGTGACTGATAAGAGACAATAGTGCACACCTCACAGAAAACAAACAGGACAGGATATAACCCAATAAACTTCAAACAAAACCCTTCAAGTATAGCATACCTGTAAGAGAGGATAACCGTTTTTAGCATGTAATCAGTGTGTAGGCCTAACAGTATGTTATAATTTGCATGTATCTCAGTTAAGATCCAAAATAATTAAACAACTCAAAAGGACATGCATGCCTCCAGTGAGACATCAGAAAAGAATAGATCTTTATTATAATTGTCAATGAAAAGGCAATTAGCTCATTGATCGATTTAGCAGCACAAGACACACATGAAATAAACAATATATAGCATATAAAAAAAGAATAAATGGATCACTATGGATGCCCAGTGCCAGTGGTGTCACTTATCATAGATAACACACACAACAGTGTAGCCCAGGGCAACATGGCACATTTTTTTTAATTCATTCTCAATCCCAACCTCACACCAATGAAATAACAATATTTGAGTAGTGAAAACCAACTGCCAAGTAAACTAGCTGAGGAATTCCCACAGAATCCCAAGAGGGACTGCAAGGCAGCGATCCATTGCCTAAAAAGGAAGACTCCAAAAAGAAAGAATCAAGGAAGTTGTTCTGTTTGAACCCTTGTGTAAACATACAAGGGGCTGATATAATTTCCTTTTATATAAGAGAGTATTATACCAAATGTCACTGAAATGCACTACACCACACTATCTTGACTTGCCCATATTAACACCCCCCACATACCTAATTTTATTAACCCAGCTATTTTATGTGTATGCACTTTTTTAAGGCAAAACTACAGTAAAAATCACTAGCACCAAATATAGTCCACCATGTAGCTCCCAAAACTCAGATGTACTATCTAGCCGAGTCCTTCCTGAATAGAGACATCAAAGATGGCCTGTCACTTCATCAGCTCTCCAGTTACCAACAAGGCCGTTCCGTGTGTCCATGCAGGAATGTGAGCTAGGTTGATTGAGATCTGTGGTCTGCACCCTCTTCTAGTGCTGATAAGACAGGTTCCTGCTGGGTTAATATCCCAGGACAAATAGTGTGTGTACTCAACACCATAAATTTTGAATTTGTTGTGCTGACCCACACAGTCTCTTTTCATGATTATTAGAACACACGTGTTACTCCGTGTGACAATCTGTGAACAGCAAGTGTTAAATGTATGTTCTTCACGTTCTCTATTTTGAGAGTGAACAGTGGGTGCCATCCTCTGGTTGAAAGAAGGACATGCACTCAGTAAAAAAGGGAACGTGGATAACATTTAAAACAACATCAGTTACTATTAAAATGTCACAGTCATTCATGTTATTTCCATCAATCAGTTTTGGCTATGAGCCATTTCTCCATCTGCAGAAAGTAGCAGCTGAAAGGATGATTCAGCACAGTTTCACATTTGGTACAAATTGCTGTGACACTGATTTCTCAGACTTCAAGAGAGATGCACCTCTGGTCAAACTCCAGTCAGTGATGTCACAGCGGGTGTATTCCCTTTGAGAGTGGATGGGGGACCTGGGTGGACCCCTAGTGGGAAATCACCACCAAAGGTACATCATCCCAAATATAGCCAACCAAAACAAATTCAGGAAGTGCGACATTGCCATTTACCAAACTCTGACGTTGGAGCATGTGTTTCAACACCACACATTGTCAGGTTTAGGCTACTAAAATATGACAAAAATAAAACAGCCCTTAGTTCTGTGCAACCAGTCGTGTGTGTTTTTGCCACTAAAGACATTTTTCAGTATATTTTGACATCATTTCTCCTTGTCACAGTTCAACAAGCATCACAAAATGAATTATATAATTATATATGCTGAATCCTATTTAGGTGCTGCTTTGTTTTCAAGGACTTCTAATTGTACATGCTGACTCATGTCACACTCGTGTCATGAGTTCCTCCTTCAAAATATGCTTTGTGAAAAAAACACATATTACATTATTTCTTGCTTAAGAACTAAATGCCACAATGTATATAATCGGTGCATATTCCAAAACAGATTAGTGCCAGACAGGACAAGAAATATATGGATGGCAAAAATAGTATTTTTTTCTAAATATTAGCACATATTAGCACACTAACACCCTAAACTAAGAGTTTCCTCCAGAAAAATGATAATTACACTCAGCTGCTGTCTCAAACCTTCATTGACAGTGTGTTTTGCTGGATCTGAATGACTGCTGTGGGATGATTTATTCTGTAATATGTTAAAATGCCACATGAGGGCACTAAATTCTGCAAATAGAGCTAAGTCTTTGTGCAAAACTTCACATAAGAGGCTGCCATGTAGCACTGTATATGCAGTTTCAAAGATTGATATTTAATGTTTGTAAAGTTTTACATAATTTTTTCTTCTTTTGGTTATTTTCTTTGTGTTTGTAACAATGGTATAGTTTCTCTAGATAATGTGTAAATATGTACATACATATATTTAAATATATATACATGTATATACGGTATTATATGTATACTAATAGCATATTTAAGAAGATAAAAAGCCCTTGCAGTCCTGTGTTCATCTCTCTGATTTAGTTTATCTGTTATGAGAGACAGCAAGAAAGCAACGCTCGAGGTGTGTGACTCAGAAACATTGTCAGGTCCTGTGACGACAGCAGCATCAAAAATTTGTGACGACTCTCTGCTTTTACTACTCGTAAAAATCCAATATCCCTGGATGACTCCAACATTTCCAGTTATACTCTCGCAGCCACACGTATCTGTTACTGGCTTCAATGTGACTCGTCTGAGAGAAAATACAATATTTACTGTGGGTAGTAGACAGATGAACATATCTGAAAAATAAAACCATCATGTTCAGATCTGAGGTGAAAATCCAGATCTTTTCACTTCCAAATCTAATTTCTATTTCTAAATATCATTATCATCCTTAAATGCACATTTTCTTGTATTTCGGCATTACATATTTAGTATTAATAAGAATTTAAACACATGGTCTGTATGTTTGAACAATGTATTTGTGCACAAGTAGCATTTGTAATTGTATGAACCAAATGAATGATCTGTTTGGATAAAGAAGTTCAGGTTTAAATAAGTCATCCAACAGAAAATTGACTTCCTTACTGAAATGTTAAGTAGATTAAGTTATTGAACATGTTCTGTATATTAGTAAGTATATGAAAAGAATGATTGCAGTTACAGATTTTTATTTTCCCTCATCCCTCATGAAATTATATATAAACTATATGTCTACAGTAAATCTGAGTAGCAGCCAGTACTGACAGTTGGCAGCGATTCCTGAATCAAGCAGAGCCATCTCTGGCAACACACTGGGTTTGGACATGTATGAGTTCATTCAGCCAACTCAGGAGGAACTGATTTATTTTACTAATGCAGAATATTTAGCCTACTGACTCATAATTTTAATTTCTAGGTTTTAATATCGTCAACTGCATCAGATACCCAGCTGAACATGAAGGGACCAACCACCTTGATGCCATTCTTCGCAAAGAATATGCTGCAACATAGGCATGTTAAACTCACCAACATTTTTTTATGCAGCCAACATTACAGAAACAATATGTGAATGGACAATGTGCAAAACAACCCATATCTCTGTACAACCTGGGAAACCCCACAAGTGAAGTACTCACAAAACCCAAACATACGGTAAGTTTTTGTGTCTTAACACCATGCAAATAAAGAGCATAAATAAAGAATTAAGACACAGACTAAACCCACAATATTCATACAGGTTAAGCAACAAAAACATAGTTAATCTAGAGAAGGTAAAGGCATATCAGAGTAAAAAAGTATATAAAAATAAAACAATAATATAAACATATAGAGAAAATCTGAGGATAAGTTTCAGCTAAATGTATTTATAACCTTTTAAATCTGCCAGAGTAATTCCAACTTGGTGACATCAATTCATATCTAATATCTAATATCACGATATATCTTAGATTATATAGGAATATGGTATGAATTTTGAAAATGAGTGTAGTTTCCCTTTAACACATTCTATTCATCTTCTATTGATGCAGGTAATGTTTTAACAGGAGGAGCGTCAACAGTGTGACATGTCATAACAGGTATGGCACAGGTGTAATTAGCATTATATATGGCAGCTAACGTTACATTCTGTTGAGGTATGCCTGTTCCAGCGCCTTCCTTTTATATAAAGCACACTCACTGTCAAAGCTTAGTTACTGTGACATTTTAAAGCTGGCTCGAATAACTGTGTGTAATGTGGAAAGTGTCGCTCATGGTGAAAAACTTTATTTTATCTATGTCTTTATACTTCATAAATCATATCCATAGTTTAAATAATAAAAAATAAATGTTGTTTATCTAAATATTTTTAGTAGATGCTATAAATATGTATTATTATATTTCCTACTCATTCTATTATTTCATTATTGTAGTTTATTGCTTTTTTCTTACTATAACTTTGTCTATGCTGCTGTAGCAGTTGAATTTCCCCCAATGGGGGATCAATGGAAAACTATTCTATTGTGTTTGCCAGATTCTGCCATTCTTCTCAGCTATGTGAGCGGTGTGGTGTCTTTTACCTCATTGTTTTGTGATTTTATGGCCTGTGAAAATGCTAACTGTGCGCAACACCAAACTGCAAACACCTCAGTTAGTATAGTGAACATATGAGGAGCGATTAGCAGCTAAATAGACACATATTTGCCTCAAGCGTTAGTGGAGTTAAAAGATTAATACTGACTGTGTTGAAATATTATTAGGTACATACACCTCAAACATGTTTTTGTTACTATAGCAATTGTGGATCAGCGAAGTTACTTCAAAATCACAGAGTTATATTAAAAACACCTTTGATTTCAGAAGTGGTGCAGGGCTTGTAATCACTTTAATTGACTCTACAGTTGATTTCTGTTTTCGTGATGTTGCCATGACCCCTGATGTGTAAAAGCAATCAGTTTAAAGGGTCAAATCTAACCATAACCACCAAAATGAGAAAAAATGTTTTCTGCACTGAACTGCCCTTGTTAAAGTTTGCCGATTTCTTGAAGGTCACAGCTCGACTGGCCGCAGATGCTTGGTATCATTCCAGTAAACAAGATCTCCTGCCACACACCCACACAGACACATAGGCAGATAGGAAAAAAAAATATACACATATTCTGACTTTGATAAAGCCCTCACATCAACGCAAGAAAAGTCTACCAGAGGAAATCTCTACCGGTACCTTGAGTGGCTGCAGACTATTAGATGTCATGAATAGTACTCAAAAACATAAAAAAAGGTGCACAGCTGTCTAATATTTAAAAAATTACAAGATAAGGTCACACGAATTGAATTTATAGGGTACATTTCAGTATATAATTTAGACATTTCCCATAAAAGCAAATCAAATCTGTCTCCATCTCTGCCCTCAATCATTCAGTGATTGACTATGATGCCTATACATCACACTGCTTCCTCGTGTCCTGCCAGTAGGAAAGTGCCCCCCTCAGCCCTGACTCAGTCGGTTGGTTAGTCTATGTTGCTCACTCTCTCCTCCCCTTGCTTCTTTTCTTTTTTTCCTCTCAAGCTGTCTTACTCTCCCTCCTCCTCCTCCTCCTCCTCTCTTACTCTCTCTCCTCACTCTCTCAATCCCTCTCTCCTTTTGATCACTTCGGTCCCTTGCTCCACTCCCTCTCTCTTACTCCTACACAGCTCTGTCACTCACTCTCACTCATACCAGCTCTCCCTGGGCTCCATCTCCACCACCGGCGAGCCTCATTGTGTCTGCGTTTTGCCAGGTGGAGGCACTCCCCACAGTCACCATTTCCACCCCGGAGAGCTCCACGCTGGCAGCGCAGCCCCTTCCCCGGCTGAGCATCGGGCGGAAGACCCTGGTGGCAGCTGCTGTGGGGGTCATGCTGGTCCTGATCTTGGTGGTCCTTATCCCTGTGCTGGTCAGCTCTGTTGGCACAGGTGGCACAGACGACAGCGCGAGCCACTTTGAGATGCTGGGCACCTGCCGCATGGTTTGTGACCCCTTCCCCACGACGGACACAGGCGTGCACGCGGGAACAGATACAGCAACCACAGGCCTACAGGTGGACAATGATGCAGATCTGAGTGATCACAGCATCGGCCCACCACTGCCTACTTATAGTGCTCATGGCCCACAAGGCAAACCAGGGCGCCCAGGCAAGCCTGGACCCCCAGGACCACCTGGAGAGCCGGGCCCACCAGGACCTAAGGGTCCACCGGGAGATGCCGTGGATATTGTGAGGACGGGGATTCTAGGTCTAGGGGGAAAAGGGGCAGTTAGTACAACCACATACAACACCACACCTCGGGTGGCATTTTATGCAGGACTCCGAAACCCTCAAGAAGGTTACGATATCCTACGATTCGATGATGTGGTGACTAATATCGGTGGTAACTATGAGGGCGCAACGGGCAAGTTCACCTGTAAGATTCCTGGCACCTACTTTTTCATCTACAACGTGCTGATGAGGGGAGGCGACGGCACCAGCATGTGGGCTGACCTGATCAAGAATGGTCTGGTGGGTAACACTTTTAACTATTCAGACACCCAGAACACTTTCTAATGATTTCATGTTGCATTTAACAAATGGAAAAATCTACAGCGTCCCAGTACAGTAAGGAAATATCCATTATGGGTTCAGAGCCCTGAATCATACACTGGGATGAACGGGCATCAAAATGTTCAGGGAACAGTGTGACCAGTGTGCTGGCAGTCTAAACTGAGTAGTCATGCATTCATGTGGATGGTGATTTTAGACTTGGTCTGGTGCTACAGTCCAAGATAATGACAATCCACAGTGGCATGCTGCCAGATTGTGTATCTGTGCATATTACACATCCAATGATGTACACGTTGAAGTGAGTGGAAGGAGTGCAGCGCTATCTCAACTCTGCACACATCAAAACACAGCCTGAGGTAGTGGCTAGTTCAAAGCTGGTGCCCTTTGAAATACAACAAACTTCATATAACCACGATGTGCTAGTATGCGTTATCAGACTGCCTGTCAGGTCCAGGCGTTTCAATATCGAATCATGGTATTTGCTATACTCATGGATAATTTTGTAATGTCTTTAAAGCCGCAGGTGATGACATTGATCAAACACCATGTAAATCCGAGCCTGGACATTTTGGACACTCAGCCTGGATGCAACAGGCTGTGTGAGGAGTGGAGACGATAGAAGCTGTACATTATAATGCAATGCCACATTTGTGAAGCTAATATAGATGTTTTTTTTGTGGAGTCTGTTTCATTGACTCGTTCTTGGTGTGGAGATCCACCACACTAAACATGTCTTATGTTGTACAAAAGGATCAAAAGCCCCACATTCATGGCATTAGATTACACACTGAAACAACACACAATATCGGATAGGATGTCCCAACACACACACACACACACACACACACACACACACACACACACACACACACACCCTAACCCCTGACCTAAAATCAAGGGTTGAACAATTGATTTTGTCGCCAATCGCACATGCCGTCCCTAATCAACTGATCTTAATTCAAGTGTGTGACCCCAATGTGGATATAAGGCAGACGCATACTCACACACACACACACCAACACACACACTTTAATTCACTTCGAATAATAGTTCAATGTAAAAATGAGCAGCAAAGGGTTAACATAAAGGTGATAATAAGCTGAGTATTAGATTTAACCTGCATAAATCCTGCTACAGCTATTTGTGGAGCTATGAAGGCTACTTATTGGAGATACACTGTGTAAGACCTGGGAGCTAGACATTTTAATCAGAATGATTCACCTGTTGGCTATTTCACTGTTGGGGCCACTGAAAACTGTGCAATACCAGATATGATATGATTTTATATACATACAAAGCTACATTTAGCATAGTTACCATAGTCGAAAATGAATCGTCTCACTCTGCCTTAAGCAACTATGAGGTCTGAAAGATCTAAAATGATATGTAAATATCTTTCTTACTATAAGTGTGACTTCCTTCTCACTGAAAATATTGCCAAATCCTAATACACACTATCAAGGTTGATACCAAGTTACAGAACACAAACACACAAAAAGTCTCCATGAGGATAATGAGGACCAAAACATGCAAATTATCTATAAGTGCTGATTAGATCACCTACATAATGATACAATGGGTGTTTATTGACAGAAAAAGAGTCTTAACAACAGTATGATCATTAATGATGTGTTTATTTGATGGAGTAAAGTACATTCTTTGTTCCTCTTTAGCCACTACAATAAAAACACCACTGGTTGAAATTACAATATTACTGATCCAAGTTATATTTTTTGTATTCACAACATAGCAGCGCTGTAAATTAAAGTTTCAGTCAGTGTTTTTGTCAGTGGTGGACATCACGCCGCTGCTGCAGAGCTGAGGGAAGGTAGTTCAGACTGCACTGCCCTCATGTCTTAGAAATCCATCACCATGCTGTCATCTGTGGCTCTCCTCAGACCCTGCAGCCTTTTGACATACACTTTTGTTCTGCTATGGCACCAATCAGAAGTTCACCTTCCTATTTTGGTTCTAACTTAGGTTGGAACGTGTCTCCAGAATCTGGTCGAAGCAGGAGTTATACTTTTTAATGGTTCGGTCTGGTGAGGTTGCAGCGTAAAGGCCAACCTGGCAACCCAGATCATTACACATTAGCTGAAGCTCAGAGGGGATATAAGTGTTCATGCAAAGAAAATTTTTATACAAACATGCAGAGGAGATTTGGGTGTTATGCTCCAGCTCTAACACCCTCAGTAATTACCCTGCGCTGGCATGATGACACTTATATTTTAGGGATAAACGTGGCATTATCAGTGCTCCACCCAGAAAAAAAGGTGGATGTAAGAGAAGAACCATGAGGCAAAAGGGATAGTATGCACTGCCATCCTTCCTCAGAGGCAGGCTGACTCAAACATGACCCTTTCAGTTGAGTCATGAGGAAAAACAAAATATTCACCACAGGGGACACACTTCACACAAACCCTCAAATTCACTCCACACGTCTTGCAAATCATCTTTTCTTAAAATAAGATTTTTAGGCAACTCTTACATGGCAAATAAGTGTGCAAGCCATTAAAGATTTGATTTAATATCACCAACTCCAGTAATGTCATGCTAATATTATCCTTTGGGCTTTATTAATAATAATTTGATACAACTCAAATTAAGTGACTGCTTGAATATCTTTATTGTAAGTCCTTTCCTGAGGAAAGTACTGTTTTCATTTCTTCACTCATCTGTGTCATATTCCAGGTCAGGGCCAGCGCCATCGCCCAAGACCAGGACCAGAGTTATGACTACGCCAGCAACAGTGTCATCCTTCATTTGGATGCGGGCGACGAGGTTTTCATAAAACTGGATGGGGGCAAGGCCCACGGGGGCAACAGTAACAAATACAGCACCTTCTCAGGTTTCATCCTCTATGCCGACTGAAGGAAGCTCTGACAGGACGTGGGCTCAGAGGTGAAAGGTCACAGCCAGAAGACACTCACTTTCTGACTTTCACTTGGCTCTTACATTGAGGTTAATGTTGCCCATAGCCACTGATCCACATTCAGATTTACAGATGTTTAAGATCAGCACTGACACAGTGACTAAGGCTGTGGGTCTGTGGTTATGTGTAACTGTCTACCTCCTCATCCACATGTTCCATTGTGTACAGGGTGCCTATGCTGCTAGTCTGATGGACGCAAGCGATGAAACAGTGACTCTCATGTCACGTGTCATGCTGAGGTGCAGTAACAATTCTGACAGTAGAGAAGCGTCGCCATCATTTTTTGAGCTGTCATTTCAATTTCAAGTCAGGAAATCTAACAGTCGTGGCGACTGCAGTGTTTGTAAATGTGCTGTTTAAGCTTTATGTTAAAGTTATGTTTTCTCACGCGATAAGATGTTGTGCTTCACTGACTGAGGAGATGTATTCTGTCCCGAGAAATGCTAATTTGTCAAAAACTGGATGCCAAAATGAGATTATGCTTGTTTTGAATGGCCGTGTCACAAATGTTGTGTCTCAGTGTGATGATCTGGAAAATCCCATCATATCAGCGCATTATATTTGGCATATTGTTAAAGTGTATCTTTGATATTGAATCTTGATGTCTAAACACAATCACAGTAGTGTACATACACCATAATGTGTGTCTATTTAAATAACATAGCTGTTGCTCTGTAGTTGTACAATTATATCACTTAATGTGCTTAATTGTAAATTGATTTATTTAATTCATGCATGCAACACCTATTAAAATGTTCTGTATGTTTCCGCAACTGGTAAAGAGAAATACAGTGACTTTAATCAAAGTTTAAGTAGGTGTGGGTTTAAGGAACATACAGTATATTGCTGTTGTGTTTATTTTTAATGTCCTCGATCTTTCATTAAAAATGTCTTTTTTTTGCATTTCCTCCCACATTATGCAGTTAATGTCACCTCATCTATTTCTCGATCAGCCGTTCTGATCTCTGATTTTCCAGTGAATCCAGCCTTTAGTCCTGTAAATGTTACACACAAGAGAGCCACACCGGCGTGGCGAGAGGCAATCAACTCAGGGATGATCACTGAGGGAGAGGGGAGAAGAAAACACAGCTGTGTTAAATGCCAAATGAAGCGCAGGACATGATTGTGCCTCACAATCAAAGGAGAAATGTGTGTTTTGCCTCTGATGTGTGTGGAGATGCTGAGATTTAGCAGTTTAAAAGTCAAGGGACGGGTGTTAGAACACATCATGACAGAGCTTAGATCAGCGTCGGAATGTAATCGAGGGCAAATTAGGCTCTGTTGGCACTGTGACACAAGTGTCAGAGACAGGAAAAAAGCTTCTGGGCCTAAACTGTAAAAACCAATATATTTTTTTTTCTTAAAAGCTCACTTTGATATAATGAAATTCTTTGGACATAGTTCGCCTTTGACGTGGGCCAGGCAGGATCAAAAACTGTTTCTTATTTAGTTTGAGACACCAAGTTAAGAGTTCCAGAGCTAAAGTTTTCTTTCTCTAATAAAACTGACTGTCATCTCAGTGTCTCCTCCCAAGCTCAGTTAAATTCAGCATGCTGTTGCGAGCTGTAAATTGGTGTAGCTGATTAAAATGAGACTAGATTGCCACACTGTGCAGTGCAAGAGCAGCCTTCTGTCTGTCTAAGTGCTCTGTGCAGTGAAGGCCAAGAAGCCCTCCAGTCTAAACTTAAGCTTGTCTTAAGACAGCAGAACTCCCCCAGACACAATTAAGACTGAGGCTCCGTGCCTAAGCAGAGGTCACCCGAGCCAGGGGCCAGCTGAGGACTAGCACAGGCTGCTTTCTCCTTGCAGGGTCTATGAGCACAACGTCAAATTAGAGACTTCATGTCACGATGTCAAAGTCAAACGCCCCCGGTCTGTGAGAAACAGCTTTCGCTGCTAAAACAGCTGGAATTGAACATTGCCGGAGAGTCTTCGACATCTGTACTTTTCCTAACGCCCTCTGGGAGAAACACAAACACAAACGCACCATTCTTGTATAAAATCGCTCAAAATCATCTCAAAATGAACAGAGTGAAATGAAAATGCACCTGAATTCATTTCTTCTTTACCAGAACACAAATGTTTTTCCACCGTGTTAGCAGGTAATACTAATTATTGCATCATATTGCGTATGGATAAAAATGAGTCTTTAGCCATCCAGCCATCTTTTTTGGATCTGCGTCATGCCTCAGTGTAAAACAGAGAGAAATTCTCTTGGCAGGCACCGTCTTTGCCTCATCCTGCAAAACTGGGTGATCCTCGCTCAAGCTATTGTGCTTGTGTCAGCGACAGAAACTCCTCCTGGAGGGTGTCAGGTTTTGATGGTGACTTTAGCTGAACAACCTCCCCAACAGGACACTCCGGGGCCGGTGTTTTAATATGTGATGAAGCAGCATCTGGACTGTACATGACACTTGATTTTTTGACTCACATTTCATCTCGTGTCCTCCCCGACTTTTATTCAGGTCCAGGGCTTGAAGATAAGTATTCGCCTGAGGAAGTGCTCTAAGCTGCTTTTTTTTTTGACGTAAGCTTCATCTCTTGGACTCGGCTGTGGGGATATTTTCAGATTTTCTACTGTACCTCTTTTCATCATGTATAAGTAGAAGGATTTGAAAGATTATGTAGACTTGTTTTAATTTAGGTAATCTCAAGCAAACGAAACTGCAGGAAATTTTGATTCATTCACTCCCGCCCACTCCTTCAGTAAACTGAGATGGCTTCGGTTTGACATTTGCAGGGGCCAATTGGTGAGGCGTGAGGCTTATCAGGCTGCAGCAGAATGCGCGTGCACGTCTGTGGGTCCGTGTGTGTGGATGTTTTGGTCAGCGTGCGCATGTGTCTCTGCGTGTGTCTTTAGTCTCAATGAGACAGGAGAATACTAGGCTTGGAAAGAGAAGTGACGTTAATGAGCCCTTGGTGTTGTTATCTTTAGCATCGCCACTTACCTCACCAGGGGAGATCCGAGGAAAAGATAGACGCTTTAATCGTCAAGCTAAATAGACCTTCTTGCTCATGTAGTGCACACTTCCTCCCAACAGCCTGCACACACTTACATGCACAAGTGATTTCTCTTGTGTGGGCGGGCACCGATTAAGACGTTTTCTTAGATTTTAACTCAAGAACTAGAAAAATCTGTACTTAGCCACACATAGTGACATACCCAGTTATTTTAATACTTTTGGCATTGCACAGATAGCAAGCACACACTGGAGAAACAAAAAAACACAACTAGTGGAGGCAACTGATGATGGCGCTACATGTATGATGATGACGTGAATTTATTACAATTCAACTCTCAGCAGATCATGAACATGACGGTGCAAGAGGAAAAGTCTGGAGATCACCAAAACTCAGTTGGATTGATTGTCATCAGAGCACGTTATCTCTGTGCAAACTTTTTCTGCTGGTATATCAGGTGAATGTTGGAATATTTCATTACTGTCTGTGCAAAAATTCATTTGAACACACCAAATGGTTGTCAAGATGTTTCACTAAAAGCCAAAAAGAAAAGAAAGGAAATCACCAGAGTGGCTTGACTTCATCCTACAGGGACCATGAATGTCTGTACCAAACTTTACGGCAATCCATCAAGTATTTGTTGAGATATTTTCAATGTGGACCAAAGTGGTGCATTGACAGGTCACAACATGACACCTAGAGCCACGCTGTGAGCAGTTTCTCCTCAGCAACTACTGATGCTGGACTGAGCGTTTCCAGCAGCTCAGCCGTTCTCCTCAGATCTGTTTTTTTCAGCCTGCATATATTACATTGATTGCTAAAAATAAACACAAAGCGTCATGTGTAGTCCTCCCTCAGGCTCCATACTGCGATACACCATACATCTAGCACCTTTCAGAAATGTGTACTTTCTCTATGGACTCGCACAGCAGACACTGGTGTGTTTATGCACCATTGAATAAGACAGGTTAACTGATGCAGTGTTTCTTTTATACAACATCAGGTCAACGATGCTGTCTGTGACGAGGACTCTGTTATCATGGAAACCTGGTATAAATGTGCACTCAAAAACTCAATGATTGCAATAGACGGAGTGATTACGAGGAGGCAGCAGGTAGTGATTGATCTTACACCTTAAATCTTGCTTGTATTGTGAGAAGCACAATGCTCTCATTAGTTTCTCTACTTTCTCATCAGTTGTCTCGTCTTAGCAGCTGAACAGTCAGCAAAGCAGACATGTATAGACTGTGTATTATTTTGACTGTTCCTTATAGTTATGGATGACGTACAAAGAACAATGTTGCTCTTTGCTCACGGCAGGTATTTACAGTAAAGTTGTCCCAACAGAAGATCTGGTGTCCATTTGATAAAAACTGCTATAGAGATAATATAGTATAGTGGTATGGTCATGATGTAGCTACAATAAAGAACATAAATTCACAGGTTGTATCATAATCTGTTCACATCTACTGTATGTTCCAGTGTTACTTGTCAACCTTAGAGCAAAATGAGAAAAGCAACTGATTAAAGCAAAAAAAAGGTCATTAAATATTCCCCCCCAAGTCGTGTAATGAAGCTGTTTTTCTCACTTCCAACTCGCCAGATTTTGCTGTTTAGTCAGTGGCCCTTTATGCTCAAGATATCTCTCTAATGTGAGTTTAGGATGTGTCAGCATTGGCTTGGCGATATATACATATTGTATGTATGTTCACATACATAGCATAGTGTCTTTTCACAATAAACTTCTGTTTTCATGAGGAGTTTAGGCAACATAACCACTTAGTTAGGGTTAGAAAACAATCATGATTGAAGATGACTTGACCAATGACTCACAGCATTATCAATGAGAAGTAAGCGTTTACTTTAAAGGAGCACGCCACCGTTGTTCTATACTGAAATCTAATCTTCCCCGATCTCAGACGAGCTGATACATACCTCTCTTGTCTTTGTGCCACTTAATATATATATATATATATAACTACTCATGTAACATTATTTAAATAGGGAAAACGTGGAAGTGCTTGGTTACTTCTAACTTCACCTGTTTGGACCCCAAGGAAAGTACTGGGCTATGCTAAATGCTAACAAAATAGCGCCACGCACCAGAGCGATTGACTGCACGCACAAAGATGAGAGAGGTATGTATCAAGTCGTCTAAGATCAGGGGAGATTATATTTCAGTATAGAAGAATGGTGGCGTTTTACTTTAAGTTTCACATGGGACTACCAGCAGCCTTCTGGTCAAAAGTCCTGTCCTAATATGACCCATCCACCTTCCCTCTCACCTGCTCTTTATATTCCCTCAGTCTTAATCATCATAATGCAGCAAGTGTGTTGCATGCAGTCGCTAAACAGTGCCTCCATGCATCAGTGTTTCACAAGGAAGATAATGCAGTCATCACATTTGTTAGAGCTCAAAGACACACACAATACATCATGGTGAGTAATGCTGAATGTAAACTGTTGTTTGCTTACATGTAAATTCCATAAGGCAAAGTCTGGTATTGTGAACTGATGTAACCAGACAGGACGCATACACTATACGTAACACAAGACGGAGCTCAGACATGCATGTGCAAAATCATCACCTTGCAGAACAGCATGTATGCACCCTCACACATTAGCTCTTGTCCTAGCACTCTTAGGGAGAAGACGACAACATGCGTCCTCCACTTTCTTCCCCATCATCATCATCATGCTTGGTCTGGGGTCCGTCCAGTGTGTCAGTGACTCAATACCAACGGCCTTGTTCCCTCATGGCCCTGACTGAGTCGGGGCTAACACATAAGGACAGGCTGAGTCATGTGGCCTGGACGCTCCGCTGGCGTGTTGCCTGTCTCTTCACCTCACCGCCGTCTCATGGATGCAGCCTGACAACGGGCTACGGAGGCGCTTGCGAGTGCCCCTTCCTCAGCGTGACACAAGACGCCAGAGTTCAACAACACTAAAGTCGTTACAGTTGCTCAGGCTGCTTTATTCTACCCGTTGGAGTCGAGCTGCATTTGTGACCCGAGCAGGCACACCAGTGGCCTTGTGGGTTTTTCATCTTTGCAATGAAACATTTAAAACAGAATCTTTCCACAGTTTCTCAGGTGGTGCTCATCAGCCAATAAGTGACAGATTGTTACAATAAACATTGAGTAGATTCAAAGGACAAATCCACCTAAACCACACAGCATTTTAAGAGTTTCGTATTTAAAATGTGATTCAGTTTTTTTTCCTGTACCCAATTTAACTTTACCCATTCACTGTTGTTTCAGTGACTTATTTTCCACAAAGACCTTTGTAAGCCTCTCTGTGGGGGACGTGACGACGGCTACAATAAATGTGATTGTAAAGTCAAAACACGTTTTTTCATGTCAAGATAAAGTGCCAGCACAGAACAATGTGAGACCTCGGTGATTATATTTCAAAAAAGCTGTCAGACCTAACAGACGACAAACCCATAAATATGGGAGGTGTGGATGCTCGAAATCCCAGTACACCGAAGGTTTTCATACCTCTTCTGCGTTTTTTTTTTTTTATTGTCTTAGCAAAATGGTGAGTTAGGAGGGCAACTCTATGCTAAGTTAAACACGTTTAGCAACAAGATTATGTGCAGTCAAACATTGCACTTACACAGGAAGTGTCCTGATTGATGTTTGCATTCAATTGTGATTCTGCTTCTAATTAAAAATAAATCAAGCATGTTTGCAGGGCAAATCTCACACGTTCAATAAGCTGTTAGCAATCTATTTAGCACAGTTAGCATGAGTTCTTGCACAAGACATGTCATAGAATGAAAAGCACTGGTGTTACTAATAATATTAACAGCAGGACCAGTGGTGAAACGTAATGTTAAGTGTATTTAGTCTAACACTTTAGTCAGAAACAAGTACAATCAAGAGGTACCTGTTGCAGTATTTCCATATGATGCTACTTTATATTATTTTTAATTATATTTACTCCACTATGTTTACTTAAGTTACTCATTATTTTGCAGATTGTTACAAAACTCAGCTTTTTAAAAAATGGTGCATCATTCACCCTTCTTCTTGAATAATTTTAGTCTGTGACTGAGCCCTAATGTTAACATTTCTGCCTGTCAACGATTTCCTCGATTAATCAGTTAGTTGTTTGGTCTGCAAAATGTCAGAATAAATATATATATGTTCAAAAAATTACTTTTAATAAACAGGAATCTGAGAATTTTGACTTGTTCTTGAGAAATTACTCAAAAACTGATGAATCCATCATTTGGATAGTTGGATAGTTTAATGCAAATCAACTTCTATCAAGATGTGAGAAGGTCCTCCACCCCAAATCCACACCAGTCACCCTCCTAAATACCAAAATATGTCTGGAACTGCAAATGTCTTGCAGTAATTGATAATTCACTGAAAAGCCACAACCGAATTGCTTTTAACAACCGCTGATGAATACTAAAAACTTATAAGCCTCCAGGATGGCATGTCCTTTCGCTGTGGTGATAAAAAAATAATAAAATTTCCCCCCTTAAATAAACATTTCAGACTCAAAACAACACTGACGAATACAATAGTTATTAAAACATTTCTAGACTGTCAATTACCCCGAGTTGAGTTCGTTGTGAAGCTAGTTATTTAGTTTGCCTCTGCCCAAGCTGTTTTACCTTCCATGATGGCATGAAAAAAACACTCAGACAGGAAAATCCAAAATGTGGACGCACCGTGGGGCCTGAGGCCAACTCTCTGAACATGATGGTGAGATTATAGAAGTCTTCACCCCCTGCCATCAGGAAATGATTTGCTCTGCTCTCGGAGAGGAACCACCGTGCACAATAAAGCGGCAGGTTGCGCCTGGTATCCATGCACTTTCACAAAGTATAACACGGCAACTTCAGACTTTCACCTTTTAGCTTGACACCCTGAGAATTAAACCCAATTTATATTCAGACTGAGACTTCGCCACCCCTCTCCGCCTGGAGCATTCACACTTGCTAGTACAGATATAGACTTCCTTCCACGCTTTGCATCTGGCCTCTGTCTGTGTCTGAGACAGAGACTGACAAAAGACACACTTCTCTCTCAAATCTCTGCTGAACAGCTGGCTGCCCTGTAAAGCATGTTACCATTTGAATCATCAAAAAAAAAAAGAAATCCAGAATAGACAATGTTCTTCTTCATGGCTCCACACGTCATATGGACAATTGTATGTACTGTTTGCATGAGTGCTAAAGACTACATTGTGTTTGCGGCTGTGGTTTTGTGTTGCCGTGCAGCCCTGCTTCACTGCTCCCCTGCCCACCGCAGCCACAGTCACTTTGCATTAATTCTGCTGTGGCTTGATAAAAACAAATAGCAGACCAGTAGGGGCTTTAGACAGAGCCAATGAGCCACACAGGCTCGTGGGGACCTCAATGCCAAGATGATGTCACCAGGGCCGCCTGTGGGCCTGGATTTTCATGCCTAAGCGCTAATGTGGACGAGAGCAAGGACATCACAACTGACCGTCAACACAAGTTCATTATTTTTCTCCTCCTGAAGAACTGTCATGAACACACTACCTGTAGGATCCAATGACATCAACGTCTTTGCTGTTGATTTATTATATTGGATTAGAGCTGCAGTGTCACTGTCAGTAGTCCTGCTATTATTTTTTTCTTTCTTTATTCTGATGACATGGAATAGTTCACAAGTTCTCCTCATGTCTGCTTGGGTTTCCCCCCAACAACCAAAAACATGCATTGGTTGCATCAGGCAGGGCATCTGGTGTAAAAACCTCTGCCATTTCTTTCTTTCTTTATTTGGATGACACAGAGGAGTTTGCATGTTCTCCTCACGTCCGCTTGGGATTCATCCCACAACCAAAAACATGCATTGCCCTCCTTGAGTCATTAAATAAATAATATCATATGATTAATTTCACTTCTACTTTTCAAAGATGTTCTGCACATCTTATCAGAAGTAACGGCTGCTCTTATTGGTCAGAGCATAAAAGGGCCTCTCAGCCTCTAAGGGTTCCTCAATAATATTAACTTCACTGCTCCAATAATGTGTCTGAAATTTCACTGATGTATTTACATCTGTCAGAGCTTTCAATTGCATCTCAATGTGGAATCATCCATCATCACCTAAATGTGAACTTTTGAGTTTATACCATATACTCACACAGCTTTGAATCATCATTTATGTCTCATACCTCATTAAACTGCAAGTGTATCTGATATTTTAAGTTTCCATATTGTGCTGAAGTTGCATATTTAACACATAATCACAAATATCTTTTAATTGAGCTGGAATATCACGAAACCCTGCCCCAACAAATCTGTATTAATCACAGATATTAAGAAGCTACAGAGAAATGTTCCTCCTTCATTAGATAATTTGAGTGTTTTACTGCAGAATCATCTTCCTGCACATCACATAATATCATAGACTGCACCCAAAGAGCATTCAGAAGTCAAACTAAAAGCAAAACAACAGACACCATCTGACAGTTGTTACTTTAAAACCGTAGTGTCGGATCATTTACTGTATATTTCAGTTGAGCAGCTAATGTTACAAATGTGTTTTAGTTACAAGTGAATGTGCAACGAAAAACAAAATCACAGTCTTAGTATTTACAGAGGGCAGCTTCAAGTGTAACAAAATACAGTGATATACATATGTGTATATATAGTAATATTAAGTCTGCTAATTCAGGTAAATTCACTCTGTTCCCATTCAGAATGGATTGTCAAATACATTCTGACACATATCTTCATTACATATACAGGTCATTTACCAAACATTCAGATCATATTTTATAATCATTAGATCATTCAGAATGGCCAATTTATAATCTCTTATGCATCCTATTTAAAATGTATTCATCAACAGCAAATAAATGAAAAGAAACCACAGTGACTTTTGCACACCTAGGTTACTTTTTCCATAGTGATCTATGCTACCACCCAAAATGATTTATTTGGATATCTTTCTTGGGTATAAAAGTTCTAATAAAATAAAATCTTAATTCTAAAATTATCAGTTTTTTTAAAAAACTTATCTGAGTTATGTGTTGATTGCTGCACTAAAATAATAATAAAAAAAAACTATTGAGGCCCCTCACTGTGATCACTGTTGAGAGCATCCAGAAGCTTGAGACTCTCTGCTATCACCTTCATGTTTTCAATATCTCTGAGTAAAACACACTGATTGCACTCAAACCCTTCACACTAAGCCATGTTAGTCAGTGCACGTTGTGCCAATAATATAAGTCAGTGTTAACCGCAAACAGAGCACGTCACACCACTGAACTGTAGTGGCGGGTGCTGTGAAACTAATGTCACAGTAAATTGCATCGGGACCTCCCGACGTGCCTTCGCCTGCTTCTATTCACACCCTCATCTCTGGCCAAACCCCTTTCTTCCCCTCACCTCGCCTCTGTTAGGACAAAAGCATCTTGGCTGCATATAGCAGCATCCCACCCAAACCGGTAGTGGCGGCAATAGCAATGACCCTCACTAGGAGGAAGTCCATGGAGTCCTCCAGCTTCGTGTGCAACCGTAGGACCTGCCGGTGGGTGTCCTCTCGACTGCCCGAATTCTCGATGACATGATTGGCCAAGCCGCGCTTCTCGTTGAGCGGCATCTGCGCCGCTATGCGCTGCTCAGCCTGCTCCTGGGTCAGGCCGTCCCTCTGCATCAGGCGTGAGAGCTGAGTGGCAGGGTCACTGAAGAGACAATGGAGGATATTTATGGAGCAGCCTTGTTAAAAAATCCAGAGGCAGTGAGTCATGCTAATAAGGCACACAGAGGGCTGGAGAGAGGTAACCAGTAGCTCACAAAACTGGGCTTAATGGTCAGTTTCTGTCAAACACAAACTCCCAAATATTTAATGATTCTAAATATGAAAACTGTAAACAAACAGTGAAAATAGTTCAACTCTAAAATGACGGGGAAAATGGGGAACAATGAGCAGTGGTCTTCTTACCAGTAAACAACAACAGTGTGGTTTAGAAACCGAGTGAGACGTCTGGTTTCAAAGAGAAGGGGCACATCGAGCACCACATAGCGGTACCCTGGAGAGGCAGAGGAGGATTGTGACATAGAATTACTCAGTGTCAGCACATTCACACTCTTAAAATTGTAAGATTTATTTTAACTTGAGACATCCTTTGCTTTAGAATGAATGTGGCAGGCGGAGGTCATGACTGCTGCAGTAAAATACTGTATCTGTACGCAGCAACTATTTAAGTGCTTTATCGCAGTTGCCTTCCCCTCATCAAATGCTGGGAATATTCAAAGACATCTCACTATTTGGCTCGCATTACTGAGAACAGCCTATGACCCTAAAAACCCAGCGCTGCACTACAAAACAGCCTTGGCTTCCTTTCAGTCAAGTACCCACAGTTTTCTCTGTTAACAGATAACTGAGCCAAACTGAGTTCCTCGCTTACCTCTGAGAAAGTAGAAGAGAATCTCTTTGAGCATTGCTTTATGGATTTCTGGGTGGGTGATGCTGTTCAGTAGCTTCCTCTTTTCCTCATTGGCAAAGATGAGCTGACCCAGCTTCTGCCTGTCGATCTCCCCGTTCTCGAGCAGGATCTCTGGCCCAAAGTGGTAGACGATGCGGGAATAGGCAGGAGTGTGTGGCTCCACGACTGTTACCAAGAAATGACATTTGGTGTCATTGTTTTGATTAAAGAAAAAATAATTCTCAATGATGAGTTATGGTAACAATGCAGTACAGTAGCACACAGATGGGAAAAACAGTGTAAGATGTAAAAAAAAAAAAAAAACATGCAGGCTAAAGAAAAACATGAGGGAAGGGGGTGGATAAGAAAATATTTCTATTAATTTTTCCAACAGGCTCAATCACCAGAGTATAATTGACTATTTAGCTACATGCATCTGTGCACTGTTCACCTAGTTCTGTGACCTTTTCATCTTCCCCACATATCTACGACATTCACCCCGCAGTCAGCAGAGACAGCCGTTATGATTCATGAAGTGTTTATCTTAATGAACCTCCTGCAGGCCCAATCTCTTTATGTCTTTTACAGTATAATAACAAGCTTTATTAGTCAGTGATGTGAGATATCTGGGTTTATTTCAAAGCTCAGCTAAATGCAAGTTTTGACCAAAGAAATTTGTAGTCACTTTGTAAATCGTTTGCAGGGGAAGAGCAATTCGCCGACCTTTCCTGGCCACAACATCAGCATCAATGATAGCACAGCCAAGCTCCCGCAGCATTGAAGACACTGCGCTCTTCCCTGAGGCGATGCCTCCAGTCAGCCCCACCAGGAACATCTGGGGGCAAAGACACACAAAGATCAAGGCGTTAAGTCAGTAAAATAATAACACTGTTACTGCTGCGGCTTATAGGGAACAGAAACATACATACAGTGTAAAGTGGTAGAGTAGGTAAAGTTGGATTTGTTGTGAAACTTAAAATTCTTCTCACTTCAAATGGAGCTGATAAATAAACAGCCTATACATAAATTATATATAACTGCATAAATCCACACACAATGAATATAAATGCTATTAATACAACCTTAAGATAACAAATACCAGATCTAGGCAAATAAAAGCCCAGATTTCTGCTAATATCTAGGTGCGCGTCTAATTCAAATAGTTTTTAAAAGCCTTCCTAGCTGTTATAAGGAGTAACAACACGCCCCCTGCTGTGCAGTTGCTGAGCTACACTCACTTTATGAACCACTTGTCTAACTAGACTTGGTTTGACAGCTTTCAAGTTATTCTTGTCTAAGCACTAAAATAAACCCTGAACAGGCTATTTAGCTCCTTGATGTTGTAATCAACTAGCTTAACACTGAAGAGAGCGGCTGCTTGGTTTGTTTACAAACTCATTTATTTTATTATATCAGTTTGACGCAGAGATTCATACTATACATATTTTGCTTTACCTCGTAACCGTGGGATATTCCTTAAATCAGATGACCGTGCAGTGGAAATCCGTGCAGAGCCTCAGTGGTGCAGTAAACAAGCAGGGGTGCTAACAGGCTAACGTTAGCACAAGTCTAGATCAGGTCAGAGCGGCGACAAAAACACAATAAAACGACGCTGCAGCCATTTTCACACTGGCCTGTCAAATGCGCAGTCAGATGAAAAGCTTCCAGGTAGTCGTATTGCTTGATTTTGCCGTCTGTGACTCTTGACTTGCACTCAACTGATTGCTAACGACCTAGCTTCATAGCTTCTTGACGAGCGCCACCTTAAAATTCCTCCGTCAGTCCTCACGTTAGTTCCGCTTGGTTCCCAGTTCCAGTCACATCTTGAAATTACAACAAAACTCACCGACAGGCTCTTTCTCCAAAACGTGTATATTTCCAAGCAAAACAAGATTTGCATTAATTAAAATGTAAAAAAAAAAAAAAAAAAAAAATTTACATTTTTTATGAAATAAAAATCTAAATCCATCGATTTGTTTCTTGAAATAAAATGTTTTCGTACCAACACAAAAAACAACTACTTAACATAGTTTGCCAAGTTCATTCTCCTGCAAAAAAACATTAATCTTCTTTTTTATCTGAAATCTGTTTTGATGATGGCTTCTCTGAAGAAACAGGCAGACTGGGGGAGTTGTGGGAATGTTTAGACCTTTTCCCTCTGTGGATAGTTTCACCTCCATCCTCCCCTTCCTCCCGCTCCAGCCTGCCTCTTTTTACAAAATGGTTTATCCTGGACTCCAGGCTCTCGCAGCATGGACGCTCTAGCAGAGGCCGGTAATTCCTCTGCCTGCTGCCTTCTACTAGCAAGCAATGGGTCGAGGACACTCCACCTGTGGATGGAAAGAAGCGAAAAATTATATGAACATACAAGTTCCAGTTAGCAGGGGTTTCCTGAAAATGCATCAATCATATACTTAAAAATGCATGAATATAATAATATAATAATATAATACCACATTCTGTTCATCTCACCTATGGCCTCTAAACCCTGGATCATCCCATGGAGAACGTGGGCCTTGACTGCGCTCTGTGTCCAGTGTTGCTGCAGTGCAGACAGGACGCTGTTAACCTCTTCAGTGTCCTGTTTCCACTCCAAACCTTCAAAGTGGCAGTCATAGAGCACTAGGGGGTAATCTACTGCCATGCTAGAGACAGAGGGAAAGATTCATCCAGATGCAACTTCAGTTTAACTGTCGCTACCATTACTATTTTAGCTTGCACAGGAAATTTATTATTTATACTCGTGTAGGATATAAATTATCTCTGACTTTTATGACTCATATATCCACACCTGTATTGGGGCTTCCTGGGGTTACTCTGAACATCTAAAAGCTGATTAATTATCTCTGGAGCTTCCAGTTTCTGCCCAATCAGGAGAAGCAGTGCCATCATGCATCGTACCTGCAGCAAATCACAACAGGAAATTCACTGCAATAAGAGACTGTGAATCTCAGTAATTATCACTTTATATGGAATGCAATGAACATACTTCATTGTTAACCAGAGGTGTAAAAATTATGAAAACAGTGAGCGTATCACGATACCTGGTGGTAAAGGAAAGCAAATCCTTTGATCTCAAAAACAAAGAGATCATACTGGTCTGTGCTGGAGATGTGTTGAGGCTGCACTGGTTTGACTGATGCTGACAAGATAGTCCTCTCAAACTGCAGGACTCCGTTGCCCACATCCATTTTGCACAGGTTGCGAAAGTCATGAGTGCCCTCGTATCTGTTGGGTGTTAAGAGATACTTAAATCATAACTTAATCAAATGAGATGACATCATTACTGTTCATCAGTTTGTATCTTCACCCACCTTTTCACAGCATCTGCCATCAAAGTCACCTCCAAGGATCCGCGAGGGAAGTAGTACCGGTATGTGCGGGACTGACAGTCAAAGCGTGCACTGAAGCCCTCTGCTACTGGTGCCCAGTCCAGGATCCTAATGTCCTGAGGCAGGACTCTGTTCAGCATCTTGACATACGGAAGCTCACAGCCAGCAGTTTTATTCCTGGCACTGACATCGACATGTTCAGGCACTACGACTCCCAATCCTCCACAAAACTGTGCGGAGCGCAAATCAATGGTTATGACCTGTGGTGAAAAGACACAAGTTAATGTATGCAGGCACGATCACTGATTTGCCGTGAATCAACGAACACTACTTTTGAACTTTGGTGAACTCACTTGAGAAAAGGCACTGACTCCTTTATCTGTGCGACCACACCGGTGGTAGTTGGAGCTCTGCCTGTTCTGAATGAGCCGTGTCTTCAGCAAAGCTTCAAAAAGCCTGGCCTCCACTGTGTTGTCTGTGTTGTCCTGAACTGCGAAGCCCTGGTAGGACCATCCCAGGTAAGCCAGCCGCAGAGCCACATGGCGCCGAGGGTGGGCAGAGAAGTCAAAGGGACGCTCTTTGTCTGCTTTCTTACCTTTTTTGCTGCTGCTGTTAGTCTCAGGTTTACAGTCTGTGTTTCCATTGAGGGATGGATTGGGATTCAGCTCCAAGTCATGTTCAGCGTCACTCCTCTGCTTTAGCTGGGACTTGAGCATCTCCAGGTCTGCCTCCAACTCCTTTATACGCCTGATTAAATCCTCTGACATGCTGCACGATAAATGAAGAAGAGAGCATAACTTTAATATCTTTTATTAATAATAATAGCAATAAATAATAAGCACCAATGTCTGCTAACTGACCCATAAACCTGCTTAGCTCCAGGTTAACTGATTTACTTTACAGTGCCAGACCCCTGAACCAAGTTAAGCAGCATAGTTAGCACAGTTAGCTGAAGTACAGTTGACTGGCTAATGTCTGTTAACTTAGCACGTATATCATGCTTCAAAGCCGATATTACGAGTTTATAAAATGATATGTTGATAAAACTTTTTCTTTACCTTGGATTTTAGTTCCACTGTCGCTGATAAACTCTCAGTTTTTCACTCAGTTTTCCGGGTTGCTAGCGCACACGTTACTCCTCATGCTAATAGAGGTTTGCTTGCTAGAGTCGGACGGAATGTGAGAGCGGACGCGTTTCCCGTAAGGGGGTTTCTGGGAAATGTAGTTTACTACTCAAATCGTTAAATACACGCTCAGGGTCATTTACCTTGCAGCATGTGTTACTTAGTAACTCCACCATAAGAAGAATATTAATATGCAGCACATTTTCTTTAATAGGCCTTAACAGCAGCTCACAAGAGCATAATGCTTAGTAAATTGTATTTGTGTTTGACATTCTGTCCTTGTGTTCCCGTATATCTACATAGTAGCTATGGAGTATAGCTGTGCATTGGCAACATGAATGCTCAGCGTGCTGTTTAGGCTGCTTATTAAACATTACTTGATGTGGCAGTTATTTATTATTTGCTGATTTTAATTATTCAGACCACATACAAAGATGGTGTTAACCTGATGACCTTTGATGAAGCACATCAGCAGAAGGTCATATGCAAACTCAGTTGTTAAATGTGCATATTGAATTCAACCAGACTGTATCACACGTTTATTGAATGTATTCACAGTGGCATGAAATTTAAAGTCTATCGTAGCAGGTGTTTTCGGTGGCATAGATCAAAACCGATGAGTTCAAAATGTTGAAATAGTCACAGTTGGCAAGCATGAAAACAGCAACAATCATTTGTTTTCACACATTTCAGACACACAGTCTTATAAACTACATGTTTAGTCAGAAAGAGCAGCAGCCACAACCCGACAATTACCCCTAAATCCTGCAACAGGTATAAAGGTTAGAAGTTACTGGCAGCAAATGAACTCAAAGACAGGTCAGAAAGGTTCTTTTCTTTCACCGTAAATTCAAATTAACTCTGGTTTCACCACCTGGAGCAATTAAAATGAGATAAGCTTTATTATCATTCATGCCACTACTTTTTAAATGTCTGCAGAACCACTGCTTAATATTTTCTCATGCAAACGGCATCATTTACCTCTGTGGTTCCAAAAGTAATGTAGAGGGCACCGACCTGCACAAAGTTTTTCAACAGAAACAACCCGATAGCTCGGATACAACCCTGAAGAGGAGCACAGTCATGAGGTATTTCATGCATTTGCTCTCAGAAAGCAGAGCAGCCCTTTGTGCGCACTTTGTTTTCAGTTATTCAGGCTGATTAGACCTTATCCCAGGTTGTAGGTAAGGCTTTTCTACGAATTTATCACACCACAAACCTTCATCTACCAATAATAACAATAATTGTGCAAAACGATCAGCCAGGTTAACTGAAAACACCTTTTACAAATGTATTTTTTTTCATGCCTCCTGACCACCAGAGGCGGTGCTTCTGGCACTCATCCGGGATTCATAGAACCGTAGTTACCTTTGTAACTTTCGATTTATTTGAGTTAATTTTTTATTATTCTAATTTAAATCCCATTACTGTATCTTATGAGCCACTCTGTCACTGCATTTATTCTTTCAAATGATTAGCTCTGCCAGTGGATCACACATAAAATAACAGAATAAATAGCAAAAGAATAGGAATCTTTATTCTTATAGAAAAGTGCAGCTTCTTTGTGTCTGGGCTCACAGTGTCTGAACACGTCTGATGCTGGATCTTGCTACAGGGGCCCCTTCCATCCTTTTGGGGGCCTCAGAAGTTTCCTCAGATCTTCTTCTCCACCAACATGGAAAAGGGCCCAGGCCTCTGGCTGCAGCACAATGATCTCCGTCACACTGCCACCGTCCTCCTTTCTTCACATCTCTTTTATCCATTCATGTCTTTTTCTTTGTGCCCATCTTACTCAGAGCTCAAGCCAGAGTGCATCAGCGTGTGAAGGACCATGCTGCTTTCTAATTTCACACATACACTTCAGCATTTTTCTTCTTCTCACTGTCCTCATTAACCACTGAATCACAGCAGGCTCTTTGAATGAATGAATATGAGGGACTCGCGGCTCGAGTCACAAGGCTTTACCTGCAGAGTCATGTCCTCGTGCGCAGGGAAGAAGGCTTCTTTCAAATGATACATTCTCATATATCTAATGTGTTATTTTAGGTTTACATAAGGATTTCAGAAGACATTAGTGGTTTCGATTTGATCTTCTTCAGCTCGTTTCTGCAATGTGAGGCGTGCAACCACAGGAGGGCCCCATTCCACTTTCACTTTATTTTTTCTGAACATCCATCCATTTTCTGCTGCATATCCTCACATAGGGTCGTGGGGTGGTTGGAGCCTATCGCAGCTGTCTTAGTGTGAAAAGCAGGGTACACCCTGGACAAGTCTCCACCTCATCACAGGGCACATAGAGACAGACAACCACTCACACTCACATTCACACCTACGGACAATTTAAATCAGCCAATTAACCTAATCCCCATGCCGTACCTGGAGGGAACCCACGGGGCAAACATCCAAACTCCACACAGAAAGGCCCTGGGCTGGGAATCAAACCCAGCACCTTCTTGCTGTGAGGCGACAGTGCTGACCACTACACCACCATGCCGCCCTTTTTTTGAACGCGTTATTTGTAATTTTCATACATCATATAAAACAATCATATTCTCTGTCTTACAAATAAACAGAAAGAGAACAATCCCAGTAGTAATGAGATAAACAAACAAGACAAAACAAAAACAGATCCAACGTCATCATGCGATCAATAATCTTAAAGAACAGAAACAAAAATAAAACAAATACAACATGTGCACCAAACGATCCATATCTCAGGATAACTCAAGGGTGGGTATAGATGTTCAGAGTTCCAGTTCCAGACCAGGTAAGTTGTTCACATTAGTTATTAGAGGTCTTGTGGAATTTGTCGATGGAGCCATCAAGAGTACATCTGATCTTTTCCAGCTATACATTCTGCATCACGTCCCTTATCCAGTGGTGGTGTGATGGAGCATCTAGCTAATAAGGAGGAAAAGGCAATGACCCTCTGTAAGTGAACAGGGCGGACAGACCCCTTTGAATCAGAAAACAAACCGAAAACAGCAAGCAAGGGAGATGGTAAGATGTTATAAGCATAGGCTTTGGAGATGACTTCAAAAATGGATGACCAGAAAGGGGCAAGTTCTGGGTAAGACCTGGTGTTTGACATGTTGCAACCATCACAGCTCTTTAATGGAGTGATGGAGTATGAAATAGAGAAGTTTGTGGGAACAGGATAACACAGATCCTGCGTGTCTTTGAAGTATTTCATGGGAACAGGAAGTAAAACGATTACCATAGTTGGAGCAGAGGGTGAACATTGTCCTTCCCACTCTTTGCTTTTCCTGTTTTGAATTCCTCAAGACTTGGTCAAAACTTTGTGTGATTTCCGTCTGATAAGACTAATTGTCGAGGAATTGTTGAGGTTGGGTTGAGGGGCCGATTACTCAAATAATTGAAAATTAAAATAAAAGTTCTTTGTAAAATAATTCCATTTCTTAGTTGAAATGTCCAAATATGGTTAAAAGAAAAGTCCCACTGAATGCACTTGAGCTTATATAATATTCTGTATTCGTGATTGTTTGACCTTATAAGGCTCTTTCTAAAGAAGCCAAATCTTCGGGGACCTGTTTTCCAGGGGAGATGTCATGTGTTTTTGATGCTTTTTTTTTATGGATTTTAATGTGACATTTCAGATCTGACAAATCAGTTTTCTTTGCTGTCCTTTTACCAGCTACCTCTATTATTATTTTTAAACATGTGTGTGCAGCATTTAGGACTTTTCTGCATGTTAGAGTGAGTCTGTCCGTCAGTAAACAGTTGAGCTTCATGTCTGGTCCATCAATCAGTGTGCTTTCAGTGCCAGGGGACATGTTTGTAGTCTTAAGTAAATGATGTGCCTCCCACCATATGGTCCTACTTATAAATACCAGTCCATGTTAATGTTTCCTCACATTCCTGCCCTGAACTCTACTGAGTGAAATGTGTGTATTTAAAACCACAACACAGGAACTCATTTGTTTTTGAGTTTCTAGAAAAAAAAACCATTATGCAACCATTGTTAATGTAGCACTGTGACTGTGTTACACAATGATCATGTCAGCTATAAATATGACAGTTTTTGATTCCATATCTCCACACTTTCTTTTGTTTTTTTCACCAAAGCCATATATCAATACACACTTATTCTTGAATAAACGGAACAATCGTCCACAACCCCCGCCCCCATCCATCCAAAAGAAATTTAATATAAATCTACTTAATGTAATAAATAATAGCATAATATTAGTTCTAGACATATGCATAAATAATAAAGATTTTTAATGCTGACACAAAAAATAATAAACCCCAAAAACTTTTAGAAAGATGGCAAATAAATAAATCATAACTTTTTTTTCACAGAAAATGAAAATGAGAATTAGCAATTTTTAATATTTTTTTTTTCCTAGTGGCTGAATATTATCAGTGTACAAATTAAAAAGAATATACTTGACATGTGTAGTGTATCTGGATATATTATAATGGTGCATTTTTTACACTGAATTTACACTTTTTTATTAATCATATAATTAAAACTAAATAAAAAATGAGCAACAATCAGCAAAACGCTCATATTAGACAAAACCTTTATCCTACACTGCAGTGAGTCAGGCTTTTACAGTGACAATATAAAAGTGAAACTGCTTTCCAGAATAGCAACAGAGACAAAGACCTATTATTGACTATCTTCACCTACTTTGAATTAGAGAAAACCAGTCTGTAGTTGGCGATCGTACTACAAAAGGTAAATGAGAGCACACCTTGAGGACACACCCAGCCAGCCGCCACATCTATTCCCATATCAATAGAATTACAGTCGTCTCATTTACAAGTGGAGCTCACTGCTTGTGCTCACATGGCCTCACTTCTCCACTTTCATTCATTGAAACTCAACCCCTGGAAACTCCTGGAGTCTCCTCAGTGATTCGTCCCCATGTTGTCCGTCTCTCAGCAGCAGCACAGTGGATGAGCTTAGAAAGCTGTCCTACAGGCTCTGCTTGATTCCTGTGGAGGCTCTGGCAGCGTTGCTCAATCTACTGAGTGTTTACATGGGAACCAGTGTTTTCTGGGGGTGAAATGGCAGGAAGAAGCTGACACTGGGAATCTGTAATCATGTTCTGAGAGGTGAAGAGAACCACCAGGTAAAATGTGCCTTTTTTCTGTTTCTCTTCAGCTTGGATGTTTTGTCTGGCCTCTTGTTTTCTGTCACATGTGTTTCTCTGCCTCTGTTCTCGGCACAGAGGGACAGTGGGGGCTGGACACGTGTGTTTTTAATCGGCCTTGCCGATGAAAAGAGCCGTTTCCTGTGTACTGAGGGGCTGAGTGAGGGTGGGTAGTTATTTCAGAGGGAGCCTGGAAGCAGAGACTCCTCCTGTTAACATCTCAGAGAGGATAGAGCCAGAGATCAGATCTGTTTAGAACACAACACAACCAGAGGAGGCCTGACTGATGACTGAATATTTCTACCTTATCTGGTTATCATTTCTACTCAGGGATGGAAAAAGATGGAGGGAAGCCAAAGACCTATGTGTCAACTTTCCGGCTGGCCCTCAAACCTCAAGCCAGAACTTTCTATGAGGGGCAGCAGAATGAGGATGGACTGGACACCACAAACAGGAAGTTAAAAGGAAACAACAAACTGGGAGTCTCGTCAGCAACAGGTAAAGACTAGAAGAACAGTTTACCATTGAATGCGTCATGTTAACTCTTTGTTTAACATTGAAGGTGCTTCATGTTTTAAAGGCCTATCAGGGAAACCAGGAGTACTGGGGTGTGTTAGATTGCTGATCTATAATGATATGGTTGACTCCCCTCAGGCTAATGCTCATAATAGTATTTAGGGTGTAGGCTACTGTATTACTCATTATGAATTAGTTGTTTTTGTAGTTACTGCTGTCGGATACAGCCATCTAAGAGCATCAGCGTGACATAAAGACAGTATAGTGACATGAGATCTGCACCCTTTTTTCTCCCCCAAATGTACAGACGTTCACACTGAACATTAAAATACACATGTGCAAACATCTAGTCGAATTCCCCATGTTTGCACTCACTGTGTCAACTGTGACATACTCCAGTAGATACAACATGCAACAGGTAACTGTTTAAATGAAACTAAAGGCCGCTCTGCAAGTTAGGAAGCAAAACTGATGAAAACATCACATTGGTTTTAACGTTTTCTTGACAATAGTTGCATCTCTCATACGGTGCATTTGAGGTTCTTCTATAGTTTGATCAGTTACATCATGTCTGAGGTGGAAAAGCCCCTAAATTTCCACTGAAACTGATGACTTGGTCAGTGTTGGAGGAAACAATGTCCTGAAATGCCCGCTTAGATCGCAGACTTTCACCCATCCAGACACTAAACGCCTCGCTTCAAGCAGCCACTCAGAGACTGTGCAGTCTGAAGGAAGCGATGCTACTTTTCAAGGTGTTATCACAGGAAGTCGATCTCTGGGTGTTTCCTGGCTTCACAATGGTAAATGTCTGATTACCTCCTCCTCCATTATGAGGAAGGATCGAGCCACAACATCCTGCAATCAGAGGGAATTTCAGGGAATCATCCTGGACTGTAAAAACATGTTTGACCGTTATTTATCCATTTAGGAGAGAAGGGGCCCTCAAGTAATACATCCTTCAAAAATGGTGTTGCCAGTCTGAGTGTGACTCAGTGTTCAGCTGGAGATGCTGGGACGTACACCCGCACAGCTGAGAACGCTGCTGGGAAACAGTCGAGCAACACTGTGTTACATGTCACAGGTACAGCAGGGTGAGAAATACCTCAACACATAACCTGTCCTCAAATGAATCATATTGATTTGATCCGTGTACTGTTTCCCCCCATCAGAGGAAATCCCTCAAACAAGCAACCACAAGCCACACAACGAAATCACGCTCAAGGTTGTGTTTCCCAAAAACACTCAATTATCTTCAGCTTCTGAAGAAACGAGCCAAGTCAAAGAGGATGAAGAAGATGAAGACAACAAAGGTACATATTTGTATGGTGGCATACCCATTAGTCATCCCTCCTTTCTGCTTTTCTTCTTGCTAAGTATATAAATACATAAATAAATGTATATATATTAATATAATATTCTTCATAAAAGAAATCAATCTCGGCAGTGATAATGGAGGGCAAGGAAGTAACAGTAAAATTTTGAATGAGGTGAATTTTGTTTAATGCATTAAAAAAATACTGATTGTGTCTTTAAACTTTCTACTCACACACAACTTTCTGGTTAAACCAGGGGCCTACCTTTCTATTTCAAAAGTGCAGTGCATTGTCTGCTGATTGCAGTGCCCCTGCAACCAAACCTGACTGCTCATGTGTGATTGGTCAGATACTTTTTAAACCTGCCTATAGCAGCACACACCTGTAAATCCACCTTTCTTCAGTCCCCACAGCTGCCATAGGTATCAACCTTCAAACAAAAGCCTCCACTAGTAAAGGTGAGTAGTGTGCACCAACACACATAAGCTTTATTTCATGGCACTTTGGTTATGATTTATTAATTAAGGAAACTTCTTCTCTCCAGGACCTCCTGTGGCGTTTGTAAACCCTCCAGAGCATGTCGAGGTCCGGGTAGGAGAGCAGGCCCGACTACACTGTGAGTTCAGGAGCAGCTCTGTCCCTGTGGCCTGCTGCTGGATTTACAACAAAGACAAGGTATTAATAACAGCAGAGTGGCTGCTAGTTCATATTCTGCATCAGTACTTAATTATTAATTTTTTAGAATTTTCTTTTTTTATTATTGATCTCCCATTGGGGGGGCAGCATGGTGGTGTAGTGGTGCAGACTGTCGCCTCACAGCAAGAAGGTACAGGGTGGTACATGTGTGGAGTTTGCATGTTCTACCCATGTCTGTGTGGGTTCTCTCTGGTCCAATTAGGTTAATTGGCTAATTTGAAATTGACCGTAGGTGTGAATGTGAGTGTGAGTGGTTGTCTGTCTCTATGTGCCCTGTGATGAACTGACTTGTCCAGGATGTACCCTGCCTTCTACCCTAAGACAGCTGGGATAGGCTCCAGCCCCCCGCGACCCTATGAGGATAAGTAGTAGAAAATAGATGGATGGAAATAGATGGATGGGTTATTAAGAAAATGGGGTGTTAACAGCATTTATGAGCTCATGTTACACTAAGCAGTAAATATAAGCACAATATATACAGAATTTAATTGCTATGTCTAAAAGTACATTTGCAAGGTACTTGTACTTTACTTGAATATTTCCATTGTATGCTATTTTATACTTTTATTCCTTTACATTTCAGCCAGAAATATTGTGATTTTTTTTACTTCATTAGATAGTTACAAGCTACTTTCAGATTATTAATACAAAAATTTAATGACTGAATGATGACTACCCAGGTACCCAGCAGTATGTAAAGCAGTTCAAATTAGCCTCAACTTTGTCAGCTGCAACATTAAAGTGATGAACAATATGAAGGATTTTGTCCTGAGCCTGTGATGAACCCCTCTTGCCTCTGGCTGTACATTAGTCCACAGACTCCCCTTCATCAGCTCTCTGGGTACTCCGGCTTCCTCCCACCATCCATAATTTAAATTGTCTGTAGGTGTGAATGGTTGTCTGTCTCTGTGTCCTGTGATGAACTGTAGACTTGTCCAGGGTGTACCCTGCCTTTCACCCAAAGACAGCTGGGATAGGCTCCAGCCTCCCCGCGACCCTATGAGGATAAGCGGTAGAAAATGGATGGATGGATGGATGGATCTCCCATGGGGAGAAATTTACTTGTTACTGCAGCAGGAAACAAGTTAAAAATAAGAAAAAAAATGACAAAACAAAAATAATTAAATAATAGAATAGTAATAGTGATTATAAATATTTACACTTTGTAATAAAAAAAAAGATTTTTAATGGCAAATGAAATCAGGCTATGAAGATGACTTATAATTTGTGAAATATAAAACAATGAAGTGTTTGCTTTGCCAAACCAGTAAAGGCTCATATGTTGTGACTTCTTCAGGTGGTGGTAAGACGGCAGAGGATGTCGATCCAAAGCAGTGAGACACAAAGCAGTGTGGAGGTCTCTCAGGTCTGTCCAGAAGACAGTGGCTCGTATACCATCATAGTACGAAACAGGAAAGGCTCTGCCCAGCATACCATCTCCCTCAGTGTCATAGGTGAGACTCACTTTGGTCCACAGCTCAGTATTGAATACATGCATGCATATGAAGACAGAAATGCTACAAAAAGCATTAAATCAGTGATTTAATACGCCAGTCTCCACATTGTCTCATGGTATTTTGTGTTTAAATGTCCTCAGACCGCCCTCACCCACCGGCATCCCATCCCGTCATTTCCCAGCTGTCCACTGAGTCCCTGGTCCTGTCTTGGACTGGTCCCAGCTACGACGGCGGCACAGCAGTGCTGGGCTACAAAGTGGAGGTAAGACAAGAAGACAAGGACACCTGGACTGAGATGACGAGTCGCTGCAAAAACACATCCTACCACGTCCGCTCAGGCCTGAAGCCTCAGGGGAAGTACCGCTTCAGAGTCAGAGCCTACAACTCAGTAGGAGTCAGCGAGCCAAGCCAGGAGTCCGACTGTGTCAAGATGGAGACCCCAAGTTAGTGATAGGCTGGATTTGATTTAAGGTTTAACTGCCAGGAAGGATGTGCTTATTTGTCTGTGTGTTGCTTTGTTTTAGAGGAAGAAAAGAAGGATGAGAGTGAGTCGTACATCACAGTGACCATCGACACACAACACAAGGCCAAGGACCACTACCATGTGCTGGAGAAGCTAGGAGTGTAAGTCTTTGAACTCACCACATGGATGAGATATTCAGTACACTTTGTCTTTATGAGTCTTCATAAGTAAAGTTGATTCTGATTTGTTCTGGATAAAACGTTTCCAGTGGGAAGTTTGGCCAGGTGTTTCGGATGTCCCACAAAGACTCGGGTCAGGTGGTTGCTGGGAAATTCTACCGAGCCCGGACCCTCAAAGAGAGGATGGCGGCTCGCAAAGAGATCGAACTGATGAACCATCTGCACCATCCAAAACTGGTCCAATGCCTGGCTGGCTATGAATCACGCTCCGAGATGGTCATGGTCATGGAGTAGTAAGTAACTGTGGGTGGAGAGAAAAAGACTTTATATGGCAGGAAACATCAAGACAAAAGCGATCAAGCTATCCATGCCTTGGTTTCATTTCCATTGGTGGCTTTTTATCATAGTATATATGATCTGTGGGCTCACACTGCTACTGTTTTTCAAAATCCTGACTTTACTGTTGATTTTTTTATTTAATTTTTTAACTTTATGTGACCTGAAAACAGTTTAAAATCACCAGATTTCAAGGCTTTTATCTGAACAAATGTTGGCTTCTTTCCTTATTGCACTAAATCTAGTCTTTGAGCAAAAATGGCTTGATTTGACGATACATGTTTTCTGTGTCAGCTATAATCCGTAGGTTTTAGATGTCAAATAGTGAAATACAATCATGCAATTAGACTAAATACATTTGAATAGTCTTGATCAAAACATTTAACTGCTAAAACTGAGAAAATGGGTACAATGGTTGGAAAACAAGTTGTACAGAGGTATTTATTTCAACAAGTAATCAGATATATTTATTTATTTTAATTTAACCATGATATTATACAAGAATGTGCTTACAGGATGATAGTTTTATAATATGATAACTGTGGATGATAGAAGTTAGAGGATGAATAGTTGTTGCTCAGGAAGAGAAAAGTTTTCTACATAAAGTTATCGACACATCCTCTGTTTAATCAACTGTTCATTATGGAAGAAGTCTTTAATAATTGTTTATCTATAAACACAAGGGAAGACAATATTATGATTAAAGTTGCATTAGATAGGACTAATTCAGGGTGTACATATGTACCATTCCATAGAGGAATACAACAGGGTTGAATTTTAAAGCATGGATCTGAATGCTGTTATCTTTCTGTCCAGTATTGCAGGTGGGGAGCTCTTTGAACGCATCGTGGATGAAAACTTTGAGCACACGGAGCCCACCAGCGCTCGCTACATGCAGCAGATCCTGGAGGGCATGCAGTACGTTCATAAGCAGAACATCGTCCACCTGGACCTCAAACCAGAGAACATCGTCTGTGTGGATACGACTGGGACACGTATCAAGATCATTGACTTTGGCTTGGCCAGTGAACTGGGTGAGTTTTACAGGAAATGTGGAAACTCATAGGGATGTCATGTCCTAACATGGTGAATATGAAGCTAAATGCCTTTCTATGATTCATATAAATACATTTAAAAATAATCAATAAAAGTGGAAATTTACTTGCCAACCTTGACTGTATTTTTGTCCAGACAACATAGCAAGATCAACACAGGATCACTCATTTTAATACATGCAAAAAATAACCAAACAGAACATCATGGAGTGTTTCGAACGTAGATTCCTCCAATGCCGATATGCAGAAAAAAAGTCCTGAAATAGACAAGTATCTCAGCTTAATTCAGGCGGTGAACACTCCAGAAAGTGTCTCTCCAGACTGGGTGGTCTATTTACAGATGACTGTAGCCTTCTGTAAATACAAGCAGGCGACTGCAAAACATTTGACATTTCTGAGAGCGTTCCTCACTCCTTCACTCCTGTCCTTTTTATTTTTTTTTCTCTTCAGAGGAGGGTAAACCTCTGATGGTGATGCACGGCACCCCAGAGTTTGTGGCACCTGAAGTGATCAATTATGAGCCTGTGGGCCTGGAGACGGACATGTGGAGCATCGGAGTCATCTGCTTCATCTTGTAAGTTGAACAGAGGCTTTAACGTACTCTGAAAGGAAAAATACAACTACGTTGCTCTGTGGAAGTGACAGAAAAAAACGCTTAAAAATTAGATAAATATTTAGTGTCAAGTCTGTAGCCATCACTTATGATGGCAAAGTATAAAAAAGAGCTCAAATAAAGTGAACACATTGCCAATTTGGATTATGTCAAGGATGCAAATGTTATTAAAATCAAGTCAAATGATTCTACATGTGCAGATTTGGTGCCATCTGCTGGTGATGATGAATTAATTACTACAGTCCTCATCACATAAACACTGTATGACAATTCTTACTGAAAAACGGCATCACAAACATTTCACAGCGATTTTTAAGATGGCAAAAGTCCCCTGCCAAGGAATGGAAAGCATACACTGTATGTATTTAAAAAAAACAACAAAAAAAACACATTTTCACTATTTTTGCACAGCAAATCTTTCACTGTTTATTTTATATTTCATAAGATTTAAGTCTCAGTATTTTCATTTCATTTTCCATTACAAATATTCTGTTCCGAGCTGGAAACAGTACAAACATTAACCCCTGAACCTTGAAATGTTTCAGTCATTGTCGTCTTGTTGTGTGTCCTAGACTCAGTGGAGAATCTCCCTTCCAGGGGAACAACGACGCTGAGACTTTGGCTCTCGTCACAGCCGCCCGCTTTGAGTTTGACCAGGAGAGTTTCGAGGACATCTCTGATCAAGCTAAAGATTTTATCAACTCCCTTCTGAAGAAAGACAGAAGGTTTGTCTGGTTTGGCAAGTTCTCTCTGCTTGATAAAATCCATCACTGTATGGACTGCTGACATTTGACAGCCTTTGCTCTTCCCTTTCGGTCCATGTGCGCTCTAGATGCAGGTTGTCATGTACCGAGGCCCTCGCCCACCCCTGGATGGCCTCTTTCACCCCACTGAGCCGCAGACCCACCAAGTCCCTCAACAAGGGGAAGATGAAACGCTTTCTGGCCAGGCGCAAGTGGAAGGTAACACAACTGGAAAATGACTTCAGTGCCCTTAGCTCAGTATTTGAGTGTTTTCTTATCAGTGCTTCCCTATGATGACCTTTCAATCCATTGTCCTATAAAGACCTTAAACTTGGTTATGAGTGCAGTTTGTCATCTAGTGCTATTTGTCCTTTTAAACTTCAAGAAAACTGGCAAGGCTGTTTTGGCCCTACAGCGGATGGCTAATCTCTCTAACAGGCCAGACTCCCCTGGCAGCTCCTCAGAGGGTAAGACAGATAAAAAGACACACACTCACAATGCCTGCCTATGTCCTGGAGCTCCATACATAGAACAGATGACTCACACTTTCCGATTGTCACTTCAAGTTTACCCTTTTGTGATCTGTGAAGCCCTGTTTCTGTTTTCTTCATCGTCACCCTCCCTGTCATCCAGAGCCAGGCTGGAGCCAAGAGGCAGAGGAGGCCATCCAGTCGCTGGATAAGCAGCTTCAGAGTGAACCTCGCTTCCAGCAGACCCTGAAGGACACCACCCTTCCCAAAGGAGAGACCGCTCAGCTAACTTGCCTCGTCAACGGTGGAGTGATTAACTGTTGTTGCACTTCATTAAATAATGCCCTGCCACATTCTGCAAGGAAGGCAAAAGAAACTGGCAACTTAACTCTGATTTTATGCTTTTGATTTTGCAGTAATGTTGTATTTTCTGAACCACAGGTTACCCACAGCCGGAGGTCAAGTGGCTTCAGAACGAGAAGCCGCTGTCTGCATCGAGCAGAGTGACCATGGAGCAACATGAAGACGGACTCTGCTCTCTGGTCCTGGCTGATGTGGAGCCTTCTGACTCTGGGGTTTATGTGTGCAGAGCTGGCAACAAGCTGGGGGAAGCAATGTGCTCTGCCAAGCTCAAAGTGGAGAACACAAGTTAAGATTTGAGACTCATCAGGAGAAGATGAGATGTGACTTTGAAACATCACTACACGGCTGGGCGGTTGATCACTGCCACTCATTATTTCAAGGCAAATGGTGTGTTGTGTTCTTCCACCACACAGGGGATTGATATTAAGGTTTGGACTCACACACCCAGAGCCCTTTGTTTCACAAGTCACCAGTTACAAGTGCACTTGCTGTCTGTATTCTTTTAATGTGTTGTTATCATGTTCAGCTACCACTGTACAAGGTTTTTTTTTTTTTGTTTGCACTGGAAAGAGGTGATATCACACCACTGCGACTCAGTTCAGCATTTACGCAAAACAAATAACATTTTGCACGTTTTTAAATATCGTTCAAATGTAAGTTTTTAAACTCGTGACCATTAAAGGCTGAATTCCAGAAAAAGGAGAAACCCTGGTTGAAAGTGAATGTTTGAAATACATTGAAAGGAAATGTCAAAGCATAAATTTACAAACCATACCACTGCTGGTTATAAACTTTAACAGCAAATTTAATTTAAAATTGGTCCAGTAGCCTTAAATTAATGAGAAAGCAAATGTTACTCAGTAGTATTCAGTGTCTTTTCAATTTATTTATTCCACTGAATTTCCGGGTGACACACAAGACTGAAGGGAATCAAAGCTGCTTCACACCTCATTTCAATGGACAGTCCTTGTAATATTAGTATGGCTGAAGTAATAAAACGTTTTCTTCTATATTCTCCTGGTGTAAACATAATTTATAGGATCTGACAAGATGAAATTTTAATTGGTAGTTTTAAGTTTCCATACGGCTGTTCCTTTCAGGTGCGTTCAGACGTGGATATTTCAACGTTCAGGTGAACTTGTTCTTGGATTTCAATTCAACATTTATGGCTCGAAAGATTAAATATTTCAGTTTGATTTACAGCAATATTTCCTTTAATTAATACAAATTGTCAGTTTTTTTTCACTGTGCAGTGCAACTACAGTTTTAAAATTACAATATCTCCTAATTTATTGCACATTTATAATACTATGCACCTTGTTAGGTCATTTGTAATTCCTCATTTGATAATGATGTGAATTTGTTAAAATATTCTCCCAACCCTGAAACCTCAAAGACAAACACAAGAAACATTTAATTCTATGTGGTAATCACACAATCTTATAGCATGGTATCTTACCTTTATCATTAGCTGCTTTTCTGCTGCTGCACTCATATTATGTCATATTGTGTCATCAGCTGATATAGTGCCCAAAATATTAAACTTTGTGGAGAGAAATGACCTAAGGCAGCTGAACGTGGGGCATATCACAACCAACAGCACCTATTTAAAGGCATTTATCAATCATCCATCCATCTTTCCACCAAGCACTGTAAAATAAAGTTTAAAAACCTGTAGAAACTCCACGAGGCACTGAATCTGGGGTGGCTTTCCTGCAACAGCACAGTAGTCAGTCTTGCTTCATTCTAAGGCATCGTTTCCTCATGTGGATCTGTCATTTGTGCACATGGGCCTGACGTATTGTGTATGTATGCAGAAGGTAAAAGCTGAGATGATGCACTGGTCCGCACAAGTCCCTCTTGTCACTGTTGGATTCTCTTCTGAAGAAGATTCCAAGCTTTCAATACCTTTAAAATAAACAAAAATACATTTTCTCATTTTGCAGAATCCAACCATTTCATGTAACCCCATACTGATGGCGTCATGAGTTTCTCACCTGTTTCCGAGTGACCTCTGGCTCCCATAGCGTGCTGAGCACCACGTTTGCGTGCGCTACTTGCTTGTCGTTGGACCACTGACTCTGCAGCCGGCGCAGGGCGTCCTCTGTGGTCACGCCATCTCGCTCTGTTATCCTTAACACTGCCTGGGAGAGGAAACAAGGGGAGGCAGGTGGGTTGGTTTGGTGAGCCTGTGGGATAAAGTTAACTTTGGTGCTCCCTACTGGGGGCACACAGCAGTGCACGGTGACGTCCAAACACCCCATCATCACTACAAACATCACTCTACTTTGTTCCACTTTCCTCACGTCACTCAGGCCAGTGTGACTCCTGTGTTTGTTGCACTATTTTTTTAGCATTATTACCTCTTCCTCAGGGATGATGGTGACCCAGACCTCGTGGACCATGTCTGTCCAGCCGGCCTCCAGGAGAACGGCTGCATCCAACACACAGACCTGTATACCTGCAAAGAGCAATGGACAACATGGAAAATCACTTTAAATCCAAAGAGAGGGGACAGTTTCTTTATCATCTGTGTGTATGTCAACATCAAAGCTATTTTACTGCTAACATATCTATAAAAACTAGGTTCACCGACATCTAGTCTTACAGTAGTGAGGTGAATAAAAGTCCAAACAAACCTTCTTCTCTGGCATGGCTGATTCTGTTCTTTACCAAAATTGCAATCTCAGGCCACACAATGTCTGTCAGGGCTTTTAACCTCTCCTGCATGAAAACAGGACCTTTGGTAAATTATTGATACTCAGTGGTGTCTGACATTTCATCCCCTGTGCTGAAACATTATCCATATTACCTGGTTTCCAAAAACCTTTCTTCCTAACGCACGTCTGTTGATGGTTTTATCTTCATTCACAAGATCTAAAAGTAAAAAAAAAAATATTGCACAACATCCTGAGATTTTATACAGCATAACATTTACAAGGCAATTAGGGAAATCAAACTGTTGGGCAATGTGTTTTATTTTGCAATAGTAAATTATGCTACTTAATGCCTGACTTAAAATCCAACGCTTGAGTGCCATAGACTTATATTTACGTCAAAGTGGTTTTTCAGCAGCAGGCACAAGAGGGAGCTTGTGCCTGCGACTAATTTTGGGGCTTCTGGGAGATGTAGTCGGGACATAAAGAGACTGTATACCCCCACAGAGATCAAGGCAGGAAGTGGAGATGGATGGCACATCCTTACCTGACCCAAATTCTTCCAGCACTCTGTGATAGGCTGCAGTGCCAGGCTGGTACACCTCATGGCCCAGTTTATCACAGTCAATCCGGACGGCACCCAACGCCTCCAGCTGCCTGGTGATGGAGCTCTTCCCGCTGCCGCTACCTCCTGTCAGGCCAATCACATATGGAAGTGGAGGGAGATGGGATGTGTCCTATTGCAGAAACAAAACAGGAGATAGAGGCCTGATCAGAGATCCCCTCCACCCTCACTGCAGGGGAGCTCCTTGTCTCAATGATGGCATAAAACGATAGTCTTCAACAACTGAGGCAAATAAAGAGAACTCAGTGCACTAATCTCCATAGACGCCATCTGTTCCACACCTTCCTTTCAAGTGAAAAACAAATGTCTGCTCCCAACACATACAACTGTAAACCTAACTCTATTCATCTCATTATGTTGCTTGAACTATACTGCAACAACTATATAAGGACAAAATATATAATAGTTGTCTACCATTTTACATTTTCTTTTTACTTATTGTGCTTTTTAATGTTTTTAACTTGGAGCTTTGCACCAAAAATTCATATGTACATGATGAGTATACAAATGTCAAAGCTTCTTGATTCTTGTTTCTCTTAATGTTTAAAACATTACAAAGCATTGTACTTTGGAATATGCTGGCAAGAAAGTTACTTTTTCACCTGGATAAGAAAGCTTCTATTGGAACAGTCAAACATTAACAAGTCTCCGAAACCGACCTGCTTGTTCAACCCTTGTTACAAAATGCTCAGATGTTTTCTTTGTCATTATAGGCATGAACTTGAACTTTTCCTTTGTTTTCTTGTGGATTCCTCAATGGTGCCACAACACCACCATTAGTATCCTTATCCTGTGTTGACATCTCTGAGTAAACATGACCTACTTTAGGTGGGGTAAGGAGGGTGCCCAGCAGACGAGAGCGTAAACTGGAGGAGCTGATCTTCTCCTCCTCAGTCTCAGTGTGGTGGGCATCTTTAAGCAACTGGATCTCGTGGAGGACAAGAGCTGGAAGGCCCTGATTTAGGAAGCAGAGAAAACAAGACATCAAACATATCTGCCAAAGTGTACCCAGGCTAAGATCGCCTATGTGTGGACCAACGAGGTTTAAACATGAATAGTGTTGTAATAAATTGTAGAGAGCGCTACAGTAGACATGAAAAAAAAAAGATATACCTACATTAAAAACATGTAGAGGAAAAACCTGCTGTGGGGCTGTATGGTTTTTTTCAAATAATTTGATATTGTGGTGAATAATTAACACACTGCTTTAACTTAACTCTTTGAGTGCCATTGACGTATTTCGACGTCATTTAAAATCCAAAGCTTGAGTGTTATCGACGTAATAATGCGTCAATTTTTTTTTTGGCAGCAGGTCGCTGATCACGGTCTCCTGCAGCCTGTAAATAATTTTGTGGCTTCTGGAAGATGTAGTCGGAGCATAAAAAGACAGTATACACCACAGAGATCAAAGAAGGAAGTGGAGATGATCACGATTAGAGAGTAAAATGGACGGCTTCTGGAGAAATAGTGGTGTTTTGGGTGGACTGGCCTCTACCTCTGTTAAAACAAGAACAGAACAAGGTAAAAACAAATGTTTTTTTCATGATGAAATAGAGAGTCTGTTCTTTCATTTGAGCAATTCAGTGTTTTCAGAGACAAAGAACAAAACATTCTGTGGGTCTTGAAATATGACTCAAAATGGGCAAAAACGCTGACACAAGGCACTTTCTGTTTTAAAAAAACAGCTGCCACTCAATGAGTTAATTAGAAGGAGGATGTTAATTTTACTATAATTTTATTACTAACATTGCTGTTATTAAATCAACTGTAGAAAAACACTATACAGTAAGTTATACTTATTTGCTTGCTAAATTGGTCCAACCACCTGAGAAAGCTCAGCAGGAAAGGTGTAACGTGTTGTCCATTTCCTTACGTTCTCAATGCGCTTCTTGTTGACAGCCTCGCCTCCCTTTCTGGTCTCCTCGCTGACTACAATGCACTGCAGCAAGGGGTCAACCACAGACACTCCGTAGGGGTCTTCGAGGGGCACGATCTCCACCTGCAGTGACGGCTTGACGTCTTGCAGGAACTCCTGAAGTATTTTGACCCGTAGCGAGTATGGCTCCACCAGTTCCTTCAGCACTTTTTCTAAAGCCGGGATGAAAAGGATGTCATGCCCAGACATTAGCCTCAGGAATATTGCATAAACACACACGGAAATTAAAATTAAGTACTTACTTTTCAGCATTGCTTGGTCACACACACCGATCAGGAACCGTCTGTTGGCTAGCAGGCACGAGATGTTTAGCAGTGTCTTGTGGGCCCCATGGAGTCGGTCAAAGGTCCCCCCTACCACTACATCACTGTACGTCTCCAGTGGTTCTGTGTTTTCTTCAGGCTCTTTCAACCCTGCTTCTTCCTCCTGCAGACTCTTTAGCTGCGGGTGAAGCAGCACTGAGGGCAGGCCAGGTCTGCAAACATAGCAGTGGCCTGTGTACCTCTGCAGACACTGAGTGACCTGATTGGACTGACCCGGGTCCTGCAGGGGAAAGTCTGTTAGCACCACCTCTGGGGAGTGAGACAGAGCCTGTGGTGTGGGGAAAGGGCAGTGTGGGATCGTGCTCCCATTGCAGGCGGTTGACTGAGCGCGGACGTTGGTCAGCAGAACGCGAACATCCAGGTGCCCGCACACATCCGCTGCATTGCTGTAAAGGCGGGTGATAAGTGTGGACAGGTCCACTACGGGTGGAATGAAAACCGGCCGGGGCTGGCCCCCGTTACTCAGGTTCAGCCCGGGGTGGAGGTGGACATACAGAGTACGATCCACAAGCTGTGCAGCCGAGCTGAGCACTGGAGCAATGCGCAAAGGCAGGGTGTGGAGAGGAGATGTCAACACAAGGATGCCCGTGCTGAACATGGACATGTTACTGGCTGATATAACAGGGACTAACAGTCGTCACAGTATCTGCTGAGTCACTGTTGGGGGGGGGTGAACTCTGGAAAGAGGACAGCAAAAGACAAGTACCGTAAACAACAAGATACAGAAGAAATACTTGCTGCTACCACATGCCAATGTTTCTTTAAGCACCATTAAGAGACTAAAGATATGACACAAGATGGCACGGTGTGGTGTTTGCATGTTCTCCCCGTGTCTGCGTGGGTTCTCTCCGGGTACTCCGGCTTCCTCCCACCATCCAAAAACATACATGGGGATTAGGTTAATTGGCTAATAAAAAAAATTGACCGTATGTGTGAATGTGAGTGTGAATGGTTGTCTGTCTCTATGTGCCCTGTGATGAGGTGGCGACTTGTCCAGGGTGTACCCTGCCTTCCGCCCTAAGACAGCTGGGATAGGCTCCAGCCCCCCCCGCGACCCTATGAGGATAAGCGGTAGATAATGGATGGATGGATGGATATGACACAAGAGAAGACACACATGCACAAAACAACACCTGTATCTTATTTAGTACTACTGACTACAGCTTTTGTTTAACAGTGACTGTTACATCATTGTTAGCCTGCTATGCATTGTCTGTTCTGCTGAGATGATCCACTGTGTGAACTAGAATCTGTAGACTGCAGTGTCTCTGTGGGCCCTATATCATGTTGACCTTCTTGGGTTGAGAATATAGACTCACTAGCATTTACAATAGCTCTCTTATTTAACATCCTCCTGTTTTAAGTTGTAACTCATTCATTTCATTGTAACAAGCCCATACCATCTGTTCCCACTGTTTTAACCCCGTGTCAACAAAGTCTATGTGTTGCATCAAGTAGCTGACAACATCCATTATAATCCTATTTATTTAATGAATAAAAGAACAACTACTTGTCATTGTCACACTGTTCTTCATATAGAAACCAACAACGGAGCCCTGGTGACCTTTAGCCTAACCATACGAGCATGAACATAAGTTTAACTTTACGTTTAGCCACTACGACTTCATGCTAGCTACATGCATGCTAGCTACCTAGCAAAAATTAGCTTCTTATAAAAAGTTGACAGCTGCGATTTATTTACTCAGAGGCGTAGCTAGCTAGCTAGCTAGCTATGCTATGTTAGCACTGCTGTCATATTGCCTGTGCAGATGCGCTAACAATCGTTTGCAAAGCGACCCTGCAGTGTCACAACGACGCTTATTATTGTTATTTTTACCTTGACACCATACGTCACGGCCCATATGCAGAACAGTCATAATTCATTTTGAAGTGGGTTTACCTGTTGAGCGGAAGTCGTGGAGCAAATCTAAAGCGATGTGAAGAGCGGAAGAGTCGCGCACAACATAAAATAAGCAGACACAATCCATGTATCTACTGAAGAAACGTTTTTCATGGTAATGTTATAACAAGGAAGTGTCTTTTCCAGTCACCTGGAGCCGAAGCACCCACTAGTGGAAGTCATTCACACTTGAACTGGGCTGAATCGTCAAGTGATGTTGCAACACGCGTCCTGATTGGTTGAGGCAAAAAAGCTGAGGCGTCTGGGACATGTAGTCTAGTAGAAACGCTGCTACCAAGAGCGGTTGCGCATAGGAGGAATTTGACTTGGTGTGAAAAGCTTTGGGCACTCTATAGAGCAGAAAAGAAGTATAAGAAAACATTTTCTAAGCCAGTTATATTCACAGTTGCAGAATTGTTAGAATAATTGCTGACTGAGTAGTGATACATAGATAAGTGAGAAAATAGCTTATAAAACTGAACATGGGTATTCAAAATTGCACATAGGCTCAAGATAGTGTGTGTATTGAATATTGCACCGGTATGTTAGAGGGTTATTGTTTGTGGCAGATTGCTTGGGAGAAAAAGCTGCTCTGGTGCTGGTGTGTTTCGGTGCTAAGGGTCATGCAGTGAAGGCCAGAGGGCAGCAGGTCAAATCAGACAGTGTCCTGGGTGAGAAGGGTCCGAAAGATTTTTCCTGCCCTCTTCCCAGTCACGTAACTACGATCAGGGAGCAAGATTTCTCTGACTGCTAGTGTGTTTTTATTGACTGTATTGCCAGGTTGATTCAGCGGCATTTAAAGTTGTTACAATAAAGAACAACAAATTAATTCTTGTTCTGACTGCAGAAACAAAAGACAAATGAAGCACATATAAAACTCAATAACAGAGAGTAAAAAAAAAAAATAATAAAAATAAACAAAATAAAAATAATAGAAACCTTACAACTTACTTTTTTTTATAATTGTCATTAGTGAACCTCAACTACACAACATTGCTTTAACTACAACTTAAGCACATAAGGCTCAATCAGTGAGGTGAACTGAAAACTCTGGTAGAGTGTACAGAGACTTTAAGAAGGGATGTCAAAGATGAAGGTGGACTCAGGAAAACCTGACTCCTTCTGACAGGTTGTAACAAAGCAAAACCTTCAGTTTCTTGGTGAACTTGGTGAACAAATTCCTTTTTTCTGGTTCTACAGCTGTGCATCATCAATGTAAGCAAAGTTAACATGCATTAAGGAACAAGTCCAAACACATAACTTTGCATTATAACAATGATTTTCCAGACATCAGACAGCTGCCAGAATTTATTTCCAGCAAAAAATTGTATACTTCATATTGCGAAACACCAAGTTATTTGATTTGTTTATATACGGTAAAACTGACATATGCCTATGAATGGGGGATCAGAGAAATAGGGCCATTTCCTTAAGACCATAATATCCAGTTGCCAGTGAGTGTAAGAATATGACATTAAAAACAGAGCAGCATCTTGTGTGGACACTATCAATTACACAAATTTTACTTACTAAATTAAGCCCAAGGCAAGACAGAGGCAAACAATGACTTGCAGAAGATTTTCTTTTAATTTTCAATTTATACTAGAGGCCAACAATTTGTTTTTACAAAAATAATAAAAAGAAATGAAGTGTTATCTCCGTACTGTAGAAAGAGTTGCATGATGAAGTCCCGGGGTTAGCTGGGCAGAGGCATTGCATAATTGGCAAAAAAGGGACATCGACACATGTAAAAACAACATATTCAAGTAAAAAGTCATGTCATCACAATGAAGTCACATTAAAGCCTGGTGGCAATTCCTGGAAATTAAGACTGGGTTTAGCTTTTGCTCAGAGGAGTCAAACTGAACCCATAGGACCAGTCTCTCTCATGAACTCTGCACGGTAAGACTTGGTGAACTATGTTTCCTTTACAAAAAAAAACAACAAGTTGGTATTGAAATGTGAGGCATTTTAATCAAATAATAAAATAACTGATGACGAGCCTGCAGCATTAGGCATGACATCTTCAGTGGATGTACGTTTATGAACCCAGACAGACACCTTTTGTTCAGTTTAACTCCCCTGCTCTTCATAATGGATGTTCAAATATATTAATTCACTTTCTTATCGCTGGTGCTATCGCTGGCAGCTGTGTCGTAATGGCACTTCTCCACACATCGCCTTGGAAACCATCCCCTTACACGCTCTCCCCCTTAAAGTCATAAGAAAAACAAAGCATATGTTACACATTTGTTACAGAGAATCTAAAAACATAATTCAAACCACAGCCCATATCATCTCACCTCTTACATGCTCCTCGCTCAAAACTTTGTCTCCATACATCCACCATCTAAAAGAGGAAAAAAAAAAATGAATGAATTAGGAGAATTCAAATGGGCAAACACAATGCAGATCCATTACTCGCAGATTCAAAATAAATACAGAATCAGATGCATGATGATTGCTGTTTTTGTTCAGCTTAAATGAACTCACTTGGTGCCACGAGTGGCCAGGATGGTGTCCCCCTTGTTGAGGGGGATCCTGGGCTCCTCGGTGCAGGGGGTTCTGAAAAAAGTTTGCAGACCTTTGCTCAGAGGGCAGCAAGCGCCATTGTAGTCCTCCACTGCCCGGTACTGGACCTGCTGGCCGTGGCACACAACACGTCCAATTAGTCTACTGCTCTGACCACAACTTAAATCCAGACATGTTATAGCTGTTTATAAAAGTTATGATTAATTATCTTTATCTTAATACATATAATCAACACAACATGGATGTCACAACACAGATTTGACAGATACTTACACTTCTCACGCGTTTGTCAGCTTTCTGCTTTAGTTGCTCAATCTGTTTAAGGAGGAACAAGACAATTAATGTCCCTATTGTTCAACTTGCAACTTTCCTCTCATTGGAAATCTGATACAGGAAAAGACTTAAACACATTCTGGATAATTTGTCATTTAACACACAAAGACGAACAGTAACAGACATCTCAAATTAAACCTAACAAAGTAACAAAGAAACTGGACCTACAGTTAAGGTGTGCTGGTGACACTTGGGATGGACGAGCCATTCAATGCCGTCACCCCTGGGCGTCCCTGACCACGTAAAGACTTGCTTGAAGTTCAGCCAGCGGGTGCCGAGGTCGTAAGGGAAGATGAATTCCTCCCCTGTTTGGTAGTGCTGTATTCTGTCTTTGGCCTAAAAGAAGTTAAGGGCAGTGGTTTTGTGTGTGTGTGTATGTAAGCAAAGTTTTAGACTAAATAAAATGTTCAAAACATGTTGGTAATTCTAAACCATTTCATCCTGTGACTAAACAGTCTAGATTACTGCTGTTTGTCGATGAAACAATACAGAAAGTCATCCATCTGAAATTACATCAATAACACAGCATTTCATCACAAAACAAGCGAAAATCATAATCAAAGACACATCCTCACCTTTTCCTCGATCCAGGACTCGATCGAGGTCTTATTTCGAAGGATGACTTTCATCTGAGGACGACACACTTTTTTAATGTCATATATGGCTGGCTTTGCATTGTGAAATGAAATGGTAATGTTAAATATCTAACATGGACAACAGCTTTTGTAAACCTTCAATCAAAATCTACCTGTATGAAGAAAAGCATGCCAACGGCAATAGTGGTGCCCAGTGCCAAGCCTAAGGCAAAGAGTGTGGCAGCAAAGGCGGGCACACTGAATGGCATGAGAGGCTGGAACTGACGCACAGCACTCATATCAATCTTCACAGTGCTCCAGCCAAATGATATCTGCAGTGAGAAAGAAAAAAAAACAACTTGACATAACATCAGTATTAAATGCTAAAATGAACCACGCAACTCTAACGAGAGAAAAGCTGTAGTGGCCATGATGTTGCTGGGTAAGAAGACTACTGACCCTCTCATACAGCTGTGTGTACATGGTCATGATAAAGATGATGGCAGCATGTGAGCAGCCTAGGGGAGCCAGCAGCAGGAAGCTGGTGAAGTAGGCGTGGTTCAGATGGCCGCAGCAGTTGTTGATCCAGGGGCAGTGGTGGTCCATCTTCATCACACACCTGGGGGAGTGGAGGCAGAGGATGACAAGAGCGCTATGGGAATTGTCTGGTTGTTTGGGAGGACAAGTCTGAATCTCTAAAAAAAAATAGATTATTATCATAGACATATGATGTTAAATCCACAGGTATTTAACATCACATATACCACAAAAAAAATATGTGATATATCTCTATGCTGCTCATGAAATGCTGAACAGATTTTACAGCACCACGTGAACAGAAACAACTTAAACGGTGCTAAAGTTAGCTCTAGTTCCGTGTGTTGGAAATAGCTTAATGACTTTCCAGCTAAAAGTAATGTCTCTGTGCTCTTTTATTTTCTTAAAGCCCATCTTACACACACACACACACACACACACACACACACACACACACACACACCTACCTGTTACACTTGCGACAATGGTGGGATCTGGGGGCCTTGTACCCTTGGCACACTCGGCAGTACTGCAGATACTGGGAATCCCGTTGACTCTCCTGTTTTTATGATAAACAAACACATTAAATGTCTGACATAACATCTTTACATAGATTAAATGTTTCCACCGGTCCACATGGTCCCAACCTGTCTTTACACTATCTACATAAACAAAAACACCAATGACAAATGTCATAAGCCTTTATCCTTATTGAAGATCCTTACTGGTTTCCAGCCAAGAGGGATGTATCCAGGTCCAACAAACATTGCATTGAAATAGTTGTAGAGGATGAGGACAGTCCAGTTGAGGAGCATGATGAAGTTAATGCTACCTCCTGTGGTGTCTAGAGGCCAGTACCAGATAATGGAGTCCAAAATCGCCATGGTGGAGCATATAGCAATGACAGACAGGGCTATGATTGGACCCCAGTGGCACAATCTTCGAACCTCATGGAGGTTCTGAAATGTCACAAAATTCATCTTTTCGCCACAACGTTAGTACTAGTGTTTTCTGAAACGTATTGACAAAACAAAATTAGTTTTTCCTCAGCTATCTTGCAAAGGCAGCGGTGCAGATGATGCACATATTTTCTCTCGTCTTCTGAGTACCCAGCAGCAGGCCTGGTCTTGGGTCACTGGGACGCTCCGTGTCCCATTGTTCCTTGTCCTGGCAAAGAGCAGCATCCTCTCCTGCCAATCTCTGGAGCACACTACCCTTGTGACAGATTCAAATTCCCCATCTAAGTGAGAGAGAGACAGAAAGAGGGACATTTTAAAATGAGCTACATCTGACCAACTTTGTTGAAAGCTACCCACACCCAACTTGTCAGATTATTATGCATACTGACCTAAAACTAATACAGTTATATATAATAGACCTGTAATAAATCATACCTCAATGAAAGTTATAATGTTCGGTTTTCTGTTATAGTGAGGTCTATGTAACAAGTAAATTTTGGACTGTACTGTTTAACTTTATTGCAAATTTTCACTATCACTGGCATAATTGCAGTAGCTATGTAATTCATGTAATACTGTGTCATTTTTTCAATAATAACAGTATGCTAAGATTACGCTGATCACAGAAACTTGTCTAGTGCTGCATGCAGTCATAACAGCGACCAAACTAATTAGTTAGCTACTTATGTTATCAAGCTGACTAATTCGCATCAAGAAAAAAACAAAACTGTAACCATTGCTACATAATATGTAAACGTAAGCATGAGACTGGTAAAAACGACATGAACTACACAACTTATTATGTCTTTAGCAAGCATTTCATTCGGTTTTGCTCCAGCGCTAACGTTTTAGCAGTTAGTTAGCTAGCTAGCTAACTAGCTAGTTAGCCACCTTAGACGAATAACGTTTTTTTAAAACCACAGTGTTCAAAGAGGAAACACAGAAACTATTGCGTCTTGAAGACATAACAAATTATTACTGGTATACACGTAGACAGTTAGTATGGATGGAGAAAAATCTGTCACTTTAAATTACCAACCTGGCTACTTCCTTGGTTTTTTTCTTTAATTTCTTCTGTGTACAGAGAGGAACCTTCGTCATGGTGTCTCAGAAACTGTTACCCTCGTCCCACTGCGAACATTTTTCAATCCAAGCAATTTATCACTCAACCATCACAGACATCAGAAATAATCTATTTATCCACGTTCGGCAAAAATAATCATGACTGATATTTTCTATTCACTACATGAACCATTTTCAGTGTCGGGAAAATAAAATAAATAAAGTCATGTTTCTTGTCGAGCACATTACACTGCGACACAAGGAAGATACTCCATTCGAGGCTTGTTGTTATTATCCTGAGCTAACTGTCAACCAGAAAGCCACCTGTTTTAACGCGAAACGTCAAAATGTCTTCAGACTTTGAAGCCTACGAGCAGGACTTTGGGACCCTTACAGCAGAAGTAACCAACAAAATTGGCAGAATTCCCAAACTAAGTGGAGGTGAGACAGTTGGATGTATCAACTGGAATCGCTAAGCTAGCTATTAGTTAGCTTGAATTTCTCAACTGAGAGGGCTAGCAGGTGTAGCCTACGCTACTTGTTGCGTTATTTCATCAATTTGCCATGTTGTATATTGTAGTAAAAGATGTATTACTCTAAGCGGCGAAAGGCAGCCCGAGTGTGTTCTTGACTCTTATGTAAAAAGATGAATCGTGTGTTGCTGGATGGTTTAATAGCTTGGTATGTCTGTGATGAATTTAGCCAGTGTGAAAATGTGTAACACTGAGCTATGAAATCTTATATTTTCCAGTAGTTGACATATGGGTGCCTCTCTCGGCCACAGTCACTATAACCTTGGTATTGAGAGAACATTTGTTACTTTCATTAGTTGGTAAATAATATTTGAAATCATATAAATGAATGAATAGTCAGTGAACGTGTACTGGTTTACCATAGCTTTTGACGTTGCAAACAACGTGTATTTTATGAATGGACAGGTGTTTGTGGAATCACCATGACAACACAGCAGCTCTCTGTGTTGTGAATCAGTCACTATAAATTGTCCACAGGTACGAAGTCCCGTTTGGCTTTGTAATGCTAGAGTAGCTTACAACCAGCATGGTGAAACTGAATTAATGCATACAGAAAATACACAACGATGGATGATGATGATGTCCTAATACTTTTTTTTGTTGCACTGATTTTTTTTCACCAAATAGCTTCTGTCGTCACATGCTTTGGCATCTTTAGGTTCACACTAAATTGTTTTTCTTAGTGGCTGACACAAATGATTGAAATTGCATATTATTTACTTGATTGAACAAAGAGATGTTCATAAGCATCCATCATCTGATATCGTAAATTTATTGTGGTCCAATGAGTGTCCCACTCAGAAGTTTTTTTTTTATTATTATGAAGCATAATTTTTTTTGTCCATCCCTCTGTTATCACTTTATATTTAGATCACAGATGAGCATTATGTTTTCAAAATATTGTTCATTTTATTCTGAAACTGTATTTTTGATTAAGTTATGGCATTGTTGATTTAGCATGCTGTCATGGCATATTTTTACCCCAACATTATGTTCTCACATTCAAACGCATTACGCTTTACCCCTGATGTACATATCTATTGAGCCGGTAAGAACAGGCATCATCTCTGAGCCACCGTTGTGCCAATATCAGGCAGTCGTGCACAGCAGCCATATTTATTCTTGAGTGTGTGAACACCTGCACTTCTTTACGCAGATCAAACACTGCTTTCACAATGCCCATACATTATACATTTGGGTTAAGTCAGTGAACATTAGAAGTTTTTTTTTTTTCTAAATATATAACAAATAAAACTGGAGGAGAGGCTGCACATCTCCTTTTATTCCTCCAGTTAATAAATTGTACTGGTATTTTAGTGTGAAATACACTGCATGTTTTTGAATTGTAATCAACTGCATGAAGTGTATTGTTCACAACAGTGTTCAGCTAGTAGTTTGTTTCGAGCTTTTACTGCTAAAACTGTTTCCAGTACAATCCCCTGCTTGGAGCATTTATCTCAGGCTTGCTCACTGGTTTTTCAAAGCTTTTGCTGCCTCTCTCAAAACCTTGCCTGGCTGAATATTTCTGGTTTGGAAATTGGCATCTTTGAAGATGCATGGAGGCTCATTCCACAGTGTAATTCCACATTGCTTCCTTTCACCATCTGTTGACTGTGTCAGTAAGCCAATATGAATATGCACAAAGCCAGGAAACGCATTACAACCATAAGTAGTCTTTCGACGTCTTTTGCCACCAACAGAATAGTTTACAATTGACTTTCAATTCCATTCCTTCTTGTTAGGGGTTTTCTTCTTTCCTTTCATAAGTCCCCCTGGCCCTTCTTCCTGAAGTGGCTGGATTTTCCCTTTGGTTTGACATCCCTCTATTGAATACCTTAATATGGCTCCAGACAAAAGGCTTTTGTCATTGCTGTTGTTCTATCTCTCCATTTCACATGTGCACAATTGGCGATAATGGCCAGGTCATGTGGAGAAAATGTCCTTGAGTGCCTTTATTCTTGTAACAATCAAATGAATATGTGTTTATATATTTATTTGTTACCATCCCCAAAACCTTAGGTTCAAGGAATATCTGAATAAGAAAACAATGAAATGTTAGGCCTTGTTTCATGAAACATGAATGTAATTTTTCACCTTTGAGCGTTCGTGGCAGGAGATTCCCTGTCAATCACTGCAACTCAAATATGAAAAATAACAACCGCAAAATATTTGCCAAGCCCTACTTTTTCTTTGTTTGCCTTACTTCTGTGTACAAAACTCCTCATCCGTCCATCAGCAGGTTGTAGTCTTGGTAAATAGCCATACATATTTCACAGCCCTCCAGAGTTTTAGCAAGAAAGCACTGTCTCACCTTTCAGTGAATTGCCTCTGGCTGTTTACTGTGTAGGTTGTGAGGTTGGACACAGGTTTTAAAAATGAATTTGAGGACTGGCAAAAGTTAATGTTGGCCTGTGGTGTCTGAGAAATGACGATCTTCGATTGTTTTATGACATTAAAGCCACAGAATTGGTAGCCTTGTGATTTGCTTTGAAGAAGTTTTGTTGATTAATTTCAATCATTTAAAGGTTACGTGTTCTTCTCATAGTTTATTTTCCAGTTAAATCAGTACTTTTAAGAATATAATTTCTATATAGTGCCTTCTTAGAAAGATGCCAAGAACTGATTTACTGAGATTGTCTGTCTTTTCAAAGACATCAAATGCCTTTATCTACACTATTTGTTCAAAAGTCTGACTTCTGTTTTACGTTGGGATGATTTCGCCTGAGCATTGGATGTCACGCTAGGAAAAGCACAAGTGGAAACAGTGCAATGAATTATAACTTAGCCGCTTTGGTTTGGAGGTCTTGGTACGATCCATGTTGGTTCACTGTCACAATTTGCATGTCTCAGATCCTTTCGACATACTAAGTCTCAGCAGGCTTTTAACTGTGATAGTATATATGAAATATACTGAAACAATACAGTAAATATGCTCTTTTTATTGAGCCCTCAATGGATGCTATTGTCCCACAATACAATCAACATAAGGAATGGAGTGTTACAGCTTAAGAGAGACACTTTGCTTTGCTCTCCTGTCAGAATAAAATTGTTTTTACATATGCATGTGACTTTTTTAAACTACTAATAATTTTAATATTCCAATTAGTTTGGTGTAAATGATGTAAGCAGTTATTAGGCTACATAGTAACATTAGTAACACCTCAAAGTGTAAATGTCTTCTGTAGAGAAGGCCTATCCATGTGATTCAAAACATTCAAACATTTATTTTTTCTTGATATATGGCTTCAACAATGACTCGGTTATATGCGATGATATACCTTTTTCACAGAAATAAATTGCATTGTTTCATATCTTTAATGAAGTTTCCTGTGGTTCACTTTCATGGCAAAGAGCTAATTTCAGAACAAGGACCAGTTCTCATGTGTGCAGAAACGAAGTGGTAGTGCTGCTGCCTTAAATAAAGATGCAATGTTCTGTGGTTTGCACGCTTCTGTGGAACTCTGGCAAGTCGTAATGAGTTTCAATGGGTAATGTGGAAGAGCAGCCACGGGGTGAGGTGCATAACGGCACGTTAGTCATTCTGAGTGGGACTCAGACTTCTGGCAAGTGAGCAAAGCTGACACCTCCCTTCCCTTTGAGTTGGCACGAGGTGTCTCACTGCTCCTCAACAGAAACCAACAAAGGCCTCATAGACACCAATAACTAAGAGACTTCAAAAGTTGGCTCGTCGTGTAGAGAGAATGTGTAAATATATCTTCAAATGTGTCCTCGTGTGTTGTTTTCTCCCAGTCTTTCTTTCTCTCTCCCCCCCTCTCTTCCCCCGTTGCGGGGGAGTTAGGTTGTTGTCATGAAGCGCTGTTCCTCTGTCGGCTGATCAATATGTTGCTGTTTTTTTCTCTTTCAGAGGAGAAGACACAGCTGGTTCTAAATGTCGACAAACAGCTTGAAGAAGTCAGAGAGTTGGTATGTCTTTGATCAGTAATTTTCTCCTCTTCCCATTTCCTAAATAATGAATTTGTGGAAAGAGGGAGGGGACAATTTTCACTGGCACCAGACAACAGCACCTGTATTATCCTGGTGGTGACATGACATGCACACACACACGTGCACACGCTCTTCACATGGCGGAAAGGAGGCTTCCTCCTCACATGATTACTTTCCAGTAATCTGCTTTTAAGTGACACCCTTATGACACATTTCAAGCCATTATCTTGAGGTGGAAGTCTTCATGTTGCTGTTTAAAAATGAGCAAAGTCACCTGACTGAGACAAATTGTTGTCACGGTTGTCTTGTTATGTCACAGTGATTAGTTTTCCTCCCCATCCACCACAGAGAGACCTGTCTAGCCACACATCAAATGTACTTTTACTTCATTCGCTGTGACATTGTTGGGCCTGTGCATGTCGCTGCAATGAAGGAGCGCTCATATTTGACTGTGTATTTATTTACAGAGCAGCAGCAACTTTTATCACGGCTGAGTGACATGAGCGGGACACATTTTCCTTTTTACAACCAACATTGGAACATATTAAAGTTAATTCTGCTGAAGTTACTTATTTCAGAAAGTTTCGTATTTTCAGAGTTGTCACAGTCTGCATCTCAAACAGCTTTTTTTTCATAGATGGTAATAACAACATTTACAGAAATGCATAGAGGATATGGAGACCCAGCATCTGCTCAAATCATAAATAATGGTTAGAATTTAACATGCACACACATTATAGTGTATATTTGGATCACAATGAACTCTAAACCTGTCAAGTTATATTTTTAGTCGCTGAATGGACATGAAAGTGTTTGTTAAACGAAATGGATGAACTGCTGGTTTCAGCTGGAGCAGATGGACCTGGAGGTGAGGGAGATCCCCATCCAGAGCCGAGCCATGTACAACAGCAGACTGAAGAGCTACAAGCAGGAGATAGAGAAGCTTGAGAAAGACTTCGTAAGTACCTAAACACCTTCTTAAATCTTTCTTTGTGATCACTTGAATGTTGCTGTAATGTACGTCATAAACAGTTTGAAAAGCCTGTTTCACTTACACGTATTACTAAAGTGTACTTCTACTTCAAAGGTATAGCAATATATGGACAAGTTGTCACCTTCTCAAATCCCCCCTCAACCAACTCTCTCTCTCTCTCTCGCTCTCTCTCTCTCTCTCTCTCACAAACACTCACACACACACTCACACACACACATTCTGAAGGTCAGTGGAGTGTCCATCCACTGAGGTTAATTCAGAGTTTGTGTTTGAACTTGCAAGCGATGCCTATGGAGAGCAGGTTGTGTTTTTAGTTTGTGTTGTTGCTCCAGCATCTGGCCTTGTTTAGTAATTCATAAATCACTGTATATCTTGACTTGCTATCCAGCCTCTATCAAAGCTTAATAAACAGTCCAGCCTTATGGGTCCATTGCTTTTAGTCCATTGCTTTGGCTACCAGTATTCCTCAAGGCATTTCACTTTATCAATAATGTGATAGAAATGAGCAATTATTTGATGGAAATCCAATGCTTCCTCTTAACTCTGTAGCTTTTCCTAGAATGTATATGGTTTGTTGTTTGCATTTGAGTCTTTACCCTTCAAAAATATACATCCTGATTTTTTTCCTGTTATTGTTTTCTGTTGTGCCCTGTGATGAGGTGGCGACTTGTCCAGGGTGTACACTGCCTTCTGCCTTAAGACAGCTGGGATAGGCTCCAGCCCCCCCACGACCCTATGAGGATAAGCGGTAGAAAATAGATGGATGGATGTTTTCTGTTGTTGGTTTTGTTGGTTGTGCTGAGCCTCATAACCCGATAATAAACCTGTGGTGTAAATGCAACCGACCTTGAGCTCGAGAGCAGACAAGTCCTTCCATGGGTCAAATGAGATGTGCAATAAATAGACAGACTTGACATGGTCTGGCAAAATAAATACAGAATTGTACACTTAAGAACTTTAAGATTAAGATTAAGGACGACTATGTTCGTCCTTTAAAATAGAATGCTTGAATGTCATAAACGAGTATACTCGTCTTTCCTTTTTTCGGCAGCGGGTCGCTGATCACAGTCTCACACGAGACGGTATATGCCACAGAGATCAAAGCAGGAAGTGGAGACGATTAGATTAGAGAGCAAAACAAACTGGACAAAAAGTGATGATTTTGGTGAAAGTGGCCTCTACTCTCCTCTAGAATAGAACAATATGAAATGAAATCATGATGTAAAGAGAGTCTCTTCTTTCATGTGCGATATTCTATGTTTTCAGCGTCCAAAATATTCTGTGCATCATGACTCAAAACGGCCCAAAACACTCGCACAAGGCACTTTCTGTTTTTAGAAAAGGGCTGGCACTCAGTGAGTTAATTCACAAAAGCCTGATCTGGGATAGTTGCAACACTTAACCTGGTTGTTATTATGGTTCCAGGAAAAAAATAATCAACAAACTTTTCTCAAAGCCTGACAGGAATTATTGTTGGACAATAATTAATAATGCTTAAGGGAAAGGATTTCCAGAAATAATGGTTGTCATTGCAAAAAATGTACAAATGAATGAGTGCTTGACCTCAGAGTAGTAAGTGTAAAATGTTTGTTATGAAATGAAAGAATTATCATTAGAAATGTCCTTATATTGTGGATACAGTGAATTATAATATAATTGTTTGTATCAGCACCCATGTGCTACCACTGGCCAACAAATCTAATCTGAATTAGAATCTGTTCAGCTGCTTATATTTCACCTTAATCATCATCTCATATCATTCGCCACAATTCCTTCAAAATGTGTAGTGAATCACGTTTGGAAATTTAATACCATTAATATAATACCATTCCCTACCCAATCCATCACTCTCCCAATTGCAGAACAAACAAAGCAAGCCGTTTGGATTGAGATATCATTTGCTCGTCATCTGTGCGAACACCAAAGACACACTGACTGAGATCACAGGAGGAGATCTCCGAGCCAAGACAGTTTACTTTCCTCACCATGGGCATTTAATTGGCTGACGATTAATCTTGAACTTGAACTAACCGTGCTTAATCATCAAGCAGCTGACACCCGCTGTGGCTGATATTGGTGCAAATCTTTCATCATATATTTGTATTTGTATACCTGTCTTGGGTGCATGTGGGAAATGTGAAACACAAAACGTGATTGCGTCTGGATTCAGCTGCACACTTATGTGTCAAAGCCCACAGTAGTGAAACACAAAGCAGAAGGCAGCCGTTCGGCTAGTCCTAGTAGATAAAGAATAAAAGAATATTGCCCTGCTTGTAACTGTGACTCCTCAGTTAAACTGAGTCGTTTTCATTTTTACACCTCCTGCGTGTGGTGCGGCCAGATCAGTGTGCATTTAAACCAGGATCACCCACCTCACACAGTAACATCTAGTAGCTCTGGTCTCCCGTAAATCTGATGCAAGTGTTCAGAAGGCAAGAACTTCAGCCCCCTCAGATGTGCCTCAGATGTGCCAAATGCTATAGCCGAGCTCAGCCTCTCACTTCCTGCAGGCCCAGCGAGGACATGACACTCGGCTCGAAAGGCGGCTAGTGGAAAAAAAGGCAATCTCCTTTCTTTTTAATGTAAAAAGCTCCGGCTTTGTTGTGCTTTCTGCGGATATCAAGGCCTTTCCACTCCCTCACTACCCAATCTCCCCCCGACCCCACCCCCTACTGGCCTCCCACGGGTGTCTCCCCCCTTAACCTGCTCTCTCATCCTCCCATTCACCCCGTGGTTTGAAGTCTTCCTACCACCGGTGTGCCAGCTTGAGACCTCATTCCTGCTCCTTTCCAGACAGGGCCCGAGTCGACCTCAGTAACCCAGCCATTTCATCCAGGAAGACAACTTATCAAACGGGCATCCCAGAGGTTTATATATGAAATGTAGCTTTGTTGGCTTGGCTGACAACTTCATTGCGATAATAGAGGGGACAGTAGGGGTTGTGACAAACACTGCAGCACCTGGATGCCAGCCTGTGACCAAAAAAAAAAGACCAAGTGAGAGTGTGAAAAAAATAAATTAAAAAGAACAATGAAAATCCTATTTGATGGAGTCGGTTTGTCCTGGTCAGGGGAAGCAGCAGGATGGCATGGCTCTTAGCAGTGGCTTTGATCAGGCAAAGAAGAGGCCCGACATAAGCTTAATTTAATGAAATCTATCGGGTAAACAGAGCCACCATCCTCAAAGGGCCACGCTTGGGCCGTCCCAGTAGGCAAGGCGGGGGTCTGCAGATGTCTGCTGTGCCTCACAAAACACAATCCACTTTTGAGGATGTGACTGAAATATCGTGCTAATTGTAAATGTGTGACGCCTGTGACATGAGCATAATGAGCTGTCATAAAGCAACACTGACTCAGAGATGTAAAGGTTTTGTCAGTATGTATTTTTGATATCAAAGCCTTTCTTTTGTCAACCTTTTGTGAAGGTGTTTTCTCTATTGTGAGGTCCTGAATGTGTTTAGTGAATAGTCAAACACAGACTTCAGTAAGCCTTCAGGTGACAGTGAATATTCACAGATTTTTAAGTATCACGATTGGTAAAATCAGAATTGAAACCCATCAAACTCTAAAATCACTCTTCTTACTCCACAGTACACAGCACAGAGCAAGTTTGAGCACTTTTGTTCACGTTAACCTGTTAATTCTGTGTCATATTTTCTATTATACTTTTTATACTTTATATTGAGGTTGTTGATCTCTTTTTGCAGCAGATGGCGATATTGCTCCAAGAATTGTCCTCTACCTTAAAGTACAGGACAAGGACAATATTGGGCACATTTACCAATTACTTTGCCTTTCTGATGTTTGAATGGACTCGCTATGATAAATCCTTCCACTTATTACTATGCCTGACCTCATTCTTTAAGCGTTGTAATAGAGATGGAAAATAATGGTACTGAAAAATGTCCTTGTGGTAAAAGACTTTCATTCAAAGTGTGTCATAGTAGTCTAACTTTATTTTATTTAGTTTGTCTCTGCCTTGTCAGGCTCTGAAAGTTAATTAAAGAAGCAAAAATATGAATGAAATGAGAAAGTAGAATGCCTTTTTAGAGTGATATTGTAAACATTTTACAACTGTTACTCTCCCAGCTCCTCTCCCAATTAATCTTTCTGACATTAGGTGTTGCTGCTAATATTCCCCCTCCTTAACTTGTGTTGAAGGTGATGAATTTATTTTGTTTCTTTTCAATGGAAAATCCACTTCTGGTCAATATGTGAGAGGCTTTGTGTTCAAGGATCCTTGACTCTGATAAAGGTTAATTGGTAGTCATTAAATATCAAGCTTGGACAAGATTTATTGTTGAATATCTCACTTTTTTTGTGATTAAGTGGAAATAGGTGTCAGTTATGGTCAAGGTGTTTTTGTTGAAGGTACGGGAGTCGCTGGGCAATTCTTTAGTGCAGTTTTATTGGATTAATTTAGTTGGATCAACCCCAGTATTGGCTGGAGAGAATGCTTTTGTTGATTAGTCATAATATGCAGTTTACTATTTCATTGGTATCATCAATGTGCCATTCATTACCAGTAGTAAGTGTTCATTTTGAAATGTATATCATTATCCAGTGAGCTACATTATACATAATGCAAGTTATTACAGCAAGATGAATGTGAAGTGGTCAACTTTTGAAGGCTGTCACCTGTCTTTGAGAGCCATTGTTTGGAGTAACAGCCTCGGTTAAGTGCGATGTCTGGACTGCCTTTTCCTTAAATAAAAACCTTTAGCTGAAATACCTCCTAGTGTCCACCCTGGGAGATAATTATTGCATTTCCAAAGAGTCAGACAACCTTGAAATATTGAACAGTTTATTTGTCAGGTACACAGAGGTGAATGGGATGGGGAAAAACGCTGTTGGTGCTGATTCCAGTTTTTTTTATTTCTTGATTCATAGTTTCATAAGTAGATAGAAATGACCTTCTAGAGATAGCTTGAAATTTACCTTTCATCTGGGACACTGAGTTAATGCATCAGTGCATTAGAACAACTTGTAAATGAAGTAAATACATGAAAATGTGTGAAGAAATATGTATAAGATCTGTTTTTTAAAAATTAAATGGGATAGCTGTCAAATGTGAACACACCTCTGAAGAGGCCAAGGCAAACGACCGAGTCTGGTGGTTTTCATCTGGTCCTATTACAGAATAAATTGGCTTGTTGTAGAAGAACTAATGAGTGACTTGACCACACACGACTCAGGCTGCATGTTTCAGTTGCCAGTATGAATGCTCTCAGAAGTTTTCCATAAGCCTCTTTTCCTGTTTCTAAACCCCAGAGCTATTTGTTGCCTCTGCGTCTGAAGGTCATCCACGATCGGTTCATCATCGGCAATGAATTAACGCCATTCCAGGGTTCTTGAAACGCCACAACAAATATAGAGTGTTGTCTATCAAGTCTGGATTTTATTTACTATTCACTCGAAACTTACTAATACATTTTTTATGTGTTTAGAGACCCATAATTTAAATCTAAATTTAATTTAAATAGATGAAGATGAGGTTGCTCTTCATTTAGGTGCTGTATGCACGTTTATGTTGAATTTCGTAATTAGTGTTCATGGGCAGTTCAAGGTTGTGAAGACTATCCAACTTAAGCACCCATAAACTCATTATGTTTAGCACAAACGAAATGGGAGAAAGAAGAGTTTGCAAAGTTGTTAGGAAGCTCTGACATAAATGTTATTTTTCTTTAAATCCAGATGCTGATAATTATGTTGAGATTTAGGTTTTGGTGGGAGACTTTAGCACCACTGTACTTCTCACACTTGAATAACGCTAGTGGTGATAAATAAATTAGCATTGTTGTAATCCATCTTGAAGGGTTCTTGTTGTTTGCCCCCCCCCTCGCTGTGGTGACTCCTGCAAGCAGACAACATGACAGACCAACATGAGTTGGATGTTAGACACTTTAAATCGCCTTAGGTTGCCTTGGCTTGCTTGTTCTTATTAAACACAGAGGAGAGAAGGCATATTGACTCTTTTCATGGTTTGTTGCTTAACAACCCATCAATGACACCAAAGTCTAATCACTCATAACCAGTTTTAAAAGGACTCCCCCAATTGACAGGGATTTCTCCCATATATTTTCTCTGAGTGCAGATTTAAGATGTAAACAAATAGATCTTCTGCTCGACTTATGAATTATGGCTTTCATTTGGAAGTTGTTGTGCGCAGTGTGTGTTCCTCAAGCCCTTTGTGGATTTGTGGCATTGGAGGCTTTTCCATGTCCTCTTTATGGACACCAAGATGGGATTCGTTTGCGGATTAGCCTTTTGTCACTCATGTTGAAACCATTTTTTTCTGGGTTTGATTGGTATAATGGCAGCAGTTGGTCAAATCTGGGTTGAAGGACAGTGTCACAGTAAGGACAAAAGCATCTGTTGTCCAGAAGTGCAGCATTCATATTTGATTATTAGAAAAATATGAGTGAAACACAAACCAGAATAGATTTTTTTGTTACTTTTTTCCCCAGTCAAAATGTTGAAATAGTGCCACGCTGAAAGTCGCTAATTGTTTTAAAATGGAAGTTTATCGATGGTTGAATGAGCTTTTAAGCTAAAAATGCTCCTTTTGATAAAGTCCAGGTGTTCACTCTATAACTTGAGTAGTATAACAATGCTGTCAGTCAGATGGCAGTTATAGCACTGATACTATAATCATATATTTTCAAGATAATTAATGACCACAATTCTAGAAACCAGACTAAAACCATGCTGAAAAAGCAGCAGCACTTTATGCTGATGTTCCTATTATTTAGACCAGACCTGATGTTGAAGTTACAGGGAATATGAGTGGAAAATGATCCCAAATAAAATATGTTTCCTAACCTTTTTTTTTTTTTTATGAATATGATATGTGTCCCAGACAGGGACATTTGCCTCACTGTCATTCTTGTGAGTTTTATGATCATTAACAAGATGGGTTCTTGTCAGTAGTCGACTCGCAGAAATCACACAGCCTGTAATTTGTGAGCAGATCACCTCCTTGCTCCCTCTCCGTCTCTTTATGTTAACACTTGTCTGTACCGGGTGGGGTATCTGCATTATGCCTGGAGGAGCACAGGTTTTGTTTGGCAGTGTGCAAATTCGGCCGTTATCCTTCCACGCGATCGTTTCCTCTCTCGCTTATCTCTCCTGGCCCCTCCAAAGTCGCCGCACTTCCACACACAGTGACAGCGATCAGTATAGCTTTCAGACGCTTGTCTGGCTGAGTCTGCCATGAAGCGAAAGGCCCTCCCAGGTCCCCTCGCTGTCCTCAGGGCTTCTGTGATTGAGTGACTGGAGTGAGTGGGGGCCAAAGATAATAAGGGGGGAATATAAAGACACGGGGCGATGATATGATAACACCCCCTTCCTCCTCCTTTCTCTGCTCCCTCTTTTTACTCCCCTTTCCACCTCCCCTTCACTTTTCCTTCTGTTCTTCTTTCTGTCCTACCCCTGGTTTCCTTGCACCGAGCCTGTCCCACGCAGCAGAGTAAACCAGAAGTGACATGTGACACCCACTCCCCAGTGATGTGCTGACAAGCGGGTACTAGAATAGGTGACAGTGTTTTCTTTTTTTTTTTTTTTTTTTTTGCCAGACTGGCTTAAGTACGGTGAAGGCATTCATGAAGTATTTATGAAATACATTATGAATCATTGGGTCTGTGTTTTTCCTCTGTATTTTAGGCAGTGGCATTTGCTTTTTAATAAGTTAGTCTCAGAAAAGGCGAGAGTGAGGAGAGGGGTACACAGAGGAAGAGCTCTTTACATTGCTTCCTTTACTGGTGTTTCTTTATAGTTAAAGCTCCATGTTTACAACTGTTTTAACCCCTGCTCACACCCCCTTCACACACACCCGCAGACACACAATTAAACTTAGTTTCTTCCTCTCATCCTAAGTGTTTCTAATGAGGGAGCATGTCAGAAAGAAAGAGAAAGTGTTTTTGCGCTCAGCGACCAACAATTTTGCCTTTTCTCTGGTGTTTTTGAAGCCTGCAGTGGAATCTGGCTGCGGCCTTGATCAGAATTACATTGTGGAAGATGAATTAGGATTTCTTTTTCAATTATCCTAGAGGTTGGCCACCATTAGAGCATCAGCCTGCTCCTGCAGTGAGACTAAACTCTTTACTTTTGTTCCCATCATTACCATAGAGCACTTGTTTGTTCTGCACTGTCAAACTTTTTGTACGTTTTGTCTTTGTACATTCTTTTTCTGGAAATGATCTATTTCACATAACAGATCCTCTGCTTTAAGTTCTTGTGTCAAATGAACAAATAATTTGCCCATTTTTTTAAAAGGCAGCCAAATTGTAAAATAGGTCCTCACATTATTAGTTTTTTTCTTTTTTGTGTACGCAAGTCTTTTATATGTTTATATATCTGCTGAACAGGTGTAGGCAAGTCGTCTCTCTGGCTGTTTCCCATCATTTTTTGAACTACTGTTGTAAATTCCAGTACAAAACCTGCAGACTCCCAGGAATTATTGGGGAGTTCAGGAGGGCACATGTTGGAGGGGCTTTGGAAAGGGGCCTTGCTGGCCTCATCAGCATTTGAATGTCTTCTGGCTACTGAAATAACAAAGTATACATAAATATATAGAGATAATGATCTGGCTAAGTCCCTATATGTGCTGCTGTATTCTTATGCTAATGGTGGAGCTATTCAGCACCAACAATAGTCACATTACAAGAAAAAGGCAAAGCAGTGAAGGAGATAGTCTTCTGTGTGTGTCCACTGATGGATGCGCACACGCACATGCTCAGCAGGCCCGACTCCTCTCCCTTTGTGTCTAGGTTTTTTTTTTTTTTTTATTACATTTTTCAATTTTAGATAACACTCCAAGAATAGACATCAAACAAAAATGAATCATAAATCGAGGTCAGGAGTGAACCTCTTTCCAAAGCAGAGAAAGGGTTAAAAGTGAAGGTGTTTCTTTCTTTAAAAAAGATAGGAAGACTGATAGGAGAGGAGCTCTTCTCAGCAGAGGGTTCAGTGAACCATATGTAGGTAGCCACAGGCTAATGGGCCGGTTGGTCCCTGGCTTGCCAGGTATCCTAACTCCCCCCTTCCTCCCCCACACACTCTCTCTCTCTCCTCGTCATCCTCCAACACCCACCTCACCCACCCCTCCCACCTTCACTCTGTGAAAATCCCTCCTCCACTTTCCTCTAATCTCACCTTTTTCTCTGGTGCTGACCCGGGGAGGCCCACTTTATTCCCCACTGCATGCCAGCAGCCAGCGTTGTGATCGGAGCCCGAGCCCCTGTGTCGGTTCCTCCTCTCCTTTCCTCTCTCCTTGCCCTGGCTGGCCGCCTCCCCGACGGCTCTGCTCTATTGATTTACTCCTCCAACCACTGCTGTCTGTCTCTGTTTTGCACCACCAGCACCTAGGTCCCTCATCTCTATAACCCTCCCTCTTTCCCCATTTCTCTCTTTCCCTCTCTTCGATCTTTCTTTCTTTCTTTCTTTTCACACTTTCTTTCTTTCTTTCTTTCTTTCTTTCTTTCTTTCTGTCCCCTTCCACACAACCAAGGGCTAAGAGAGAAACCCTGACACGAACACAAGAGAAGGAGGAAAGCGAAATGGAAGGATGGGGGTGTGGGAGGGGAAACAGGGCCTTTGATTTTTCATTAGAAGGGCCTCCATATTTTAATATTGGGTTTAATCGGGCCCTCATGCCTTAAAGAAATAACCACTGAGAGATGATCCCCGGCCTTCAAAAAGTATATGGCGCTTCTTCAATCAAAGCCCTCCTTGAATTTGCTCTTTTGTTTGGAGTTCACTTGCAATCCCCCCCCTTCGTCTCTTTCTCACCGCCTCTCGGCCTCTCGCTTTGTGGGTACAGTCGTTAGGCTTATTGACTGATCTCGGCTGTACTTAGCAATAGAAATGACTTTGACAGGAAAATACACCACCAGTATCACAGAGGTAGCAGCATGAAAGGCCCCTATCAGAATAGCATACTCTTTCTCCAATGAATGGCATGGTATTCCCCCCAAGAGATGAAATCCTGTGTACTTGTTGTGTAACATAAAATAACTTCATCGATTCAGTGATGCAATATGAAAACTGTAATTTGCATTCATTTTTTTATTGAAATAAACTTAGAGAATTTTTTTTTCCCCCCCAATTGTTTCTGACCGTGTCATGGTTTTATTTCCTTTTGAAGCTTACACACTAAAAAGAAGTCTCCTCACCTCACACCTGTTTAGATATGTCACACACTCATTTATTACCTCGCTTCGTTGATCATTCACCTTCTATTTGTGTTTTCGACAACGGCTTCTCTGAGACTCCTTCAGGTTTTTCATGGATGTGGAACACAATGCTGCGTACGTCGAAGCCACCAAAGCACCAACCTGTGAGCTAATGAGAGGCCCCATGCTGTTATCTAAGGCTCCGGCTTCTCTACCACTGCTGCACTTCTATTAGGGGAGAGAACACACGCCGGGCTACCGTTCACATATGTCGCGCGTGTACGCTCTCTAAAGGAGGTTTCCCCGGGATGCAAAGGCTCATAGAAGCCTCTGTCGTTCATGCGGCGGCCCTCGTGCACGCGTGTACTCTCACACAAACACACAGAAGTGGGGGATTCGATGGCACCAAAGACCACAATAAAACAAAGGCACAAATGACACCCTCCTGTGACAATCCCAACTGTAGCTACTTGCCTTTGTCTGATAATATATCAAATGCATTTAAAAAAAAAAAAAGAGCACTTACTTAATTGAACAACCCCTCCCAATTTGTTTGTGTTAAAGGAGAATAGAAGACACTAGACAATAATTTGTGTGTGTTTTCCTTTGCGTGTGTGTGTGTTAAACCCCTGCCAAGCAGAGATGCATTATTTAAGATGCTGTTGTGATACTTGTGCCTGCTTAAAGGTCTCAGCTTCCTTTTAACGCCATGCCGCATCGGTCTACCTCTGCCCCCACTTGTGGGGGGGGGGCAGAGTGGGAACTGCTGGTACTGGTCCATATATCACCTGGGAAAATATCACAGCAGGGGGAGGAAAGGAAGTAATATAGATAACCTTTGGGTTTAGCAGACATTCATGTGAACATAAAGGCATTTTATTACGCCATTTCATTGCATATTTTTAGACTTCAGTGTTTTTTTTACAAGGTATACAAGGATATTAAACATATAAAGTTACATCATTGTTTTATTGTGTATTTCGATGCATTTTATACACACCTGAAAGTTATTACTGAAACAGTGCTTTTGATAAGTTTCCACATTCACAGAGCAGCACTACCCGCTGGAAAATACAAGGTTGAATGCCAGTTTCAGACAAGCACACTGCGCTGGACACAAGTGTTTTTGGGTCTATATTAGAAAATGCCCAGCCGCTCTCCTGCTGGTGAAAAAGCCTGTAATGGAACATAGTATTGTAAATTGAATGTGGTTAATTACTCCTCATGCTATGCTACCAGCCGTTTGTGCAGGGCGAGGAGGAAAAGCTTGGGAAAGTGGAGGGAAAAGGCGTCTGCAGAGGAACTTCAGGGCCACTCATTACACTCTGCCCCTGGGTATTTTTTTTAACGCCTTTTATTTCCCATCTAATGAACTGTTTACATTTCTCAGCTTTGCAGGCGCCACAGTTATTTGCGCTTGTCCTTGTGTCACTCGTTGCACTGAGCAAAGAGCAAGGAGGGGAGTTGGAGGACGTTGAAATGTGTATATATGGAAGTTTGATTTTAATTATTGTGGGTTTTTTTGTAGATAGGGAACTTACATTAGAAAGAGTGTGTTGAAATTAGGAAAGGTCGTTGTTTTATAATCATCTGTAAACAGATGTTTTTTTTTGTTTTAAATTGACTTTCTTTTCTATGGAGGAATTTAAAAATAATCATGTTAATTTAGGTGATATATCCTCATGCATACTAGAGAGAAATTGCACACAAAGGAAATATCCATATATTCGCTATAATTAAATAAATAGCATTTGCTGCTCAAAAGGATTATGCTCAACTGATTAGCATATCTGATATGAATTGTTATGCATGCATATGTAATTACATTTTGATGGGTAAAGAAGAGTTGTGTTTTTTTTTTTTTTTCTCGTCTGCTTTCCATGTCAACAGAGGTAAAAACGAGTGTTTTTGACAGGACACCAGCACCTCCATCGCTGCATTTGACGGGATGTGTTGAGTTTTAAAGGCAGGCCACTTTGCATAAAGTTAAGATGTACCTTTGTACTTTTCTTGTGTGCTTCCGGGAATAGAAGCAAATTCTCACCCAAGATTAAAAAAGTGACAAAAGACAGACCTTTCAAAAGGATTAAAAAAAGCTTTTTTTTCCTTTTCTGAGCAATAAGGTATCTTCTGAAAGAGCTCATTCTTTTTTAGATTACAAAGCCTGATTAGTTGGTTTCTTCTTCAGATGCAGATTTCAGTCTGAACATACTGTAACTTGAATGAGAGAGTTTCACTGCATTTTCTTTATAGAATAGTAGATTTCTTACTATTGAGCAGGTATCTCATATCTGCTTTCCTGACCTCAAGAGTGAGCCATTTTTTTTTTGCTTAACACCCCAACTTATAATCAAAATCAGTTACTGTATTAAGCAGTCAATATTGCACAACTGTTTATGTTTTACATCAAATAGGAAAGCAGTAATCACTCAGGAATCTGTTGTTTTCCTGAGGGGAATCCAAAAACTGGAGTGTATACTGTAGGTACAGGGGAAGTAGCAGCACACTTTCATTTCAATGACATTTTCCATTCTTTCTACTTTTCCTTTGTTATCTGCACTGTTCTCATTGCCGAAGCGCTTCATACATTCATCTGTAACAGACAGCTATTTAGAAATACCAAAAAACTCCCTGCATATGGTTTGAAGGCGACGTAAGCCTTAACATTCAAATCAATGCTTCTCCCAGGCTTCCTCGTCTCAATTACTGGTGAAGTCGTCTTTCCCCCTAAGTTGCACTGCAGCTCTTTAAGATGAAACTCCACTTAAATGGAACATGTGGGTGTTTTCCTGGCAACAAATGTCTGTATGTGTGCCTTGTGTACAAGTGTGCATGCTGTCTTCAAATTGATGCTTTTTGTTCTTCTGGTTTTACTCAAATCTGATATTCCTTGTAATGTCCTGACCGCAGCACACTGACCACTTATTCACCTCTGCACAGAAGATGGGCCATAAAAAATACTGCTATTCAATATGAAAATAAAAAAAGTGGTTTTTTTTTTTTTTACATTATTTAATTTCATACAGGGAAAGATATGAACACTGTAATTATTTTATATAATATAATTTTTTTCAGGCATTTGTGTTAAAAAGCACTAATTATTATATAATCTTTGTTATTGATTTTAAACAAAAGAGTCACGTGCTGAATTTATGGCTCACAAGTTTGTGGTTTTACCCTTTTTTTTTTAAGATATTTTTGAATTTGTGGTTACATTTTTGAGTGTTAAATCAGTAATCACAAAATTGTGCAAATGTTTTATGGAACAACCACAAAACAATAAAAAAAATGACACATTTTGACATAACGCTCCGATGTAATGCACGTTAAGGGGGGGGGGCAGTGTTGTGTTTTATTTGAATCCGAGCTGCCGATCTCCTTTTTTCCCCACAGTGGGCGTTCTGTGGTGGGCTTAGGTCCCTGTGGTTGAGTATTGTTTGGGTGCACTCTTTATCTAATGGGTTTTGTGGTCTGGGTCAATCAGGCCCTCCGTCTAGTCAGTAATTACTCCAGAGGACTGTTGCCCTCACCATCACGATAATAACAGCCAAATCACATCAGCCATGACTTTCCACTCAGTGCTCCAGATTATGAGGAGAGACAAATAAAAAAAGGAAAAAAAAAAAAATCAACTGGCTCAATCGTGATTGGTTCCAAAGTTATTTCAATCAAGGAACTTGATATCATCACTCATGAGGTTAGAATTGTCTTTTACAAGTTTGATTTGTGCCTCTCGTACGGAAGGCAGCTTCAAAGTGCTTCATGCACTAGCTTCTTCAAACTTTTACTGATAATAGAAAGATACCGGGAAAGGATATACTGTATTTGAGGAAAAGAATGTCCCCACCAGGTAATTGGTGTTCCTTCACTGATTCTCTTACTTTGTTTTATTTATTTAAAGTGGAGAACTAAGTAAATATATAAAATAGAGAGAAATTGTGTTGAGGAAAAAGTGATATTTTCATTCCTATGCTGGTGTTTGTCTTTGATTTTTGCCCACCTCCCCGCAGCCCACCTAGAAACCCTGTCAAGGCAGGGAGAGAAAGCGAGGGAGGCTTAGTAAACACTTTCTGTGTCTGCTGCTGGTGTGTATTTAGTTGAGAGGGCATGCCAAGAGGCTGTTTTTCCATGGGTCGGGCGTCTGTAAACAAGCGGTACAACGGCAGCCCACTCTTCGACAATCGGAGGTGGCACACTCTGAAGTGTGTATGAAATGTGTGTGTCTGAGTGTTTGTCTTTTTGGGTTTCTTTTTTTTTGGACATGGCATTCCCTCTTATTCTAGCCTATCTGGAGACAGAGAAGGAGAGAGAGCTAGAGAGCATTTGTGTGTGTGTGTGTGTGTGTGTGTGTGTGTGTGTGTGTGTGTGTGTGTGTGTGTGTGTGTGTGTTAGAGAGAGGCAACCCCAAATCCGATGGGCCACCAATGGGTGATGAATTATTCCCTGTCTGAGACTCAGCATTGGTGTTATCACAGAGCCTGCTACTGCACTGGGATGACAGCGGTGACAGCCCCCAGAAAAGATTTAGCGCTGACAAGTGATACTTCCTCATAATACATCTCCCTGGCCCTCTCCTCTGTCCCCCTGTTCCACAGTCGCTCCATGCACACAAGATGAGTTTTTTTATCCCTCAACTTATATTTGTTTAAGTGGGCAAGGTGGGGGCGCTCTTTGCCATCACTTCTGTGGCACAAGTGCACTAGGTGCAGTGGATCACTGTGAAAGGAGGCATGGGCACAAACCAAGACATGCTTGTTTTCAGTACATGTGTCGTTGGGGCGAACACACAGACACACTCGCACACATATGCACAACCTGCATACGTGTGACTCAGTTTGTCACCAAGATCCATTAGGGGGCTCTCGTGCTTAAGAAATGCCTGTTGTGTTTTTCCATCGACAACAGTACTAAGCCCTATTTCCCCACTTGTTTTCTCTTTTCGCTCTCCCCTCTTTCTCCCCTCTCTTCTCCTTTTTGTCCTTCTTCCTTGTCCTCCTCCCGCTGCAGAAAAGGTCACGTATTGCCTACAGTGATGAGGTGCGCAACGAGCTCCTGGGGGATGACGCCAGCTCCTCGGAGAACCAGGTGAGGTGCTAATCAGGGGTCCTGAACGACACCAGTGTGGGTGGCTGACTAGCCCCAAGGGTGAGGAGGTGGGCCCCTCGCAGGGGCCATCGAGAGCCGAAGCCACAGTATTGTCACCAAGTCATGCGGAAGGAACACTGTTTAATGCAAAGCTGGGCCGCCGGTGAGTGGGCTCAGGGCATGGGACCAGTGTCTGGCCAAAACCAGATTGCCATCGACACACACAAGCTTACACACCAACATGCAAACCTAAACGCACAATCGAACACAAATTTAAATCCCAAAACCCGGCCTCCCCACTCTAATTGTCCCACAGCTGTTCCAGCCGGGTGTGGACTTAGACCAATAATAGATCCTCCATCGACGTCCACACTCACACACAGATGTACTTGCATCCTCCCGTCTTTTTTTAAACTCCAAGGGTGGCGAACCTGCACAATGCAGATACTCGAAACAAGTAAGAACACAAGGTCCCATTGTTCTCTGATATTAACAAAAACTCACTGAAACAGTTCGGTGCAGTGCTACATAGAAATGATCTCTAAATATTTTTTTGTTATTATTTAATATAAGCACTTGATAGAAAAAAAAAATATCAAATTCCATTTGACGTCTTTGTGGTTTTGATCTATTATCTCTCAGCATATTCACAATTGGTTTATTGTTTATTAAAAGCTGATGGCTGATTAATTTTTGTTTGAATATTGTTTCAGCCTGTTGAATTCTAGGGATATAAACAACAGATAAAGACCACATTAGCAGTTTTCATTCATTGTCAAGCCACGTCTACAAAAGACTCATTCACAGCAGTTGTGGCAATGAAGTAGAAAAACAATTATCTTGAATTGTGATCTTAATTGCCCAAAATATGCCACGTGTTCTTTTAAACTTAAGTTGTTCTGAGTACACTGCATCAAAACACTGATACATGAACGGATTCAGCAACCAGCATTTTAACATTTAAAGACGCACTTACCTATTGCTCACCTGCACAGCTGCCACTCATACGCAGCCACTCTCAACTACGACCAAACATCTTTTGACTAATTATATATTTCCTTTACAATCGGCTGTCAACTTGCAGGGGTTACTGCGTTTCAAGGTGCTCACACACACACACACACACACACACACACACGCAATCATACACACAGTCGTATGCATAGAAATACTTTGCATTTGCACAGTGAAAAAAGAAACACGACAAATGAATACTCAAATGCATATTTGCACATTTAGTGCCACAGTGCTTTATATGAGTATATTTAGAGGATTCACAGCTAAGCAAAACTAAATAAAGTTGTTTCTTTTTTTTTGAACATTTTCCTATTACCATTTCAATGATGACCCATGAACTGCACATCTTAGAAACATATGTATCAAGAAGCAAGATGTGTAACTGAAATGCATATTCCTGGCAAATTAGCAAAACACAAAAGTGAGTCTGACATTTCCTGCAGAAGTTGGGAGGAGATTTGCTGTCAGAAATGTCACATTTGAGACACTGAGGGGTTCCATCAAAAACCTGTCAAGCTGAAAAGAAGGTATCTTATTTTGAATCCCTTTCATTAAACATTCATCCAAAAATATTGAAAAGTAATATTTATAAATCTAGAATCTCAAAAATCAAATTATCAATAAAAATTCCACGATGGAATTACTATTGTGAAATGATATTATATTTTTGTTTTTACAATTTGGGAAATTGCTGTTTTATTGTTGTAATTATTGTTTAAAAAGATTTAAAAATTTATTTCATATTATTTGATGTCAAATTATTGCATTCCCAAATGAAAAGGAATAAAATGTGATTTAATCGATGCATGCATCTATGCATGTCAGAAAAAAATCAGAGTTGTGACTTTTAAATCTGTGAACACTATTCACATCTTCATTCTCAGTTCACATCAATACAGTATGTAAATTATGAAATGTTAAATAATTTTAATTAATTGGAATGAATGTTTAAAATAAAACATATTTATTTACTATTTATATTTACCCAAAAACATATTCACTTTTTTTTTGTGAAAAGGTTAGCGGCACTCAAAACCTTTAACATGTTTAAAGCATACACTATCAATTATTGAATGATAAGCAGTAATAATTAGCAACAATAATGTCTGATGTGAAACTTAAAAAATTGTAATTTTACATTAGCCTTTGTCAGAGTTCATACTGGGGCTAAAAGCAAAGTAAAGGGATGATTATATACATTTTCTCCTTTTCCTCCCAGGTGCTGTATTTACCTCATTTTCATTTAAAACTTGTGGAGATAATACTTGTCTTGGTCTTGCTGTGAGTGGAGTACTCGGAACTTCAGAGTTTTTTATCCAGCGAGACGGCAGTGATAGGAGAGGGGAAAAGATGGCGGGGGCCGGGGCAAGTCGGTCAATTTAATTCCTGACGATCTGAAAGAGGTCAGGATCATTTCATATAGCCCTGGCTGAGCAGATCATTACCAGTCACAAATCTGTTGGTAACATGGCAAGGATTTATAGTCTAAGTAAATAGGGAACCGTCATAAGTTCTGAAAATGGCGTATTGGCTCTGCGATAATGGCTAAAGGACGATTTAATAGAGTTCGGCATTTATTCGTTATCTGTATGCGGACAGAGACTGAATTGGCACTATCACTCGTTTTTTTTTAATAATGTGGAAGGCTACCATTGCACATTTTTTTTCTTTCGGTTTCCTCTGCATGCAACACACGCACAAATGTTGGTACACACACACACACACACACACACACACACACACACACACACAGAGAGAAAGACACCACACACAAAGCAGCCAATGCACACACATTTTTCACACACGAACACTATATGGAATAGTTTCGATTTCAGTCACAGCAGAAGGCTTGGCCACAAGAGATTGTGCTGGTTTGAGCCGGCATGGACCAGATTTTACAGGCTACAAAGGAAGCAGATTACCACTTGTATCGAATTCCGTATTGGATAAAAAAAAAAAAATCTTTTGTTTGAAAAAAAAAAAAAATGCTGATTATCATAACAGAAAAATTGCAGCAGTGCAATTTTGACTACTGGCTGGCATCACAAAAACACAAGGCAAGGCGCTCATGCAGGAGTAATTATAACATTTACAATATTCTGTATTTACGGCTCTATATCTCTTGAGCAACGCGAGCATCGTTGGCCGTTCTAAAGAAGGATGCCAAAGAGAAAATAAAGCCAAGCGGGAAGAAACGCAGCTCAACATGCCCCTCGTATAGTTTTAACAAATCCTCCACGAGTGCTTGCAATCAGTCAGGCAGCACAAATGAGCTAGAACAAGTTTTGTTTGGTTCCCATTGACTGATGGCTGAGCTGGGGTGAGGGATCGCAGGATCTGCTGGGCGTTTTCAAGCCCCAAAATAAGCACATCCACAGTGTAGTTTTAAACTTTGGCCTCTTCAATAATGCATTCTTAGTGGGGAGTTGTTGCTCAAGTTAGAAAAGACAGTCTCCACTCTTACGTGTGTCTTGTTACTGCCGACATTTTCAAGGAAAAAGAAAAACATGCAATTATACTTGTTTACCTCCCACATTACACATATCGACATTATTTTTATATTTGCAATATTGCAGTGATGTATTTTTTTGACTGGTGGGGAAAAAAAACTAAAACAATTTTTTGAGATGCTTCTAAAATTACAGGGGTGAGTGCTGTGACAAATGCAAGATTGTGATGTGCGACGTATTTGATATTTTCGTTTGTCTGTTTTCTAGATTCCTCCTGAATTTATTACCATACAGCACAGTTCTTCGAGTGTGTTTACTCGTGGTGTAGTATAAATAGAGGAGACAAATGTATGCTGTACAGTATTTTTTGTTTCCTGTTCAATCTTTACTTCCTAGAAGTTTTTTCTCATCTTTATTACTTGTTTTGAATTACTTGAACAAAAAATGTTAATTTTCTAAACATTTTTTTTTTAGAAAATAAGTAATTAAGTTGTAGTTCAAGAAATATCATATATGATACAAAATTATTCCAGATTCATGAAATAAATAAAAAAAATAAAAACAGCACAAGTAAGAGTAGCCCTGAGCCTCCCTTCACATCTCCTAATCTATAATGTTGGCCAAGAAACGTGGATAAAAACACCTATAAAAGGCTTGCAAATCATGAAATGTGTCTTTCCCCTTTTCTGCCAACTGTGTTGCATTCCCACGATAAAACCCCAGACTTCTCTTTCCTTCTCGGCAGCCCTCACTTAAGAACAGGCCAGGGAAGCAACCTTTTTAATTGTGATTAGGCATAGTTAATGGCAAATGGGATTATTTCCCCTCCCTCAAATGTCTGATTCATTATCAGAGATGCAAGCTTTTCCAGGACAGGGAGTAGGAATAGCATTTCTTATTTACTTCTCTTTAAATTTTCTATTCTCTTTCATCAAAAATGTATAGCTATGCTAAGATTCATTTTTCATGATCCGTGGCTGTCCCAATAATGAGCTTGCACTGTATGTATAGACAGTTTTAGCATCACATGGCTTTCTATACCTAATGTTAACAGCATGCTCCTTCTTACTGAGATGCATTAGCTACATGGAATATTGACAGCATATCAGCATTGATAAACAGTGCTACGAATGGAGTGGCTCAGCATTTCTCCAGCTCGGTTCCAAAGGGCACATATTCCTTTTCATCCCTTTCCAGAGGATTCAGCAAAATGACAGATACAGTTTTAAATGTGGAGGAAAAATATTTTGTAACCGTGCAGACTATGTTTTACTCATATTTTTTCCCCTTTTCTCTCGCTATATCGACTTCTGTGATGTGACTTCCTTGATAATGTTAGTTGATACTGCAAGTCGTGCGATCCATTCCCTCTCTTGTTTAATGTGACAGCGCCAGGACTTGATCTTTGTTTGTTCAAAAAAGTCAGCCCGAGCGGTGTGTTTAGCTCCGTTTTATGTGTTTGTCTTGTGATTTCCAAATGCTAAACATGCAAACAGATAAATCGTCAAGGTTAATTCCGTATCCAGCCATATGACTGATCTTCCTCCTGCCATGTTTCTGCTTTTTTATATCTCTCCTTCACTCCCTCCATCTTTCTCTTCTCTTCTCCTTTTTGCTCTCATGATGCAGTTGATAAAGTTACGTGAAGAGGTAAGTGCTTCTCTGTTCGAACTGTTTAAATTCTGCTTTCCCACTGAAATTTCAATTTGCCCTGTAGAAAATTAAAACCAGCTCATATGGACATTTTTTTCATGTCTGATTGAACAACGTACAAGCCAAGCCAGAGATAATGAATCCACCTAAGGCCAGTGTCTCCAGTTACCTTACATATCATAAAATGAAGATAAGATGTTATTTCTGAAGACAAACATTAGGGAATGAAGCAAAAGTTCAAATGTTATAAACGTTATTGGGCTCAACACAGTCCAGAACGTGATCAACTTCTTCAAGATTTGCCACTCGATGCATGACATTTTATCCATACATTTCATTCTTCATATTCTATGATGTGCACTAGGAGGTACCATGTCATGAGACAAGATGTTATACTACTGCATATCATCAGCTTGTAGCTCATACTCATTTAAGAAAATGCAACAGTTTAAATATATTTTTGATTTAGCAAAAAAGAGGATTATAGTTAGCTTGTTGCTTAGCTGATTAGCTTACCACATGCTATTGTGCGGTTTTGTGATTTTTAAAAAAAGCCAAACTATTTGACATTAATGAATATTTTTCAGTTGCTGTAACTTTTCTTTATAACTTCCTGTATCCACTTCCATCATTAACAGTTTTCACTCTTCGAGGCGGTGAAGGAAAGCCGCTCATGTCGGATTAAAATCGCGGCTCCTTGAACTTTTACGCTTCGTACGAGCCGTAACCGCTGTATAATGCAGACGGTCTATTTGTGCTGCTGCACTCATAGTTCAATGCAAATTCACTTTAAATTGAATTCATGTTTCAGTTTCTAAAACTGATCATAGAAAACATGATAATTGACTTCCAAGACAAGCTGTCCATTTATTGCGTTTCTTTCAAGACTGAAACTTCAAATCCAAACACGATTTAGATGAGTGATGGAGAAAACCTAATAATTCATAATAATCAGCTACCTGAATGAATTTTAGATGTCAGAAGAGATGGTTTATTAAGTTAGATGTGGTATTTCAACAGAATGTCAGCATGTATGCAGCTTTTTCGATTTTAACATTTTTTTTCCTTCCTTTTTCCTTAGGACTTAGCTTGTAATATAATATATAATAAATTAGTAATACTAATGTTAGCACAAGTACAGGGTGGCTAAGTAGACAACAACTCTGTTGTTTTTACAGTGTTATAACGTTTATAATTAACAGTTGTAACATTTTAATTGATTAAATCATGAATTTCATATTTTAGCATCTAATCGAGGCAGATTTTATCGCTGTTTTTGTATGTGGCATTATACTGCTTGTGCTTTGAAGCAGGACTGCACTTGTATTTGCAGGTGTAGTTACAGTATGTTGTTAAATGTGCCTTTGAGTGAGGCTGTGTTCAAAAGGGCCTCTGCTGAAGCAGAGTAATTCAATTCCTATCAAAGGCTCACCATTCACACCCATCCATAATTTAGAGTGCCAGCCTGGACCAGATGCCATGTTATCACACTTTTCTTTCTTTTATTTAGCTCTACTTTTGTTTCCCCTTCTTCTTCCCGCCCTTTTCCGTGCATTTCCTCGTAGCCTGAGGGTCAGAAGACACCTTGAGTTACCTCACCTGTCTCCACTCTTGGATTGGCCCGATCTGTGTAATCGGGCTTGATTCTGTGCCCTCTTCGCCATCGCAGCCTTTTACCCTCCTGCTCTTCCTGCATTTGAATCAAAGGCTGGCACAGCTTATACACACTTAAGCCTTGCTTTTAAAAAAACTATACTTTTTTTTTTCTTCAGCTGAAAAACATGTTTAAATATTTAGCACCCATATTCACAGCTGTTTGACACTTGTAATTCCTCGTCTTACAAGTCCCAAACAAACGGCACAGAAGATCACACAGTCAGTCTGAATCACAGCTGTCATCATTATTCACTTTGACTCTCCCCCACCCTTATTGAAATAATAAGGAAATCATCTGAACTTTGGAAAATGGTGATAGTAACCGCCTGTGTTTGATATTGAAAAAAGGCAGGAGAGCGAAAAGAAGAGGGGAGAGATTTCTTTTGAGCTACAGCTGCATTGTTCTGGGGCTCCCTGTTAATAACTTACAACTGAAGAGTGTTTCTTGACGCAAAAAAGCACAACAAAAAAACACCATTTTCATGGTTCCTAAGAAGATCTTAGTTCAAAATGTAGGTGTCAGATGAAAAGGCATACATGCATAGGCAGAAGTGGTGGTGGTGGGGTGCACCAGTGCAGGGATGCACAATATTTATCATATGTTGTATTTAAATCCTTAGCTAGCAGGCTCCATGAGACAATCACGTGCTTTTGATGAAATCCTCAGTTTTAAGTCGATTAATGACAGGTGGCTGGATTACAAGCTTGAATAGTGTCAGTGTGCCTCATGGTTGTATCAGAACCACAGGGTCAAACTTTGACATGTGACGTTGTAGCACTGGCAGCCACTTTGCATTTCCTCCAAAAAAATATGCTGACAAGGACATTTTGGGTTATGCCTGCTAAGCTGCCTGCAGAATAAAAGCATTGCAGAGCACTTCAACTCATTTCTTTCTGATTGTTGTGTGATATTAGAAGAAAATAGCTTCTCTGGTGAGTAAGAGTCACCTCATTTTTGATTGTAGTATAAACTCAATATGTGCCTCAACTATGACTACACAGTGTAGGATGTTTAGTTTTCACTGTGCACACTCCTTTTCATTATTTTCCACGGTATCATCTTACATCCATGGCTGGATTGTTTCATTATTAGGGCCATCACAGTGTGCCATTACTGGATCCTTAGTGGCTGAACTCTCACCCTTTCCTTCAGGTTCTGTCACCGTCAAACCTGGGGCGCATTATTCTAATGATCACACATATTCACCGCCACCGCACTAACCCCCCAGCACCCCCCCCCACTCCTTCCTCACCCACCCACACTCTCCCTCCCCTCCCCCTGGCCCTAAAAGAAGACAGAACGAGGGAGAGAGAGAGAGAGAGAGAAATTCAGGAGGAGAAAGCTTTGAAGTGGCTTTCCATCGCAGTGAGTCTGCCGGCCGTCTCCCCGAGACGTGTCACCTTTGCCGAGAGGGAATAGGAAAATCACGTTTCGAATGGTAATGATAACATACTAATCACTTGAGCTCTTTGAAGAACCCAGGGAGTGCGCTACTCTGTCAGTATCCCCGGCTGCCTCATGCTCCCAGGCGCACACCGGCACTGCAGCCATGGTCTAGGTGTATAAGCTTAAGCATTGCATGTCAATACGTCCCCTCTGATCCATAGGCTCATTATAGCCCAAGCTTGGTATCCATTTTCTCCCACGAGCACACTGCCACCATCCCTGCTGGTGCCACCAGCTCTTCCACACCCATGTAACCCCTCCCAGAGACCCCTCCACTACCACCACCACACCCTTCACCCAAAACACACACACCACACCTTGCATTCTGTCCCGCTCACCGTCTCCCCATCGCCTTCCTCCTTCCGTTAGCCCATTTTACCACCCACCCATTCTCCTATCCCTCCATCCTCCCCCTGCCCTCACTTTAACTATTGAAAAGCGTCTCTGCAATTTTAAATGACATCTGTCAGCAGCACCAAGAAAAAAGGAAGCGAGGGAAAGAAAAGAGTTCAGAGGGAGTTTTCTCCTCCCTGCTCTTTTCCCATCCCTCTTATTGTCAAACTTTGAAAAGTGTGTCGTCGACTTTTTAATTATTTTTTTTTTCCCACTCCACGTTTTTCATTTCCTCTGAGTGATTAGCTGGTACACATTTTGACAGCCTAACCAAAACTAGAGACTTCACATCCCCCCTGTCCCCTTCGCTCATATGATGGGCATAAACCCTTGTCAGAGAGGCGGATGTCATGCGGGGTTGTTTTTGAGTGTCACATATGTTACATCTGATCAGTTTCTTAACATGGCATATTAGAAAGGACATCAAAACCAACAGACATTTGAGTAAACATTAAATCTTCCAAGTCTATGTTGTTTATGATCCCCTCTTCTGAATTCAGGTTGGAGTTAATGAAAGCTGGACAATATGGGGCTCTATATGTTCTTCTAATTTGTGATTGTATGTTAGCTATATAGTTGAAACTTTACACCAAACAACCATACATCAATAGATTTTATTAAGCTTACACCATGCCTCTACCTAATAAGATAGCCTGCATGTTGCCTTCTAAATACACCTAAATTCACCTAAAATATCAGTTTAGTCAATATTTTAAATCAGCTTAAAGCAACTATGATGGTGACATAGAATAATGACATTGAATAACTTCAATATAATAGCCAGGCATTATTTGAAACAAGAAAGAACAAACAGATGTTTCCATGATTAATGTAGTTTTTTGGATCTTGGGAATGGTGTCACAACATGCAGAGTCAGAAATGCAGAATCACACTTACAGGGTAACTTCAGTATTTTTCAACCTGGACTCATGTTTTTGTGTCTCATGGAAGAAACATTTTTGAAATTATTCTAGTATTAAGGGAGAGCGCAGTAAATGTTTGATCCAGTCTGTATCGCGTTATATGACATGTTGCCGGAAAATGACGGTGGAAGCAAATGCGGCAAGATTTTACGCCAAGACTTAGTAGACACAATAACAAACAGACTGGAGCAAGTGAAAAGTGAAGAAAAAGTCATTTAATTTTGCTTTAATTTTGTGAAGGGTTCTTTACTTAATGTTGTCAGACATACACTAAAAGTCTGTACCTGTTGATGGCAAAAACAAGCACTTACAGTGAACGTATATTGTTGGTGAAAGAAAGCATTTATGTCCCCGTTTAGCGACGTTTAATGACTGCTGTTCGTTAGCCACAGCCATCTTGGTTGTTTTGCTATCTCCAGCGTCACGCAGCCCTGTTGTCATCGTGATACACCCGCCCCAAGGACTCGCTATGCAGATAGAGCGTTGTGATTGGTCCAACAGACTCCTTGCCGGAGCCAGGATTGGCTCCTATGGTGCGCCACTAGACCATCTTGCTAGGCAAAAATATTTTTTGCCACTAGGGTGCGTCTAGATTTCTAGGCTAGTTGATCCCATTACTCATCCAGAAACTCAGAAACTTGGGTCCATGTTGAAAAGTAACACTTACCCTTTAATGCAGTGATACAGGAAACAGTCCCTCGTGGCAACCATTTTTTTTAACAATTAATTAAATAATTCCATTAAAGTCGATACTCTCAGCTAGAGATTTTTCTGCTTCTATTTCTCATTGACAAATTGACTAGCTGTAGCTGCTAGTTGAGATGAAGGGTCAGGGTCCTCAAAGTGTCATCAGTGTCAGCTTTTGTGGAAATGTGGTGTGGTGTTTAAAACGTAAATAAAATTCAAAATCATTATCCTGAACTGCATGTGTATTCATTAGTTAATGCGGTGCAATAGTTGGATGCATGAACAGGATGAAATCTATACATGATAGAGGACCTACTGTTAGATGGAACTCAAGGCCATCAGTCAACAGATCAGATATTTTCACGCCTTGCTTGTCAGACATGAATTGTTTAGCTATAGAGAAGAAGCCCAAACCACTGGTTCTCTCGGTATCTAAGGAACTGCTATCAACTGATATGTTTACACACCATATTAGAGCCCGAGCTAACACCTTGATACACTCAAACATCTTCTTTTGAAAAAAAAAAGCCTTTAATTATTTATGAAAGACATTTTTTTTCTTGATATTCACTCATGGCTCCATGCTTTCAATTGGAAGCCTTGTCAATTTGATAGCTGTGAGTTAACCAAGAGGGGGGTGCAATAACTAACTACAAGATATTGGCCCTCTAATGTGAGTAAACAACATAAAGAAAAGACATTTGATGCTTTTGTTTATGATAATTATTACATTTTACACCTTTGTAATGATCATTTATTTGTGACATTGATGGATTTCAAGTTAAAGTTATTATTTCAAGTCCAGAAATCACATGGTTGACATGTTACATCACATTTTGTCATAAATTTCCCCTCCAGTTGGACGCCGTAACTCGGACAGGTTTTTTTTTTTTTTTTTAGTGTAAAGCTTCAAATTAAATTTTACTACATCTTAAATCGCTCCACCTCCCGTGCTTTAACTTTCCTGTGTGTGCAGCAGAAGGCTGTGCTGTGAAACAATATCAGGAGGCAACAAAACCTCAAAGTGCTTCTTGTTTTTATGTCCAAGATGAGGCAGCAGCACCTCTTACATTGTCATCCCCAACATGCATATGCTTGATATTCCATCAGCATATAACACATTGTCATCCATGAAGGTTATTGCCAACCTGGCTGTATTATGTTGTTGCTGTGGATGCGGTCTGTCTGTTTAGGTGACAGCGTTGATGTGTTTCTTTGAAATGGGTCCCAGCCTTCACAATCAATTTTTTTTGTTTGTGTGCGTGTGTTTGTTTCTCTGGCTTCATTTTTCTCTCTCTCTTATTTGTTGCAGAGGGCGCATCTGTTGGACAACACAGAGAAGCTGGAAAGGTCATCACGGAGACTGGAGGCCGGCTACCAGATAGCAGTAGAAACTGGTACGTAGTTTGTTTTGGATTGGGTTAGGAAGGAGTGGGGTGGTGTTGGGAGGGGATTCAAGATAGTGGCGAGGATGAGTGAGCGACGGCAAATTGTCTTGCTCATATGCGAGGTGGGTGGATGTGTGTGTGTGTGTGTTTGTGTGCGTTTGGGGGGGGTCGGGGGAAAAAAAAAAAACCCTTTCCTTGACGCCTGATGACATTTTCGGGAGCACATCAAAGACGAGCCAGGGAGGGAGAGCGAGGTGTACAGGCAACAGATCGAGCGCCGCCTCTCCTTGCTCCGCTCCCGAAGAAAATTCGGGCTTCACTACGACTGTGTGCGTATATATGTGTGTGTGTGTGTGTGTGTGTGTGTGTGTGTGTTTTTTCACAAACAGACAGGGGGTCTATGAAAATAAACAACGTCAGCGTTCCTCCTGAAGTTCTTAATTCAGCAGTGCAGAAGGAAGGAAAAAAAAAAAACCATAATATCACTTTCTAAATAAACCACCTCCCTAAAAAACAACAACACACAAACTCCTTTTTTCCTCATTATCAAGGATGGGTTTTATCTTAAAATAGGAAAAAAGCTCATTGGGATCTTAAATAGATTTAACCAGTTAGCATATTTTTTTTTCTTCTTCCTGTCTTCCTTCCTGACAGTCACCACATTATTGAGGCGCAGTGTATTCCTCAGAGATGTATCAAAGCTCATTCTTGAAGTATCAACCGGCTTTCTGTGGCTTCCGTTGTAGTTTTGAAAAAGTTTGTCAATTTACACTATAATCGCGGGGTGGCTTGCGTGTGCGACATCGACAGATTTAATAATTCAAGTCAAGGAAGGAAGGTTGGCACGCAGACCACTGCCTTTTGATGTTCTCTGTAACTCGCATTCACAAATTCATAAACACAATCTGCATTCTCTGCTTAAAAATGTTGATTCAAATGCCTCAGATGATCCTGCCGTCATCTGAGTTTCTTGACTGTGTCAAATTCTGCGACAGCCGACAGATTTTTAATTCTATTTAAGTCTGTCACTACAGTGGTTCTTTTTTTGTGTTAAAGAAGTGGCTTAACAGCGTTCAGTATCTCCTGGACCCTGTGGTTTCTCCTGCTGCGGTCGGCCATTCGCCCCTTGACCGTGTATCATCGGTGGCCCTCTCATCCACCATGTGTATGGATAGCTAAGAACAATGCTTGTTTATCCCGCCTTGGTCCCACACACTTGGCTTGGTCCTCACCAGCTGGGGGGGATGTTTGTGGTTTGGTGGGGAAGCTTCGCCCCACGTCTTTGAACGATGACCCCTTCCTTTACTCCGCTGTCGATATCAACCCTCCGCTCAGATGCACAACCTGAAATAGCAATGTGTCCGGGTCAAACAGGGAATACATCTGCACAAAGGACATAGATGCACAGGGAATATGTGCTCCTCCACTAGACTAATTACTATATATGCCGAGCTCTCAGTTTCAACAAACACACTGGGCACAAACATCAGGTAGCCATATTTATCCTCTGCTTTATAAGATTTGACATTCAGTTTGGCCTTTAATTTAGTGCTGTTCAACCATCTCAAACTATATATTAACTCTTGTGGTCCCACAATGACAAAAATCACAACATAGGCTAGACATCTTCATGTACTATTTAGATCATGGTCCTGCCGTAGTTCTTCGGGATTTGTCCTTTTTGCAAACTGTTTATTTTTATAGTCCAACAGAAGCTGTTTATTGTAGTTCCTTCTCTTTTACATCACCAAATGCAAAATAATGAACTATAGCACGCTGCTTTAAACATGCACGTTATGAAAATGGAATTGGAAATTGTTAGGTATTAAAATGCAGAGGTATGGCATCCATTGACGTTAAACACGAGTAATTAGAGTGTTAAGTGTTTCTCCAATCACACACTCTCTAGTCATACTGCAAATACTTTTCTTGCCACAATGCTCAACTCTCCACAGACATCTAAGATGCACTTTTTACGAAGAGCAGTTTAGCGTCATTATTTTTGCAGTAATTCAAAGTTGCATTCTCCATCCACAATGACACAGTTGCCCTTAAGAACTGTAATTGACCAATGGGGGAAGTGGAACTAAAAGACATTTTATTTCAAAGAGAGAGATCCTGAACAAAGAAATGGCGTAGAAACTCAGCTTTGCCCCCTTTTTCTCTTCAGCGTCGACAATATATCTCTTAATGACCAGGAACAAAAAAGCCAGGATGCTTCTAGGTCACATTTAAGGGAAAAAAAGAGGACTCTCGGTTCTAAGAAAAAGATAAATCTTCACACAGTACCATTTTATCAGATTTCAGCATTTCTTTTTTTCAGCCATTCTCAATGTCTCCAGTGTATTTAGCGAAAACAAAGGCCTGCCAAAAGCAGTGAGAGCCCTCAGAGGGATATAGAGGAGACTCTTTGGACATGCAGAGCTATTTACCACACGCACCCTCAAGAACCAGGGTCCTCTGTTTGTCTCATAAATAAAGTATAGAACTTCATTAGTGAGGAGCGCACACTTAAAAGCCAAGGCATAGCAACAAGCAGACATGGGGGCTAGCCCAGTTAAAGAGGGCCCTAAATAAAGAGGGAGGGCATGCAGTTAGCCAATTTAAAGACATTTGAGTGAGGGGCATTTGAAATGCCCAAATGTGGAGGCTTGACTGATGTTAAATCAAAGACGTGCCAGATTTTAGTCCTTCCCTCCACAGTTGAAAAGATTTGTGAATGATTTATGATTGCTTGTTTAGAAATAGATAGCATGTCTGATAAGACCTCTAAGTTGCAATGATTAGCCGTTCCACCTTTTTGATAATTATTCATGGAAGGCGACAGAGTTACACACTGATTGACGGTTCATACAAGACATGGTTTAAAAAAAATAAAAAAATAAAAATCCTCAAATTCCTGCTGAATTTTTCCAGTTATGGTAATAGAAATTGTTGTGTTTTTAATTTGTTTCGTTAAATTTCTGCCATTTTTGTTCTTTTTTTTGACGAGTAATCGGTTATCAAAATAGATGCTGGTTATTTCTCTGTCAGCTAATTGTCATTGGTCATGTCCAGCTGGACACGACTAATGCATGTTTAATACAATTCAGATTGAAATGTAAAGGCTCTTATTTTTTTTTTTTACAATTTATTATGGATGGAGGCAATATTTAAACATTTTGAGACATGGAGTGAATTTACTTTGAAAATTCATCCCCTTTTATACTTGTTCGGTTGACACAAATAACTTAGCAATGCCAGCAGAATGAGCTGAAACAAAGACCGACGCAGACAAAAGCATACTCTGCATTCTAAAGGTGGCCAGCGAGAGGCTAAGAACACTTCTTAGGCGAGTGGTCTTGGTGTTTAGGGGCCTGTAATCAATCCTGCAAAATGAAAACAGCTCATTAGGGATTGATTTCAGTCCCGTTCAGATAAGCAGAGAGGGCCAGGGCTCTGCACCCGGGGGCCCCAGTCCAGCCCAAAGTTCACGCCATGCCAGGTAGAGAGCAGCACCGCGGGCTGTCAACTTTATTAGGATGGAGATAAGCTGATTAGACCTTGTCAATCAAAGGTGGCAGTGACTCAATCATAATCCAGGGGTCTTTTCTCTCTGTCTCTCCCCTTTTCTCTCCATTCTCACCCTCACTCAATCTCCCTCTCCTTTTTGTGATAAATCATTGAAGCGACCAACAAAGTGGCAGCCATCGCTGGGCTAAGCTAAGCAGCCCTGCAGTTGTCAGACGCGTGGGGACCCTGTGATGATGTGACGATGATATTAAAGAGTACATCAATTTGTTTTAGAGCAGTTTGATTTTCAACTGCACTGGTATTAAAAGCGAGGCAGGGTGGGGGAGAGAAGAGGAAGAGGAAGAGGGGAGGGCGAGCACGTCGGCGTCATCGAACATGATTCCAGTGGCAGAGCAAGGGGTGCTGGGACAGCAAGAAATAAATAGATAAATGACGAGAGTGACGAGAAATAAATAAATATGTTTTTTGTAAACATAAAAAAAAAAAAAATCTTCATGGCTCCCTTTTGAAGCCGAGTGTGGCTTTTGAGTCTTGCTGAGAGTCCACGGGCGCTGGAGTGGCCCAGTAACAGAGCGCACGTTTGTCCCGACGCTCTATCTCTCCCCCTCCATCTTCGTCTCCTTCTCTGTTTCTCTCCCACTCTCTTTATTTCTCCCTCTTCCCTCTAAAGATCAGACTCGATGATTCTTTTGGTGCTGGGCCACCAAAGTGGCGCTCGCTTTTTAAATCCATAAGCAAACACAGCAAATGACATAATCAGTTAGATTTATGAGGTGCCAGAGATATTTTTAGCAGAGGCTATTCTTAGCTTGTGACAAATATTTGTATTTAATTTTGTAATAGTTACAATATGTTTTTAATCCAGACCAATCTCTCTGTGTATTTTTACTATTACATAATCGTGCACAAACAAAATAAAATCTAACAGCAAATCTAATCAAATTTTTTTTTTGTTCCAAAAGAGGAGCAGTTGCTGTTTCTCATTTATGTTGAACTTTTAAACGGATCAATTTTAAATAAATTTATATTATTAATTATAAGTTTTGTGTGACCTGTTAAAACACCACAATTTCATACTTTTGATTTTTATTTCTCACTCATGAATGATTTGTGGAATTTAATACAGTACATATGCAATGTAAATCTTTTTCTTCTCAACACCCTTTCTCACTGCTATTTTAGTTAATTCTCTCTGTTCCACAGTTTGAATATTTTAAAGATCAGTTTGCTAAAGTGGATTTCCTTTAGGTATAGCATAATAAATGACTTTTTTGTCAGCTGATACAATCAGCATGTTGTATTGTGTTCAAAAAGAATATGAAGTTATTTGATAATTGTTTGATTAATAGAGCCAAAAGCTGGGACTTGAATATTTCACAGCTTGACTTTTCAGCTGAGGAGAAAAGAGGCCTTTTGTAAAATATATTTTAATGGAAAAGTATTTTTTTTCCTATAGCTATTTAAAAAGAAAATAATTATTGAAAACGCTCCCGAAATTCCGCCTGAAACCATATTTCCTCAATGTATATATCCTTCAATGCGTAACATCTCGCTCTCAGAAAATCTAGCCGCGGGTGAGCTGTTTATCGGTAAACCCCCGGTGGATGAAAGGCATAGCAATAATGATTTTTTCTCTCCTAATCGGACCTTGTCAGCAAGGCGTCTTATCGTGGAGAGGAAAATGACACCGATCCTATCGAAGAGCCTGGAGTCCGAGTCGGCGGCGTGTGTCCCCCCCAATCATGGCCGGCCGTGGCCCAGCCATATCTAGCGCCGCCACAAACGGCGAGCGACGCTTTTTTCATGTGGACTTCAAAAACGTTGCGAGTCATTAAAATTGCACCCGCGTTCGGCAGCGGGGATCAGCCGCTCTGGAGCGAAAATGGGATGTGGGAAGAGGAGACTCGCTAAATGTGTTAATTCCATCCTCACATGTTTAAGGCTTAATTTTAATCTGTTTGAGGAAGGGGGAGAGGTGTGTGGGGGGGGCGATTGGAAAGGGGGGCGGGAGGGGCAATGAGAAAGCCTCGCACTGCAATAAATCGCCATTATCTTTGACACCCTAGGACTCAGCTGTTCCGGGGATTTGGGGGTCCACTGGCAACAGTGTATGTCGCAGGGCATGAAAACACTGTTTACGCTTGAACTGCGGTAGCTAAGGTGCAATCGCCAGTTTCAGGCTGAACAGACAAAAGACCCAACGCGCACAATGGCCGACTAGCATACGAACCCTCAATGGAAGAGCTGAACCAACAGACTCGAGTGCGCATTTGTGTTTCCCTGTGTGAGCGCGCTGCTCTGTATTTCCCTGTGTATCGACAGGTGTTGTCACAAACATCCAAATATTAGCTTGACTTAAGTGGCGCTGCGACGATACCAAGAAGCATGTTTGTGTAAAACTAAATAAACCTTACACCGAAGATTGATGAACATTTCCTGAATTAACAATTCTAGCCTGCTTGAGTCCCTCTGTTGGGTCTACACTAAGTGTGCGCCAGCATTTCTAAAATTAAGAGAAAATCTAATGATTAGACCTTTAGTCAGTTATTTGCTTCAACAAGGCTCTCATCATAATGAGACTCTTGGAAGTAATGATCTGACTAAAGAGCTCACTGGAGCATTCAGGCTCAGCAAAACAAGGCAACATTACTAACACTTTAAAAATATGCCTTATGTCTTAAAATAAAATCAAAATTATGTGAGATTGATTTTTAATTCAAGCAAGAATCAGACGTTTAAATATTATAGATTAATCCAAGTACAGCTTCTTATCACTGTGATTGTTATGTAGTGGAAAAGTAACATGAATTGAAATATATTATAACAGCAACTTGATCAGTGTTTCTCAGTAGCAGACCATGAAGAAGCCCCCAGCTGTGTGAATGCAGCATTTTTTTGTTTCCTCACACTCTGATATACCACAGATGAATATAGTAACATTATACAAAGAAGTGAATATTAACTGTTTAAATTAAAGCTACCCGTGGCACAGTTTGTTAATTGGTCTATATTGTCGATCAGACCTCATCCAAGTCATTTATTGATGTAAACTAATCTTTTCCTCAAGTTACGAAACACCCTCCAATTTCTAGATAGTGCTTAAAAGACACCTTTGTCCCTACCTTAAATCAGATATTTTCTTCTTCTATTTTTAGGTTACAATACGTAAAAAGATACCCCCTGCTCTCTTGCATGCAAGAGAAAAAAGTGCAGCGTTGACCTCTGGCTGACACAGAGGATGCTGAGGGAGGGAGGGGGAAAGCAGCAGAAAGCGCGACAGAGAGGAGAGAGCTAAGACAACAACTGTGAAGCGCCGCATAGGGTTAAAGAAAAACTGTTTCAGAAGGAAATGGGAGACAAAAGCGAGGACTTGGAGCCCCCGTGGGCGCTTTAAAGAGCCGCTACATCTAAGGCGCTGAAATATTAAAAAAAAAAAAAATGGGAGAACCAAAAAAAAAAAATTTAAATAAAGCAAAGGAGTGGCAGTGAGAGAGAATTGTGCCACCTTGTCACCTGAGGACGTATATCAGAAATATTAATTCTGTGATGAGTATGACACACTGGATGACAAGAGGATTGATGCTGGTTAAAACTCTAAAAGGAGCAAAAAAAAAATGAGCAGACATTTATCAGAGAGAGTGTGGATAGGCTGCTGTATGGGAACAAGGGGTGGAGATGTTGGGAAGGAGATGACTAAATTCACAACAGCCATGTAAAAACATTATTTTTTTCCTGGTTTATTAAAAAAAGCACATTTTATTTGACCAGTAATAACATGTGTTCTTATTTACAATGTGGTAAAATGACAGCCATCTTTATTTTAAAAAGAGGCGAGCTACTACAAAGCACTTTAGTAATGACAACTGAGTCAAACTGCCATTAGCAGTGTCTTCACAGTGAGGCTTCTGTCAGACTGGCAGAGACAAACAGGCAATTTTTAATGCAGATTCAACAGAGTTTAAAGCAAGAAAATTGTTGAGGGGAAAGTGGTGCTGTGACTGCTTTTCAGCGTTTCCCTTTTGCTTTGCTCATAGTTATGTAAAATGGTAATTTAACAACACACATCAGCTGTGATGCATCGCTAGTTATATCATTGTCTCCATGTTTGAATTGAAACTGTGAGGACAATGGTATTTATTGGATGCAATTAATTGTTTATTTATGTTATGTTTATTTATTTGAATTTAATTGAAACATATTTATCACAGATTGATGTTAGGAACTAATGTAAATCATCTATGATTGTCAGCCTATATAAACTTTTATTCTGTAAAAAAAGAAAAGCAGTCACATTCTAGTGCAGCTGAAATTGTGTGTCAGATTTAGCATCAGTAAGCAGTCGGTGTAAAGATACTAATAGTAGTCTGCTACCCAGCTGACTGCTGATGCCATTTTAATATAAGTAGTCTTCCATCATTCACTTACTGTAGATAAAACTTAGAGTTTGCAAAAGTTATTTTTAGTCCTTTACCTTACTGTAACATTATAATAAAAATATTCAATACGTGCAAATTGGTAAAAAATAATGAGCTATTTTTTCCTCTGAACTTAAATACTATACTATAATTTAAAATAAATCATCTTTCATGTCCATGTTCACAATATCAAATATTGTTTTTCATTTTTTTCTAGGTAATTTCAGTTAATGGTTAGGATTCATACCTAAAACAATAAGTATAATTTTTAGTTAAAACACAATATCCAGTGCACAGTTTACGAAGCTTTGTATGTATTTATGTATTCTGTGTTTTTTTTTGTGGTCCCATCAGAAAATAAACAGTGACTTTTGCACTTGCAGTTATGATCTTATCATACATAAAACAATATTATTCTCTATGCCATTGTTTTTTTTAATCAAAAGATATGTGCACTAACTTTATATTTCTCATAGTCCTATCACTCTCCTTCTGGTATTTGAAATACAGGCTGATGATTTTATAATAAAATAATTATGAAAGGTTCCTAGAAAAGTGTTGCTGAGTAATGTCAAGCATTATTTAAATACTTATTATAGTTTTAAACAAGTTATTAATAGTGGTACATATCATGTTGAATGTAACTTTCCCAGCTGGGGACCGCATGCAAAGGTCTGCAAGAGAACAGCCCAACAATAACGACTCCTTTTTAGCTTAAGATGGTGAATGCTGTTGCTTTGTTGTCAGAGTCTTTTTAGTGAATGCACTGTGTGTCACTTCTCGCATAGTAACACAGATGTTTTTCAGTAGCTCAGATAGGGACCCCGTAGCCTCACGTCTGCACACTGCTATGTGGCACCTTTTGTGTCACAGTAACCAAGGGTGGGTTGTACTTTTAGATTTAAATTACTTGGTCTAAATCTAAAAACAAAAGTGAAGTGCTCATGATCTCTGCAACAGTAAGTGTTGGCTCTGGCTTTGAGGGAAATATTTGATCCTGTGTTAGAAAACCATATAGGGCTTAAATGCAATCATTAGCTCTTTATTAATTTGCAACTTCTGTAGACATTCCTCATGCCTCCCACCCTGCAAGACACACAATTATACTGTACAAACACGCTGAAGCACATTAGCCGCCTCCGTCTGTCCTTGCTCCTCTTTTCCTCAATGGTAGCCCCAAGGAGCACCCCCCCCACCCCCCTGTCAAAGGAGCTCCTTCCTTGGCTGTCCTGTGCCCATCAGACAGGGTGCCCGCCCGTTTAAGACACCCAGGGAACATGAAACAGAGCCGGGCCGAGATGTCAGCTGGTTGCCCCATCTGCCAGTCAGTGGGATGGTAAAGCTTTTGTCCTGGGGGGTAACCTTAGGAGTGCTCTGTGTGCTGCGTGCACACGTGTGTGCACGTTGCTTTGGGACAGGAGACTCTGCATCACAGTTTTAGAGCAAAGCTAGTCACAAACAGCATGCTGACATTGTCCCTTTAATTTATGCGCAACTTGTGTGCACATATACGGGATTGTCACATTTGGACGGAAAAATGACCAATGACAATTTTAATTTGGATTCTCTGTTGTCAGATCAGGGTGAGACAACTACTGTGTTTATTAACGTTTTTTGAAGGGCTCAGATTTCGAGGGAAAGAAATGTGTAGGTCTCAAAGAATTGTCCTCGGTTGGATTGAACTTAATTGGTCTCATTTCAGATCTGCTTGCTTCTTATGGATACACAGTTGGTGGAGCGCTCATCAGAATTTTAAATTGCCCAGAACGTGTCTCTATCCTCTCCCTGTTCCCCTGTTAAATAATATAACCTTGACAGTACAAACAGTTTGACTTCTACATAAATGAAGCAAGGCGCAGAGTGGATGGAGGCTGGCCGGCTGGTTGAAAAGAAAGCACAGCTCCACTCATGCATTCTATCGTTCGGTAGATAGGCCGCGCCCTTGAGCTGCTTTAGCAGGGAGGAGCCGCTTGTTCTCGCTCTGTATGAAGGTGCTGAAAGGGGGCCTCTGTGCATGCACCAATGCACGCACATAATCCTTTGGACGGATCTATGTGAGCCCAAGAGTTCCTAAAAAGAAAATGCATGCAGACAGCATGAACTTATTTATTTACCACTGAGTTATGCTTTTGTAGTTGTGCCTGTCAAGGATATCTGCACAAGTTAATATGTGTGCCTGTGTGTGTGTGTGTGTGTGTGTGTGTGTGTGTGTGTGTGTGTGTGTCTGTCCCCGTTCTAGTAGATGATGCGCGTGCTTTGCTCCTCGCTTGTTTCTCGCTTGTTTCTGATAAAATGTGATTTATAACAACAAAGTCAGCCCTGTCCTGTGCTCTAATCATTTTTCAGTCAACTTTGACTGTTTACTGCCATGTAGAAAGCTTCCCTTAAGTGGTCTACATAGTCCCCACAGTCACATCAGTCAGTCTCACCGCATGATGTATGTACTGTAGTGGTAGTCCTGAAGGGCTGATGTACGCACAGCTCTGCACAGGCAAGTCCTCCCTGAGCACATCTATGATCTTGGGTTACTCAATCATCAATCAAGGCCAACTGCAGCGTACTGTACCGTCGCCCATCTTTTAAAGCTCAGTTGTGAAGGACTGGCTAAGATGGCCTAAGGGACGCTTTCCTTGGTCTGGACCATCTCAGGTTTGATGCGAATATGTGCGTAGTTATGACTACACTCAGAACAGAGTCGACGCATTGATGTAGACTTGTTTAATGTTTGGTGAAGGCCACCTGATAGTAGGAATGTGTTTTTTAGTATTTTTTACCTTCCAATTTTGTCATATTTTGGGCATTTTTTTAACGTCCATCTCCTGTAATTCTACTCATTTTCATCTTTTATCTGCATGGAAACAATAATGGAAAATTATCAGCAAGAGGAAATAAATATCATATATCAATTACATTACATAACATTTTCTTGTTTCACTGTGTATTATTTAAACAAACATTTATTAACTAACTATTAATTAGATACAGATCATAACAGTCAGACGATTTTCATCCTTATTATAAGAAAAAATAACACAAACAAACATACAAAATCGTTTGCAGATAATTAATTAATCATGCTGTTGCCAAATTCACCTCATCCTGAATGAAACCTGAAAAACACAAAACCTAAATTTCATACAATATGGACAAAGGAAGCAGTGCAGCATTGCCAAGGAAATATTCAGTACATTGACTTTCTCACTCACAAGTCATTATATTATCTGGAATGGACATATGATATTGCAGTGATAGAGTTGCATGCCAATTTTCCTGTGTGCTTGAAGTGAGCTATTGTGCTATTTTAATGAGCTGTTTAGACTAGTGGCCGGTTGGGCTGAAACAACCAGCTCAGTGAATAATTGTTATTGCCTCTCAAAGGGCAGATGTATGGAATTCATGCAAATTCAGGGTGTGTGCGTGTGTGTGCGTGTGTGTGTGTGTGTGTGTGTGTTTTAGAATAATTGTATTCCAGATGTCCTTCTTTTATGTGAACCACACACACACTAAAAGGAGTGAAGGAGTGAACAGATGATGGTGATTAAGATCTTAAGCATATGGAGATACTGTGTTGGTTTAGCTGTGGTGTTTTTTTTTTTTTTGTTTTTTTGAACATTTTGTGCTCCCTCAGTCTTCTATGACAGGTTCACCCATCTCTCCTGGGGAGGCCTTCACTCCCAATTTAGACGCAAGCGTCGTCAAGTGACAGCAATGGCTCCGGCACCCTACCTTTGCAATGTGACTACAGTTAACTTAACAAGTCTCGATATGTGAGCTGCATCTTTGATGTAACTCATTTGAGTGGTTTGAGCAGCTTTCTTGCAGAGAAGTTGAAATTTTTTGGTAGATGTGTCAATATGATCTTCAGAGGGATGCGGGTCATTTTTGTCACATGTCATTTCTTAAAAAAATCTTTCATCATATTTCTCGTAATCTGCACTGTGTTTGCACTTGAATGCCCATCGATGAAAAAATACTTTCTCTCTCTGCCTCTGCATGTCAGCTGCTGCATGGCCCCTCAGAAAACTCTTAGTCATCAGGATGGACATGTGTGGTCACGGCATGCTCAGGTCTCTGAACAGGAGCAGAGCAGCACACAAGCACGATCCATCTGCCCGAGCCTGCTCGTACGGTCACCATAAATGTCAACAGCAGAACAGAAATCAAAGAGCCCTCTGATATATAACCGTTTGGAAGGTTGTCCCTGTACAAGTCTTGCATTTCAATATGTTTAATGTATACGTGGGATCTTTCCTGGGTCGGGCTTTATTGTAAATGTGGGCATTTTTGTCCGTTTTCTATCAATGAGATTCAGATACAGTGCATCTATTGTTTCTTCTTGTCTTTGATGCTTCCACTGCCTCTGCAACACTGCATCTGTTTTACATCCAAATAAAGTGAACAATGCAAAAAATAAAAGAAACCTATTAAACTGGTTTACACTGGAAAAGAAAAACCAACAACAACATTTTACAGTGATGTAAACTAGCATTCACGAATATTGTAAGATTCAATGAAAGTTTACTTGAATTGTTTGAAATTGGCTTTTTGAGCTCAGATATTGCTCTCGTGCTGACGAGGCCCGTTAAACATGATCACTTTTTAGTGTCTTTGAGTGTGTACATGTCATCACGTGTGTGTGTGTGTGTGTGTGTGTGTGTGTGTGTGTGTGTGTGTGTGTGTGTGTGTGTTTTTTTGGGGGTGGGGGTGAAATTGTGTTGAGTGACGAAGGCATGTGTCTTGAACCACCTGGATTTATTTGAGCCAAACAAGAGGGCCCCATGTCTGTCTGGGAAACAGGGCCTCAGAGCCACGAACAGAAGGTGCCTCCTCACAACTCACACCTGAGCTCCTCCCAGCCTGGGACCGACCTCTCTTTCTGTGTCGCTCTCTCCATCCATCCTGCCTCTTCTCTCTCTTTCTTTCACTAGCCTCTCTATCCTGTCCTCTTCTCTCCCAGGCCATGGCCTGGCCTACTTTTACCTCTCCCACTCTGGACTCTTTGATGTCGACTGTGTTGGCCCTTTCCACAGCTCATGTGTGTATTTGGCCCCTTTGCTCAATCCTCAGTCTGTTTATGAATATACATTTCACAAACAGGATATGTAGTTAATGGTCTACAAAGAGAAGCATTCTCTCTCATGTATTAGCTGTGCTTATCACAGTAAATGACTCTAAGGTTCCCAATGAAAAGCACTCTTCCGTTTATTTGATTCTCTCATTTCGTTTCGAGTCGCTGCTGAGTTTGTTTCCCTTTGTTGTCGATGTTTTTTCCCCTACGAATCTCCCACTCAGTTCCTGGAAAAGAGTCTTTATTCAGGGAGGAAATGTGTTTGCTTGTCTGTTAGCATCTTTTTCATTTAGTCTTGAAGTGACAGGGTGTGAAGCTGGGTAGGCGTGCGCATCTCCAAAGTCAAAAGCGCAAGCACTAACAAGACACCAAGTTGGCTGCTTTATTTGAGAAGGTAAAAATGAATTCAAAATCATCAAAATTCATGATTTATTTGGTCAGTTTGGCTTTTTATCAGAGAATTTTGCTCTATGATATTTAAATGCATTGTAGTAGATTTCAGAACATCTTAGAGATAAGGTTCAAGGCTCAGAGAACCAAAGCATTTCTTAGTCAGAAATCCAAAGCAACAAAATGTCTCTTATGTTTTTAAAGCTACTACAGAGAACTTGGATTTTGTGTTTTGGTGGTCCCTGAGCGCCAGAGTCCCTTCAGAAAACTCTCATTTTACTGCAGTATGGTCAGACAGTCTGCCCCGCTCATTGTCCTGGTTCTGGTTCTCCTGTGCTTTCCTTCCCTGGTTCTCCTGGTTCTCCAGTGGAGAGGAGGAGGAGCTGCTGCTGCTGCTGCTGCTGGGTGCAGAGCTCTCCAACTCCCACCAGAAGGGGCTCTGGATAGGCATTAAGAACTATATAGAACTATATAGAACCATATAGAAATAGCCAGTATTCTTGCCAATGTTCTTTTTGCTAATGTAGGTCATAAGGAGTCATTATTGTTCCTTCCAATAGTTTTGGACATTCTGTGTTATGGAAGAATAAGTGATATCAGGCTGTAAAAAGCACTTAATTATATTTATAGTTTTAGTTTCTCGAGGTGAAGTTTTGAAATAATACCACGCTCCATCTTTAGCTATGGCTGTACTCCATCCTAGAATGCAGTTTGCATTTTCCCATCTTAGAAACCTGTTTTTGCAAAACTGCATTGCTCGCTCAGTATAGTTGCACCTGACATCTGGCCACCGAGGCTGTGCAACATCATCGTCACATTGTGAGATGAGCACACCCTCGATGAACTCACCTCCAGTTTGTTGCGTTCAGCTCCATTATTCAGTTTGCATTATTGCTTGTCACCCCTTCTATGTTGAGTTTATTTGTGTGTGTGTGTGCGTGTGTGTGTATAGTTATAAAACTACTACCAAGGAATTTAAACAGTCACCTCAGTCATCAGGTTTCCAAGTCTCCTTCCAGACACTTTTAGTGTGTACAAATGCAGAATTCACGTTTAAGTATTGTAATGTATTCAGGTTGTTGTGTATTCTAATGACACAGGCTCTAAAACACTTTTTTTCACATTTTATTACAATATTTTATGTCCATTTAGCAGATGTAGTTATAACAGACTCTGGACTCTAAGTCACAAAGTCAGTTGGCAGTAAAATACATTAACAGTGAATTCTTGCCAACCCTTTGTTATGACTGCTTTACTTTTTTGGGAAAAGGCTGATGCACAAGAGCTGTTGACCCTACAAGGTAAAAGGCTGCAATGTACAATATACACAAGGGCTAATCAGTGTCCCCGTTGCCTTGGTTTCCTACTGGAATGTTAAAACTGTCTTGGTGTCGGTCAACACTGATACCTAATTGATCCAAACGGGTCTTAATAGGCGAAGCAGGATGTGGCCCGCCATTGTAACTAATGGCATGGGAAACCTGGCAATTAATGGGACATGGTGGATGTGTCAGATTTAGTGGTGTCAGTGGAAAGATGTCCTCACACTGCAGCTCTGCAGTAATTGAGACATTGGTCTTTTAACGGCGTAGAAGTTGAAATGTCAAAATTTGTCGTCATTCAATCTTTGTCCACCTCTCATATTAATGCTATTTGTAATAACTATACAGATAATTGAGATCAAGAAGATTTTCAGCACTCTGTGTTCTTAAACTGCACAGTGCCAATACAGGGCAGGAGTGTGTGTGTGTGTCCACTAATATGCATGAGTTGAAGAGGCGGTCTTTTCCTCTGTCAGACTAATAGTGTGTAATGTCTGAGACTGTAATTAGTGCATTGCTTTGAGTCAGGCTTGCCCATGGCGATGGGAGGGACTGCAGGAAGTAAGGGGAGCACCAACATGAGGGAGGATAGAGAAGAAAAGGGTTTTATAGTCCTGACAGAGGTTATGTTTTCTGTGACAACTGGACCAGAGTAATCAAAATGTGTTAATAATCCCTTCAAAGGGGCTGGCGGCATGTCAGTGAGAAGCCTCAGTGAGCTAGACCCTGGTTCTGACTGCTCCACCCCTCATTGACCCTCCTTCACTCTCTCTATTTTCCTGTCCTCCTCTGTTTTCACATCTTTTTTTGCTCTTGATATGAGTCTAGACAATCTTGCACAAAAGTTACAGATCTCTTCATATTTCCTCATCACACAAATGAGCCAGGTCGCTGTGTCACAGACCTCAAAATTTGAACTCCAGAAGAGGACTTTGGTCTGAGTTGGCACCCACTCCCAGGACAATTCGAGGTCAGACATAGGCTCAAATAAGTTCTGTCTTTTGTTTGAGGATTAACACCAAGGTCAAAGTTCACAGTGATGGCCAGATGGGGTCTCTAGTGCTAAATATCCATACCTTCCGCTCCTAAAAGGAGGTTGAGCGCCAGGATCAATGGACCCAATCGATGGGCATAGTGGTGGAGGTAATGCTGCCAAAAAGTTTGATTGCATGCATATTGATCAGAGTGAGGCTAAGAAGCTGTAAGGCTATTGATTTTTTTTTTTTTTTTTTTTGTTTAAGATTTGCACTATTTTGGCTAATTTCATGTTTGGATATGTTGTTGGGGTATGGTTATACTGTATATACACACATGTACAGTTTCACTGTACATGTGTGTATATACATGCAGCACACATGCAATTTTATCACATCATATTGGTCTTTTTTTTGCATTCATGTAACTTCTTAAATAAAGTCTTTGCCAATTAGAGAGCCTCATTTAGTAGTCTAGTCTGAAGCTGTGTGTCAGGATCAGTTTGAGGCGTTTAAAAAATGCATGGAGTACAGGTGAGGTGCCCGAGCCCCAATCTGACCTGGGAGCAGTTTGTGTGGCGTCTCAGGAGAGGCTGTGTCCAGTGTAGGGCAGGAGAAGGGACCGCGCTTAATAATAGAGCCAGAGCATCAAAGGCTGTAGACTGCTGCTGGCTGACATGGCATACATCATGAAGTGTGTGTGGATGTGTGTGATTTTTTTGTTACTGCTCTTCACTTCTGTGTAAGTTTGCACTGAGTTGTTTTTGTGCACATATATCACATACATGTTTTGTGAAGCTGCAGCAGTTGTATGTGTTTTGTATCAATGATTGGCGTGCATGCATGCAGCACATATATAGTGTGTCTGTGTGTAGGTGAATGTTCACAATAGGGCCCTCACTAGGTGGTGTGGCTCCCTGGGAAGGCTAGTGTAGCTGCAAGCGCTAGAGGACTCATTGACTTTCTAATGATTAGTGGTCAGGCCCCCAGCCCATGCTAGTACCAGGGGTTTGGCCTAGCCACTGCTGCTAGCCTCTGGCCACTGCCGTGCACCACTATCGACTCACCCCCAGCCCCCTCTCTCTTTGGCCTGCTGGCGATGTGTCAAAACCCATTAGCACAGAGTTCCGCAACTATAGAGAGGGATCATTTTAGGTTTATCTTTCTTGCTCTCCTCTTACCGCTCCACAGCCGTCTCCTCATCCTCCTCCGCCCTGCTAAAATGAAGGGAGAATCACAGAGAAAAAGGAGTAACCTTTGACAGGAGTAGTTCCAGTTGTGGTATGTATGGCTGCGTATTGATCTGCATTGGCTTTAGGAACTATAGAGAAGAGAGTCAGCGAGTTGCCGCTGCTTTCAAGTCCCACACAGTTTTTTTTTTTTTCCTGGAGAAAGACAAGGAAGTTTTAGATGCATACTGACCTCCTTAGGTCCCATAAGCTATGGAGATTTGTTTAGAGAAAGGGGTGGGGTGCTGTAACATGTATATGTGTAAGAAAAAAGTTCAGGACTCGATGAACCCGTATGTAATCTGCTATCATGTTAATTTCCGTTGTGTGTGTGCATGTGTGTGTGCATTTTTGTGGGTGTTTGAGAGACAGAGAGAAACGAAGTGTGTGTTTTTGTACTCCATTGTATTGTGTATTATGTATAATGTATCTTTCTGCTCTTCTTGTTGAGTTTGACCTCTTGACACACTTGGTTGTTTCTTTCAAGTTATTGACCGACACAGACAGTTTATCCAGACAACTATTTTAGAGAGTGGAACTTCTTTATTTTTAAAAAGCTAAGCCATGGTTTGAATTAGAATAGATTTACACGCAAACACAAACACACAGCTCAGCGAGACAGCATCCTTCTAACCCAGCACTTCTTTTTCCGATAAGCTCCATCTCCCAAGAGACAAAATGCCTGTCAAAGACTTTGTCCAAACAATGAGAAATCTGTGGAAAAACAAAACAAAAAAAAACCCAAATACTTTTCCATCACTGTTCATCAATCCATCTAGTTGTGAAATCATTATTTATTTATGGAACTTTAAAGTGCGTTATTTGAATAATGCGGGGTATGACGAAGGGGGAGCTGTACGGAAACAACAAAATGACAACCACACCAAAACCACCCGAGGGCACATGCCAACACATCGCATCAGTGTCATCCTTCCTCGCTTTGCCCCTGTGGGCTTACTGCTCAGCAGGTAGCCACACATGCACGCACACGCATTAACACATTCTATTAATATTCTGATACATACATAAACTTATGAATCTGCTTTCTTGCACAGACTACAACACAGGCAGAATCAATAGTTTTCTGATAGACAAATATAGACTCTATAGACACAAACTTACTTTTACTCTCTCACACACATACACAGTCACACACAGAGATGTATGCACCACGCCCTCAGGCCCTGGAGGCGGCAGCAGTGGCATCACTGGTCTGATAGATGGATCCTGTCTCCTTGTGATCTCCACTTGTCAGACAAGTGTCACGCAAAGCCCAACCACATATCAAAAACGCAGGCATGGGGCACGTGTCAGTCTGATAGGACCACGCCGATGCCTTCCCCATCCGTCAGCAGCAAAGACGCTCATCCATCGACTTAGAAAGAGGGCGTAAACCTGTGCCTGGCTGCCACGTGTCTGGTCTATTTGATGTATCTGGTTTGCAGACTAATGGGTTGAACAGTTAGCAGTTATAGTGCTGTCATCTCAAGCTTTGTTGTCAGGGAGAAACACAAAGATGTTTTGCTGGACTTCTGTATCATTTGTCCCAGTATACGCTGTGAGAAACCTGTAGGCGTTATTTCATTTTTTTTTTTAACTCCGTTATCTGTGGCTAAGGCCTGCTAAGAAGCTACCCAGCGGCACTGTCCCCAACAACCTGACACTTAAAATCTTTACTCACACATGATCCTACAAAAAACTTTTGCTTCCAGTTGTCCCCCCCGCACCTAGCTGAGCTGAACACCTGAATGTCACAGGCAAACCACAAAGACAGCCAACTTGTCAAATAACACAACACAACAGAGCACCTTACCACCCCACCACCCCCAACATGCCAGACAGGAACAGCCCAAACCAGACCACAACAAAAAACCAGGGAGAACCCACCTTTTGTTTACTATTCTCAAAGGTGGATCATGGGCCAGGCCTGGTAAGGGATTGTGACAGAGGTGATGTCTAAATTAATCATTCATGCTCTTTCACATGGGCTACAGTAACAGCCTTGAAATATTAATGACAGCTGCAGAATAAATTTGATTCCCTTTTCTCTCTGATTATAATCCACAGGCGCGCTCACACACATGTTTATTTATGCCCTGGAGATGAGGTATGGGGTCACTATCAGGAGTTTGTCTGCACACACACACTCACACACACTCACTCCCTATCCCGTTTGCAGCTTGCACTTGTGTACCACCTCATTGTTTTGGAATATGTACATATTTTTCACGTGTGGTGGGCGAGTGGGCTATACATTATACATTATATGCTTGTACAATCTAGGTGTGATATACTGTATGAATACTGTGCAGCTGGCAGTCAGGTTTTTTTGTTTGTTATTTTAATTAGGCGAGGGGCTTTTTCAGTACTTTTTTTGGGGGGGAGAGCACGACCCGAGTGGAGAAAAAAGGGTGTAGGATGTTCCCACTTCTAGGAGGAATTTCAATTTCACTGTTTTGTGATAATCTGACTTGCAAACTCAGACACACCTCTGTTCAGGTCATGCCGATTTTTGATTAGGAACTCCACTACTTGGGTCCTTTTGGAACGTTATCAATTCACAATAGAAAAAAATAACTTTCAACACACGATTTAAGTTATTTAAATTCATAAACATCAGTGAATATTCTGTGTATGTGGCATTAAGTGGCTAAAAGTCAGCAGTCAAAATGACCCACTTCTTGACTGTGGCTATTTGACAACTTCACGGCAGCAGAGTGAAGGTTGTCTGTCATAAAATGTCTTCGGATTTGTGTTTTTCCTATCTCAGGCATCATTGCTGTAAGCCTAACTCGCAGCAACATAACCTGGGCTTGGTGCACAGATAACTATCAGCTGTTTATGTCTCAACATGTCACTGGAGATCTCTGTCTTTCTCTGTCACCTCCTTTCCTGTGTTCGCCCCTTGCTTCCTCTTCTGTAATGAGGAATACAGCACGGGCCAACAGGAGAGGAACCCAAGCTATCGCTCAAAAAAGCCTCAGACACAAATCCAAGTTTTTCACTGTTTCTGGCAAGAATAAAAACACACCATGCAGCCCCACACACCAAAAAAACAAAACATTTTTGACATTAAAAATTTCTGGGGCTCATTAGGTCAAAATGTCTCCGAAAAGGTTTGGTTGAGCAGCAGTTGAGCTTTGAACAACCCATTTCTCTTATCACTGACTGCGTAGAAGCATTTGTGTAAAAACTTTCCTTGTAGGTTTTCTTTCATCCCTGTTGTTCGTCTTCTTCAGCCCTTGTTTGGACAATTAAACAAGTAATTGCTCATCATTCAGTTGTCATCTCCTCTCAGGAGATGGTCTCTTGTGAGCAAAAAACGTCTGTCAACTCCCCAAGTTTGCTCATTTAAATTCACCATGGTGAGCTAATGCTGTTTTCGGGCCAGTCTTCTCACATGCTGTCCATGTATCAAAGTTTTTTACCTGCTATTTAGAATAAAAAAAACAGAAATGTTTTAGGCCAATACCTGAATTGATGTATCTGGCATCAGCCCCTGTGGGTTAATTTTCCTCTTCTCTCTTTTGTTAGAGCCTCCAAAGGTATTCACACTCGTTTGAATCGGTTTCCAACCCTCTGCAGGTGCTTCTCTCTCTGACACCATATGGACATTGATTTTTAGCTCACAAGACTGTCAGGTAATTTCAGGGTAATCTATTTTAATAGAATATTCTGGCAGTGATGTGTGTGTTATATTATGTCACACCCTGTGGAGTTTACGCTCAGTCATGTGTTTATGTTTATTATGTTATGTCTATGTGTGTGAGTGAGGTGTCATGTAATCGGTTTCCTGTTTGTTTCGGTTGCGTTTAGCGTCGTCTGGCTCTGCATGCCACTGTGACATGACAGCGGCCACAACTTCATGCTCTGTTTGAGGTAGAAAATATCAGCCAGGAGATGTTTTCACGTTTTTTTTTTCTTGTGCGAGCAGGCATGCACACGTTCTCCCCTGTCTGATGGAGAGCATGCAAGTATTCTCTACGTGAATATTTGTGCGTTGGTGTTGTGTGTATTTGTATTTGTGTTTGCATGTGTGTGTGATCCTAATGATGCCTTCCTCCTCTACTGTCAACACGGTGCTGGTGACTGTCACACACACCCCTCCAAATCTTGCTGAGATAGGTCATTTTTCAGTGTCAGGACAGACGATTCACTTTGGCACCAGATAGATCCGGGACACCTCGGACTCATTATTCTCTGTTTGCATGTGTCTGCTTCGTGCAGAAATACAAGTCGACGCGTATAGAAGGCTTGAGCTGAAAACCTATGGCGCCTCTCAGTGCTTTGTTACCATTAGCCTAATCAAATTGCATCGATGTGCATCTCAAGTGGGAAAGAACTGTCCAGCACAAATCACACAAATTAGCAGCATGCTCTTGATTTGTTTTCTGTTCTGCTGGTTCATGGAGTCTAACCAACACAGAAATCTGACAGAAATTCAAAAATGTACAGGTATATCCTGTAAACAAATAGAGCACTGTCAGTGTGGGAGGAGAGGATGAACACATAGGCAGTCCCAGAAGAGAAAGTGAGTGACTTCAGGCCTAAATTTCATGTCATTCTTCATCTTGTAATATTTATTTTGTTCTGTCATTCTCACTTCTTTTTGCCCGTTTTCCATTATCTCATCTCCCGTGTTCTGTTTTCTTAAAATCAGCTTGCAGCGTTTATCCATTTTTCTCGTTTAACATCACTCACTTTATGCTAGCTCTTTTCATCCTCCCTCCCTCTGGACAGGACAGGTGACTGTGTGGGTAGACATGTGGCAATGTGGGGTAGGTGGAGGTCAAGGCCTGTGCCCCAGGAGTGTGGTATTTTAATCTGGGCTATTTGTAATGACAGGCCTCCTATGAGTGCAGAGGAGTGGCAGGTTGAGAGGCTCTGACAGGTTCTAATCGCTGTCAGGAAAAGTAGCTGAAGAATGTGCCAGCTACAGTCCATCCCCTCCCCTTCCTGTCCTCTTCTCAAGCTGTTGTCCTCCGCTGTCTTTCTCTCTGTTCCTTTTGAAATGTACCTCTTAAAGGTGACTGAAGGGTTTTGTGTCCCCCTCATTTTGTTTTCTCTTCCTCTCTTTTCTTTATGTTGGCTGGCATCCAGGAGCGACTACCTACCAGTGTAATTCCTTCCTCTCTGTTGATCCCACCTCCTCTTTTCCACTGCTGTGGACAGTTGTTGACATTCCTCTGACATTAAAACTCGGCCTGTCCATGTGTGTCCCGTGGTCACTGGCAACCTGCCTGTTTTAGTGTCTTTGCCAAATAGGCCAATGTGACAAATGAAAGTATGGGCAAGTTGCTCTGTGATAATACGACTTAAGCCATTGTGTTTAATTATAGTTTTTATAACTTCCGTGACTTATTTCTTACAGTATACAAATCCTTTTCTTTACTTGCTATTCTTAAACCATCATGTTGCCCTATAAAACAAAAAAAAAAAATAACAGCTGAACCAAAAATACAAATATAAAAGTATCCCAAAAACAAGATGGCCAAAGGAAGTTTTCAGGTTCAACACAAACTTGCTGCTCTGCCTCTCTCTTCCTTTGGCACGGGACAAGGGTGGCCAGGCTTTGCCCAGGTGCCGTCTGTGCCATTGGCGCTAAAGCGAGGAGAAGCTGGCACACTTTGGGCATGGCTGCAGCCCCCTTCTTCCTCAAAGGCTTGCCTCGTCTCCCTTCTTTCCCCTCACGGTCCCTGCTGCTCCATAGCCCAGGGAGCTCATTAGGCCAGAACTCCTCTTCATTTAATCCATTTTTCATAGCCTAAAAAACAGCCCCTGATCTTAAAAATCCTGGCTAATTTAAGCCTGGATGTTGGGGAAAAGAATAAAAATATCATGAAAAAGGCAGACCCGTGCATGCTTTTTCATATTTCTGATGTCAAAATTAAATGTTTTTATAGAGGTACAATCCTACGGCCAGGATGGAAAGATGCAGAACCAGCAGTAATTTGAACAGTTCTTGAACAGAGGTTTAGACCCTGATAGGCAGCATCTCATTCCATCCTCTTCCTCGCTTGTTGTCTATGCGTCTTGGGGGAGACTGTGTTAACTTGGCCTAATGAAAACATTGGTAATAACATGCTCCCTCTCCGTGTTCCTTTAATTATGTATTTCCGACTGGATACCAGAAGGCCCCTGTAGGCTTCCAGCTCCACTTGTTGTGGAAGTGAAGTTTCATTCGGAACTCAGATCCTGGTGGGGAAGATTTGTGCAGTGAAACAAACTCACTTTCTCTCCCTGAAACTCCTCTGCTCTCTCTCTCTTTATATATAAATATGCTTCTTTTAAAAACACATGGCCGAGTAGTAGTAACATTCCCAGCGTCTGGGAGATGGCACTATACATACAATCATTTACAGTCTCCACTTCTGCCTTGTGCTTTTGTACCTTTTGTATGTTATCCACATAAACACCTCCAAAGTTAACACCCTCAAAAGTTGTCCAAGGCTTTGTCCTTTATCTCTCTCTACGAGGACAAAGCCTCTTTTTTCCCCTCCCCTCTTGCAGGAAACCATCACAGCATTAATATACCTCCCAGGTATAAAGTGTTGATGAGTGCCTGTCTCCTCAGGCTGACACTTATTTCACCAAAGGTCTCAGAGCGGGGGGGGAGAGGGAAAAAAGAGCTGCTTGCATACCCAGCCAACGGATGTGGTGGAATTGTTAAGCAGTCTCGGCTGCCCTCTCGTTAGCCTTAGAGATGCCTGGTGACAAAGGTGAGGCAGCGAAAGTTGCGGCGGGTTGAGAGGAGGAGGGTCATTGCCCCTAAGGGTACCATGCCATGGCCGTGCCAGGCCAGGACCCTGTGCCACCGTCTCCGGTGCCGCCTCTGTCAGCAAGCCCTATGCCCCAGGCCGATGCAGAGAGGGCACGGGGGGGCTGTCACGCGTCGGCCTCAATTACAATCAGGGGATGGCTGCCCACTGTCACGGCTCATACTGCAGTTAAGCAATAGCTGCGCTGTGTCATGTCCTACCTCCCATGCAGATGAGGTTTGCCGGAGATGTACAGCCAGTGGGATTTATCTGTCTTTTGCACTCATTTCATCACTGGCATTTATACAAAATTATCAACATTTTCATTTTACATTGCTGTTTTTTTCCTCTTGCTGGCCGCTCTGAAATGTGAGATTTTACTGAGTAAAAACTTAAAAATTAAGGACACAGTTAATCTCCTATTCAGTTCTACATTTTTTAAAAAAAATTTTCTCTTGTTGTCAATGAAAAGATGAAGTCCAGTGAATGTTTTCATCAAATATGAATCACATGTAAAACCTTGGAGCTGTCGATGCATGTGTATGTCAAAAACGTTCCCATCCAGACTAACTAAATAGTATCACCCCCATGTTCTTTATTATGACTGCACTTTCCAAAATAAAGTAAAGGTGCCCCCTATTGTGTTTTTTGTTATTTATAGAGGTTTATATTCAGTGTTTGTCACCAGAGAGCATTGTGTGTGTTTTTTAGGTTAGACAAATGAATGAAAGTCTTTTTCCTGAAAAAAATATATAATATGATTGTTGACACCCATGTTTGCTCACTCAGAGTCTTTCTCTTCCTGGCCACTGTTTGTGCTTTGCCACACCTTTTTGAGTGTCAACCACCACCAACAGTTATAGCGTGAAACCTCATGAAAACACTGCTACATGAGGTTATTTAAAAACTCCACAGAGTGTCTTTAAACCTGCTATCAGTGAAAAGGTTCACTCATAGATCAGTTTACCTAGTTATTGACTTGTTTTTTTTGTTCTCTGACCTGCACATAGTCTAACTTACAGCTGTATCTAGTTATATCCAGCTCAGTTTTTGCATAGTTGCACAGGATCATTCCAACTGGCATCGTCATCGCCTTGGCTGTCAAGAGATGGAAAAACTTTTTGGGTGGTTACTAACTGTGTCTACTACCTGCTGGTCTATCCCAAAATGTTGCAACAGCCTAAGACCTCTCCTCTGTGGCTGTATTGGGTTACTTACTATGTACAGTATGCATTCTGTGACGTGCATTTATCTTGCAGCATCTTGTCTGCAGAGTTTGTATTAGTTCACGGACACTCTGTCGCAATAGAAATATTGAAAGCATTCAAGTTGTTGGTGGTTATTTTTCCCTTTGGTTGCCTGGCCGTGTGGACCACATGCTAATTTACACAGAGGACCCACATACTCATATGAGGAATCAGCATATTAGTATTAGTTTCTCACTATAGGGTGCTGTAGCCATGCCTGGCTGCTGCTGTTCCTGTCAGTCATGACAGGGTCGCATACCATCGTCCTACCCCTGAAGAGAAAATAACACCTAGCTAAAAGAACCACCTCCTCGTGGCCAACCTGTCTAAGCAACATTATGGCAAGATAAGCTTCGCCAGATTCCATGAATTATTCACGAGCGGAAAATAAAATGTATCTAAGGTTGTGTTATTACAGACTTGATGACTCTCTCTGTGCGTCTTTCTTTTTTCTCTGCGGTGGAAGCTGGCCCCGTCAGCATACCGTAGGGGGCCGCACCAATCGTAGAAACTCCCCTACCCTATTGTCACCTTCATCTGCAAACTTCAAAAAAACAAAAAAGGAAATTATTTTGTTCAGGAGCTCCAATGACAATGTGTATTGCTCGGTTATAGATTAAAAGTGAAGGACTTGGTTTGAAAGAAAGAGACAAAAGAGAGCGACAGGCAGGGGGAGGTTAAAAAAAGGGACAGCTACTGAGTTGACAATTGAGTTTTAATATCATGTCCTTTATGAATAATTAATTTGATGGTGCAAGGCCCCTTAGAAGGTAGATTAAATTAGTTCTGCTGTGTCTTAAAACTTAGATATGCTTCATTAGTGTGGGAGATGGTGGCAGACGTGTTGGGTATTCACTTAAGCCTGGTTTAGCTAATGATGAGGAACAGGAGACGCCTTATCACCCAGCAGTGATGCACAGTGTTATGTTGCATTCATATCCGTTCAGGAATTCAACACATGCAGCTTTCAAAAGGATTGAACTTCCTAGAAATCACTGTAATGCTGTAATACAAATAAACAATGTACTCCCTAGGCAGGAGCTTTGACGTGCCCTCACATGTCGTGCCCTGTTGTGTGTATTCACAGTGGAAGCTGACAATAATCTGCCTTCAACTCTGTGGCTCCGGTCATTGTTAAATGAGGCGCATGATGTGTCTCTCTTTTGTGAGTTCCCTCTGTGCTTTGCGTCGTCGTCCCCCCCCCATAATGGCAGTATTATTTTCCCTTTACCAGACCAGGGAAGTGCGATGGTATTACCCTAAAGTAAAACACAAACTTCTGTTTGTGCTTGTCTGTCAGAGCAGACACAATGACGCAGTGTTCTGATAACAGGCTGCACTGTTGCTCGCTCAAAGTTGTCAGAGCACCTTAGATTTGCCAAAGAGAATTTGATGTATCGTCTGCACATAAGAGGGCAACTATGCCTGTGGCAGCGAATCGTTAATACAAGAAAGGAGCATTTTATGTTCAGTTCTCTCACAACAAACAACAAATAAAGGATGAGTATTTTATTTTCTTATCTATAAAAAAGTGAAAAAGTTTTTTTTAAGAAAGGTGTGAAAAATTGTGGGGATATAGTGGCAGAAATGCACAATGATTAGACAAATATTAGAATGACTTATGTGTAATGTCACCAAATTTGATCCAATCGGAACCTTTTTTTTTCTCTTACAGGGGAAAAAGCCACAAAAGACCTACTGGAGTCACTAGGCCATGGTTCAGATGTGACCCAAATCAGATTTTTTCGCCCCTATGCAACCTGTATCTGATCTTTTAATTACAGTCTGAACGACACAGATCCGATTTTTTTCAAATGTGACCCAGGCCACTTGGATACGTGGTCCTAAAACTGATACATGTCCGATCTTTTGACATGCGACTTCTATCTCAACAGCCAGGTCGCATTCATCCGACCTACACGTCATCAACGACAAACGTCACTATTCTGCACTGGAGTAGGCGGAAGTGGGAACAAAAACCAACAACCATGGCGGGCGATAATGCAGAGAGTAGTCAATGGAGGGAAAGCGAGGTTTCTGAGTTAATTCGTATTGGGGGGGATAGCTCTGTTCAGGCCAAACTGGAGGGGTCTTATCGGAACCTGGCGGTTTACTCTCCACCGCTCGCGTGGGCATTTAAGGTTCACACGAGCTCACTTACAAATTTAAATGCAAATGTGAACGATCTTGCAATAAAAAATCTGAATTGGGCATTCAGCCCTGCAGTCTGAACATAGCCTCAGTCCAGGTTGGCCTTAATATAGACATACTGTATTAATACTTAGCAAGACTGTATTATTAAAGTAGCATTAACTCTTGATGTTTCTCTATGGAAAATCATCAGTCATTCATTAACAGAAAAGTCTGAGCAAACTAGGCGTCATGTTCTAAAATCAAATTTCATTGTGAAGAGATGAAGCGGAACACACATATATATATATATATATATATATATATATATATATATATATAACCATTAGTTGCAACACTAATTGGCATGAAGAAAATGAGCTTCATTCAGATTGAACCTGTCACTCTACAGCCAGCTTCAACACTTAGCCCGGCTCTCGTCTTTTTTTTTTTTTTTTGGCGTGTTTTTGGGATCTCTCCCTCGGCTCATGAGTATTAATGAATTCAAAGTTTGAGGAAAATAATCTTTAAGTGTTTCCAACTGTCAGATCCTGTCAGTGCAACCACTTCTAATGGCCTGCGCCTTCCATTCAGGCTAATGTTTGATGTCTCGCTTTCATGCCCTCCTTTTCTCCCTCGCTAAATTGCTGCAGACAGTCCTGTGTCCCCACAGATTGTTTGTTTGTTTTCGACCATGCTTGTTTTACATATTGTCGACGTAACGAGGATTCATTTAGCCTGCTGTTAATGGGGGGGAGTGAGGGAGTGGTCTGTTGCTTTCTTATATTCAAACACGGTGTGATCATGAGTCAGGTAGCAATCTGTCGTAGTGCTGAATGCGCTAAGGAGCACGAAGGACTTTCGAGAACCTCCAAAGCGATGCTAAATCTTTTCTAAAAGTAGTACAGATTTTTCATGTCCAAACCACTTGACAGGGAACAGCTGGGCGGGATGTGATGCCTTACGGCGGAACAGGAGTGCCGACCAAGCATTGATCAAGAACGTCTAGAGGCTCCTTTGTGTGTTCTTCACTCAGCGTTTGCATCCTTTCTAACTTTTAACTCGCAGACACTGGGGCTGGGTGGACATTTAGTAAGTTATTTAATTCATTTAGCAACAAGAGCCTATCATCAGTCTGTGCTGAAAAAGCTAAAGACTCCTAGCGCTGTGCAGAAAAATAAGAGGCAGCCTCCCAACAGGCCCTGTCAAACATGCAAATGAGCTTGACGCCACGTCCGATTTTGACAAACATAATTAAGGTGTTCCAATTCGGGACATGTTAATAAAGTAGACTGCAGGCCTCCCCCAGGTCTTCACTAATCATAAAGCCTTAAAGCTTTGTCTGCGCGTGTGTGTGTGTAATTGTGTGTGTATTTCCTCTCCCCCATCTCCCATTTTATTGGATAATGAACTGTTGTAAAGTGTTAGATCTCCTTTCGCAGTCTTTCGCTGAGTTTGAGCAGATAGGCAGGGAAGAGCTGCCCGAGGTGTGGTGTTGTACAGATAATTAAAAGGCAAGAAATTTGTGTTTCGCTCTTTGATCTGCCTGTCAACTTTCTGATTAGAGACGTGAAAGCCTTTTAATCAACAGTAATGTGATGATTAACGCTCCTAAACTGTTGAAAATGAACCAGAGGAACGTCAAGTTTTCTCTTTCTTCTTCCCTCCTCCTCCATCTATCTCTCCCAGAGTCCATTTCCGACAAACTGGCAAACTTTTCTCCTCCGTCAGTTCCACCAGCAGTTGTTAAATCAGATGTCAAGTTTGATTAGGAACAACTGACATGTTGTTTTCTCTTACATTTTACTCTCTCTAGTCTTGGCATAGTTGATAGAGCTCAAATTTGCTCACATAATATGCTTCTTTTGTTATTTTCCTTTGCTAATGTCTTTTATATTTTTACACAACTTTGACCTTCAGTTTAGAAATGGTTATTATGCTTTTACACCATTACTTAACATTATCATTTAGATGGCCTCACACTGATAATACAATAAAACAATTTAAGTTGCAGATTAAAGCTCTTAAAATCTGGGTTTATTATTGAGGCTTACTTTGGTTGACTGAAGTTTGATGCACTGTTTTTTGTTTTGTTTTGTTTTGGTTTTTTTATTCATGTACTATTTATTTATTTATTCTTTTTTTTTTTTTTTTTTTAACATTTTAGTGGCAATGTGGCCATTACATTTGTGTGACACAAATGTCACCACTATGAATAATGCATACACAAATTAGCTTGTTCGGAAATGAGTTTTAATTCTACACTTCATACATTTTTCACAATTTTGACCAAGTTTAATCAACACACTAAAAAAATAATTTCCCACAGCACTGGAAATGGAATTAATAAGCCCGCCCTGTTTGACCAATAGGGATGCTTGGTGAATAGGTGTATGTCGGCTGACCAGCCGTCTGTAGAAATTCCCTGTTTTTTAATTGAAGACCTCAGAAAGTAATGCTCCTGCCCACACATTGTTGCATGTGGGGCAATCACAGTGAGCGCCCAAGTCCATTAGTTTTCATTTGGATGGTTCAGTAAGACTGGTTGATTAAGTCCAGGCAATTTGCTTGTAGGCACCCTCATTCTCCACTCACCCCTCCTGCTTCTCAGTCCGCTGCCACCAGCAGGGTTGTCGTTCAGGTTAATTGAATGTGGTTTGTTAGAAATTTTAACACAATAGCTTTGTGGCTGCCTTTGCATGGCGTGAGCAGTTTGCTGTAGCTTATAATGGCCTATCTTTGCATTTATATACTTTTAGACATCTGAATGTATGGATAATTTCATAAATGTTAGACAAGCTATTCCTTTCTTAGCCTCATCAATTCTCATTGAATGACACTGGAAAAACGTAAATCTGTTGATCTGAGAATTTGAGGCTGAGGTGAAGGGAAAAGTGGAGGGGGAGCTCAAATACAGCTTTCAGTTCTCCACCTCAGTTCAGCTTTAAACAAATTGTTCTATTACCAGCTGCTCTCCAACCAGCCCGGTCATTTATACCCATTAAACTTGCGTCTTATCACCCATAAGACGCTCTTACGTCTCTCCATCCACCAATTGTCTATAATCAGCCATTTAAAACAGCAGCAGAAATTTCTTTTGCACCCTGCTTCGGTCTGACGGACAGGCAAACGAGCTGGGAGGAGGTAGGGACGGGGGAGGAGAGAGGGATATTTTCTATGGAATGATGAATAGGCCAAGTTGAGTGGCTGACTAACTGAGATCTGTCTTAATCAGAAGTGATTTGTCAGAACAGGAGCTCTGCGGGGTCAGGGCACAGGCGATGAATAAAACAGAGCCTGGCGGAGTGAAGAAAGGCTCCAGAAATCCACCCTGACTGCCCACCACCACTCATACACATGCAAGGGGAAGGGCCGACGCATGGGCTAAGTCAAGATGGACTGGCTCTGTTTCTCCCTGCCCAGAATATTACTGGTTTTGGGCCTTTTTAAGTGCTTAGACTCTGCATATGCCTCACCTTCCCAACACAATATGCTGTTAAAGACGATGCACCTCCTCTCGTGACTACTTCCTTAAATCTGTTATTGGCCATCCTGTACTGTAACAGCGCCTGGTTAAAATGTGATCGAGCTTGTCATTATTACAAGTGAACATGTCATAACGTTGCCTAACCCCCAGATGCTGCACGCCGCCCCCCCGTGACCTAGCACTTTGTGCCTCTTTATTTTGAGCTATAGCTCAGTGCGAAGGCGCTAGCCTCATGGCCTGTGGGCTCAGCATTACAAATACATCCCAGTGTGGGTACAACTTTGATGGAGGTGATGAAAGTATGTCACCAGGCAGTTGTAGACTTGAGAAGTCCTTTAAAAAAAAGCTTCTCTGGAAGTGTACAAAGACAGGTAACTTTATTCACCTGGGAGTCACAGGCATATAAGTTGACTGCAGCACTGTCTGTGTGTGTGTGTGTGTGTGTGTGTGTGTGTGTGTGTGTGATAGAGCAAGCTTAGAAAGAGAAAATGCATGGTCTAACATTTATCAGGCTTCTCCTTACTTCCCCTCGACCCTCCCATGGGTTTCCATACCCCCGTTTGTAGGAGTGTGTGTGGCTTGTGTTCGGATACAAGTGTGTGTGGTAACCTTCAAAAAGTGGTCTCAACTGCTTAATGAAAAGGAGTTGTGCTGAGCCTCAGAGCACACCACTGTCAGCTCTTGTACCCTTTCAGCTCTGGGGACGAAGGGAGCAAGACAACACAGAGAGAGAGGAAGACAGTGTGTGTCTTGCTCCGAAACAGCTCCTGGAAATAGATGATGCCTCTAATTAAAGGTGTCCATTGACTGGAGAAAGTTGAAGGCTTTGGACGTTTGAATGGTGCCAGGACTGCTGGCTTACAGAGCTGCATTGTCCTGAGCCAGGCTGGATGGACATGTGCACTTTATATTCCTGTTTTTCACAGAGTTGGAAATTATATGTTGATTCTTTTCTTTGGAACAACTGAAAGGAAATAAGTGAGACTTTTCAGTCTACATTTTTCATGTGTTACTGCGACTGTTATGCAACACGCCTAAATTCCCTCTTCTTACATGCATACAGTATTTTCAGAATAAACCTTCAACATTAAAGCTAGTTTTAGGCAACAAGTCTCTTTGGTTAGGGTTAGGAAAATATTGTCGTTTAGGTTAAAGGAGCTCAAGAAGTGGCTAGAGATGGGTATTGGCAATGACTTCACGATACGATGCATATCACGACACTTGAGTTACAATACAATACATCATTGTGATATTGCGACATATTGTGATATTATATATCTAGATATATCTAGATAGATCACTGAGAAATTTAAAATGCAGCTTTAAAGTACATTTATATATATATACATATATATATATATATATATATATATATATATAGTTACCGTATTAACACAAAACTTGAAGTGACGTACAGAAGTTACTTGACACCAATAACAATTCACAGTAACGTGTATTACCCAACAACTAGATAGAGTCTGTGCAAGAGTCGAAGCAGCTTTGTTTTTGGCTTGTTCTATTTCCAGTGCTTGAGCTCCACTAGTTAAGTTAATTGTCCAGTAAATATATTTTCCATTCACCGTATCATTATTAACCAAACGAGTAGGTGTTGAGCGGAGATAAAACAGAGCTGCTCTGTGTTCTGTCATTTGTGTGTCTACATCCTGATCCAGACATTATTTGCCCCTCGATTTAATTTGTTCCCTCAACTTTTCTTTACTAATTCTTTTCTACAGTTATATTAGAGGAATGAGTTGAATTAAGGCTGCTGGTGTGAATGTAATGTAATGGAATAATGGGCTTGTTAAATGGACCTTTGGGGATGGGGGATCTTTAACAAGTGAGTCAGAGCAAGGCCTCTGGGCCAGAGTTATTTAAATTCTTAATAGCTGTTTAAACAGGAGGGGAATATTTTAAATACTAACGAGTAACAAATCGGGGGTCATACATTCTACAATTCAGTATTGTCCAGTCATATGTGCTGTAAAAACATGAATATGTAATATGTTAACATTGTAAAAGCACCAACATGCTATTTAAGGTCACAAGTAAACATTCCCTCAACGTTGAGCTATGCTATTATTACTGCAGACTTTCTTCACGCTCGTTGACAGGTTTGGGCGGACGCCTTGTTGACATCAAGTGTATCTTGATGATGATGATGATGGTGATGAAATGGTTTATCACGTTACGTGAGTCATCTCCTGAGGAACCGTTCATTATTCTTTTTGTTCTTTGCTAAGTATTTTTGCACCATTTGTTGCGTAACAATTTATTTTTCCTGGTAACTGATGAGGTCTTACACAGACCAGTGGACAGCAGGACTTAAATGAGATGAATGGAAATGTAGATACATGCCAGAGAGTGAGTAATGCACAGGAAGATACATGATAAAGACAATAAACACCATTCATTCCCTGGGGAGGTGTTACATACACCCCTAATGGCTCAGTGTGGTGGGGAGAAAGGAATGATGACAGATTTTGGAGTACTGGGGCGAGACCTCAGTTGCCACATAGCCAGGAAAAGGTTAATCGTAACAAGCCATGATGAAACTTTTTTTGATTTTACTCAACCATCTTCCTTTATTTAAAGTGATATACAATTTTCTGCCTTTAGTATATATTTTATTATCTAGAATTAGCTTAACCATTTCTGAACATACCCAAAGAGGGTAGAAACATGTCCGTCTTGAAATGTATAGTATAGCTATTTTTCCAGCAGGTGTTGCATTTGTCAAGGGCAACCATTTTTGTGTGGCTAGTCCGTACACTTCAGAGCACTACTGAAAACCTTGGTTTCAACAGCACTCTGCTGCTCTACAACAGCCCAGACGTCCTAGATAGAAACCATCCACCTTGGTTCCATTCTCCTCCACTGAAACATAGCTTATTGCCAAGGCTATTCATCATTTATTTTCTTTTTGATAGAAAATGTTAATGAAACCATGATTGTATAGCAAAACATACCTTAACAGAATGTGCATAATGACTGCTAAGCTACCGTTAGGCGCCTTTTCTCCTGCTGCCTCATCCATCTTTTTACAAACCTTTCCAATAATGCACTTGCCATCAAAAAAAACTCTGCTGGTGCATTCCTTGTCACACTCATTTATTCAAAAAAACAAAAGCCACAGCCTTGACAGAGACGGATAGATGTGCTTATTTGTGTCTTTAACAGAAGATTTCTGCAACAACTCCCTTCCTGTTTATCCCTTGTTCTTCTCCAACGTGGACGGGGGAGGGCTTGTATTTTTTTATGGTTATTAATACCTGCACTCAGTCTTTTAATCTGCCCTATTTGTCACATGTGACTGTCTGACTGCACTGTTTAATCTGGGTATCCTTCAATCTGTCTCGTCCCAGATTAGAAATTAATGAAGGCAGGAAGAGACACATTTGAGTCACTTACAGTCTAGAGGGGTAAAAGGGACGGGATGAATGGGAGACGAACGTCATTCATTTGACAGTGCTCTCTCTCTTTTTTCTACTTTTCCCTGATCCCCTTTCTCTGTCTCTCTGTCGATCTCTCCCTCTCTCTCGTCTCTTGTTTGGCTGCCAGATGTAGCCCATTTTTGTTGCACTGCTCCCCCCAAACAGGCGCTCAGCACGTGGGCCCTTTGGTGTGCGGCACCTGTGTAGTGTAATACAGTCAGCAACTACGTTGTTTATTCCGGATTTGTTTGGTGCGCTTGAAAGCCTGTCTTTGATCCATGCAAAGATTCTTCACTTCTTTTCCTTTTTTTTCCCTGATTCATCCTCAGCCTCCCTCATTTTTAAACGCTAATGTTGTAGCAGTATGGTTACATTGATGGCAGCAGTGCGTATTTTGGTAGCGGTGGTTGGGGGGGCTGGGCAGCTTATTTGGTCTATCTCATTTTTTTTTTTTTTTTTTGCTTTCTTTTCACGTCCCCAACCCAAGGGACAGGAAAATGACAGTGACCACTGACAAGCTTGTCAGGTGCCTTGTCGGGGATGTTTTATAAGTGTGCGTTAATGTGTTTACATCTACAACTGACGAGAGGCATTTAAAAAAAAAAAAAAAAGAGTGGCATAATGAATATTGCATTGGCTGAGTGAACCCCACTGGCAGGCTGGATGCTGGGGTATTGTTGCCTAGAACTTGTTGTCTATTTACTTCAGCATTTTAAAGAAGGTTTAAAAAAAAAAATACAATATTCAACTTCCTGCCCATCTGATGCTCCCTCAAGACAGCATCGTCAGTTGGGGTATTTTGCACAATAATAGCAGAATCCTCTTTCTGTTAAAAAGACTCATTGAGTGAACTCCAGTAAAAAAAATATATACATTTTCCCACAATTAAGCAAAGTGTTTTATGACACAGGCCTTGTCCTAAAGGGAGTGCATGTCATCAGAGGCCATTCCTGTTGCAGGCATCCCAAGAATGTGGATATGATGTTTTTGCATGTACAAGCGAAGCCATTTACCTTTTTTTAGCATTTAATTTGGCAAATATCACACTCCTCTCATCCTGCACCTGCTTCTCTTACAGAACAAGTGGGCCAAGAGATTCTTTCCAACCTGCACAGCGACCGTGAGAAGATCCAGAGAGCCAGAGAGAGGGTGAGTATGCACATGACACCTGCACTCACACACACACTCATCCGCTTATTCTAACAAGTGTTTGTGAGACCATAAAGGTGTTGCAGAGGGTTAGCAACATTGACAACATTCACCACTTTCTGCATGGTTTGGCAAATAAACACACTCAGACTCAGTGCTCATGCTGTCTTGGGTCAGTGGCATTGTATTGAGAAGGTAGGTAATGTGTGTATTAAATAAAAGCACTGTATTGCCACCTCACATTTTCAATATTAATTTTATTTAATTAAAGGTAAAATTTTGAGCACATCACATACTCAAAATCGGCTTGCTTGTGGCCTCATATTGTTGCTCCAGTAGTTTGCCAGCTGCCATCCTTCCTCACCTGCCCTCGTTTACTTCTCAGCACTCTTCCCGTCTCCAGTACCCCTCTCTCCATCCCACTTTCCCCTCAGAGAGTCCCCCCTCCCTCCCTAAATCCTTACCACTGCTCCTTCTTACATTTAACAGTTAGACAGACAGAAAAGACCAAACACAGGAAGGGGGCCCAGCACTGATGGCACCCTCTTAAAGACCACAACATGGCAGAGGGCCTCGCGCGGGTGATTTCAAAGGAAATCAAACATCTCCTTTCAAAACGGTCCACAGTGTCTACTGAGAGTACCTGCTCGGTTTCTTTTGCTTTCTCTCTCTCTCTCTCTCTCTCTCTCTCTCTCTCTCCCTCTCCCTTCTTCCCATGAGTCTTCCAAACTACCGAACTCCCCGACCAAATATACACACATGCAAGTAAACACATCCACACTCAAGAGGCTTCAGAAGCAGTTTGTGGGGCAAAAGTAAAGTAAATGGAATTCAGGATGTAAAGACAGAGGAGAGAAGGGCTGGTTAACAGCTCTTTTGCATTAAAAAGCAGGTGAAGGAGGTATAGTTTTAGCATGAAGGCCAAACCCACACACAGATGTACTTTTCCAAGTACACACACACGCACACACTCGCACACACACACAGCCCCTATGCTCAGCAGGGGGTGTGGCCTTTTGTTTTGCTTTTATGGTACAAAAAGAAGTCAATGGAAGGTTTGAACATGAGGTCAAAGCAGCGCTCACCCAACTCTGAACCACTCAGAAGACTGTTCAACGGTTCTCCTCATACTGAGGCCGACAGTATGTAATAATATACATATTATTATTACATACTGTATTATTACAGTATGTAATAATATACATATGTATTCCCCAAAATTAGTATTTACAATTTATGTCCTTGAATCAATAATTCCACGGCATCAAGTTGCTAATTTGAGGGGATGAATCACTAATTTCAGGGAATAAAAAAGCAATTTCTGTGCACAAATTGTTAATTTTATCTCCCAAATGAATAACGATTGCCTTGAGATGACTTTATCAAGTAACTACATGTATTTTTACAGTAGGATTTAATGAGAACTCTTATTAATGTAAAGGATTAATTGCATAATGTGAGGTGACAAATGACTTCTTTTGCATGATCATGCTCAGTGAACTTCCAGACTTAATATTAATCTCAAACATTGAAATAAATGTCTGTTAGCTCTTGCATTAGCAGTATTATGTCAATAATAGTCAATAATGGCGCACATAACACTGTTTGCATCTCGGGGTACATGAGAAAAACAAAAACCCACCTGAAATTATCACTTATCACTGACGGTGCTGCTTAAGAGAAGGAGAAATACATATACAATATTAAAATTTCAATTTTAGAATCTCTTCATTTTGCACTTTTCACCCTCAAGGCAAAATATTTTCCCTTTTCTTCACCAAAATTTTGCACAGTGGATAGTAAGGACATAGATCACAGACTGTTTTGATTTTATATGTAAATTAGTTATGTTTTATAATAATGGAAGCAGAATATTTCTGCATTTTAATCCTTGAAAGTGACCTTTTTATGCGATAGATTAAAAAGCCCTATCGTCCGTTCCATCTAGGCAACTATAGTTAACTTTAGACACATCTGCACAGAAATTTTACTTGGTTTCATTTTTAGGTTAAGGAGGAAAGCATGATATTTGGCGAGAGGCTGTGGAGAGAGAGAGAAAGAGAGGGAGACGAATGAAAAGAAGGAATGATTCAGAGAGATGTATTTTGGGAAAAAGTGTGAAGTATCTAGGGGACAGATCTGCAGACATCAGGCAACTGCAGGACTTGTTGTCTTTGCCAGAGGGCCTATACCCCAGGTCCCCCACCTCCTACCCTATACCACATGTATCCTTGGCTCTCGCAACCTGCATCGCACCATCCCAGGCTGCCAGAGGGTAGGAAGGAAGGATGGAAGAAGAGGAAAAAAGTAGCGGTAAAGTAGGGGTGGGAAGAGAGGGCGGATTGAGAGATGACTACAAGACGAGCCAGAACAAACAGGAAAAAAGAGCGATGCTGGATCCATTGTAGAGAGGAGCAAGGCTGGAAGACGAGATGTGAAAGTGAGGAATTAAAAATAGAATAGGATTCGGTATAGAGCACTGATGAAAACACACTGAGTGAGAGTGGCATTATTGGGATAGCAGTTATTATCTCAGAGAAAGATGAAGATGAATGACTCCCTGCTGACTCCAGAGAGAACCTCTCTGCAAAAATTCTTCCCCACACTCCCTCATCATCCTCTAGAAATGTGACTACAGGTAGACGTTCATGGCAGCTCACTCAGTGCAGTGTCAGCATTTTTTTTTTTTTTACCTACCGTCACACTCGCACCTTGTTGGCAACATCTCTGCCTATTCCTTTTCTGAGTGAAAGTCTCTGCACCTGATAAGAGGAGCGAATGAACACATCTCCCTGAACCCAGTGGAGAGAAAAAAGAGAAGATGGAGGAAGAGAAAAGAGATTATCCAACGCAATTAGCCCTGAATAGCCATGTTCATTTTTCAAGTGTGCCTTCAAGGACTCGGTGTGCTTGCTATGTACAGAACGTCAACAGCAAAGGTTTCTTCTCACTCCTTTTGTGACACCATTCGAATGTTTGCTTTGCAGCAAGACGAGCAGAAAGCTAATGACATGTCCTCTTAAGTGGGAATCTAGTTGGGAAAATTGTTTAAAGTCACACAGATTTTCTACCTATAAAAACAGCTAATAATGACTCCCTGTTTATATATCTAAATTTCTGGGTGAATCTTGCAGCTTTTAAAGAGGATCTAAAAGTATATTTAGTGTGGAGTTGTCTCCAGACAGGTGAACCACTAACCTAAAGGTAAAAAAAAGCAAGCTTCTTATCAAAGGGTCTCTGATTCACCTCTCTAGCTTGCTACCAACATCTTGGGTGGAAGGATAAAGTGTCGAACTTTAGAGGTATCTTCTCAGATTGCCCTTGAGCAAGGTGCTCTGCCTTGAGGCCAGTAGTGCAAGGCTGTGCAACAGTAAAACCCTGAACAAGCTCACAATACGGCTGTAAAACCTCTGATAACTTTAATGTTGCAACACATTTTCAGCCTAAAAATATAAAGTAGGTCTTCTCGACATGCATCCATCCCACTGTTGCTGATATAAGATGTTATTTTCATCACCAGTTTTACGTAATTTTATGTAATTAATGACCGTCCTTCCTTTCTTTCTGCCTTTTAATTGTACAGCATTTGTCAATTGTTTAATAGCGATGCATTTTCTGGGCAGAGGCCATTTTTATGCTTAATTCACGCTCTTGTGGTTTGACTTTGTTGAACTCATTCAGTGCCAACTGTTTTATAAAACCGAAAGTGCTTTGTGTCAGTGTTTTTGGCCATTTTGAGTCATTTTTTTAAGACCCACAGAATATTTTGTTCTATGACTCTGTAAACACAGAATAGCTCAAATGAAAGAAGAAACACTCTGTTTCATCATAAAAAAAAACATTTGTTTTTACCTTGTTCCATTCTTGTTTTATCTGGAGGAGAGTAGAGGTCACTTTCACCAAAATCACCACTTTTTATCCAGATTGTTTGTTTTGCTCTCTAATCGTGATCATCTCCACTTCCTGTTTTGATCTCTGTGGCATATACCATCTCTTTATGTCCTGACTACAAATCCCAGAAGCCCCAATATTACTCACAGGCTGCGTGAGAGCGCCCTCTTGTGCCTGCTGCCGATAAACCACTTTGACGTGTGTTTTAAATGACGTATAAATATGTCAGTGGCACTCAAAGAGTTAATAACCTTCCGTATTGCTGGATCAAAATGCAAACTCAACCTTGTCTTTTCCCTGTTCTGTCCCCCCCAGCTGAGAGAAACGGACGCCAACCTGGGCAAGAGTTCTCGCATCCTCACCGGCATGCTGAGAAGGTAAGAGGCAGGTACGGACCTTGTTTCTGCACCTCTCTGTGTGTGGCTGTGCTGTGAGCTCGATCCAATTCATCAACATGTAACAAAGTTTATAATAAGATCAAAATGATTAATCTTTCCATTTATAATAGTCTTAAACTCTTTCTGCTGGCCACATTTTTTTCCAGAAAACATAAATGGGGATGGATAAATAAACACATCCATAAATGGATGAATGCAGGATGTTAACATTTTAAAGGAAATATTATAGTTAATATAAGATAGAACTTAATTCATCCCGAATTAAATTCTTTTGTAACAGTTTTGTAACATACACAGTAGGAAAAGTAAGGAGATCTAAAGTTTTTTTTTTTAAATATACAGTGCAGAATAATGCAAAATTGCAGTATAGTGCAAAACCAACAATCTAAACAATGCGACAATATACAAAAAATCTAGGACCATAAGTATGCAAACATAAAAAACTGTAACCTACCAAGTAAAAAACTGTAACCTACCAAGTAAGAGTACCAAGTTTTCATTCGTTTTGCATTCATCAAATAAGCAATATTTACTTTTTCTGCAGAAATCATAATTTTAGGGTCATGATTTCTTAATATTTTCTTCTTGATTCTGACTAGTTGCATGTTCCCTATAGATGATGCTTACTGTATGTTTGAGTGGCTGCTCTGTTACATGTGATGGTGTTGGAGAAGAGTAGCCCAGCTTAGCATCCTGCAGAAAAAGACTGTACACGTCCCCTTTCTTCTCTTCTCTTTTTCTTGTTTTTCACAAAATGCCTTTATAGCCCATATCCAACTCACAGTCTTTGTCTCGCTTTACCATTAGTTCATGCACAAGTCAAGGCAGCCCCCAACTATCGCACAAACACAAGCATTCACGCAAATATTTCAATAGTCCATGTGTTATCTTATGCACACATACAGGGTCTCGCACACACACCGTAATGTCTTGTCACATCTCCATTTTATAAAGTGCCTGTGTGCCTACCTCTGAACCGTGACGCCACGGTTTTGTTTCTCGCTCCCTCTTTCTAGTTTTTTTTTTCACTCCCTGTCGCCCACTGTGGATTTTGATTAAGAGTAATATGTAAATGACACCGACTAAATGTAAAATCCTGGGGCCAGGAAGGAAGTGTCAATTGAAATAGATGCTTCAGTGCCCGTAGACAATTTGGAGGGCGGCTCACAGGGCGGTCGGCAGTTACTAGAGAGGGAAGGCCTGAGAAGGGCTGTGACGCCGACTGTAACCAATATTTCTGCATATGTCTCCATTTTGTCAAGTCTGATTATGGGAAGAGGAGGAGGGTTGGGGGGGGGGTCAACTCGCCTGGCACGTCACCCAAAGCTGTCCAGAAATCATTCATCATTCCCTTCTCCTTCCCTCTCTTCTCTCCTCCACCCCCCACCGCTACTGAAGTAAATAACACACTTATTTCAATATTATCATATTAATGTTAAAGTTCAGCTGTCACCTAATGGGAAGACTTAATCAGACGTAGCATTTTAAGAGGCAGGCTGCCACCCCCCTCCTCCTACTCTGCAGCCTTCTCTCTTGACGTGCCTTTCCTCCTCTGGTTAGCGCCCCGCTCAAATCAGGATTTATGAGGGCCTTCCAAAGTGGGGCCCGACAGCGAGCCTCCTCGACTACCACCCGCCTTTCTGCTTGATGGGAGCAGCACCACATACTCCCCCCCACCCCCCCGTCGTTCTTAAACAAAAAGTGCCTTTTTTCTCTTTACGTTTCTTCTCTGTTTGAATAAAAGGAAGTGTGTTTTGTTGTACGGTTGTGGGCTGGAAACATCAAATCTGAAGTCATTTATAACCAGAGATAGAGGACTGAGAGCAAAAAGTAAGTTCAGGGTGGTTCAGTGATATCTCACCCCCACCACCCCACCCCCTTTTCGGCAATTTGTCCTCATTTCCACCATTCATTTCATTATTTGCTCGCCTGGTTTTCTGCCTTTTGATTAATTGTATATTTGTATGTGATGTCAGAGCAATTGTAGTTTCTTTACGTTGTTGTTGGGGTTGGGGGGGGTGGTTGCTTTGTCATTCTCCACTTGTTTGTCTCAGCTATATAAGCAGCATATTGCTTTAGGTCTACCAGGAAAGGACTTTTCCAAATAGGTGAGTGAGTGAAGTAACCTTGATAGCTAAATGTGAAATATAATATTTCTGTCCAGGCCAAAAGCTTTGGGAAATTGAGATAGATAATTCACTGTGATAGTGAGCAGATACGTACTGAACATTGGCCTTGATCCGTGTCCTCTTTCATTGTTGGTGTAGTTTCTTTTTAATTCAAACCTCTTCTTGAAGTGTCTTTATGGTCTGGGGGTTTCACCCCAGCTGGGAAACAATTAGACACTCATTAAGCTTGCTGTCAGAGTTCAAGAAAGCCAATTAACTTAAAGACTGTGTGAATATCACTTATTGTAAGAAACCTTCAGAAACACACACATCTGAATAGCTGTCGCTTTGTTTGAAAACGAATCTCTGACTGTGAAACTCATCATGGCCAATGAGGGTAATTAGTATGAAACACAGCATTTAGGTGCTGTTGATTGGCTGAGTCGTGGTTGATGACTAGCAGACATAACCTCCGCCTCATGTCAGCTGTCTTCATTTAGTCAGTGGTCTAATGGTGAGCATCTATTTATTTTTATTTCACTTTTCTCAAATCTTGACAGGCACACTTGATCTCAATGAGGGAAAAAGACAATCCTGATATTATATTAATATATATGATCATCATCAAATGATCTATTATCATTTCACTTAGATCCTCTTTGGCACCACCACCGGTCCCTTTGTACCACAAAGAAAATATTTTGGCTACATCATGACATTTTTTTCCACTTTGATTTGTTGCATTTCTCATTAAAATATATATTTTTTTTATTTTAGATATTATGGGATACATTATTTTCGGTAAATGTGATTTAAAATATTAACAGCACATTATTCCCATCAGCAGGTTATCATCCACATAAAATCAGGGGCATGGATGTCTTTTATCATTCAAGCCTTTTAGCGCTTTTGTAAAATTAAAGAACACTCATGTGAGAGAGGAATCAATCCCATGGGCTAAATTTTCTTTGAGACCCGATCGAGGTCACACACACATCTAGACACACAAATAAACTTTTTTAGTGCATTTTCCTCTCAGTTAATTGGTCTTTGTTACCCATCGATTTCATCAGGTTTGATAGATTCATGGGTTTGATTCAGTCTGCATTGAGGTTACAGCTCAAAATGTGGATTACAATCCCTATTTAGAGATGGCGCAGATCTTTTGATAAGACGTCTGTTGATTCCATGGCACACTGACACTGTGGCTTCCTGTAATTTACAAAATGGGCCTGTGACTGTAGAGCCAGCCTTCCTGCTGCTATACTGAACATCTCGAGCATCTCACCCACCACGGTCAGATCAGTTGGGAATGGGATGCGGCTCCAGACCCAGTTAGGAGCAGTGGGGCTCCTGGCAGCTTCACGGAGGGAGGGAGCACAGTGAAGGGCAATGAAGCTAGGAGGACAGAAGGGGGGAGGAGGGGGGGATGTATATTTTGAAGCAGAGGGGTTGTCTACTCTCACTGGCAGCTGATCCCACATGCAGGTGGTCGACTCAGTCGCCAGGCAGATCAAAAAGTCAAGGCCCCGGGTGGACCTCCCTTTGAAATGGGAATGGGGCCTAGATATCAGACAGAAAACATAAGCAAGCTCCCAGCCACAGAACAGCTCCATATTCATGGCTGAGACTGGCAGTAGCGACGGGCAGACGAGATGGACAGAGCCTCAGCCTTCAGAAGAGGACTCATGCACTCTCTGGACACTGATTAAGAGATCAGCCCATCAGCCGGGGCGAGGATGATGCAGTAGCTCAAAAGCTGATGCAGCGGCACTGTTACCACGACACTAACTTCCTTTCTTGAGACAAGCCGTCTTAATGTGCAGCCAATTTCTCATTTCTCTGATTTTACACTGTAGGTACATGTGGCAAGACTGTCTATGCTGTTGATCATTTACTGAAATGGAAATTGAGGCTTTTCATGTGACTAACTGGCAAAAGAAAAATATGTACAACTCATTCTGGCCTTATAGGAAAATCAAAGCTTTCCTGTCTGTGTTATTCACATGAAATTGGGAGGGGTTTTTCCATGTTTCCTTGGCCCGGCAAACCCACATGTGAACAATGTCAGGAGCCAAGAGACCAAAGTGCACCGTCCCAGAAAAGCAGCTGGACAGAGGGGAACTTTTGATTCCTTAAGATCTGTAAGTTTTGCCCCTATCCTGTATTATTGGCAAATCTATATATTTCTGCCCATCTGTCTGGAATTTTAACTGCTGGGATATGTAGGTCACATAATTAATGGAATTCAACTCTACCAGTGAGCTGTGGTGGGATCGGAGTCTTGGGGCCCTCTTGAAGTCTTGTTATGAAGTTGAACAAAAAGATTAGATTTGTATTAATTGAAGCTGAAAGACGGGACAGATTACACTTCAGATGATTTCGTCCTCCTCTTTTCTTGCTCTTTTTTTCTCTTATTTATTTACATCACCCAGTTTTAGGCAGAAAAGGAAAGAGGTCGTTACATTGTGATTTGGTCAGGAGGGCCAGTCCAGTGGAGCAGTGGCACTACGCTTTAACATCGTACCTAACATGCGTTTACAACCCTACACACTCATATATTCCCTCTTATTCTCTGTTTCATCAGGCTATTGGAGTACAGCCCATGTCTGTGACATTGTGTAAGACACGTTTGCCCTATTTTTACATTCCATTTTACTTTGTATTGCAGCTGAACTCATCACAGTAGCCATAGCTGGGCTTCGTGTTCTCTGTCCCGGGAGTGGCAGATCACTCCCAGTGGATCGCACTCTCTCTGATCTCCTCTCCATGTTGCTGCCACGATAATTCCATGTACTACACTGGAACATATTCCCTTTGCTTTGCAATTTGTTCAGCCTGGCATCATTACCACCTCACTCAACCCCCCCAGTCGCCCCCCTTCACCCCCATATTGCTGCATCCCTCTGGGTCAGTCCTATCCCTGGCCTTGTCTGCCCCCTCCAGGGAAGCATTCTGTGCTTTTTATGTCCAGTCTGTTTTTGTTCTGGCAAAGGGGCAAAGCATGAAACGTATCTGCCCTCACGGCAACCCCTAGCTAAACTATATACATGTCAAGTTGGCCACAGCTGCTGTGTGTATGCAGACTAATATTTTGGGTATGTTCCGTGCATCAATGATAGCATGTTAGCCTGTGAAGGTATTGAATGTTGATGTGGTAGTTTTTACTGTTGGCACACAAGCAAGTAGTACTGGAAAGACCTTTCAGGTGTTTGAGGGTTTAGCAAAGTGTTTGAACATCTACTGTCCACACTGTCTGCATCTGTGGATGTGGACTCTTCCTTTTATTTTCTATGTGCGTTGTTTTTTTTAGAAATTCCACATCTTCCAGAATGGTCCAGAGATAATATAAGATCAAAGACGTATGAGATTTTGCATCATGTTTTGCAGTTTGAAGAGCTTATGAATGTATCTAACAGGTTGCCTTGTATTGAGGGGGGTTCTCAATTGAAAGACAGTAATAATAAATACATGACATTTAAGTGCTGTTTTATTTAACTTCTGGGTTTTGAATGTAAGTGTCTTGTCTGGAGATACTTTTTAATGCTTCTGTGTGTGCGTCTGTGGCTACAGGCTGCTGCTGGGACAATGACAGGGTGTGTCTCAGCCTCATTACTCACTGCTCCACAAACAAGCACCACTGCCACCTCTCTCCATCCTGCTTCATCTCTGTCTCTTCCCTCTCTTCCTCCACCTCGCCCATTAGAGAGTGCTGATGGGACGTTTTTTGCAGAAAGAGAAAAAAAAGATACACACTCAAGTCTGGGCTGTAGAAGAAGGGGTTGTTGACAAGGGCAAAGACGTGTTGTTGTTTTATATAAGGGATGCATTTGTCTGTTGAGGATTGACTCACTTAACTGGCTGCCAAAGCCCTCTTCTTCTCCCTACATGCCTCCTTCTCTCTATTATCTAGCCCATAGCAGGCTTCGGGTTTTTTTTTTTTTTTTTTTTTTTTTTTTTGATGGGTCAGGAGAAAGCTGAACTGTAATTATTCCAAATATGGTGGTGAAGAAATTCTTTAGATTGTTTAAAACCCAAATCATGTAATGAAATGTCAGAGTTGGAGACAGGCAGCTTGCTTCAAAGGCAGGAGATAGCGAAGGCTTTCTAATTCATGTTAAGGTAGAAGACATTCGCAATCAAAGCACAACAAGCTAAAGCTACAGTCACATCTTGAGTGAAACTGCTATGTCGACACTATTAGCCATCACCTCGTCCCCTGAAGTGGGCATAAAGGCTGCATTCCAACAAAAATCACTCTTTACTCCATCACTTCTCCCAATGCTCGAGGGTCAGCCATCCACGACATTGAGGTGATGCTTCGTTCGACCTCGCTCATACCATCCTGGTTGATCGAGCTTCTTTTTTTTCCCCCCTCCTTTAACCCTGACAGACTGTCGTTCTGACGAGATGACTGGAGATCAGTGGCGCTCTCATCCCTTGAAGTGGCTCCAGGTGTCACTCCAAGGGTACCCGCCCTGTTTGATCTGCCGTCGAGCGCCTGTCGGGCCACGGCACCCTCTGATTTTTCGGTCGGAGGGGAAAAAGGCTCCCCTGTCCAAAAGTTCCACTGCTACTTTTGAGTGACAACTAGGGAGAGCGATTGGCGGCTATAGAGCAAAAACCGCAGCCGTAACCGTTTGGGAACGATGTTGTCATTATTTTCTAGCTGCCATTTAGCAGCTATAGGGAACCCTGTCACATGCACCCTGATGGGAGCATTGTATAGAGGTGATCTAGATTTGATATGCTAAGCCCCAGCAGTCCAAACAACAGAACAAAAAAAAAACAAAATAAATATCAGATAAAACCAAACTATTTTCACTGATCATGCTGTGGGCCTTGTCTTAAGAAGAACAAAAAAACATCCTCTCAGACATCTTCAGATGCTGTCCAAAGGAGGTCCCTGTCTTCACTGAGGAGCTGCACAAACAAAAAGGACAGATGAAACAAAATGGAGGTATACAGCTTTTCAGCAAACATAGATGCCTGTATCCTTCCTCCCTTTCATTTTATTATATCCGTTACGTTTCCCCCCCCACCTACTGTGAGCTTCTTTAGAAATTACAGGTGAGATCTCAGTCTGTGGCAGGGCCTGCCTTTCGTCTAGAGGGAGAAGGGGGGGTGGGGGGGGCCTGAGAAGGAGAGGAAAAAGAGATTCATGCTTTGCAGTACTGCTGTGTTGTTTGTGGCACTCTTCCCTTTGTGTGTCTGCCGATAACTTATTCAGCACAGGGCCATTCATCCAGGGGTTGAGCGCGGGCGTCCGTCAAGACGGAAAATAATGAGGCGACAGCAGCGCAGAGGATAGCTTTCTCCCTCTGCCTAGGTCGCCCCCTCCTACTCCTCATCCCCTCCTCCGTCTCCTCCTCCTCCTATTATCAGCCGATTTAAATAGATAATAGGGGGCCTTCTTCAGGACATTTTGAAGCAATTAGAATCTATCACATTGTCTCTTATTTGACTGTTGTTCCCTCCCAGCAAGCCATTGTGCATACCTCTGGGCATACCATGCAACAGCTGCCTGGAATATTGTGGAATGCTACAACATTGCTGGATGCCATTATTTGTGTCATGGAGAAAAAAGGGGGCTATTTTTTTTCCTATATCTTTGCAATAAACTGTGTACCGACACACATTTTCCATCTTGAGCCATGCAAGGACATGGGATCCCTTTGCCATGATGTGTTGCTCTCAGGATTAAGAGGCCAAACACTTGCGCTGTACTGTACATACCTTCCCTGCACTATCAGTCAACTCTCATTTAATTATTTCTCTCACCATCTTTGTACAGTCCATGTTGTTGTCTAAAAGCACACAGTGGCTTACACCAGTGGAAAGGAAAGACCTCAGCCCCACATGCTCTTGAATGTTAATCTCAATTATTATATCTGATGGGAAAGCATGTCCAATGAGGCTCAAGGTTCTAGTTTATGTCTGTGTATAGTTTTACTCCCAACAAAGACATCCAAGTCGTTTTTACAGCTATAGTCTCAACAAATTAAGTCAGCTGTCTAAGTTGTGTCTGCATCAGGATGGATGGTTAAGTATAGTTGTTGCTGTTATTGTTGCCCCTCAGATCTCTCTTTGGCAGGGTGCAAGAGCTTGAAATATTTACAAATGCTGAATTTTGACTCGTTTTCTTTTTAATATTTTCTTCTAACCCATCAATCATTTACTGTGCCTCTGTGTGTCTGCATCTCATCCAAACAGACCCCCAGGATGGTGCAATGAAACAAAAGCAGTACATAGTTGCCATGTTGTTGATGGCATAAAAGATCCCCTTTATCACAATGGGCAAAACAATAAAGAGGACCACTTTTTTTTCAAGGAAGTGGAAAAAAACTTGTAAGGCGAGACATTTGTAGGCATTGGGATTCAAGAGGCGCACTTCAAGTCAAAATACTTGAACAGCACATTGGTGTCTTTTCTGAGCAAAAAGCCGTAACATTGTGTGCTTTCATGTGTAACAGAAAAATAGATTTAAACTGATTCTGTCCCAAAGGCTAGAAGGCAAAAGGACAGACCCCATCCCTGACTGTGGTTTGGAGGTTTTTGATTTTTGACATGAACTGTACAAAGCATGGCTTTATCTCTTTTAGCCAGTCCAGTCTCACTTTGCAGTTACCACAAAAATTCTCAAATTCTCAATATTTTTCAATATATTTCCACCTATTGTCCAAATTCTTGGATACAACCATCTCAGACAAAATGAATACAAAGTGCAAAGCTGAAAATTCAGCCCTTCTGTCCTTGGCACTTCTAGTCATTATATTTCGTTTCAATAGTTTAATTGGTTCCTTCTCATTTTTAAAGTTTGTTACGTACCTACATTGTATCAAATCACCCGATAATCCATTATTATATTAATATTATATATATTAATACTATAGATACAGACTTTTTGTCACAAAGAATCTTTAAGTAAGTTTAAGTAAGGCCAAGTAAGTTTAAGTAAGGCCAAGTTTAAGTAAGGCCAATATCATCAGATTTGTCATGGTAGTATTAGAAGTGAATCACTTCAAGCTGTTGTTGTGCATTGTTGACCCAATTCAGTGTGGTCACTGACCCTGTAGGAAATGACTGATGTTCATACAAAGAGGCCATCATTTTAAACTGCCACTGCAGCAGCCTAGACTGAATGTAAGAATGACCATGTCTGCTTGCTCTTAATAATAAACAACGATTCAATAAATTTATATCTATGTATTTATGTGTAAGATTTTGCTTTATAAAGTTAGGTAGCAATATTTAAGTGGAGCCTGTTGTTGCCTCTTGATCCCAGTCACATCCACACACAGAGCTTATTGATTAAACACTGGTATTGGATCAGATACCCAAAGCCCAAGTATCAGTATCTGGAATGAAAAACTGATCAGTGTATCCCTAATTAAAAGGCCTCTCTGACTTAGCCTGCTTAGGCCTGTATTTATTGTTTGGCATTAGTGTAATTTGGAAAAAAAAAAAGAAATGCTGCATCACAATGTCCAAGATGTTCGTGGTACTGCATGTGACAAATAACCAAAAGAACAGCGCCACATCCATAGTTATTTGAATGAGCAGGCTCTGACAATGACTCTGGCGTGACCACTGAGATGTGTTGAATGCTTTTGTGTGAATGTATATTGAATTATCACTGAACCCACTGTAACACAATTTCTTAAAGTCAATTTGAGACACAGGTTTGTTTTGTTTGTTACTCTCAGTCTCTCCCTAGATGCCTTTGTCTTGGCATTCCAGCGACAGCATGTTTGGACGTTGAATCGCACGGGTCCTCTTTTCGTGATGGATGCCTCAAACCATCATCGTTTGTTGCCAGAATCGTAAGGACAAAGCAGAGTTATGCCACAAAAGCCTGTCGAAGTCTGATCAGTGGAGAAAACCCCAGTGAGGTCCAATGCCCATAGAGTCCATTTTTAGTCCAGGGACCATAGGAAGTTTCCTAGATGTTGTATAATTAGACGGTATGCAGTTAATCCTAAGGGAGTGTTTGGCAGGCGCTGTCTTTCCACTCTCAAGTTTTTCACTCATATGTGATCATCTTGATCTTGTCAGTCACAGCTTTAATATTATTCGTTGTATTGCTTGAAAATGTTGTGACGATTCTGGTCAACATTATTCAGAAGGCGTAAATAGGCACATATACCTTGCTATGCTGATAATCTAGCATAATGAGATAATCTCTCATGACATACCCTGGCTGAGAAATCTGAGTCAAGTGCAGTACACGTTCAAGCTCTTGGCCTGGCTCGGGTTTTGGGGAGTGAACCAGCCATGCACGGCTGGTAATGACAGGTTCCATGTTGCCCGTGGCTTGCGGCCTACTGCGCTGTTTGTTTGGAGAGTGGTGCTCGGCCGTGAAGTGCTGGCCCAGCTGGCAGCAGTTCCGTTGCCCCCTTGGCCCGATGGCTGGGGCTTGTTTGGCCCACACCAGCCAGGCAGACTGGCATCCAGGAGGCTGTGGAGGGCGACATGGTGGGGGGAGGGGGTGGGGGGGGTCTGACTGTAGAGGAGCTGTTGGCTGAGCACCCTGGTGCTAGGCCAGGCCTGCTGCCAACTGGAGAGAAGACTTCCCCACTCACACCACGATCTTCACGTCTTTGTGGCGACAGGGATCTCAGTTTGCACCTCAAGGGTCAACATCATCCCATCGTGATCTCTCTCAGCTTGATCAACCCTGAACTTTGCAAATATGTATTTTTTGATATTTTGATTTAGATTTTCCCCTCATAGTGTAATGTAACACAAATATTGTTTTTTACACACACATACATAGAGTCTTCCTCCACAGTCCCGAAGTTCAGTTGTCCATATTGTATTTGCCAAAGTTCTTGCAGGGATGTGAAAATGAAAAATGCTGACCTAACAAGTCAAGTCATTGCCTTCACTTTTTAGGGTGTTTTTTTCAGGATCAGCTCCTCTGCTGTTGGCTCTAGGAAAAAAATAACGCTAATCACAAAATCCACAAACTCTAAAATCAATCGGATTAAATAGAACACTAAGTCATGTATAAAGTAATGTGATTTTCGTTGCATTATAACAAGTATATGGAAAAGCTATATCTAAATGCAGTTGCATTCAGCAAGAGGCTGTGAGCTCTCACCAGAGGTAACCTTTCTCATACTGTAAATTACACCAGTTGAAATGTAAATAATACTGCTAAATTGAGCACCATAACCTCTATATGCCTATGCTTGTTAGCCTGGTAGCACAGCGATAACCCCTACACAAATATCCAGTTCTTTCCAAACCATCATTTAAAGCGGCTTTGTTTATTTTCTGAGTGTTTACTAGGTCACATGGACATCCTGTCAGCCATCGTGTAAACTTTAAACCCATATTCTGATGGCGCCAGGGCTAACATTGCTTCAGTGTTAAAGGGAAGTTGTGAGGACATTGATGTCTCTTGGCCTAGCATCCTAGTGTCACTTTCCCAGCCTGTTTGTGGAGCCCGCCAATCTCCTCATTCTCCTCAGTTGACCTGCATGCATCACTGAGTATCACACACATGTGAGGAGGCTGATACCCCAGCCAGCAACAAATGTTTTCCTACCGTTACCATTGCATTACCGTCGTACACAGCCCTCATCTTCTGACCTGGCTCTCGCTGAGGCTCTGTCGGTTAGATGTTTGCCTGACTCTTCAGGCCAAGACTCTATTTTATTTAACAAGACGTCGACGCACACCCATCCCATCTAAAAGTTTCCCTGTGGTATAGCATTTCAGAACAGACTTGACATAAACCATTTCTAAACACTGGTTTCATTTCACCAATCTTTAATTACATCGTTTGGTAGAGGCCGAGGTACAGAGTTGAAGCAAAGCACCATGTTAGCAAAGCGTATAATAGTGAGGGACACCACAGCCGGAGGACAGTGGGTTGAGAAGAGGAAGAAACACTGAGAGAAAGCTTAAGGTGTTAAAGGGTTCATAGACTTAAAAAAAGATTTTGATGAAATTATGTAAGATGGTTGACTTTTCACATTTTAAAGGGAAATATGTTATGTTGTGCACATTTTTGCATATTTAATGTGGCTACCAACCCACAAACTGAAGTGAGACGGAAAGGATAAGACAGGAAAACATGTGATTCAGATTTGACTCACCTTCTCACTCACCTATTCTTTGCGGGATTAGCATATATTGCTCTTAAAGAAACAGGTGCTAAAATGAAGCATTTCATACAAAGAAAGACTGAATACGGGTATATTTAGTTAGACAATATATGATGAATAATGTGTTATTGAACATCCAAGCATGTAAACATGTTCTAGTAAAAAATAAAATAGATGGGAATGAACATCTGGTTTGTGAAGATAGTGGAAAGTATTTTCAGAGTTCATATATATTACTATAAACATAGAAGTAGTGAACATAGCTCCTCTGCCCTGACCTTTGTATGAACTTCATCACGTCTAGACAACAATCATTCCCATTATGCTTATTAATTGCCTATATGTACTGCAGGATTCATGGCTGATGCCAGCACTAATACAGCATTGTTACTAATTAAATCACTTTAGTTGGTTCATCGTCTTTCATTTCTTTTTCAATGTTACCTCATTGCTCAACATATTTCAGCTCAGTGTCAAGAGGCCAGCCATGGTCAGTCAATTAATTGTAGGTACACAAACCATTGGGTTGCATTCCAGTTGCACAGTGTTTCAGTGTATTATGGTGCCATGAAAAGTGTCATTGTAGCCCAGAGCGATGGTTAAGCCTTCCTCCAGCTCTGTGACAAAGGCGGCTGTGAGGTCGTGCCCGAGGCCAGGACTATCAGAGCTATCAGTCCGGCAGAGAAAGAGCAAAACAACAAGCCCTGTCAAATAATGGTGTCAACACTGGGATTGTTTAGCTTCATTTGTGCAAGGAATGTCCCTGGTTTAATGGTGACATGTCGCTGTCTATTGACTCAATGGATCCGATTTTACCCTGCTGTTGGTTCGGTTTGTCTCTCTGAGCACCTTTTGCTGTAGAATGATATACTGTAGTGTATTCTGAACGTTGATTTGAAATATTTCCCTTTCCTCAAACTTTTAAGATGTCAGAAAGGTCAGTTGTCGAGCATAGCTGGCCTGAAGACATAGATGTGGGAGGTGACATGATAACTCATGTTTTACTGAAGCTTTTCTTGCCTCCTACTGAGACCTGTATTGTATAAGACTGATCAGAAAGTCCCAGTGGTTTCCCTTTTTTTCTATTAAGTTTGGTTGTGGTTCAGTCATCGATACACAGAAGTAGACATAATCCTGAAAGTCTGGTAGTGATCAGCTAAGATTATTGTCATTGTTGTGAGCTTAACTTTTTCATTCACTTCTTAGTGATCTGCACTCACGATGGACCAACACCACTGCATCTTTTGCTTATTAAAGGTTTTGTTTTTACATGCACTATATAAGAACTGTGTTGGAATAAAAAGAGAAGAATTTTCAGTGTTAAGTGTGGCCATGCTCTTGTGAAGGAGTCTTTCCGGATCACTAGCTGCCTTCTGAACTGTCAGAATGTCCGTTATTATTGAGCCCTCTTGCCATGCCTTACCTTGTGAGTTTCAGCACTTCCTTTACCTGACTGGCTGGATAAAATGATTTCTTTTCTCCCCTGTACTTCCCTCGTCAGAATATTGCTTCCCCCCACCGCTGCACCACACCCCCCTCCCTCTCTCCTAACGGTAAACGTTAAGATCCAGGAGTGGATCAATGGCTGTTATCCTTTGATGTGCTAGAACGCATTACGAGCGGTGACTTCTAATTGGAGCAGAGAGCTGAGGATCAATGTTGGCTGTAATTGCCTGACACAGGGATGGGTGTGAGACTTTATTATCATTAATATTTAGACATGATGTGGGAGGAACCAGCCGAGGCTAAATGTACAACGGCGGTGCGAGCCTTTGATCTCGGAAGATAAGCAGATCGATCGTTGGTGAGGGGTGGCTGAAGGAAAAGAGGTCGCGGAAGTGTGGCGAGCTGGACAAACGAATTAGCGAGGCCCGCATCCTGCATTTTATCGGATTTCTCGGGGAAGTTTCCCTTCGGCTTGGGAAAGGTCACGCTAGGCCTCAGTCCTCCCCATAGCTAAAATAACAGTCTGGCATCTAATCGGCGTCAAGGGAGAAAAGAGGGCAAGTAGGTTTAATTTCAAGTTTGGTCACAAATTGGAGACAATTTACAGGATGGACACCATTATGCATTCATTAATTTAGTAGTTACTGAAAGAGCAAAAAAGTTCCCAAAAAACCATGCCTAGTGCCCTTGTTTAGGCGTTTTTGTAACCTCACACGGTTTAAGTTTACTCCATGACTCTTACTAGTTTGGGGATGGATTTAGTAAGGAAAGGAGGGATGGAGATATGTTTGTGTTTTTGACATGGTCCATTGTTTGGGAGACGTAACAGAATATGACGGAGGAAGAGGCCCTACAGGGCTCAGGGCTGCTTCCTTGGTGTCAGCAAACACAAGACGATGTTACCTAATCTTATGGGTAAAGGAGGGGGTGAGACAGTCTGATGGGACACTCCCTGTCTGGCAGCAGGACCAGAGGGGACAGGGACAGTCCCCTGTGTCCGTGGAGGCTCAGGCCACGCTGAAACTGTGAAGCCATGGTGTATACGCTCAGATCTGTCCTCTCTGTTTTTGTCAGCGGTCCCCCAGGGACTGATACCTTAATCATTGTACTTAGCGGGACAAAGATGGGTAACCGGTCGCACAATAACAAGTGTGATAGTTTTCATGGCTGTGACCTGCTGCCTGGTGTTGGACAGAATGAGATCCAGGTCAGCAGGGATAACGATCCTGAAAAGAGATTAAGTGAGGGGCGATGTGTTGAGACGTAAGAAGACACAGAACAGGACACGTTTTCCACAAAGTCCATCAATCAATAATTCAGCCCCTTTAAACAAGAATATAGCTTGAAGTGTTTCATAGTTGCGAACAGGTGAAGACATAGAAGAGCATTACATTAAAACATTCATCACAGTATGAACTACTGTGTTAGAAGGAATGTGATTTAATCATATTTTGGGATTATTGTATGGAATTAGGACAGTGTTCACTGTGGATTTAGTTGTTGCCTTGTCAGTGACAACTGTTGGCATCCACTGCTCTTCCTGGGGCTCATATTAAAAGTATAATTACTCTGTAATGTTGCGCTACATGCAGTTTATCATTTCAGAGAGCTGCATTATTGATGAAAAACTTTTCAGTGGCTGACTACCACCTTTCTCTGCTGTACTCTCATTACTGCTTTTCTTCAAGCCCACAGTTGTGGAGCTTTTGTGAACAGTATCGACGATAGGCCTGCTTTGTCTTTCCATTCATGTGTGCATCCCTAGCAGTACATTGTGCAGAGGCTAGCACCATTGTGGGAAAACCTCAGGGTTGTGCAACAAATGGCCCCTTGTGTAACCTTTTCTTAAAATTACACCAGCTTCAGCAGTGTTAACACATATGTATCTATTGTGTCTGGTTCAGCAAATGTGTACAAAGCATGCCCTGTCTGTGAACCTACAGTAGTAACCAAAGACTGCAAATATACCCTTCACTCGTAAATAAAAAACACGGTTAGAAGAACATAGATATTGGCAGAAAAGAGCTGACATTTGCCATGTGGAACTTTACTTTGCATCAATAGAGTTCTGCTCTCCTTGAATATCTGCAGTAAGACCAGCTTTTGTGTTTTCACCATCGTAGCTCCACATTTTCAAAGTTCTTGTTTAGCGTCTTGTAAGAGGCTCGTCTTTCGACAGTTAATGTTAAAAGCTCAGTACGCTCTCTTGTGTGTGTGCGTAGTTTTGAAGTGTGTTTGTGTGTGAATGCTCAGATTTGTGTATTTTGTCTTTATTTCTGCCGTGTGTGCGTGCGGTGCGCACACGCCTGAGTGCATGTGAATGAGGGAGTGAGATAAGAAGGAGATGAAGAGTCGTTCAGAGGAGCTTTCTCTCCCCATCTGTTCGCCTCGGCCTAATTGTTCCTGGGTGCGAAGACATGGAAAAAAAGGAGCAAAGCAACTGTACTCGTCCCCTGTCCCACAGTTATTTCTGTAACATTAAAAGAGCGCCACCAGCGCGCTCCAGATTATTGCCATGTAAATAATGGCACTTGGCTCGATTCCCCGCTAATGAATGTCATTTACGTTTCCAAACGAGGATTAATTATCGACGGAGGACCTCTCTCGCCTCCCACAGGGAGCACGTCGCAATTAGCTGCCAAAAGATGGCTGCTAATATTTGTGGGGTTTTTTTTTCTTCTTCTTTTTTTTTTTTTTTTTTTTTAAATGTGTCTATATGTACGTAAGTGTGCATATGTTCCTGTGACACGGTGAATAACCTCCCAATTAACTGTCTGCTTAATAACTGGGAGAGACCCATGAGAGGAGCCTCTCCTCAATTGAAAGTAAGGTTTTTGGTTGGATGTTGATGTTTGACATTGTTGTTGTGAAACTAGGAGGAAAAGAGAGTTGTGCTGCTTTGGAGCCAGCCTCCTGGTTGCAAAATAAGGCCAGGAAAACAAACATGGGCCTCAAATTAGATTTCCCAAAACATTGCATTCCCTCTCATTTTACACACCACTGTGGCCTGCAGACCAGAATAGAATAACTCGTGAAATCCGCTTCGGATTCAGAATGGCACAGTCACTGGAACACTTGACAAAGGAGTGCCCTTTGGATCTGCCTGATGACCCCGTCCTCTTCAGAAAAAAGATCTGAGCTTCTTACATAATTTACCTACTTTAGGTAAGGTCTGAAACCGACCAGCGTATGTAGATTTGCTCTCACTGATAGGTCAGTCCGGCTATTAAAAACTTTTTCCCCCCTTTTAACTCTCAAGTCATTCTACTTTTCTTTCCTCTCTCCTTCCCTCCCACTATTCCTTGTGTAACCTCTATCAAATTGCCTCTCCTTGCAACACACAGCCTCACAAAGCCCATCTAGTATGTGAACTGATGCACTTAACCCAAATGAAGGAGAAGATGGGGATAAGGGTTATTTCTGTCGACAGTGGCACCCTTTGAGGTGTGGACCCCCTCTGGAGAACCTGAGACTTTGATAAAGCTGCAGAGCTGAAGTGGTTAAATTCAAAAAGGCCCTGACATCTAAAGGAGAAATATGAAGAGATCCGTCCTGTCAGGTTTAAACCAACAAGCCATTTTCTCTAAATGTGAGCATTTTCAGTTTTAGTTTTGTTGCTGAGTTGTCAGATAGCCTCTGACCAGCATAACTATATTTAAGTATTATGGGAAAAAAAATATATATTTAGTCAAGCACAGGAGGCTTAATATCAGTGACAAAATCTCAATGTCTTTTCTTTTTATTCAATCAATCTGTAAATGTTCTACAAGATATAGTATCTTAACTTATCCTGAGTATTTTAATACAAGATGGCTATTCTGTAAATCAATAATATAATAATAGATATAGGAATAAAATTTCAACTTTTCTTAAACTACATTCCTGCCTGCCTTGTCAGGAAGAGGCCAGTTGAGGTGATAACCACCATGCTAAGAGGGACTTGTGTGTCAGACGTGCCCACAGAGACAGGTTATGACAATGGATAACTGTGAGAAAAGCTTGGAGGGACGAAGGGAGGGAGTGTAGAGGAGGTGGCAGATGGACACATGCTATACAGTGGGCTCCACTCATCCTCCCTCTCCCCCCCACTTTTCCTCCATGTTTTATGGCTGGATTCTGTTACTGCCTCCCTGGCTCACCTCGCAGTGTGAAATGAGCAAGTCTCGACTGTCCTCCTCACCCCACCCCAGGAGCTCACAGGCACACGTGAGCGCCGCCAAGAATGGCGTTTCTGTTTGGGTCTAAACACATGGAGGTTTATGATCTGTTGAGTGTGTCATCTGAAATCTGTACATATAGGTCACAGAGGAAATGTTTGTTTGTGCATTCAGACGAGTGTTTATGACTTTCTGAAGAGAGATCGACTTGTCGTTTGTGCGTACTTACCAAAATGCTGAGGTTACATTTACATTAGCAGGCAAACGATCAGCGGGCCTAAATAATGTTGAATATTCCAGCATTCCTGCATCACCCTCTAATCCTTATTTCATCTAGTTCCCCTGTCCCTCTCCTTACTTTCTGCCTGTCTTGTCTTTCCTCTCTGGGGGAGGGCGAGGGGGCACGCTCCAGGCTGCAGCAGGTTCAGCAGGTTCTGACGAGCGACAGAATAATTTTGGATCTGCTCCGTTTCATCATCTCCCGCTGTCAGAAGTTTTGTTTCTGAAGCAGGAGCCTAAACACTTGCTTCCTCGGATGATGTGTCACAAGTGGCACTTTGTTGAGCGGGTGTGTTCGTCTCTGGCAGGTCTCACATAGTGGAAAATGAACAGGGACTGTGCGGTGAGCGTGTTGTGATCTCTGTTTAGTGTAAAGGAGGGCTTTGTCACAACTTGTATTCTTGTTGTGTTTGTGTTCGTTTCGGTGTTTGATTTGACTTTTTTAGTGGGGTTCAGGAGTTTTCACAGTCTCACCATAACACCATAGCCCATAACTACTTTTTATTTCATATTCACAACTGCTGTATCCTATGTGGCTAGGAGCCATATGCATAATTGTAATTTCTATATGATATACTGTATATATCATATAGAAATTATATATCAGTCAATGTATATTTCATGTCAATAGTGTATTTATTAAAAATATATCAAATTTGGAGTCAATCCAAGTGGAAAAAAACTAGTACTCAAAATAATAAATGCATCGTTTTACAGTGTCTTTCACATTGTTGTCATAACACAGACAAACAGGAAGTGTTTTCAGGTGAAGCTGGCTTTGGAAGATGGATAGGGGTGTGGGTAAAGTCAAAGTAAACCTTTCTATCCTGTAGTGAGTAGAGGATTTAACCCAGTAGTCATTCAGTACATGTTTTCACGCAGCTTTGCTTTGGAGTAGGAACCTTTTTGACATATAACTGTTTGTTACTAACTCTCAAACCCCTTGAAAGTACCTGTGAAGTTCAAAGGAGAATGTTGTCAGAACCCATGGAAGTGGATGTGAAGGAGTTGAAATGTTTTTTAAAGTGCCCGTGTGCATGAGGTTTAAGTGAATAAACAGATATATAACCAGCAGCCCTCGCAGAACGAGTCGCTCTGGCCACGGGCCAAACAGGTAATTCCTCCGGCATAGTTTTGGAAGGGCCACGGCAAGCCAAGCCTGCCTCAGCAGTCAGACTGTCTGCACATTTCTGCCGCTGTTGGCATACCAGGGGCGCCATTTTCCTCTCTGAGACAGACAAGCCAGAGGATCTGATTGGCCTTCCGCCAAAGCGCACTCACAAAGGCTCCTTTGACAGCAGGTCAGTCGGTTAACCAAGCAGTAGGCAGAGGGAGAGAGGGATAAGCCAGAAAAGAAACTCTTCTTCACCTCTTCACCTGTAAGCCTCATTAAAGGGTTATTCACACTAAAAAAGATGCAACAATTAAAAACACAATTGTTTCAATTACTTGTTGTTTCTTCTTTAAAGAGTTGTGTTACTATGCATATATAAGCATGTCTTAGTATGTGCATATAATCATGAATAAATATGGCCTCTCCAGCATTGGCAAAAACATGCCTTAATTATGTACAATAGTCTATTCATTATTCTTGTCTGCCTAAAATATGAGATAACGTAGGCTTTATTTATGAAAACAGAGCCGATAGCTATGATAAAGGCAAGCTGTTTATATTATGTGGCAGTATTTATTGCAAACTTAGTGGAATTTCTGAAGTATTTTGTCAGAATCGGTGGATGTTGTGGTTTACAGAGAAAACGGAAATGTTTGAATGCGACTCGCCGTCTAATGCGTTAATATTGAGTCTGCATTTTGACCAGGATAAATATGCGCTCATCCTTGTTATGATGCTGATGGAGCCTCACATCTTATATTTTCATCATAAAGCTGACACGGTAGCGCTAAATAGCTGCTGATGTTCTCCTGTGTGCTCCTGCGCTCATTATCTCTCCAGTCCAGGCCTTGATTCTCTGCTTTCTCCTGCCGCCCATCTCCTCCCCTGTGTCCCCCGCTTTGCATACGACTGATGTTTAAATGCTGCATTGTTAACTGACGTGGGGTAGCCCTTTGCTGACCCGGGAGGTATTTGCTCGTTTGATCATGGGGCAGCAGTTTTAATGTATCGAAGCAGCGCCGCTCCGTAAAGCCCCTGGTATAAGTGGAGATGGAGGACGAAGGCAGGACGAGGGATCCATTGGTTGCAGGCCTGACAGTACAGAAGGAAGGTGATTATTAGAATATCTGTTGGTCAGCAAGGCCAGAGGAGACGCTGCTGACCCTGCACTTCCACTTGTGCTGTGCTGGTGGGTGTTGGTATTCCAGGGGGTTGTGGCAAAGACGGAGAACAGGGCTCCATTGACGAGCCGTTTTGATATTTCCATCACATTGTGTTTTTTTTTTTTTTTTTAAGTCTTTGAATATTTGCATGAAAGTTTGTTTCAGTCCTTGTTCTGTGGTTTCTCTCTTTTCTTGTTTGTCCTCTTGCTATCTGATTTGCATCCTTTAAAATGGACCTTTCACTGCAGCCATTAGCCACAAGGGATTTTTTTTTTCTTATTCCCCGAGAAAAGTTTTGCTCATATTCTTTTCATAAAGTTGATATTTTGAAAATCTAGCCATTGTCTCCTGCATTCAGTAAAGTTATTGGCCTTATTTTGTCAGACAGACTGGAAGAAGTTGACCAAAAGGCCCAGTGTCAGTGGAAACCACCTTGGCTTCACATCTGTGTCACTGGGCACCAGAATCCCACTTCGCCAGCTGACAACACAACAGAAAGAAGTGTTGAGGAAAAAGCAAAAAACAATGACACAAACAGTGTACAAGTTTGTGTTTACACCCTGGGACCTGTGTATGAAGACTGCTCGCACTGAAGCTAACCAGGCTCTGGCCTCCTCAAAAGAAAATATTGAACACCCATACACCCTTATCGCCCTTTCCCTTACCCTTCTTTGCCCTTTTTTCCTCTTTCCATCCTCTCCTTTCCTCTTTGGTTCGTTTCATGTGGGAAGTCTCTCAGAGCGGCAGTGACCACAGATACCAGGGGGAAAAAAAAAACAGGAAGAACCCACTTCGCTCGACTTGATCATTAATATTTGATGGACAGTTCCCCCATGAATTTCCCATCGCATCCCATAGTGGGCCTTGATGTGCAGAACGTACAGCTGCAGATGGAGGTGATTTGTGTCCACATGCACTGTCAGCATTGCAAATGTCACAAAGTCAGAGGGAGTCATCACAACACTGAGCGTGCCATCATGTCATTAACATATACGTTTTCATAAAAAGGCTTCCCTTCTGAATAATCATGTTAACATGCTTCAGGTGAACTCTCTCCTTCTATATATCTATGTTAAGCACCACCGAGTCCTCTTGAGGTCTCACAACTGGATTCTGCAAATATGGATTGGCTCTTGCATTTCCAAAAGTCCCAAAGCAGCCTGACTGCCCCTTGACATTTGAACCACGGTTCACAGCAAAGCAGGGGTGAAGCAGCAATCTGCATCTCTCATGGCGCCTCACGCCCACACTGCTGCCGAGGAGGAGAGCGAGCGAGAACGCCACACGAGTTTACCTCTAGCAGCGGAGGCAAAGAAGCTGAATCGAAGGAGAATTTTTGGTCCATTAACACATGGTGTCATCGCTGTCGCTCAAAGTTTCGCTTCTTTCTGTGGCCCCCCGATTGTTTCCCGTTTACTCGCTTACTCTTTTTTCCCCCCTCTTTTCTTTTTCTGAGTTTTTACAGGAGGCTGACCCTGCATGGCTGCAGGCTCTGATTAGCAGGGTTTCAGCGCGCAGAGTCTATTGATCGGGCCTCCAGAGCACTATAAGCAAATGTAGCTGGAGCAACAAGTCAATAAGACTGTTACTGCACACTGGTGGCACCCCCCCACACACACACACTCCCCAAGTGCTGATTTTTCATGGGTTGGAGGAGAGATTTTGATGGTGAGGCGGTAATCATGAGCAAATCAGTGTCACCCATAGGGCCTCATTCCCCTCATAAACCTCTTTTCTCCATTCTGAACATGTAATTCTGGCTTTAACACTGGTTAACTGGTGATTTCCTCCACATGAAAATAAACAGTTTTTCCCATTATCAACCATTATCTAGCTGCCCTTTCTCATCTCTCCCAGCTCAACCTTTCTCTCAGCTTAGACATGGGGACTAGGGAAGCTAGTCTGCAAATTTAATGGAACAGCATGGATTATTTAGACTGACTAAAGCCTCCCTTGTAGTGTCAAATGGGGGTTGTGGGATGACATTATACCCTTACATTTTCTCTCCCAGTCTCCTGTCTCTGTCTCTTTCTCTGTCCGCTCTGCTTACCTGCTGGATAAACTGATCTGTACCTACATGTCCAAACAAAGCCGACCTGATGGTTCACATAATCCTTAATTGTACTGTGTTATTTCACACAAGACTGCCAGATGAGCTCCAGTAGGGTTTCACACATTTTACTCAGCAGCCTCTTGATGTGGACATACACACACACACACACACACACACACACACACACACACACACACACACATATTCTGACACTGTGACCTTTGGCTGGCTTTGTCCTTTCATACCTGCAGGACAGAGCAGAGGTGGCCAGACAGTCATGAGGTCAAGTTCAAGGAATGGCCTCTTTTCCTGCTCACCCGTGGCCCTGATGTGAAATCTTAGCTTGGTTTGTCTGCATTCTGTACACGCTGACATGCAAACATGACCTTTAACCTCTGGAGACACACAGTGGAGAGTAGCTTTAGTCGCTGTCTTTACTGACAGACTTCGTGCATATCTGATCTGTGGCACATTGAAACCAAATTAACTACTAAGCTAAATGATAAAAAACTATTAAATGATTCTACTCCCCAAAGAAAATGGCCATCATAAAAAATATGAAAGGAATACTTCACCCATAAACCAGCTTTTGTTACCTTAGATTCTTAAAGGAAATGTTGTTTTTCTTGCATGCCCACACGGTGATCGTAGAATCCCAAAATGCAGTAAATCCCTGAGAGACTGAAGTAAACAGAGACAACTTTTAACATTTCTCATTTATCCAGTTGTATGCTCACTGTTTCCTAAATACATTCATTTTCTACCAAAATTGTAGTATTTCAAGCACTTTCATTTTACAGTGGATGTTTATACAGTTTAATTCGGTCTTTTAAAGACTATTTGATTATAGGCTGTAGAGTTATGTGTATTTCTTTCTCATTTATGTATCAAAAACTGTTGCAGATGCACATTTTGAGAAAGACTGGTGATGTGAACAAAGTTTCTTAGATTTTTTTTTTATTTCATTTTTTAACTTGTGTGTGAAGGAATGTTTGCAGGCTAAACATGTTTTTTTTTCTTTTACTTGGCCAGTGCAAGCTCTTTGTACATTTGTATAAGAAGAGGGTCAGCTTGAGTGGGTGTGTGTGTGTACTTGTATGTTCAGTGTGTGTAGACGTGGCTGTGTGCACGCTGGTGGGCAACATTGCAACATCATCTGTATCCGGAGACGCACATGATGCACAACTGAAACCACACGGGACTGGAAGCAAATATTTGGAGATTTGACTTAAAATGGCAAATAAACAGCACGCAGAGGAGCTTCCCTGACCAGTTAATAAAAAGACTCAGACATAAACACTAATATCCTCATCGCTTCTTTGTCATGGAATCCTAAACAGACGTCTCTTAAGGCCCAAAGATTTTAAAGCGTTTATCTGATGAATGGTTTTGTTTTAAGAGGAAACCACCTCACGGAATAAAACGGTCGTAACAAGTCCTTGTGAAAGTAAGAGCTTTGATTTTAACTATAAAAAAAAAAAAAAAGTTTAATAACTATAGCGGACGAGGCACAATAAGGGAAATGGACGTCGTGTCTTTTCCCAATTAACACATCTTTAAATTGAGATTAAAGAAACAAACATTTTTAAGTGTAGTCTGACTATTTTTTTACGCTGTGACTCCAAATATTTCTTCAGTAAGCTTGAAGAAGTTGTGTCACAACAATAGAGCTGGTGTTAGGTGTCAGACTGGATGTGTTACTCCCTGCTTCCCTGACATGAACACCGACAGAAAAACATAACAACAAAAACGCTTACTTTGAAAAGTTGTGTCGAGAAAAATCTGTGCAATAATTAGATTAAAAAACACGGTGTGATGCATAAATCAGTCCTTTTTCTCCCAGTCTGCTTTGCTGTGCAGATGCCATTAGCCACTGCCTCAGGTGTCCTGCTACTCCTGTCTCATTTCCTTTTTCTTCCTTTAGCAAAAGAGAGCGCAAAATGATTTATGTGCTTTAATGAGATTTCAGCACTGAACAAACAGTAAAAATTTATGGACATCATAGTATCGGAGGCCTACAGCTCTAATGACTAGTGTTACGCCCTCTCTGCACTGAGGCCAGTAATCGGATCTGCAGCTGGCCCTCGGCCCTCGCAGAATGTACACAAGAGGGATTTTGTGTTTTGAGAATTCTTAGCAAAAGAAATGGCGAGGAATGTCATATTATCGGGGTACAGGGATATTGAATCCACATATTCCATAATCCCCAAGTCAAGTTGTCATTGATGGATGGTTATATGTTTATGTCTTCATAATTAGGATTGAGAAGTGCTGTGAACAAACCCAGCAGCAAACACTCGGTTTGTTCACAGGAGTAATGGATCTGGGTTTTCTTTCCTTCCCAGGGAAACGTGACGGTGACCACGACACAGTTGCTTCTGGGAACTTCATCCCATTATAGTTCATCTCACATTACAAAAATCCCACTCCTTGTGTGCATTGATTTCCTCCCTGATGAGTAGATACTTTATTATTACTACAATTTTAAAAACTCTTTTCTACATCTTTTAGCATTGTTAGATGATTATTTGTTCTATGTCCAAATCCTTGCATTGTTTAACTCAATATCTTGTTTTTGACAATTGCCATATAGTGAAAACTACAGTACGTCTGATGCACCTCACTTAATAATATAATAATATTTTTTTTTTCATTTGATACCCATCATGTGAATGACAGTGTTCACTTGTGTAAAATGCCTCCACCACATTTATCTTTATCGTGTAGTGATGCCAGATGCCATCCTAACTTTTTGATAACATCTCAACACGCTCTACTTCCTGATGATTAAGGGTAGTAACTGCTGTTTGCTGTGAGCAAAACCATAAAAATAGTATTTTTCTAGATTTGGGGACAAAAAGGATTGAATACAGGTGTCGTTTGAATTGAGTAGTTTCTACACTGTGGTGCTATTATTCCTTATTAGTCAGTTATTACAAATAATGCTGTTTTTAAGCATTGAAACCCATAATGAGTGAGTACACATGAGCTCAGAAAGAGGACAGAGAAAAGGACAGAGATGAGGACAGAAAAGGATAGAGAGGAGGACAGAGATAAGGATAGAAAAGGATAGAGAAGAGGACCGAAATGAGGATAGAAAAAGACAGCAATGAGGACAGAAAAGGACAGAGAAGAGGACGAAGATGAGGATAGAAAAGGACAGAGATGAGGCTAGAAAAGGAAAGAAAGAGGACCGAGATGAGGATAGAAAAGGACAGAGATGAGGCTAGAAAAGGAAAGAAAGAGGACCGAGATGAGGATAGAAAAGGACAGAGATGAGGATAGAGAAGAAGACCGAGATGAGGACAGAAATAGGACAGAGATGAGGACAGAGAGGAGCAGGGCAGGGATCAGGAGGGGAGTGATCTGTGCACTGAGCTCAGGCAGCCACCTGTACTTCATACCAGGATGAGCAGAAGCTGCAGCAGCTTCACAAAATTGCTGCCGGCAAAAAAAGTTCTTAAAAATTCCAGACACAGTTGCAATGTATTCTCTGTTTCTCCTTCACCCACTCCGTCTCTTTTCCATTTCCCTCTCCATCTCCTTTTCTCTCTCTTACGCTTGCATATACACACTCTCCTCCCACGCTGAATTTCCTCCTCCTTTTTACCTCCCTCTCTCCATCCCTCCTCTCTCTCAGTCGTCTCCTGCCCTCTCTCTCTTCCTCCTTGCAACACTTGTTTTTTTCTGGGAGAGAAATGGGTCCCAGTCTAGGCTGCTGCTGGCCAGGGTTGTTAGCCGCCGAATAAAAAATGGATGAACTTGTCGAGCCGCGGTACTGTTCTTCTGCATCAAGTTGGTAGAAAAAGGGGGTGTAAAGAGAGAGAGATAAGGCTGACATGAAATACCATGCTCAGACCACGTCCTCCAAATAAAACCCTGTCTATCTTTTATGTCAGTTTTCTTACTTGTGGAAAAAAAATGTTTTTGTCAATACAGGTCAAGAAAAGGTCTGTGTCTTTTTTTCGGGATCAATAATTGCAGCAAAAAAAATTCTGAAACTAGTTTGCTCGATACATTTTGAAATTTGTTTTATGTTCACTCAAATATGTTAGAATATACAATACATTTAATAGTAAATTAACAGTTTTAAAGCACCAATCACCACCTAGATTTGAGCTTTACTTAATGAAAATGACTGCATTAGCAAGTAAAATTTTTCACCGTTCCAGGTTTTCAAATATGGGAATTTGTAGCATTTCTCTTTTATATACTTTTGATCTGAATATTTTAGTGTTTTGGACGTTCGGTTGGATAAAGACCACATTTTAAGACCTCACCTGTAGCTTTAGTAACTTGACATTTTTCACAGTTTTTTAATATTTTGTAACGTAAAAGATTAATTAATGAATAATGAAAATCAGCATTAGTTGCGGTCTTCAAATAATAATTCAAACGTAAGCTAGTTTTATGCCAGTGTTAGAAACATTGCTAAAGTCAACAAACCCAGTCACAATCATAAAACATTAATAACTGAAGTGTTACACTGGGTTTTATCTGTCTGGAGTGATTCTTTACATTTAGATCACAGACTGTAAATAAAATGGATGACATGTTCCCATCAGCGTACATGGTCACTAATAGACCACTAAGGTGTGAGCAACTTCTTAAATATTGTTTGTCTCTAGGGAATTACATGATGCTGGGGACTCTAAATAATGACACTAAACATCTTTTAATTAGAGACCTGCTCCAGCAGAGTGTGTGAATGTGTGTTTGAAAACCATTATTTATCTTGAACACCCCCTCGGGGACAATAGGCAGAACGTACGTGGTGGGATCAGATCTCTCCAACAAACAGGGTCAAGTCATTATCTGTGCTGAGCAACATGAACCTGATCTGGTCCTTCTGGATCGTTCCTCCTCGCTTCCTTCAGCTCGATCGCAGCGTCGCACGTTTCTCACCTTTCTTCACTCAAACTGGAGTAATAGCCGGGGCTGTGATCTCCGCCTTTTGTCTTGTCGTGTGTGTGTGTGTGTGTGTGTGCGTGCGTGCTTGCGTGCGTGCGTGTGCGTGTGTGTGCGTTTCCATGATGAAATATTTGTATTAGTTTGTGATAACATGTCGATACATTAGTTAGGACTTACCCCCACCAGCGTTCCACCTCCATGTCCATCACTCAAACCATTTGTGAACACATTGATCCCATCACCCCCACTCCCCCCTCCCCTCTCCCATGCTGTATATTCCCAGGGTTTGGAGGGAGGAGAGCCAGAATGGCTCAGACAGCCATTGATTTTTATTTTATTGGTCTACTAGTGGAAAGAGGAGGGATTGGGGAGGGCCTGAGAGATGCAACTCTGCAGCTAAGTTTCTCCTTAGTGGAGGAAGCGTGTGTGTGTGTGCGAGCGTGTGTGTGTGCGTGCTTGCATGCGTGTGTGTGTGCATGCGTGTGTGTGTGTGTGTGCATGCGTGTGTGTGTGTGTGCATGCGTGTGTGTGTGTTCAGGTGGGTTGGGCCTATCTGGTTATGTCTGTCTGACTGAGACTGTTTTTGTTTTGGAGGTGGAAAGGGGGGTGTTATCTGTCTGTCTGAGGTGTGTGTGTGTGTGTGTGTGTGTGTGTGTGTGTGTGTGTGTGTGCGTGTGTGTGTGTGTGTGTGCGTGTGTGTGTGTGCGTGTGTGTGTGTCCAGCCACCTCTGAGAGGCATCAAAAGCTGCGTGTGTGTGTGTGTCATTGAAGGGACTGGGGTGCTGATGGAGCTGGCACCAGGGACCTGGACCCCAACACACACACACACACACACACACACACAGCTGACGTGTATCCCGGTGCTCATTAGAGCTGGTAATAAGGCTGTGCTGCTGGAAGAGGAAGGAAAAAAACAGGGAAAGGAAGAGAGGGAGGGAGGAAGAGGGTGGGAAGGGAGAAAAAGAAGGAAAAAAAACGGGAGATTTTAAATTTTAATAACACTGGTACGATTTTGTAAATCTTTCCTGACAGAAAAGTCCTCATTATTTTCATCTGTCTCTGAGGAGGCTCTCCTCCAGCTCTGCCTCCCTGGGTAAACGGACTCTCTCTCTCTCTCTCTCTCTCTCTAACATTAGTGTAGTGTATCTGTGTATTTCTGTCTAGTAAGGCGTTTGCTGACTGGCTAACCATCATGAAGGGACATCCAGAGCCAATAGAACGACCAGTATCATGTTCTGTTATTGGCTGCTGTCTCTCTTTACTCTTACTACATATGAGACAGGGATAATACTTGGGATCATGGTATCATAGTAGGGAGCAGGGTTAAGGTAAGCCTTCTCAAACTCTGGGTGTGTATGTGTGTCAGCATCTACGTCTGCTGCACCCTTGTACGTGCGCTGTGTGCATCACTCACACCTTCCCCTCCACACACACACACACACACACCTCTATGTCAAGTGTCAAAGCTGGAGGATGGATCCGGTTTGATAAGTTCTGTTCTGTCTGGCCACGTGTCAGGATGGGATCAACCATACGGCAGAAGGAAAACCATGTTCTTCACTCTCCTACCTCCCAATTTTGGGGATTTTTTTGGTTTGGCAGAGGTGGGGTGGGGGGTGGGGGGTGGTGGGCAGGGTCAGGTATTTGTGAGTTAAGTTTTGTTCCAGCTGCTTCTGTTGTTGATGAATTTAAACAGTGACTTTGACAGAAGAAGCTCGTCTGTTTGGTGAGATCATTGCTTTGCAGGATGCAGGATATAAATCTATAGATTAAGGGACATCATGCAGATGAGGATAATGAAAACGATCTGTCCCCTGGGACTTTCTTTCTATAGACACCAGTTGTTTACAGTGACCAAACACATGATGAGCAAAATAACTTTATGTTTTGTTAGCTCTGTTGGATTGTGTCATTGCCATAGAAAACAATGACTCCCTGCCCTAGAGCTGTACGATATTACAATATATCATAGTGCCATATAAAAATGTCTACCATAGGATATAACCCTCTGTTGTTTGTATCGTTATTTTAACATGTAGGCTACTTAGTTAGCTCTGTTGCTACACTAACGTGTCACTCCGCTCGTGGTTTAAAGCACAACTCAACGTCAGAATGACTACTGGATAATCCAAATGTATCATACGAGTTCAAAACATGTTCATTGTATGAAGCATAGGCATAATGGTATGAAAGCTAATGTGTCTGCAGCAAAGCTACTGCTTTGTGGTAGCGTTTTTACGGCACTGGTTGCGAGGGAGTAAACCGCATGGAGTAGGAGAGCGCAATGGACAGCAAAAATAACGTCACCGGTAAGAAAAAAAATGCTATGTCAGGATATATATTGTTATCAGGATATAAAATTAGCTCTATCAAGATATAACATTTTGTCCATACCACCCAGCGCTCCCCTGCCTTTTCTTTATTGCAGTGTTAGTAGTGACATGGCAGAGTGGCTGTTAAAGGAGAGAGATGATGTCAGTAAGCTGTCAGACTATGCAGTATCACACTGTATCGTAGAATTATGACCACACATGTAACTCCTCCCAGTGTCTGGTTAGATCCTTTTATATACTATATGTGTGTGTGTCTACAGGTCCTCTGGTTATAGGTGACCCTTGGTTCATAACCCTCATGAGATGTTGTCGTTCCACTTTATTGGGAGCTATAGAAAAGTGAGAGGTTTCTGGTTTAGCCTTGACGTTTTCTTGCTCACGGCGGATTAAATCCTAGCTAGAAAAGTGAAAGGCATGCTTCGAGCTTGAGTTGTGGCAAGATTGAATTTAACCTCAGAAGTTTCTGGAAACGCAGGACCACGTTTGCATCAAGCTTCTGCTTAATGGGTTTGAGTCGCTGCAAATAAGATCAGCTACTTTACATTAGACTTCAAGACGTGTTTTGTTAGATTGGTGCGCAGAGAATCACTTTGGGTCAAAGTAAGTATTTTTTTTTCCAGTATCTGTCCCCTGAGAAACAGTTCTTGAATCGCAGCACTGTCATATTCCTCACTGCTTTGAACATTTAAGTGTTTGAAGTTATTCGGCGTTGTTTGCCACCAAATCAGACTCCTTTTAATGAATGCAATTTTTTTTTCCGGAACTGAACCCCCTCTCCTCTCCTAGCACCCTCATCCATGAGGCTAAAACTAACTTCCTGTTTATTTTTCCACCCCCAGGCCCGAAGTCGCTCCCCTCATTTCTCCAGCTGACAAAGTAACAAACAACACAAAGTGATCTGGATTCTCTACACACACACACACACACACACACACACACACACATACAGGCACCTCCTCTGGGTATTTGGCTGGGATAAATAATCATTGTAAATAATGAATGTCAATTAATAGGGGGAGACGTGGCCTTGTTAAGCATGCTCTGATTAGTGTTTCAGTGGGATCTCCTCCCCAGCTGGCTCCAGCCAATCATCTCTGCCTCATCGTAGCATCCCTCTCACTACAACGCAGACATAAGACACAAGCACTTTGATTATATGTATTACTGTTTAGGTTTTTGTGTAGGGTGAAGATTCAATGTCTCAAGACATCAAGGAGGATATAAAATATACCATACAAGAGGTATACACAGCATGACACTTCCATGATAATATATGCATTTATTCAAGGATAAAGTGTCTCCTTATAAAGCAGTGCTATTTACAAACAGTAGTTCTAATGAGCTCTCTGGTGTTGCCCACTGAAGGCAGACGTTCATGGGTACAAGTGATGGTTTTCAGGAGCGCAGAAATCACACACAGAAACTTTCCTCCATAGTTGTGGGTTTTAAACTAAGCAGAAGCTTCTGCAGGTCTGAGCTCAGTGGAGGCTGTGAGCTCGACCGTTGTGTCAGGCTCAGGCTTTAGAGGGTAGCAGGGTGACTGAGCAACCAGCCAGTACACCCCCCCCCCTCCTCAGTGATAAATGGCCACAGCATGGGCTATTCATCTCCTGCTTAGAGACGTGGACAGTGCCCCTCCTCGGCCTCTCCTCCACCCCTCCACATGTCAGCAAATGTGATAATTCTCTCATTTGTCAGGAGCAGCGGAGGGTTCGCAGCACAGTTCTGTTAGTGTGTGTGTGTGTGTGTGTGTGTGGCAATGCAAACTCTGGAGGATTTTCTGGGTGAGTTGCTCACGCTCTTGATGCCCAGGCCTGGAAGTCCTCTGCACACCAGCACCCACTCCCTCCCTCCAGCCCTCCTTCAAAGCCCCCCACCCCCTCCTGTCAAGTTTACTTAGGTCACAGTGGGAAAATTCAAATGTGCAAAAGAGTGAGTCGTTTTATGGCAAATTCCATCAGTAATTCTGTGATTTTTTTATTACCTCCAGGAGACTACTGAGCCACTTTTTCCACCTTTATTGTGCAAATAAAGTTTTAGAGGCTGTGAGTGTTTGTGTCACATTTGTTTATAAGCGTTTCGTAAAGTCATGTGTGTGCACGCACGCGTCAACATGCAGGTTTTACAGCGACGGGTGTGTTTGCAAGTTGTCAATAATTTATATATATTTTAGACAAGAGCTTTGCACAAAAATGTTTGGTAATATCGTGTGTGTGTGTGTGTGTGTGTGTGTGTTTAACTCTCCCAGTGCCAGTGATCGTATACCAGTAAACAGCATGTATGCAGGCCTCATGGTAGCTATTAAACATGATAACCCTCCAGTTGATGGCTGCTCATTCAGTTTGCACATAAACATGTGACTGTTTTACGTGTTTCCTCTGTGGACACTGTGACTTCTGTGAACTCGGCCTGATCTCTCTCTCTCTCCTGGTCTCTTTCTGCTTCTCCCTCTGCAGGATCATCCAGAATCGAGTCCTGGTCTTCATCCTCGGAGCCATCATCATTCTCACTATCTTCCTGGCCATCTATTTCAATGTGCGAGGCCACTGATCTCCCCTCTGCACACACATGCAAGCACACACTCTGTCCTCCTCTGACACAAATACAAACACACACACGCGTGATTAATAGCGACAAAAGCGTTGCTCTGCCGTAATTAGGACAAATGGTGCCCATGAATCACTGTTTCCAACGCCTGACAGGGAGCTTTTTTCCACCACTTTCTCCCTTCCTGTTTGCTGTTTCTTTCTCTCTTTCTGTCCCTCTCGACTTTTATTTTCTTCTTCTTTCTTTTCTCCTTTCAGTTTTGTTCTCTCTCTCTCTGTCGGGCTCTGTCATACATCTCCGGGGACAAGAATAGGTGGGGATGCTTAATATTTTTCACGGTGTCGTTCTCAGCGTGGTTCTGCAGTCCATCCTGTCCCCAGGTGAACAAACAGGCCCTGAGGATTTTTTTTTGTAACTCAAAGCATTAAGATGTGTAGATTATTTGCTTCTTTCTGATGCAGGTGGGCAGACGGTCCACACATCTGTATGATCGCATGTGCATGAGTTACTGTCATGGATTGGGGGCCCACACTGTGTTTGTTATTAACACCAACACGTGCTGGCTGTCTTATGTATGAGCCTCTGTAACTAAATGATTCAGCTGTTCTTCACGTAGCCCCTGCAAAGCACAGAGGTGAGTGCCTTCAGATAAGATATGCTGTTCAACAGTCCTCCTTTAAAAAGCTCAGCAGAGCCCAAAATAGACGCGTGGCAACGCCTGAAAAAAAAAAACACAGAGGATGCACATAAAAAAAAGGTTGAGGTCAGTTCAACTTCAGTTCAGTCAATCAAGGTGAAAGGATTCCTTTCAATGACTGCATTCAAGACAGCATATATGAGCATTTCAAGTCAGTTTTGAGATGGAAAAAAATGACATAAAATCTCTTTTAATATGTTTTAATACAACAGGGAACTGACCCCAGCCTTGGCACATACAATACATAAATACAATGCAGAGAACAGCTTCTTCACACTGTATAAGTATTCCCCAAACACTTTTTAATGTATCTATTAATGTGGAAAATTCTAGCCATCATACTGTACGTACTAACATTTAAATCTACATCTTATATAGTGTTCACTCTCAATACAAGTTATTACTATTTATTTATAAAAGCAAATGAGTTTTCAATTAACATGTCTCTGTTAGATCTGTATATTTTATGAAGTTGAAAGTCATTCAGATAAATATTAACAATGTTTGCTTTCTTGATTGTTGTGTGTTCAGTGATTTACATGAGAAATGCAGACTGCACACCAGGACCAAGTGAAATGTGTGGATTTCAAGTTTTGTGTCTTAAAGGTTTTTTTTCTTTTGTTCTTTATAAATGGATCTAACTTGTTTCAGAATTGGCTTTTTTTGTTCTACATTTTTCTTGTCAAGATAGTGATGCAGTCCTTGTTTCTGTGTTTATCTGTACGCTGACTTCTGATGTGGTACAATTGCAGGTGTTTGAAAAAAAAAAAGAAAAAAAAACTGTGTGCGAGTTTACTGCTGTTTAATTCTTCAGGGGAAAGCCATTCTTCAGGGGGGTCTCAGAAAATCTAAATTTAAGAGCATATTTAAGGAGAATTTTCAGAAGTTGAGAAACATGAAGGTAACGCTGTGCACGACAAACACACACACGCACACGGAGGAGTGAAATATTGGAGTGTCTCCTGTGGTCGTTGTGGTGGTTCTCGGTGAGGACATTTGCTATTCTGTTTCAGGGCCACAGTCTTCATTTTCGACGATGCGGGGGTGTCAGGGGTTGGTGAGCCCACCCCCCAACGCCCATACCAACCAGCGTTTGTCAGGCCCTCGCCAGCCACAGTGCCGCCGTCTGCTTCAAAGCCTCAAATTAATGGCCAACAAAACAGTGTCTCTCTGACCGTCCCATGCGGGGCGGACCCTCCAAGACTTATCATTAAAGTGGAGGGATAATGAAAAATGGGGAGGAGGAAGGAAGTGAGGAAGGAAGCATGGAGGGAGGAGGAGGAGGGTAGGATACCTGGCAGTTTGACAAAGCTCATCTGGTAATGACCCTCAGTGACTGTTTTTGTTTTTATCCAGTGTTTCTGCAGTCTACCTACCAGCCGATTCCTTCTCTCCTCTTCTCTTTCCATCCTTCCCTTTTCCTCCCCCCTTTTCCTCTCTACCTCTCCTGCCACCTTTCCTCCTCCTCCCTCCCCTCCCTCCCTCCCTCGCAGCCTGTCAGATGAGCGAGCAGTAGCTAGCGAGTGAGCGGTGGAAGGCAGCGTGGCGGCGGCTTCTATTTGAAGTTGTAATGGTGTCAAAAAGTCAGGGCTGACTGACAGACGTCAGTCCCACAGGGCCTCATTAAAAACAGACCCACTTGACAAGGAAATAATTGAGCGCCGGCGACAACTCGGGGGCCCCCTCCGTGTTTTTAGATGTTTTTATTTTCTTTTCATTATTAGTGCCGAGCTATTATGTTCATTAAGAAATGGCATTAAAACAAGTTTTTAAAAGCGGGGGGAAACGGAGGGAGGGGCAGATAGAATGCATGGAGGTGGGAAGATAACGATTTGTTTAGAGCCCCCGTCCTGTTTTATTATTTAAACAGGAGCACTGTCATGTGATACCTTGGCAGACGTCGGCTATATCATCTGCCACTCCTCCTCTTTTTCTCCTTTTTTTTGCTCTTTTCTCATCCCTCTCTTTCCCCCAGCTTTTATCTTCCCCTCCTGTGCCCATCGCTCTCTTTTTCTCCACCTGCCCATCGCTTCATCCCTTTTCTTTCTCTCCCTCTGAGCGGCGGGTGTCGTTGGAATATGAACTAGATTATTCATCAGTGCCCCCACCACCACCACCTCCACCTCCACCACTCCCCCCATTCACTGATTTGGTTTTCGACAAGCGTCTCAGCGCAGAAGGCTGAGGATGAAAACTTGTCAAAAATAGGTTATATCTTATTCCAAGGGGCAACAATAGCAGCAGGTACAGACACCTTTTAATATTTAATTTAGACGGGTGTTAACCCTCCTTAAGTGACTGGAGCTGTGTCTTCCATACAGACACCAGGAGAGAAAAGGGGAGAGCAATTAATTATTTGATGTCTGAAAAGTGATTTTGAAGCTCCTCCCTGACTTCCTCTGTTTCGCAGATAGAGGCTCGACACTTTGGGTGTCCCCTGTTCAATTTCCAAACCAGCCACGTCTTCGGCACGGCTGTCCTGCGAGAGCTGAAACATTACCACTCAAATCAGTCTATGCTCCGCTGGGCCTCACTTGATAAGGTAATGACACCACGAGCGATCATATAGCAGTGGTTTAGGTCTCTTATTTCATCACCAAAAATTATTTTCCAGTGGAATTATCTTTTGCACCTCCGTCTTGCATCAGCCTGTCTCACTAACATCCCTCGCGCCCGGCTCAGCGGTCGTTCCTTCTCTACTAGCTTTACATAAAAGTTTGTGGGTTTTTTTTTTTTTTTTTCAAATGAAGGTTCCTCAACAAGGAACCTCTGTGATGCGCCACCATTACAAAAAAGCCTGATGTTTGTCAGCCATTTAAGACGACAAGGGATTGTGACAAGCGTCGTTTGAGCTGTCTGTCCCCTGGCGAAGGGCGGGCCTTAAACGGGATAAACAGCTCCAGTGGTGGGATCACGACGGGAGGGCGGGCGCTTCGTCTCCAGGAGTGTCCATGATGATTGCCCCCTCCCCATAACACACACACACACACACACATATTAAAGGAGGCCCCGCAACAACAGCTACCCAAGAAAAACCCACAATGGCACTGTTTGAGAACTACAATGAATCTTCTACTGTTTGATTGAGCGCACACATGCACTGCTGCACGTATGGTGGACGCCGCCTCCCCCCCCCCAATAAAAAGACACACGCTTCAGTGTACGGCTGTCAGAAGAGGAGCCATGTTCTCCGTTTGTACACGGCACCAGTCCCAGCAGAATGGCTTTCTTTCTCTCCACGGCTCTTTATCTGGCTTTTCTTTCGCCCCCATTTTAATGGCGTTTGTGCTTGCAGAAGACGTGACAATGACCTCCATTATTTGCAGAAGTCACGGGCTGCAGCCATACATGCACAGATGTTAGTGTGCGTGCAGGATGTGTCCCCCGTGGTTGAGATGGAGCTGGAGGGCGTGTTGCAAAAGAGGCTACGCTGAATTATCTGTGGCCGTATGACTCATTTCTCCTGTTGACCAGCATTTTTAGTTCATTGTTTCATTTAAAACTATGAATATGACTTCTGTGATCTCTGTCAGTTGTTGTTTAACATCATTGAAGCAGTTCTGAATCTTAGTAGCCGAGACGCCGCGTCATAAGTTGCATTTCCCTCCTCCAGCTGCCTCGTGCTGGCATTGAACAAAATAGGACTCAGTAAGAAGGTGAAGCCAGGAGCTGACGTTTTCAAGCCCACAGTCTGCCATCGTTTACATTAAAGGGCACACCTAGCCTTGTCCTAAATCTGTTTTGCCATAGAGACAATAACAACACAAAGAGCCTGGTAAGAGCCAGACTGAGCCAGGCTAAACCACTCGGCACACCACCCCCTCCACCTTCCCCTCCTCCTCTCCATCTCCATCTTCCCCTCCATCCCTCTCCCTGTAGAATACTGCCACAGCCTTTGAACTGAAATTAACACTTTACCACTACAAAGACATACAGTTGTTACCAGCAATGTCATTTGCATGATAATGGGGAGTTGGAGAAAATGGAGCTGTTTTATCGTGGCCAAAGCATTTGCTCTCATTTATTATATTTATTTATCAATATTTCTGTGCCCTTTGCCCTTTCAGTTAATGTCTTACTATAATGAATGCATAGTGTGCCAAAGTAGATGCTTAATATTTAAGATAAGGTTTAAAATGTTACATTTATGATTTTTCTGACCCTGTTTGTTGCAAATTCATGACTTTATTTTTCCCGTGTTGGAGTACATTTTTAAAAGTGCAGGTACGATAGTTGGGAAGAAAAGTGGGGATGAGCGCAAAGGAGGTGATGTTGCCTGGGAAGCAATCAGTGGCCTGGACGTTCAGCGAGAGAGAGGAGGGTTTAGTCTGGCTCACCCTGTACACTAATTTACTTTGCATATGGTGTCTTAGCAGACACGATTCTAAATTTCCAACTGGGAGGCATCAGTGGAGGAATCACTGTCTTCAAAAGACGGCCTGCCAGTCACGCTCCTCCCGTAGCCGGAGATCTGAGCGAGCGCTGATAACCCGCGACATCTTTCTGGAAAAACGGAGAGTCGATCAGCTTTGATGGAGCACATCCGCCATGACAGGCTACTGAAGAGCTCGCTAATCAACTGGGGAGGGGAGGGAGGTGGGAGCATCGCTTAGCATGACAGCACAGAGGAGAAGGGTGGTGGAGTGGGGGATGGATGGATGGATGGATGGACGGACAGATGGATGGAGAAGGTGCGCACTTTACTTGTTCGCTCCCAGACATGCAGGTGGAAGGATCGGATGTGTTTGCGTTGTTTGGAAAAAAGGCACCACCAGCAGCTTGTTACTTACCCCACCACCACCACCAAACCTCCGCCTCAGATGGTTGGTGGCAATTAATTATTCATGAGAGGGCACCCAATCCCAGAGCTTGGCAGCCGCTCTTCTCCACGTAGGCCAGGAAGTGAAATTAGATTCTTGTGAGGGGGGCCTGTTTCAGGCTGGTGCATGGGGTCAATTGAATCAGGAGTCCAAAGGTTACACAACCTGTATGATGTCCTCTCATAGCCCTCTGCCTCTCTGAAAATAGTGACGCACATGCATCACAAGAACCCTGGTTTGTCCTTATCAGTTTCTCATGAAAAAGGCAGATGTTTCCTCTGAACCTTTTGACCAGTTTAGAGTTGGAAGGAGCTCGGTGTACTTTAAACGAGTCCCATTCACTCACATAATTCACTCAAGCTCCAAATTATGAGGCAAACTTTCCCCTCTTCACTGCTGAACAACCTTGCACACACAAAGCTGCATCTCCTAAAACAGACATACCATCCACACACACACACAAACACACACTTCTCTATTGAGACGTATGGATATGGCAACAAAATGCACAAGTTTTTGTTCATCTCAAGGACTTGTGAGGGCCCCAGTGAACTGAGAGGCCATATTGATTTTCCCTCTTTTCATGCTGTGACTCTGGGATTACCCATTTTCTCATTCATTTTTAAAGACAACTCGCGAGATTCTTCCTTCCCCTTTTCTCTCTGTTTTTTCCTTTTTCCATCATCCCCACCAAACCCCCCCAACACACACACACACACACACACTCCCCCACCAGCACAGCGGTTGTACCCACCCCTTTTCCACAGCCAAGTCCCTCCTTGACCCTGAAAATTGTAATTCAGCCATAGATCACAGCTGCTGAATATTAGGGCTTACAAAAGCAGTTAAATAAAATATGTTGAAATCGTCCAATCCCAGAGGCCACGGCAGAAATTCTAATCAGGTGAGAGAAAGGGGAAGGAGTCAGCAGGGGGATTATGGGTAAAGAGAATCGTCTGGCCAAAAGCTGACATGGAGGTGGGATTGAACCCAAAGCAAACGCTGTACCTTGTAGAGGGAAGATGGAGGGTTTCTTTGTTTTGATTCATAATATTAAAAATATCCAGACTCAAATACATGATCCATGAATTTGCATGCAACATAAATTCTATTTATATGTTTTATATTATCACAAAGAATCATCATTTTGAATACAGTAATCAATGCCATACTGTTAGCAATAATAAGTGCAGTCCAGTAATGTCTGGAGCTAGAGATCTTCAAAGTCTGCAGTTTCTCGTAACCTGTAGTGCCAACCAAACTATGTGCAAAATAATTGAGTCTCCAGGTATTAATGTGCTCATTTTATGCTAAACAGACCAAGAACACTTTTGGCCTATAGGCGATCCTTTGACCGTTGTAGGAGGGGGTCAAAACATGTTAATTATTCTGTTGGTATGCGTGTTAAAGTGAAAAGGTTGACCCAATGGAGGACCATTCATGGGACAATGCTGCTTCTGATTATCAGATTTAATGTGATATTTCCATACAGTGAAGAATAAACACTGCTGGTGCAACATAAACAGCTCCTAAAATAAATGTTAGAGATGATTTTTTTTTTCAAGGTGCACTAAATAAATATTCCTTTAAGAGAAAGCGAACGTCATGCTACATTGACGTGATCAGAAAGTCATCAACTTGGCTCGTACGCAGGCATGCCACGAGTGTCCTGAAAACTTTTCACGCCTTCTTTCTTCATCTTTCCCGCCAGCGAGCAGCTTCGACTCAGCCACATGTAAAACGACTGGACAGTCCAGAGAGGGGTGATTGATCGCGCTTCAATCCCTCAGCGGGTCTCCAGACACGGAGACGCTCGATTACACTCTGGGATCAAAATGCTGAATTCACACAGTCACCTCCAGAGACAGCGAGAGAAAAAAACATTTTCAGAGACGCTCGCCGGGCAGACCCAGCAGTCTGCTTCTCAGGACTTTGTGCTTCGTCTTTGGCAAACAAATAATACTAATGCGATCATGTTAATTCTGTTGTGTCTGAGTTGGTACAAAGCAACCTTGAAGCACACAAGTCTTGTTCATTGTAGCTGAAACAAATGGAGGTGAGCATTTACCTGCTTCAAACCACGTCAGGTGTGTTTACCGAGATAAAAGTAGAACGTGACTCTCCTCATCTGTGCAGGTAAGAAGCTTAACGTATTAGTTTAAAGTAAAAACAACTAAACTTTCCATTTTCCCACAAAAAAAAAACTAACCGCCACTAGCTTTCTTCAGCCTTTGCATAGTTTCTACTGCGGCGCGTTCAACCATTTGTTTACACTGACAACTTCTAATAATCTTATTTGAACACGAAATGTGAAAAGGTTTGGTGCAGATTTATCTTTCATTTACATTTTCCTACTGTTCATAATTCTCAGCTTTTATCGCTCACTTTTATAGAGATAAGAACATATTAGGTCAAACCAATCAAAAATAACTGCAACATAAGTATGAAAAATATGAACGAAAATCACAAAAAGCAACCATGTCAACAAAGCATGAAGATCTTTTATTACAACACACACAGAGGGAGAGCAACTTCATTCTCTGCTCCCATAAATATATTAACGTCTGAAGCAGTTATTTGCTGCTGTATTAATTCTCAGGATATGGACTTCAGCACCTTTAAGACTTTGTGGCTAAAAAGCTCACTGTGTTGTGCTGAAAACTGAACGGTCAGGGACACATCAAGCGGCAGGGTTTCTTTTGAAATATACAGCTCATAGAAATGATGCCAATAGACATAAATTCTCTTCCACAAGTTTTAGAAGACAAGCTGTTTATTCAACCAAGCCACAGTATTCCCTGTTTGAAATGTAATTGTGTAAGCTGAGCTTGTCAGCAGTGGTTGAAGGACACTTCTTTTACAGAGGGAATGATCTTCCTGTTGCACACATCTAGTGCCTTTCAATGGACTCTCATAGTGCTCATTAAAGTGAGTGGTCTCGCTCCAGTGTGGGACAATGGGATGGAAAAGTAAGAAGACGGTGTAAGGAAGAACTTTATTTTACTGTGAGTACCTGTCATTTCATTGAAAGGGCAGGGGGCCAGTGGCTGGAGCACTCATCTCCAGCGGTGTGTGATTATGTCGTGGCCTTGGGTTCCTATTGGTGCCAAGTGGACATCTGCACTATTGTGCTCAGTGTGTCCTCTTATGTCCACACTCTCTCTATATTCTTCCTTTCAGAAAGGCATCACCCTTTGTTATCAGTGGAGATTAACAAAGTAAAACATCTACCAATGCTGCATTTAGCCATGGTTACTTTTATTTCTTTACACATACCAACATGTCTTCATGTCCAGATTCAATCACAAACACATTTTTTTTTTCCTCTGTGAAGATGAGGTTGTGTACTGACGTTGCTCTGTCATTGAAGAGTTCATTAAAGTAGATCCAGACACTATCGTTGTGCCATCTGGTTAGTGTGGATCTCACCAAGGTTACAGCTGAAAGAAATGTTGTTGATATTAGATGTAACCATTTTTTAACTGTATTACAACGTAGAGACTCTGACCCTGCTTTTATAACCTGACAATGTTGATTATTTGTTGTATCTTTACTTTCTAAAATGAAAAGCCCTTTTTATTACAACTTGGATGTTATGTCCATGACTTTGGCATTTTTCTTATTTCTGTTGTATTTGAGATTATTTTCTAAGATCTGGGAACTCAAAGAGGTTGTAAACAAGCAGCAGCGATAATTTTGTATTTAGAACCTTTGATATCAGTGAATCGAAAGTACTTTTACCTAAAGTTGCTGTTTTTTCTGAGGCAGGGCACCCATGAATCTGAAAACATTGGCTCTTGCATACTATAGACCTAATATTTACTTATTTTTATAAAAGTGAAAAATGAAAGAACTAATTATGATCAGCAAGAAAATCTAAATCTGTATCAAACAAACCTAACTTTTCATTTTTCATGTCACTGTTTACAAGTTTAGACTAAAACTAAACTAAAGATTTCGATCCTCATGTCTGTACCTCCAAATGACCACAACGTTGGAGTGTGAGTTTGTTTAAAATGCTTGCTGGTCCTTCTATGCAGCTACTGTATGTACGTCTTATGTAGCTTTTTTCTTTTTCTTTGTTAGAAACCTGCCTCCCAACAGAGTGACTGTGGCTCAGCAGAACGGCTCTTTTTTTGCTTTTTGACCAGAAGACAGTGAAACAAAGTTTTTAAAAGTAATTAACTCTATTCAGGAAGGTAAACGCCTCATTTTGAATTAGCTATCAGAGAAAACTTCACCTGTTTACTCAGACTTCCTTGAATTTGCATTACCGCCCTGTTCTCTGTCTGCCAGGTACGAGGGGCTGCTGGAATTCAGAGAAACGAAAGCTTCGAAGTCATCAAAATGGTAGCAGCTACTGATGATTCACCAGCAGGAATGTTGAGTTCAAGTTCCAGGGATCTAATGGTAAGTAGCTTGCTATATGTTACCTGTTGAGTATGGCGCTCAATGGCTTTAAATTCCACAGCTGACGAGATGCGCCCCTGAAAGACACTTTTCAAGTGTGCAGTGTGCTGCTTCAATAGTCTTCCCCCTTACATGGATTCCAAACCATTTGAAAATACTCTCCTTACAATAGCAGTATGATAAATACACATAAATGTAAAGCAAAATGGAAGTGCATGCATGGAGAGTTCTTAAATAATGAGTGATGCATGTCAGTCGACACACTTCTGTGAGTAAGCAGAGACAAAAGGACACGAGGGCCCAGGTTGAGTTCAGCTGTCAGGAAGTCTCAGTAGGTGTCTGTCAGAGGTTTAACTCCACAGGTTAAGACATACAGACTGATGGATGATGGCTATCCACCAGAGAAGACACCATCCAAAGAATGCCAGACACGTGGTCAAAGACAAGCCGAACATGAACCTGGAAGCCATGGTCGGAGAGATTTACTCCGAAGAACAAGAATCAACATAGAGGTATGAATGGATCTGAACTTGGAGGGAAAATATGGTTTGAAATGGTCTTTTTTGATTTATGCATACTTTATATATCACTCACAACTTATCAGATATCGCTGCTTGGTCAATGGTTTGGTTTAGGCTCCAACGTAAACATACCCATGGCGTTGTATAGATGGCCAGAGCAGCTGACGTACTATTAAGAGCGAGAAAGCTGGATCGATCGATCAAACACATTGTGCCATATCAACATAGTTTTGTTACATATCATCTGTATTTTGGGGGCACAGTGGTGTAGTGGTTAGCACTGTTGCCTCACAGTAAGAAGGTACTGGGTTCGATTCCCGGCCCGGGGCCTTTCTGTGTGGAGTTTGCATGTTCTCCCCGTGTCTGTGTGGGTTCTCTCTGGGTACTCCGGCTTCCTCCCACCATCCAAAAACATACATGGGGTTTATGTTAATTGGCTAATTTAAATTGACCGTAGGTGTGAATGTGAGTGTGAGTGGTTGTTTGTCTCTATGTGTCCTGGATTAACTGGAGACTTGTCCAGGGTGTACCCTGCCTTTCACCCTAAAACAGCTGGGATAGGCTCCAGCTCCCTCACGACCCTATGTGGGTTATGTAAAGTAGTTATTTTACTTAACAAACATACCTTAACTAAGTCTAACAGAGTTAGGAGAGAGTTTCTGTTGCATAAATAAACCTAAAAACAGCCATGTTGGAAGTTTCTTTTGAAACAACATTATGAATGGGAACTGATACATCCAAAACAGAAGCTACTATGGACCTTCTGACTGAGCAGCAGGATTTGAAGAATTCCTGCCACAAAATATCTGACAGAAATATTGACTTTTTACTATTTAGAAGCCTCTCCTTTCATGTTCTTTAGACTGACTCCTCATTATCAACTACTAAAACTAAAAAAAGAAATGCCTTTACTTAATTTGGGTATGTTATAATTCATCTTCAAGGCAGGGTTAAAAAGGTTTATACGGGATTTTAAAGTCACCATCATGATAATTAAAGTTCCTTAAAATAATAAAAATGAATCATTAGATGATAAGAATGCTCAGTCACTTGACCTTAGCCAGGTCGTTTCAGCACCATGGACAGATTCAGCAACATGCAAAGAGAAGACGTGTGGAAGAAACTTTCCATATGTCCTGGCATACGTTTGAAAATTACGATGAAGTATTATGGTCTGTCCTAGCCTTTTGATTGCATGAGCCTCAGCCACGACACCAGCAGAAAAAACCCAGGTATCAAAAAGTACACCTGCAACTACAAGAGCTCCATTATCATTGAGAAAGCAACGAAAAGCAATAGCTGCTGGCCAGAGATGAATAGTTGTTTTACATGTGACGCACACTGATACTCAGCCAGACAGGGTGTTGATGAAGCAGAGGCCCTCCTGGTTACACTACATCTCCTTAAAAACAAAAATCCCTCAGCGCAGCTCCAGCTTCGAGCTGATGTGCTATAGGCAGCCGGGGGTCACCGGTTCATCCGTCAGAGAGGCTCCTCGCTGATGGATGGCACTCAGAGCAACGCACGCCCAATCCGCTGTAGCCCTAACCGCCGAGAAAGGGCCTTCGCAGGAAGAGAAATAAATAAATAAACAGCAACATCAAAGGGATGTTCAAAAGAAAAACAAAGCCTGCACACGTTCGTTTGCAAACACACACACACACACACACATCCGGCGAGAGAGAAAAGGGAGGCGGAGGGGAAAAAAAAAAAAAAATACAAAGGACTGAAAGCATACACATAGTTTACTCTCCAATGACACTCGGCTTGAAGAAAATCTAGACAAAACAAGGCAGAGTGGCGAAAATTGGAGTGTTTGATGGTTCGATATTCACGCTGAATAGACTGGAAAACAAAGATCAGGCCAAAACTGGAGACAGTCTCAGGTTTTTCATTAAAATCTACAAACACAGTGATCCTGATCCTCATGTCTCCAAGTGTCTCATTGAGGGGAGAAACTGTCCCTGTTGGTCCTTCAGCAACTGGAAGGTGACCGGCTGTGTGGTCGTCTATATGACAGGGCCCAGTCTGCAGCAAAACCACGGTACCATCGGTAGTTATGTTTAGAACTAGTTAGGTTTAGGAAAATTACAATATGTGTGGAAACAACACATAAATACAGAGGATATGTCAGAAACATCACAAAAGCGCCTCAAACACTGGTGTGGAGGATCTGTCCTGTGTTTGTTGGACCTTCCTCCTACTGAGCATGGATAGATACATGTGGCGTTCACTGTACCCGACATGATGACACGTTGAGTGGTAAACTTATTACATGCTTTTGCCTTGTGCATCATGTCATTGACTCATCATGTGAGCGGTTACAGTGAACAAGTTGTTTGACGCAATTTTTCATCCGTTCCTTCTGTTGTACTTTGTAGCGCAGCAACACATGGCTGAAAGCAGTGGCGTTGCTAGGGTCTTTTGGGGCACCAAGCAAGAAATCCCTGGGGCCCCCACCCCATCTGAGCATGCTGCAGAGATCTGTTTTTTGCAGCCCTGGACGGTCCACCTATTGACTGGGGCTCCAAGCAACTGCCTGGCTTGCCTGTCCACAAGACAGAAAAGTAATATTTTCGGAAAAAACAACTACAGTATGTCCAGTACTGAGGATGTCCTAACACGTTGCTGGTTTGTTTTGTTGTTATCTTTTAAACAGGAAAGTAACAAAAGTCATTTGTTGAGCTCCTTTTCGGATTGAACTACCAACCTGGTCCATGTTAGTGTTGCCCTCTACGCAACCACACAGAATCTGACGTTACGTGTTAAATAATTCACTGGAGCATGTGACCAGTTAGGGCTTTTTACTTCATATGTAGAAAACTGGGATTATAAAGGAGCAGCAGCAGGCCAAAATGGAGACAAAAAAGTTGAAGAACTTTGCATGAGGTAACTTTGTGCAATAACCAAAAAACAAGTTTGAGCTCCTGAACTTTATTTTTTTTTTTTTCACCTGTTTGAGACCCATAGGATGCTATCAAAGATGAGCCCACGTGTAATTGCGTTTGGGCTCTGCCTCCTAAAATGTGTATTTGGCTTTTTTAACGCACCTTACTAAAAACACCTTTACAGCTGTGAGGCGCTCTCAAAAAATGGGAAAACATAACGTAATTTTTTTTAATTTTTAATTTTTCATCTTGTGTTCTTCTTTGTCTCGTTTATGTTATTCCTGGGAACTGCAGATAAATGTTATTGTTTCCATGATTGTGGATATTGGCAACCAGGAACCTCTGCAGACTATGAGCGCTTTGGTCGGTTGGGGAGCCTTGCTTGCATGGCCTTGAGTTAGTCAGCATGGGCTCATCCCATGAAATATTGAGGAAGCTGGAAGGGCTGGGCTGGGGCCTCATGTAGGTGTGTGTGTGTGTGTGTGTGTGTGTGTTGGGGTGGTTGCCTGACGGTGGAAGCAGTGGATGTTGTGTCAGCTCCCCCAAACCAAAACAAACTCCTAAGCCCTCCAGTGTACTCCTAAAATCAGAAAAGTGGATTGCAATATACCTTCCATTGAAAATATACCATTCTCTCTATTGTTTTCTCCCCTCCTCTCTATCTCACACACACACACACACACACACACAAACACCGGGGTGTGCTCTCACTGAGATTTAATCTCATCCTTATTCCCGTACCCTTAATCTTTTCATTTCTTTACATCTCCATTTCCCCATGCAAATCAGTTCTTCTCATCTTTCTGCCTATTCTCATCCACTTTCTGCTCTTTCTCCCTGTTTTCCAATCAGCCGACTGTGTGTGTGTGTGTGTGTGTGTGTGTGTGTGTGTGTGTGTCTAGTCAGTCAGTGAGCTGAGCTACAGTACAGACAGTTTAGTACAGTTGAAAGAGCACATCAGACTCCTGCCCTGCTCCCTCTAAGGGCTGATAATATGAGCTCCTCTTACCTGTTAGGAGCTAGTGAGCCGCTGCTCCTCCCTTTAAATGAACTTCAGAGGGGGAGTCAGATTGACAGGAACACAGAGTCGGCTGCCCCGTTTGACTGGCGGTCCTGTCAAGGTGAACCCAAGGTGCTCTCTAAGGCCCTGCGCTGCTTTCCACAAGGCTGCCCCTGCTGAGCTGATTAGGCCTTAATGGTACAGTAATGACCAAAACAAGTCCACACACACATGCACACATGCACACATGCACAGCCTTCCTATTGTCTCATAGCAAGAGCGCCTTATCTCAAAAGATTTCCGAAACTTAAAGGCCTAAGCCAGCTAATTTAGCAAGTTAACATCAGTTGAGCCTCCCTATTAATCTTTGTTTCAAAGTGTGTGAGGGGAAATATAAGGCTGTGTGGTTAGCAGCTGTTTGAGAAACCATTAAGAGTGCATGCTCTCGTTTTCCTCCCCTGACAGATTCAGCATAGTAATAAAGGCGAGGGGAAGCCTCTCTTTAAGCCCCAGCACCTTAATAGCCTGTATGATGATACTTTATCTATAGTTTGTGCATATAATCACCAAACTAAAGGGGGCGACCCCAGAGCGTGGGTTCACCCGCTGACATTTGACATCTTTATAATTAACTGGGAAGGTCTAATCTCTGCCTTCAAATGACGCGTGCATGGCCACATTCCATTTAATATGCTTATAAGCACTATGTATTATTCAAATATGCAGATGAGGCTCCGTTAGAAAACAGACTTTTTGACACAGGTTTTCCTCTCCTGTCGTGGTGGGCTACAGGGCCACTAATGGACCTGCAGGGATCGGAGAGCAACAGCCCTTCTGAAATTTTCATTCCCTGAGAAAGACGTCAAAAGTTTTCTTTGTCCGGATGCTGTGATTTGAATTTAAGCTACTCAGGAGAGGAACAACTGAAGTGAGCACTTTGTTTTAAGAGGAGAGGCTCTGAAAAAATGTATTAAAACTACATTCTTAGTGCTGCTTATCAAGCCCTCATTACTCTCTGTATGAAACATTTTTGGGGACAGGGACTGCTTGTACGGATTTCTCTCAAGAGTTTTAATAGTTTTTTGGTCTGAGATGTTTGGAGGAGTCGGCCATCTTTAAACTGAGTGAACCAGCAGAGCTTTTTATGGATGCCAGCTCTAACAGGGCTGGAAGAAAGAGCCTCTTATGTTCACTTTTGGCTTGAGTTACTTTTGAGAGGCTGGTGGTCGCTGGGTCAGAGGCTTCAGTGAGCCGGTAACCGCTACACGAAGCCCTCAGTCCTCACCGGAGCTTTTTCACCACATTCACAACCCTATGTCCTTTAGGAAGGGAGTGAAGTCAGACCTATCAGTGGTGTGAACTGTCTAAAATACTATCCAATCTTTCACCTTTTTTTTCAATCCATATTCATGAATCACTTTAGGAAAAATCAATGTCACACACAGTTGAGAAGGTCGTCTTGTTTGGAAATCACACTTTATAAATAATAAAAAAAAAAACCCACTGTAAGATGATTGTAATAAAAACAAGATCATTATGAATGTGAATATTCATCACATCTTCTGTCTTTTAGAAACACAAATTCAAGTGTTTTGAAGTGGGACTCAGTTCATCGAGAGCTGCTGCCTAGTGATTATGATGTTTAATGTTTATGACGTCTATATTAAAATAAAATCAGACACTATTTAACCTTCAACCCTCTGTTTTCAGCTCATAAACTGGACACTCTTCAAGATGTTGTGTCATTTCTGCCCTCCTAAGCTTCAGACCTTTCCTCCCTGATTGTTCTCATCTTCTTCACTCTTTGATGACTTAAAAGATTAAAAAAAAAGTCTGAAAAAATGAATATTAAAGCCCAAAAAAACTGTCTGCCGTGTTTGCCCTCTGTCTCAGGCTTACCCCCAGTTTCCAGGGTTGATATTGAACGGCGTCAAATCACTTCTTTTTTGTTCCTTAAAGGTTGTAAATATTTGTACAATGAGTGCTTGCATGTGTTGAAGGCATATTAGGTTTTCCCTGGTGTCTGTGAGGGTTTATTGAGTGTGCTCTTGTTGATCCTGTGCCTGGAGCCTGGAGCCTGCCCCCAGCCTCTCCACCACCTCCCACTGAGCTGCCTCTGTCTCTGGCTTCATCTCCAGCTCTGTCTATCCAGCTCTCCATCACAGCTCCCGCCTCCTGTCTCACGTCCCTTTCAACTAAACTGTGAGCTTTTTAAATATAGATATATATGCATATACACATATATCAGCCTTCTATTCAAGCCTTTGTTATTCAGCCTTTTAAGGAGCTTATTTGTTTGTTTTTATCTTACTTTGCCTTATTGTTTCCTTTACAGAGGAAGTGTCTTATTTATTTATTCTTTATTTCTTTATTCTTAATCAAACATATGCTATATATATATATATATATATATATATATATATATATATATATATATTTTGTCTAATTGTTCTGCTTTCAACTCTACCTGATGGTAACACATCAATAATGGGTCCCCTCCATCACTCTCGTGGGTGTTTTCCAGCCTCCTGTAGAATAAACAACAAAATGCTTCAAGCTTCAACAGAACAGCTTTTATGTGACTTGGCTTGGTTACATGCAATATTGCAAATTCAGTGTTTCGTTTATATGATGTTTTTGAGAATAATGATGAGGCTAAAAGTGTGTTGAAGCTTAGAGGAGAGGTAGATGAGATGATCGATGTGACTCCACCTTTAGCTCTCCTACAGTTAAACCATCTTCACACCAATGCAGTTTGTGGCAACTTTGCACAAGTCTGGAGAAAATAATGAGCCAAGTTCAATTTTCATGACAAAAAAGCTCTTTTAATACCATGCTTGTGGCTGCTTCATAATAATAACCTTTTCAGACAGTGACTGTGCCTTGTGCCAGTGTTTTTGCCCATTTTGAGTCACATTTCATGACCCACGGAATATTTTTATGAGTCTGAAAACACTGAGTAGCTCAAATGAAAGAAGAGGCTGTCTATTTCATCATGAAAAAAAAAACCATTTGTTTTTACATTGTTCCATTCTTGTTTTATCAGAGGCAGAGTAGAGGCTCCTTTCACCAAAAACACCACTTTTTGTCCAGAATCCCTCTGTTTTGCTCTCTAATTTCGACCGTCTCCACTTCCTGCTTCGATCTCCATGGTTACAGTCTCTTTATGCTTCGACTACAGCTCCCAGAAGCCCCAACATTACTCACAGCTGCAGGAGACTGTGATTGGTGACCCGCTGCAGAACACAATGAATACTTTGACATCAAAATATTTTTCCCCCATGATTTTTTTTTTTTTTAAATAAATTCCTGTGTTTATTTTTTTGGAAAGAAATGTTTGCTTGGTGTGAAACAGCTTATAACTTAACTGAGTTTGTATGTAGGTTAAAAACAAATCCACCTACCAGCACCGTTAAAACTCACTAATTGACAATGTATAGAGCTCTGGACGTCATGTGACTCTGTTTACGCCTCAATATTGGCAGGAAAATCTGCTTCAGAATGAGTGGCACTGGCTGTGAATTTACACTGTTGAAGTTTTAAATCACAAGATATGACTATATACACAAATAAATACTAAAGACTAAATATCTCTGACCCGTATCCTGCCCCCGGTATACTTTTCACAAATCTTGAAACGGTTTAGTAGTTGTAGATGTTTCAAAATGTCTTCTCTCGTGAATCATATTACTAGAAATCACACAATGCTCTGTTCATCGCTGTAATCACAGGAACAGACATGCAAACAGCACCCTTAAGACATAACGTGCATTGAGTTTTATGTGAAGGAAGACTGCATTTGCTTGTTGCTGTGTGAAAGCACCGCAAAATCATCACCATGATACCTTGGTCTAACGTTTTAATCGTAATAAAATCGTTATAAAAACGTGAAATAAAAAGAGGAATCTGTTGCCTGTGGGTTCCCATCGCTCTCTTTTCTTATGATCGCTTCTTACATGTTTTATGGCAGTTACAGATAACTTATCCATCTCTGTCTTTGTCCAGGATCTTTGGGAATCCTGTAAAATGATCTTCCCTTTGCTCGTCCTCGGCCGTTCTGGCCTCCTGGAGCACAACAGCTATCCACCTTATCTCCGAGAAACGTTTATAGGCGTTTAGCTGCAAGCGCTGAGATCCCTGGAAGTAGTATGAACAGAGCACCTTCCTGCCAACATGGCGGCGTTTTTATTTTGACTGCTGGTATTGTGTGACGTCTCTTCCCATGAGAGTATTTCTCCAAACGTCATCCTATTTTCTCATGCCGAGTAGACGCCACAAGCATCATCATGGTGAATTTGATTACAAAATGCCACCCAGAGACGTGCTGTAAAACATGCGTGGGATGCACTCAACATTGTTGTGCCAACAATTCCTTTTTGCAGACACATGTAGAGAAAAAAACAGTGCTGCTGGCAGCCATATTGACTGAATGATTAATTACTTTTCTCACATCCACCTGTTGTTTTTCATTGGGCCTATTTAGAAGCCTACTGTGTGTGTCATTGCTTAATGTCACTCACAGATACTCAGGGGCAGTTGTGTAAAATTTGATTTGCCCAAAATAAATAGATAAGAAATATTTCCTGTGTGAGGTGGCGCCTTGATACTTTGTGGTGTTTTTGGGGAGTGCAACATCTTCTCCGACTGTTTAACAATTTAACAGGCGACACATTTCCCTCTTAATGCCCTTTTCTCTTACTGTCGTCTCTCTTTCTTGCACTTACCAACCCTCTTTATCGCTTCAACACATCTCTCTTCCTCTCCCTCTCTTCATTTAGGCCCTGTAGATTGTCACTGTTATTTACCAAATATAGTCTGACAAAGAAGAAGTGGGATTTTTTACTGATTGAAGATCAAAGTAGCAAAGTCTCCTCCTCGAAGCCCGCCCCTTCTATTAGCCGCCCTTAAGAACAGAGGAAAACATCAATTTCTCGCACATCAATGGCGGCTTCATAATCAATTGAAAAAGACACTTGTATGGGGATGCAAATCTTATCTTTGTCTTATTAGAGCTTTTAGAAGATGCATGTCGGGATTTAATGTTATGAAATAAAAGGGGGTCGCTTTTTTTAATCTAAAGATGCAGAGGCGTTAGTAATGGTCGGAATCAAAGCCCAGAGACTGTGGTAATTACTGGAGGAGTTTGCCTATCCTTATTAATATTGATCAAATATTACTGTGATCTGATCTCTGGGCTTATGATGAATTTGGAAGGTGGTTAACGAGCACAAAGAAGAACATGGCACTCATTTTTCCCCCTGTGCAAAACGACCACAAGCAAATGTCCGTTTTCTTCATGTTGAGGTTTTGACTGTGACAGAGAGAAAGAGCAGGAAAAACGCAGTTGTGTTTGAGGTGAAATTGTTAAAATACTAAAAGATTTTCCACCTCACATCTTTCTCTTATGGCCATTTTTCTCCGTTTTGCCTTGAGTGACGTACGCTCATGCTTTTCTGCGTGCTGGAAAAAGACAGTTGTGTCAAAGGGAATTCAAGGTTGCTTTTTCATTGACCTGATGATGATGTGCAGTGCTTTAAAATGGCCCTAAATAAGCTGATGTCCTCTAGGCAAGAGGGATGCACAAAACGCGCCGCTTCAACAATGCCGCGGATGATCACAGAATGTTAAAAGATCCTCATTTTGAAGTGTAAATAAGGCAGGCTCAAAAGTGGTGCCGGTAAGGGCACAATCTCTACACAATATATCCCAGTTCTTAGAGAACTTGTTCATGTTAAGTGATGCTTAAGTGCTGACCAAAGAGATCACTTCATGCCCTGGAATATACATCGTGCATCACGGGGGATCTCCAAAAGGTGGAAAATTCATTAGTGTTTATTTCATTGAAATTCACATATCAAAATCCTCCAGCTATGAGTGCATAAACAAAAGAGTGAGGGAGCTTTTCCATGTAGAAAGCATTGATTGCTGCTCACTTGAAGCCTTCAGCAGTCTATTGGACACAAAACTTGAGGCCAATTGATTTTTCTGCATTAATTTCTCAATTAGGATTCTTGCAGAAGACCACGAGGGCTTCAGCCCCCCAAAAAAACTCTAGTTTAGGCTGAAGCATGAAGCTTTGGGGCCTTAATGGTGTGTATGTGTGTGTTATATGTGTGTGAACAGTATGTGTTCAAGCTCTATCTGATCTGCCTAACACAGAACTATCTATATGATAATGAACGATTTTGGGATCAATTTTCAGGAAAAAGGAATACCTGAGAGGTAATCAATATCTGAGCCCATTGTGCCTTAAACTTCATACACACTCACATCCCTCCATCAGAGTCGAACATTAAAACAAAAGAGCGCACAGGGCAGCTTTGAGCGAACAGTGTGTGTCTTATTGACAGCAGAAATAGAGGAATTACACCACGAAATGAGCAGCTTGGTCTATTCTGTCGTCCTTGTTGCTCTTCACCCTCCGTTTGTTGCGTTTCTTCCTGAAAATAATAAATGTTGCATTGTTTTGTTTAGATCCGTGTCCATTAATTTGACAAAAGGTTGAAGATGTTTTTTTTTTTTAATCCTAGTAGTTGCAGGGTCAAGGTAGCTTGACAACAAACTTTTCATGGTGAAATGGTATTCTTAATGGATTTATGCTGCTTACAATACTTGTTTTTCATTTGGATCATCACTTTTACCTCAACTATCACATCACAGCTGTTTGTAGAGAACAATTCAATTACAGACAGTGGTGGAAAATTCTCATTTAAGCATTGTATATTAAATTTTAATTATGTGTAAGTTCCTTTAGTTTCTCCGTTGTATGCTGAATAAATTGTAAATAAAAATACATTTTCTAACTAATGATATTTTCAATATAGTTAAAACTAGCTCCTACTCATCAAGCTATATCTTTAATATCTGCTTTAGTGCACTAGTAATAGTAATCTGAGCAGTTATATATATGCACATTTATATTTGATACTCAGGGCAATTTTGCTACTAAAATTTACTTTTACTTAAAGTTGGACAGCGACATCGGAGAAACTATCAACAAAAAAAAACAAAAGTCGATTGTTGCTAACTCTTGACTGACAGTCTGTTTGTTCAGGTCTCCACTTCCCCAAAATAATCCTAATGCAAGTCTGTGGCCATAGTTCAAAGCCTGATGAATAGATTTTGGTTTATATCAAGATGCTGTCTTCCTGTTCTTAGCATATAATGTGAATAAAGCGATCCGAGCCTTTGCATCAACTATAACCTGCTCACAGCTTAACCTTGGATGGTGTTTAGATTTCTTTTGACTCATTTTGAACAAAGACCGTAGACTGATGTCTCATTAATGGGCTCATCTTCCATTCTGTTAATGAAAACATAGTCAAATGAGCACAACGGACCACTGGTGAGGCGACTCATTTGCCGCAAGGTCACGTCTCCATTATGTTGCTCGTTAAGACGTGTGCATGTAGAGCGTTAAAGATGCAAATGTTTCTCTGTACTCAAGCTTTTCCAATAATTTATAGCACCAAAAGAAAAACAGCCGCTACTTTATAACTCAGCAAATGAGCAACAGTGACAAGTTCAAATAAGAAAAAAGGTTATTTTATGTTTGCTGTTGTTTGATTTTCTATAAAGATGATCAGATGACCAGATAGTGTGTGCAAAACCTTTGCAACCACACCACTCCCTTCATTTAATTAAAGTATCTTGAATATATTGTTAAATAGTCCTGAACCCAATCAATGTGTGCTGGAATTCAAAGAGTACATGCAGTACAATATATTCTCTTTTATATCGATATGATGTGATTTCAGTGATTGTGCAAAGTTGGATGAATGGAAATGAATGTCAGTAAAGCTTGAGATGAATAAACGTGTCAGTTTTAGACACAAAGCAGCCAACAAACACACTAAACACAGTAAACTTTAAAAGTCACACACAGCTTCACAAAGACATCCTGCCTCCGTCGTGCTCGTAATGACCCTTCATTCAGGCTCAAAAAGGTCAACTTGCCCTCGCTGTGATTTTAATTATGGCCCCATTGTCAGGAACACGAAGAAGACACTGTTCCTCCTTTTACTTCACTCTGAAAAAAAAGTCCTCCTGCTTCCTGTTTGAGAACGTACCTCCTATATGAGATGCTTCACCAGTAATCAGAAAGGGCTTCTCCCCATTTAAAGACGCCCAGAGCCGTGGAGGGTCCTGCATTCAAAACCATGAGAGAAAGAGAGAGTTTCCCTTTTGCTCCTCAAACACAAAGCAGAGGTCAACAGGAAGTCACTTTCTCCGCATTTGTCCCGTGCATCTGCTATTGGCTTTTATGTTTTGGCAGCCGAGGGTTTGAAAACACAGAGGTCAAGAGATTAAGTTTGTTGTCTGACTTGTGCATTAGTGGCTCACCAGCTGACAGACGGAACAACACAAATTAATCAGGATCTTGCAATCAAGTCTGGAAACGCTGCGATAAGAGCTTGTGTCTTCACGTTCTTCAGAGGAACCATGTATGAGTCCTTTTCTGCTTTCATTATTCAGTCTGCAGTGATAAAATCAATAGTATGCTATAGGTGCAGTTATGGTGCATGAGTCCTCAGAACTGCAACACACCATCTTCTCTCCTAATAAAGGCACAAATCAGTGCATAAGAATCTCTTTGGCTACCTGACTGTAAAGCCAGAGTGAAATATACGACTCAAGCCATTAACCTGCTGGCGTGTATACCATTGACCTTTAAGTAACATTTACCAGCCAGTAGCAGCTTGGCGCTCTTCTCCCTGCAAGATGCTGCCGTGACGGACAGGTGAGCGTGTTTGCACTGGCCGCCAGTTCATACTGTAGTTTAGCTCGTCTCTCTGGTGGATTCTGTTTAGAGAGCTCAGGGATCTGCCTCAGACCTTGATTAATGACTATCGCGTCCATTTCTGAAAAACGCTAGGCTGTTTGTTTTGGAGGAGACGGGGAGACAGCCTCCGTAGCTGGCTTAATATGGTTCCCACGATGCTGTGCGGAAGAATTCTGGAGAGTCCTGCTCGAGTCCAACACAATGATAGAGTGATATGAAAGGCAGGGTGCCTACATTAATCATGTCCAGGATGTTCAAGGGGAAAACTCCTGATCCCACTCCTGGGATCTTTTTGTGAGATTTTGATCATAAAACTAATGAAAAGCTTGCTGTTGTTGTTGTTTGTTAGTTTAGTTGAAGCGTCTCTAGAGGGTGGGATTGATTTTTAGATGAGTGCAGAGTCACAGGCCAGTGTGACTCACTCGTCATTACACGATTATTCTCTTCCTCACTGTGATTTGTGTTGTGGATAATAAACAGACAGAAAAGTCATCTATAGAAAAAAAAATGTTTGCCACATTTTCTATAAGGTGCTTTTCATTACTAACATGTTCTTGTGCATAGACTTCACTGATAACAGTTTCCATATGTGGAAAAAAAAAAGCTTGTCTCTAAACTAAGCTTTGGTCAACATAATACCCTGAGCATTTAGCGTTTTAAATTCAAGGACTTAAGAACATAATTCCTGCATATACCATACAGCTTTTACTATTCATCAAATGTATTGTCCTATTGTGTCAAATGATTAGAGCGCTGAGGGGCAAGGGAGCAGAGAAGCTCCTTTTCAATGAGTACAATGAGAGAGAAGAAATAGGCAATGCAGTACAAATGTAATGATTCATTCTCCAAGAAAGCAAATCTTTCCAATGTATAGAATACAAACCCCAACACGCATACGGCACAATATACATACTTCTCAGAATAATCAAAATAAATGCACAGAAACATTCGGCATGGTGGCTGAATTTAATAAGCCCAACAGTAAGTACACCATTCATGAACATACGATTTACTCACAAATGCAAGCATAACTGAGATATTTGTGGTCTGATTTGCTTTTATTCTAATGAGTAATATGAATAATATACAGTATGAAACAGTCTTTTCATATTCAGGTAAATCAACATGTATTTCCCCTACCTGTCCATTAGTGTACATGTAATTATAGCTAACCACAGTATTATCCCGCTGATAGAATTCATATGAGCTGTGCTCACAGTAAAATGCCAAAATACTTAATAGCATCCCTCGCAACAATAGAGGGAATTTGCACTCGACTAAATGCAACTGAAGTTAAATGTTAAGTTTCACTTATTATCAAGTGAACAAACTTCATTACTGGAATAAATCAAAGCACAGTTCCCATAAAACAAGCATATTTCTGCAAAGAGGGAAAAGAAAGAAAATGTCCAGCAGTAATATGTTAATCAGTAATGAGAGACCTTTTAGCTGGTGTGGTTGGCAACATGGATGCATGATGAGTAATTAACTGTTTGCAAACACAGAGGAGGATGTGCTCTGTGCTGCTGCTGCTGCCTTCCCTGCTCGAGATGAAACAGTGAAGGTGTTTGCAGAGAAAGTAGGTGATTTCTCAAAGTAGTTTGGTGTTCTGTGTGAGAAATCTGCTTCTCTGAGCGCTTAGAATTTATTGGACCGTGCATTTTTTTTTCTTCTTTTTCTCCAGACGTTCATTTAGACGTAGCGAAAGCACAAATTAACAAACTGTAAAATATTGCTTAAAATAAGCCTCCCCATGTATAGTGTATAAACTAGGTAGCACAGACTACATACAGTACATGTCCATTTAATCTAACAGCTCCTGTTTCTTTCATTTATTTATTCTCTTTTAAGCCACAGGATCAACAAACATAAACATATGTGCAGAGGGATTCAGAGGATTTCAGAGATTCCTGGTATTAAACACTCATCCCTCCTCTATTCTCTGCGCTCATTCAAACACTGGGTCGACTATTTAATTATTCAACATTAAAAGAAATCATGTCCCTTGAATCCTTTGAAATCCTAAAATGATTAAAGCAAAGCAGATTTTGTGAAATGCTTTCTGGCTACCTGTAGGAGTGCAATCCTAAAAATATACTCAGGAAAAAGAACATGTAAACACAGTTAATTGGTATATGCTGTATATGCATATTTTTATATGACAAAGGAGTATAGTTTTAGAGCATCATTATGCTCTATATAGAGGTATGAAATAGGTATGGATAAGACAGGAAGCAAACACATACATATGGAAATTGAGCTCTTTGCAAATCTCCCAGAAACATAGACAACAATAAAGAGCTGTATGTATTATTCCTTTTACATTTATTGTCAGAGCTCAAAATTATACATGTTACAGAGACAGAATTATAATTATTTAATGGTGAACAACTCAAAGTTGCTGAGGTCATAATCAGTGTGTGGATTTCCCAGCAGGGCTGGTGAAGCCTTGTGATCCCACACAGGTGACTTCCTCCACACTCTGAGACGTGGACGTGCCTGGATGAGACAATCCCCAGTCGTCCCTAACCACAGCTGCATGTGGAGCAGAGGTGAGCCCATAACAAAACAAATAACAGCAACAGCAACACAAAGCCGTGCGTGCTCCGTCATTCAGAGCAGCAGTGGCAACGCAGCCTATCATCATCTTATTAAAGGGTCCTGTAGATTAGAATCACCAGGGCGGCATCAGAGGCAGGTGTCCCCACGGCAGGCGTGATAACACGCTGCCAGCCCCCGGTAAACTCTCAGGTGCCTGCTGAGGCAATCCGGGGAGAGGCCAGCTTGGAGCTCCTCTGCTTTGGTCTGGTCTGTGTGGGCTCAGGTTTGGAGGGCCCAGAGCGGCAGGGTGCCTCTTCTTCCACAGGCTGCCTGAACACAGACACACTGGATAGGAACTAGACACTGCGATTCCTTTCCCCTTCCTCCCCTGCTCCCTAACACTGCTGGCTGGGCTGCAGCCAGTCAACACAAACGCTGCTCCCACCTCATCCAGATAAAGCACATCAGTGATCAGTGAGCGGGAATAGTCTGCTTTCATGGTGCTGCCTGGTCTAGGTGCGTTGGTAGGCGGATTCACAGCACCGTGGTGCTACACTGTGCACATTATTCCTCCTCGCTGCTGTTTGACAACACTGCTGAGAGCAGGAATTACTGTCATAACATTTGTTTTTTACATGTCTAACAGCACGATGACATGAAACAATATTTTTTAATCAGCAATTCTATGTCTTGTTTTGATCTTATAGTGATTTTCTTTCTTTTTTTTTTTTTTTTTTTGCTTGGAAGCAGTCAGCCATGTTGTAACACAGTGTAAGTGTCACCTGGATGTATGTATCAGCTCTATTTCTCACAGTCACATTTGAAATTCATTGTTGATTGTGTGATTGCTCCATCAAATATTAGCTATAATAGAAACTGCATTTCCTGAGCTGATGAGATAAGGTTAGTGAATCACTGGTGCTGAGCTCACCGACACACACACACACACACACACACACACACACACACACACACAATCCCCTTGTTCAGCTGGAGAAAGCATCAGTTTTTTCCCCCTCCTATTGCTTATGTATGTATATATATTTATAGATGTTATTACAATTATATACAATGACAGGTGTTTTTTTTAAAAATGTTATTTCATGTCTATCCCAAACCAACCTATTTTTTACTCAGGGTGAACTATGAAATATTTTACATTTTAGCATTTTTATTTCATTTATTTATTTTTTATTAATAGGTACATATTAAATTAAATAAAAATGTCTGAACAGAATAAATGGTGTGCATGTTAAATGAACAAAAGCTGGACACAAAATGCTTCTGACATATGATTTTATATATATATATACGTATATATATATATATATATATATATATATATATATATATATATAAATATATATATATATATATATATATACAATATATATATATATTATAAATATAAATATACGTATATATATATATATATATATATATATATATATACGTATATATATATACGTATATATATATATACGTATATATATATATATATATATATATATATATATTATAATGGTTAATTAATGTGCTTTTTTTTAATTAACTGCAATCAACTAACCGTGTGAGTTGTTTTTTTGTATAATATTTTTTACAGGATGTATTTCTGTGAAGATAAACATAAATGAAGCGTCGGTGGTTATTTGTGTCCGGTGTGGCTGCTGAGGGAGAGGAATAAAAACAGTGTGTGTGCTGCTGTCAGTGAGGAATTCAGGTTAGTCCCAGAGGACATCACACCTGTCAAGAAAGCAGGATGCAATAACACCCTCCATCCCAAAAAATAGATCTGAGGAAACATTATCTAACGTAATGAAAAATAGATCTAAGGCACTGACAAAGCAGGTGAAAACAAGCTCGGAGTAATATCTTTGATAGGCCTTTATTTTATAAGCAAAAAATAATAATAATAATACAATCCAAAATTAAATGCCAGTAGAGACTGGAAGTTAATTTGGCCCCAGTGTCACAGACTGGTGGAGTCAAACTGGTTGCCTGAGGAAGTACCTCTTTTCTTTTTTTTTTTTCCCTGCACCGGGAGACCGCCCATATGTGCGTTTAATCCACATTTCCAGCAGCTCCTTCCTATCTGCCTCCTATTCCACATCACTGTCCTGCTCCCAAACTGCCTTTTTCCTGCTCTCATGCTTCTCCTCTCTTCTGCAGTCCTCCTCCTCCACCTCTCTCTCTCTCTCTCTCTCCCTCCCTCCCTCTCTCCCTTTTTTTTCCTCCTATTTATGAAAACGTCACTTCAAGTCCCTCCCTGTTTGAATCTCATTAGTTTCTTGTGTGTTTCTCCCTGTCAATAATCCTGAATCCAGACTCTCTCTATTTCCATCCCTCTCTATCTGTCAATCAGCGCCGCCTTTGAACTGAAAACCACTCCGACCAACTTCAACTCACTCAATCCGAGCGGCTCGGCTCCTTCTCCGGCTTCCTTTTCCTGCCAAGATTCCCTTCTTTTTTAGTTTTGTACCAACCGCCAGAGCTTTGGAAAACGCCAATACAGACCCCCCAAACTTAAACTCGGGACTTTCTAGATCGCCGAGATCAAGGGTTTAAAACTTCGTGTTTTTGCCCCCCTCAAGAAATCTTTTGCACCGGGAAAAATGCCGCAGCTCAACGGCGGTGGAGGGGACGATCTGGGTGCAAACGATGAGATGATTTCCTTCAAAGACGAAGGGGAGCAGGAAGAGAAAATTTCGGAGAACTCCTCGGCAGAAAGGGATTTAGCCGATGTCAAATCTTCTCTTGTTAACGAGTCGGAAACTAATCAAAACAGCTCGTCGGATTCAGAGGTAAGTTGCACAGTAAATCCAGAAAGACGGGACCCGATCGTCCGAGTTTAGGGGCCTAGATTTGTGACATTGTCACGCTGTTAGAGAAAAAGAAAGTTAACTATCGCCGCTGATCAGCCGCTGTGTTAAACTTTAACGCAATCCCTCTTGTTTCATTGCATTTGAAGGCGGAAAGACGGCCTCCGCCTAGATCTGAAACTTTCAGAGACAAAACGAGAGAAAGTTTAGAGGAGGGTGAGTTTCTGCTTTTATTCCTGCACTCTTGTTTTATTTTCATGTATTATTATTATTATTTTTTTTTTTGTCATTTGTTTTTTCGTGCACAGTGACTTTATATGTGCCTGCCGGAGAGGGGGATCTCCTCCGTTTTGTTTCTCGAATGCATTTTTTTGTTGTTGTTGTTGTTGTAGGAAGTAAAGTTTTTTTGAAGGCCACTTTATTAAAAAAAAGTTTTCTTCTTCCCCCCCACCCCTCCACCACCACCACCACTACCCCTCCACCCCCCTCCCCTCCTCCTCCCCCCGCCATGTTAGCTGCGAAAAGGCAAGATGGAGGGCTGTTCAAGAGCCCACCGTACCCGGGCTATCCATTTATAATGATCCCCGATCTCACAAGCCCCTACCTTCCCAATGGATCACTTTCTCCAACAGCACGCACAGTAAGTTCATTTATTTACAACTATATGTACACACACACTCCTCACACACACGTGCAGCCGGACACACACACACACACAGTGCTGTTGTCACCCAGAAGTGCAGCTGATAAACATATAGAGCCAAGTTTTCTTTTTTTTTGTTGCAACTCCTGAAGTGTACACACCGCCTGGCCAGTAGCTAGCATGCTAACAGTGCTAAGATTCACTGTACACGGACATTATGGTTACACAGCAGCTGCTCTGCACCTTTTTTTTTTTTTTTTTACTAACACACTCCCTTAAATACTCCTTTAAATAAATTCAATGCACGAGGTATTGTATTGTTCCAATAATAATAATATTATTATTTGATATTATTATTATAATGTTATTATTGTGCAGGGTGTCCTACAAGTGCATGCTTTTAACCCACTAAATAATGCAATTGGCTCGTGTTTGCACAGCCTCATCAAACATGCCTTTTTTTTTTTTCCTGTCACAAGCTGCACGAGCATTCAGACCTTTACGCTGCACGCGCTGTAAAGCAATGCAAAAGCACACAAATAAAAATCAATATGCAAATGAGCTTTTTCAAAGTGATTTGCATGTGTCAAAACTGATAAAGACATGTGAAAGGTGCATGCATTAAAATTCGGGAGCTTTTTTTTGTTTTTTTTTAACCCCCCTCCTCGCCAAAATATTAAACAATAATTATTTCTCATTGATATTTATTATTTTTATCGATTTTTTTATTTATTTATTGATTTGAAATGCTGTGATTTGCATGTGCACCGTCATTGCTTCGAATATCCACTGCCTTTAAAAAAAAAAAAGCATGTGCTACATAAACCCATGTTTATAAATAAATTAATGTTATTTAGACACAATCAGGCCTGCTATAATTATGCACACTTACTCATTTGCTCAGCACCTCGCCAGTCCCACTGGGCAATGGCGATCCTTAAAGCGGCATAATTTTCTCAACCATGGGTGTTTTTTAGCCCCCCTATTTTAAACGGTTGCAATTACAAGTCTGTGCTTTAGGACCTGTCATCTCATTTTACAAGGTTAAGGCAAAGACCAAGCATTAGGAAATATGACCCTCCACCCCCCCACCACCACCTCAGCTTTGGCTCACGAAACTGATATTTGTTACCTCCATTTTTTTTTGTGTGTGTGCACACCTTGAAAATAAATGCACATCTGACACATAATGCCTTCTTTTGTGTTTGACACAATTTGAGTTCAACGTGATCGCAGAGGGTTTTCACATGAAATCATTTCTTTTGCTGCTAGCACACACACACACACACACACACACACACACACACACACACACACACAGAGGCACGTATGTGTTTTTATAGTTCTTAAAAGATTTTATCATTCCCGGCATATCCACATATGAGAACATTTTACAATTCTTTCCCCTCTTAGTCAGCCAGGCAGCCTTGTTAATGCTACCGGCTGGTATGTGGAATTAGTCAGTCATTATTCTCATCAGAACTGACACAAACACACACTTGATTTGAACTGAGGCACTTCCTTGTTTCAGTGGCAGAGGTTTGTAGTTTTCTTTGTGCCCAGTGTCTAGCGCTCCTTTCATTGTGCTTATGCTGCAGTTGCGAAGGCACTAAATTGTGCAGCGTGGCTGGAGGATGCTGCGGCGAGAAGGCGTTGACCTTTTGCTCTCTTAATTCCACACCTGAAATACCATTTATTTTGTATTATTCAAACATATGTTCCTTGATTCGTTTCCTCTCTGCCGCTCATCTCAAAGCCACTGCTGATTATTGGGGAGACGCTCTATTAGGAGACAGCATTTATTCCAGCTGAATTCTCAGATGTACCTGAGCTGCAGATGATGAACACAGTTTTTTTGGACAGGCGCTGATCTTCCTCCTGTACAGCCTCGGCCCCCACTGTCTGCAGCGCCCTGTGTGTCCAGCCATTAGAGCTTTGAAGTCAGCAGCCGCTGTAATATAAATGTATTAGACTTAAAGCTGGCATAAATATTTCACCTGGACATTGATTAGCTGTCTTGCTCCCTAACGTGTCATGTGAGGCGCTGAATATGACTGCTAGTATTATCGCAATGAGACTTCCTCTGTCTTGTCATGAAAGGCTTTGATTCTCGCTGCTTTTCCCTTCAATTCTTTTCTCCTCCTGCTCTTCTCGGTTTGGGCGATGCTGTGATATTATTTTTAGGATGTGGATTTCAACAACAGCCTTTTTTTTTTTTTAAATGTGTTTTGTAGTTAATATAAACTATCTCTGATTTCTGTGGTAAAAAAAATAATTATATTCATTTATTTATTTATCTTTAATCCTGATCTGTGGGGACATTTTTACCTTGCTTCTGTGATTTTTTTTTTTTTTTTTTGGTTTTAGCATGACTTGAGGGGGAGGGAAAAAAAAAATTCCTGCATGTAGCGGTTACCATAATTTGTCTGACCTCTGGGAGCCATAATCAGTGAGAATTTGTTTTTCCTACCACCTAAGTCCAAAAAGGCTCACAATTTAGTATCATTTAGCAATTTGACATGACGTTGTGCCCGGACTTTAAAAGCCTTCCTGTCCTCATCTCCTTGTCTCCTCGTCTCCTCGTCTCCTCTCCTCTCCCTGCTGTTCTCCCTCCTCCCCAAACCTCACACAAAGGCCTCTGGATCACTGGGTGCAGGTTGAATTGAAGAAGTGGCCTGCCCAGCTCACCCCGGGTTTCTATCTCCTTTCACGTTCCCCCTGTTCCCTTTGCTCTCTGTATCTCTCTTCCTCTCCCTGCCTACCTTTGTGTTAGCCGATGCTAACACAGGGCTTGTGAAAAAAGGCGGCGGGTTAACTGCGGCGCTGTGGGCTAACATCACACCTCAACAGGTCTGGAGACGCAGAGGCTCAGGGAGGGAGAGCGGGATCTGGGCGGCCAGCTCTCCTGCGTTGGGGCTGCAGGGCCGTAAATCCACTGGCTTTATTTACTGCCTCTCGGACTTATGAATGTTAAGATATTTGACGCCACCCCTGGCCCCATAATTCTCCAAGCCTGGAGACTTTTGGCGGAGGTTTTGAATTTCGCCGTATAATTACGAGTAGTTTAAAAAAGAACAAGAAAGTGGTGGTGGTGGTGGTGGTGGTGGTGTTGTGGAGGGGGTAAAGGAGGGAAATGAGAACGCAACACCCAGCATCCACCGCTGTGTTTGGAGTGAAAAAAGACGCTCCCAGAACCCGTGGCGATCCTACTACAAGACGCTGAAAAAAAAAGGCTTTGTGTGGTTGAAACAATAGCTTTTCTCCCCTTTTCCCTCTTTGTTTCATTTGTGTTGTCGTGCCGCGGATTCACCTTCTTGATAAATAAATCCACTGTCATACAGGCTCACCCCTTTATCATTTTTTTGTTATTATTTTAGGAAGACATAATGGAGGTTTTTCTGGTCAGATTATTGTAATGAACATGCACAGAAGTGAATGCAACACCACCTCCTTTGTGTTCATGTGCACACATTGCTGCGGCCTTATCTCTTATAATTGACACAGACGGACAGTATCTTTCCTAAAACGTGGCAGCGGCATAAGCATAACAATGGTATATCATATGGATTATGTGTGTTCGGCTGCTGTAAATGGATTTTTTTTTAGCTGTGACAAGAGGAAAGATAGTTTAATGCGGATTTAAGGGATAGGGCCCACACCTTATCAAATTGGCTTTACATGTTAATGGGGCCTAATTGGTGTCCGTGGGGGGTTTCGTAGCACAACGCGGACGCATTTTGTGCCTCCAGCCGCAAAATGCACTTTAGTTTAGTCGGAAGGTTGCGCTCCTTTTGTCTTGCAAATCACTTTTGTTTACAAAGTATGGCGGAAACTGCTCTCTCTCTCTCTCTCTCCCTCCCACTACTCCTTTTTGTGTTGCATCTCTCTCTCTCTCTCTGCTGTTTCTCTCATCCTATGCGAGGAGAGGGGAAAGAAAAGGTCCTTATTTTTCTTCGACTCAATAAACAGTCATAAAAAGCACAATCTGCTTTGGATTTGAGGAGTTAAGTTAGAGAAAAGGGAGGTGGGGGGGGTGGCTGGGAAGCAAAGTTTGGCACCATTAAATTAAAACTGGGGCCTGCTAGACATTAGCGGTGCACAGCACATTCTCGCAGCTTAATTAGTCCGAACTGTAATTGTTCATGGTCTGCCAATAGGAGTAATGCTCGGGAAAAGTGGAGTTGCACTAAATCGGCCCAGGGTTTTTAAAACAATAAATCACTTGCATATTTGTGCCGTGATTCAGATGGAGGCTCGACCTCTCCCATCTCGACATGTGGTAAATTGTAAAGTCAATGAATCGCAGATGTAGGGGTGGAGGGGAGGTGGTGGGGACTCAGAAAAAGAAGGAGAGGGAGTACAGTAAGGTTTTGTTAGTGCCTGGTGAATGAATGGAAAAGATTTGTGCAGTAAATATTTACCGAGGAGATGCACATATATGTTTCTTTTTTCCTCCTCTCAGCCAGCGAGGCTTAATTGTCTAATGCTGATGATGTTGGCAGGCTGAGGCGCGCGAGAGCTTACGAGCTCGTCGATCTGTCACTCCGCTCACAAACAGAACACCACAGAGGCAAAAAAACAAAACAAAAAATCAGTTTGTGAGTGTGTTTCTAATCAGATTTTTAACTAGTGCAAAGGGAGTAGCGGTTCCCTGGTGGCGGTGTGCACTGGGTTTGGGTGTAGCTGACGCTCAGCTGCAGTCAGGTCTGCTTTGGGGCTGAACCTTTTTTTTTTTAATTAAATCATTGACTTCATTGTTTTTAATGCAATAAGAGCTAATCTGATGCCTAATTCTGACTTCAGTGTAACAGATTATGTTACTCATGACTCAAGTCATAGCGCAGCCTGGATATCATTATTATTTTTGCTTTTTCTTTTTGCTATAACAAATTATTCCCAGAATGGATAAATCTATTAGCACCTCCTGTATCCTTCCTTGTTTCTGTCAGTGAGCCACCACACTCTGCTTTTCTGTGCCTGAGCAGAGGAAAAAAAAAAAGGCATTAGTTTAGCAGCTGTGCACTGGTGCCCCCCCATCCTCCCAGTATGACCCCCTCCTCTCCCCCCTCGCTCCCTCTTTCTCCCATGCATTTCTATAGAGCTCAACACAAAGATAGTACTGTACATCTGGAATGCAACTTTTGTCATCTGTTAAATATAGGCTAGCTCTGCTCCTGGCCCACAGAGCTTGGGGCTCCCTGAAACATGGAAATTAAATTATTGTGTGTGTGTGCGTGCATGCATGTGCATGTAGCCACCAGTTAAAATTGTACCCACATGCAGAGGATGTTGCTTTATTTTTATTTACTGTTTTTTTTTCCTCCTTGGTTGACAGCACATTTTGCTCTCCCTGGAATTGTTGGCTTCAAACTTAACGTTTAATTTCAAACGCAGCGCAGAGATGTGCAGAACCACATTATATTTTGGAATATACACCCAACTTCCTGTCAGTACTTTGTAAAAACATACAAATGAATCCAGTCTTGAAGGTCAGTATTTTCCTGATCGTCTCACTCTTGACAGTCTTGGCTGGAGCTTCTTGTCATTTCAGCCAAATAGTTTCAAATGCAGACGTATTGAAAGTGGTGATAAGGTAGATTACAGATGATGAGATGTTATTGGCAGTGTTTCTGCACTGCATCCAGCTGAAAAGATAAGGTTAAAATGAATATTGATTGCATGTTTTAGATATGAAGGGTATGGTAAGGATTAGCTCTGATTACCACCTAGAATCTGTATTTTTCATCAAGTGTCATGATTACAAAACCTTTAGAAATGTCATTTTCCCGAGAGTGTTGAACTATTTTGTCCTGTGTAGCTGAAAATTAACCTTTTTTTTTGTCAAGGAGAAGAAATCCACAGAATGTTATGTGGTTTGAGCTCAGGTATCACCCCAGACATACCTCTGGTATGTGCTTCTTTTTTTTTTTTGTTCTTTCTTTCTTCTTGGTCTTTTGCCTTGAATGTGCATATTTCTGTAAGTTCATTCATAATGGGACCAGAGTGCTCCAGTAGCCAAATGAGTTCACCAGTAGCAGCAGAGTGGGAGGGGAAGGAGGAGGATGAGGGGGGGAGTGTGCAGAGAAAAGCGGGAAATGTGTGTTTGGACTCTGCATGTGTGTGAGTGGAGGGGTGACGGCGGCGGCGGTGCTGGGGGGGGGGTCGGACGCACAAAAGCCGCCTGAATAGAGCGCATAATTGCTGTTAATGCCAGGGCAATGAGAGCAGCGACAGTTCCTGGTTAGATGTCCAAACAATAGTGCCCCTAGGCTTCACATTTATCTTCCTGTTAAAAAAAAAAAAAAAACCAGCAGGGAGAGGAACACAGATTGAGGCGAACTTTCAGTTTGCAGCCACGCTTGACGAGCAGGCATGTTGCTCATGTGTGCAGCTTCTGCCTCCTGAATCACTCCCCCACCCCACCACCCACCCACTTCCCACACTCGTCGTCATCAGCAGATTTGGCCTTAAAAGCTCTGGGTGAGAGGGCCGCCGTGACGCTGGAGGAATTCTGGCGGTGCCGGCCTTTCTGTTTGGATTGTGGAGTGTGTTTGGGAAGGGTCAAAGTGCACCGGCGCTGACATGCTTTTCGTTGAGAAAGGAGCTTCCCCTTTCACCCTCTTTTTTTATTTTTTTTTCCAACTGATAGGGAGTGCTTGAGTCTCCACTGGAGTTTTTTTTTTTTTGTGTGTGTGTGTGCATGCAAGGAGGAGGTGCCACACTGCCATCACAGCTCTTAATGATCATGTCGGGCTAGATAATGACTAGCCATGCCAGTGTGCAGGAACACCTGTGGTACACCAGCTTTTTATGGATATGGTAGAATGCTCTGGAACATACCGCAGACGAAGAATCTAATCTTTTGTAAATCTCTCTTTGTACATAAACAATCAGACAGTAGTAGATTGCATTTTTAACTTAAAATGGAAACAAGATCTTGTGACCTCATTTGTCTTATGCAATGCTTTTTGCTTCTATATTCTGTAATAACAACATATTAAACCAATAATATCAAACTCCACATGCTGAATCCAAATGATAATGTTGTTTTTTTCTTCTTTTTCATATCTCCAGTCTTAAGGCAGTCAAGGGAAATTCTGTATGCAGATAATCTGCTCAAATACCTCAGATAGGAAGGAAGCACTTTGTGTGTGCTAAACACATAATGGAGGAGTTTAAGGTGATAAAAACTCCAGTCCAGTGTGTTTTTGATCTGCTAATTAAACTTTTAATTGTAGCAGGATAAGCTCTGAGCAGCGCCCGCGATTATGTGCATGTCCGCTAATGAGGTGATCGTCTGCTTGTTTGTCGTGAAAAGGTGGTGGATTCATAACTGCCTGCGAAAGGTGAGGGAGGTTTTAGAGTGCAAGCAGAAATAAATTAATCTGCTAATCTGCGGATTACGGTTGGATTTTGTTTGGGAGGGGGACGAAGTGTTGGCAAGATTACTTTAAAATGCACAAGGCTAATAAAATGTAACCCCTTTACACTGGCGTGCAGCGTTAAGATTCTTCCTTTTTTCCTTCTTCCTCTAGTTGATGAACCAATTCCAGTGGAAAACAGATTAAGAGTAAATTCCAGCGTTAGCTCTTTAACCAGCTGTTAGAAACATATTTACGCACAATAATAATACGGCTCTTGTAAAGAGACAGCTGTCGACTTGTGCACAGCGCTCGCTAACATCTCATGTGAACAGCTTGTCACATCCACACATGGCCAACGCAGTGCACGTGAACCGTGTGCAGGTGGTGTGTGTGTGTGTGTGTGTGTGTGTGTGTGTGTGTGTGTGTGGTTATTGGCCTCCGAAAGGCAGCAAATTTAAATAGATGTTACAGTGTTGCTGCATGCCTTATTTATTATTTTTAGACTTGAATTAATATTGGAATCTTTGAATTTTTAAATTGATATGAGTGCTGAGACTCAAAACGTTTACATGGACTTTGTCTGAGCATGTTTTTCATGTTAAAAAACAAAAAAACAACAAAAAAAAACTCCATCCATGCCACCCACCGTCCTTTAATTCATTCGTCTCCAGTGAGAGGCCGCTGTGTCAGCCGTGGTTCGGGGTCAATTCCAAAAGTGAACAAATTGACTCAAGACATTGAGTGAATTGTCAATTGGCTCCCAGGGGTCAGAGTGAATGGAGTGTCTTGTTTGGACAACTGTCCCGAGGTGAGATGAGTGGCCTTCGGTGAGCTGACGGACAGACGGACGGACAGAGGAACCAAACCGAAAAGCTGGAAAACAATGTGGTCCAGTCACCCTGAAATCACTGTTTGATTGAAATAATGACCTGTGGTGCACCGCCGCCAGCAGCTCTGATGGCGTCCATTGCTGAGGCATTGACACAAGAAGGAAGTAATGATTGTTGTCTTCCTCCAATAAAACCAGGCCTGACTGACAGCTGATTTAGTGGACCTCTGTGTCAAGTGTTAGTGCTGCACATGTTCCTGCACTCTGTAGTTTACATACTTTGGCACAGCAACGCTCCGAGGATGATTATTCTACATCCTGGTTTGTCTAATGACAGGTCTTGACCTAGAGTGGGACCCGAGTCTTAATCCGGCAGGTTTCCTTGTGTTCTCAAAACTGTTGGAGCCAAATGTTGAATTTAATATTTGGTTTGGAAGCTTTTTAAGTGTAATAATTCTTGTCAAAGTCCAAAATGAACACCACAAAATGTCATAGTTTGTCTTTGATGGATAAACCAGTAAGGAGACAGAGCTGTAACTTCAGTCTTCAATCATTGTGTTCATCCGAGCACCTTTTTAATGTAGTATTATCTATGTAGGAGAGCACATGTTGCGGTGATTTGTGTGATAAATACTGATTTATTCTCAAGTTACTTTATTATCCCTTTGCAGACAATTTTAGATGTTGTTTCGATACAAATCGTGAATCTGAGACGTGTTCAGTCATAATGAAAGTTAAGATTAGTGCCTGGCATCGCTGAGCTGGAGTGGCCTTTGTGTCATGTGATGCACGTTGCAGTGCCCTTTAGAACCAGGAGGCTCTTTATCACCTCTTTACTGCCCCCTCTATCTTTACAGGCCACCACTTTGCATATTTGAAATATCAATAAAGATAAACTTCCAGCTTCATCATTATAGGAGATAAAGATTTCTGGAAGGATCCTTCAGCAACGTGATGATTTTTTTTTTTCCTTTTAATAGCTAATCTGTCTTCCGTGGGAGGTTTGCAGCATGGACTCTGGCAGTCGACGCGTTAAGTATCGTGTGCAGGAGCGTTTCTAGTAGATGGGTCCAGCTTTGCATGTCTATAAAAGCCCTTTGTGTGTCGGGGATGACCCTTGCTGTAGTAAGGCCTGTATCTGTGTCTGCTCAGGCAGGCGGGTGGGCCTGCACTGAGGATGCAGCAGCTGGCCGGGGCCCAGGCGCAGGAATGCTGCGTGTGCTGTTTAAACAGTGGCTTGTCTCAGTGCAGGCCTGGAGGAGCTGAGGGAAGGAAGTTGCTGCATGTTTACATAGCTGAATTGTCCTTTGGGCCCCCCAGTGTGTAATGCACTTCTGTTCAAACATCCATAAGTGTGGAGATGACCCCCACTGATGCTGGTGTTCACAGCTCTGCTCTCTGTCTCCATGTGTGTTTGTGCACAACGGAGACCACTGCTTTCCTCCCCACTGTGAGTGTTTGCTGCTTTAACCTGGAGGCTCGGCTCATAGATAAACTCAATTTATCACACCGAGACATAACGGAGGAGACAGATGAAGAGATAGAAGGCACCTCATTGCTCCTAAAGTCCTGTCCAACAAGGAGCCAGACATTGACATACGGCCTAGTCGTAGAGCTAATTGTTGTTTGAATTACCTGTTATGATCCGATGACACGTCTCTCGCGCTCTTTGCCACCAGAGCGGAAAATGCATCCGGGGATTGGCATGATCTTTCGCGACTGTGTAAACCCGGCTTCAACAAGATGGATAAATGCAATTATTGGGCAGACCTGGAGAGGAGAAAATCCATTTAAAGCCCGTAAAGCTAAGCAGAGGCCGTGGTTAATTCATTTGGCCAATTTACGGGTGATGTACGAGTGTCAGGGCACATTAGTCAGGCGGGAGGGGGGTGGGAGGTGAGTGTGTGTTGGTCTAGTCAGTTGGGTGGATGTGTTTGGGTGTGTATTTTTTTTTTTTTTTGTAAGGGGTGCTACATGTGAAGATGGTCTTTGGTCTCCTTCAGATTCCTGCTTCCCTCCACCCACACACAACCCGAACCGTCTCAGCGGACAAAACAAATGGAGTCTGGACATGGAAATGACAAAAAGATGCACTGAGTGAGAGGGAAGAGGGATTGCTTTGCAAATGAGGTGGAGAAATGTGGCTGTGGTCGGCTGGGCGGCAGAGTGAGCACCACAACGATTTACCCCCCCGCACATCCTGCGAGTTAAATAACTGTTTTCTTCATATGCAGCACTTATGGCGGCTCTATGACCAGTCATAGTGATTAAATGCCCCAAAAGAGCAGACCTGTAACTTAATTTCTGCCTCTAGTGTCAATCTATCAAGTGGTGCCTTCAAAAACATTTCAATTTCTATGTAATTAGTGAAAGTGGATGTGTAGAAGAGCATTACTGCTGCAGGGTTTGTGTTAATGTTGATGGAGTTCAGTCGGACCCTTTCATCCTTTGTCTGACCTCAGATTGGTCTTTAAATGCAGCACAGGGTCATAAAAGTTACTGTGCTTATGTAGCTCACCTGCAGTCTCACCTGTGATACTTTTAACACTTCAGGGTTGTTTTTTTTTTTTTTTTTTTTTTTTTGTTGCCTGGACTGATTTTAACTCTTGCAACATACTGACATTAGACGGCTTCGCTCTGTTTAGTCTGATATGCAGCCATTGTCTCACTGGGGCAAAACCACTCAACGGTTACACAAGCTGAGCGGTATGCAAAAACAGTGGTTAGAGCATAGCCGGGCGGGTGAGAGGCGTTGAGGGAAGCTTTGGTTTACAGCTCCAAGCCACAGCCTGAATCAGGGCAGGGTTCGCTATCAGAAGGAGAAACATGAGAGGCTAAGACCGCTCTCACTATGACGCCGATGCCTTTTAAGTGGCTGAGATCACACTTAAGTGGCTCTTGGTTCTGTAGATTTGGTTTGCCGGGTGTGCGTGCGTGTTTGTGTCGCGAGGCAGTGTGTGTTAGCATTTGTCACCTGACTGCGAGGCAGTCGGCTTCAGGAAACCAGAGTCGGTGTGAATGCCGAGGCTTGTCAAAGACAGGTGCCAGCGCTGCCGCTCATGGCTGCCGTACAGCAGCTGGGAAAGACTGCAAGGCCCACGGTCAAGTGTGGGCCGCTGGGAGACGGCATCAGCTAGAATTCCCTGCCGGGGGATCAAATGAGCAGGCCTCGCTGCCGTCCGGCGGCTTAAGGCTGAAACCTGCCGTATGCGCCTGTACATGCACCTCCTGCAGCCACTCTGTATACCGTACATACTTTACGCTCACACTTCCATAGGGAGACATGTTTTTGTGCTCTGAAATAAACTCTGACATGCCTTGTTTTGCTTCCAGCTCTGTCGCGTATGATCTAATCAAAATAAGCTGTTTTAAACTCAATATAACAGTCCAATAGATTCTGTTTTTATGCTCGGATGTGTTTGAATGTTCTGTGCTTCATTCTTACCTGTAAATTCTTTGAAGTCCAGTTAATGTGTTGTTTTGTCATGCAGGTGCATTTTGAAAGACATGGAGTTGCACCACACACACCGGGAATCAAACGCCTCAGAAGGCAGTTCATCGGCAGCGTCCCAAATTCATAGATAGGCAACAGATCTGCACGCATGTTGTGGTTACAGCACTGCAAACATGAGACATGTCATGTGCTAGTGAGCTCCAGCAACCACAAGAGGCATGTAATGGCCTAAAAATATTCCACCATGCAACCATGTTGGCTAATTCTGCGTACGAAAAGCAATAAAATGCTTTCCAAACTGTTTTATTCAGTCCTGTCTGGTTGCAGTTTCGTTTGAATTCCAAAGGTGTTTTTGCTAACAGAGCCCAGTATTAAGGTTGCACACTAACTCCTCCAGTTAATGTTTTAATGTCTCTGACTTCCCTGTGAACATTGTGGTATTGAACAGCAGTGCAGCTTCTCTCCCAAGCAGAGCGATGTCAAAACTGTAGAGTGGAACAGGAAACCTCCCCCGTCCTCTCAGGACCGGGGTTGTATTTGTGCCTGGGAGCCATTACTATAAGCCCTCTGAGCCTCCAAAGGGGAAGTTCCATGGACCCTTTTCTCCCTGTTTTCTACACTCACCTTCGGGATCACTGCAATCTGAAAATATGTATATACTGTAAATATGCAGATCTAGTCATCATCTTCTCCTGATCCGCCTGCTCACTTCTTCCCAGATGCTTGCCAGCCCTCATGGGAGAACAACTGCCGGCTGCCGTCTATAGGCCAGTGCAATTCCTCGCCCTGACTCAGAAAAAGAAGTGCGTGGAAGTTTTCTATATGCTCCCACAGATCATTTTACATCAGCAGACGTGCCTCTCAACACAACTGTTCCCAGTTAGTGGCGAGCTGCCAGTCTTACTACGGTCACCAGTAGGACAAATGTTTCTCACTACTGCTGTCTTTGTTGTAAAGTTATTCAAGTAATCATTGGCCTCAGCTGTACATTATGTAGACAAGATTTATTTAACATGGCCACTCCTGGCATGACGCATAAAGCTGTGGTCTAATATGACACAGATAGGTGCAAGAGGTAATTACGGAGAAGAAAAGTGCCAAGTCACCCCAACAAGCAGCCAATCAGCTTAATCTATAGTCATCATCTTGTTTCTAGTATGCCTGAAGCACGTTTTGGTGATTGAGTTAACGTTAGCGGTCAGCCTCGTGCACTCACTGAAAGCATTTTATGTCTGACATTAATGAGGCCAGTCAGCACAGTTAATTTGCTGTTATTTAGCTCTGTGGTCGTGTTAAATCATAAACAGGCTAAGAGTGGCCTCACTAACACATAGTGATGAATAAATAGCTAAACTCAGGCCTGAACTTGAGGGGACTCTTGTTTCTTGGCCGAACAGCTCGACTGTTGGAGCTCCCTGGCCGGAGATCGAGAAGCTGTGGTCTGAGACGCTGGGAAAGTCGACCTCTAATTGTTCACAGAAGCCATTGGCAGGAGGAGCTGAGAAATGATGAGCGAGCGAGGCATCGACGGGGGCGGAGATGAGATGAGGCCGCTCACACTTTGCCGTTCGGGGGATTTTCGAGCCCACTGGGATGTTCCCCAACAAACTGGTCATCCTAAAGAGAAAAGAAAACCCAGCTCTTTTTCCCATGGCTCACTTTTAAGAGCCAGACACTTTCTTCACGTTTTAAATTGACCTTGTCATGCGGTTTCCTCAACTGGGCTGCCGGAGCCGACTGTTTCCACATAGACCAGTGTTCTGTACCAGTTTTGGTTTTGAGAAAAATAAGGGTCTGTTTTTTCTGGCACTGATCACTGCCGTATTAAACTCCCATTTTTTATTTTTTTTTTCCCGAAAGCTAACACAGCCATGCGCTTGTATTCTTCACGCCTGTTTGATCTCTGTCACAGTTGCTTGGCAAGTGGCACATCTGCCTCTCTGTCCTAACGCTGCCACGACCCTGTAACCCCCCAAAACCCCAACCCTCCTCCCACTTGTCGCACAAATCCAGTTTTGTGGCATTTCCCTGTGTGATCCATGATTTAGCAAATAACATCAGTAATGATTGGGCATAAAATAATTGAGAGGCCGCCTGTTTGCCATCTGTCTGGTGAGATTACTACTTTCTGTGTAATTAAACGTGTGACCTTGCGGCCGCAGAGGGAGGTGCCAGTGGCGGCTACTGCCAAAGCGCTGGGCCGTCTTATTTTGAAGTCGGGGGAGGCCGGCTGGGAGGGGTTAGGAGGGCTGTTGTGCGGTTTTAACAGTTTAGCCCGGCTGCTAAAGATAGCACAAGCTCATGTGAGTCGAGCTTAAGTGGCAGTCTCCTTTACATGGATGTGTCCTGTGTGTGCACGAGTCCGTGTCAAAACCCAAGTCACCAAGCTTCGGTCAATTTGGCGATGTGAGAGGTGCAACAGTGAAGTCAGAGTGATCCCTGTGTGCACACAGTGTAACCAGGAGTGTGTTGGTGGGGACACGACAGGCTGAACGCAGGCTGCTGTTTTAACTCTGATTTTATGTGTGGTTTTGTTTTGACTCCTGAGGTTTGGTTTCCCTTGGACAGTGTCCAGAGATTACAAGGCCTGCTTCTCCTCAGCTCTCCTGCGAGGCCGACGTGAAGGGCCCTGCAAAGCGCTCTGATTGGATTTCAGTCCTGATCTGGTTGTTTGGCGTTGTAAACAGTACATTAAAGACAGGGGGAGATGGTGTGCTAATGAGTCTTTGTGTCAGTGTGTGTGTGCATTGGTGGGGGGGTGTTTGTGTGGTTTTCAGGCTTCATCCTCTGTAACCTCCACTGTAGTGTCACACACCCAGTTAAAAAGAGGAACTAAAACCCTGTAGTACGCTGGCGACATGCAGTTGTTCATGCACAAACACAAAATGCGAAACTGAAAAAGACATCAGAAAATTTTCTCAGTGTGGGCTGGATGGTGTCTTGCAATACTTCCGCCCAGAGCTTGGAAAAAAAAACTCTCTTGTTCCCCCCAAACAAAAATAACTATTTTAATTACTATGGTTGTGCTATGGTGCAGCCACAGTGCGGCTGGCAGGACCCGGCTGAGGTGGCACCGGCCACTGAGGACGGGGACGAGGTCTGGGCCAGCCTCCAGGGAAATTACAGGGTGGTGTGGAGGATGAGGGGGGTGGTGGTGGTGGTGGTGGTGGCTGAAGCCTGCCTCCACTCCCTGCTGTCATCCCAGTGAGCTCCTGTTTGCAGCTAGCTAGCTCCTCTCTGTTTCATCTTCGCCCTCTGGAGATAATTGGAGATGTACTCCGTGTAAACATGTTTTCTGTTTCAAAGTTAAGTTTCATTGTTTCACTCAGAGGATCTGTATATCTGCTCGGCATGCAGACAAAAAGACATTTTATTTTTTTTAAATAACATTCTCATTATCAATTTTGATTTCCCATTGTTTCTCACATTCCTGTGCTCCTTCTCTAACCTCTTCAGCCATCTCTTTCCTCTCTTTTCTCTATTTTCCACCTCCCTCCCCTCTCTCTCCCTCTCAGCATGTGCTCTGATTACCTCTCCAAACTGGCAATAAGTTGATTGCTGTACAGAGATGATGTAAGCCTCTGCCCTAGGGTACATCAGGTTGGATTTCTCCTGCTTTATCTTGTAAAGCCTAAATTAACAGCTGGTTTGGTTGGAGTTCTCCTGGATCTGACTAAAGGATTAGGCTTGGTTCTCATGCGAGTCAATCCGGTTTGATTTATTGCAGGTCTATCAAAAAAGATCAATGGGAGTCCTTTTGAAAGTAAATCCTTAATCGCTCTTTGCACTTACGTGTCATCATTGTGAATTTCTTTCCCCTCCCGTCTATCTCTTGCTCTCTCCTTTCTCTATTTCTCACTCCCTAATTCTTATTCTTTCCCGACACCGCTGCCTTGCCTGTTTTTCTTACTCCTTCCACACCCCACCCAGCCCAATCCTTGGTAGCGATCTGCCTCTGTTGATGGTATCATGGTGAATCGCCGGATAGATTTTTCTTGGCCTCATTAGGTATCCTTCACCCTGAGCACGGTTTTTGCATGCTCCGAAATGAAACTATGCCGCTCTTGTTTCACTCAAACCTCACCTAAATCATCTCTCCTCCACAATCGGCCTGTTGCTTGCTTCTTACTCGAAGTAACAAGGAAGCTTACAGATGTTTTGTTGTCACAGTCGTGGACTATCCACTATCCACACAGCCTGCTCTCCATTGCTTCCTTAAAACTGCTTTTGGTCGAGTTCGTTCTATTTAAGAAATGTTGACCGTGAATATTTTCGGTAACGGCCTCAGAAACTCAGCATCGCTCCTCTTTCTTGCAGCTTCATTCCCTCCAGGCATTGATGCATGCTAACATGTGAAAAACATGTGCTAAACCAATTCTAATAACATAATCCTAACTTTAAGTCATCTCAGATATGGGAATAGCGAGCTCTGATTTTCTTGCACATCGGAGTGCACATGCTTTTCTGTCGACAAAATGATATAACACTCAAACGACACCCTGCTGCATATTTTCTTTCAGACATTCGTAAAGTGACCTGGCAGCTGTTGAGAAGTGGGGAAGGGTAGAGCGAAGGGGGAGTTAAGCTCTTACTAAGGTTTATATTCTCCCTCCTGCTCCAGCTTTCTCTCTTTCCGTCTCTTATTTTTCCATCATCCATCCTTCCTTCCATCTTTCTATATTGTCTTCAACACCCCTCACACTTTATTTTCCTCCATCTCTCAAGGCCGGGACTTTCAAGGAATCTGTAACCTTAAGAAAGCAATCAGTAGCAACGACCAAAGGGTGATGATATGATATGAAATGCCAATGACATGTAGGCTACACCCTTCTCCACCCAACATATAATGTCTCTCAAGGATTTACAGCGTCTTTGGAGCAAATTTCATTCGTCTAGGAAGGAGGTGAAAAGGGTGCAGGGTGGGGAATCGATGTCAGATTCAGGTGTGTCCTCCTGGTATGCAGAGCGAGCTGGCAGACCTGGCGTTGGAGGTGTGGGAGGGGCTGCTGAAGGGTGGAGGTTGGATATATGTGTGAGGGAAGGGTGGAGGGGGGGTTAGATCGACGGGATACGTGGGAAGGAAGGGCTTGCTGTCAGCCAGCTGGACCTCTTAATCCCACGGCCTTGGGGAAAGGGTGTGTGTGTCAGTGTGTGTGTGTGTGTGTGTTGTGTTTGTCTCGTTCAGAGATTTGTCAAGTTTAGCACACCTCTGCTCCCCTCTTTGGCCCAGCTGAGCCCACAGTGTGAGTCTGGATGTGTGATTGTTGTGTGTTTGCGCTCCATTGAGAGTCAACCAGGGTTTGGTGTGTTTACTGTAGTGCTGTCTTTTAACGCGGTGCACTGTATATTCACGTCGAGACGACACAGCCTCTCTCACCCCCTTGATGTTGGAGAGGCGCTGGGGGTTGGTGAGAGGTGGAAGTGGGGGTGAATCTGTCCTGTGTTGCTTGTTGAGGGTGGTGGTGGAGGGGGAGGAGGAGGGGAGAGCAAAAAACACTGCCTCCACCCCATCCCATCCCCTTCCTTCACGCCCCGGCCCTCCTCGAGTATCAGAACGCCTCTTCTCCAAAACTCCACGTCACGCTGTAACTACCGGCTGATTGCGTCACCCCCCTTGTCATTCATTAGACACAAAACACACTATTTAGCCACATTCCATGCAAGCTTCCTCTCTTTTTTTTCCCTTGCTCTCTCTCTCCCTCTCTGCCCCACTCTCTCTCTCTCTTTTGGCGTAGACTTTTGCATATATCACAGGCTGGCAGGCTAAGAGCTTGGGACTTCCCCACGCCACACTCCAAGCCTTTGATCCTTTGCTTTGGAGGTAACATCAAACGGAGAGGCATAGAAAGGCAGCTACTACTGTGAAGTTCAATGTTCAACTTGATGGCTTGGCTGAGGGCTTTTTTTCCCTTCTCCTCCTCCCCCTCCCTCACCTCCCTCCTCCCGCTTCTCCCTCGATCCCTTCGCTGCATCCCTCAGCTGACAAAAACACACAGTTTGTAGCCAAGGTTTTTTTTGTGTGTGCCTAGTCTGACCTCACCTCCATAGAACCTATCTGGCATGAAACAAGACCTCCTCCCCGTAAAAACTCAGATATACAGATGGTGTACACAAAGATGCAGTCGCTTCTTTTTGATGGGGATAGTAAAAAGGTGCAGTTCCAGCGCCCGACCCTTCTCTTTCACTGTCTGTTTTTTCCTCTCTCTCTCTGTGGATAACATGCAGCATCCTATATTGCAGCTGGTTGCATCAATGCCAAGCCAGGCCCATTGTAGCAGCATCAGCATCGATGGGGGATAGGTTAGCGAGAGGAAAAGGGCATCATCATATCATATTGTTTCTCTGTGTATGGATCCACTCTCTACGTTGCGTCTTCTGAAAAAGAGAGGGTGTCAGAAAATGCTCAGAGGAAGGAAAAAAAAAAAAAGCAGCTTTGGTTGCTGTGTTGACACGGAGGCACAGAAACCCTGCAATCATTCGTTCACAGCAAAACAAATGATTTTCATAATGAACGCCTCCGCTGAGTTTCTTATGCAAACTCTCTAAATTAAGGCAGCATCAGATGAAGCCATGCATTCCAGGTCAAAGCCAGGCTTTTTCTGTGGCGCAGTCAACTGTATTTAAATGACACAGACTTGATAAGGCGATCCAGAAAGCTGAGGTGCTCCACTAAATGCTTTTTCGTCTTTTATGAGCTTCCTTGTCTGACTGTGCCAATTAGCAAAGGCGTGTGGCCTGCTTTTCTTCTCCTCTTTTTCCTGCTCCAGCTCTTTTTCTAGAAAGACGCTCTCTATCGTGCTCCGACGCGCACGGCGGCGTACACACCAAGCACACGTTTGGTGTATCATTAGCTTAGTGTGCGGGGAGGCGTGCAAGCCCAGGCTCTCCCCTGCCTTATCTCCATGTCAATCACAGCGTGTGTGTGAACATCAGTTGTAATGATCTCCATCCAGCCTGTCGGTGCGTGTTAGCGCCTGGCTTCCCTCGCCCCCGGAGCAAGCCGTTCCCTAGCTAATAGATGCAAAATTAAGCTGATCAATAGATGGCCTCAGCTCATTATTGACATGTTATCGCGGCGTGGGATTTTTGTGCGGGGGTTTTTATGCAGCGTTAGCCAGAGATGCAAGGCAAGATACTGGGGGGGGGGGAGAAAAAGTTAGCCGTTTTCCCTCAAGCCACTTAGTTTCAACCCAATGATGATATCACATTAAGCTAATTTATTCTCAATCTTATGCATGTAAAATATGCTAAATCTCTCTGTTTATACTTACTTGTTCTATTGGAAGAATAATCACCTGCTCAGTGGTAGGAAATGAGATGGAGACTTTGTAAAACGCCATATTAAAGATTCATCAATAATTGGCATGTATTTGTATTGTGGGGGAGGAGGGGGGGGGGGCTCTTATGGACGGATCACCACGTGATTGAGTTAAGTGGTAATTAACCATGAGAGGTGTGTGTGTGTGTGTGTGTGTGTGTGTGTGTGTCTTTATGAGTCTGTACTTGGAGGTGTGTGTGTGTGTGCATGAAGATGCTGCTGTGTGTCAGGAAAGGTTGGGATGCAGAGGGTACAGTTGATTTGGAGGTGAGCGCTGAGGGCATGTGGTCAGGTTATGGAGGGATGAGGGTGCAGGCGCCTCCCCTGACCCTCCTCAGGTCTTATTGTCATGGAAGCATCTCCTATTTTAATGAGCTCCAATAACCAAGCCCTTATTACTTATTTATTCATTAGTGGCAAAGCAGCAGTACCCCACTGGGTGAGCGTGCATGTAATTGCTTGCGTGGGAGTTTTTTTTTTTTCCCTTCCTTCCTTCATGCATAATATCAAATATGATGTTAAGCAATGATAAGTTAGGTTAAGGCTAACTGAACCTAAAATATATGTCTTAAAGCTGATGAATTGGCTTGAGTTATGAATCCATACCCTGAACTTTGACTTAACCCTTAAAATCCTGGGTTTCAGGTATGCTGAGGTAATAGGCCTCGTGAATATGGAGGTTGAACCTCTTCAAAGTGTTTGCGTAAGTGTGAAAGAGACACGAGCCCGACTGGTTATTTGTTGGCTTGGTATGACTCTTTGTGGAGATTAATTGCCTGTTGGTATGTGTGTGCGACGCCTTCGACATAATGCTTTCTGATTGATAAATATGCATTGGTGGAATCATGTGATAGCGTACATTGTTTTCACAGTATCGGAAGTCTTCGTGGAGCATGAGAGCGCACACACTGTCTCCCTCTTAGGCATGTTTCGTAGCCTCCTTATATCCAGTCTATCGTTTAACTAATTCATAGTGAACTCTCCCAGAACAAAACCAGACACCCAACATCAAGGGCAGCGTTCAGCTCTCCTGCGAGCGCAATACCAAATAGAGCATTCTCCAGCAGAACGTGGGCGCTGCTTACTTTTCTCCCTCAGCAGAGCTCAGCTGTTGTTCACCTTTTTAACTCTCCCCCCTCCACACCCCAAACCCTGCTTCCTGCAAACAAAAGGTAAGCGTGTAGCAGTGTGTGCACGAGTTACCCAACCTCTTCCCTTCCTACCCTCTGGCCTGGCCTTGCGTAAGGGGCTCAGACACACCTAGCCTTGCAGACGTGCCTGTTCACCTCCATGTAGCCTCTAAATAGGTCAGTATGTACGAGACTCCAACCAGGAAGGTCCAGGACACGATCTTTGGCCTGCTAGTCCATCAGCCTACTTCCTCTGAGCTATGGCTACCATTACTAACAATGCTAATTTAATCATACAGAACACAGTTGCTGTGAATACCCACACCGAGTAAAAAGTTCAAGCAACTGTTTATGTGGATCTGACAAGATAATGTGGTTGCATTTAAAAAAAAAATGAAATAAAAAAAGAAATAGTACAGGGAAATAGAGATCTAGAAACACCATGGCACAGTCAACTGGATTTTCAGTTTTAACCTTGAAGCCATTCCTATGCTCATCTGAGATGCTTCATTAGTTCCCAGAATTGATAAGGGACAAAATGTCCTCGGGACAAAACCAGTAAATCCAGTTGCATTTTGAATAAGTACATCTTGATATCCTGTTACACGGATGACTGAAAATATTCATTGGAGCGAAAGTACAGGGTTCATCACGTTGATGATTAAGCACAGTGTCTTAATACAAACATTTAGTTGGCATCATGCCTACAAAAATTAGCTTCATCTATTTGCTCTTTTTTTTGGAGTAACTGTGCACTTCACATATTTTTTATTTCGCCTTTACTAACCAAACTGGGGAGCATCTTTAAATTGACTGCTGTCACATCTCTAATAGTAGGAAGAAAGACAACTGCATCAAGCTGCATTCATGGCTGCCACAATTAGGCATGTCACGATAACAAATTTTGCTGGACGATGTGTTGTCCCACAACTTATTGCCGATAAACAATATTATTGTCAGAATTATTCTGAGGTTCTTAAGAGGTTGTTTTTCTCACTGTGTCGAGCATACTTTCGCTTACATGTTATATTTTACAAAAAAAATCCATTTCCCGATGACTGTGCACAACACTACACAACAAAGCAGTATTGATTGCTATTTCACATTTGATCAATAGCAGTCACCCCCTCCATGCCCTGTCTAAACAGGTGAGCCACCTGTTTAAAATGACTAAGACAGTACGTTACTTAATAGAACCTCTTCTTAACCATTCCTCACCAGCTGTAAATCACTGCCACTCCGTGCCACCGAGCTCCGTGACTCTGGGCTCTGCGGCACAGGCTGGCACGATCAGGCATGTTTGCGCAGTGTTTGCCAGCCCATCGGTTATTTTCACTTCATTTGGGCAACCATTAAAGGGGAAGTGCCGTTTTTTACAAATTGGACCTTATTTCTGGGATAAAATACTGTCATTCACTCACCCATTTCACTTTGGAGTCATTTGGAGTATTTCTGACAATATTTGGATTTGATGATATCCATTTAACAGGAGTGAAGCAGGGCTTTGAAATGCAGCCAGTAAATGACACAAACTTGACCATTTCTCAAATAAAAGGCATTTAATAAGATGGACAACACTATTACTATTCTCATTTGAGTCCGCAGTTGTCTGTAACTTGAGAAATTCAATCTGTAAACAGACACTACTTCCTGCGTATTATTGTTTACTAAGGACCCCTAGTGCTCATCTATGTGGCCTTCACAGTGCCTGAACTAAAACAAATCATGTATGTGTATGTGACAACATCACAAATACGTATTTTAGTTCAGGAACTGTGAAGGCCACATAGGTGGACACTAGAGGTCCTTAGTGACAGGCCTAGCTACAATCATCGGATCTTCCAGCCTCGTAAAGTATAAGCCACTCAGTTTGTTACCCTATGTGGTCAGAATCAGAGCTATATATGTGTCCACGTAAAGGAAAAGAAGAGTCCTTCAGATAGCACAGGAGCTCTGTGAAGCACCTGAAAGCAGAGGCATTGTGCAGCAGAGCCGGATGCTAAAGGTGCCAGAGCGCCTGTTCATTAGCGGGGCTGATGGAAGACCAGCCAGCTCCTGCTGGCCTTCACCCTCCCTGCCACAATATTTATAGAGCAGCCAAGAGATACTCTTAATGACACCAGGAGAGGGACAGTGGGGGTGCACAAGTCAGAAATGGAGCGCTGTTTACTTTCTGTTGGGAAGTTGGTGTGTTTTGGACTGCAGTCATGTCACCGTCACACTTCCTTTGAGGACACAAAGGTACAAGTGTGTGTAGAAATTTTGTTGTAATCTGTCATCATCCAGTCTATTTAATTAAAAGTAAATTTTCTGACTAGTGGACATTTTTGTCTCCTTGTGATTGTTGTAGACAGTTTTGTAGACGACGTGTTGTGCAACCCTTTGAAACTTTCCGGTCAATCAGCTGGTGTTTGAACAGCACATTTGTCCACACTTGCTAAGTAAACAGTGTCAGAGCAAAGCCACACTTATCTCATGAAGCAGTGTTTAAGAGAGTGAAACTAACTTCCAGAACAGGCCAGATAAAAGTCAAGTGTTCATGGAAATAAGTGTAAAGAAACAGATCTGTTCAAAAAAACTAAGCAATACTTCCAGAGATATTACGAACAATAGTAGTTTCACAAGCCTGTTTCTCTAGCCTCATTTTAAGGGGTGAGTAAAGTCTGGCTGGAGAGGAACGAGAGGTCATGAGTACATTCTCCACGAGGAAAAAAAAACAAACTAATATGAAAGTGTCAGGTTGAGTTTCTCTGCAAGAAAGAGAGAGCATGGTGAGGTGGAGATTGTTGGCAGAGGGAGTAGAGGTAGTGGAGGGGAGGCTTTGGATCAGGTCGGCGGCCCCAGTGCTGTCAGGGCCAGAGGAACCCCCAAGCGGTTCTGGCTTTGGAGTAAATATGGGCCCAGCAGACCTCTTCCCGCCCCAGGGCACACAAACCCCAGGCCTTCCCACATTCCACTTTTATTTTCCTGGTTGCAAAATGCCTCTGGCTATTAGAGCAGGTGGGTTGTGTGTTTTTCTTCTTTAATATTTACTCATAAAATGTGTATTAGTAGAACCAAAGCAGCCATGATGGGCCCTCTTGTGTCTGCTAACTTTCTCCCAATTTCGTCAAGGCGCTCCTCCTTTTGCTCTACAATAAACCCATCACTCCACAGTGAATGCTATAGAGTGGAGAGTAGGCTGGTGCTTTCTCTTTTAGCCAGGGAGGAATTCAAAAGGGTCTGCATTGCATTAAGGTTCTCCATCTTTCAATTACAGAAAATGACTGTCTGCTCTTTGCTTCTTCCCTGGCACCTGTGAGCGAAGACAAAGACTGCCGGCAACATCCGCAACAAATCAAAACAATATGCTCAGCTCTCCTTTTCGAAAAGGGATAAAATTGTAGTCAAACTGGATGGACTAATCTTTTAAGCTCGGTGCAGTTTACTTGCAGAGCTTTGAATGGGCTCTTCTTACTAGCCTTGATCATTTCAGACTTAAATAAAGCTCTTTAGAGTAGCACTCTGATTGGTGTAATCTGCAAGCTGTCAATCTCATCTCTGAGCTCTCTGCCCCAGAGGAGCTTCTGGGCCTGTTCACCACAGTGTGTTCAAATGTGGGTGAGCATTGTTGTTCAGGTGTGAATGGGTGAGGAAGCATGTATAGTATGTTGTTAGGAGTGAGGGGGGGGTTACTGTAAATACATGTGTTATCTGCACACGCTGCCTGTGACGCTCACGTTGAGCTATGTCAGGTCTGTCATATGAGGAGACCACAGATGGGTGGAAGATCTGCCGGACTCTCCAGAGCGACACCCAGTATCCATATGCTGCCTCTAAACCCAAGCTGCTGTCTGTCTGTCTGTCCCTCCTTCCTCACATTGCTCACATGGCTGGGATGCTTGATGGAGCCCCAGTGGTCCTCATCATCTGTCCCTTAGTGCCCTGCTGGAAAGTGGATCAGCGTTTGGGAGCCACATTGGCACATAAGGAGCTCTGTTTGTTTGATTGGTCTGAAGCCCTCTGCTCTTAATCCAAAACAAAACGAACAAGCCGTGCGCCACATGTGATAAACACATCAGATGGGGCTTGATGGAAAAGGAGCTGCTGGTTGTTGACTAGAAACCTGCAGGAAAAATCTGTGTCATTCTCACTAAAACATTTATGAGGAAGACTTCTCCCCTCCTTCTCTGTCAATACTATGTATTGACGTTTGGTTAATGTTTGATAGGATGTGGAAAAAATGGTTTATATTCTGGAGCATCAGAGTCTAGCACTGGTACCAGGTTTTAGGCCAAATTGCTTCCGTGGCAGTTTGTTGAATTAGTAACAACAGTGCTGAGAGGTGGCTGTGCAGACGTGTGAGGATGATGCCTGAGCGCTCAGGATGCCCCTCCAATTGTCTCCAGCCTACTTCCCCTCCGCCACAAGCCGTGACACCGGGACCAGGGCCCCAGCTTGTTTTCACTGCGATGACAGTCAGTGTGGATCTGGGTTAACACTCTGTAGCTCATAACATGCCATCGCCTCTGCAGCAGCAGCAGTAACTCACATATGGGTGAGTAATCCAGCCTGCAAATAGAAAGCACCTGCTTGAACACAGTATAGTAAAAATAATAGCGCTGAAATAAGGATTAATTGAGTATTTCAATTCTAGCTCCTTCAATATAAGGATATGTTTGTTTTGTTTTATGGTTGGTCAGACAAGAAAAGCCATGGGCTCTGGGAACAGACATGCTATCTGACTGATTTGAGTAAATGGTTAAAGACAAAATAATCAATAATGAAAATAATAATTCAATAAAACCCTTGTAAACAACTCCCGGTGTCCTACTGGTGCTTGGGAAAGCAGTAGAGGACAGGAAGATGGGAACAGAGAGAGTGAGTTCATCCCTCTGTAAGGATTTAGAGGACTCCCTTGTCTTTCACTTCATCAGAGACAATTGAGTCATTCAGCTCCCATTGTGGGGCTGGCCGGGTGAGGAGGGGCGCAGGGCAGGGGAAGAGAAAGGGGGTGGAGGCTGGAAGGGGGAGAGAGGGGAGAAGGAGAAGCCGTCTGCCGGGGCACAGCCGCTGGGTGGCTGTTCCAGGGTGGGGGTGTGTTAGTGTTAGTGTTTGTGTGGGTGGGGGGCAGGAAGAGCAAGACGGAGGAAAGGACAGAGTTATCCTGGAACTCCAGAGCAATTTGTCACATTGGAATGGCTCTTGAGTTACCCGGGGGGCCCCCCTCATAGCAGGAGAGTTTTCAGGTCGCAGAGTGGGGAACAGGGAGGGGCCTGGAGCAGCAGAGAGGGGTCAGAGGTCATGGCCTACTCAAACTCTGGCAATTCGTCAGTTAGCAGGGCAAGTGGGCGGGCGGAGGAAGAGAGAGGAGGCCGAGGGGAGGTGTGGGGGGGGCGGTGGGGATTGGTTGGAAAGCCCAACTCTTGCCAGAGCTTCGTTTTCCTTGGCATGCCTGTAAAACCTGCAGGAGAGATTAGTGTGTGAGAACATTTGCACTAGCTGGGCTGAAGTGGAGCCACTTGTCAGGGCATGCGCTCAGCCACCCTCCCTCTCTATGTAGTCTTTCAGTGTCTGTCTACCAGTGTCACCTTCACGCTCCTCATCCACCAACTCAGAAAGAGCTCTCGCTCGACCCCCGTCTGCAGCTGTGTTTGAATATTTGCATGTGTGAGCGTGTGTGCACACGCAACACCAGGACTTTCCCATGACTGGATCCACAAGCACCCCCCCCCCCCCTTAAGCACTGGCCGTCTTCTACCCTCCTGGCACCGATGGACACTGTCTTGAATTACCTCATAGATGACAGCAGCCCCGTCACTCTCTTCCTCCTCTTTTACTGTTACAACACCACCCCCCTCTCCTCCTCTTTCCTCCACTCATGGCAATTAATACCCAGTGTGGGGGGTCCATAAATACCCATAAGACCTCAACTCTAGGGGTTTTACAACCTTTCCTTTTTTTCCACTCTCAGGACATACAAACAAGCATAAACAAACCCATTTTTTTAGTAATAAAAACCGTCTTGGGGTCATAAATGTGTGGTAGTGTTGGAGAAAGACCAGGCGGCAAACAGTTTTGTTTTTTTTTTTTCCCCCTCCCTTGCATGGGCTATAACTGAGGACATGGAGTCAATAACTCCCTTCAGCGTCTACCACTGGCAGGCACCCCACAGTGAACTCCTCACTAATTACCACTGATTTAGACACAGTCTGAGGAAGGGTCGTGACATACTCACTCTCTGACCAACTCTGACGCACATAAAGCACACACACACACACTCACACACTGCCTCAGACATGCATACAAACTATCCGTCACCATCGCTGCATGGCAACACAAAGAAATCTAATGCACCTGCATGACTGGATGATGATGAACTTTTCGTGACCAAGTTCCAAAATGCGATCTGTGGGGCCAGTGATGATGGTGAGATACCAACAAACACACTTATGGGAACCTTTTTAGGTATTATTTCAATATTACAAAGAAGCGCATGATATCAGTCACTCATGAAATATGAATAAACAGGATTCAGATAGCATCACTAAGTGGAGCAACAGACTCCAAACATGTGGAAAGGCACTCTGGAGTTAAGATTTCTTCATCATGTTGAAGGTTTCTGTCCAAATGGCATCACAGGACCCGGTCCAAGTCCAAAGGGGCTATCTAGAGCAGCTTATATGAAGGCCCTTTTTAATAATTCTGCCTTTGTGTTGACAAGCAAAGTTTCTGTTGCAACGAGGTTACAAAATAGACCTGTTACCTCCTTTGTTTTAATTAGCCAGTGCCAAAGGTCGCTCATGTTCTTCCCTTCTTGAAAAGAACCTGCATTTATTGCCAAAATTAAATATTAGTAACATAGTCTTTGTCGATAAAGTCTATCAGATCTATTTCTTAAATTAAAATAAATCCAGTCCTGCCGACATCGAGGTTAATAATTGCTGCCTCAGTAGTTTCCCTCATTCACTTCTTTTAGGGCGCTTACCTCCTCTTCGTCACTGTAAAGGCCTCAGAGGAGAAACAGCTGTTGTGACTTCTGTTCCTCAAACTATGTGGCCGTGACATTGACATGCAGTCCAGAGTCTGGACCGCATACTAGAGCAAGGTCAACAGCAGGCAGTCAATGGGGACAAAGAATTTGCTGTATGGCCCACAAACAGTAGTAGTTTTTATTTTTATAGTAATCCATGCAAAGTGTGTTGTGTGTGTTTTTATATTAGGATATTGTTTTGTTATGGTTTGATATACGAAGATGCGTTGCAGACCATTTTAGGCAGAGTAGTCGACACAGCACGTCATCAAATTTGAAGGACTCCACCCAGTTTATAACAGACAGATGTTTCTCATGACCCTTGTTTCTGCTTATCTGTTTTTCTCTCTGTGTGTGTGTGTGTGTGTGTGTGACTTCTGATAGACACCAAGTCAATCATTTATGGGAGCAGTCAGGAGGTTTAGCCCCAGAGGAGCGTGGTGAGATGCCACGCTTTAACCTCTTTATGGGTTCCAATAAAAGTCTGACAACAGTCACATTTATGACATTAGGTCATCTTGAAGCCATGCGCTGTGTACAGTACTTTTAACCTCTGCCTACCCCCAACTCCAAAGTAGTGACTTAATGTAATCCACCAGTCAGCTACTTTTTTGTTTTAGAGTTTCTGCTCACTGTAAAGAAGCCTGGCGACTAAATATATATATATATATATATATATATATATATATATATATATATATATAGAGATATAGTTGAAAAAAACACAACTGCTGCATGCTGGACTCTCAGATTACATGCATCCTCACCCCATCCACCATCTGCCTTAAGATCCTTATTTGCTTTTCCATGTTTTTCAGTTTCCACATCCACACGCACGTCAAGAAATGTCGTCTCCCTTTTTTTTTTTTTTGGTCTTATTTTTAATTTGTTCTTTTTGGTTTTTGGTTTCTGCATTGTTAACATGTTTTGTTTCTTTCTTTCTTCCCATTCTGTTTCCTTTTCTACCATTCAGTACCTACAGATGAAATGGCCCCTGCTAGATGTTCAACAAGGAGGTCTTCAAAGTAGACAAGCACTTAAAGATGCCAGGTCCCCGTCACCGGCACACATCGTTGTAAGTAACACTCCGCTCGGTACTTTTCTACTTCTTTCACCAGCTCTTCTTCCCTTATGACAGAGAAACAAACAAGCCCTGCTTTTCCTCCTCTTATCCGTCCTGACCATGTCTTCAGCGTTAAGCCTTCCCCTCTCCCCCACGAATGGATGTTTTGATTGGAATAATGCGTATTTGTTTACATATCCTCTTAAATCAGTCACTAACACACCCTGTTAGTTTTATTTGAGCTTTTTATTTTACATACAAAGTTCTGTGGATCCCAGGAAGTAGAGATTTTGTCTATTAGTGAGCGATTAAGAGGCAAATGGCGCTGTGCAGCAGTTGTTCTCTGGACAGCCAATCCCAGAGCTGGAAGATTATGGAAAACTGTCTCATGTTGACAACTTTTTCATGAGAATGAGCTAATGCTGGGATGCTAATATTTCGTCTTTGAGGGAAGTGTGGGCGATCCTTCAACATTGATTACCCTATCCAAGGAGTCTGGCAGCAGAGTTGGCTGGACAGCCATAGGGGCATACGCAGCACTTACACATAACAGAGCATCCACCTCAGGCATGTCAATATCTAAGAGGCCAGCAGCTCTAGAATGAACACTTGAACATGAACTTCATAGTTGGCTAAAGGCATAAAGTTTTCAGGAGGTCAGCAGAAAGGTTGAACAACGGGAGGTTTACGTATGTGGTCACGGGGTTAGCGAGCCACGAAAATCAATGAGTGTTGGGATTGTGCAGAATTAGTGAGGTGATCATGAATGCCCCCGGGCCATTTTTGGCACAGTTGTTACTTTTGTTTTGGAGTCTAGTATCATCTACATATTGTTATGAAGATGAAAATTTGAAAAAAAAAAGAAGCGCATAACGATTTTTAGATGGAGAAGCCTTCCAAGTTTGTGTACTCATGAATACTATATCTCGCGTGCTAATGGCTAAGCACCGGGGCTAATAATACACGGCTCACCCTTTTTGTTCATGCACTCGCTGCAACAGCGCAGTTTAAAAGTCGTCATGGCTCTGGAGCTCACACAGGAGGAAGCGATGATTTTTTATTACACAAATTAGGCTGTCAAGACAGAGTGTCCCTCTGAGTCACATTTGACATTTGATCAGTTCAATTATGTTTATGGTGTGTAATAAATACCATCTCGAATGGTTACACAAAAGTTGGCAAGCCAAGGCTTCCTTGGTGTTTTGCCCATTTAAGTTAAGCACGTCTTAAAATAGCAGGAGTCGACAAGGCTGTTTATTTGAAACAGAAACCTTGTCAAAAGTTGTGTTTAAGACAAAGAGCTTGCGTTGACAGCGTTACTCTGAACAAAACAAGCCTAGCTAAGGCCCTCCTTATCTTTCCCTGCAATGCTTGTGTTATTTTTATACCAAAGAGTTCAGGGGCCTCTTCTTACTCTGTTATTTTAGGAGACGCTGTGAAAAGAGTCCCGACTCCTGTGAAGTCATTAAACTGGTCGTAGGCAGCAAAAGCTGCAGGTAAATTCGTGAGGTTTTATCCTGCTATGAGTCATATGGCTGTAAATACTTACCACCTCAACTCCTGCTCTACAATTCCTTTTTAAAGGAAGTTTGAGAACAACAGAGAAGTGTAGTAGTGGCAGATCCAACTTTTCAGAATGCATTCGTGAATTCATTTATTTCTAATATATAGTAATATATAACAATGACATATATATATATATATATATATATATATAAGTATATATATATATAGAATTATATATATACGTATATATATACGTATATATATATATATATATATGTCATTGTTATATTAGGTGTATTTGTATGTTTTTCCCTTTCCTTGAGTGCGGTTAGGTCACAGAACCTCGTCCAAGTTCCGCCTTTTCTTTCATAACGTGGTGATGTAAGTTTGTATAATACCTGCCTTGAACAAATGTAGTTGAAGCAGCACTAGAGTGGAGTCTAAAGAGTTTTGTTCAGTTGACTAGCTGGCCAATCAGAGCAGATCGGTCTTTTCAGGTGGGTAGTGTTTCAGACAGAAGGTGAACAAAAGTTTATTTTGTACATAAAGCACCCAAAATACAAGTATGCTCCTGAAAATAAGCATAATAGTTCCTCTTTAATTCGATTTCCCAATGATTAGTTGAGCACTGAAGCGATCTATAAGTATAAGAAACAGTTTTGGGTTTTATTTTTGGCTAAAATGAATTCAAGCATCTATTTTTTTACAATGTCCACAGAAAGCTGTAGCCTAATACAAACAGTCAGGCATGCAACACTAACAGGCTTGGAACAAAGAGGCAACACCAAAACAGAAAGTTGCTGTGAGGCGAAAACAAACTTGAAACAACAAAGATGGACAACCAGTCAGATGGAAAAAATAAGCTCGCAAATTTCTGAAGTACAAAACCCATTCATCCACAGTACCTAGTGGATGAATGGTATAAAGTGAAAAGAGGATACAAGAGAGATAAAACAACCAACCGACAGTGACATTTCCATTACCGCTACATTAAAAATAACAATTCTATTGAACTTTCAGCACAGATTTTCTTTGGGTCAAGAAATAACAGATTAAATTTAGTCGTGATTGCAATTTCATGTTTCTGCTCTTAAATGGCAATTTAGCCACAACTTAAGTCCAAATTCTAAGGGTGGTTTTGCAGGGTAAAAAAAAAAAAACTGGATTTGATGAAGAATAACTCAGTATCTGAAACTTTAATGAGCCTTCTGCTTTCTTTTTTTTTTCCTGGCTTTAGAAGACAAAAGCAGATGGGTGCATTGGGAGCTCCATTAAACTGACATCTTGATTAGTACTGACACTGATCAATATGAGAGAATATATAGTAATATTTGTGGTCATATTGCCCAGCCCTAGTGTGATCTGTTTGATAGAATACACACAGGCTGGTAAGATCAGAGGCATTGCAGCATCACTGCATAGTCACACACCTCACTGTTAGCACCAAGTGATAAAATTGAATGTGAAATGCAGCTTGTACAGTTGCCGCTCCTGCCATCCTGCTCCAGCATCCACCTCTGACGGAGAAGAAAGTGGGATTGAATGTTTCCCTGGTTTGCATCATACTGGCTGTTGTACATATAGAAAAGACAGATTACTGTGGACAGCATAGTGAATGCCAATGATAACCCCACACACACTCCCACTGGTGTCACTCAATCAGTCTAGTTTTTTTTCTACCAGAACACGTAGGCCTGCATTTTCCTCTTGTCAATGAATCAGGCCGTAAATGGTAGTTTATTTTTGTTTACAAATGCAAAGAAACACTCAGGCACCTTGATCTCTCGCTGGCTGGAGCTCTAGCAGGCTGCATTGGCAGGGATAAGAAGCCGCAGATTGGCCGACGAGATAACAGCAATCTGAAGCCTAAGTGACCCTGAGACAGTTGAACCAACAATAGAAAGACAGCGGGAGATAGAGGGGGAAATATAGATGCTGTCGAGATAAAGCCTGTTAAAAAGTTATGGACAGGGACGGAGATGCAGGCGGATGGACGGACGGTCTCAGTTTCTGGATGCTGGAAAAGAGGAAGTGACCTCACGCAGGCTGGTCTTTCTGAGGGCACGCTGTATGACCCTGTTTACCATGCCCTCAAAGGGGGCCACGCAGGAGCCTTTGAAGTGCCGGACCGCCCCGCAGGCAGCCTCAAAACCTGCCGCCGCTGAACTTTTATGCCATTGGCTGAAAGTTATTCAATATTTATCCGCCTATTGATGTGTATATTTTTTGAGGGAGAGACTCCCAAGGAACATTTTTATGCGTCACGCGGCTCCTGAGGGAAAGATCATAAACAGTCCATGGCTTTGTCAAATTGCCTTTTTATTGTGATGGTTTAAAATTGACAGTGAGGCCTTGAAGAGGATATTTAGCAGGAAGAATCTAGAAGCTGGTTACTGAATTTAGGAAGTGGCGTGTGTTATTTTTACCACACCCAGTAACATAACATACCAGACTGTTTTGTGAATCCACCACTCTTATGTATGCATGTGTTGATAGCATCAACTGCAGCAGTGAAAGCTCATGTAGGTCATGACATCAGTTGGCTGAAAGGTATTAAACCATCTCATCTCGCAGTCATGTGATCAGACTTTGAGATCAATAGATGATATATGCTACCACATTATCTCTCTTTTGCTGATATATATATATATATATATATATATATATATATATATATATATATATATATATATATATATGGGAATTGGGGCAGACAAATGCAAATGTTAAGAGAACACACACATACACACACTTTCCTGACATTCACGTGCATACACACAGGCACACACAGCCTCAGAGTCTAGAGCCTAGCCCCGGTTGAACAATGTCTCCATTGTTTTGTGGGCTTTCACTGGCAGCAGGGGACGGCTGGAGTGTTAACCATTTCCCAACTGTGCCTCACTGTGTGTTATTGTGTGTGCGTGTGTGTGTTTGTGTGTGTGTGTGTGTCAGAGGTAGTGAAGCATGGACACAGGGATGAAGAGAGGGAGGGCACTTGCTCCAAGTGTATGGTAATTAGTGTGGAGGAAGTGATGGAATCTGGCCATTTTTATGGTCTGCAAGACCTCCCACCTTAGCCTTTACAACGACTGAACATGCTTATTTTATTCCCATTCAGTCCTGTTCCTCTGAAGAATGTGTACTGAAGAGAGGCTGTGTGAAAAGAGCTGACGTGTTTCTGATATAATAAAAAAAAAAAAAACTAACAGAGCCGCGTCTTAGTCGAGCTTTCAGAAAAGACACGCCACAATGACTCTGTGGATCCCAACAATGGGCCAAAGGACTGGACGGCCATGCCAGCGCCACTCTGGGTTTGTGTTTAGAAAAGACAGATCCAGGATCACATTCACCTTCCTTGACCGCGTCTCTGTCCGTTTTGGTGGAATGGGGATAAAGGGGGCTTCCTGTGGTCTGAATGGGTCGTGCACCTGGGCCAGGCACACAATTGCTAAGAACTCTGGGATGCCTGGCCTCCTTCAGCTGTTAATGAGCAGCCCCATGGTCAGCAGGTGCCACCCACACACACCATCCACAGGCTTTACCTAGAAGGCTTTCTCTATTCTGACTTATGCCGACCTTAACCTGCTCTTTCCTCCAATCCTTTTTTTTTTCCCCAAATAACCTCTCCCCCGCTTTTGTCTTCTTTCTGTGCATCCATCCATCCATCCACCCTTAACCCCTGCAAGAGAAAGCTCATATCTCACCCATTTATTTATTTATTGTCATGGCCACTTTTGGAATGTAGAATTGATGTAATAAATAATAAATTATTTCTCAGTTGAATTTCCAGAAGATGTACCGTATCGTATTGACTGAAATGTTGATTCAGAAAAACCCTTGTGATTGACGATTTCCTCCATATCAGCTGGTTCTTTTGAGCTCGTGACCCAGACCTGTGATAAAAAACGTTGTGCCAGTCAGCCGTCGCTCACTGACTTCTCCAGACAAGACGATTGTTCAAGGGGTCACGCTGACCTCATCGGCTCGGGCCAAAATCCGAGGTCGTCGAGACGTGGCGTCAGGCCCTGGAGCTGTGACAAAGAAAATGAGAGCACCTCGGTCATTGTATCTGTCCTGCAGTCTGGATGGCTCCTTGTTCTCACATATAATCCACTCAGTGTTGGCTTAGTCAACAACCAGACCACAACAATGACTGAGGAATCATCGCACTGCTCCACGGACTTCACACCTAATCATTTTAATGTACATTACCTTTGCTGGTTAAATAACGACGGTACGGCCAACTGACCAGAATCCAAAATCAGGGTTCCCATGTTTCCTGGAAAACCTGGAAAATGATTGACCAATTTTTTCCAGTCATGGAAAACATGGAAAATGAGAAAAAAGGTCAAATTTTCTGGAAAAAGTTAAATTAAAAAGAAAAAAAAAATGGCGCGTCCCCTTTAAATCTTCACAAATGCACACACCACTCCTTCTGTTCTTACCTTTTCACAATAAAAGCCCCAGACATAGTATTCACAGGAGAGTATTTCTCATTTTTCGGTGTGCAAAGGCCTGAAGGACTAACATTTTCCTCTTGGAAATATTCAGTACAGCCATTAATATTGTCCCTTAGTGTGCTTGTGTCATTAGCTCTAGGGCTGTTGTCTATTTTATTTGCTGTGTAATCTGACCATTAAATAACCCCAGTTATCTTAAGCTTCCTTAAAAGGATAACGCATTTTTTATGTGTACGTGTGTGTGTGTGTTTCATCAATAAACGCACTGTGTGGCTGAAATGAAAAGTTATCTCAGTAGCCCCGGGGTCAAGCACAAGTACAAATAGATCACAGTGATCTTTCTGCAGAGAAAGCGACCTGCACAGTAGCTTTTAGGTCCTGGAGCCCTTCACTAAACTAAAGGCCCTGTTGCTTTCCTCTGCATGTTCTGAGACTTCCACTAGCGTGTCCTTTCTTCCTTAGGAAATCAATACCTTCCTTCCCTTATTTTCTTCCCCTTTCTTCCTTTCCTTCCCTTTCTATCATCTCCTGACATCTCTCAGAAAGATGTGAGATCTGAATCTTAGGAGCAGTAGGTACAAATCTGCCAGGTTAACCTCTGAATCCCTGCTCCTCCAAAGAAACTTCTATTTGAACAGCTAGTAAAACAGCTTTAATTTTAGTGCACACAGTGAAGTGATCGAAATAGCAGACAGGCTGCTCTGTCAGCTCTAGTCAGCACACTCTTACTTTCCTTTAATTTATAATTGCACTTTTAACAGCTCTAATGTCAAGAAATACAAGTCTGTGATGTGATGTGAGTGCTGCATCATGATATTTAGAGCTTCAGAAATCTGTGTCAAAACCTAGTGGTGACAGTGGATCCCCAGACCAGCAACCAGTGTGTATGCTGAGGAGATGCAATGTCCTACCAAAGTGAGATATTGTTTTAACAACCAGCCAGCCAGTACCGACAGCCATGTAACCAGTGCAGAGCCAGTGTTCTCCATGTAAGATTAATAATAATGGGGCCGAACATGCACCCAGGAGAAAGCTGAGCCAGCAGAGACAAGGTAGTAGTTTAAATAACTGAAAAGCCAGGGGGTGCTTTATTTCCACCAGGGAGAACGCATTTCTTTTGCATAAAACCTGGCTGGTTGTGTGCTGATGTGTGTGTTTGTGTGTGTGTGTGTGTGTGTGTGTGGGAAAGAGAGAAAGCGAATGAGAGATGGAGAGCTGATATAATTGTGTGACTTGGGAACGTCCATCTTTGCCTTTCAGGGGCCCTTCTGCTGGGAATTCCCCGGACAGTCAGATCTGAGCCTTCACCAATTTCATTTGGTGAGAGAACTTTGAATTCCAAAAATATCTTGTTGGATTTTTTTGGCTGATTCCACACGGAGATTAACAACTGATAATTGATGATTTTTTTATTTTTTTTTTTTTTTTTCAAACAAAAAAAATGAATGAATAACCTAAATTCTGGTGATGATGATGATGATGATGATAATCATGCTGTGTTGTGCTTTGTGCTGTAATTCAGTGCTGCTGCTTTGTTGCTGCTGGTGTCTGCTGTCCAGGTGGTGGGATATTTGTGGGAAAAGGGTGTTTCTGGATGCCTCATACATCTTAAGTGCTTTCATTAAATGTTAAAGTGGAAGTGGTGTTTTTTACAAATTGGACTTTGTTTCTGGGAGAAAATACTGCCATTTACTCACCCATTTGACTTTGGAGCTATACATATGTGACAACATCTCAAAGATGTATTTTAGTTCAGGCACTGTGAAGGCCACATAGGTGGACACTAGGAGGTTTTTAGTAAACTATGACACACAGGAAGTAGAGTCTGTTTATAGATTGAATTTTGTCAAGTTACGGACAACTCAGGACTCAAATGAGAATAGTAATATTGTCGGAAATACTCCAGATGACTCCAAAGTGAAATGAGTGAATAAATGACAATATTTTATCCCAGAAATAAGGCCCATTTTGTAAAAAGAAAAACACCACTTCCCATTTAAACACTAAACACTAAACACAGCCTGATCAGCTTCTCAGGGAAGTCAAGGTGTTTTTATTTAGCTTTTACTCATTTCTGTGTGTTGATTATTCTGTTTACCTTCATGTATTTGTCTTTTGACTAACCAGTTTCAGTTTCTGGCTCATTCTGGTTGAAAGAAAACATCCGTTTAACCTTTGGGACTCATTGTGGATGTATTTGGTTTTAATTAGCAGCGGCAGGAGAGGGCCTTTTTTTCTGTTGTGTTTGTATTTGTTTCAGAAGTTTGTCCTGAATGTAAGACGAGAGCGATAGACAGGCCACATGGAGCGATAACACACACTGTTTACATCCACCGGCTGAAGATTTGGATTAAAGATGACCTAACCTTAAAGTGACGTAGCGTGCCCTCTAATACCAAATAGTCCACATTCCTGTGTCATTGTCCCGCAACTTAAAAAAACAGACCCAAATCCCTGCTGCAATTTAAAGTGTTGATTTGTCAGTGAGCCTTGTTTTGGTTTGTTTCAGTTGGGCTGTGTGAAGCTGGAGAGAGGCTGGCATTAACAAACCCCCAGGATAACTTATTAATCTCCTCTGAGGCGAGCGTGGCTCTGTGGATTCGAATTATTTGACTAATCAATTGCTTGTTGATTTTGCACAGTCTGCAGGGCCTTTGTTGCCTGTAAATAAGCGAAAAAAGAAAGAATGTAAATCATGCTTTATTGTGCAAATACCTATTAATATGATGCTATAGTCTACTAGGAATTAAAAAAAAGTTCCTCTTCCCATGTCAACTTGCAGCCTCCTTCTCTTATACAAGCTCCTTTGCTAGAACTTGTTTGACAAGGTCTGGCAGGATCACTGTTGGGTGTGCCTGTCTTTCTGCGTTTGTGTTTGTGTCTTACAAACACACCTTTGTCTACACCAGCGGATATGTAGTATCGCTGCGTCTAAGGTGTGACTTGAGTTTTAGATGGCAGGTAGTCAGAGCTAGGTCAGGTCAGGTTATAACTTTCATGTGTTTGCATACAGCCACGTGAACTCATTTAACCCAGACGCATGTACGCAGGAATACCGAGAAGGAAAAAGAGAGAAAACTTTGGGAGAGATGTGCTAATCATGATTTGGTTACAGCTCATTTGCTCAAAGATCAAGGTTCAGAGGTGATATTGATAAATAATCTAATTTATGATGAACCACTCCTAACAGCGCGACGGTCGGGCGCACTTGTCTCTGACAGATTTCTCCACATAGCTCCGTCCTGCGGTCGGCCTCGTGAGCGACGACAGACTCGGCGGCTCCCTGCGCTACTGTATTAACCCTGCAGGCCGTTTCACAGGGAAACTTGTTTTGACAGAACTCCAGGTGTCTCATTGTTGGGGCTGGCATGGTTCAACAGATTTACCAATTAGCACTGAGCTGAGGGCACAGGAAGGGTGGGGGTGGGAGAAGAGAGGGGAGGGGAGGGGAGAAATGAAACGGGGGGGGGGGGGGGGGGGGATGGATGAGGTGGATTTGGCCTCAGTGATGGAATGAGGTTTTGAGTGAGAGGTGCTGCTAGGGGAAGGTGTGGAGGAGGGAGGGGATGGGAGGGTTGTGACCATACGGAGGGAGGCTGGAGTAAGGCGATCCGTGACCTCATTCCCCCCACCTCCACCACCACCACCACCACCCCAGCAGCAGCAGCAGCATGGAAAGGACCGAGGTTTGAGCCACAAAGGGGGACAGCTGAGGAAAAGTGTTTCCTTCTCAACACACACACACCTTATCTCCCCTGAACTTTCCCCCCTCTAATTTAGGTACTCACCATGAATCATATTTTTTAGGTAATTTATTCCAGATAAACTCCTGACACTTGATTCTGTTGTTACGCGTTGCTAACACACATCCGTCTGCAGGAGCGTTGCTTTGTTTTCGCTTCTAGTCCCCCTTGGCTCGCTGTTCGCACTCTGGTACGAGGCAGAACTGTGTGGGATTAAACACAGTGTTATTACTCTCACTAACCCTCTTTTGTTATGCCTCAGAAATGTCTGCTCCTTTTTCCAGGAAGTTTGCAAGTGAACTTTTGAGAACGAGGTGAAGTGATTTAGTGAATATCCCAGGGGCGGCCTGCAGAATTTAGAGTAGCTTTTGGCTCTTGAGTGTTATGACACTGATACACTCCCATGACTGTGGCATGCGTGTGCTGTAGGTAGCGACATGACGCATCGCCGGCCAAAATATATTCAACTAGTTAGACGATACTGCTCTTCGTTCGAACTGACAGCCTTTCTGAAATTGTGAAAAGTTTTTCTTCTTAAAGGAGAACACTTTTTTTGTGTGCGTGTGCATATTTGAGCCGACCAATTGCAACAAAGAAAAGTCAGGCTTTCTCTATGTGTAGGAAGCTGTCAGTTTACTGTAGTAGCAGAGGAGAAGTTTGGGAGCTGTTTGTGTGATCTTTTAGTCTGCAGGCTGTGCATCTGCTTGTTTGAGTCACTGTTCAACAGCAGGGACGTTAAGTATCGCTCATGGCAGGCAGCCTTTAGGGAAACTGGTGGCCTGGGTTCTAAATACTAGACTTCTGAGTTACTGATAAAATCATGTGACACAGTCAAGTTTTATTGGTAACACTTGGTGCATTAATAAACCATAATAAAGGCTTTAAGACTATATTCAATCAATGGTCCAAAACACTTCTTACTGTCCTGTCATCACTAAGCAGAACTGGATCGAGCAGCAGGAACGCTTTTTAAATAGATATTTCATCTTTGACACCCGAAGCCTAAATATTTATACCCACATCTTGCAGGCTAGCAGGGCAGCGCGAAGATAAATGAAGACATGAGCATTAAACCATGCACCACAAAGCAATCAATAATCAGAAAAGCAATTAGTAATTAAACTACAAAAGGTGTTTCAAGGAAACTGCGTCCTTAATTATAGGCTGCAGATCACTGCGCTGCCTCGTGAATCCCTCTGGTTTTGTAATGACTTAGCGATCTCTCAATCGCTATGGCAACTGTCTGTTATATACATGTACAAGCAGCTTGTGATTGAGAGTGATGGAGACAGCTTTTTTGGACAGGGGGAAGAATATGAAGCTGCGCCAGATTCCCTGAAGAACAAATCACAGTTATGGATGAATACACTGTCACAGTTAAATATTTGTGTGTGTGTGTGTGTGTGTGCGTGTGACGGAGGAATGCTGAGTGATTCCAGAGAGCACTTAAGCCGCCTTGAATTCACTTTTCTGTTCCCACCCGTTATAACAGCAGAGGGGCTTTTCTTTGGAGTTAGCAGGGGTAAACACCGGGTATCTGCTTTCTGAGTCATTTCGGATCGTCCTCGCCGTCACCTCCCTCATATATTCTAAACAATGTTTTCAGGTTTGTCGGGCTAGCCTGAACGAGACTAACCCCCCCAATTTATTTGATTTCGCTCCTCTTGGCAGTTCCGCGGGAAGACCTATGTGAACTTTTCTTGGATTTGTTCGGCTCTGTTTTTTTGATGTGCGGGTTGTTATTTTTTGGTGTGTGTAGTCGACGGTGCCTGAGTGCCAGGCCCTGCTTTTGTCTCGGCCCAGGGAAGGAATTTGATGCAAGACTTATTTTCCTACCGAGTCAGTTTCTTTGAGCATATCCTCCTCCCTCCCCCCTCCTCCTGTTTGCTTCTTCTGTTGTTTTTTTTTTTTTCTAATAGTCCTGGAAGTTTGGGACACTTCTTTGAGGCAGGTGACGCTGCGTTTCAACTGCTCTCACATACCTGTGCAGGTGTGCGCATGCTTTCGCATTTACTCACGCAGTCTCTCCAAAAATGTACTCTAATTGTTTAAAACGTCACTGCAATCAGTCATGTAATAGCAGGAGGGAAGTGTGATGGGGTCCAAAGGAGACTTGAAGAGGGATCGCCATACTCAACGTTTTGACTAAAGGCAGAAACGCTTCAATCCTGACGGTATATGTGTTTTTTTTATTATTATTTTCAAGAGGAGAAGTCTAAACTAATGTGTCAGACTGCTTTTTCCCCTCATCAGCGAGATGTGCTATAGCATTGGCCAGACGTCGCCCTGCGAAAGATGCAGAGAATTGCATGCTGGGAAAAGAATAAACAAGCCTGTCACCAAAGTTGGGAAGAATCCTTAGTGCAGCGCTACTGTCAAAAGCAGCTTCCATTTCATATATTATTAACATTACCTAAACGCATTATTTGTGTATTTATTCATTCATTTGTCTTGTTAACATCCTCCTGGAGTAAGATAAACAGCACGGCCAGACTGGCTGTGTGACAGTTGTGTGTGAGATTTGAATAAAGAGCCCGGCAGCGTGATTGGAGCGAGACAGGAGCGGATTCTATGGACACCACACTTCCTCTCCAGGCTCATTAAGGGACAGTAAGGCGACGATGTCGAATCGACGCGCACTTTACCGGCCTGCCTTTCCCTTTGAACAGCGTCGCCCTCTTATCTGCAACATGCTCTGTTCCTCCATAACAAGACGCCGCACACACACACACACACACACACACACACACACACACACGCTCTGTCTGTCTCGCTTTTCTCTCGCGCACCCACATTCTGCCTACATACACACTCTCCATACTTATTTAGTTTGTGTAGACAGAAAACTCTTTAAGTATGTGGCTTGTCCACAGAATTTTGGCAGCTTTTGTTGTATTTTCTCCTACGCTATCGAAAAAGCCTGGTACTTGTTTTTTTTTTTTTTAAGGTTTTTTTTGTTCTTTTTTTCCGCACAGACATCACAAATGGATATTTTAATTGGAACTTTTGGCACTGTCTCCATCTTGTGTTGGAATGGCAGACAAGTGAGTGGCTGGCGAGGCCGAGGCCGGGCTGATTGGTGTGTAGCGAGGCGTGCCTAAATCAACTGGCAGCATGAATAGCTCGCTTGATTCTCACTGGCATTCACTGGAATCCATCCTTTTTTTTTTTTTTTTTTTTTTCAACAAGATTCTTTCTTTGGATAAAGTCTGAAATAACCAACCAAGAGAGAGAGAATACCTCCTGCCTCCTTGAAGCATGACTTCCTTATTGTTTTGCTGGTGCGTTTACTTGCCTTTATGCCACCTCACTTGTTGGTGCTTTTGTAACGTCAGAATAAAATTGCTAACCCGTGTTGTTGCTGTGTTCCAGCCATAGCATCATTCACTTTCCAACTCCATATGAGTATTTTGAAATGCTAATGTGGTCACAGCAGTGGAAATAATCACATAATGAATTATTGTTGCACTCTTGATATTTTCATTTTGCAGTCTGCTAAGTCAAAGCCAGCCTGTTGGGATTAGTGGAGAATAACAAAAAAAAAACAAACTGCTTTTTGAAGTGTGACAGAGCTAGTCATGGTTCTGTTATGCACCTTGTATATGAGCTTTAAGATTCAGTGATGTCATACTAGGATCTTTGTGCACCTCAGGGTTCAAGCATGAGGACGACAGCAAATGAATTAACCAGAGCTGATAAAATGAGCTTATAGAGGTCAAAACCTGCCTACAGTACCACCAAATACCTTGTTCATTCTTATGACTTTTTTCTGGATTTTTCAGGAAATATGCACTTCCTGAATTGAAAGTGAAATAGATCACCAACCTCAAATGACACGTTTGGCCTGACTCCTGCTCACCCCGGCTCCACCGCAGCAGCTAATGCTAACCACATGCTCGAGCTGTGTATCTGCATAAGTACACACCTGTTTAAACTGTGGGCAGTCTCTTACCTCAAACAGTAAACTCAGGCACACTCGCCCCAGAGGCAGAGCAGCTGCTCAGCCGGGTCAGGTTGGAGTCATTGTAATCCTCCTTGACATAATGTAGTCCTTGTGTTCGGTGGGGGCCCCTGTGTGTGTGAGGAGAGTGCTGTGGTGTGTGCAGGTGGTGCTGTGTGATCTGTATACTCACATGTAAATAAGTGTTTGTGGGCCTTTCTCTCTGGGCTGGTAGTCGTTGCTGTGTAATTACCTGGCTGTCTGCCACCAGGACCCACTGGAGCAGAGACAGACGTGTCTTACACAACGTAACGCAGCGTCCCGTCTCAACCACTGGCCAGGAGTTTGTTCAGCTCACAACTAGGGTATCTTGAGACGAGGTCAGGGTCTAAAAACAGAATATATAAATAGATACAGGGTTCCTGCAGTTCCTTAAAAAGTCGTAAAATGTCTTAAATTAAAATCTGGGTAATTAAGGTTAAATTATCCTTTTTTGCTCTACGTATTAAATTTTCTGGTTATTTTGTTCACAAAGTTCACTCCTTTTGTGTTGAAAGTTGTGAGATTTATGTTGTAGGAAAAAATTTAAGTGTTATGCCTTCAATTTACAGCATTGCTGTGATTGTTAAAGGGCTGAAAAAAAAAAACTATTAAAAAAAAATATTATCTGAGATTCATCGGCTATCAGATTTTTTTTTCCTGCTGAATATCAATATTGACCTCAAAGACTATGACATTCACATTTTTGGGTCTTAAATTATATTTGTTGAGGTCATAAAAAGTATTAATTGACTTTTATAATACACACACAGTGCTTGGTAAATACAGGTTGTATGGCTGGCTTAATTGTGAGAGTTATGATAAAATTAGGACTGTGAGTAATATTTATGGCTGCAAAATAAGATCCCATAGATCTATGTGGCATCCTCAAACTTCCTGTTGTCCAAAAAGTGTAAACTATGGAATAATATAATATAGTAAGCAGCTGATTTTCACATTGGAGATGTTAAAACAAGTTTGATGCATTTGCTGCACCACCTCTGCCACAGGGCAGAGTGACTGGGAACACGGCCAGCCAACCTGAAGCCACATGACAGCACTGGCATAAAGAACATCTCTTGACTGAGAGGTGACTCCTCACTGCTTCACAAGTCACTGGGGGAACTGATATCGGCTGTAACGCTGAGGTCCAAGGTGCAAAAACATACAAGCTGCAAGAGTACATGCTGCGGTGTCAGCCTGCCTCTTTCGCCATTTTAATTGTTGTATCTCCTCAGCCTTGATATGAGCAAAAAGGGAGGCCTCGGCAGAACCTGGCACATCAAAGGCTACCTCCCCTAGTCTTACAAGTTGCCTGTCTCTTTGGAGGAGCCCAGGCTTCGGAGAGCCTGAAAAGAGGATTGGAGAGGCGGTGTGGATTCCCGGCTGGAATGAGTTTGATGGGCTAATTGTAGCCCCCAGTGGACACAGGCGCACATCACAGAGGGCCCGGCAGAGCGGGGAGCTGAAGCTGTGGAGCTGCAGTGGCTGGAAAACACTCCTGCAAGCTTTCTGGATTACTGCATATGGCTCTCTAGTGCCTTTGATTTCAGTATCCCGTCTTTATGGATGTCAGAAATATTCCTGACTTACATCCTCCTTTTTCTCAATTGTTCCCTCATTTATTGTTTTGCACATTTCATTTCTGTAAATCTGGCACCCCCCCTGAGTAGTCCTGCCCATCTTCGTGCTTTATTTTTTTCCTTTGTGACATTTGAGCTGTAGGCCTCATCTGCCCACTCTCACGAGTCTCCATCAGAATTGACACTTTCTCCAGGCGTTTGTGCACATTAATGATGCAAACACACTGGGAAGCCTTGACCAGAGTGCATGTAGGTCGTTGCATTTAATAAGCCTTCTGACCACGTGGAATCAGAGACTGAAGCCGAACATAACGAATAACAAAGCAGTGTAATGCACAGACAAACGCACAATCCTTGTGCCGTTACTATCAGCAACATTACCAACTGACTCCACTCTGTAGTGGTGATCAAAAAGGCTCTCTGCAGCTTTGAACCCTTCTCTTTTTTCCCCATCTGCATCAAAAGAAATCAATAGCCAAAACTTTTCGGCGCATGTATCGTTTTTTCCTCCCACAACACCCCCCCACACCAAAAAAAAACAAAAAAAAACGCAGACTTGGCAGTTGTACATTATGCCACAAGAGTAAAAACAGTTAAAAGGAGAAAGGCACAAGGAGATGACACCAGCAAGGAAGCAGTCCATGTTGGGTAAGGCCCTGGCTAGGGGAGAAATCAATGGGAGGGAACACTTCCATACACGAAAATGGCACAACAGGAGGGAGAGGAGGGAGTATAGATATATATTTATATATATGGGTTTTTTTTGCTGAAAAATGATGCATTTGTTTTACCCAGGGAGAGAAAAAGCAAAGACGAGGAGCGAGAGGAAGAAAAAAAAACACTCTTCTGAACATCTTTTGAAAATAGCAAGTTCTTTGGTGAGGTTGAGTTGTGTGGTTAAGGTTTGTTTTATCCAACTGTGCGGAAGCGTGTGTAGCTGTCTTTCAGGTCTCTTTTTAGTTGAGGCGCAGAAAGACTACTCATGGCATGTTCAAGGGCACTCAGTGGACACAGATGCCCTGCAGGAGGCGGAATTATGAATACAACATGAGTAAACAGACACCTACATATACTATTAAAATAGTAAGCCTAGTGCTTTGCAGGAGAGCTGCCTAAGTAGTAATTTGAGCCGGTCCCTAGTAGTTCAATCTCACTCCTCTGAGGGTCATTGATGAAGACTTGTGGAAAAAAATTCAGCTCTAATTTGCCTGATAGTGGAATGATTTGCACATTGGCAGTAATGTATTCCTGCGTGCATTCCTCCAATACAACCGTTTTAGTATTCAGTTTAGTGATAAAGGGATTTTTTTTTACACAGCAGCTGTGAACAAAGAATACAATAGCGTGCAAACTCGAAACACAATTCCCAGCCTGAGCCTTGAATGGCATTCAGACTTCACTGTGACTGAGCGAACCCATTCAGTGGGAGTACGGCGGCGGTTGGAGAGATGCTATCAAGTTGCCTGCAGATGGAGGTCAGTGTGACTGGCACAGTTGGCACCTTGGCACGGTGGCAGTGTGCCGCAGCACTCGGCTCCGCAAAGGATGCGTCGACTGATGGGGGGGTTGAGGGTTGGGGGGGGGGTGAACGTTTTTCTCACTTCTCCTTTTTTTTTATTGTCTGCGCTTCCTGTTTTGAAAGCCATTAAGGAGCAAATTTCCTCACAGCGAGAGGGGAGATGAAAAGGCCCGGTCTTTTGAAACATGTCCAAGCCCAAATGTGAAAAAGAGGGGGAATGATAGCTATCTGTAAACATCTCTGTCGAGGGGTCGACGGAAAAGGAATTGTGAGGGAATGATACATTCATTTGCTCTTCTTTTTTTTTTATTTGATTTGCTGATGAAAGAGATGCTGCGGTTTTTTTGTTCCAAGCCAGCTGTATTGCTCTATTCACAACCACACTAATACATCAGGGCAGGCTCACATAACTACACAGTCACCACCTCCCCGATCCCCCTTTCCGAAAATGCTTTGTGACATCTGCATCCACACATGCCTGCATTTACTGCAGCCAGTGAGTATTTATAGACGAGTTGGTTTTGTCATCCATTGATCCCTTCAGGTTCTCTGATCACAAAACTGCACTTTTAAGTAGCTTTTATGTGGCATCATAAAGGTAATCTCTATGTATTTGAACTGAGAGCACCCGAGGTAACCCGCCAAACCTGAGCTGGTTATGAAGACTTGATCAGGCTCCTGGCGAATCTTCGTCTCCACATCCAACACCAGTTTGTCATTTTGTCTGTCACAGATGTCACTTGTGTTTAGTTGGCATACAGTGTATTTATATGGTGCTTGCCTTGCTTCTCTAGAGGAGTTTGGTGCTGCAGACTCTCCTCCTCCTCCCTCTCCTCTTCCTCCTCCCTCCTCTACCCCTCACTGCCCCCGAGCCTGGCCAGTCTGTGCCTCTTAATAAAACTGACAGGCTCTAATTGGGCTTAATTGCACCCTTCGGGCGTCGTCAAAAGGAGTGTTGCTAAACAAACTGCAGGGTCTGCAAGCAGGCCAGCCAGTCTACAGCAGCACGTTGGCCGCCGAGCTCATGCCTGCACGTATGTGTACAAATAGCAAAAGCTGTTGTAGGAAATGTACAGTGTGTGTGTGTGTGTGTGTGTGTGTGTGTAATAGCACATTAGGAATGTGCATGAGTAAGCATCAGATTTAATTGCGTGGGTGTTTGTGCTCTGAGGTTGGAGGGATGTAGCGAACCATTCATTCCTCGCTGTGAGCCAACTGAACAAGAGCTCACAAGTCTGAGAATCTTATGCATTCAAGCAGGCAGCGGCACCTGACTGTGAACCTTGACGCGCTCTCCGCCGCCAAATCGACACCGACAGTAAAACAGAGCGTCTGTGTCTTTGAGGACGTGTCTACAACTCTAGGTGTCAGAAAAAGCCTTTTTTTTTTTTAAATCCCTGCTATTATGAAAAACCCGACCAAACAAATCCCCATCTGCTTTTCAGTGTCATAAGCAAAAAAACAAACAAAAAGATGAAGTAGCGCTCTACATCCCAGCAGCACCACCTCCTGGTTGACGGACACGGGGCGGCCGTGATGCTGGCTCCCGGTCGAATGCGGTCTAATTCAGAGAGGTGGGGCAGATACTCACCACATGGGCCTTTGCTGGGTCACTGAGCACAATCGATGGAGAGCTCCAGATGCGATTGAGTCATTGAAATGGCAAAGCCTAACCTGTGTATGTGTGTGTTGTATGTGAGAGTATAAGGCAGCAGTGACCCCTAAAGCTGCGAACTGCAAGAAAGGAGATAATCACATTGAGCGCACCACTGTGCTAAAATTCTTCTGGCCATTTGTTCCCCCTTCTACCCTCTGAGCTTTTTACTCATTACAGCCTTTCACAGCCTGTTAGTCTTCCCCGAAAAGTTTTTGGACTTGCAGTTTGTTTTGAAGGCGTACAGCTTGATACGGAAAATGCCACAAACAGGATGATTTCAGTTGTGCGCGGCGTGCGAGCACGTTGAGCCAGGAAAGACGCGGGGAACGAGGCATCCACAGTGTTTTTGTCCGGAGCTTAAAAGTCATGTAATGATGCAGTGGCTGAGCTGGAGGCCCCATAAATACTGGAAGGGCCTCATTTCAGTGGCCTGCTGCTGCTTCAGGGCCTGACTAGCACACTCTGTCACCCCTTCTTTCAGGAAAAGAGGCAGAGCACATAATTAAGATATACAGCCCAGGGTGGACTGAATATATAGACTGAAAATATAGAGGAGCAGACCAGTCGGCCTCAGTCGCAGCCTGTGGTTTAGTGTTTGGCTGCAGACCTGTGCGAGTGTGTGTGTGTTTGTGTCTGAGCAGCATGCTATAAAAGGCTGGTGAGTCGAGCCATCGCCTCTCTGTGTGTCGGGGTCACAGCGAGCCAAACTGCTGTGTACACGTACACACACTCTGTGTGGGTATTGGATGTATTTATTTGTGTGTGAAGGATGCAAACCCCGCTCCCTGACCCGGAGTTCCTTCCCCGTTCCCCTCTCTCCATATTCATCGCTGCAGTAATATATAATCCTGCTGTCTGGGGCAATAGTGTGTGTCTGAGAGGACGCATCCTGCTGCTTCTTGACTTTACATCCAGCGTTCACACACACACACACACACACACACACACACACACACACTTTGCCGCTCACGCCTTGCTTGTTTCAGTGCTTTGTCACTCTCTAATGATAACTATCCATCAATGGTAGGGGCGTTACTCGTGGAAATGAAGATGGATTGAATTAGTGTTGAGTGCGCTGGCCGCTGTATTGTGGCGGCAACCCGTAATTACACTGTCAGGATCATTGAACCCCCCCCCCACCCCGACGACACGCTGAACTTAACACATTTGCACCAGTGTTGATTACAAGGTCACTTAGTCTGGGCAGATTCACTTCATGTAGTTCCTAATAGCAAGTGAAAGGCCCAGTCATTTGCAGAGGATTAGTGTACGCAGCGGTTCTCCTGCATTGACTCGACGGCAGTGATTGACCAACTGCTGCAAATCAGCCCTCATTGTTGCAAAAATGAAAACAACAGCAAAAGCTTTATGCTGTCTTATTATGAACAAATATGCTCAATCATTCCTGCATTTAAAGGAGCTGCATGTGTCGACTGCGTAAGAGCTTTATTTATACACGCAACATGTTCAGTAGCACCCAGTGTTTTCATCCTGTCTCTTTTAAAAACGTAATTTAAAGCGCGTTAACATCGCAGCGTGAATAGTTTATGCTTCTGATTAATTATGATTTTGGTGCATGTAATGGTGTTGCAATGGAAGGTGTGCCACCCCAGTGCAAAAACACAGTGTCCAGCTTTGTGTGGTATTGCAGATTTTTACAAACAAACCTCAGTAAAGTGTTGGGCTGGTAATTAGCTTTCAGGTATCTGTGGAAAACACTGCTCTATTTGCAGTTATAAGCAACAGCGACGTTTGCGATTCTGAATGGGAGCTGACATTACATCGTTGGTCTTTGAAGAAACACAAACACAGATAGCGTTTACAGGGTGGGATGGCCAAGGCGAATAAAGCAAGCATGAACAGCCAAACTCCCCACCCACCACCACCAACAGCACCTCCACACTTTCCCCGTATCTCCCCCCTCTCTGTGGGAAATTGGGCTGAAGTGTTTGTTATTAAATCCGTCCGCAAAAACTCTAGGAAATGGACTTAATTTCATATAGAGACACATAACTCGGAGGATCTTAGCTAACCAATTAACCTCACCTCAGCTCATTAAAAACTCTCCTTTCATGGCCAGAAGCAGCGACTCATCCGCTAACACGGAACATGAAAGCGCAAATTTGTCCATCCAAAACTCTTAAAAGTAATTGCAAAGGTAGAGACGAAGGGCCAGTAATCTAGTGACACAGCCTGAGTCGAGTGAAGTGAAAATAGAGGTGATTATTGAGAACGGGGGGGCTGGATCCATCACATAGATGATCTCATAAAACTCTGAATATATCATCAGCTGTGGAAGGGCAACAGTGTGCCGTAGTTCATAAAGTTGCCCCGCAGGTTTAAGACAATTTCACTCAAGGTCGCCACATGGTTGAGGGGCGTCATGAGCGCAGCAGCAGCTGGAAAGACGGAAACGTGTCCCTCACACAATAGAGGTCATTTCACTGAACGCCAGGGGAGTTGATCTGCTAATTATTTCAGCTAGCAGCAGCTACAATTCACCAGCCTCACTGGTGTTGTTTAGCTTTTCTTTGGAAGCTGCCCTGGAATTTGAACAATGCTAGTTATTTTTACCACCATCCTATACGTCTGTGTGCTGTGGTGTTTTCCTACCAGGGGGTTTTCTCTTTCAATCTCATTGAAAGTCCATTTGTCTCACCCACCGAGAACATTAATATTAGTCGTAACTTAAATAATTGCATGTGCGCCGCTCTCTTTTTTTATTTTTTTTTCCCTGCACATTAAACATTTTCAGGCCTTTGTTGAAACATCTAATGGGTTAATGGCACTGAGAGGAGACCATTTGCGCATGTCTTGGCGGGCGCTGTGCACACTCATCGAGCCACATGCAAACAGCCCATCTCTGTCATCCGCATCAAAATAATTACAGTGAGATAAACACAGCATTTGACCATTTTCACAGTGATCTAATCTGAAGCCGGGCTGTGAAGCGCGTGGGGGAGATGATCAAATCCCTGCTTAATGGAAATGATCAGTGCTGTGTTCAACATTCAGCCATGTTACAGATGCGTCTCTTCGTCTTTCTCTGCATTTCCCCGCTTTGTCCCTTCAGCCATGTTTATTTAGAACAGAAATTAGGGTAAAAATTACATTTAGTCTTAATTTAGATTTTGACTGTGTGACCTATTTTTCTTGGCTGTATATATGTGGATTAGATGTGAGAAAAAAAGCAGGCCTTTTGTCTCGAGGTCAGGATGCCAATGAACCGGGAGTGTATTGGTTACAGCCCTATTGCTGCACACGTTTCCATCTGCCTTAAGCTGGGAGGCAAACGGCATCCGATCCGATCTGATTAGCCTCCATTATAAAGAGTGATATTTTCATCCCGCCGATTCTCGGCACTGCGTCAGAGCATTTGGTCGCTTTAATGCCGGGAAAAGCCTGCTCTTTTGACAGATAGTAGATATTCCCGACATCACTTGTTTGGACGTTTCTGTCTTTTGTGACATGGAATAAAAGACGGGCAAGAAAATAAAAAGCAACTAAATAATGTCTAAAGATCAGAAATCAATGGGCCGGAGGAACGTGATCCGCACGGCTCCGTGTGCGACCGACCCCTCCCACCCCCCCATCGCATTACGAGTGTCTTTCCACAGCCACTAAAGTTGCTTTTGTTCACCCCCTCGGAGATGTAACTCAAGCACGAGGAAGCCGTCTGACAATGTTTGGATATCGGCAGAAAATAGCCTTTTACTTAAAGGTTACGGGCCAAGGTTTATTGAGTTACACGTTCGTCAGTGATGGGAGGCAGAAGAGTTGAGCCATGAGAGAGCTTCATTAATGTGTAGGTTTGTATTTCACATTTTGATGTGGAGGAGCAGGAAATGATCAATGAGGCCGTGGATAAAGTGGTAGTTTAGATGGAAGTTTGGTTTTGAGCTGATGTGTTGTTTTTCATCCAGCAGAGCAACATCTTTTCTATGCAGCAAAATACATATCAAAGTGTTAATACAAAAAAAATAGGTTTGAAAAATAGTAAATTGCTCTTAAAATTTATTCTAAAATATTTATTTATTTATTTAGAGAACGCAGTCTCAAAATTGTTGCTATAAAAATAATACGGGATGTGTTACTAATAAGCAATATATAGACTTTTTTTTTAAAAGCCTTTAGCTTTTTTAAATGTCTTGAATATATATGATATAATTTACGACAAAAAATATTTTGTATATATATGTGTGTATATATATATATATATGTGTATGTATATATATATATAAATATATATATATATATATATATATATATATATATATATATATATACGTATATATATATATACACACACACATAAGGGTATAAGGTTCTAAGTGTGTGTTTTTTTTCTTTCTTTAATCTGATAACAGCTCCTCTTATTGGGTAAGAATAGATACAGCATTTATCATCGTCCTTATAGTAGTTATGCTAAAATTGTAGGTCACTTGCAGGCCACTTTATCGCCTCCCTTGTTGGACTCCTTTTAAAATATTTTTACGGGTTACTCCAGAGGTTACAATATATGGTTTCAACTTCTGTGGCAGTTGTGATCTGTTCTAATGAGAAAAAGAAAATGCAGCACCACAATGCTTTGTGTCAGCCACTGAGGCTGAGAGATAGACGCAGGATTAAAAAAAAAAAAGAAAGGGGGGAAAAACAATTTCTGGACATTTCTAGGAGATAAATTTAATTTCTTTGCTATTTGGAGGTCTTCTTTGAAAATGCAATTGTAATGAACACATTCAAAACCGGAGAATAGATTTACCCTCGGCTTCAAATAAGTCGGCGTTATCGGACTCTGTCATTCGCTCCTTCCCATTTTCGAGCTGCTAATTGATGTTTTTGATGTCGGCGAGAAAATTGAAGAAAATGTCATGTGTGAACCGGCGCGGAAGTTAATAAGATTGACTTCGTTGACTGAATTCACAATGAGCGGAGGAGAGCCGTGTAATGGGGACTGCTGCGAATTCGCCCGTCCATCTGCCGAGGGATGAAATCGACACCTAGCGCGAACGGGCCCGTAGAGGTCGATATGGAGGGATGAAGCATTTGGGATGCCCCCTCCACCTCTTAAAAAAAAAAAAAAAAATCTTGGTTTTGTTTTCCCGCTGATTGGAGTGCGTAAGCAGCTGTTTTTCCAGAGGGCTCCTACCCAGCCCTCGGCTTTTCGGCGGAATCGCCTCCTTCCTCGCTCCAAACAATACTCGTTCTTAATGCTGTTTTGAGTCTGAAAAGCCGCTGAGCTTCACAAAGGTTAGATTAAGATGTGGCTAAAAGATGCACCAATATCAGTTAGGGTCATTGCATATGCTTGGCCAATGTGTAACAGAGCCTGAACTTAAATCCCCTTAAATAAAAGGATAGAAGCACCACCGGGGTCGCTCCATCTTGAGCCATTTATTGCGAGCTGGCTGAAAGCCAAACGTAGCCACTTTTCTTTTTATTTTCTGTCTCTTAAAGTGAATTTCATTGAACAATCAAGTCATTAGTCTGAATGTAAAAAATACATATATTATTAATTTAATAGCATTTACGCATTGCTTCACGTTAAGGTAAAGTGTTATTGGTTCGCCGTTTTTAATTGGGCTACGGATTAGTGCAGTTTGGTTCAGTGCTTCTGATTATTTTTCCTGGCCTAAAGGGGACTGAGCTAAACCCCTAAAACGGCCAGTACCCCTAAGCGCTCTTCTTTTTGAAGACACCAAACAAAAAAAAAAAGTGGCCTCTGCTAGCGTTCAAGCCCTCCGAGGATCGTGGATAAGGGACATTATTCTCAGAATAGGCAATTAATTCCACTGGCAACGATCGGTTAGAGCTTCTTCCCCCACCGCCCCTCCAAATGCCCTCCTCTCCACCCTCCACTCGCCATTTGAAATGCTAACACAATGAAATATTTTTCTATTGGTCCGTGTCCCTCGGCTAAGCCACCGCCGCGGGCAAAGAATTTCATCGACTGATGAGACCACAGGCACGCCCGATAAAAAGGTTAACTGTACGTGACACGCTCTCCAAGTAGCCCGCGGTACCTTGAACTCTCAAGTTCCGTAACTTTTATTTGACTTTTTATTGTTTGCAAAGCCGGGCCTTTTTGCCCGCAGAGGCCGAAAAAGAAGCCATTTTTTTTTTTGTCAGCGTATTATCGGAAAAACAAGGATAAACGTGACTGGTTCTTTTTTTTTTTTCTAATAAAGCAATTTCCTTGTTTTTGATTGCGCTCTTCCTGCGATGGCATTTTGCAGACGAGTTTCTATCGTCCGCTGATTATTTTTCCATGAAAAGCAAACGGGCTATAATCAAATGCAGTGCCTTTCGGATGATAACTCAGGATAGCTTTATCCATGTAACGTGCCGTTTCACTGCGATTGATGACGAATTAATTTATCGAACGGTGGAAATTTTCCCCCGTAAAGAAAGTGAAATCGATTCAAAAGAATAATTTGTATTTGTATGGAATTATTATTCGGAAACAACCTTTCATTTGTACATACATTTTGTTACCATTGTGTTGGGTTTTACAATAGCTTGGCTCTGCTCTGTGAGAATAAAGAACAGGAATCAGGTTGGCACATTTCTTCCACCGTCAGGGATCAGCAAGGTAGACTGCCAGAGAGTGGGAGGAGGAATCCAGGCTCTTTTTAAATTGTTAGTAAAAGATATATGGGCACAGAACAGGTATGGCTGCTGCAGTACCCCCCCAACCTATCTTTCATGCACACAAACACACTCGTGCACGTACAGTACACACACACACACACACACACACACACAGTGCTGTGCGAGGACTGAGGCAGGTGGCTCCCCATGGCTGCAGCTTCATGACAACATGCCATTAGAAATAGCAGGCCTGTTGATCAATCCTGCCGACATGACAGCTTCGCCGCGAGGCCTGGCTCTTTGAGTGCCGACGCCACGGCAGCTCCCTCTCCCGTTTCTCCCCACTAATTGGTGAAGGTTTCTCTTATATATGCTCGTGGCACAGGGCTTTTTTTTCTCCTCCACCTCCTCCTCCTCCTTTTCTTCTTTTTCTCCCTCTCCTTTTTTTTTTTTTGCTTTTTTAGCTTCTTTCCCCATCTGCACCCCTACCGCTGCCACCCATTTTTATCTCTTTCTCTCTCCCTATATATATATATATATATATATAATATATATTTTTTTGTTTTTCATTTTAACATTGTCACATTGGAAGTGATAACTTTGGATGAGATATTGCAAGTGGGTTGAGTAAAGGGATGTGTGCGCCGCGGGCACTGTTCGTTCTGTATTTTTTGCGGGACTATTGGAGCTGGGATTTGACATTGACTCTAGGCGATGTGCATCAGCCCCACGTACACAATGGGGATCATCCAGAAAAAAAAAATGTAATCTTTGTCAGGTGAAATGAAGGAGAAACTAGACCTTTTGATACAATTGCATTTTTAATTGCACGGTATATTTAGATAATTTAGGCAAGGCTGCTATAAATACTACATACATAATTAAATGACACTGTGTCATTTACGTTGAAACTTATTTGTTTTCTTCTTTTTTTTCGCTTTTCACAAACAGCTGCACTGCAGAATCCGTGTTTGTGTTTTTTTGATTTATCGCGTAATCCCGTTCTTTGTCATCAAACAGAATTAAGTTGCGAAACGTCAAAACAATTGTCAGGAAATGGCTGCGTGTCGCTCGCTGACTTGTCACGGCACACAGGGCTGCTGCCTTCTAATTCCACCGAGCGCTTTCGCCGGCACGCCGCTCTCAAACGCCACCCACTCTGAATCTCTCCCAACTAAATAAATGAGGGGGGAAGATAAGCACACATTAAATGTTTAACTGTCTCGCATTTGTCATCTGTTTTACCCCTCTTAATTAAACAGACGCAGCTTAGCACCGCCACTCCAAGTGCACACACACACTCACACACACACCCTGGCTGTGAGCGCTGGAGCCTGAGCGCAAACACTGTCCTGCCGATGATTAATTTAGCCGTTAATATTTATTTCACTCCGTCCTGCTAAGTTAGCAGCTCAGTGGAGGGCGAGCCTGAGATTTAGTTTCTGAGTCGTGCAGGCTGTCTTGTTGCAAAATAAGGAGGAAAAAAAAAAAGGGGTATTTTTTGTTTCCTTGTTTTTCTATTTTTTAAATTTGTCCCATCGTGGTTTTAGCTGGTGGAGCTGGCCGGTTGAGTCTGCTTCAGTGTTTTCTAGTGATGCACTGCATGTTGAAAACATTAACTACTACCTCCACCCAGTGGCACAAAATGAAAAAAAGGCAGGTGTGATTGGCAGCACACAGTATTTAATGTAGTGGGAAGACTTGCCTTAAGCAAAGAGGGGGATGTATTCACCACACAATAGTGCTGCTATCTCCCACTCTGCATTGTCTCTCTCATCGCCGACCTTATTACATGCCGTATTTGGCATGAAGAATCCCCTTCTTATCGACACTGAATTTTAATGCGAATGCGCTTACATGGCCGCCTTACTCTAGTAGTTGTTTTGACATCATATTGCATTTTCTGTGTGAGTGTTGGTTTATTATTTCCTAGTGAATCAGAAAGGAGATCTGTCTGCGCCGCTGTACGCCGCTGTGCTCTCAACTCGCTGACTGTTCTGTAAAATGTGGTGCGATTGAACGTTTGTGTGGCACCGGCGCTTTGCTGGTTCTCGGGGCATCGACGGCAGACGTGGAGAGGGAAAAAGAGAGCTGGAGCTCGGGCCCGGGGTGAGTGGGAGAGGAGTAGAATTGGGGGGTTTCTCTGAAGCCCCCTCTCCAGATCGGAGGAGCGGAGCGGGGATCAAAGTGGCTTGTTTTATGTGGCTGGTGTGAGACTTTGAAGTCCCAGAGTCACCTACAGCACTCACTTCATCAAGTTCACTAGAGTCTTAATAGCAGATCAATAAGTTTCAAAGTCAGAGAGTTAATTTGATACTAGCGCTGATGTGATCACGCTGGGCCACAGAGCTGCCTGCTCTGCTCCCTCTCTTCCCCTTCTCTCCTCCTCACCTAGATTGGACCTGTTTTAGGCTCTCAACTTGAATTAAAGCCGCCGTGGGTTTCTGTGTTCGCCGCCTGTTTTCAGAGACGGCCTCGTGTGAACACTTAATCAGCGTCTGTGCTCGTGTCACAACGATTAAAAGATCATTTGTTTAATTAGAATTTAATTTCCTGCATTCCTTCGCAGCCATTTGAATTTTAAGAGCTCCATTTTAGATCCATATTTTTTAATATTTGTGTTATAAATGTGAATTAATACTGTCTGAGCTGCAATGCAGATATTTTATTCATCTGATATTTTAGGCAACAAATTATCTAATTGGCCTGGCTCAAAATAATAATTATTAGACTCCAATTAATGTAATAAAAAATATAATTTATTTTGGTTATATCCGATTTGGCTCCCTAATTTTATCATATTCATATATTCATAAGTCTAATTCATTAATGTCTCATTATGAGGTTAATATATGTCATAAATTGTAATTAAAAATTAAGAGTATAATACTAAATCTATGATTTTTTTTTTTTATAAAAAAATAAAAAAAATAACATTTTAAGTTTTTATGTGAATAGAGCGCTGGAAAAAAAATTTTTTTGTCAATGCCGACGGCTTTTTGAGATTGGAGGAACCGAGAAAACGGAGCACTTTCTTATGCGCGCTATTCATTTCAGAAAAAGGCAGCACCATCTGTATTTGGTTCTGTGACACCAGTGAGGCTGGATCGGCACCTGGAGAACAAAAGGCCAATTTAGTATGTTCATCTAAGGGTTGCTAATGGTATTAGGGAGCCGGCAGGGTGGTCGGCAGGGGCCCGGCGCTCCAAGGTGAGCCCACAGCTTGACCCCCACACTCACACCAATTCACTGAGCTGCTGCCATTACTGCCCCACATCTGCCATTTTTTTGTGTGACCCCCCTCTGTGCTTTTCTCTTTATTTTATAGTTGTGTTCTTCAGAAGGGCGCAAGTAGAAAATTTTAATTTGACCCAAATACGATTTAGCATGCGGGCGCTCCTCTGATGGCGATCATTGAATGCAATCAGATAATTGTTGAAAAAACAAAGCTCGACTCTAGTGTTGCTCAGAATTTACAATATGTGAAAAAAAGTTTGCTTTTTTAAAAAAAAAGAAAAAAAATCATGCAAAAGACACAATGATGCTTTGGGTGCAGAGGAGTGAAGAAGATGGGATGTTGTCTGCTTAATTTTTTAAGACAGGCACCGGTAGGATTGCTTTTGATTCAAATAGTTCAGCTTTATATTTATTTAACCATTCCAGAAATCATTTTCACCACAGAAAGTGGAGTGGCGTCATAGTGTGGAAAATATTTAAACGTGTGCATTGTGACATATTTGATGAAGGTTTGGAAAATTGTGCAGAGAGGTGCGTTTGACAGAGCCGTGGTTTCCCGGTGTGAAGCTGTTTGAGTGGGAAGCGGGTGGAGGTGCAGCGAGAAAGCTCCAGGATGGAGCTGAAGCGATGCAGCGGGTGGTGCTGATGGAGGCTGCCTGTGTGGTCCTCAGCGGTCGGTGCTGCGCCGGGCTCTGCCGAGAGCGCTGGAGGTCCACGGTTTTAATGAATGTTTCATGTTAAATTTAGCGCCAGCGTTGCTCGCAGCGCAGCGCTTGTACATCTTATTTCTGTTAATGTTCCAACAAAAGATTAAAAAAAAAAGCAAATCCAGAAAAAAAGGCAAATCAAGGAGAATAAATCCATCGTTATTTCATCAAAAGAAAAAAAAGGATATTCTTTGAATTTAAATTTTGTATGCCGTCATCAAAATTATTTGTAATTTCTGATTTCAATCCTTTAAAAAAAATGGTTAAAAATATGAGTTAAAACATTTCTATATTCCTCTCCTTTTTTTTTTTCGAGGTTCCCGCTGTTCATGCAGCATAAAACCTTGCTTCATTAAAAGTGTATTAATCTTGTCTCGTCTCATGGGAGGTACCTTAAGATGATGTTGTGTCTTTTTCTTTAAATTGTTGGAGGAAAAAAAAAAATCTTCCAGATTTGGTCCCTGTCAGTCAGAAATAATTGTGTGCTTAATCTTGTCCCTGATGGATGACTTGGAGTTCAGCAATGGGCCAGCTCCAATGACAAATACAATATTAATATTCATTAACTGCTTTGACAATGCTAATTTTGATGCAGTAGTAAAGGGCCTTCCAAAGTTAGCGGCCAAAGCATCAGAGCTGAGCAAGGTGGCAAGATAATTTGTGCTGCTTTACTGAGCTGAAGGCTTTTAAAGTCTTAAGCAGGGGGAAAAAAAGGCTAGGTACCACAAACAAAATAAAAGAGAAAGGGAAAAAGTTCAGACGCATTGGAAACCAGGACTGTGGAAGTAATACGATCAAGAGACGGCTACAAAAATTTGACACCTCCAATGCTGCATCTTTGAGCAAATATTTTTTTTTATTTAAGCAAAAAAAAAAAAACTTGCAACAAAAAAGGAGCACAACATGGTAAGTCAGCACATTCTTGATTTTTTTTTGTTTAATCTTTTTGATCTTTTCAATTATCGCTATTTGAAGATCAATAGTCATTTTTTTCTGCTGTGGTTAAAAGGCTCACAGCGGTGGTATAGTGGATGGTCGGATCACGGCTTTAAGAGTGGGCTTCCTCTCTTCAAGTCACCAGTTGGCCGGGTTGAATTTTCTATTGCCAGCTCTCCTGAAAAGCATGCAGGGCTTGTATCCATTTATTGGTATTTTTGGTGTTGTTTTAGCTGCTCTGTTGTGTGGCAGGTTTGACTTTGGAGTTGGGGTTGCTTTCCCCCTCTCAGTTGTCTTAAGAGAGTTCAGGCAGGATAGTTGGAGGTGCAAAAGCTGCACTACAATGACGGTCTCTTTTGCTGATAAATGTCTGCTTTTTATCTTTTGTGTGGCTATTTTTTTTTTTTTTCCGGTACTTCTTACATCAAAAATCGGGGCTACCGATGGGCAGGACGGAGGGGCAGCGTGGCTGCGACACCACACACCCTTTGCCCCGGATCGGGATGCTTTCTGCAGCCTGACTCTTTTTCTGCCCACCGTTTGTGTTTTTGATTTTGTATTTAATTTAGTGTGACTTGCGGTGAATGGAGCGTGGCTAGTTTTGGGGATTAATGACATGACGAGAGACACCCCGCTGCTTGAGTTTTGCCAAGTTAGGGCAACTCCTATAGACGGCACTCCATTACCTTTATGTCTGCCAAGGCGCTGAATGAAAGCCTCTCTCTTTCTCTCCCTCTTTTTTGTTGTTCTTTCAACTTATCAAAGAAAGAGAGATGGACACAAAAGAGCTTATTAGGGGGGATATGAAGATGGGCGAGGGGGAAAGAGGGAGTCCCGGTCAGACTCGGAGAGGAGCAGCGCAGCCTGAGTGTGCGTTTGAATGCGTGAGGGGGCTGAGAGTGAACAGGCGGCTCTGGCCACCGCCGCCGTCCTCTCCGCTCTGGGACCTGAAGGGCTGCCGTCCTAAGTCGCTCCAGCATACCTTGGCTCTCACCGTTCCTCCGGCCGCTGTCTTATCGGCTTAACCCATCGGGCGTTAGCGAGGGGCTGCCGTAGATGAGGTGCTGCCCCCCAGTGGATTAGTGGCTGACATGGTGGTGGGAGTCTGCTTGGAGTCTGTGCACTACCACGAGTGCCAGCATGCTTGTTTTAACCAGGAACCGAGCAGCATCCCAAATACAGCTCTTTTAAATGGTAAGACTTTTCAACATTTTAATTACAGCTGTGCTTTATTTGCTGCTGCTTGTTTGGCTTTAAATATGATGTTTTGATTGAATTTATTCATGGGTATTTTTCTGGGCTCCGTTTGGCAATTTATAACACTTATGTTGCTAAGTGACAGATTGACAATTTGGATAATGAAAGGCAGTGTTTGATTGCTTTGTCTTGACAGCCTGACAGGGTTGTATTATTCTAAGACATCAAACTAAATAGTATTATTGCTTATTGTATGGTAAAACACAATTTTATTAAATCTAATTGATAAATGCCTTTATTTATATTGAAGCAATTTTAAATATTGTGTTATATTGACATTTATTTTAAGGGATTTTGATGCTATCTGCTATTCCTGTGCTTCTGTTAACATTAATAAATCAGGGTTAGTATTTTTTTATAGTTCATGTCTAAAATCTTTAAGTATCTGTATTTTTTAATTAAACATGATTTTTTTAAATGGTGTAATTATAATGTAATTATTATAGTGTATGCTAAAAGAAGACACTTTGAAATTAGATGTGTTTGGTAAAAGTATTTTCTCTTGGCGGTTTTATCCTGCTTTGTTCACATTTATCTGTGAAATAATTAATTAGCAAAGGTCATGGGCCGTTCCGTTTCCTTGTTTTGCAAAAGTTTTTGTCCATCTCTTCTTTTGCTTTTCTTTTTTCCTTGTATTGCACACTTTTCAGTCTCGTGCGAACATCCCAGACAGTGGAGAGGAATAGTTTTTTTTTTTTTTTCTCCCCCCCTCGTGCTTTCTTGTGTTGTGGTGCTGATGCCATTGTCGCTGGGTGATTGGGAGCTGTCCATCACTTGCTGGTGAACTGGCAGTTTACTTAAGAAAGTGCACGTGGGACAAAAGGAGATGGCAGGAGTGTGGCGGGCCGGCTGAATAGAGGGAGGGCAGGCAATTAGCCACCGCCTTGTCGGGGCTCTTTTACTTGTCAAGCTGGAGCCCCGGCGCTATTGTCCAAGCTGTGTAAAGGACATTCCCAGGGCTTTGTTTTGGCTTTAAGGGCCTCAGGACTGCCTGCTGCAGGCCAGGGGAAGAGCGGGGTCCTAACAGAGGCTGAGAGACTGGACGAGTGCACGAGAAAAAGAAGGCGACAGCGCATTAAAAGAAAAGTCTTTAGTTGTTTCTGTTGCCAACTTTTAAGAATGTCTTAATACGGCTTCGCTCTCAAAATATATTTTTTGTTATTTCTAAATTCCCTTATTTCTTTTTAATTATTTCCTTATTCAATAACCTTCACCCAGTTAAATTAGAAATATATTGCATGTCACTGTGCCTAGATGGAAATATTTTTTTTCCTATAAATATTTAATTTGTCACGGTAATTAGTCAGATTTAGGTTGTTAGAGGTTATAAAAGGTAATAAACGGATGACAAGTCTTTTTAATTATAGAATGGAACAACACAAATTATCATTTTTATTAGAAACAGTTTATTCTGTTGCAAGAATTTTTATAGATGTTAAAAATAATACAATTTCTCAAGGATTTTTTTTTAAATGTGTTTCTTTTCTCCTGTTCATTGAGACAATGTATATCTAAAATTAAATATTTAATGTGGGAACAAATCGTTTCTGTCAATCATCCCAGGAAAAAAAAAATTAGATTTCTATTTACATATTTTAATAACCAAAAGATTTTAGGAACGTGTTAATTTTTCTAAAAAATAACAGATCAAAACTTATGTGTTTGATGGAATTCCCCTTTAATACATCTAATCTGTGTGAGTCGAAACATCTCTCTTGAATTTCTTTGCGCTTGTAGAAAGAAAGTCTTGACCATGCAAAGCTCATCATTTGACTTTAGCATTGAAAAGAATGATGCATTTGAAGATAAAATAGTTGCAGAGATGAAGAGGGCGGCGAGGAAGAGCTGGAGGCCTCGTTCACATGAACCTTGAGTGGAAACAGAGTTGGGGGGGGTTAAGAGAAGAATCTCCACGCTAAGGTATTATTTAGAAAAAGGATGGGGGGGAGAAATAAAAAGGAGTGCGACGAAAAGGTGCCACGTCCGTGTCAGAGTGAAGACTTCCTCTCCCTCTCCTCACTTTCCCCCCCTGGAAAGTGGGCATGAAGAGGGGACTGTCAGCATCACACAGATAAAGTGACTGTTGGCCACACTTTGCTGAGCCTGCCCTCCCTTTGTGGATGTTGTTGTCTTGTTCCTTTTTTTTCTCCTCTTCTATCTCTCTCCCTCTCCTGCTCTCTCCTCTTTGTCTCCATCTCTCGCCTTGCTCGCTTTACCTTGTAGCCAAAGCTTTTCAAGCTGCCAGTTCGTCTCTGGGCATCCTGGAGGCACAGCAGAGCCCACACACACTCTAAGAAACACATATACAGACCCAACGTACAGCAGGGATTTGGGTAATAACTGATTTTTGTGTGTGTGTGTGTGTGTGTATGTGTTAGTATTTTTTCTGGAGTATTGCTAGTGGGAAGACTGTTGCAGTGCTGAAAAGCTGCTCATAGTGTTTTTTCCTTCTCTCTATCCACATTCTGGCTTCTTGTACTTCTTGTCACCGGCATCAAAACTTTCACTGAGGCGAAGAAGAGACCGCTGGCCGCTAAGAGCAAGAAGCTCTGTGGTTAGAGTGAGGGATTTCTTCTTCTTAAAGGATGGATGTGTGGGGAGGATTGTGGTGACTGTGTGTTTAGGAGGGACAGCAGGCCTCAGACCCTGAACCTGCCTCAAGAGATGCACATGCTCTAATGTCAAAACCTGAGGGAACAATGGTCAGCCGGCCTCGGCACCGACTGCAAAGAGAGGGGGGACGATAAACACACTCGTACACACACCACACATGCCCAGCAACACAGTGGAGGAAGGAGCCAAGGAGGAAGCAGACAAAGAAGGAGAAGTGGAGGAGACAAGCGGCCAAGAGAAGCAAGAGGGGAAGGAGGAGCTGGGGGAGCCAGGTGGAAGGAGGAGGAGGAGGAGGAGACAGGGGTGGGGGTGGGACTGAGGGGGTCATGTACCCGCGGGATGGAGCTTCAGCCGGGCCGGAGGAGACGGGAGCCAAGGCAGGAGTCCTGGGCCCCGGGCTCTCTCTCCTCCAGCAGGTGGGCTGCTGGCACCTCAATCTGAGCAGCTGGGTGAGTAATGCTGCACTGCTCCCCTGCTGCTTCACTCACCACTGAGGGCTGCAGCACCACTCTGACAGGTTGTTGTTGTTGTTGTTGTTGTTGTTGTTGTTGTTGTTGTTGTTGTTATGGTGGTGCAGGTTGGTGAGAGGAAGGGGAGGGGGTAGTGTTTGGGTGGAGAGACTCGGCCATCTGATTTTTAAGTGTTGAAAATACGCTGCCATGTGCAAAAGAAAACTTCTGTTTAGCTTGCTGTGTGTGTAATATTAAATATGCATGCTAATAGCTCAAATGACACACAGATTTCAGTTATTGTCCCACACTTGCTCTTAAATTGAGGCCTTAATAATAAATGTCATAAACAGTGCATTTTCAGTAACACGGTGCTCTGGAGAGGAATATTATTTACTTGACAAAACATTATTTGATCAAGCTCATGTCTTAACCATGAAATGTAAAATAAGATTTCAATAACCTCACAGATTAACATAGCTCTTTGTTAATGTTGCCATCCAATTCAGATTCTTAATTGCCTGGCTTTCAACTGAAATTCTGAGGGGCTGATTGCATTTCAAAAGGCAGAATTCAGTGTGGCTCTTAACACTGCGATACAATATCACCTCTCAGAAGCCCCTTTAAACTCAGGTATGAGAGCTCAAGAGGCTGTTTACACTGAAAGGGAAAAAGCTTTAACACACGTGTGCGTCTAAGAGGCGATTTGTCTTCACAGTACTACCAAATACCACTTCATATTTAAGCTGTTTGTGCGCAGGTTTTTTATTTGTCTGCGACATATCAGAACACGTCCTTTCTGTGATTCCATTTGATGTGCCGACTATCAAAGACGGGAAGCGAAAATAAATGGTGACGAACGACTTGAGTTCTAGCGAAGAGAGCAGGAGGAAGTGGAGCAAAGGCTCTGGCCCACATAATATTTTTGTTCAGCGCTGTGATCAAGCAGTCGGCATGTCACAGCAGCAAAGTGAATAGATTAACTTTTAAATATACTGTGGTCTCGGGAGCCCCTGGCCCTCGGAGACGCATCTTCTCTGCAAGAGAAAACTGATCAACACCTCCATATCTGCTTTTTAAATCCTTTTGCTCCTCCTCTACAATTCCCAGGTTCTTAATATTGTGGAGAGTTTTTTTCACCCTCCAGTGATTAACCAAGAAATATGATTTCTGAAATGTAGCAGGGTTTTTTTTTAATCAGTATGGTGTGCTGGAGGATCGTGGCTCTGATAAGCCTTTAATTTGTCAGAGCATTTCATATTCCATCACCGTTAATCTCTAAGTATTCCTTTTAGATTGTCTGCTTGAATCTGGGGATTGATTTGACTGAGTGCTACCAGTGTGTGTGTGTGTGTGTGTGTGTGTGTGATGTGTTTCCTTGAGATGAAGATCTTTTAGCCTAGAGGGGGCACTCTTCACCTCCCAAAGGAAAACAACAGTGGTGTGTAAACACGTTTCAGCAGGACAACCCTGAGTGATACCAGATGATTTGTTAGATTGGTGTCAGCACAGTTTGTACTTTTTGTTTTCGCTCGAATCAAACAAATCGCTCTTCTCTGACACTTTTCCTCAGCTCTGCGGTATTGCTGCTGTGTGTGGTTTTTTTTTTCCTGTGTGCTGTCACTCCATGTGCTTTGGACGTGGACCACTCGTGCGCTCTGGGAGAGGCTCAGGGCGCTCTGGCAGCTTTTTCTGCTTGCTTTGGAATTCGGAGGCCTGAGAGGACCCTAATCCATCACGCCACTGTCATCCCCACATTGCTCTCTCTCTTCCCTTCCCTGCCCCGGCCTCACTACAGCTCATTAGCGCCCCGCAAGCTGTTGTGACAACTCATCATATCATGACATAAAGCCGAGCGACAGAGGCTCAAGCCCACCCCTCCACCCACCGTGCACGGCCACCCCTCTGGGCCCGCAGGGTCGTCACCTTCACATTTAAGGCTCAAATTGGCCCTGCGAGGTGCCACCAGGCGGAAATGCAAGGCCAACAGCTTTTTCCTGTCCGGCCTCCACCTCTCTGTCTCCCTCCCTTTGTCTCACTCTGTCCTGCTGTCACTTTCTTTGCTTTCTTCTGTAGCCCCCCTTCCTCCCCAGAGGTCCGGCTTGAAGCAGCTCATCTTCTTCCAAAAGGCTTTTCTCTCAGTGGCGCAGCAGCACCAGTCAGCAGCTAGTGTAGGAAATAACACCGCAGATGAGTTTAACGCTCGCAGACTTACTTTGTTCGGGAGTTTTGAAACTCCAAAATTAGTATTTTGTTAGCCATAGGTGGCTAGTTTATAGATGTGCACCATCATGGAGAGGGGATGATCACTGTGACATAAAAAAGTAAATACGGTCAGGCATAAAAGCATCTTTGAGCATGTGAGCCTTGCAGCTGGAAATAGAAGAATAGAATAAATAGAGCCAAGGCGATATCAATAACATAACCAGAGGCGGCAACTACTGCTTCTGTTTGTGTCTGCTGTGCTTAAGTGTGCTGCCTGCACTTCACAGCGCTGGCCTTCCTCAGCATCGGGCGCTGTATGTGTCCTGGATGAGGAAGGAGTCAATGTGCTCATTGATGTTCTTACAACAGTGTGCTTTTAAATTTTTCTGCAGGGTCTTTTGAATGCCAAATCTCTTTTTTGAGGCTCGAGAACCTGCTCTTTTTGACTACGGAGCAGCGCGTTTTGTTTGTCTTCTGCTATATTTGTTTATTGTAATGACGGAGGTGGTGGGAAGGATGCAAGTCAGCGGGGGTGTCGGGGCAGGAAGTGTTCTTTCTTTTCCCCTGGCTTTTGTTGAGCTGGGAGTGTAAAAAAAAAAAAAAAAAAGCCTCCCACGTTGCCGGCTTTTGTTTCTTTGGACTCTGTGCGGCTGAAGCACCCAGCAGCCTGCCAGACGAGTCCTGGGCTTACTTTGTCCCTCGCTGGCCACAGGGCAGGTGCGGGGCCTCCTTTCCGTAAGGGACCACCGTGTGCTGCCTTGACGTCAGGGGATGCTCCTGAGTGTGAGGTGATCACATGAGCAGGTGAATGAAGACCACAGGAAGTCTACATCAGCTGATGTGTCTGGTGGTCAGCACTTGACTGATGGCAGGTTTCACCCATGTTGACAGATAGAACTCAAAAGGCCTTTGAAGGAAAATGTAAGGATTATAAAAAAGGGATGACAGTCTCCACATCCAGCCAGTCTGTAGTGGACAGAGCCCACTGTGGAGGCAGCAGTCAGTCCAGCCTGTTGTTATTTTCCTCTCTCTGGGCTTTTCCAGGACCTATTCCTAGAGCACAAGTGACTGTGATGTAAATGGGCTGGCTTCTAGCTCTGTCCCACACACACTCCTCTCTAACACCCTCTGTCTAAATGTGGACTCAGTGGATGGGCATTTTGAACTGTCTTCTCAATGGCCGGGGCCCCTGCACAAAAGAACTCATTTAAATGGCCACTAAAGCTTTTCAGCACCGAGAGATGAGGAATTGACAACATTCTTTCACATCATTACTCGAGGGAGGAGCAGGGAGTCGTGAAGGAGGAGGTCGGGAGGTGAGATATGGAAGGGGCTGAGGGACAAGAGAGACGGAGGTCATCGTCTAGCGTTCAGCTCTCATAATGCCCGTCCTGATTGTTTTTCTACCAGTTTATTCTTTTCATCCTGCTTTTCTCCATGTGCAGATCAGATCAGGAGCCCCTACGCATCAAGGACTGCCTTGGTTTGTGTTTCTTTTTTTTTTTTTTTTTTTTAACGAATCCCATTCCACCTACCGCCCTTTCCACCCCACCGACACAAACACAACAAACCCCTCTCTGCCTCTCTCCTCCATAGCCTTTTCAGCCCAGGGCTGTGAATGAGTCCCAGGAGTCTCTCTGCCTCCCAGGAGTTCTGCTGGGGTTCATTAATCTTTCATTGGGACCATGGCAATAGGGAATGCCCCCCTCCTCCTCCTCCCATTCCCCACTCCCCTACCACTGCCACTGCAGAATAGAGGTCTGGATGTCCAGCCTTGTACGGACCATACATGTGGACTATAGTGAAAATTTAGCATGGGAATGGACTGTTGGCTCTGATATTAACTTCGGCCTCAAACAGCCCGCACACATGATTAGTTTGCATTATGTTCTGCTCACATTTGTCTCGCCCTGGGCCCACAGCTTTGCATTTGTATTGTCAATGAGCATCGGGCAACTGAGCATCATTTGTATGTATGCCCCCCCTGCCAACATCTAGTCCCATTAATGTTTTTCAAAGTCTTTTGGAAATGTGCCACAGTGGAGCGCTTTTTTTTTTTTTTTTTTCCTCTCTTGCATGGGTTAAAGTCACTAATGAGGGTGTGTGGCCTGTGAGAGAGCAGGATTGAACACACACACACACACACAGAGAGCTCTCCCCCTGAACATATCATCCATGTTATGATAAGCCTGATTAGTGCTGCTTCTTTGACTGCTGAGGGCAGGATAAGGATGTGTGGGTAAAGAGGCGAGAGCAGCCTCCTCTCCACCAGCCTAATCTACAGCAGAGCTCTAATCTGGTTATCTTGTGGTCGGGGGACTGTGTGTGTATTAGTGTCTGTCTCAGCCTTGGCCTGATGAGAGGGGCTGAGCTCCGGTTAACGCAGGGGCCCACGGCAGCACACCCCTAAAGCTCCACTGTAATCTTTGGGTAATTGAAAAAAGGGGGCCTGCACCACTTAGGAGCACAAAGAGAAGATTACATAGCTAAAACTAATTTGGCAAAAATGCAGAAATGGATTTTCAGCCCCACCTCCTCTCTCCTAACCCTTTTATTACAATACACCCCTACTTCTGCGAACCAGCACCCCGGGGGAATAGAGGAGGAGGAGAGGCGAGCGGAGCGCTGACTGGAGCTGCTAATGACTGTGGTTTTACACGTGCTGCCCTGATTTCGTGGTTTACAGATGATCGATTACTTGACTGCAACCGTGGTTAAAAGTGCCTCATCACACATCACCCAAATGTGAACTGGCAACTACCCCAAGCTTCTTAGATTGTGTTACTGAATTCCAGGGTGACACCGCAGAAGTGTTTTTAATTACAAACCGCACTATTTTCACTGTGGCTCAGTGGTTTGGTGCCCTGAGAGAACCATGAATTTGATAGCTGTACTTCTGTTGCAGGCGCCTGCGATCTCAAACCCATAACCCAAATATTAACACCATGGCCTCTTCTTGTTTCCCCCCCTCTCTCTGTGTATCCTTCATCTTTCTCTCAGTCTAATAAGGTTCCAGTGGTACAGCACCCTCACCATGTGCACCCTCTCACGCCTCTGATCACCTACAGCAATGAGCACTTCACACCGGGGAACCCCCCACCTCACCTACAGACAGACGTGGATCCCAAAACAGGTGAAGTATTTTCCTACGTATCTGTTTTGTTTTAAATATTGTTTTTCAGTTAGCAAGATGCTAAAAGCCCCTTTAGAAAACAGCACACTGTTTCTGAAGGTGTCAGGGTGAAACTTCTGAACACCCCAGTACGTTTCAAAAAAGTTGAGAGAGCCACAGAGGCAGCTCTCCTCAGATAAGGAGCTTCAGCTCCCTGAGAGTGTTTGCACCGATGGGTGTGTAAATGTTTTATTATGCCTTGCCACCACTGTTCGCATATGCAGGACTTTGTTTGTCTTGATGGCGTCCGCCTGTCTGTCTGTCTGTAGTCTCAAAAGCAATTCCAGATTACACACTAATTCAAACATCAACTTTGCACTGTTGTTTGAACTACTAGTCAATATTGATACCACCCATATATCATGAGGAAGTATTATGAAATGTAAATGCTATACTTAATTAATTTGTAATTTAATGACCTCAGACATAACTAGGACTGTTTACAAGACTGGAGGACAAAGTCGCAGTCGTCTCCACGATAAAGTTCTTGTTGACAACTGCTGCTCTCATCTGTTACTGATTAATTTCACCATCACGCTCATTAACGTGGTTTCAGAGGAAAGTAGCCTTCGAGAACCTGAACAGTGGCTCATAAACCTCCTCGTAAAACATGGAATTCAGCAAACAACCACGACTTCTCGTGACCGCGACTCCGTTTGCCAAGACCCAAAACAAGACGTGCACTGTCGTTGGAGGTCCTCGCATCCGAACACCAGAGCCCAGAGTCCTCACGACTGTCTGCCTGTGGTGATGTCTTCAAATAAGTGCAGGAATCTTTAAAATGGAAGGCGTGACCTGGCACTTAGTTTCGTCCAGGTCTACAGGTTTAGCAGTCCCACACATCTCTCCCACAACCATTCAGCTTACATTTTGAGGCAGTTGCATTCATTTCCACGAGCATCTTGACATTTTTTTTTCAGCCCATTCTTTCAGGCTAATGCATTTCCAGTGCGAGGAATAATTTTAAGCTTTTCAATGGTCTCTGGTGGATCCAGTCAATGTTTTAGGTAATAATGTTCCCTTATTATGATGGTCTTTACAAAGGGGAAATAATGTGCCAGCTGCTGTTTAATGTAGTGCTTAATAGGGCTGCTTAATTGGGCTCAGTGTTTAATTAATTAATGAGCTGTATTAGGTCTTCAGCGCTGGGCGGCTGTGGGATAATGTTCGCTTGGCTTTCCTTTTTAACACAATTTGCCCTTTGTTATTGTGGTACTCCAAGAAAAAGAGTTTTTTGCTGCACAGCAGTCCATCAGTAACACGATCCCTCCTCAAGAGTCAGTTCCTGGATAACCTGGATCTGGATCTGCAGAGTTTGGGTGTAACCGCTAACATGGGCCAAGTTCTGATCTATGAAGATTGAGCTTTACGGAAATATCTACAACAACAGCTGCACAGGCGAGCCAGCTGTGTGAAAGAAAACGCACATCAGCCAAAACGAAGGTCCCCCAGATCCTGGTCGACTTAGCGCACACACCTGCCTGCTGTGCTTTTACACGTCTAGTGTTTCCTGTTTCAAGTTTGCCATGATAGAGAGAGAGAGAGAGAGAGAGGGTTATTTTTACACCTGGCTGTGTACGAGACCTTTTCAAGGCGTTCACTCAGGGCAGCTTGTCGATGCAGGTGCTCCGCCTGTCAGCTGCCACAGAAAGCAAAGGCAACGCCGTGGACGCTGCGGATGCTCGGTGATTCGTTCAGCGAGAGTTTTCCTGACGTGGGACATCTTTGTCACCGTTCTGTCTGTGGAAATAACAAACAAACAAACAAATGTCTGTGCTTTTTTATTTTATTTCTGAGGATCAGTAGAGCTGGATGGATCAAACGCACCAATGCACACATTCATCGTGTCATAGGACACGTTTAAGTAGTTAACCACTGGTTAAAAAATGCTTCAACTGAAAAGGAATTTGTTGTTAAATTGATGCTGAGTGTCAGCTCATAATCTGTTGCATATTTCTAATAATTCATTCATCATAATATCAGGTAAAAATCAACATCCATCCATCCATTGCGTCAGTGCGAATCAACCTGAGTCAACCTGCACCCTGTGTTATCAGCTCTCTGATCACAGAGAGATGCCTTTAATTATATTGTTGTGTTTTGTTAACATCTAAACCTCAGTCATTTTAGATAATTAATCTTCTGAATCAGTAGACAAATGTGACAAGAATCGTATTAGTGTTCTCGCCTCACCTCGCTCCCCTCTGCCTCTTCCAACACATTGTGCCGCCGCCGCCTCAAAGGCCTTTGATCAGGAAGTGTGATTTAGCGCTGTGTACATGCGAGCAACAAGCCCTCTTCCTCCTCCTCATCCTCCCATCTGCACTCCTGTGATGTCTGCCCCGTTCAGATGTGAAACTCTCAACAAAGAATGAATTCAGCACTGACAAAGATTTGGTTCTCTCTCTCTCTCTGTCATCATCTTGTCTGTCCACCTCCTCCCTGCTCCTGTCATCCTCTTTTCTTCCACAGGAATCCCAAGGCCTCCGCATCCTCCAGATATATCTCCTTATTACCCACTGTCACCTGGCGCTGTCGGCCAGATCCCCCATCCGTTAGGATGGCTAGTACCACAGTAAGCAAAGCCTTTTTCTATCACTCTTTCCACTATATTCTGTTGTGTGAACACCCACATATTGTCATGATTAATAAAACGTATATCAAGACAAATCATTAAAGGGAAAACAAACCTTAGTAGCAGATGACTGTACAGCAGGATGTAGTTTTTAACACATACACAGTCAGTTATGGAAGTTGTCTGTCCCCACAGTGGGTCTCTGTGTGTGTAAAGGTCTCTAAAACTCAAACTTGGTCCTTTAACTTTCTAACGTCGTCGCTCCTGGACCACGGCGGCTCATCACAGCTTCCTCAAGCCCTCACCAACCTCAACTTGCTACTTTGTGGCAAATACTATTTTGCATGTCTCTGTTTGGTCCAATTAGAGTAATGAACCGTGATTGCCCGTATTTTACCCACAATTCCACACGGGGGCTCTCCCCTGGTAACTCTTGTCAACACTTGTTAATATGACAAAAGGCTACAAATTAAGCTCTGTTAATTTAATGTTTTCTCACCGCGATCTAAATACCGAGAGAGGCCCCAAGCGCAGCCACGGCGCCCTTTGATTTGCTGCACTTTATTTTGGTATAAATTTACATTCATTATTGTTTGTCTTTGGATGTGTAGACCTCAATTAGCGTGATGGCTCCATTAAAGAGACCCGCGCTTCGTCTTTAATTATCACAACAAAACACCTAGTTCCAGCTTGGGGAGGAACAGGGCCCCACTCTGTCGACACCGAGCGAAGGGTTATGAAATTTAATTAGCCATAGCTATCAAGATTTGTGGCATTCAAATTGTTCAGAGTTTTCCTCCCTTTGATGTGCGCTCTGCAATCCCCTAGATTTTTGTCCTGATCAAATGAGAATAAAGAGGTCCACGGTGGGGAGAGGAGGGAGACGGAGGGCTTTAACTTCTCCTCTTCCATCAACCCCGTTCCTTTACCTTTTCCCCTTTCTTCTTTTCTTCCCTCTTCCCAGGCAAGGTCAACCTGTTTATCCAATCACAACAGGGGGTTTCAGACACCCCTACCCAACTGCGCTCACTGTCAACGCATCCATGTCAAGGTGAGTTGAGCTAAACACACACACTTTCTCACTCACTCATATATTCATTTGTGTGTGTTTGTGTTGGCTGTGAGGGCAATATGCAAGCAACACACACACACACACACACACACACATGCAGAGACGGTGAGCAGCAACTTCTCCCTTAAGGAGAGCTCGCACTCCCCATCCCTGTGTTCAAAAGGCCAATTCTCCAGCGTGGCGCTCCAGCTAGCATGCTCAAATATTAATTATATTTATCATTTTCTAATGAGGCCCCTGAAGAACATTTACCCCCACTGCATGTCAGGCAGATCTGAAATGAGTCGGGGCATGTCCATGCTGTGAGTTTGAGCAGCCAGACACATAAACAAACAGAAACACTTTGAAGGAGACGACTAGACGATAGAAGCCAGGGCCTGACACTTGGCTAGCGCTTTGGTCCTGCCCATTAGGGTCCAGCTCAAGTGCTGCTCTGGACATTAGTGCACCCATGGGGGGTATGTGTTTGTTGCCATCTTGTATTCATGTGTGTGTTTGTCAGTTGGTGTTAAACTACTTATGGTTCCCTTGGATGCATGTTCTCTATATTGTGTGGAAAGCGAAAATCATTTATTTTAAACGACTAAAAGCCCCCCCCAAAAAAGCAACAACGCAGAAAACAAACAGCCTGCTACTCCTCCTCCCCTTCCTCCTCCTCCCTTTTCTCCTCCTCCTCCCCTTGCAGCTGGGGACTGTGGACGGGGCTGATTTTAGAGTCTAGGGACGAGGCCAAGCTTCAGTGTAATTACAGCCTGATTGGAAAAGCAGCTCCTAGGGGGCGTTGTGTTTAGACCTCTGTGACATTGATGGATCATGTAGATGGAGGGAGGGAGGACACACGAGGGGGAACAACAATTTTTTTAAAGTATAGTCCTGAGAATAAGAGTGAACTCACCCAGATATTGTGATATTTCAGCTGAATTTTCACTGTCAAACTTTCTTTTGTGATTCAAATATACATACAATCTTGCATCAAAGGTTGCATTTAAAGTCATTCTGGTATCTGGATTAGAGTCAGGTTTCCCGGGCCGGCCTCAGGTGCAAAGGGTCAGACGGTGGGTTTGTCCAGACGTTGGCATCTGGCAGCAGTACCCAGTCAACCTGGGCTCTAAGTGACTGCTAATTTGGTTCTTTAATGACAGCCTCTACATTGTGATCATCTTATTTCCAGTGCAGCTAATTGAATATACTGGCTGGGGTGTGGGGGGACTGGCCATGGGGAAGAGCTAATGCCCTGTGATGAGGCCCCTAATTGAATTAGTATAACTGAATAGATGGAGGGCTCTGGGAGCTCTCTGGAGAATGGGAGGGTTTAACATATCTTCCCAAAAAGAAAAAAAAATTGGCTTTGAGAGGATAGAGGAAAAAAAACAATTTGTTGACAAAATCTGGTAAAAAAATCTTTCCAATTGTGTCAGCAAAATGACAGAATCCTTTTATACATAGCCTTTAGCCACTTGGCTTTGTTCAGAGGACGGACCAGACTGTTGTGATCGCTCAAACGATTTGTAAGGAGCAGACTGACTGGAGGAAATCGGAGAGAAAAGACATCCTGGCCTTGTACGCTTGTCGGGAGCCGGTTCTTTGCGGGAGCGCTCTGCTTCAGTATCAGTCCCCTGTGTCGTAGTAACTGCATTAGGATGCAGGGAAGGCATGTGGTACCTCGTAGTACTGCAATGAGCACCTTACACCTAGGTCCTGTTAAAAAATGCATTCTTTTAGGACGGGAGGGAGAAAGAGCCAAGGAGAGTAGAGACAGTCAGCGGAGCAAATAAAAAGACAGTATTTTGATAATGGGGTTGGAGTCAGTGCAGGTCCCTCATATTGTGTGTGCGTATGAATGTGTGTGTGACAGGTAGGAGGATGTGAAGGTCCCTTTGCCCCTTATGCTTAAGTCTGCCCTTTGATATGTTCCCCCATCATCCCGCTCCCTCTCTTTTCCTTGGGAACAGGAGAAACGCATGGGCCGGATCATTATACATTAAACAGGCACGGGGGCTACTGCTTCGCATTGGCAATTAAATGGCACTGGCTGACACTGGGCTTGCTGCACCAGTGACCCCCCCTCCTCCCCCTTACCCCAACACCGCCAGCCATTCTTACCTTTTAGATTGAGACGTAGGAGCCCCGGGGTTGAGGTGGGTGGATGGGAGGGGGTCTCTACTGTGTCTCCCTCTCTGTGTTGGTTAAATTGGTCCAAGGCGCTGCTTGCTGCTGATGAGCCCGGATGATGATGATGATGATGAGGATGATGATGCCCCCATGCTTCAAAGGGATGGCCGTCATGTTTAAACCATAAACTGGGCCATGCAGTGGCAGCAGGAGGAGGAGGAGAAGAGGGAGGAAGGAGCGTGGAGGTGGTGAGGGGACAGAGAGGAGTAGAGAAGAAGGAAAAGAAGAAGAAAATAGATCTTGGAACAGAGGAAATTTTAACAAGTGAACAGGGAGAGAGGAAGCGGAGTGAGCGAGGAAAATGCAGCAGCCCTAATGATGGGCGATATGCAGCCACTGCTGCCGAGCTCCCCATCAACGGATGACATGGCACAAACACCAATGTGTCAGTGATGAAGGGAGAAGAGGGGAAAGGAGAAAAAGAGGGAAAGAGTTTGAGGGGGGAGCGTACTGGCACTCCCCTGAGATGGCCTCCAACAGAAAGTAGTTGTTCCTGGCGAGTTTATCCTCATCATTATATTCTGGCTCGGAGCCATGCAGCCAGACACAGCCGGATAATGAGCTGCTTTAAAAAAAAAGAAAGAATTATTCCTCCCTTTTTTTTGCCCTTCTCCTTCATCCTCCTCTCTTCTCTTAAACTTGTGTGTGGTCACGTGGAGCCGAGGTGTTGTGCTGCAGATGTACACATGCAGATGAGAAGCGTTCAAATAATGCAACACAAATAATTACTGTCATACATACAGCGGCACACGCAGCTCAGCAGTGTCTTATGGCTGCTCTGGCCAGTGAAACCATTTCATAAATAAGGGTTTGTGGCCTCGCGGAGCGGTTGGAGACGATGGAATGATGATAGGAGTGCAGAGGGATGAAGATAAAAATGTCAGTGCTGCTGACAGCGCTGAACTGGCAGAAAAGAATAATAAGAGAGCCAATACCTGAAGTGATACTAGACTCTGATAGAACATTTTTATCTAGTTTGCAATATTCTTGATAAGACGCTGTGGTTTCAGTGCCATTGCTAAAAACGCAGCTTCCTCAAATATAACAATGACTTGAAGTTACGCGGTTGGTATTTGCACAAATTCATTTGGAAACCTGCTCAACTATCTGAGGTGGCGATTGTTATGGTTATAAAGGACGACGGGTATAAACCTCCACTACACCAGAGAAGAGCTTAATCAATCTTGGCTCCATTAAAAGCTATGGATGGCTCTGATACATCAGCCTGTATGTGTGAATGAAGAGTTCAAGGTGCGTGGCGCCCTGAAGCTTACACCCTTCATTGACTCTATTACATGAATTGTTGCATGTGTCGGTTGGGTTCTCGATAGAAGTTATAAACTCATTGACGTCGTGATTAAATAAAGATGAAGAAATGCACTTGGCTCAAGTGGGTTTTTTGGGGCCGTTGTTCAAAAATGACGTTCAAGAGATTTATCCTTGTGCATTTGCACTTGATAATTGCCACACAATATAGCGCTCATGCTTTCAAATTTTATTTTAATGATGGTTTGATGGTCGTTTATCACAACTAACTTTTGTATGAAGTGTATAGCTGTCCAGGTGCTTAAATTTAATTAAATTGTGTGACATTTGATCTATCACTCATTTTGAGTCGTAAAATCTATGCACACTGGTTAAATAATAATCAGCCTTGGACATTTACATGTGGATGTTTGTATGTGCATTTATGTCTTTACTTGTGGCTGATGGTCAATTCCATTTCTGTGAATTAAATTTAAAAAAAAAAAAAAAACATGTTGTACTTTGACATGTCATTGAAAGATGGAAATGGCATTTAGCCGCTCTAGTCTTGTGTATACATGTGCTCCATCTTCTCATTTCACCCGTGTCCATTCTGACGATTTACACAGTCTTCTGTCCTCTAGGTTCCCCCCACACATGGTGCCCCCTCACCACAGTTTGCACACCACGGGCATCCCACACCCAGCCATCGTCACACCCAACGTCAAGCAGGAATCCTCCCACAGTGACATCTCCCTCAACAGCTCGTGAGTTCACTTCCTGTCCTCTACGAACACAGTCTTCAGTGTCACGTGACACCAGAACCAGTCATAGGTCGACTCTGCTCACCTCTCTGCTCCTCCACAGGAAACAGTCCGACGCTAAAAAGGAAGAGGAGAAAAAGAAGCAGGTCCACATAAAGAAGCCTCTGAATGCCTTCATGCTCTACATGAAGGAGATGCGAGCCAAGGTGGTGGCTGAGTGCACACTGAAGGAAAGTGCTGCCATCAACCAGATCCTGGGGCGGAGGGTGAGTCCGAACTCATCACAAGACAAACACTGTAGTAGCTAAATTAAAGGGCATCTCACAGTGGTTCCCTAATGCACCCTCATACATATTTGTGTCCTGTTCATGATGAAAATCTTGTTTCTTATTTAACAGTGGCACGCCCTATCGCGGGAGGAGCAGGCCAAGTATTACGAGCTGGCCAGGAAAGAGCGACAGCTCCACATGCAGCTGTACCCAGGCTGGTCAGCACGAGACAACTATGTAAGTTTTTAAGTTTACAAGTCGTAACGTACCGGTCTTTCCTCCTTTTTCCACTAGGTGACATGACCAGGATGAGTTCTTTCTTTTGCTAGCCTGAGGGATCACTTTCTTCTTGTAATATTCTTTCGATATGTATATCTGAGACTTGACCTAAGCCCACCTTGTTATGCCACAAAGGAACATTTGCAGCACAGTCTGACCATGATGCTATTTATATGAAGGTTTTTGCATCCTATAGACACTTTGTTCTGACAGACTCTCATCAATTTTGTCCAGTTTTTGGGATCAAGCTGACCAGATTCTTTGTACTTTGAGAAATCTGTCTTGCAAAAAAAAAAAAAAAAAAAGAAGCTCTTCAAGATGTCTAGATGTTCACAGGGCAGAGGAAAATAAGACAAAAGATTACAGAAAAAAAGAAGAAAAGAGTAGAAAACAGAGGAGAGATAATTCCGATCTGGCCTGCAGTGGCTGATATAAACCGGAGGGCAGAAACAGAAAAATAAAAAAAAAGAAGCAGAGAAAGAATGAATGAATAAATAAGTAAACACAAAGAACAATCCTATTCTCTGTTTCATGTTTTGGGCATTCTGCAATATAATAACTAAGGTTCCTGTCTGTGTCTATTTTTTCTTTCTATTTTTTTGGCGGCTAACCAACAGGGGAAAAGGAAGAAGAGAAAAAGGGAAAAGCAGCAAGCAGAGAGCAATGGTAAGTGAGCTGCAATTATCTCTCATATTAGAAGAGCCCCATCATGTGTCAGGCACATGTGACATCTTGCAAGATAAAAGTCAAGCCAGTTTTTTTTGTGTGTGTGTTATGTTTTTTTGTGTTATTGTGCCTGGCTTTTTTTTTTCTTTTTTCTTTTTTTTTGTATAGTTATGCTTCCCAATGCAATATTTAAATGGTAGAGTTGCTTGTAATACCCGCCCTCCCCCTTTTACCCTAGACTTCCCCAGCTAATAACAACTGAATATGCATGACCCCCCCCCATTACACTCCCTCTCACCTCCCCTCTTGACACCCCCCCCCCTCCCCACTTTGCCCCTTAGCGTTCTGGTATTGTGATATGTATGTTTTTGAGAATGTGAAGTTGAAGCATTGAGAGCCATTAACTTTGCTAGTATTGTGTGCGTGGCCTCGTATTATAATGCTTGTGCCCTGCAGATAGACTGCACTACAGTGCTGAGTGTGTGTGTGACTGTGTGTGAGTGTATGTGTGTGCTTGCTGGGCTGCCCCTTGCTTGCTTTCATGCATGCTTTTTTATCAACAAAAAAAAAAAAATCACTTACATCTTAAAATTAAGGAGGTTTGCTAATTCTATGATTTATCCATTTTTTATTCATTCTTCTGATTCATATTCTTCTGATCGTGTTGTGAGGAGCAATGGCGACTTGTTATCATGTATTTTGCGCTCGTTTGGTGACGGATCTCTTCTTGAAGGCCTCTCTATCTGTTCTTTTTTTTTTCAGAACACAGAGAATATTTTCCAAACCCTTGCCTTTCACTCCCTCCGATTACAGGTGCTAATGTCATTTTGAGTATTAAATTACTAACTTGTTTATTTTTGTCTTCTTTTTTGTTTTCTTAATGTATATATTTATTTATCAATGACTGTGCAATGTAAGGCAGGCTTAAGATTTATTTCTATTGAAAAAAAATGCTCTTTTTGCTTTGTTTGCTGCTTTGTTTTCTTAAAATGTTACTACTGTTTATTTAAGCTAGTGTATATCTATTATATTTCATCTAGTTTACTTCCATTTACTCATTTATTTGCTATTTAGTCTAGTCCGTATTTTGGTATAATACTTGAGGAAGTGATTATATAAAGTTATCATTGTGGAGTACGACCTGAGGATGTGATGTCAGGGTAAACCTCCTTAATCTGTGCGCTTCAGTAGCTGTGCTTTCCTATAGGCCTGCATGAGTTTGGCTTCCTCCCTATCTAAAACTGTCTCTAATCAGCCAAGACCTGGTGTCAAACATTTAATATTACCAGTATCACCACAGCATTCTGCTGTAACTCTGCTTTACGACAGATAATCACATAGTTAGTGGGTAGTGCTAGCCAGTGATGCAGCTTTCCTGCAGCTCACGTTAAAGGGAACAGTGTACCGTTTGATGCCAGGTCTGAGGAGTAGTTTTCCTCTGCAGGTCCCAGCCTTTTTAATCCTTTCCCTGGCTGTAGGGCTAACTCTCCACCATGCTGTTTTAGTAGTCTGCTACTGCTGCCTAGTTCTCCCATCTTTACCTTGTCTTTTTAGTGCACTGATAACATCTAGCAGTAACCAGCTTTTTGCTCCTTTATTGCCTCTCGACTAAACAAGCATCTTATCTTCAGCTTTAACTCTAGTCAGGAATTTCTTACTAAAAGCGATTGTTTCCATATTAGTCTGATAATTTTCACGCATTTTGATTTCCGCTAATCTCTGAAACACACTAACTGCGTTCAGTCCTGTCTCTAAAAGCACACTTGAGAATGGCTTTATGGGTGTGGAGGGGGGGGGGGTTGTTTCTTGCACAATGAGCCACTGCCAAGCTTCATAGATTCACTGGTACCTGTTTTTTCTCCTTTATTTCTCTCCTCCTCCTTTGGTTTTTTTTTATGGTTTTGGTTCTTTTCCTCCTCTCTGCTGGCTTCCCCTCCCTGTTGCGGCATCAGACCTGAGCGCTCCTAAGAAGTGTCGAGCGCGCTTTGGGCTCGATCAACAGAATAACTGGTGTGGCCCGTGCAGGTGTGTATGGTGTGTGCTTGCACCGGCCGGGGGCCAGGTGAAGGCTGGGTAACTGTACACTGGGACTTCCTCCTTCGCTCTCCGCTGCTGCCTTTCCTTCCTCCTCTCTCCCCTCCCTCTGTCTGTCTCGCCAGGCTATCGTGACCTCTCAGCTTCCTCCAGCCACGCCCTGCCGGTCTATCTCTAGGCTCCCACTATGTGATTTTTTTACCTCCTGTTTGGGTAGAGGGGTATTAACAGCACATGCCAAAGTGTTCGTGTGAATGGTGTCTGTGCGTATGTAATGTGAGGAAACATCTGTAGGGTTACAGGGGTTTTATTGCAGGACGTACGGTACAATGAGCTTCACTGAGGTCGCTCAGAAACCCTAAACTGGCAGGTCGGGGCTTGGAGGATCTGGAGCCTGATTGCTTGTTCAGTATGGAGGACATCCCAGTGTTGCCAGCCTAAACCTAAGCCCTGGCTACATGTTTTTGTCTGTGCAATGACGTGTCCATTTTGTTTTTTCTTTCTTCTTTCTTTCGTTATTTGTCTCTGTGTGTATGTTTGTGTCTACCTCTTTGGCTAACAGATGCAAATACCCCAAAGAAGTGTCGTGCCTTGTTCGGGCTTGACCAGCTGAGTTTATGGTGCAAACCATGCAGGTATAAACTGCTGTAGTACCAATGGGAGGAAGACATCCACAATGAGCAGCTTCTTCTTCTTGATTATTTGCTCAGATTTCCCTCTCAAACATGTGGTAACAGATGGCAAACTCCTCTGCTCCTTTTCCTTACTGAGGAGCTTCCTGCTATAAATTCCCTCACAGCAAGTTTTCCTCATTGAACTCGGTTCAAGCCCTGTGGCAGAAAATGGATTTCTAAATAAGATTATTCAATATTATATCTCAACAAAACATCCTGCTGCAACATCATGGTTTCCTAATTTTCTTATTTGGAATAACACTTATTGCTATGTGACTTGTCGTGGTTGAAATCCATTTTCTCTCCATACAGTGGATAATTCCCTCCCATCTTAACTGTCATGTATGTTCTAATTGGCGTCCTTTTGAATAACATTGTTATGCTTAAAAATTTAGCCCTGCTTTCTCTGAGGGCCTGCTCAGTGACACTCTTTTCTGTGCCCTCTTCCTCCTCCTTCTCCACCTCTTCTTCCTCCAAACTCCTCTTCAATAACCCTTACTTAGTCCCTACCTGTTGTCTTTCTGTTCTGACACAAGCAGTCTTTGAATTGGGAATATTTTCATGGTAGGTATTTGTTTCTGCTAAGTAATACCCTTCTCTGTGTCCAGCTTGCACCGCACCCTGCCCCACCTTTTCTCTTGACACAACTTTCCAACACATACCATCACAACACATTGTTTCATCGGTGTTGTTTTAATCGTTCAAATGGGTCACCTCGAAATCCAAATTTAGAAGATTTTTATATTTTGCTGCAATTTTTACCAGTTTATAAGCTTAAATCAAATAACATTTTGTCACAATTGTAAATATACTGAATGCCTAATAAGACTTTTTCTATTAAATGTTCTTTGAAATAACTAAGACGTCCTGCTCAACCCACCTCCACGCAGTCATTGTGGTGTTTTTTTGGCTCTCTCTTCTTATTTCCCCTCCCAGCTGAAACACATTATCAAGCATGCAGCATTATTCCTTAAATAATAAGAGCAGATCATGAGAACAGGAAGACTGGAAAGCGTGATAATTCAGTGCTCGTTTTAGGAGCCGAGAGGTTAAAAGTTCTCTCTGGGCTCCATTTCCTAAAAGATGCATCTGGTGTAATTTCCCCCGAGACGGAAAAATCAATAACATACACAGGCACATACTATGAATCGATATGTCTGTTAAAAAATGGATATTAGCTCATTTGTTGCAGTTTGACAGACAGTTTTCGAGAGCAAGATGTCTATGTAACGGCAAATGATACCTTTTTACGGCCGGTCGATACTCCGCACCACCCGGCGCTACAGTATCAGTGTAGAAAGCACTAAAAGCCTTATCCCCACTCTTTTCCAGACTTTTCATTATTCTATACTGTCCGGTGTTGTGTGCCTGTACTGTCGAGCTTATCGGAAATGCATGCTTATCTTTCACCCGAGCATGCCATCAAGGTTTCGTGAGCCCTTTTCATGTGACGTTAATGTCCCTCTCCTTTTCATTCTCAGTAATATGCTCTCTTTCTTTGTATTTACTTTTCCCCTTCACAATTACAACAAAAGATTTGATTTGAAAACCTTAATTAAACAGTAGATCAGCCTTGTGTGTTCCCAAAGCTTCAATATGTGTTTTCAAAACACCTTAGTCTTCTTTTTACCTACTCCTGGTCCCTGTGAGTCTTAAATACTAATACCACACGGCCTTCAGGCATCCTTGTGATAGAGTGGAGAGCTGAGAAAGGGGTCACTGCCAGGGTCAGGGTAAAGATGAAGTGGGCAGAGATTCCCCCCTTAACCAAATCTGAACACAGTCTTCGCAGTAGAGTCACCCAGACAAATGCAACAATCCCCTGCTCTCCTAACTCCCCCTCCCTTCCCCTCTTCTGCTCGTTCACTGGTTCCACTGAGCACAACGGGCCTGGCCTCAGGACTCAGCAGGCAGGGGGGAGGGTCCCGACCCCGGGCAGGAATGCAAACATGATGCCTTGACCCCTCATGCACGCACACACACACTTGTGTCTGTGGGGCAGATGCGAAGTAGTGTGGGTCTTGTTGACTTTTTTTTATTATTTTTTTCACCTCATATCCAAACTCTGTCCCCTCAGGAGAAGAGAGAGTAGGGCCAGATAGAGGGAGATGAGTGAGACAGGTCCAGTAAGCTCACGTTGCTGGAGAGAACAGGCTGATCCCCCAGCTGGAGCTCTGCCTGTAAGAGAGGCTTACTCTACATCCAGAGAGCAACCATTAACACATCTGATCTTTCATCATCATCATCATCTCTGTGTGCGCTTCTCATTTCCCTGCTGCTTCACCTGTGATCTTTCCTCCATGTCTGTCCTGTCTCATGGTTTGGTATTTGGAACTTGACAGTCATTTCGACCATCTATCGTCTTAACGCCAGCTACTTAAATGCACCAGCATCTGTTCTGTAAAACCAGTTTCAACTTAAACTAAATTTAAGAGGGCAAATGTGCATTTAAGTAGGCGATGGCGACAGTTTGAAGATGTGATGCTAAAAGATGCTTTCTTTCTCTCGCCTTGTCCCTCAGGAGAAAAAAAAAGTGCATTCGCTACATCCAAGGTGAAGGCAGCTGTGCCAGTCCTCCCTCTACGGACGGAAGCTTACTAGACTCCCCCCCATCCTCCCCCTCCTCAGTGGTTCCCTCCCCCTCCTCAAAAGAGTCCAAACCTCAGACTGAACAAATGCAACCTCTCTCACTGACTATGAAACCGGCCCACCAGCCACTCCACCACCCGCACCTCCTGGCTGGGCCTCCACCACCATCTTTGGTTCAGCTGGAAAACTCTGCTGCAGCTAGGAAAACGCCCGGCGCCTCCTCCCACAACGGAGCCCTGGAGCACGGCGACGTCTCGTCCTCGCGGCAGCCGGGCTCCTCTGTGGCGTCCTCAATGGCCCGGCCCTCGGCATTGCTGTGTCATTCCCACTCGCTCCTCCCCTCCACGGCCCCTCAGCCTCTGTCGCTAGTGACCAAGTCTATAGAATAGTCTATCCTATTCTTCTCCTCTTTTCTAGCTCTGCACATACACACTTACGAACACCCTCACACACCTTTCTAGGCCCTCTCTCTGCTATATTTCACTCGCTGTCGGTTCATTTCTCTTTATGTTTCTGTGCCATAAGGCTTTGAAATTTTAGTTTTGTTTTATTAAAGTTCATTGGTCAATATTTGACCCATCATTATCAAAAAAAATCTAATTATTATAAGGAAATGATACAATGAGCTGTAGTATAGCTTTGTGAATCTGCCAAAATTTTTATGAATTTTGTTTTGTCTTTTTTGTAGTGTTAAACAGTGCAAACAGAAAAATTATCTAGTTCAACTTCAAAATGTTTAAAAGACGGATATAAAAAGGTAGGCTAGATTATTCAGTGAGCCCTTTTCTTGAAAGAGTTGGTTCTCCTTCTTTATTTGTATTAAATACGAGCTTGCGAACCAATCATTTGACATCTGTTCAAACTCTAGGAGGGCATGAGGCTAGCGGCGACACCTCTCCGAGGAACAACTTTAATTGTGATGTTACTTGTTCTTGTTTAAATGTACAGAATAATGGGGAGGGGGGGATTACTGTGTTAAATATGCATTCTTCCACTGCGTTGTCTTTTTTCTTTGTTGTTTACCTTTGGGGTGGAGTCAAGCAAGTTGGGTGAGCTTGAGGGGAGGTCGGGGTGGGAGGGTTGTGGGTTATTAAATTCAAAATGTCACAACGCTAGGACCAGTAGTATTTATTGCTTTAGAGATTGCTTGTTGTATCTTGTACGTGTCTCTTTTTGACTTTTTTTTTTCTTAAAACATTGTACAAATATTTTTTCTTAAGGTAAGCGACTTATATATGAATGATCCATTTTTACAAGGTTTTAAAAGGCAAAATTGTTTTGTTAATGATTTCTTTCCTCGCTGAAAACCTGGATTCCACTCAGTGTACTGTGTAGATCTCATGAACAGAAGTATGCACAACTTCATTTCAAGAAATGCGTCTATAAGCCATTTTACAAAAAGAAGAAAAGAAAACTTGAAACAAGACAGTGGGTACCGTGTCTTCAGTAGTTGGAAAAGTGTCGAAAGCCCTTCTTTTTTATTGCACAGTCACATCTCTCAGACTGTAGATTCGTGTACAGATTTTCCGTGCCAAATTTTGTGATAATTTTCTCTGCCCCTCTAACCATGCTGTAGGGATCCTTTTTTGTCGTTTTCTTTTTGATTTCGATACCATTCTTTGCTGTGACGTTACATAGATTGCTATGTATGTAGTATAAATGTTGCTATAACAAATGTGTTTGGTAGCAAATTGTCAAATATTAAAATTTAAACTTAATAAAAAGGCGGACATCATACTGTATAAACCCACAAGGGCCAAATTATGTATATTAGGAGGTTCATAAAAAAACTATTAAATACAAAAAAATACACAAACTGCCACTTTTAAGTACACTACTACATATAGGTAGATAGAAAAAATAGGCATGTTGATGTTGCAAGAGGCTGTAAAAAAAAGCTACAAGAGAATCATCCACTCGGTGCCATTGTAGTTGACATGACGCAACTGTAATCTGTCGATTTCTTCTCTGGTTTATTAAGATGCTAATGATAAATAGTTTGAATGTTTCCTTAACGGCTGTGATGTTCCTGTTCTATTTTATGCTCTTATCTTTTTTTGTTTGTTTGTTTTTCCTGTTATTTTAAATGGTTCCAAAACCATGTTTTTTTGTAATGAATAAATGTTTATGCTGTACAGTCTCTGTAGCATGCAGTTCTGTATTAATAAAAGCAACTTAGTATGTGCACATTTGTGTCTTCCTTTTATTCTGGATAAACGTTTTTAGCGATCCGAGCATATCTGCAAATAATTTAGTTTGCTTAAAGTAGTAGTTCAGATTTCATGAGGTGCAATGGCCAAGTTAATACTTCTCTTCAAACTAAGTGTGCATGCTTGCTTGTGCACAAATAGAAAAAACAACAAGGAACAATCACTGAAAACGCCACTGTAGTCCCAACTCTACAGTGCAATGCAAAGAAAATGAACAGTGAACTTTAAGACTGAACATCAGCTAACAGATTACTGTGTCCTCTTTTCAGGATTCATCTGATAAAAGAGAATATTCAAGATTTTACATACACACTGTATATATTTGTTCCACATCAGGAGCTCTAATTTTACTGCCCACATTACAATTTTCTCTATTATAACTGTGTTTTCTATTTTTTTTTTCTCTCTCTCTGCAGTGTTTACCAGTGTAAGAGTACACCTGAGAGACTCGCTGCAGTGGCTCTTCCCCCTCTTTAACAGAAGTATCAGTGAAGTCAGTGCACCATTTTTTTTATTTCATTTACAGCCTAATAATGCTGAAAAAACACTTCTTGTCCAGATCTTATACACAATCAAATATCACAACACTACAGCTAATGATCTCTCATTTTTCTTCAGAGCAGATCTGTCTTGTGTCCAGATGTTAACACTGACCAGATGGTGCTCCGTCTCAGGCAGACTAAAGTTCACAACAGGCATCAAAATCTGTCTTGATAGCAGCTTGTTTGACCCCTTGTGATTTAATTCTCCCCTCAGGTTGGATTACATCTAAGAGGAAATAACAACTGCTGTTCACGAAAAGAAAAAGACACATCCTCACAAGGCCATACTTACAAAGAGAGGGATCGTGGTCAGCAGTTGGTATGCTTTGTGAGGTGAACTAAACCTTTTTCAAAGCATGAAGCTCATGCAGTACAAAGACACGTCTGATTCCAAGAGACTACATTGTGCATAGATATGTAGAAAAAATGGAGGGCGGAGAACAGCATAAATGTGTAGATTAAGAGGATGGGAGGGAAAGTTTTGCCCAAACAAAGTTCTGTTGTGACGCACTGATCGCTAACACATAAGACACATCCCTTTTTGCCTATACATTGTCTGGCCATGTATCTGGTGTCATGCAAATGGACCTCTAGCACAGAATTAATAATGAAGTGATACTTGTCTAATCCCCGTCGGGAAACTCTCTATTCCCTCTGTCTACGTGGAGGCCAGAGTTCACCATTAGCTCAGAGCAGCACCTCTGGAGCGACTTGCTGATGAACTCTTAAACCAGACCGCTGACAGTGGGGCTTGTACTTCACTAGTGTTGAATGTTGGATGTTGTATGATAGAAATGATTGAATTTGTGTTGGTTACATGGTTCGTTTCTGGCCCTTTTCATTCGTTTACTTGCTGTCGGCTGCAACAGGAAGTAAAGTGGGACACACTTAAGTGATGTCCTCAGTGGATCAGCGGCAGATTTGCAACACAACAATGTCTTTTTGGACATGCAACATTTTCTGGGTTCACTTTGTACGCTGAGGAAAGAAGCAATTCTTGCATTTATCTACAAGGTGTCCAAGCTAACAACGGAAAGTATTAAAGTACAGCTGAATGCAGCGTGCGTGTACTTGAAGGATGAATAGACCGTCCCTAGTGAATACCAAGCAAAAAAAGAAGTGAAGCCAGGGGGATGGGTTCAGTTGTGATCAAGCAAACATAGGACTTGTCTTTGTTCCCTTTGAGTGTGTACAATATACACACTTAATGCATTTGTGTTGACTATACCCTTGAACTATTAACCATTAGACTAGCAATGTATAACACGCGAGCGTCCGTGACGGTTCTATTACATTTCAAGAAACAGGAGCGGCCTTCTATGCTATATAAAGAAATGATGTTTTTTGATGTCAGTATGGCATGGGGGGAACAATGTTGAAGGCCATCGCTGCAGGCAAGCATACAAATCAGAAAACACTGCAGAACATTAAATATGTCCCCTAGGTTACAACAAACAGAACACAAAAAAAGCTTTTTGTTTCGGATGTTATTAAAAAGTGACCCTGATCACGAATGTCCACAGCATATAGCATAAACATCAACAAGATGAAGATGAAAATGCCACGTTTTCATACAGCGTTATATTAGGTTTAATATGAAGTTAAAAGAAGATGGAAGGCCGTTGTTCGGTTTCTACTGTATGTGTAGGCGAGTTTCTGAAGGCGCTCTTTAGTTAGTTTAGGCTGTGAAAGGAGAACTCGTAACGTTCTTGTAACAAAATGTTAGAAAGCCTGAGAGAGTTCAAAGCTACATGTTGAAACTGGAATGTCTTGAAACCCTGCTGTGACCTTGATCAGAGAGGAGCAAATGTTCATTCACTACTTGGACACTCCTCGGCCAACATTCATTGGTACAACAAGCACTAGAGTAATTGTTTGGGAAATGGAATACAGAGCCAGTGCCCTCTTTGTACTCTTCTTAACTGTATTTCATGATCTCAAGATTTTAATTTTGTGTCCAAGGACTGGAGTCTATTGATTTTTTTTGCAGGATTTTAAGAAGGGATTAACGGTTCTGAGGTCATGTCGATTCTTATTACAAGTTGGCACTCGGTGGAAGAAGAATCTAAAAAGCCGGGATGGTAAAAACAAAAATACAGTACAGCAAAGGGCCGAATGTTTCCAATGATGTTTTTTATTCTCAAAATGAGGAAACGAGTACAGCCATCATGACCAGATTCATGCAAAGAACTCACCGAAAAAACAACATTTTAAAGCAAGAAAAAGTCACAGGATTCAATTACTTTTTGCAAATTATATCTATTTTGGAGCATCCTTTATCCATTTTTTTTAAGGGGAATTATGTTTAGGATCATCTGTTGGTACATAACTACCATATGTTGCTATGCACTGCATGCATACATGAAAAAAAAATCCAGTCAGCTGAGTAAAGACATAAAGAACTGGATGGCAGGAGCATGGAAAGACAGGAAACCTTACTGGTTAATCTCTTGTCGATACCCGTTTCCATCTACTTTAATGTACCAACAAGTAACTTGTAGACTGAATGACCTCCTCTTTTCCAAAAGTATTTTTTGAAGGAATCATCCCACTAATTTAACAATTTATTCAGTAACAAATGTCCTCCCATTGACCTTGAAGAACAAAATAATGCACATGAAAGGTAGGTATTTTGAGATATTTTCTCTTTCCTCCAAAATAAAAGAGTCTCTTTTATCTATGAAATAAATAAGGGCTCTCACACAAGGGACATTTTGGTACAATTTGGTGCACAATGCTTTCCCTAAAGGACTATCATGTTGTGTGCCAGTAACAAGGCCATCTTTAATCAGAAAGATTTTGGACCCATTCAGGCCATATTGTGTGGATTGCACTACAATAGATTTCAGAAAAGAGGGACAATGAATGTGTTTGAACACACAAAGAGGAAGGACGGGCAACAGGGAGTGCAGGGACGTTCCATCAGAAAAAAATTCAGACCATAACGTGGAGAGCCTTTTTTTCCTTTTTCAGCTTCAGTCTCTCTCATAAACCTGCCTGCTGCTCTCCTTACGATCAAACACCACAACGTCTGCTCTATGAAACCAAAGGTTACGCAGTGGCAAGAGTTGCACAGAACGAGCAAATAAATTTGATCCATCATGTTCCTTACATGAGCTAACCGGAGTTATCTGGGCACAGAGCTGGTAACTACTGCAGAGTCACTATGATAGAGTATTTATATCGCTCATTTGTAAATAATGTAGTAATTATAGTTTCCAAAGATTAAGAAGGATAATTAGTAGATATTGAAATCAGATATCAGTCTGATATCAGCAAAAAAATGAGTATCGGATTATATGGACCTGCATCTAAAACCCCTGATCATAAAACGCTGAAATGTGGGAAGATTTAACCGTCTGGTCACCTGAAATTGACGCAGCATCACAAAAAAACAGCAGGAGGATTTTCAAGGGTCTTCTAATTTATTTTTAGGAGTTAAGTGGTTATTTTGCACTTTAAAGATCTATATTTTTGAGTTTAGTTTATTTTTCAGGGTCTTATTTTTCATTTATTTTATTCAATTATAGAATATTCTTATATTTAAGGTTAAAATTATACTATACTATGAGATTTTTTAAGAAGAATTCTGAAATGCTATAATGTCTTATAGTAATATTTTTCATATCAATTCAATTCATTCAATGTGTATAATAAAGCTTTTTAATAATTTTACTGTTTATAACATGACATTTTTTAGACTTTTTTCGACATACTATACCATGACATTTTATGACAATTTCTCACATGCCATAATGTCTTTTTTGCAACTTTTTTCAACTTATTTTACTATCAGTTCATTCAACAAGCCATAATAAGTCCTATTGAACAGTTTTCCTGATGTTTCATAACATGACATTTTTTGACATTTTTCGACTTACTATAGTATGACATTTTATGACAATTTCTGACATGCTGCATCATGTTTTTTCACAACTTTTTTTCAAAATATTTTACTATAAAGTCATTAAACATACTATAATCATGCCTACTGAACACTTTTCTTCACATTTTATGACATGACATTTTTTGACATTTTTCGACATACTATAGTATGACATTTTATGACAATTTCTGACATGCTGCATCATGTTTTTTAACACCTTTATTTCAACATATTTTACTATAAAGTCATTAAACATACTATAATAATGCCGCCTGAACACTTATCTTCACATTTTATAACATGACATTTTTTGACATTTTTCGACATACTATAGTATGACATTTTATGACAATTTCTGACAAGCTATAATACAGTCATGGAAAAAATTATTAGACCACCCTTGTTTTCTTCAATTTCTTGTTAGTTTTAATGCCTGGCTCAACTAAAGGTACATTTGTTTGGACAATTATAATGATAACAACAAAAATAGCTCATGAGAGTTTAATTTAAGAACTAAGGATTATTCATTTTCCATGGTTTTCTTGATAATAACCAAAATTACTTAAATTCTTACATCAATAGCTATGGCATTGTACCGCCAAAAACACTACTTTTAAGCATTCCATGTTTTCTTTTCTGTTTGCTTTAAACACATGATACACACAAGAGTTAATACTTGATTGCATAACCATTGTTTTTGATGACTGCAGCCATGCGTCTTGGCATGCTCTCCACCAGCTTCTGACATTGTTCTGCTGTCACAGCAGCCCATTCCTGTTGGACAAATTCAAACAAATTTTCTTTGTTTTTGGGCTTGTGGTTCTCCATTTTGAGTTTGATGATTTTCCACAGGTTTTCAATTGGATTAAGATCTGGTGATTGAGCAGGCCAAGGCATGGTGCGAATGTTGTGGTTCCCCATCCAGGCTTTAACTGACCTTGCCGTGTGGCAAGGGGCATTGTCTTGTTGGAAAATCCAGTCATTCGAGGCAGGAAAGAGTTTTCCAGCTGATGGAAGAAGACTGTTTTCAAGGGTAGTCCTGTACTTGACCTGGTTCATTCGGCCTTCACACAATTGCATTTGCCCTGTTCCACTCAGACTGAAACAGCCCCAGATCATGACTGATCCACCCCCATGTTTTACTGTAGGGCAAGACAGTCTGGGTTGTAAGCTTCTCCAGGCTTCCTCCTAACCAGTAAGTTGGCTGGAGTGGGCATCAATTCAAAATTGGATTCATCACTGAAGAGAACCTTAGCCCAATCATCAACAGTCCAATCCTTGTGGTCTCGAGCAAAGAGTAACCGGGCCTTCCTCTGCCTTTCATTGATGAAGGGCTTCTTGCGTGCTCTGCGTGACTTCAAACCAGCTTCAACAAGTCGGTTTCGAACTGTCCTTGCCAAGCAAGTCACATTTCTCGACAGTGCCCACTCATTTTTAAGGTCCCTGGAGGTCTGACGACGATTCCTGACACAGGAACGGATGAGTGCACGGTCATCTCGTGGGGTAGAAAGACGTTTCCTGCCACAGCCAGGTAGCAATTTGGTAGTGCCATGTTCAGCTTGTTTTTTTTTGTTGTAATGAACGGCTGTCTTGGAGATCTTCAGTTTTTTCGCTACCTGTCTCTCACTCATGCCAATTTCCAGCAGTGCCAAGATGGCTGCCTTTGTTGCTTCACATAATTCTTTTGTTTTAGGCATTATGTGAGAGCTGACAACTTCTGAGTTGTGCTACGGCTTGAATGTAAGCAGGAAACCACTCTAGGCCTTTGCATGTGCAGTGCTGCTTGTGACATGAAATGGCCTCTTATATACCCTGGGAATCAATTAAGCTTAAGAATGTCAAATAGGACATAAAGTATTATGTGACCAGCTGCATTTTTTGTTGTGTTCATTGTATTATACGTTTAGTGGTACCAGATATTAGAATGAACAAGAAATTGAAGAAAACAAGGGTGGTCTAATAATTTTTTCCATGACTGTATGTCATTTTTACAACTTGTTTAACTATAAAGAAATTAAACATACTATAATAATGCCTACTGAACACTTTTCTTCACATTTTATGACATGACATTTTTTGACATTTTTTGACATTTTTTTTGACATTTTTCGACATACTATAGTATGATATTTCATGACAATTTCTGATATGCAATAATATGTCATTTTTACAACTTTTTTCAACATATTTTACTATAAAGTCATTAAACATACTATAATAATGCCTACTGAACACTTTTCTCCACATTTTCTAACCTGACATTTTTTGGCCTTTTTTCGACATACTATAGTATGACATTTTATGACAATTTCTGACATGCTACATCATGTTTTTTACCACCTTTATTTCAAAATATTTTACTATAAAGTCATTAAACATACTATAATAATGCCTACTGAACACTTTTCTCCACATTTTATGACATGACATTTTTTGACATTTTTCGACATACTATAGTATGACATTTTATGACAATTTCTGACATGCTACATCATGTTTTTTACCACCTTTATTTCAAAATATTTTACTATGAAGTCATTAAACATACTATAATAATGCCTACTGAACACTTATCTTCACATTTTATGACATGACATTTTTTGACATTTTTCGACATACTATAGTATGACATTTCATGACAATTTCTGATATGCTATATGTCATTTTTACAACTTTTTTCAACTTGTTTAACTATAAAGTCATTGAACATACTATAATAATGCCTACTGAACACTTTTCTTCACATTTTATAACCTGACATTTTTTTACATTTTTCGACATACTATACTATGACATTTTATGACAATTTCTGACATGCTATGATATGTCATTTTTACAACTTTTTTCAACTTGTTTAACGATAAAGACACTAAATATACTATAGTCATGCCTACTGAACACTTTACGTCACATTTTATGACATGACATTTTTTGACATTTTTCGACATACTATAGTATGACATTTTATGACAATTTCTGATATGCTATAATATTTCATTTTTACAACTTCTTTAACTATAAAGACACTAAACATACTATAATAATGCCTACTGAACACTTTTCTTCACGTTTTATGACATGACATTTTTTGACATTTTTTGACATTTTTCGACATACTATACTATGACATTTTATGACAATTTCTGACATGCTGCATCATGTTTTTTAATACCTTTATTTCAACATATTTTACTATAAAGTCATTAAACATACTATAATAATGCCTACTGAACACTTATCTTCACATTTTATGACATGACATTTTTTGACATTTTTCGACATACTATAGTATGACATTTTATGACAATTTCTGACATGCTGCATCATGTTTTTTACCACCTTTATTTCAACATATTTTACTATAAAGTCATTAAACATACTATAATAATGCCTACTGAACACTTTTCTCCACATTTTATAACCTGACATTTTTTGACATTTTTCGACATACTATACTATGACATTTTATGACAATTTCTGACATGCTATAATATGTCATTTTTACAACTTCTTTAACTATAAAGACACTAAACATACTATAATCATGCCTACTGAACACTTTTCTTCACATTTTATGACATGACATTTTTTGACATTTTTTGACATTTTTCGACATACTATAGTATGACATTTTATGACAATTTCTGACATGCTATAATATGTCATTTTTACAACTTTTTTCAACTTCTTTAACGATAAAGACACTAAACATACTATAATAATGCCTACTGAACACTTTTCTTCACGTTTTATGACATGACATTTTTTGACATTTTTTGACATTTTTCGACATACTATACTATGACATTTTATGACAATTTCTGACATGCTGCATCATGTTTTTTAACACCTTTATTTCAACATATTTTACTATAAAGTCATTAAACATACTATAATAATGCCTCCTGAACACTTATCTTCACATTTTATGACATGACATTTTTTGACATTTTTCGACATACTATAGTATGACATTTCATGACAATTTCTGACATGCTGCATCATGTTTTTTAACACCTTTATTTCAACATATTTTACTATAAAGTCATTAAACACACTATAATAATGCCTCCTGAACACTTTTCTTCACATTTTATGACATGACATTTTTTGACATTTTTAGACATACTATAGTATGACATTTTATTACAATTTCTGACATGCTGCATCATGTTTTTTCACAACTTTTTTTCAAAATATTTTACTATAAAGTCATTAAACATACTATAATAATGCCTCCTGAACACTTACCTTCACATTTTATGACATGACATTTTTTGACATTTTTCGACATACTATAGTATGACATTTTATGACAATTTCTGACATGCTGCATCATGTTTTTTAACACCTTTATTTCAACATATTTTACTATAAAGTCATTAAACATACTATAATAATGCCTACTGAACACTTTTCTCCACATTTTATAACATGACATTTTTTGACATTTTTAGACATACTATAGTATGACATTTTATGACAATTTCTGACAAGCTATAATATGTCATTTTTACAACTTTTTTCAACTTGTTTAACGATAAAGACACTAAACATACTATAATAATGCCTACTGAACACTTTTCTTCACATTTTATAACCTGACATTTTTTGACATTTTTCGACATACTATAGTATGACATTTTATGACAATTTCTGACATGCTATAATATGTCATTTTTACAACTTTTTTCAACTTGTTTAACTATAAAGACACTAAACATACTATAATAATGCCTACTGAACACTTTTCTTCACGTTTTATGACATGACATTTTTTGACATTTTTTGACATTTTTCGACATACTATACTATGACATTTTATGACAATTTCTGACATGCTGCATCATGTTTTTTAACACCTTTATTTCAACATATTTTACTATAAAGTCATTAAACATACTATAATAATGCCTCCTGAACACTTATCTTCACATTTTATGACATGACATTTTTTGACATTTTTAGACATACTATACTATGACATTTCATGACAATTTCTGACATGCTGCATCATGTTTTTTAACACCTTTATTTCAACATATTTTATTATAAAGTCATTAAACATACTATAATAATGCCTACTGAACACTTTTCTTCACATTTTATGACATGACATTTTTTGACATTTTTAGACATACTATAGTATGACATTTTATGACAATTTCTGACATGCTGCATCATGTTTTTTACCACCTTTATTTCAACATATTTTACTATAAAGTCATTAAACATACTATAATAATGCCTACTGAACACTTTTCTCCACATTTTATAACCTGACATTTTTTGACATTTTTCGACATACTATAGTATGACATTTTATGACAATTTCTGACATGCTATAATATGTCATTTTTACAACTTTTTTCAACTTGTTTAACTATAAAGACACTAAACATACTATAATAATGCCTACTGAACACTTTTCTTCACATTTTATAACCTGACATTTTTTGACATTTTTCGACATACTATAGTATGACATTTTATGACAATTTCTGACATGCTATAATATGTCATTTTTACAACTTTTTTCAACTTGTTTAATTATAAAGACACTAAACATACTATAAGAATGCCTCCTGAACACTTTTCTTCACATTTTATGACATGACATTTTTTGACATTTTTCGACATACTATACTATGACATTTCATGACAATTTCTGACATGCTGCATCATGTTTTTTAACACCTTTATTTCAACATATTTTACTATAAAGTCATTAAACATACTATAATAATGCCTACTGAACACTTTTCTCCACACTTTATAACATGACATTTTTTGACATTTTTAGACATACTATAGTATGACATTTTATGACAATTTCTGACATGCTATAATATGTCATTTTTACAACTTTTTTCAACTTGTTTAACGATAAAGACACTAAACATACTATAATAATGCCTACTGAACACTTTTCTTCACATTTTATGACATGACATTTTTTGACATTTTTCGACATACTATAGTATGACATTTTATGACAATTTCTGACATGCTATAATATGTCATTTTTACAACTTTTTTCAACTTGTTTAACTATAAAGACACTAAACATACTATAATAATGCCTACTGAACACTTTTCTTCACGTTTTATGACATGACATTTTTTGACATTTTTTGACATTTTTCGACATACTATAGTATGACATTTTATGACAATTTCTGACATACTGCATCATGTTTTTTAACACCTTTATTTCAAAATATTTTACTATAAAGTCATTAAACATACTATAATAATGCCTCCTGAACACTTTTCTCCACATTTTATAACATGACATTTTTTGACATTTTTAGACATACTATAGTATGACATTTCATGACAATTTCTGACATGCTGCATCATGTTTTTTAACACCTTTATTTCAACATATTTTACTATAAAGTCATTAAACATACTATAATAATGCCTACTGAACACTTTTCTCCACACTTTATAACATGACATTTTTTGACATTTTTAGACATACTATAGTATGACATTTTATGACAATTTCTGACATGCTATAATATGTCATTTTTACAACTTTTTTCAACTTGTTTAACGATAAAGACACTAAACATACTATAATAATGCCTACTGAACACTTTTCTTCACATTTTATAACCTGACATTTTTTGACATTTTTCGACATACTATAGTATGACATTTTATGACAATTTCTGACATGCTATAATATGTCATTTTTACAACTTTTTTCAACTTGTTTAACTATAAAGACACTAAACATACTATAATAATGCCTACTGAACACTTTTCTTCACGTTTTATGACATGACATTTTTTGACATTTTTCGACATACTATACTATGACATTTTATGACAATTTCTGACATGCTATAATATGTCATTTTTACAACTTTTTTCAACTTGTTTAATTATAAAGACACTAAACATACTATAAGAATGCCTCCTGAACACTTTTCTTCACATTTTATGACATGACATTTTTTGACATTTTTAGACATACTATAGTATGACATTTTATTACAATTTCTGACATGCTGCATCATGTTTTTTCACAACTTTTTTTCAAAATATTTTACTATAAAGTCATTAAACATACTATAATAATGCCTCCTGAACACTTTTCTCCACATTTTATAACATGACATTTTTTGACATTTTTAGACATACTATAGTATGACATTTCATGACAATTTCTGACATGCTGCATCATGTTTTTTAACACCTTTATTTCAACATATTTTACTATAAAGTCATTAAACATACTATAATAATGCCTACTGAACACTTTTCTCCACACTTTATAACATGACATTTTTTGACATTTTTAGACATACTATAGTATGACATTTTATGACAATTTCTGACATGCTATAATATGTCATTTTTACAACTTTTTTCAACTTGTTTAACGATAAAGACACTAAACATACTATAATAATGCCTACTGAACACTTTTCTTCACATTTTATAACCTGACATTTTTTGACATTTTTCGACATACTATAGTATGACATTTTATGACAATTTCTGACATGCTATAATATGTCATTTTTACAACTTTTTTCAACTTCTTTAACGATAAAGACACTAAACATACTATAATAATGCCTACTGAACACTTTTCTTCACGTTTTATGACATGACATTTTTTGACATTTTTTGACATTTTTCGACATACTATAGTATGACATTTTATGACAATTTCTGACATACTGCATCATGTTTTTTAACACCTTTATTTCAACATATTTTACTATAAAGTCATTAAACATACTATAATAATGCCTACTGAACACTTTTCTCCACATTTTATAACCTGACATTTTTTGACATTTTTCGACATACTATACTATGACATTTCATGACAATTTCTGACATGCTATAATATGTCATTTTTACAACTTTTTTCAACTTGTTTAACTATAAAGACACTAAACATACTATAATAATGCCTACTGAACACTTTTCTTCACATTTTATGACATGACATTTTTTGACATTTTTAGACATACTATAGTATGACATTTTATGACAATTTCTGGCATGCTGCATCATGTTTTTTAACACCTTTATTTCAACATATTTTACTATAAAGTCATTAAACATACTATAATAATGCCTCCTGAACACTTATCTTCACATTTTATGACATGACATTTTTTGACATTTTTCGACATACTATAGCATGACATTTCATGACAATTTCTGACATGCTGCATCATGTTTTTTAACACCTTTATTTCAACATATTTTACTATAAAGTCATTAAACATACTATAATAATGCCTACTGAACACTTTTCTCCACATTTTATAACATGACATTTTTTGACATTTTTCGACATACTATAGTATGACATTTTATGACAATTTCTGACATGCTATAATATGTCATTTTTACAACTTTTTTCAACTTGTTTAACTATAAAGACACTAAACATACTATAATAATGTCTACTGAACACTTTTCTTCACGTTTTATGACATGACATTTTTTGACATTTTTCGACATACTATAGTATGACATTTTTTGACATTTTTCGACATACTATAGTATGACATTTTATGACAATTTCTGACATGCTGCATCATGTTTTTTAACACCTTTATTTCAACATATTTTATTATAAAGTCATTAAACATACTATAATAATGCCTACTGAACACTTTTCTTCACATTTTATGACATGACATTTTTTGACATTTTTAGACATACTATAGTATGACATTTTATGACAATTTCTGACATGCTGCATCATGTTTTTTACCACCTTTATTTCAACATATTTTACTATAAAGTCATTAAACATACTATAATAATGCCTACTGAACACTTTTCTCCACATTTTATAACCTGACATTTTTTGACATTTTTCGACATACTATAGTATGACATTTTATGACAATTTCTGACATGCTGCATCATGTTTTTTACCACCTTTATTTCAACATATTTTACAATAAAGTCATTAAACATACTATAATAATGCCTACTGAACACTTATCTTCACATTTTATAACATGACCTTTTTTGACATTTTTCGACATACTATACTATGACATTTTATGACAATTTCTGACATGCTATAATATGTCATTTTTACAACTTTTTCCAACTTGTTTAACGATAAAGACACTAAACATACTATAATAATGCCTACTGAACACTTTTCTTCACGTTTTATGACATGACATTTTTTGACATTTTTCGACATACTATAGTATGACATTTCATGACAATTTCTGATATGCAATAATATGTCATTTTTACAACTTTTTTCAACATATTTTACTATAAAGTCATTAAACATACTATAATAATGCCTACTGAACACTTTTCTCCACATTTTATAACCTGACATTTTTTGACATTTTTCGACATACTATACTATGACATTTTATGACAATTTCTGACATGCTGCATCATGTTTTTTAACACCTTTATTTCAACATATTTTACTATAAAGTCATTAAACATACTATAATGATGCCTACTGAACACTTTTCTTCACATTTTATGACATGACATTTTTTGACATTTTTTGACATTTTTCGACATACTATACTATGACATTTTATGACAATTTCTGACATGCTGCATCATGTTTTTTAACACCTTTATTTCAACATATTTTACTATAAAGTCATTGAACATACTATAATAATGCCTACTGAACACTTTTCTTCACATTTTATGACATGACATTTTTTGACATTTTTTGACATTTTTCGACATACTATACTATGACATTTTATGACAATTTCTGACATGCTGCATCATGTTTTTTAACACCTTTATTTCAACATATTTTACTATAAAGTCATTGAACATACTATAATAATGCCTACTGAACACTTATCTTCACATTTTATAACATGACCTTTTTTGACATTTTTCGACATACTATACTATGACATTTTATGACAATTTCTGACATGCTATAATATGTCATTTTTACAACTTTTTCCAACTTGTTTAACGATAAAGTCATTAAACATACTATAATTATGCCCACTGAACACTTTTCTTCACATTTTATAACATGATTTTTTTTTACATTTTTCGACATACTATAGTATGACATTTTATGACAATTTCTGACATGCTGCATCATGTTTTTTAACACCTTTATTTCAACATATTTTACTATAAAGTCATTGAACATACTATAATAATGCCTACTGAACACTTTTCTTCACATTTTATAACCTGACATTTTTTGACATTTTTCGACATACTATACTATGACATTTTATGACAATTTCTGACATGCTATAATATTTCATTTTTACAACTTCTTTAACTATAAAGACACTAAACATACTATAATAATGCCTACTGAACACTTTTCTTCACATTTTATGACATGACATTTTTTGACATTTTTCGACATACTATAGTATGACATTTTATGACAATTTCTGACATGCTGTAATATGTCATTTTTACAACTTTTTTCAACTTGTTTAACGATAAAGACACTAAATATACTATAATAATGCCTACTGAACACTTTTCTTCACATTTTATGACATGACATTTTTTGACATTTTTAGACATACTATAGTATGACATTTTATGACAATTTCTGATATGCTATAATATTTCATTTTTACAACTTCTTTAACTATAAAGACACTAAACATACTATAATAATGCCTACTGAACACTTTTCTTCACATTTTATGACATGACATTTTTTGACATTTTTCGACATACTATACTATGACATTTTATGACAATTTCTGACATGCTATGATATGTCATTTTTACAACTTTTTTCAACTTGTTTAACGATAAAGACACTAAATATACTATAGTCATGCCTACTGAACACTTTTCTTCACATTTTATGACATGACATTTTTTGACATTTTTCGACATACTATAGTATGACATTTTATGACAATTTCTGATATGCTATAATATTTCATTTTTACAACTTCTTTAACTATAAAGACACTAAACATACTATAATAATGCCTACTGAACACTTTTCTTCACGTTTTATGACATGACATTTTTTGACATTTTTTGACATTTTTCGACATACTATAGTATGACATTTTATGACAATTTCTGACATGCTGCATCATGTTTTTTAACACCTTTATTTCAACATATTTTACTATAAAGTCATTAAACATACTATAATAATGCCTCCTGAACACTTATCTTCACATTTTATGACATGACATTTTTTGACATTTTTCGACATACTATAGTATGACATTTTATGACAATTTCTGACATGCTATAATTTGTCATTTTTACAACTTTTTTCAACTTGTTTAACGATAAAGACACTAAATATACTATAATCATGCCTACTGAACACTTTTCTTCACATTTTATGACATGACATTTTTTGACATTTTTCGACATACTATACTATGACATTTTATGACAATTTCTGACATGCTATAATATGTCATTTTTACAACTTTTTTCAACTTCATCATCATCAGTTCATTCAACAAGCCATAATAAGACCTATTGAACAGTTTTCCTGATGTTTCATAAAATGACATTTTTGACCAATTTCGACATCCTATACTTTGTTATTTTTTGACATGCTATGATGTCTTTTTTTACGACTTTTTTAAGATATCATCCTATATTCAACATGCTATTATAAGGCTTTTTCATAATTTATTTTACTGTTTATAACATGACATTTTATGACATTTTTATAGCATACTATACTATGACATTTCATGACAATTTCTCCCATATGTCTTTTTTACAGCTTTTTTAGACAGACAACCACTCACACTCACATTCACGACTATGGCAGGTCAATTTAAATTAGCCAATTAACCTAATCCTAATCCCCATGCATGTTTTTGGATGATGGGAGGAAGCCGGAGTACCCGGTGAGAACCCACACAGAGAACATGCAAACTCCACACAGAAAGGCGCCGGGCCCGGGATTCGAACCCGGTACCTTCTTGCTGTGAGGTGACAGTGCTAACCACTACACCACCGTGCCGCCCTTCGACATACTATACTATGTCATTTTTCATGAAAAATTTTGATATGCTTTGATACTACAAATTCATTCAACATGCTATAATAATGCCTATTGAACACTTTTCTTTCCAATTCACGACGTGACATTTTGTTTCAACTTAAATTTTTGACATACTGTACTATTTAACAAAAATGTCTGACTTTTTTTTTTTTTTTTTTTACATATTTTAGTTTGAATTCATAAAACATGCTATAATAAGGCTTTGTCTAACATTTCACAATGTGACTTTTTTCACTTTATGACTTGACATTTTAATTTTTTTTTCGACATATTATACTATGACATTTTATAACAATTCTGACGTGCTATGATATAATGTTTTTCAACTTTTTGATGTCATACTATACCATAAGTACAGCCCTCGTCGCTACGTCACAAATCACCTCCGAGTCCAAACCCCCGTTGTGAATTTAACCAGTTACGGTTGCAGACTATATACACCACTGGATTGTATAATGCCTGGTAAGGCCATGAAGACAATTCATCAGGTCAGAGTATGCATGTTAATGTTCCTCCATGTCTGCAGGATATGTAATTAAGCAAAACATGATATTATGTCAATTTTGTGCCGACAGCTTATTTCTACTGCCCCCAGGTGGTCAGAAAATCAACCCCATTAGGCAACCAATACTGCAGCTTAGCAGCTAACATCGTTCATATAGAGGATATGCATAAGATAGTCAGAAATATCTGGAATTACAATTAGGTCACTGGTACTGGCTAACAAACCCCTCAATCCTCCACAGAAATACTGTGTAGTTTACTGACAGGCTGATTATTGTTAAATGCATTTATTGTTACGATGACAGCAGCCTGATCTGCATCTTGCCTAGATAGTGCTTGATGTGATTACATTGTGGAAATAACTTGAGAGCAGGTGTAAGGCCAAGAATAAGAAAGAGAGAGATGCGGAGGAGAGGTGCCGCATATATACAGGTGTTATGTGTATGTGCTGCTGTCTGAAGGCAGGCTTGTGTGTCACCTTCCCAGCACAAGTGCCCTAGTCCCTAATGATGGCGGTGTGCAGTGAGCTAACTACCCTCACAGTGGAGCGAGCCCTCAGGCTAGTGCCACATCTCTCCATCAAGGCCTGCCTTCATCCCGCTTTACACTGGGCCCTTTCCAAAGACACACACATACACACACAGAGAGCCAATGACAAATAATTCATATTATGGCCTGCCTGAAAGTTTGCCACACTACCTCATTAAGCAGCCTATTGTAACTGGCTGACATTCTCTCAGCATAATAACATTCCTTGGTCGGGTTGTTTTTGAAGTGACATCTCACTAGAGGGAAACAGAAATAAATAAAGAAATAAAAAAACACCCAGTTGTGCTATGTTGTTTCTCACCTTCGGAACTCTCAAGGTGATGCAACTTTAGCTGCCAGATATCAATAATGGATCCCTGTTGTTTCTTGATACGAATGATAGATATTAATGAAGACATGATGGCTCAATCCCAGACCTACATATTGAGTTTGATCTTCCACTTAGGGGTGCATTGATTTTTTCTCTTAGCCACACAGTCCAGTGCAGAGCTTCTGACACACCAGTGAACATTAGCCTGTTTGATTTCATCTGCAAAATGTACAATGGGTAAGGAGAGAGGCAGTCTGGGTAGACATGGAGGAGGAGGAGCAGCAGCGCATGGGGGCATTCGGGAAATGGGGTGTATGCCTTGATGAGGGAGTGGAGAGGGGGTAAGTGAATATGCTCCTTTGATGTGCTCCATGTTTGCGCACACGGCAGCAAATGGCAGAATGGCAACAGTGTGGGAGGTTTTTTTTTTTTCTTTTCTGAGTGGCAATCAGTCAGTTCAGAAGCGCTGAGCTCCTGGCGAGCCTACAAGGCATGTGGCTAGGTGCTCTCTGTCCTGGGGGCGAGACGTGGAGAGCTCTGACTTAGCTCTGACTTTTCCGGGGCATCAACGAGGCATGGGAGAGGAAGAGGAAACTTTTTCAGCAAAGTGAAAGGGGGCAAGAGGAGGGGGAATCATCCAAGTAAGGCAGACTTGAAGTTAAAGCACAGACGAGCACTATAATCTTTGCTTCAGTCTCGACAAGTATGCCAAACATGGATTTTGCATAAACACACAGTACTTCAGAGGCAGACGCGGAGATGAAGATGAAGTTAGTCGAATAACAAAAGGGAAAATGAGAGGAAGATGGAAGGCGAAGCCCCCAAACATGAGGAAAGATGGAAGACAACCCCTGCTAAGTTGGATTCTGCGGCTGTCTTCCATCTCCCTCAGCAGATAGCAGGAATGATAGCAGTGCATGTTCCAGCCTCCTATAATGAAGTCCAGATGCATCAAGTCAGCTCTGCTCCTCATCATCACGGGCTGTGACCTTGGGAAAACTACCTCAGCTGTGGGCCCTCATATTTACAGCAGAAACACAGACACCACGCTGGCTGCTTAGGGATTAGGAGTCAAAAATTCCTCAGAAACAAACGCTTTTTTTTTCCAAACGACACACATCTGCATCTTTGATTGAATTAATGGTTTGCATTGTCATCTCTTTAACAGCCCTCTTCCTATGTGAGAGGCGATACTATCAAGCTGACCTTGACCTATCCTGTGTAATAACACAGAGGACACCGTTGATATGGAGGATCTGTTCCACTTTGTCTACGCTGCTGTGTGAATCTCCTCTTATTTGTAAAAGGCTGAGAGGCCAAGGAGACCTGTGAACATATAGTATTAACATGGCATTCACGTCCATGTAACCAAGTAGTTCCTTTGAGACAGATCATATTTTGCTTAAAAATGCATAATATGATTTAACAATGTGCAGTGAAAGTAATTAAAAAGAGATTATATTAGTAAAAATTCTAGTCTGTCCTCCAAGTTACAAATAATAAGTAAGTAAACCCAAAATGGCCCCACAGAGAAACACTTGCCATAGAATTTGAGAAGAAAAACAGTTTGTGACAACCTAACAGCAACATGAGGAGAGCGAAGTACGAATGCACTGGGTGTAGACCTGGATGTAAAACATCACTGTGATCAATTTAAAGTAGCGGCAGTCTTTCCTCTTTTCAGTTTGAGCCAAAGAAAAAGCAGTAGTTGAGTAGTCCTTAAAATAAAACCTCAACTCCTGCTCCAATTTCCCTACAAGGTGCTGAACATACTGTAAGTCCCGGAGACAAGGCAGTCGTCAATTAGTATTCCAAAGCCCTTGTGAAATTCAGCAGTCTCAATCACTTTGCCTGAGTATGTGCTTAACAAGTTGGTTTCATCCCAAGGCTGACAATGGGAGCAGACTGTGTTTTTGTACCGCATATTACTTCTTATTACCGCTTTTAGTGATGGTAGATTAGAAAGCACAAGACATACTGATGTGGCTGAGAATAGCAGGTAAAAACATTTCACTGATTTTCAACTCCTCAGTCAAATGCAATGTATCATAACTTCAGTGGCAGCGCGCTCACTGTATGAAACAAAAGTGGTGCAAAAGTGGGACGGCAAGTCTCATCGAGTAGACACAATTACAGTGTTGAGGATATGCTGTGAGCATCGGATGTAAGACAAGAGAGCCATTTTAAAGGAGATTAGTGCTGACACCTCCCTGTGTCTCAGCGTGCAGTGATCACACTGCGCCAGCGACTGTGTGTGGGAGGCCTTTTGTCACTTGTACCACTCAAAGTGGGAGAGGGAAAACAAGCGATGGGATGACACCCAGCCGCCTCCGATAGATCAAAACCAAACTAATAAGCCAGGATGCTCAAATTAACAATGAGGCCTCTTGTTTAACTCAGCTGCTTGACTTCCTCAGCTGAGACACATCAACTACACAGGCACATTTAAATCCATACGAGGACGAGACTTTGGAAATAATGACTGCACTCAGCGTCATCGCAAAAAAAGAATTTGGGTGGGAAGAATATAATAAAAGCTATTTTCTGTCAACATACCTCCATGTTGTAATCTAAAGTGGATGTGCATGGCTCACAATCGCAACAAAAACTGCAACAGATAACTGATAACAAAAGTAGTTCAGCTGAGGTGGAGGCATATTAAGAGGCCAGTCATCTACTTAGCGGACCTTGGAGTAAAGCACATGAGGCACTCCCTTTGCAACGATAATCCATCTCCATTGTTCCCCTGAAGAGGCTTGTTGAAAATTAATTTGGGCTAGTCAACAGTCAATAACATGCTCCCCAGAGACACGCAGTTTAACCCCCATACTGCTCAGCATATTAGAGCGCACACACACTCAAACCCACATTCCACTCAGTTGCCTCTCAATAGTGAGAGGAAAGCATTATTGACCACTTTCTGAGCTTAATGTACCTGCGTTTCACCCTCCAGGCAATCCACTCTCACCTCCTCCACCCGCTTTTATCACGTCATCATGTTATTGTGTTGCCTTTTATTCGTGTTGCCCCACTGGATAAAGGTTTTTCAGTGACAGGAAACAGTTTCCAACCTGATGATCTGAAAACCAATCAGAGATTTAACTTTATAAACAATGTCTTGATTAAAGGCTACTTTTTAAATTGTTTTCTTATTTCTTGTAGTTGTTCTTTACATGCTTTAAGGGCTGTGTTTTAAATATTATGACATAAATAAGAATATTTGGCTAATACTGATATGACAAATGTATGCAAAATCACACATGAAATAATAATAAGCAGTGCAGCTAATAATGTACTACATCATGCAAACAAAACTTAATTTACAAATTTACAAACATTGATTCAGATGGGGATTTTTTTTTTTAAATGGAAGCAAAATATGATGAGGCCATCACAATATGATTTTAATAAAACTTGATAAATTATTATGTTGAATAGATACATCAATTAGACCTACCTTAACTTGTTTTAATGTGCTGCTTATTTTCATAAATTCAAATAGGCTGAAAGATTAACTAATATTAAATCTCATTGTGATCTACATCATTTAAACTAAACAGCTGATTTGTTGAGGACAAATGATCCTCACAGAAATACAAAAGAGGGAGAGAAAGAAAGAGTACTGACCTGAAGGTCCAACGGCCACACTGTATATTTATTTCAGACACACAAATCACCTGACGATGCTGCTGTCAGCTTTACGTTTGGCTATAAACACTGCAGACAGCGCTTGACATGACAGGCTTTTTCCACGTCTTTTGCTGGAAATTGCAGCCAATATGTTTTAGAGTAGTCAGCGATTGTCAATGCTTGCCGCTCACAAGTTCAGTGTTTGCAGACGCAGGCGTGAGGCAATTCTGCAAAGGAAAAACATAATAGCAAACACTGTCCAGTGTGTGTATTTATTCCTCCATGAAGTAGACATCGTGATTCATCCCTAAGGGTCACCCTATAAAAAAAAGCATCTCTGTCTAGTGACAGACTGAGGCAACAGCCGGCAAAAGTGTTGCAATTCCCTTGAACAAATTTGGGACGCTTACATCAGGACATTTTCTTCAACTATTATCTTTTCCAGGGCTGAAAACGTTCCCCGGTGACAAAACTCCTGACTGCCTTGTTAAATGCAAGAGTAGATTACAGTTAATTTTTATGGATGATGACATAATTAGAGTAAGTCTGAATGCTGATAATCATTTGGTGGAAAATGAGACGGGAAAAAAAGACTATTCCCCTGAAGAAGCTTTGTGGATATCAAGACTTGGCTGCAAAATTTCCATCATTTACTCACAGTTGGGCCCTGACATGCAGTATTGTTCAGCAAGTAATAAAGCAAAAGAATGATTGACAGGGTACATCCACACAATAATCCCTTCTTATCTTACCTTGTGGAAACAATTAAAACTGAGCTAAAACAGACATTGGTAAATATCTTTTCAAAAGCAGAAGAACTTTGTTCTCCTCCTGAGCATCTCTACATTGTGAACGGAAAATAAAGGCTTTTCTCAAACTCGCTTGGCACTGGCTACACATAACGAATCCAGCATTGTGGATCTATTGATAACAAAAACTGTGCTTCTCCAAGTCTCACCTCCTCTGAGAGGAAAACTGCAAGCCCCTGAACGTTTGGCGCTGCTGAGATGTGTATAGAGGAGCACACATGAGCCATTTTGTCAGAGCAAGTGGTGAGGGTTTGGTGGTGAGTGAAGACACTGGAGTAGAAGCGCCTGTATTAAAGTTGAGAAAGAGTGAGCGAGAAGAGAGAGAATGGGGCTCAACCCCCCCACATCAAAGCTTTTCCCTCCAGCGGTGTCTTGTGATATTTATTTATTGAGATGATTTTGCCAGAAACCCAGTGGCCTAGCTGTGCCCCCCAACTCTTTGATATGTTGCTTGGTTCTTAGCTGGCTGTCCTCAGAGAAAGAGGGGTCGGGGGGTCAGCCAAAGAGACCCCCAGAGGAAAAAACACAGCTCACAGAGTACACCTAGAAACACCACACACCATTCCATATACACTCACACTCACAAACACACCAGATGATGCACGGGGAAAGAACGGAGGGGATGGGTTTGGGGGGGGATCAGTCATTGATTATTATTAAAGGGCCAATGATTTATTTCCTCTACCATTTGGAGGAACCTGGCTCACATCTAAATGACTGTCAGATTAATACCTTGAAGTCATAACAACACACTCCTGATGGTCATGTCCAGTCCACGCACCGCAAAACAAGCTAAACACAGAGTAAAAAACAAACAAACATCATGTGTGCCTAGTGAACAAAGACCACAGAAACAGCCTCAGGGTTCATTTCTCTCATTAAAATGTCCAAATAAGAAACAGGTTGACACCTCGTAATGAGATATCCACACATGCTTTGCACACACAAGCACGGCAGGCAAGGACCACTTGTATATCAGTCACATTACAGAAGTCTAACTGGGCCTCTTGTAACAGGATGAAGCTTCGTTTATAGTCAAAAAATGGTCACGTGCCGCCCAGAGTACTAAGATTAGCTGCATTGGAGAGCCAAGAAGGACTATCTGGATCAAGTGAGCCCAGGTGGAAGCCATTTGTTAGGACCATGTTATGGGTGGTGTAAAATAAAAATTAAAAAAAAAAAAGGACAAAAATCAGTAAAGCACTGTAATATCTTTAACACATCAGCTGGAACTGACATGCTATCACTTGACAGATTTAGATTACACAACAGCATTTTTTAATGTCACATTAATTTGTAGCATCTCAGGATGTACATTTTTGGTGTGTCAGCCTACAAACTCAAGTTTAAAAGTCTTATTTATAGAGAGTTAATAGAAATGCATGCAAAGTTTAGGTTCTAGCCAACGACAGAAATCTGACAGCAGTGAAATCCATGCATACTGATGTGTTTTAGCATTTATTTTGGCAGTTACTAACTCTGAGTAAGTGAAGAGGCCCCTGTCAACGGGCCCCTGTGTCCACAGAGAATTCCCAGAGTGGGGTGGGGAGCTCCTCAAAGCACTGCAGGTTGTAATTTGGGCCACAGGGGAGGGGATGCTCATCTTTTTTACGTGACAGATCTCCAACATAATGCATTGTCAAATAATTCTTAATATGGAGAGTGTGACATGATGGTCGCATTTCTCAATATTCAGATTTGCTCTGGCTCATAAACTCGGCCACCACTGCGTGCCATCGGCCCATCAATCAAGACTTCTCCACCCTTGCTCCTCCTCCTCCTCCTCTTCACCTGTCAGCCCATTTGATTATGAGGTGGCGCTTGGATGACTTCCACAAAATAAGCCTCTGGGAGAACAAGGCCTGGCAAAGCTGTTTTACACGTGTAGGAATTTTGATTGAGGAATATGCACAGCTCTCCTGTGCCAAAGGATGTGACACCCCCTCTGGACCCCTAGTCAGAGGTCTTCTCCAGATTTATTTACACATTATCTTCTCATCTTGTGAGGAAAAAGTCAAGGCTGTTATAAAGCTATTTGAATATTGGCCTCTAATGTTGACAATCATTGTTTGAACAGCCATTTACAAAATTCCTTGGCAAACACGACGGCTAGAAATGAAAGGCTTGACAATGTTTGCTCTAGTTTGATGATGGGAACAAACGCTGACAGAAAATATCAAGGACTGACAATCACTGCCCATCTTTCTTAGTCCCTCCTTCAATAAGTCTCCATTCAGACAGCCCCTATAATTGAACTTGTGTAAACAATAATCCATCTCAAAGCAGAAGGGCCATTTAACGCAGAGTGATTGTCTGCATATCAGGGTAAACAAACAGAGTGCTATACTGGATCTGTCATGGCTTGGACCCATCTAGATAAAGATGGATGGGCGGGTGGCGCGAAGGGAGGGGGCCGAGGGATTGGGACAGGCACTAAAGAGCCACGTCAACTGCTCTCCTTCCTCATGCATTAAATTCAAAGGAGCCTGGTGTAAAAAACTCACACTGATCAATTGTAAGCAAAAGTGAGTGGCGGAAGGGAGGGGGTCCAGCTCTGGTTTGGCATACGTGATCAGCACATTGGGCCAAATGATGTCATCCATCAGGATGGACACTGCAATTTGCCATCTATTTCCTCATCAATCAAACTTGAACGCCCTTACAAGGGGGTGGGACGTGTTTGTGTGTGTGTGTGTGTGTGTTTGTGTGTGTGTGTGTGAGACCAGACCTTACCTGAAGGCCATTAAGTGGCATCAACAGAGTGCAGCAATCCGGTCCATTGCTCTTTTATCCATGAGTAACATTTACAATCCCTTTAATTTGAATTTAAACATTATGGATACAATAAATCATTTTGTACAAATAAAGTGTGAAAATACACAATTCTAGTTTAATTCCATTGGACTGTGAAGTCATGATATCATTCAAACCTTGCTGGAAAAAAAACAGAGCACTCTGAGGTTTTATCTCAGCTGTCAGCTAATATAATGAATATACTAGATGCTATCCTGCTAAAACTCATCAAAGAACATTTTTATACATTTAGTCCTAACTTTTTTATTTATCTATTATCAATAGGTACGTAGCTGCTGGCACTATTTCATACATGTTGAAACTTTAAGCATTTTAATTGTTACTTCATAAACTGGATTAGCAGTGCTTGATTAAATATTTCATTTGAGACAAGCAAGGTAGCTCCTTATGGGATGCAGCCTGAGACTATTTCAGTCATTCCAAAGTTTAAGGAAAATCAGGAATAATGTGAGGAGATCAGCAGGATCACCTCTGCCCACCAGCTTCAAATTAAACCAAGTCAATGATGACGACATGACAGGTGAGCCTGTTTATAGAGTTTATTCAACTAAACATTTCTTTAAAATCCTGAATAATGTTCAGGACGTTACTTCTTTAACTCAGTGATTCAATACACAATTTTGAACTTGTTATCTACTTTGAACAGATGGTTTCTTATTTAAAGTAAAACTGCACTGATATTAAATAGTTTTATGTCAGCAAAGTTATTGTACAGCTGCTTGTGTTTGGCTACATTAGTTTATTTTGTTAAATGGAAAAAAAGGAGTTGTAAAACAACTGTACAACCTTTTCCTAATGTCATCACTACTCCTGCTACTAATAATCCATTAATCTACAATCTAACAAACATTATCTGACCCATAAATTGAGAAAAATCTCCACTCTCTCCCTCATCTCTTTCCTCTTCTTACATTGTTGAGATAATGGTCTCCTCCCTCCTTAGAGGGGAAAGAGTGGCCGGTCCTGTCTGGGACTGGAGAAGATCAAGTTCACCTCATTATTAACCTACACGCCCCCTCTGACCTCTGCAGCACCCACCCGTCAGGCAGCAACATGTGCATCTCATTGTGGGAGGAGGACTCATCGGCCCTCCTTTTTTTCCCCCTGGCCTGCCTCGACCAGACTCATGTGGAGAACCAGAGCTGATTTATGGGCCAAACGGATTGGTCCCAAGTGACTCGGATGCTTTGCAAAGTGATGCATGACTAAGGGTTGGGACAAGTGCTGCAGGCAGAGTTAGTTAGTTAGTTAGTTAAACTGAATTTGCTGGGAAAAAATGTAAGTGAGAGAAGAACTCTTTTACACAACAAACCTGAGAACAAATTACATATGAAGAAGACACTCATACACTACAGAATCATCACACACCTAAGGATGTTAAATATCTCTGATAACATCCAACCTTTTCATATAAAGCTGGATGGTCATCAGGCAGAGAGAAGTGTTACATCTCATCACATCTAAACGAGATAACGGATAAATCATCATTGGGAACTTTAAGGAAATAACATAATTTAAGGAAATGTGTCGTTGTCTCTCATGCTGCAACATATTTATTAGATACCAAAACCTTTTCTCACTGACACATTTATTCTTCATTATGCCTGTATGAAAGGGCTGTTATTGCATATTAATTGTGGTAAATGAAGAAGCAGATGGTGGATTCTGACAAAGACGAATGTGCGTTTGCATGATGGGCTGTTTGAAGTTGTGTTACGTATCTGGCTTTAACTGACTGACTGAGTGAATATCAGCTATTATAAAGTATAAGAGCAATGGTAAGGTTAATAATGCAGCATATCTTTTAGTCTGTTTGTGCTTTGTGTTATAATGGATGATAATGGCGTTCAATAAAAGTCAAATTCACCATGAAACACGCTCCATTTGTACACAATCAGCATCCAAGTTCACCTCCTCTTACTGGTTTCTTGTTGAATGCTACATTTTAAAATATAAAAAAAACAAACAGCAGAAAATATAGCGTTTCTATGTGGACTGTACTGGGCGGTGTTTCTTAAACTCAGACGTGCCTCGCGTCGGAGCACAGAGACACAAAACAGAAGGACAGAGGGCCTACGGTTTCATAAAAGAATAAATATGCAAAAAGAACAAAAAGTGGAGGCACTGTGCAAAACACACACACACACACACACACAGCTCCTCTCTTTCTCTCTTACTCACTCTCTTTTTCGCTCTCTTTGTCATCCAGTCTCAGTGCTGGTGAGAGTGCTGGCATCCACTAGAGCTGGGAGATGTTCTAAGACCTCTTCTTACTTTGTGCCAGCTCTGCTATACCCCAGTGGGTGTGCGTTTAAGTTTCCCCATCTGCTTCTGTTCACATTATCTAGCTCCAGGGCAGGCACCTTGTCTAAAATACACACATGCACACACATGCACACACACACCGACACACACACACTCAGAGTTTCATCTTTGTGCTGATGACGCAGTTTTACAGTTGTGTGAAGCCCACACACACAGCATAGCAGGGGTGGTTTTTTATCTTTACCTTCCTTTTCTGTTTCGACAGAACAGGCAAAATCAAGAGGAAGTGCTGGCCTCTGGAGAGTGGAGGCCGTTAACTTCCTCTGAGCGTTGTGATCACTGGCTGCTCATCCCTAGAGGTTAAATCAGCGGTGGAGCTCAGAGGACTTACGGGAGCAAACATCACTGGCGGTTCTGCTGTGAATGAGGGGCCAAATTTGCATCAGAGTTCTGTTTTTTTTTTTCAAAGACCTCCTCAATCAAATTGTATTCTTCAGCATTGGGTTATGACTTTTGAGGCGTAGGCAGGCAAAATAAAAGCTACCGACACTTAAGATCATTATAGAACGGTGAATATGGTGTGAGGAAATAAAGGCGGTGAGGAATATATGAAGATGAGGTTGATTTGCCATGTCACACTATCAAATCAAAACCTAACGTAGCAGCTATGTGACTGAGGAAGGGTTACAAAGAGAGAGGAAACTCCAAAGAGGCTGACATTGGCTTTTCCCCACCAGCACCATGTCATGTGGCTATGCTCTCTCTTTCTCCACTATGACTGTTGCTATAAGAAAGAAATTGAGCTGTCTGCTCAAGAGGTCAAAGGTCAAACTCATCCTGTCAGAAGCAGGCTGGTGGTGAGCCACGGGGAGGGGTTAGGGGGCTGTGACCTGTTGATTGTCCGAGGTATGATGGACTGGGGGAGGCTGCAGTGTGCGGCTCCCATGAACTATGAAGAAAATCAGAGGAGACAAGAGGTGACTCGGGTGGCTGGGCAATTCTGTCACCACTTTACTCTCTTTTCTAAAAACTGTGAAGGAAAAGAGACGGTTGAAGAAGAGGAAGAGAGAGGAAAAACATGTCCGCCAGGGGCTGTTCTTCTAAGAATATTTCAGTTCAAAGTCTCAGTCAGACATCACTCACAGTTATTTGAAAACGCATCAGTTAAAGTTATAAATAAAAGCACCATGAGGTACCGGGCACAATCACATAGCTATTATGTAACAAACTAAAATTCATGAAATGCCCTGAACCATTTTTGGAAGCAGCATCTCAACAAATGTATTCATGTAATCTATTTCTGCCTCTGCTAACGAAACCTCAAGGGCAAGGTCCAACAGGCCCGTGAGCACAGCAGTGTCAGAAATGAAACGCTCCTTCCTGTATATCTACGTGAAAACCATGAGACTCTGACAGCCATGCAGCGCCATCAAACAAACAATTATTTCCCATTTAAAAGGAAATGCCTTCACATGCTCGGTTTTCATGTTCCTCGGAAAACCTTGTTTGGGCGCCCATATTTCATGGCCAGTGCTGTGTGTATGCCTGTCTGAATGCCTCCCCTTTCCCTTGTTGCTTTATGTTTGCTTATCTGTTTGCCTTTACTTATTCATATCTGCGTTTTGGGCGCTCCTTTCTTGCCTCTTGATATTTGTCAATATGGGCTTGACCTCAGCGGGCCAAGTCTCTCCTCTGAAGTGGGAGCTGGTGATAGCCTTGAAAACAGACCTTTAAATTAAACGAGGGAGAACACAGATTGTTGTATAATTCATCTGGACCCCCTGCTGAGGATCCTCTGTGCAGTCGTGTTACTGTCTAGATTAGAATTTCCTTTTGTTGCCGCCTGTTTGTGTAATACACAATGTGGATCCTGCCAGGGCCCAGTAAATTACCTCTTTAAACATTCATTTGCCTTAACCAAGAGGAAGGGGGAGAGGGATTGGAGGGGAGAAAGGAAAAAAAAAACCCTCTTGATTTCACATACAATGAATAAGTTAATAAAAAGATCTTTTCCCTCTCCTGTGCACGCATTTTTTTCCCCTCCACACTTGAAATCATCCTTACCAAATCAAAAAGTAGCAGAGAGCGAGAGGACGGGAGGTAGGAAGAAAGAAAGAGGGAGAACTAGAGTGAGACAGAGAATGTCTGCGTATGCAGAAGTACAACAACAACAAGAAAGAGGAGAGGAGTGAAGCCGATTGGAGAGGAGAGAGGAAGCAAGAGACTGAGAGAGACACACAGAGAGAGAGAAAGAGCCCGATGCGCTCTTGGAATGACGTGCCTCATAGTCCCCGCTTGCGTATCCCAAAATACCTGGTGCTGGAAATGTGAAAGCCAGGCGCACGACGGACGCCATTCCCCAGAGAGGCTCCGCTGGTATCATTAGCGAGGGAAACGGCGGGCTCAAGTGGCGTACAAACTTCAGCAAAACGTCAAGCGGGAGAAATGTGCACGCGTTGCGCCTCTTTTTTTTTTATTTCTTCCTCCCCTCTTTCTCCCCTTTATTCCTCACTCTCCCTCTCTCTTTTTTCTCTCTTTGTGTTGTGTTTCACACACGACGCCACTCTTCTACCAAATTAATATTTCTCAAAATAAAAGCCAGGACAACTTTAAACTAGCGAGGGAAGAAAGCAGAGAAAAGAAAAGAGAGACGGGGTAGAGAGAGAGAGGGAGAATTTGGTTCAGTTTGCACGCTCTTCCTGTGAAGTTCAGTCTCTCCGTCTTCCCGCTCACCTCATTTTGAGGTCTGTGGTTTTGTCTCGTCTCCATCTTGGAGTCAGCTCCATCTAACTGATGAGGTCGTCACAACTACTTATGAATGCCAAATGAGGGAACACAGCGAGCGTGATTGTAGAGGGGCATTTACATACAGTTTGTATCACAAGCAAAAATCCTCGACCTGGACAAAAGTATTATCATGCCACTGGATTGTTCTGCCAATTTCAGGACAAATTTAAACACAAAAACAGAATTATGTGTCAAACTTACAGTCACTCCTGTTTGTTTAGTTATCGACCTCCACTTTCAGAGGCACAAACTTAGCTTAATAGTGAGAAGGAGCGTTCTTCTGTCATGTGAAATGTGTACCAACACATCCAGAGCAGTTGAGTCATTTACAATTGCCTCTTAAAAGGAGATCCTAGCAGCTCTTTTCTCCCGGAGCCGTTTGGATGGCACAGCTAACATTGCACAACTGTAATCAGGAGGGACAACGAGCGCCCTTTGACAATTGGCTGGTGAGTGGAGCCAAATATGTCTTTTCTACGTGGTGCAGTCTGTCGCAGACATAATTACGAGTTAGATCTAAATAAACAAACAGCTGCTGCCTGACCGCCCCTTCAGGAGCTGTTTGGTGACTGCTGCTGGTGATGTCTGCCCGCTTTGCTGCAGCGTTCAAGCACAATCACAGCAGAGTCCACACAGACATGGTCTATATAGAGTAGCACTAGTCACACAGCACAACAACTAACCCTGTTATCATGCAAGACCTCACATGCACTGCATACTTCCTAATGACAACTCTAGTAAGAGGATAAACATATATAACGCATACATTCAGACGTGTAATTTTAGCTGTGATGGCCTATACATGTGAAGGGGAAGGTTTTTCTGTCTGATGAGAAAGAAAGCGGCACACATACGCAGAATTGTTGAGCAAACTAACAATTAGCCCTTTATTTTAATTGGAACATTTCAAAGTGAATCAGTGCGCCACTGAGGCTAACCAAAAGTACCGAGTGGCGCTAAACTTGGGAGTGTGTAGGGCCATTTTTCACCACTTCTATTTTAGAAAAGAGGGACACCGAGTGGGCAGAGAGCTGGTCCTCTGTGATACATACTGAATCCAGCAGAGCTCTCCTCTGCCACCTCAACAAGACATATCTGTGGTACGCCGCTACAAAACCAGACAAGATACGAAACATCTGCCTCCCTCTGTGGGAAATTACAGGTGGTGGACAATTTAATCTGTGTGCTGTGTACTTCAGTGCCTTTGTGGCGAGCAAATGACATGGCTTAGATGGTCATTAACAGCTGCCACTGTTTAAATTGGCCCAATGCTAACAGCTGGACTCTGAGCTAGCAAGTCAAGTCGACTTGATACTGAATAATCTCCAAATTTCACCTCGTCTGGGGGTATCAGTTGACAAGCACACATTTCTGTATTATTTGATATTCTACAAAATCTGACAGGTATCTGTCAGAAAAATAAAACACTGCTCTAAAAATTATTTGCGGATTTTTTCTTTTGTGATGGGAGGTTGGAGTCAAGTTTGTGTAAAATTGGTTAGGATAAATTTTATTAAAATTTGGTCTTTTTTTTTTTTGCTTTGCAGTATGTGGACAAATTAGTCAGGTGAAGTCATTTTTCATACAATAAAAGGATATTTTAGTACAAATAAGTAGCCTGTGGATTTGATGTGAAAAGGCTCTTAATTCAAAATTCAACACATTGAAATGTTGTCAGTGTTTGAGTGATCAAACACTTATGAACATTTATGAACATTTTTTTAAATGCGGTAATTTGGATGAGATTTCCTTGTATTCACAATACAAATCAACTGGAATTAGTAGTGTAAAATGTGCATGAAATAAAATTAATTACAGTTAATCACATTATAGGTAATCAGACTGAACTGACAGCCTGCTGTGTCATTTTCCCCCCAATGCACGTCAAAAGCAGAGCATTTAAAGAATTTAAAGAAGAAATCAAATCACTGGAAATGCCAAAGCTACTGTCAAAGTAGCGAGGCTTACTGCAGCAAGCAGGTAGGCTAACATTAAAAAAAAAACACAGAGGAGACACAAGTGAGTTAATCCACTCTGCTAGAAGTTGCTGGGAACTGTCTTTAGGGAAATGCACCCACAATGTGCTGATAATTGATTCATAATTTGGCAGTGGGTAGGTTATGTTAATATAGTAGGATGTGATTACAATCGTACCATATTGAAGCTTGATAGTGGCTCGTTTTGTACCCCAGTCTTCTCCAAAAAATTGACCAACAATGTCAGAATTTGAGCAGCAACACCTGAATTCTCACACACGATTTTCGTGTCATTTTACCTCATATTGTCACTATGAAATGGTGGTTTAGGCAGCAAAACCTCTAAGTTGAAGGAAAAGCATTGTGGTTGGGCTCAAAACATGCACTATAAGTGCGGAAAACGTCACAAAACCTAAGTTAACTTCAAAAGTAACTCGACACTTTGGGACACAAACGCTGGATTCCAGGTTGTAAAGTCCAACCAAAAAAGTTAGTAAGTTTTCAATCAATAACAAGAAAAAACACCCTGTATTTTTTCAGTATCAAACAAGTGAGACAAATAGCAAACGGTGTGAATCCAGTGAGTGCCACAGGCAGAGTTCAAAGGTCGCTCCCCTTTTTCAAACTGTGCTACACTTGTCCCCTGCAGAAGAAAATGCCATTGATATAGTGGCTCTGGAGCAGCTAATGTGCTGATAACACATTACATTTGAAGGTTTCAGTGCTTTGAAACACCGGAGGGATGAGGTGTGGGAATCCAATCCATTAGATAAAGCCAACAGTAATAGGTATCCCATATCAAAGGGATATAGTTTAAACTGCAGGGGCTTTGGATGCGTTCATTGCTATTTATTGTTTTAAGTGGAGCTTTATGCACAGGAGGTGATATCAACACACTAACAAACCCTTTCAACGCCATTGGGCTTTGTGTGACATCAAATGTGTCTATTAACCAACCTCTTGACAAGCCAAAGTGATTCATCTCTACTGTGTGTGTGTGCGTGTGTGTGTGTGTGTGTGTGTGTGTGTGTGAATAAAGCCTAAGAACAAACCAAACTGAGCATTAACTATTTTAACTACTCCTCAGAAGTCATTTTCAAAGTGACTATTTTCCTTCAAACTGTTCCCAAAATTCTACTTTTCTTTTCGAGTAGTGCAGGATTAAAAAAAAAAACAAAAAACAAAACAATAACAACAATAAAAAATAACAAAATTTTACTTATTTCTTCCCTTCAGAAGGATGGACTTGGTATTGGCTTACTACAATAAACTGTTAAGTGTGAATCTCTTTGTGTGTGGCTTTGAGCATGCTAAAAAGAAAAAAAAAGTTAACCGTCATGCGCTGACAGCTCACCAGTTTCCTGAAGCCTGGCGGCTAAACCCAATGCCATTCTGAAAAACAACGAGAGGCCCCAGAATCAAAGTCCCCCTTCAGCTCAATCACTCTGGCTGCCTCTCCCAAACACTAATAATCACTTTCCTCCCTTCCTTTTTTCTCCCTTGTGTGAAACATCGCATTGCCTTTGATTGGGCTGTTTAAATTATTAGCACACCACCTCGGTAGAGACGGCTGGCAGTGGCGCCGGGGAGAAGGGTAGCGCGAGCCTCCTGCTGAGAGCGCCTAGATGCACGGCGTAGAGATGAGACTCGGACACCCTGTCACATCACAAGAAGATGGCGTCCAATAAACACTCACACAGTGGCCACACATCTCCCGTTTGTCTCGCTTACCTACATGCTTTCGCTTAGTATTTGTTCCCTGGAGGGTTGTTTTATGAAGGGGAGGTTGTTCCGACTTGGAAGATGTCACCTAAATGTGGTTTTGTTTTGTTGTGTAGCTACTGGTGTGATGCAAATCTGGGTGCAGGCGTGTTACTAACAGTAGTATGAGATGAGATGAGATTTAATGTTCGTCCACAAATAGAAACAAAGAGAGAAGTATTGTATTTCGTCCTCCCTCCCTGAGCATGATCTGACACTAGACCAAAGGACAACATGAGGACATTTTTCATGGAGCTGATTCTACCCAGAATCCACTTACTAGCACATTGAGTGACAATACCTTCATACAATATGCCTTTGTAGCAAAAAGAAATACAGCCTTGATCCTTGGCTACTTGAGAAAGGACGTCCCTAAGGGGTGAATTGTGGTGACCGTCGGTGCTCAGCGGTCCCAGCTCCTCCAGGCAGACCGGAAAGATACAAGTGGGCAGACGATTGGAACAAGCAAAATATGCCAAAGCTAGAATATTTTTTTTTCTTCTTTGAGGACACAACTTTGGTCTCGATGCCCAGAGTCTTAAATGAATAGCATGGAGAGAAAGACTTTGATGTGACAATCATTTCCAAGTTAATTTGTCTTCAGTCACAAGTGCTCAGGGCATCCAGTGTGCAATCAGTAGAAAAAAGACAGGAAAAAAATGTTTTCTAAATAATCTTCTGGCTTTGATTCGTTGGGTGCCCACCTAAAAGGCTAGACTGTATGTTAATGCATCACTCGTATCCTGTTATTATGAAATATATGCACATTCACTAATCAATTTCTTTACTTTGCTCCTAGTCCTGGATTCACATGTCACATGAACCCAGATGTTGTTCAGATAAACGATGCTGAGTAAAGTTACATCTACACTGTCTGAAAGGGAAGAGACAATATTTTGTCAAGATTATCAGTTCAAGAGAAAGAAATACTGGATATTGTCAATACCATACATTTTTTTCATTTTATTGGCTATGTAAACAGCTTTCATTTTTAGAAAGTGTACACACAATCTAAATATATCTAAGTAAAATATTTGAATATGTTCTCATTTAGGATAAACTTAAATATGTATCCTTTAAATACAAAAAAATATACAATAAAGATCATTATTACTGCATACTGTGCACTAGTTTGATCTATGCAAGTTCATCAAAACGTTAAACCAAATAATCTGAGCTATGCATTCAGACAATTGCCAAAATCAAAATATGAACCAGCCAAGTCCAACAGCCAAATGGAAACAGCTTGTTCATCTAAAGCTTGTATTTCATATAAACTGGAATAACGTCATATATTTAAACTTTTATCCTTACCCACTACTGTGGATCTCATTTTGACACATTTATCATATACAGTGTAATCTGAATTTATCATGATTCATCATGCCTTTCATTATGTCAGTTCATCACCATACTAAGTTTTCACAAAAGGGCCTTTTACGACGAATAAAGGACTTGCATATTAATGCATTTGCATCTGCACAATTGCAGCCATGTGATCATGAAGCATATCTGCGTTCTTGAGTAAGTTGAACAATCATTTCCAGGGCTGTTGGGTAGTTTTTTGTAGTTGTTTTACACTCAAGAAAAAGCCTCCCTTAGTTGTCTGTGGTGAGTGAAGCAGGGCCGTTTAAAGAGCAGCCTGTTCCTTGTGCTCTTCTGCCACCCGGTGGACGCTGGGGAGAACAGAGAAGCGTCTCTAAAGAGGCTTTGCCTTGAGAGGTTGATCAGCCCTCATCCTGCATCAAAATATCATGATTGCATCTTAGGAGATTCTTTGCCATCAGCCTGGAAGGCAAAAAATAAATCTCTCTTAACTCCCTCTTCTTCACATCCCTCTGCCTTCCCTTCTCTTTATGTCTTTGTCAGTGGCGTGACAGCTGATACCTCTTTAATGACTAAGACAATTAACTTTCTAGCGGGTGCAAAATAAGAAATAACGGGTTTGCAGTGGGGGTGGGGTGTGACTTTTAAAGACAGAAAAGGAAGCTATGTCTGTTTACCCACGTCATCATTAAAGTGACGGCCAACACGAGCCCAACGGGCTCATCTGCATAATTGAATAGAGTTAAGAGTTGCACCAAAGCCCGTGCTTTCTGGCTGTGTGTGGACTCTTGAGACTCAGTTTCTTCCTCTTGGTACAAACGTCATCATTAGACCTCCTTAGCCCAGCACATAACAAAGAGTTAGCTCATTACTGACAAAAATATCTTTGCTAATGTCCCCCTCGCTTTCCCCGATTCTCTTCTAATCTCTCTTGGCACAAATGACTTCAATTTCATGATGATAACATAGTGGGGGAGAAAAAAAAAAACAGAAAAGAAACGTGCACAGAGGAACTGGGAGAGAAAAGAAACAGCTTCGGTGACATGGCCACACTGTGTACAGAGATAGGCATGCCAAAATACACAGAGAATAAAAAGAAATGAAAGAGCTTTCTTTCTGGCAATATTCCTGCCAACATCTGTCACAGGCAAGGCTTGGTGCGTGAAGGTGCTATACAGTATGTGCCGTCCATGTGTATGGCTGTGTACTCGCTTCTTAACGTAAAAGGAATACATATTCATGTTGTGTGAGAGCGCGCACATCTGCGTACAAATCCAGCGAATGTGTGTGTTTTTGTGATTCCATTTGAATGTCTGCGGGGGGATGCATTCACACACACGAGTACCAGCATTTTTTATGTGTGCATCTAAAGCCTCCTCTCCTCATTTCCTGCACATTTTGCATTTGCGAGCACGTGCAAGGCCTCACTTGCATACATCCGCATACATCTGAACACTTCCCCATTTACCCCATATTTGTAGGTGTGTGTAGGTTTTTTTGAGCGTGTGTCGATGCACATGTGTGTGTGTGCACTCCAGCATGCCATTAAGATGAGCAATGACAGCTGTAGCCTCTTCACCCTGCAGCCCTCCTTTCTGCCTCTAGAAATGTGCCTCCTGCTTGTCACTGAGGAGCTCGGCCTCTCACCACTACCATACATCAAACTGCTGAATAGAGGTGGAAAGAGTGCAGAAATATTTTACTCAAGTACAATCACCGCAACTCCGGTAAGTGCCCCTTTCCTACAGCGTAGCATAGCTGTCTTCAGTGACAGCTGAATGACACGATAGAAAAGGCTTTTTAAATGAATCATGAGGAGGTAAAGGATCAGAAAAAACAGGTTGTGTTACTCTCAAATATCCTCTCAAGCCCAATAACGAGATGAAATAACTAGCTAATTTATACCTCAGGTCTTGAGTGCATTTTATAGACAAGATAAGAGGGGAAGTGAGGTATGTTAGGTTGATACTCCAAAGTATGAGCCTGCTTTCTGGCAAACATTCATGAAAATTTTGTGCGAAAGAAAAAGACTTAAAAACTGTGAGGGGGAACTAAAAAAGACACAAATGAGTGATAGAAAGAAAATGTAATACTGTATATAAGGCCTTAAAATGTACCTTACTGATCTTGTTAATTGAGTTAACTCCCCTCACTCGCTTAGAAAACCAGCTGTCTAAAGAAAGATGGACTGTAGTCCATCAATTAAAAGACATCAGGACATCGGCAAAAGCCATTGCATGGAAATAAAAAACAAAGTACAAATTCCATCACTGGAAAATGGCAATTACAGCAAGGACGATGGGAACAACATCGTAAATTGGAGGATAGTAAATTCCAAGCTTTAAAAGTGTGTTTTCCATATTCTATCACAAACACATGCGCTACAAAGTCTGCCTTGAAAAGTATTATAACAGAGGTCTGCAGGAGTGAAGATATATATGGGCCCCCGACTGAAGCTGGTGAATCAATGTCATCAAAGACTGCAGGTCACATTAGTTTTGGTGGCTCAAGTGTTGAGGGTCAAGGTCCAGATTTATTTTCTGATAATTTAACATTACTATAATTGCATGGGAGCATTTTCCCCATATGTCACTAGTGATGTTAATTCATATTGAGAGATGTGAAAAATACTAAGAATCAATATCAAATCATGCCGACCCCCAATTATTATTGATCACAGAGTCGATGTCTGGAGTCTGTCAATTAAACACACTGGGTATTAAAATGAAGTCAGTTTTTGTTCTGCAAAGGCGCCGTGGAGCTGGAGAAGGTGAACAGAGCAGGAAGTCAATCTTTTTCATGTGTAAATGAGACCTCTTTCAACCCCAACCTGACCCACACAAGCATCGCCCAACCCAGAGCCCTGCAGCTCCAGCCAAGAGATCCAGCTTCTCCTCTAAAAGTCCATGTAAAAAAAGGAGCAGGAGCGGTGATGCTCTGCTCTCCTTCTCTCTACACATCTCTGCTTTTTTGAGAAAGCCTCAGTGCTTCTGTTGGGCTGATTGGCCACGTCAGTGCAAGGACCAGATATGATCTTTCTATTTGCCCAGCGGCAGGGCTGCCTCTCTATCAGCGCTACCTCTGGAGGGGGTTTATCTGGCCTGCTGATAACAATGTTTTCCCCTGCCTCCCTCCCCTCCCTGACGGTTTGTTACACTAGTAAATGGGAGTCAAGGCTGAGGTTGAGCAGCCGCTGCAGTCAGCTGGTCCTACACTCCTTGTAAACAAGATTGGCTTCATTTGCTTTTATGACTCTTCAATGGTGTGTGTGTGAGAGAGGAAACGAGAGTTGGAAAGGGAAACTGGAAAAAAAAAAGCACACAAATACAACCTTTTCACAATCAACTCTTCTTCTATCAGCAAACACTAAATAATTAGTGAGGATACACATTCATACAAATATATTTAGCATTATTTTCTACACTCTTGTGCAGCCAGTCTGTTTTTTACTGCTTCCAGTACATCTGTCGCGGGAGTCTCGCCAGCCTGACAAGTCTGTGCCGAATGGTATGCACCATGAGTCCATTGAGGCAGTACTAAATAGCGTCTGTGTCAGACGAAACCTTGGCCAGTGCAGCAGGTAGTGCTTAGCAAAGTCGAGTAGAAGTCGTAGATCACTCTCTGAGCTTGGCCGGAGCGAAACCTTCAACATGCTTTTTCATTCATGCTGTAGTGGGAAAAGCCTTGCGTTCTGCTGCACAACTGAAACATCTGTAAGCTGTTGCAGAGACAGAGCCCTCAGGAAAACATTTACCTAACAGAATACTAATTCTTTCGGGCCCCAGTGTCAGCACTTCGTAAATAAGCTTGCACATATGGTATTGTTTTCTTAAGGTGGGTCTGGGAGAACCATTCTGGCTGTGGCAATCTGTAACATCCAGCCACAAGGTTTTGCTCATTATTGTTGTGGTTCTTGGTTTTCTTCTCCATTTCTACATCTATACGTAGGTCTGCTCTCCCTGGATTCACCTAGCTTTGACATGTATAGCTGTTGACCTGAAAATGATCACAAATAGTAGCAAAATGTTAAGAAACAAATTGGTCTGCACGAATGGATGAAATCCTTCAATCCTGCTGCCCCAAAGGCATTTCTGACACTGTGAATCTGCACGTCCACAATAAATATGTTTGGCTTATAGTATAAAAACCAGTGCAACATTTTTCAAACATGCGGGGTGCTGTATACATCTTCACAGGCTACAAGCACACATCCAACTAATGGCCTACCATCTCCATCGCCCTCGTAGCTCAGTTAAAACTCTGCTTTTATGTCCCCGCAATGAGTGTGTGCATTCCTCTTTGGGATGGCTGTCCTAGATTTAAAGGCTTGTCAGACACCACTAGCCCTTTATTTTTCCATAAACTTGTGCCTTTTTTTTTAATCTTTTGCATTTTTCACCAGGGAATTCCTGCAGCAGGAATGGTGTTACAATGGATTATACGAAAAATGTTCACAACTGGGAGTTGAAATGGAAGGCTCCTTCATCTTTCCCTTGCAGCATCTTTTGTTGTGATGCCTGCCTGTGTCTTGCAGCACTGGAGTGCAAATGTATTAAAATACACACAAGTTATAGTATTGCAGGTTTAATTTCAGGTGCTATAATGAGAATATTCTAGTTATTAAAGGCACAAACATGAAGTTGATGGCACTGGCATTTAATGACCTCTCTGCAAATGTCATTATAATTGGCATTATTTGAACATCTGTCGGCATCTGCAGCGAATCAATGCTCCCTGGTAGCCAACAAGGTCACGGTTTGTCTGAGACAGGAAATGGAGATATTCAGTGCTGACAAGTCATTCTGTGATTGTGTCAGCCTCTAAGATACATAATTCAGTGTTTTTAAACTGGACCCGTCTGGTGAAGCGGTGTTGTTTCTTTAGTACATCTGTCTCCTCGTCACTCTTGGAGGATGACATCTCTCTCAGTGCCGTGGCACGATGGGAGGAAAGAGCATTTCCATGGTGCAGGTAAACCCGCAAAGAGATGGAAGGCCTCCTCATGAATAAATGATTGTGACACACAGCAATAATTTGCATCCGTGTAAAAATGACGCATCAGCGCTTTTGTCTGCCGAGGAAGTCTAGAGGTGTGTTTTTTATTTTATTATTTAATGCAAAATGGCTTTCATTAACAGCGGCGAACCAAAAGGTGTTGACAGCAATGCACCGACTTGTCAAGCCGATCACAGCCTGTTTTTCAAGCCGATCACAGCCTCGGCCTTTTTTTTTCTCTAATTAGGCATATGCTGCAAGCATCATAACAAACGCTGAAACAGGTTTGTCCTTGCCTAATCCAGGGAACTAATTTTTAAGGTTATTATGCAAATCAATACTGTTTACAAACATGAAAGCCAGCGTCCCATTTTTGATCTGCCACATCGGTTTTCAATAGCTTAAAGCCCGGCTCGGCAGGTGTCATGTCAATAACAACCAGCGATCGATCGGTGCCAGTCTGAGGGGGATTGGGACTGCAGGGCCTTGCTGTGTAGAGGGATTTTCATCAGGCCGAGGCACAGTCACAGCACACCCTTAAATCTTTTGTGCATGGACACAGCTCTAGATGACACTGCGGCTATCATGCTAAAACAGGACAGATGTTTACGGCTTTCTTCTTCTCATTTCAATGAGGCTATTAAAATCTAAACAGCCAGATATACGTTTTATAGATCAATCTATGACTCTGGATTTGAAACCTCTCCACATTGCACATATGTACATTAAAACAAACAATTCTTTCAATGGGTCTATGCACAAAATAAAAACATTCAGTTTCATGGTGCCATTGGACAGATGAAGCATAATATGAAGCATAATTACTGAAGCACTCCATCCAAATAACGGCCCTATTCCAGGAACCTTTCTGTAAATAATGCTAAATTTCATAGTGATATCACTTTTAAGTGTTAAGCATACATTTTATCTTAAAGGTGTGCACAGGTAGCTACTTGTCCTCTACGTGCACTGCTACATTGTTTTTAAGTAAGGAAAAAGCTTTATTTTGACAAGCTACTGCTGCACATGGACTTGTCTACAGTAGCGTTTGAGGAAAAATACAGTACAAAGCCAGCAGGATCAGGTGTCTCCTGACTTCCCCTATTGTGGCATCCAGCGGCTCCACCTAGATCAGCTAAGGTTTACTTATACATTTTATCTGCTGCTGCCTTTTCGAAAGCCAGGCAAGCAAATGTGCTGAAGCATGAAATGTTGAAAAAAATATTTAGGCTACAAACACACCAAATCTAAATTGATTTCAAAGTAAATATGATAGTCTATATAAATGGAGAGATTTAATTTAAGAATTAAATAAAGTTACCGGGGTTTTTGCAGAATTTTTCCAGATCCAGATTTACACCGGCCATCTGTCAACAAACATCTAAAGACTGACAGCAAAAATGATACAAAATAAAGTATTGCATAATTTAAAGTTGTTGTCCATATGGTAATTGTTGGATCAGCAGAGAAGACCTTGTCGCCTCTGGCAGTTCACCATTTCAGTTTTGCTCCTTTTCAAAAACATTCAGCCTTCCCATGCATATTCCACAACACTACGATGCCAGTTAGGTGGGAGATGGGCTTGAGTTGGCAACACTTGATTTAAACATAAATTTAGTGCAACTTGTTCTGCTTTTACTAATCATCTTTTATGGAGTCCATGTTGACTCATTGTCAGTGGCTTGTGAACAATGAGCATCTTTGTCGACATGGTGAGCATTTTCATAGGAGAAAAGTTCTTTTGATTTTTTTTCCACATTGTGCACCTGCCAGTCACAGTTGTGGGACCGGAATGAATCAACTACATACATCCATGATCAACACACGCAGCACGCTGTGTTGGCCGATGCACTAGATCTATATCATAGGTAGCAGGCTTTGCATTCAGGGACTTCAAAGCTCTAAAGGGTAAAGAAAAACAGTTTTGCACACAATTCCTAGCTCTAATGTTTGCTGCCACCAGGTGCTGAACATATTCGGTCACTACATTCTGATGAAGTTGTGATTTGATCTGCAGTTTCAAAAAAAAAATGTAACAAAGGAGATGCCAGAGATTTAGTAATTGGGCTTGTCATTAAAGATTTGGACTTATACTCTGGGGTTGCCACGGCAACAGGGTAAACTTGTTTGTGGTAGATCCTGAGACTTTCTCAAATTAGATGAGATATACAATACAGTGTAATCTGGGTCTACCCCAGGTCTCCTACAAGCTGGATGAGCACCCAGGAGGCCTCATGATCAGTTTCCTGGACCATCACAACTGCTGTCTTTTAATATGAAAGAGCAGCGGCTCGACTCCGAGCACCCTCCAAATGTCTGAGCTCCTTATCCGATCTCTAAAATCTGCAGTAACGAGTTACTGGAATTTATGGATCATAAATGTTAGCCTCAACTTTATCATCTGCTACAGTTTTGCTTCTCTACAAAGATAATTGATTTTCAGTTTGATCAAACTGAAACTAGAGACCAATTTTAAGATTTTCTGCACAGCTACACATTCGACTTCAATCCCAGACTTTTGTCTTGTGATTTCAGTGGAGCTTTTTTTTCATTAATCAATCAAAAAATGTGCTTTTCTGCTGAGAAATTTAAATTGTATGCTTCCAGACTGAGAAGAGAGCAGCTTTTCTTCTCCTTTTTCCTCTACAACTACTCGGTAAAGTTCAAATCTTTGGTTTTCTCCAGTGATTTCAGTCCAGCCGTTCATTTGTTGAGTAATTTATTCATACATTTATTTGAAGCATCGCTCAATAGCTTCTGACCTCGGTGCCCCATCATCCAACTCTCCCTTCCGAGACAGAGCGCGAGCGGTCCCTAAAGAGTGAGGGAACGCAGGTCAGAGGCAGAGTTTATTTGGGGAGGTGGGGGGGGAGCAATTTGCACAATGCGGTAGTGTTAAGCGGGTAATCATAATGTGATAGTGCTCTAGCTGCTGGGGTCATGTACACTCATGAATGTTAAGGAGGAATGTTTTTAAAGGCCTTCAAAATTACCCCTGATATCAAATGTTAACCTTATGTAGAAACTGTACCATGCTACAATGATTTGAATTACAATGTGTGTGCCTTTTGCCAAAATTTCATATCCAGAAACATGCTGACCCCCTCAAAAATCCTTTATACATGTGCGGATAAAAGAGAAACTATATAGTGTACATCTATGTGGTAAAATTGTATAAAAATACAGTGAATCTGAAACTTTTTGAAAATTATCAAAATTAAATCCAACTTGTGGTAATAGTTTGAAAAATATGCCCTATAAAACACCTTCAGACCTAGATATTCACTGTCAGCGGGTGTTTACCAGAAATCACTACATCATCCATCACTTGACACTGAGAATCAATACTGTTACTGTAGTGAGCTTACCAATTAAGCTCCATGTGTCTTTCAAGTCTGCACCACGGATCAAAATTGTATGCTCCTATGTTGCACTTTAAATTAAAATACAAAAGGCTTCATAGATCTATTTATAATGTTCTCGCATCAGCAAGTTGTCTTTTTCTCCCTTCACAATAACACCACCTTCAAGTGCTATGGAACTGGGGCTTGGAAGTTAGAATACACAAGGTTTTGTCACCAATGAAAACTTTCGGTTAACTCGACGAAGCACACATCCAAGGAGTTCAGCTCTTATCAGAGAGCAGGATAATTGTTGAAACAGGTGTAACTGTCGAAGTGTCAGCGTGCCTCCGTCTCTCTGTGTTCTGGTCCCCGAACCAACCTCCGCCTATGACTCCATCTCATAAAGTCTTTCAGGCAACCTTGGTGTGATTTCTTGACAAAAGCACACCCGCTCTCAAGGTGCACTCGAGCGCGATATAAAAAGGGACTAAGACAGAGCCTGAAAGAAGATAGGAGAAGAAATGGAGTTCTTCTCTAATTATGCAAGAAACAGAGACTTTGTGAAGATAAAGTTGGGTGACACAAGGGCATATTGAGGGACACATTCACTTTAGGAAGATTTTTCAAAGTGGGAGGCACAAATGGATGTTTGTGCTATGAGCTATGGCTGCTAATTGGTGCAAACTTAATGAATGCAGGGCGCTGTGTGTGGAGACAGATGCTTTGTGCAATGTGGCAGATTTCAGTGGCTGCGCGTCTCTCTCCATCGCTGGAACATCAAGAAGAGGAGAACATTTGGCAGGTCACGAAATTATGCGAGGAAAAGGGGAAGCCCAAGAAAGGGAAAAAAATGTAAACAGTTGTTTGTTTATTTTTTCCGTTAATTTATGGGTGACTGTGTGTGTGTGTGTGTGTGTGTGTGTGTGTGTGTGTGTGTGTGTGTGTGTGTGTGTTGAGAGTTAGCAGTTCTCAAGCGCTTGTCTGTTTGTTTGAGCCATCGCTTTTTGTTTTGGCTTTCTTGCCTCGCCAGCTCTGTGGCTCTCAATTAGCGTTCAAGCCTCAGGGACCTAATTAACCAGTTCAATTAATAAATAATTTTCTTTAAAAAAAATCCCATACAAGCCATTCTGACATTTGTCAGCTACTGCTGTGTGTGAGAGAGAGAGAAATCGAGGGAATGATTTAGCTTGTTTGCAAGCTCTGCTTATCCCCCAGGTGGCTGGTGCAGGGGACAGTGCTGTGTGTGCGTTTGCATGTGTGTAGCTGAATGGAGAGGGGCTTACTAGCAGCGCAGGACCCCACAGCAGAGGAGGACCCCCGTGACCTTTTATCGAGTGTCCAATCAATAATGTGCAAGCGTCCATCTCTTTGAGTTGCAGCCCTAGCCCGGGCTTCTGAAGGCCTGTGGCCAGCAGCAAAGCTGGATGGGAACAGGCTACACAGTGGGGCAAAAGAGTCCTTGGGGGGCCAGGAGTGGAACAGAACCAACCGCCTCATGTCATTTACTCATAATGATGTCTTCCTTTGGTTGAAATGGGAGGGGGAGCAGGAGATGGGGGGGCTGTACTACCCCCCCCCCACTCCTCCAGATAGCCACCACAGATTCAGCTTCTCTCTTCCTTTGTCTGACGGTGAATGCATCTTCTTTGGTGTGTCACCGGGCTCCTGTGATAAAGGAGTAGAAACAGACCCTGGCTTTTTTCACATTAGAGTCTCACTTAGTGTTTCTTATCATAGCTATCTATCTGGTCACATGTGGGGATAGAGTTGTATTTCATTGTTTCGTAAACTGTAACGTATATTCCCTCGTGGGCACAATGGGACAGATGTGCTTGTTTAATTTGTAGCATTATCTCCAAACATCGACATTACAGGATCCGGTTGTCACCACCAAAGAGCCGGCGCTGATGGATCTGACTGTGTACCAGTGTTCATTAAACACACTCCAAACAGCCTTCAAACCGACTCTATTAGCGGCTGCCTCTAGAACAAGAGCTGCTTGAACGCAATTTTTGACCATGAAATGCTCTTTAAGCAGATGAGCGGGACTTGAAAGATGAACGGGACTTGAAGTTTCCTTTTTTTTCCCATGAAAATGCCAGTGAGGAGTCAATCACTGCATATCAAAGCAGCAGGGACATATAAGAAAAATCCAGTGATAATACACAGGCTGCCCACACTCAGTAAAGACTGTTAAAGATGGCCATCACTAGTATCAGCGTCGACACAAAGAGCAGACACCGGCCTTTCGGCGAGCAGTTAGCTGTCGCTCTGTATTAGCTGCAGGCGTGCGACGACACTTTGCGGTGAATTGAGCTTCTTGTTGCCGTGGAGCTGTGAGGCGGGAGTCCAGAGACTTACCCAAGACACTTGGCTGACCCACACTGCCTGCAGCAGTCAACATATGGCTCCCTGGACTGGCTTCACTGCATACGTATGCTGCAGTTTATCTCTGCACCGTTCTGCTGAGAATGCCCACACAAATGAAGCTGCTTGACTAAGGAGGAAATATATTATGGCAGCCAGATGAGAAGAAAAGAGAGTTAAATATATCAGCAGACAAATAACTATGAATGTCTGCGTGTTCATATTAAGCATCATCTGCGGTAGTCATTCCTCATCAAAACCGGGCTGGAGAGATTTCAGCACATCGATCGGTAAAGTAAGTGTGTGAAAGAGAGTATGAGTCAAAAGGGGATCTGAAGGTGGGCTGACAGATGGAGGACCTAAAGATGGAGAGATCACTTTTGTTCCCTGTCAGGTTTGACCGAGGCCTCCTCTGCTCAGAGGTGACTGTTGCACTCTCTGGCGCCCTCCAACACCCCCCTGAGATCACTCCACTCAACTCCACTGCCTCCGCTTTTGATGCAAAAAGAGGGGTTATTGTGTAAATATTTCGCTTGAGCATTTGAGCATCTTAATCTTCCATAAGGTGATCTTTGGAGTGGAGCAACACGGGGCGCTGATGTTCAGAGGAGCTCCCAGTTGTAGAAAGAAAGAGGGAGCGAAAGAGACAGAGGGAGGGAGGGAGAGGAAAAAGAAGAAGGTCTGTGTACTTGCTAGAGTGCTGGGAGCTAGAGTTCACTACGGGGGCGTAAGTGTGTCAAGAAGAGCGCTTTTCCCCCATCCGCAAGCCCCGGGCCCTCTCCGCAACATTAAAAAGCATAAACAGTCAATACTGAATGTAACTCAGAGAAAGAGCAAGAGAGAGAGCGTGGAGGAAAAAAAAGAAACAAGTACGAGAACGCAAGGGTTTTTCAAGCGTTACACAACATAGTGAGATCAGAGAAATGGAGGCTGGGCTGTAGTGTATAGTTGCAAAGCTTTCTGATGGAGGAAGGGAGCCTCTCCAAGTGAATCATTCATTGCGGGCGGCAGGGGTGTAAATATGAAGGGGAGGGTTGAAGGAGTGCGGGATCAAGGAATTGCACACCTGGTGCAAGACAGGGGTCAGATTGGCCCTGCACAAAAGGAAATGAAAGGGAAAAGAAGAATGAGTTGTTTGGCATACCTCCGTTTAGACAGCAGCATCAGCAGCGCTTCTATCAGTTTGTGCAAAAAACAGGACAGAATGGTGGTAGGTAGAAGGTGCATCTGGTGGTAGGCTGTCTGTGCCGATACACATACCGAAAACACATGCTTCCCATGCCGATGAGAGGGAGGCTCGTCTTATTTAAAAAGAGTTTCAAACGTTCAACATTTTAGACTTCCAGTTTTGAGATGTGAGGGCTTGTTTATCTGTGGCACATTGTTCTCGCTCATAATCGCTCAAGAGTCTCAATCAGTCACTCTCTCCGTCTCTTAAGTTTTTTTTCAAACGATATCTCCCAAACACTCGACACCTGGCTGGCTGACTTCAGAGCTGAAATCAGTGGAGAAGTCTGTGTCTCTCTCAGTCTTTTTTTAATCATCCATTCAATCGCTCCTCACATGTTCAAACCTATGCATTCGGGGAGATCTTCCTCTATAGATGGATCATAAAGACTTTACTGGAGAGCAGGTGTGGGACGGCTGCTACAGTATGGTGCTGTCATTGTGTGTGTGTGTGATTAAAAACATCACAATGCCTTTCATATAAAATTGCTCTCCATTTCATTATAGTTTTAAAAAGGAATCTGAACTCTGCACAAGACCACCAGGGTCAATTATGTCTCGCAAGATTATCTGTTATGCCTCAATATCCTTGAAATGACAAATGTCCTGTGAAGATGATTGCAAAGAAAATGCAAACAAACATATAGCAGATCTACCATTATTTTTCAAGGTTCTCCAGTTTATTCAGAAGTCATGAACTACTGTTTTCTTCAAAAAAAAAAAAAATCTTCAGGACATTCAGAACAAACATTGTTGAGAGAATATTCTCCTGGTTTACGTCCAAACAAAAGTTACTTCAGCGCAGAGTGCTGTTTGAGCCACTTTCCTGCCAGAGCAAGACTCCATATTTTAAACATTTGGAGGAGGCAACAATATCTATGAAAAGTGTGAAATTTGATTCCTACCCCACGGAATAGGCCGTTTCCTTCTGTTGTCAAACGGAATGACTAAACATGCTCATTCACATGCTCCCATGGTAGGACGTTATTAATTTATCACTTCAGAGTTATCAGTGCTCACACACTCACACATACACGTACGTTTGCTTCTTGATGATTGACAATGTGATAAATTTTATTTGAATATGGCTGACATGAATTATGTAACCAGAGAGACTGGTGGCTTTGTTGCCTCCCTCTAGCTCTTCGCTTTTCCTCCAAGATAACATACAGTTGATAATTTACAGTAGAACACGTTCTGAAACTATAAAGAAAGATATAGCGACGAAGCCCCAAAGGGAAACAAACACTGAGTGCTTCAGTGCAGCCAGCTGAGCTGATTCTGAGAAGTGCAGAGGAGTGGAGAGGAGAAGGTTCACCATGTGGCAACGCAGCAATAAGGTTAGGTGGTTGACACTTTTGACACTGAAAAGTGATTTTTTTTTTGTCTTGAATTCATCTCTGATGGTAGAGATGAGGTCTCAGCAGAGTGGGTTAGGCCAGAAAGAGAAAAATAAACACAAATGAAAGAAAAAAAAAGCAAAGCACTCGTGGTATCTGATGTTGATAGCTGTGGCGAAAGACTGCCTTTGAAAGGCTTGAGGAAAGTGACAATGCTATATGTTTTTTCCTTGTTGCTGCTCCTCCAGACGGCCAACATAAAAAGTAGAAGAAAAAAAACACGTCTGATTGGTCTGAAAAGACTGTCAAATGTCAAGCAGTTATCAAACGACAGACATGTTTTCTTTTAAAAAAAGATACCGGCAGAGGGAAAAGCCTAACCTTTCGGCAAGTGAGTAGAAGTCACTCATCCCATCATGTGCGGTACTCCACACGAGAAAAAAAACCTTGCTCTTTACAAGGCTTACGCTTTCTCCTCTGATTCACATCTATAGCTGTTGACACAAGTTGTCTACAGCTGAAAAAGATGGATTTGTAAAAGTACCTGATTCCAGGGAATTATTTGCTTGGTGGGTTGCAACACATAACCAAGAGGACAAACTACAACACTCAGATTACCTGAAAAACAAGTTTTCCTGTATATTACCAGGAAGATGCTGCAACTCAAAATGAAGATGTTTCATTGTCCAGTAAAAAACAAAAAATCAGAAGTCAACATAACAGATTTCCCTCAATTCAAGGTCAACTGATTTGATCTAAAACTACTTGAAGGTTGTTTTCCCAGCACCCCTCGCTCGTCTACAACATGTTTACATCTCAAAGACTTTTATGACTTCATGTCATAATCATCGGCACGGACTGACAGGAACAGCTTGGTCAACACTGGCTGTACAGCTGTACTTCGCTGTTCCAGTTCCTGATGTCGTTCAAGTCCCTCAACAACCGAGCGATACTTGTACGAAAATGGAGATGGAACGACAGTGTCCTTGATTTGTGAGGCTCGTCGATGCCCTCGTTTTCATGTACGCCACTGAATCAATTTGGTTCACTGCAGCTTTCAAACAAAACTTCTGCACAACTTTCACACGAACCTGAGTTTCTATTCTCATTATTTTTGATTTTATTCGGGAGAACGTCTCTTTGTGCTTCGTGCTCGCTGAGCAGGGGAGGTCAGAAATCAGGCTGGGGCTGGCAGGAATTCAGTGTCTTGCTCAAAGACACTTTAGCAGACTGGGTGCTCGCTGCTGTGGGCCTCGAGCCCAGCTGTACTGCCCTGCAACCTCAACGCTGACAATTGATACGGATCTCAAAGACTCTGCTTTACGCTGAATATTTTTATCTTGCACTTTTGCTCTTGGACTGTCTAAAGAGACTGAGCATTATCAATGACTCGTATCTCCAAAATGTAACTGAGGGGAAATAAAAAGTATTCACAACAGAGTGAATTAGGTAATTACTGATGAGCTCCAACATATCAAGGAGATATATCACAATAAATGATGATATTGCCTTTTCTTATGTTGTATATATTTCAGCCTCAGAATAAAATGTGTGATGGAAACAGACGAGAGGCAGAGAATGGAGTTTTGTGTTGTCACACATCTACGAGCAGCTGAATCGCACTGGGGAGGCTGGAAAGAGAGTTTTCACAGCCACATATCTCTGAACCTGGTATTGTTGAGTCTACAGTATTGATCAAAAACACACTGTCCAATTTCTCCCATATACAATATTTTAATTTCACAGGCACAAAAAAAATCCCTCAAAATCCACCTTTAATGCTGACAACTCGAGTCATCTTTGTGAGGTTTTCTTTTTTTTTTTCTATTCTGCAGCCAGATTCAAAGTGGTCACCAGTTTTTATTTAAAACTCCAGCAGCTGACAAGGCCACAAACATCACATCTCGTTTTCAAACGAAGGTGAGGCCGGGACAAACTCTGCACTTTGGAATTTCTCTGCATTGAAGGGAGGTGATAATGAACATTAATATGTACAGCTGGCTCTTTATACAACTCTTGCTGTGCTGCCTTTGGTGTCCTGTTGAGAGGGTGTCGAAGCAGTGCACCATCAATGACGGGGAACAAAGCCAGAGAAAAATATCAAGTCTTTTTCCACAACTGCCTGCGTGCCTTGCTCTGCCTTAAGATTAATCTAATTTGGTCTTTATTGAGAAATGGGTAAGAGCAGTTTTGTTTTATTTATGTGTGTTTTTTCCTCCTCTGCTCCTTTTCCTTTGTTGCTTCTCCTCGGCTGCCTCTGACAAAAGACAGCCAGCCTGCCAAGCCCGGTGTTGCTCTGGGACGGACCTGTCAATCACTCCTGACGGCACCCTGACAACATGTACGTTAAAATTTCAAACGGTACTCAAAGGCGGTGCGTGACAGCGGAGCCTTTGAAAGTGGCTGTAGCGCTCGGCGACAGCCAGAGGAGTACGGGTGGAAAACAAACTAGAAAACAACAGTGTGGAGGAAAAAGAGAGAGCGAGAGAGTGAGAGAGAGTTAGAGACAGAGAGGGTAAGAAGAAGAAGAAGAAAAAAAAAAACAAAAGTTAAAAGCAAAACAGTGAAGAATGTGGGTCTTGATGATGGGAATTGGCATTAGATTCTCCCTTGGTGTATCATTGTTTTTTAATTTGGTTGAAACTCCCTTGTGTGGAGCTTTCGGTCTTCCAGGGACTCGGCTGAGGGCCCGTTCACGTCTCAGTCCAGGGACAGCAATGCCTCTCTGCTGCTCCTCTGAGGCCTCGCTCAGATCAAGTCAAGCCTCTTATGCATCCCACTACCCTATCCTTCAATGCAAAACAACCATGCACAAATGTTAATAACATTCTTGATTCCATCTCGCATACACCTTCGCTTCATGGCTGCTGTGCAATTAATTCCCAGTAGAAATGGAAACACCGCTTGCCGCTGAGATAAGCCTTTTTCTGTAGAATTCATAAATCTAAGATCTGTAGCTCCCAATACCAACAAGAAAACGGACATCTCAATTTAGACTCTGCTGTCCTGAAATCTTTTTCTTTTTTAAAACACTGCAAAGCTTTGCCTATACGAGCGAACGAGTGGCATATGGCATGCGATGTGCACACACAGGCTCGAAGACGTGCTATCAAATGATCACCCGGCACAACACAGAGGCACAGACCACCACTATCTCTTCAACATGGCTAAATGAACAGTGAAAATGGAGTAGAAGCAACAACAAAAAAAAGGCCCAGGCTGTGCCAGACCCTATGGGAGGACTGCCATCTCTGCAGTCCTGCAGTTTATGCACTGATCCTTCAGTCAGCCTCCACATCTGCAGTTCAAAAACACATACTGGCTTGAAACTGCTACAAAGTTAACTGCTCATTGTCTGCCCAAGACTTTGTCTGACCATGCTGTGTATGTGTGTGTGTGTGTGTGTGTGTGTGTGTGTGTATGTACATAAATGTGTGTGTCTAAGTTTGTGTGAAAGTACTATTCTAAAATCAACTGTTACACTGTAGTGTGTGTGTGTGTGTGTGTGTGTGTGTGTGTGTGGCCAATGTGTGTGACTACAAACAAGTGGACAAACAGCATGTGCGCTGGGACACAGGTTATGCCAGCCTGTTAGTGTTTTTCTTCCCCTTTTTTTTGAAACTTCTCCCTGGGTAAAACTATGACTGAGCACTGATAGGCTTCAGTACAGATAGGAGCTGTGACACACAGAGAAGCACCGCATGAATTCATGCCACGGTCTGACTATACATGTGTGTCCAAGCTTACTTACAAATGTATACATGCAAGCAAACAAACGTAAAAACAAGGTGCTCTGAGATATGGCTGCGGTGTAAAGCACTTAAAGCACACAGCCAATGCTTTGGCTTCTAGTGCCCTCTAGTGCCAAGAACTACCTGGCAAACTGCTTGGGACATCTACTGACACAGCTCAACTGTGTGACTGAAAAGTGCTGGAACTGTTAAAAACAACAACTCATTTCGACCAACTCATGTCAAAAAGACGTTTCAATTTCTTTTTAAAATTTCTAACAAAAATGTGGATATTTTCTCACAAATACCAAAGGACATCCATGAGAGTAAAAAGGAAGGAACAATAAATAAATCACATTCATAACATTAAAATAGTTGATGCCATGATGGCAAATTCTGCTGTGTGCACTTTTGTGAACAAAAGACCAATTGCACTGAACTTAATTTTCAATACATAACATAATCAGGTTTTTTTCATGGCTTTACATATATATATATATATATATATATATATATATATATATATATATATATATATATATATATTTAATCCTACATATTTTGGATCTGTTTAATAAGTAACAATTTGTCAACATCAAGGAAATTACGGAAATCCCATAAGAAATGTGAGGGTGAATTCACTTTTTAAAATGTGAAAAAGTTATTATTTAAACAACATTCTTTCCACAAAGCTGGTTATACAGCTTTGTGTGTTGTTGCTGTTAAGTTCACAGAAAAAACACACAAAAAGAAAACAATTAAAACACATCTATACTTCTGTGCAGACAATAATATCTTTTGAGGTGATTAAAATGAATCTCTTAATCTCTCTGAGAATTTAATAACTTAAATGTTGTAAAAAGGTGATATAAAAAGGCACAGCTGTTAAACTTGTTAATTATTATTACAATAGTTTGTCTTAAGTGGGTCTTTTGGGAAAGTCATCTAAGACTTACATCATGTGATGAGTGAGTGCGCCTGGACCAAAAAAAAAAGAAAAAAAAAATGCATCCCGCTATTATGCTCTCTGTTTTGTATTATTAATGTGATGCACAGGAAAGGCCTTTGAAAAACTGGTAACGTTATTAAGGCATCATGCACAACAAACAAAATCTTTGCCACAAAATCTGACTTGTTCCTTTATGTAACTGGATAACATTACACCTGCATGGGTTTATCCCCTCAAATGATTAAGTCCTTCAATCAATCAAGTTTACTGTACAATGTTTTGCACTTAAAACATTTTTTTAATGTCATGTCTCATAAGGGAACATTTTCCCGTGTGAATACTGTACATCGTTGGATGAAATAAAACTTCAGATTGTTGGATGAAACATTTTTTGTTAAATATCTGAGGATTAGAGAAATATATCAAACAAAAAATCAAATCTAAGTCTAATTTATAAAAAAAGCTTTCATCCAACATATTTAGCCAAAACCAGCATAACATAATATATGTAGGGCAGCTGGGGTAACCTCTGTGTTCCATGTGAGGACATTACATGCTTAATTTCATATAATAAGGAAGTGATTCTGTAAATCATATGTGTGTACTTTTTGCACATGCATGATAAGAGCCAGCAGAGGTGGGATTTGAGAGGCACCTCAAAGCTATGATTATCCTGAGTGTCTCTGCCCAATAATGTTACCTGCTGGGACAGCAGCACTGCTCCTCTAAATAAATTGCAAGTGGCCTTGGGCAATAAGAAGAACCCTCCTTTGATCTGCCTGACTGCCAACGAGGAAAATGTGCAGGCAGTCAATCAAGCTCTTAAGGCTCTGCAACAACCGACCCCAGTTTATTATTTATTTTTTAAATTGATGTATTTCATTATCACAAGGTGTCTACTTGCTGGGGCTGGGGGGGCACCATGATCAATAATTGATATGCGGTGTGAAAAAAAAAAGCTGATTTGCTGCTTCTCCTCTGGTGCACTTGTCACTCGCTGTTGTCAGAACATATTTGCTTTGATGACAAATTTGAAGAAGTGAACAACAGCATCGCATCTGATTACAAATTTAGTGAGTGGTGAAAGGCAGGGGCCCCTTCTCGCCGAGGCTCTGTTTGTTCAGGGCGCTCAGGAGGAACGACTACCAGGCTCTGAGGTGAGTTACAGTCTTGTAAAGCACAGAGATGAGAAGGGGGTTGAACTTTTTTTGTCATGTGTCAGTAAACAGCGTGACTTGTTTGAAAGGCACCTGGATTACAGGGTGAAAAGTTGCTCTTTAAACCTTTAAAGCTTCGGGGGCATGGGAGACATGCCACGTCAAAACAAGAGTGTGGAGATGAGGAGTGAGAGCGACTAAAAGCCATCACTCCCCCCACGGTGAGTCTACTGAGAGGCAAAGGAGTTGTCCTGCTTTTCACAGAGTTTGGGTCACACAGCGTGGTGGAGCATCTCAAATCGATTTAGTCAAATAAAAGGAAGATGCTTGAGTGATTTGAGCGGTCCAGGTTTTCTGAAAGACAGCTTGTGCTGTGCGTGAAGGAAATCCTAAACAAGAACAACATTTATTCCTGATCACCTGCAGGTCATCGCAGTCTAACTAAGAGAAAATCTTAATGGTGATTTCATTGCTAAGAGTAGTCCTTAATTACCCTAAATGTTTTTTTTTTTTAATTACATGTACAGAGTGGAGATTTACAACAAACTTTAAAACTAAATCCTGATGGGGAAACGGTTCAACACACAAAAAATCTCAAAGCAGGCAAAACAAACAACATATCAATAACTCAGCATAATTGACAGCTGCATCCATTTGCTCCGTCCAAGCTCCCCCCCTCCTCCTGCTTTTTCCACTCTGTTCTTCCAACACCATTTCCTCTTTTAATTATCCCCCAGCAAAAAAGATGGAGCACATCAGACGCATCGCGGTAAATCCTGGCCCTGGCACAGGCTCATAGTGGCTCCTGCGTCTGGCAATCCCGATAGAGCCTGCTTGCTGGCAGTGACAAGAGAGGGAGGATGCCTGGAGATTTTCTGACAGAAAGAATGGAGAGGATGATCTCTCAGCAAAAGAGGGGTCCGCATTCTACTCCCGGCGTGGGAGGCTTATTTTGGCGAGCGCTTTCCGATCATGCCACATTTTCAGCACCAGATTAGCCAGTTCTCAGGAGCAAAACTCACACAGACCCCTTGTTTACACCTCAGTACCACAGTGTTTCTGTAATGACTGTTCAGTAAAAAGAGCACATTGGAGGCACTGCAAGCACAGCTGCTCTCCTATCTCTGCCTACAACATTTTAGGGGTGAGATTTATTGTATATAGCAGGGTCAGAGAGACTAGGGTTTGGATTAAGGGAATATGGTTTGTTTTGAATTGAAAGAAGTCTCCTCTGACCTGAAATGTGTTTCACTGAGTGAATTGTACATTCACATTCTAATTAGATATCAGCGACACGAATGGGTTTTTTCTCTTTTCCGAGTCGAATAGATGAAAAAGGTTGCAAGTTAACTAGTACCGGGACTGCTATCTGTCAAAGTTTCTCCCATCTCTGTGGGGCGCACATCAATCATAGAGGTCCCCAACTGACAGTCATTCTGCAGGCTAATAGTGTCGTCATCTCCCACGCGATTACACGGATTGCACAATGAGATCCTCGGACACAATGGAGCTGCAAATCTAGCCCCCCACTCTGTTCCCTTCTCTTTTCCTTTTCTTCCATCATTCTGAGATGAAGAGTGGAATGCTCCACAGCGGGTAGTTTTCTTCTCCTCCAGGGGGAACTGAGAAAGCAGGCAAGGGCCTCTGTGATGTTACTTTCCCTTCAGGGTGGGGAGGAGATGTCTTGTAGCGCAGCTAAAGATGATCATTTGAGAGCCTGTGAAACACAGTTCCCCTCTGGAAGCCACAGAGACGTGAAGAGAGCCAAGGTCCCAGCTAATGAGTTAGGGTTAGCTGATGTTCCTCAGTGATGAAAACCAGAACAATGACAGTGATTGTAGTTTTTCCTCCTGATTTAGAATTCCATTGCACCTCTGTTACATGTTTTTCTGAATGCAAAAGGTCAGAGGTCAGCAGGCTTGGAGGTGGTAGAGTCTCGCTCAAAGACGCCCCAGAAAACTTGTAACTGCATCACGCAGAGCTCGAACATGTGCTATCCTGCCAGAGAGTGATTTCCCTGTCAGCCTGCTGCCCTCTTGAATCAAAACCGAGTACAATGATTTCACATTTAATAGGCATGATGAAAGAAATCATTAATCTATGAATGAACATACGAGGGAAATCTAAACATTGGTTTCTTATATGCTCTGATAAAAAAAAGTAAATATTTGCTCAAGGAACTCACAAAACAAAAAACAACATCCCATCTAATAATCTGCCACAATTATGCTGCACACTGTGATGAAAGGATATCAATGATCCACTTATGTCATAGAAAAAGAGTGCAGCTTCAAACATGAAAACTATTGAAGCCTATGAGCGTTTCAAGTCAATGAATGATCAAAGGAGCAAAAGCTTATCAATGCCGTTCTTTAACACTGAAACAGTGTCATATGGCCTGGGATATGCTAGCGTAGTTGCAGTGTTTTTGCCCAGGAACATAATGGCTATTGTAGTTTCTGAAACCATTTGCCTTTTCACACAGTTGAAACTGCAAAAAAAGCACACAAAGTAGAGAGGGGGCACAAGCCCTTTATCCCAATGAAAGGCTAAAGGATGAGACTGACCTTTCTGGCATCAGCTGGGCTTTGGGAACACAATGCATGGCGGCAACTCTTTCTGGCCTTTTCCCCTTCAGCTCTGGGCTATGCTTACAAGCCAAAGACTCAAGTCCAAACATCTATCATTTTATACAAAGACTCAAGCACACAGATGCCCCGAACCCCTCCTTTCATATCACACAAACACACATACTGAGCAGTTCTGTCTGTACATCTGCAAACAGACCAGTCTCGTCTGGCATCACAGTACAACTGCAGGCTATGGAAGCAAAAAAGAGGCAACATATCACTGTAGATTAGATCAACACAGACGCTTGACTCAGTCCACAGTATCAACACCATTCTCCTTTAACAAGAATTGAATAACAATTACATTGTGACCTGTATCCACTTAGGGAATCCAAACTCACTTGAATAAAAAGTAAGTGTGTTCCAGTTTTCCACACAAGCAAGATGAAATGAAAATCCTGACATGGTGAAGCACTAGTTTGGAGAATGCCCCCTGCAAAAAATTACCTAACCCACTGTACACTTTAAATGCTTTGTTGATAGGGGGCCACATACCTAAAGGGCCTTTGTGTGATATTTCAAAAGGCTGCATCACAAGGTCATGGCAGGCGGAAAAAGGGTCATACAAACACAGAATAGCACTTATGTGTGTGGGTTTTTTTTGTGTGCATGAGGGGAGGGGTTGTTAAATCTATAGGCAAACTCCAGCAGACAAGAGGTAAGGTACCCGTGAGCTGACAGACAAAGGGAAGAGTAGTTGGCATCTGAAAAGGTAAAGACTAGTAGTCCCTGACGTGTCAGAGGCCTCATCATCAGAGGGAGAGTATAAAAGGACCTGTAAGTGTGTCTAGGTCCATGGTGCGCAAACATCCACAGCCCTACAACCATGGGAAAGGTATGAGCTCACATGCAATATGCCAGCAGCTTTGACGGAGAGGTGGATAAGGGAAAAAAATGACAGGAAACATTGTAACAAGGAAAGAAAATGCAGCAGGGTGAAGAGAAGTACTCAATACGTACTTATTTGAGTAAAAATATTAGCTTGAGCAGACTACCAACTCTTGGGAACTTATTTGTGAGGGGAAAACACATGTGTTTAAAAGGGGAAAAACTGTGGAGATCAACAATTAAATGGTATCCAAATGTGACAGATTCATTGTATTTGCGTGACAGTCGGAACAAAGTTGCTCAGACTGGACGAGCATGCAATGAGTTCTTTAAATAGAAGTCATCTGAAACGACAGTTTCAATTGCCTTGATTTTCACCTGTCAAGCTCTGAAAATAATATGCAAGTGTTCAGCAGACAGGAGAGGCTTGTAGACCTGAAGCACTCATAAAAAAGTAATTGAGTTTGTTCAAGGGAGAGCAGTGTCCCCTGCAGTCCATTTGGAAGTAGTGCAGCTTCTACGTGTGTTTTCCATGCATTAACTTGAGCGATCTCTCTCTATCTCTCTGCTTTTCAAGATTATCTTCTACGAAGGCCGTAACTTCCAGGGCCGCCACTGGGAGTGCAGCAGTGACTGCATGGACACCTTCAGGCACTTCAACTGCTGTAACTCCATCCGTGTCAGCGGCGGTCACTGGGTGACCTATGAGAAGCCTCACTACATGGGTTACCAGTACATCATCGGCCCCGGCGAGTACCCTGACTACCACTGCTGGATGGGCTTCAACAACTGCATCCGTTCTTGCCAGATGTACCCCCCTGTAAGTCAATCAAACAGACAGACAGGCTTGGTATTACCCCCACACACCCCTCCTCTCACCACTCACCTTGCACATCAAATGCCGCTTTAGAAATGGATGTCAATCAGTGGCCTTTTGATGTCATTAACAGATACTCACGCAGGTCATAGCATAAAAGTATCTGTTGCAAGGCCCACAAGGAGCCCCAGTCAGTCTTTAAAAGGAATATGATACACCCCCATAAGACTTGCTGCCTTCATTCTAATTCTGTTAGTCACATTTAGTGTTTCTGGCAGTTTAGGGAGTGAAAAAAAATGAACCACACTCCAAAGAGTTGGTGCTCATTCTCATCGGTAATAAGGAAGTGTACAAGTACTCACTTGAATTGAAAGATAAAGCTAGGGTTCTCTGGGGTTCACACTTACCAAAACAGCATAACAATCATGTTCTGATTTCTTTCACGTACAGTATAGAGGATCCTACAAGATGAGGATCTACAACAGGCCTGACATGATGGGACACACAATGGAGTTCATGGACGACTGCCCCAACCTGTACGAACGCTTCCGCTACCGTGACATTTACTCCTGCAACATCATGGAGGGTTTCTGGATCTTCTATGAGCACCCTAACTACAGGGGACGCCAGTACTTCCTGCGCCCTGGAGAGTACAGGGCCTGTGGTGACTGGGGCTGCCACAACCCCATGGTGGGCTCATTCAGGAGGATGAGGACTGTCATGTAATCTCTACCCATGCATAACTCAAATTAAAGATTTTCAAATAACGATGTGTGTTGTGAGGTTATTTGAACAAATCCGTGTGTGTGAAGTAGAATAACACTAAAGTGATCAGGTGAAAACAACCTGGTGCAACAACCTCCTACTGAAACACAACAAAGCTACTCTTTTTGCTGTCCTGCCTATTCTCCCAGGTCCCGGCATTCATGCCAATAAAGGCACATGTTGCAACTCTTATTGTCATCGTTTTGAGAAAGTGCAGTTGTAAAGTCTTTTCCATAGACAGACTGAGCTTTGACAGAGACAAAGCGGCTGCTGCAGCTCACCAGCCCTATAGTGTTCTGCAGTCTATACAGCCAACTATGCTGACACGACAAAGCTTTGTTTCCCATTTGCAAAGCCCTGATCCCAGCGGGGTCTATAAAGAGGTCTGGTACAGCCCGACAGCTGATCTGGACTGAACTTAACACAGTTACAATGGGCAAGGTAAGCGTGCAATTTGAAATCTGTATAGTAAGAGCAACTAAAATGTGTGATGTGTTGATAATTTTCTGTAAAGGGATAAAAATACTGCTATGATTATTTGCACAATATATTCATCACATAAAACACCATCACTAAGTGAGAACTGGTCTTTTTGTGGATAGACTAGTGATCACTGGTTTTAAAGTTTACCATGTTTTCAGAACATATGCAAGGATGTAAAAAAAAAAGTAAAAAATGGCAAGGTGCAGAATTGTAATGAATGAAATTAAATATGCTAAATACAAGCTGCTAAATGAGGCTTAGTATACTTAGTTAAATTATGTCTTTGTCTTCTGTTGAGGATAGTGAAACATTGCAATTACTCAACTTACTCAGCTTGAGGTCTTAATTCCTGTATAAAAAATAGGTTAATACTTTTTCTTCTCTTCATTAAAACATGCTATTCTATATCTTATTACACTATGCTTCTGGTACATCATTCGGGACATTTTTTTCCCCTTAAGCTTATCTGTTCCAAAATTCTACAGTTACTCTGTGCAGGAACTTTTGGATAAAGCTAACTTGCAAACCTGGCTCAGAATATCAAATGCATGGTTTTGAAACTAAATGAGATTAAAAGTTCAAGTTATTATTGTTTCGGTGTCTGAAGAGCAGGAGGGCAGATAACTAGCAATGCAGATAAAGAGTGTGACAGTTGGTGGTGCTAATAAACCACCTCTCCACTGCCTGCAGGTTATATTCTACGAAGACAGGAACTTCCAGGGCCGTCACTATGAGTGCAATAGTGACTGTCCTGAGATGCAAAACCACTTCAGCCGCTGCAACTCGATAAGAGTGGACAGTGGCTGCTGGGTGGCCTACGAGAAGCCCAACTATGGCGGCTACCAGTACATGCTGCACAAGGGCGAGTACCCCGACTACCAACGCTGGGCGGGCTTCAATGACTGCATCCGCTCCTGCCGTATGGTGCCACCTGTGAGTTTTAACTGATGCCTTAACCCTTTTGCAGCCATGTTCTCACTAAAGGTTTTCAGTAGAAGTGCCAGTTTAGGATCATTTAGTTCTCAAGCCTAGCTCCTACTGTTTCCACCACTCTGTGCCAGTACCTGTGGCTATTTTAATGCATTGCTTTTTAACTTGACCCAGAAAAAAGTCTATTAATGTCAAATGAAGTTAATCTACTGGTAGAATAAAGTTGAACACAGGCTTATCTTCTAATCATTTCTTACCCAGTATAATGGAAACTACAGGATGAAGATCTTTGAGAGGTCTGACTTCGCAGGCCAGAACATGGAGCTAATGGATGACTGCCCGGATCTGAATGAGCGCTTCCACACCCGTGATATCTCCTCTGTCAATGTCATGGAGGGCTACTGGATACTGCATGAACACCCCAATTACAGGGGACGCCAGTACTTCTTGCGGCCTGGAGAGTACAGGAGGCACAGCGAGTGGGGAAGCAACAGCCCCACCATCGGCTCTCTGAGACGTGTCACTGAGCTCAACTGATTCCTCTTTTTTTTACCCTTATTGAGCCCCACTGTTAAACATCCCACCCTCTTGTTCCCCTAAATGCCAGCACTGTTTCAGTGTGGTCTCAACACTGCGATGTCCAAACCTCAAGTATTATATTTTAATGACGGAGGGTTTTGGTGCGTCTGATGTTGGGTTCTGGTTTTGTTGGGTTGCTTTGCATTGTTGGGTAAAGTCCCTTCCCAACTCAGTGCTCAAGCGATGCTCAATAAATAAATAGTGATGATCTTTTTTTCTGCTCTGGTCGTCCCAAAGCAAAATGGTTTGCCTCACCAGTCCCCAAACTCCTGTCCTACTGGAATCACAATAAAAGAAAACTTGATGAAAGTCAACTAAAGAGAGCCTTTGTTCATTTTCTATTGACTACTACAGCTGTCACTATAAAAAGATCAGGGGATATGGCTTTTCATAAATCTGAGGAATACTTTTCTCTTTAGTATGGTGATTGAACTTAGTTTCATCAGGCCACAGAGTTAGATCGAAGTGTACCCACCAAGGTCCTACACCAAGACCAAGAGTTTCTACAGTTTGCCATGATATTGTCATTCCACATACACAAAGAAAAATTATCAAGGAAACAGAAGCTTATTCTTTGAAGTTCAATATTAAAGAGCAAAAAAGAAAGGGTATCTGAGGATGAGCATGTAGGAGTCTTTATGAGATCACATGGTACAGAGTAAGCGCATTGGGTCCATGAAAGATGCCCATATTAGATCCACATCACAGGGCCAGTGCCAACTCAAAGAGTCGGAGTCAAAGTGGTCTGGTATTAGCCCCGAGCATCAATCTCTCTCAGAACAAAAAACAAAACCCAGTCCACATCCCTGCTCATGCATTTTTCATCAGCCCAAGATACTGAACCCTTTCAGAAATAAATATCAATTATTGAAATTGTTAATTAGACTCTGCGTAATTGGCAAAGATACACATGAATAAATAACTTTGACCATTAATTATTGATTCAAAAAAAAATTTAAGCCCAGTGGGGAGTGCATTTGAGTGTCTCTTAAGATCAAGCTCAACAAGAAATATGAGTTTTGGCCTTGAGTAATGTCCAATTAAAGGACTGTCGGCTTTGCTGTACAAGTCCAGTGATTTGCCATCACCATCTTTTTTTTATATCTGTGGACAATACCCAGTAGAAAACAACATCAACAGGGTGCAACATGGGATCTGATCAGCTGGGGTCTGGGGGCAATACCAGATAAGAGATGAGAGGAAAGTTACACACTGTCAGTTCTCAACCATAAATGGAAGTTAATCTAAGGTTGTGAAAGGGCAGTGCCTTCAAATATTAACCAAAATCAGGAAGTGAGTCCTTTAGATTTACATAGAAATACAGAAAACAAGTCATTTGCGTTTAAAGTGAAAAAATAAGACAGAGAACTTCACACAAAATAATAAATACTCAGTGTGGTCATGTTGCAAAACCTACCAGTTTTACTGCATTTTTACTGCATGTCTAACATAAATGAAAGCTGAGGACAAAACTAGGGTGATCAAAAACTGCATGGCAGTATAAAATAAGTTGATTATCTCAAACATGGGAATGATTTAGGTGGCCATTTCCACAATCAGACATACAGGGCTGCTGTTTTTTGCCAATATGATTATTTCTCAAGGCAGTCCTCGACCAGAGACATTCTAAGTCGACTAACACTCGTACTAACACTCCACTGAAATGGGGTTTCTAAACAACAAATTACACAAAAGCACCACTTTAAATCTTGTGTTTACCAGAGATATGCTCAAGTTTTGGAAACCTTTGGAAATAAGTCATTCAGTGTGGAAAAAAGCAAAAAAATCAAACTAATCAACTAAAGAAATCATTTAGAAAAACTAAATATGAGGGGTACCCTTAATCATTTCAATGCAAAATCCACTTCTCACCTTTCAAAATAAGAGAGAAATTTTAGTGAGTAACCCAACAATATAAGCCTCCAATAACACAACAAAACACTCCGCAGTGTCCTGCTATTATAGAAAAATACTGTGATTAATAAAGCAGCTGGGCGTACATGCATACACCTGATCAGCTACTGTAGCAAACAACTTTGATGCAAAATTGTAAAATAGAATTCTATAAAACACTGTGCATCAAACAGGAAATACTCAATGTCCCTGGATTGTTCCCTCTCTACCTCAAGTCATTTAGATGATATTTTCAATCGCTTCGCACATAAAAAGGACAAAAGAGTGAGATCCGAGTTTTGTCTCCCTCTTCATCTCTGAACCCTTTGGACTTGGTGATGGGAGGCTGATTGAAGGGTAAGTAGTCGTTTTAGAGAATGAATTCTTTAGAAGCTGGAAAAGAGAGAGAGAGAAACGAAAGAAACAGAAACCCAGAACAGGAGCCTGTGATTCCATTATTAGTCTCAGTTCTCCTTCTCCCTCTTTTCATTTCTGATGGCTGGATAATTAAACCTCTACAGTATTGTCTTCCATCTTCCTTGCCCCACTTCCAGCAATGCGAAATCCCCTATGGGCAACTTTAAAAAGGCCCTTTTTAGACATCTGTTTTTCAGATCAGCACGACTTCTTTCCCCCATTAATTTGTGTTCTTTGTGAAAGTAGAAAGACTAGCGGCAGGACAGAGACGAAAATACGTGTAAAAACCCTCAACATTTCAAATGCATAAATCAAAGAAGGTAAGAAAAAATATCCAAATATTCCTTTTCAACATGTTTTTTTTATTCTACTACTGCTATAATACTGCTATTATACAACCCAAACCTATTCTTAAGTGTGTGTTGCAAGACATCAGATAAGAGCTCAGAGGCTGGAATGTTACAGAGCTTAATTTAAAAGCAGTCGCGTTCTCCCCTCCAGCTTGAAGGAGGCAGCTTGTCAATTACTGTTCCTGCTCTGACAGAGGCTCTGGGCGCCACAACGAACACGCAGCAAAGCAGCAAAGCAGCAAATCATGGAAAAATGAGCACAAACTTGTAACAATGATCAAATAAATAAAATGATGCATACAAGTATTCTAACTTGCATTGCTTTAAAACAATTTGGATAAATGTTCACCGTCTATAAATATTTATTAGTAATTAAGTGTAAAATATCTGAACAGAACAGATTTGGTTAAACTGAGAGAAAACAAAATGTTCTAATACCAAATGTGTGAAATTACCAAATTACCTTCATACACACACACACACACACGCACACACGCACACACACACACACACACACACACACACACACACACACACACAAGCCAACGCAACCAACCAAAATAAAATTGTGCCATAGGGTTGTAAATATGTTCAATTCTAGGATTTTTTGATATAACAGACTATGATTTCAGATCAATTGAATATAGTTTAGATAAAGACACATGTCCATCATCTGACCTGACACATATGGGAAGCTTTACACATTAAAATTGGTACGTACATGTTGTTGTTAATCTTTTTGCAGATGTGTCACCACCAGTATTTTCAATTTTTTTCTCTCTCGCTCTTTTGAATGTTTGTATTATGTTTTTTGTTCTCTAACACCACTTTAAACAGATGTTAAAACAAATATTTTAAGCACTTCCCTTGATACATGTATGATAAATATTGTGCTTTCTTTTACTTAGAAAGTAAGCGTAGTTAACTCCCTTCTTGCTAAGTTTCTCCAAGTAATGCATTACTGTGGAGGTATTGTGCTGTGATCACCACATAATACCTGCAGTAACCTATGAGGGACCTGGAATCACAAGCTGAGGTAGAATTTAAGAAGTTTGTAATTTAAGACATTTGTAAACTCTTAGTCAGTCTGGACAGGGATCACTTTCTGATGGTGCTGATAAAATGGGACTATTGGTGTATTAAGCTTCTTTCTCCATGCTGTGTGCTTCAGCTGTTTAAAACAGTGACACAGAAATGGAAGCCGCTGGTGGGCAGTGTAAATCATTTTGGACCAGTGTTAAGGCCAAGCGAGTGCTGTGAAAGTATCTGGTCTAGTTGCTGTCTCTCTGCCCAGCAAGAGGCTGCCCAACAGGCAAGTTTTCATGGAGGTACTCCATGCTACCATGCTCAGAGAAGTCGGCTGCTGTGTGTCCATCACCTCTCAGGACCCACTTCGTGGTAAGCAGCCCCTCCAGGCCTACAGGGCCCCGGGCATGGATACGAGCTGTGCTTATACCGACCTCTGCTCCTAGAAACAAAAGGCAGAGGAAGAAAGGCAACAAGTGAGAACGACAAATACATCACATGTTAAAAGAGAGTCTGCAGCTTAAAATAAGTGTGAATATGTAAGCTGATGGGGAGGAGGGAACACAGACAGACGACATGGCAACAGGACCAACACATACCTAGTCCAAAGCGGTAGCCATCAGCGAAACGTGAGCTTGCGTTCCAGAAAACACAGGCGCTGTCCAGCTGCTGCAGAAACTGCTCCGCTGTGTCCTCTGGAAGGGAAAGACATCTTATTGGAATTACTAGCTCAAAACCATGTACCTTCTAAATGCATTATACAGCAGCAATTTATTGCAAATACGCCACAGAAACAGAGATGAAAAACGCATCAATATACTGAAAACCTAAATCTGCATCATAAGTATTCATTGCTGCCACTGCTATCACAAATATTGTACCTCTACCGATGCTATTTTTGTAAACCACTGCTGTAAACTCTTCACTCACATGAACCATGATGTCCACCCCACAAACACAGTCTATATATAAAAATAATGTACCGCTCCCATCATCACAGGATGATGCTGATAAGTCTATAGATGTCCTAATGTCATCAGGAGAAATCCTTCAGTTGCTTTATGGTTTCTAAATGAAACCTGGCTCATTTAGATGTATCAGTAGATATTGTGTTAGTGTATGAAATCAGATTGGAATGGAATTGAAGGAGCCGAGGCCAGTTATTCCTCATGATGGCATCACAGATTAATGCACTAATGTGTCTTTACACATAAATAGCCTATCTATCTATCTATCTAAGTATGTTGCTTTCATCTATTGCACCTACTTATGTCCATATTCTTTCTATCTTGCTAAATACTCTATCCAGTGTATCTATTGTATTGTTCCGCTGTATCTATCGTTCATACCTTCTGTGGTCAGCAGATGGCAGCAGCTCATCCTTCACTGCAGGTGAGAATAATCCTCAAAGTAGAAATGTGAACAGCACTCTTTGGGTGTGTTCTAATAGTCGTAGTATTTAGTATAGCAGAAATACCACAATGTCACACTGCACTCATACTCATACTCAAACTGCAATATGTAAGCCAGCATGATTTTCTGGCTATTCTGACCCATAATCCTTTGCGTAATGGAAGATGCGCTGCACTGACTGAGCCACTTAGAGCACAGACAGAAGACAGCTCATTGCCAGAAGCCGCAACAACAGATGACAAGATGATGGGGAAGTGAACAAGTGGGTCAAAGTTTGAGGCACAATGTTATGACGAAGCTGTATGCATACTGCATGCTACAGTACACACTTTGCAAAGGCAGTTCACTAAAGTTAAAGAAGCATGACATAGTCTGTGTAATTGTATTTTTGCAATATTACTCCATCTATTTTCTTCTTGGAAATGCTTTTTTTGTCTTAGAATGGTCCTTTTTTACAGTCAATAAATGTTAGAAACACTGACAAGCCTTTAGTTTCCCTCAAGATTAGGTCATAAATTCTTCAGTATTGTTTGCAAGTTGTATGGCCACTGCCTTTAAAAGTCAGGAAACTGCACAGAATGGTTTCAGTCAACATGAGTTAGACAGGTGTGGTGTGATGGCCCACTTGAAAGACAAAAAGGTTTTGAAACAGTTACATGACCTAAAGTTATGACAGTGACGACTCTTAAAACAGAGGGATCTGCTCTACATTTGAAGAGTGGTTTTCCTCCACATTAGAGTCACACAGGGAGGCTATGCACTCAGCCTGACAACAGGGCGTCTCTGCTCATTAGTCACTGTGGCAGAAAGTGAAATGAACAAAAAAGGTGAATCGTGAGAGTGAGAAGGAGAACTTGAATATCAGACCCCTTCATGAGGAAGCACTGAGCAAGACCAGATTGACCGACAATAATCAGTGAGCTGAGACCAAGGTGAGGTAAGCTATGACTGATCCAAAAATTTAATTAATTAAAAAAAAAACAACAACAAAAAAAAAAAAACACAAACAACGGGTCACCTACCATTTTCTGTGATGATAACATCTGTGTGGGAGCTGCCATACTTGTGAATATGATCCACAGCCTCCTGCATATTGTCCACCACCTCCATGCAGCACTCCAGGTCGCCATACTCTGTCCGTAAGGACTTTGCCTCTGATGGGCTGAATGTCAGATAGGAGGCGAACCGAGGGCCTGCATGAATCTTCACCTAGTGATGTGAGAGGAAAGACAAATAAGACAATAAGGAAGACATATATTAAAATTAAATTTGTTTTCAAAACATTCATCTCAAATTGAATCTAAATCTGGCTGTTTTACCCGCTCAGTGCGCAGCATGTCAGTGATTTGGTCAAACAGTGGGGTCCTGAGGATGTCCCTGTGAATCAGCAGACTTTCCATGGCATTACAAGCAGCTGGGTAGTCACACTTTGAGTCTCTGACTGCAACATAAAAAATAAAATTGCTGCCGTAATCATCACTGGTATGGTTAAGTACAAATTTGTTGGCAAGTTTGGCATGGAGATTTATCTAAGCTGACCAATTTTGATGACTTTGTCGATGCTGGCTTCTGCATCGACGTAGACGTGGCAGATTCCCTCGCTGTGACCCAGCACTGGAATGCCCTTCGCCGCCCGCTGAATGTTCCTCACCAGCTGGGATGAACCTCTGGGGATAATCAAGTCGATCATCTTGTCTAGTCGGCACAGATCCTCCACCTCCTCACGAGTGCTCACCTTGTAACAAACACAGGTTAGTCAACCACAGCAGCTACATGCTATATAAGCTTTCTCAGGCTAACTGGAAGTGATGCATTTTAATCCAGACTTCCATGAAATGCTTCACATAAAAAGGTTTGTATTGCCATGTAACACATGTATATGAGGCATGTTCTACCAGCTGCACCGCCTCTCTGACTCCGTGCATGGAAAGGGCTTCCTGGGTGAGTTGGTGGAGGATCCGGTTGGTGTTGGCAGCCTCCTTGCCTCCCTTCAGCAGGAGGGCATTGCCACTGGCGATAGCCAACGCTGACACCTGGAGAAAAACACACAAGGTTTGTGGTATTACTGCAGTCATTTCAAGAATGTATGAATGAGGCTAAAGAGACATTCGCTGCAATGTATACACATTTCCAAACATTTTTTTTCCGACTGTAGGTTCAGGATCAGTTTATGTTGCAGCAGTGCTGTCTGAATACCTGTGGCAGGCAGTCTGGTCGGGCCTCAAAGATGACCAGAAGAACTCCAATGGGCACAGTGATCTGCTCCAGCTCCAGGTTGTGAGCCACTCTGGTCCTGCGCAGCACACGACCCACGCTGTCCTGGGCAGCCACAGCGATCTGACGCAGACCGATGGCCAGGCTGTTAAGTTTGGCTGGTGACAAACTGAGACGCTTCAACATGGCTGGAGGCAGATGGCCTGTAGGAAGGAGGGAGAGGACAGTTATGCTTTGCTATCAGGTGGCTGAACCATAGAGAGAGAAAGTGAGAGAAAAGTCTCCCTCTGGTGGAGAGATATATGAACTGCCCATTTGGAAATGTTTGCAAAATGTACTCTTCAAATCAATTAGATTTGATTCTGTTTGAATCTATTTATGGACACATGAGTGTATATTTATCATGTTGGACCGAAACATCCCTGCAACAGTCTTAAATGTCAGCAAAAATGCTGCACTATACTAATATATCCTCTGTTACCTGCACTCACAGCCAGGTCCATGTCCATCTTATTGGCAGCCAGAATCTCTTCCTTCTTCTCAGTCAACAGATCTGCTAGATGGCAGATGATCTCACTCCTCTGACAGCACAGCCAACCAAACACAGGCAGGATGAGCATTTATCACATCAATCCACAAGAGGTCAGTGTTTCTCTGGCTCTGACAAAAAGCTACGCCTGGGATTATACTGAATAAAAGAAGAAAGGACATTTCTGTTCTTTTTTTAAAAAATAATGTGTCACCTGGTCTGGGTGCAGAGAAGCCAGGGTTCTTCCAGAGTTACGAGCCATTTCTGTCTGATGCTCCACAGTTGGTCCTGGTGAAGGAGCAGGGAAAGCATGTCACTCAGCATGTACTCAGCTGCCAGGTCGAGATTATTGTTTTATAAAGACTAAACAGTAAAACATTCATGAATTTAGGATATGTTGTCGATTGTTTTATTAGACTAGGTTCATTTTTGCAGGGTGTATTACTGTTGCAGTGATGAACTCACCAGCAGGTTTGATCTCAGAGAAGAAGGTCCCCACCTTCTTGCCCTCCACAATGTCAGTGATCACATGACCTGTTACTTTAGGGTGGGTGCCGTTTGCGATAACCACTGATGTGCCACCTTGCAGGGCCCAAAGGGCAGCCTTAACCTGCAGAAAAAAAAATACAGCCAGAAACACATTGAAAATACATTCAAAATCAATGCAGAAATGTACAAAAGCAAAAATATTTATTGTGTAGAAAAGTTGTTGTTTCTGCTGTGACTGCTATATTATTATAGTTTATTGACATCTCTCATGAAGACATACAGGATTTTCAGCAATTCTGGCCAATGAAACTGTTTTTAAGGCTGTGGCAGTCTCACTTCTTCAGACTGAAGACTGGTATAGTATGAAAGTAGACAACCTAAGGAATCCAATAGCATATTAGCTAAATAATAGTGGAAGCAAGAGAAATCTGCCCCTTCACCTCTGACCTCAAGATTGGTGAATGAAAATGGAAATATGGGCTCTTAGTCTTAGTAGCCATTTTATATTACAAGATCACTTTTGTCATGGTATAAAATTGTTGTGACCTCTGGGATAATCAGCCTCACGAAATATTATAACCTCAAACTAGAGATCTCAGTGGATGCCTCTACCCCACATACCCTCCCTAAAAACACACACACACAAAAAGAATAAAAAACAATAATGGGTTTATGAAGGTTTGCGAACAGGCTTGGGGATATATTTTTCTTCTCTTAAACAGTAGAACATTTAAGTAGAAAGAAAAAGTTTTTAATGACTTGGAGCACACCTTGGCCTCCATGCCTCCAATCCCAACTCTGGACTTGGTACCATAGGTGATGGACTGCTGGTCTCCAGGGTAAAAGATGTCAATAAGCTTGGCATCATCCGTTCCAGGGGGGCTGTTGTACAGTCCTAAGAAATCAGTAATTCCAATTTATATACAGTCTATGATTCTTACACAACAGATTTGCTCAGGCATGGGTCTGAAATACAAAATGTAACATGACTAATAACCCCACAGCTTTCATAACATGTACTGTAAACTATTGCTTGTGTCACTGTGCAATAAATAAATAAACTGATCATCATGAAACTAATGATTCTAAATCCACTGAATTGATACTCAACAGACCCTCAGTCATGACACAGTCGCACGCAAACACACACAGCGATCAGCATCAAACATAAAGGCAGAAGGTCTGTGTTTGTCGCTCTCATGTGACTCTCAGTTGACCCTGAGATGGGTGTTTTTTTCCTCTGATGAAGAGCCCGGACAGATGGTGTTGTTACCCAACAGCTGACCCAGACTATTATTGTGGTAATGCACACATACCTTCCACGTCAGACAGTGCAATGAGGAGGTCAGCCTTCATCTCTACAGCTAGCCGCGCCGCCAGACTGTCGTTGTCCTTAATGCTGATCACCTAAAGAACCAGAAAAATATGCTGATGTGAGCTCCTGAAGACCAAACGTCTGCCATCTGTCATTTACCCATCTGAGCTGCTTGTTAAGGGCTATAGGCAAACTGATAAACAGAAACAAATATCTACAAAATAATTGTCTATTACTGAATTGTTGCTGGACTAGGGAAAATTTTAGGGAATACTGAAAAAGCTACACTATCAGACACTGCAACAGATTTACAGAATGAAGAAGATATTAGTATACAGTATATTAACCATAAAATGGAAATATTTGAGGGCCACACTGATAAAACTAGGTTAACTATGTGACACCCATACATGATTATATAGTGAAAAAAGATTACTCCCTATTTGTTCAGGGTTATTTTTCCCTCTACATCTATAAAAAAGCATCAAGGTCAGCACTTCAGATATTTAAAACCTACAATATTTGTAACTCACTTCATGGAAGTATGTCCACATGCGGAACAAAAAGTCATTAATATTGTGACAGGCCTAATGCCTGGAAGATTAAAGGATTACCTCACACAGCTATATGTTGACCACATGCAGTTTTTTTGCAAACTCCTAATTACCTCCACGAAAAAGATGTGAAACAAGTCAAGATGTGTTCATCATTTCTGCAGGACAACAGGAAAAGGAGGCATCTACTGACAGAAGTTAGTCCTGGCCCCATCTGACAGCACCAGTGATGGCATGCTTCGTCTTTCATTTATCCCCTCCCTGCATGCACATGCCTTAATGGTTGAGGGCAGAGCTGGTGAGGTGATGCAGGGTGGCAGATGAAAGAAAATCACTGTAACTAAGGAACAGTGACTGTTTTATATGGAAACGGTTTCTAACAACCACTTCAACACCCCTGTTGCCACAGTCACCACTACCAGTGTCGCCCCCCATGCTGTCTGTACCCACTTTTACCCCCTGCAGGTCGCTGTTGGGCTCCGGCGGGGGCACCACGGCATCATTGGTGTTGATGATGGGCACAATGTTCATACGCAGGAGCTCCTGCAGTGTGCTGTTCAGGTTCTGCCTCTTCTGGTCGTCATGGAAATCCAGATTTGTTACCAGGACCTGATGGCAAAATTCACAAAAAAAGCAGTGATTGAGAGGAATATGTCATGCTAGATACATGCACCTTGTGTGCATTTCAAAGCAATTATGTATAGAAGTACCTGTGCAGTGCATGTGCTGTATTGGGTGAACATGGCCTCATACAGAGCCATAAGACCACTCTGTCCAGCTGCAGCACAGGCCCGGGCCTCCAGCACTGGCAAAGACTGCAAAACAAACGCACTGAATTTTCAGGTACATTGATTATGTGAGTAAACAGACTATCACTTCAACAAGAAACACACTTAAACCATATCACATGTCAGCACAGGTGTTCAATAGGTCCAGGTAAGCAAGCAAAAATAGTATCCGCAAACACATACAAATGTGAGGGAATACTGTTATGTAACAGTGAAAATACCAACTTCAACTCTCTGAGTGTCAGCCATTATATAAAACAGAAAGTGCCTTGTTCCAGCGTTTTCGCACATTTTGAGTCATATTTCATGACCCACAGAATATTTTACACTGTCTCCGAAAACAGCGAATAGCTCAACTCTCTATTTCATCATAAAAAATCTGTTCTTGTTTTATCAGAGGTAGAGTAGAGGTCAGTTTCACCAAAAACACCACTTTTGTCCAGATTCTGTTTTGCTCTTGATCATCTCCACTTCCTGCTTTGATCTCTGTGGCATATACCATCTCTTTATGTCCCAACTACAAATCCCAGAAGCCCCAATATTACTCACAGGCAGTGTGAGAGCGCTCTCTTGTGCCTGCTGCCGAAAAAAAACTCTTTAACATGTTTATACGTTGTTTATTTTAATGTGATTTACTACAGCAACAAAGTGCCAAATCATTGAGATCACCTCACCTATGAATATGATGAAAAGTCTCATCCTGCTGAGATCAGCAGCAGTCATTTCCTCTTTATCTGACGTTACATTAGCTTAAGCCTCAACACATCGCTCCTCCTTTTCTTACCATGTCTTTGAGCTGATTGTGTCCTGAGTGCAGTGCCTGTCGGACGCTCTGGGACAGCAGGATCTCATGTCTTAGTCTTTGCTTGCCAAAGGCCACTGCTCCACTGGTGACAATCATCATCTCCCTGCCTTGATTCTGCAGCATGGCCACCTGGACAACGATTCACCCAAGTATGACTCATACCTGTACAACAGAGTTGTGTCTATGTGTTTTTTCTGCTCAGACTCAAAATTGCTAACCATGATGTTATGATGTTTTAATTGTAAATGTTTGGAGATATCTGTCCCGGGGATTTCTGCCTCTACCAATACAACAGGGTGAATGGAATTATGTTTGTGGTGCTCAAAGCTAGAAAGGTTTAGCAATTTACCTATTGCACTGTTGTTAAAGATATCTCAGTACCTGGGAAATTAAACTACTTGCTTGGAAGCGCAAAATAGTGTTTTTTGTAATTCGGATAAACCAGGCATTGTAGCGATTAAGATTTTTTTTTTCTTGTCTTTCTTATAAAGAAAGTTTAACGCACTCCAATTCATCTCAAACTATAGACTACTAATTCACTACTACTAACTACTAATTCAAAAATTGAGACAGAAAAAAGTATATTTATGTAGATAAATATGCATGTTTGTGAGCTTGTGACATGAACATGAGCTGCAGTGGAAGATGATGAAAAATATCAAACTCAAATATTATTATATACTTCATAAAAGAACAGTGAGCTGGTTTTTGATCTCTCACCTGCTCCACAATGGAGGCCAGCCTCCCCAGAGCCAGGCCACATTCATCTCCACGGGTGACCACAGCACTACCGAGCTTCACTACGATCCTCTTGGCCTGACGCAGTTCACCACGGTGTGCGAAGGAGCTGCTGTGAGCTCTGATCTTGAGAGCTGTGCAGAGGGAGAAGATGCTATTTTAACACTACAGGTTTATCATTGGAAAACACAAGGAGAAGAAACTTTCAGTGACAGTGGAATGATGTTTAAACTGAAAAAGATGGAGCAGAAGCAGATTGATGTGATTAAAGGTTCTATCAAACCTTTCCACAACCATGATACTTTTTAATGGAAATCTACTGGATATGAAATGACAATGAAAATTAGCAGAAAAAAAAAACAAATTAGTGGTGTCGGTAACGTGTTCATCTATACATATTTGCTGATTTATCAATATACTGGTAAAAATCTTTCCAGATAAAACACTGCAAACTTTACATAAATGTGCAAACAAGCATGTTTTTCTGGTTTTCAGTGATTACGTGACTGAGGCAAACAGAGTGAAGCCCTCCCCTACATTCAGCTGTTGCCCAGGAAACACATAATCACAGCTTTCAAACTGCCACATCAGCAGAGCGAACAGAAAGGCCCGTGCTGACAGTACACATCTCTGGAGCAGTGAAGCGCAATGAGTTGAGATGAAGACAGAGAGAGAAAGAGAGAGAGAGAGAGAGAGAGAGAGAGAGAGAGAGAGAGAGAGAAAGAGAGAGAGATGACATCTTGTTCATATTAGAGTAGGTCTGGAAACTTCCTGCAGACACAATATCTCAGTCAAGTTTGCACATGCATTTTCCGTTGATATGGACACAATAATGAACTTGTAAAGCAAGATTTTTTTTTTTTTTTATGGTGGAGACTAATTATTTTATTTGTTAATAATGTGTTATTTCATAAACAAATAGTCATATGGACTATATCATGTCAGAAAACTTTAAATAAACATCCCTACACAATTTTTCCCGAGTCTGTCTAAATGTTTAGTATTTAAACTTGATCAGTGATTTAATAAATTATCTAAATTGTTATAAAGGGCTGCAACTATTCCTGATTATTCTGTTGATACGGACATATAAAATGTCAGAAAATATGAATATTGATAAAGAATATTTTCTATTACATGCCGCTAAAACCCAAAATGATATCTTAAAACGACTAAAACAAAAACACACTAAAACAAATCAGTCACCTGTGAAAAGCAACAACTAGAAACATGTTTGTCATTTTAGCTTGAATATTTTAAATAAATCTGGAAATATTCTGTCAACTGGTCAAGGAATTAATTCAGTATCAGAGCCTAACAAAAGCATCCTTTTTTTATCTAAAGATCTGGGATGACAAGTTTGTTTACAAGCACATACTGCATCATCCACACAGTGTTTACATGGCATAAAGTGCATCACAGTGTGGCTCTGCAGCTGTTTACCTTGTGTCAGTGGTCTGGAGAGCAACCAGCATACGTGTCTCTGGTAATCCAGTGGGATCCTTAAACACAGACTCAGCCTTTGCAGCAGCATTGTCAGTTTATAGCCTTTAAAAAAACATAGATACATGCACAGAAAAAGAAATGCAATCTAATGCAGCCAACTGTCTTTTTATAGGAAGGAATTAGAGCTGAGTGTTATAGCTTAATAGCAACATAAAAGTGATCCATAGCATCCTGATGTACAGTCAAAGTATAATTAATCACCCAACTTGTTCAGTAAAGTTCTTACTTAACCTCCTGAAGTCCCAGTTTGTCCTGTGTGGTGTGTGCCAGCTCTGGTCCCTGAGTAAGGTCTTCTATTGAGTTTTGTTCATCTTGTTTAACTCGTTATTTCTTCATTTATCACACAAATAGTTGAGCAGAGGTGGACTCTACAGCTGGACGACTCCTCCCCTGACTGACAGAGCTGCTGATGTCTGTCTGACTGTCGCTGCGGCTTGCTGCTAATGTTAAACCTTTAAACTGTTTACGTCACTACAGCGTTTGCAAATCAATTTTAAAGGCTCCAAGTCATTTATCACCATTGACTGAATTAATATTGACAATAAAAAGGTATATTTAACAGGGAAAGCCTCGTAAATTGACGGTGAAGTGGCAACATGTGACGTCAAGCCGGCCGGCGAAATGCGGAAATCGAACGGAAGTGACACCCGCTTTTCAAAATAAAATGTTGGACTAGACGCTCTTTTTTGCATCTTGTCTCTGATGTTCTCAGGGGGAAAATGCCTTCGAAAATATGTAGGTATGTTTATGTTATTTCATATTTACACAGAATTTGTTTTAACCGTTGTAACTACTATCCATTTTGCATGTGATTGTGTTTACCTAATGCCACTGAAAAAAAACTTTTAAAAAACCCTAAAAGCTAAGGGACATGTCAGTGATAAGCAACAACATTTATATTGATGCATTTTTATTTATCATGCAGTGTCAAAATAAATAAAACAAGCTCCCACTTGTTACCCCAAAATGCCCCTTTGTTAAAACTAGTCTTTTTTTAATCTGTGGTCACTAAATCTAGGAATATAGCTGATATAGGAATCCAGAAGTCACAAATTCAGTTTGGTCAAGATCAGCAGAAGGTCAAGGTCACCAAGGTCAAATATGCATTTTTAACCCTAACTTCATCTAGAAAGGAGCTAGAGCAATGCAACTGGTCTCAAAATATCCAGAAAAGTATTCCCATATTATAATGAAGACATTCTTATTGTCAAATTAATATTTTCCATGATAATTGCGAAAAACATAGAGGACAAAATCACGGCTTGGAAATCAATCAAATATTGACCTTTTGTCAAAATCAACACATTCAGTCTTAGGCATTGTGGGCTTGCAGGAGTATACGCTCTCTCAGGATGCTGCCTTGGCAGAAGTCTGCGCTCTCTGAGTGCTTTTCTAGTTCTCAGTTCATCAGTCTCATATTATTTAGGAAGAAAAGGGTTTATATGAACCAAGTGTCTTAATTAGTTCTTTCATCAGCTTCCATGTGTTGTAGAAATCACAGGACCGCAGTAGTGATGAAAGTTTTCTGTACATGCACTGTCCTGCTGAGACAAAATGAAAAGTAACCCAGAGCAGATTTGACTGACACTGTCGTCCTCCCACTGCCCCAGGACTGTAGATAACTAAATTGGCTCCTGTAGCTCTGGCTAAATGTTTATTATTCCATTATATGTCCTGTTCTTTCCTCTGTTGTCTGCTCTTGCCCTCTGTCTGTTATTCTATGTTCCTCCTCCTCTTTGCTCTTTTATCTGTCCATCTGACTCAGGGGAAGGAACTGACCCTTACCTTACTTCACTAATCCACTAACTAAATAAGTGTGTGTGTGTGTGTGTGTGTGTGTGTGTGTGTGTGTGTGTGTGTGTGCGTGCAGCCTTTTAACATATTACAGGTCTGTTCATTTTGATCACTTTAATTTGGTAGAGGTTCATATCCCATAGTAGACCTTTTCCCTTTGTAACTTAAAAATGTGCCTCACTGCTGGTCATGAATTCACAGAATAACTTTAGATCAGGAAGGAACATTTATTCTAACAAACAATAGCACATAATACTATGCTCTGAGATTACCATAATGTAATAACAAATTGCAGCAAGTGATACTACAGTATCACTTTGAAAGCTGCAACTTTTTTTATTACCATATACTGTAGCAACATTTATGTCCCCGCTCAGGATAAATCGGCAAGACCATTTGGGTCTGTTCATACATAACTTGGAGGTGTTCCTATGATATTATGATGAAGATGGATGGACTGCCAGTGGTTTTGATCTTTTTTACCAGTCTTAGTTATTAAGGACATATATTGCTTGTCTGTCCATCTAAAGACAGGGGGCCCATCCTCATGTGCTCTTCCTGAGGTTTCTTTTCTGAATCAATGCTTAAAGGACAGAGGGTGTTGTCATCTATGGAGATTGTAAAGCCCCTAAAGGCCAATTGTGATATTACCCTTCATAAAATATAACTGACAAGGAATTGTAATGGTCATGACATTAGTAAAATAAGCAGTCTTATGACTCAAGCCCAGTGGGCTGAGTCAGAAAGGGTGGACATACGGTAATAACCTGTTGAATATGACAGAATACTACACAGTAAAAATAAAAAAAAAAACCTTTGCACAGTATTATACAGTTATTGGGGTGTGTTGTGTTGAAGTATGTGTGCTTCATCCATTGTGCCTCAACTCATTATCTCCATGGTCAAAGTGGCAGCATGTGGATTGTGTCTAATATGAGCCAGTCTAAAATAGCTGCAGATACACTACTATATAACGCCCCTAACACTCAACCCACATATTCAAGCTGACCAGTTTATCCACTGGAGAAAAAGCAGATCCGAGGAGCTCCACTGTTTCAAAATTTATCTGCAGAAAAAGTCTGACAAAGAAGAAACTTCAAAGGCAAAGATTGTCTGAAGTAAGCAGAATAGAGAGGGGTTTGTTAGAAGAAAGAATCAGCAGAAAAGTAAGTTTCATTCCTGTTTTACGATCCAGAATTCAAAATGTAACTATTCATTTTTATGACTTTATTTTTGACAGTATTCCTTTTTAATCCCACAAATTCCACTTTATTTTTACTCTAAAAAATTATAATGTTACAATAAATCAATGTGACTGTCAACAAGTTGATTTTAACCTTTAGAATAGATAGCATATTTTCATATATGTTGGATAGAAGCTAATTGCATGGGGACGACTGTGTGTCAAAACTTGCACCATGTCATCCAAAGTACCTGAACAGTGATTATGTTTATGGTACATCTTGTAACACCTTTTAGCTGCAGGTAGATGCACTTATGGCTTCAATTCAGAAGCGATACACAGTGTGGGTTCCTCTCTGCATATACAACCTGAACATTTTCTGACCTCTCTTATTCACACTGATCAAACCCAGACAGGATCTGTGGTTTGGTTGGTGCAGGCAGCAGGGATGTGCAGTGTGGGTGGAGCAGGCAGAGCTGAGCTGGACTGCAGCGTCCTGGAGGAGGACTGGCAGACAGGACAGAGCTACACAGCTCACTGGCACAGCCTCGCCCTCGTCCCACTGTGTCACCACAGGTTAGTGACAGACTCACACACCCCCATGGACTAATATTTGAAACTGAAACAGCATGTTTGTGATGCTCAGAGCTGAAGAGTTTATGTATATCTCTTACAGGCTGGCAGAGATGGAGGCAGACCTCTCAGGGAAACACTGGGAAGCCAGGAGGATCCTCCAGAGATTCCTGTCAGGGGCCATCAGCAGGAATTACCCACATCCCAAAGCACACCATACCAGACGGTCCCATCAGCCGACCTCTGACCCCTCTACTGTGGGGCTGAAGGTGCAAAAAAGCCCAGCGCATGTCCAGCAGGAAGAATGCTGTGCGACCACAAAACCAAAGAGCTTCTTGTCAGAGACAAGAGAGAGGAAGACTGCGGTGAAGATGGCAAAGTTGCCAAGATTCTTGGGTTGAAGCCTCTGTTCTTGATAAACATAACTTCGACAAATTAAAATTATTATATTATACAAATGTTTTTGTTTTCAGTTTGATTAATGGATCATAGTTTGTTTTGAATAAAATAGATTCTTGTTACATTAGGTTTTCTCGAGACATATAAAAGTAACGAGTAATATAAAAGTCTTTGTTTTTCTTAAGGTGACGGAGACAATTAATCAGCATGAAAAAATGGTCCTTTAAGGCAGTTTTATGGCATTCATTGTATTTCTTTCAAGATAGATTTTGAATAGAAATGTGAATCAATTTTGCTTCACAACTGATCAATGTACTCTAAATATATTAAATTATATGTCTATTTTACGCCTATATTTTTTAAATGTAAGCTGTTTTCCTTGCTGGAGATGTGTTTGCAACTGGGGACATTTAGCAGCCTTTACAAGTATTATATTTCTGTCCAAAAATCAATAAACGATGACTGCTTGCAGACCCGGAAGTAATGCCAGATCTTGGAAAAGAAAACTCCTTTTCCTCAGTCTAATTCTAATTGTAATCTCCAACTGTCCTTATTTTAACTAGAATGTCTGGCAGAGTGGCAGATCCAAAATACCTTGTCTCTCTTGGACACTGTAATATTTAGGATGCCTGAAGAGGGTCAGAGTGTGTATGTGTGCAAGTGTGTGTGTTTGTGTGTGTGTGTGTGTGTGTGTGTGTGTGTGTGTGTGACGCTGGTTCAGCTGCCAGGGATGAGCGAGGTGTTAAGAGACTCCTGGGGAGAATACGTTTGATTACTACATGGCGATGTTCCACATTGGTTCAGCTGCTGCTTTGGAGTACGCTGGGAATAGATGGAAAATTAATTCAATCAGGGGATGAAGCTCATTGTTTAGTCAGCTGGCCCTTGTGGCTGGTGATTTAAAAATGAGCTAAGTTATTTTAATGGCGCAATAAATACGATTTGTCCCTCTCCGTGGCACAAAATAACTCCCACACCTCCAAAGTAAAGAGAAGATAAGCTTTTTGATATTTTGCGCAAACCGAAAATCCCAACCTACTGAGGAAAAGTTTAATCTATAATTGTCCATGTCAGTGTTTTTTCTTGAAAAATGTTTCCAAATAAGCTTTTTAGCAAAATATAAATTTGCTCCTGGCCTTTTGGCTTCCACCTTGCTTCCCAGTGCTTAGTGAAACTACTGTTATAGTTAATATTCACAATAAAACCATCTTTCTAAGTCCTCCTAACAACCGCTGACTTTATAATCATCCACAAGCACCCATCAACATAAGATACCTTTCCCTAATCACAGCTACTCACCATTCCCCATCTCCCCACCACTATAAACCACAAAGTAAAATGGCGTCACAGAGATGAAGACAAATCTGTTTGTGTCTTTCAAACAGGTCTATCTTTTGAGTGTAAAAAGCCCTTTAGAATGATTGTGGCGATATGGCGAGCCTCTGAGAGGTGGGTGGAAGACCTGAGAGTCCATTAGTGGGTCTAGTGTTGGAGGAAGCCCCCCTGGTCTGATGGTATCAGGACCTCAGGGCAGGGAACGTGAACAGAACAAATGCTATCAGGCAGCAACACAGGCCCAAAAAACAGGATCGCTATCTCTGCCCATGAGTAGCCCAAAGCACTGACACAACATGACAAAGATACTTACACAGGTATATAAGGCAGATGATGGGATGGCAGCGATAGCAGTGAAGGCTGACAACTGAACAGAGGTGTTAGGTAGAGCCACAAAGGAAACACGAGGATGGAAGACAAGCGAACAGAGAATGGAGTGGCGGCCATGGCGGCGTGCTACCAGGGATTTGATCCTGCAGCGTATCTGCAGTATAACTACACTCCACCACGGGCTGATTTTGAGAGAAAGGACAGCATTGTGCCGTGGAAGCTTGAATGCCTGCATAGAGCTTTCAATGAAGGTAAGGAGACGGGCTGAGTGATGATGTCAACTCTATTCCACTAAACATGGTTCACTTAACTGCCATGATAATCTATTATTCATTTAAAAATAGTTATAAGAGGCAAATGTTCCAATGCTGGATGTTGTTTTTCTTACTTTAAGATTTAAGGTGAGTTCAAACCCTGTTCAAAGATGTGTCCATCATTAAGTAAAATGAATGCATACCAACTGAAATGTTCACATTTTCTAGACCTAAAATAGTTTTCCCTAAAATAATATTCATTTCATCATTATTCAGATTATTAATTACACTTAAATGAACTGTTTGTGGGATTTTAGTCAATAAGTCTGACAAAAACAAGACTTTTTGCTGTTTGTGTCACATCACAATCAGCTGTCTGATTGTGTCACAACATTCAGTGTCACTTTTCACTATAGTTCAGTCTCATTGTCACTGTACAAACCACTGAGAACGTGTTGCAGCACTGCTTGACCTTTTCATATAATAATAGAGTGGACATATCTGAATAGGAGCTGTGTATCCTCTTTCTTACCATTCCAGGCGATGTGAGTGGTGAGCTGCTGGTGGACATCGGTTCAGGTCCCACCCTGTACCAGGTGCTGAGCGGCTGTGAGGTTTTCAACAAGGTGCTCCTCACAGATTTCTTGGAGGTCAACAGGCAGGAGCTGAGGGGCTGGCTCCAAGACGAGGGAGGCTGCAACCTGGACTGGACACCATACCTGCAGCATGTCTGCAAGCTAGAGGGACGACGGTACGACCAGATCTCTTTAAATTGTCTGAAGACCTGAGATAAATCTTGAAATATCAATCAGTAAGAATTATGGTTGTTAGAGTTACGGTGTTTAGTGTCAAGCTATAATTTGGTGATTCATTGATAATGTCTCCACCAGGCCGTCGGCATGGACAGAGAAAGCTGCCAAGCTACGTCAGGTCATCACGGACATCGTCCCTGTTGACGTGCACCGCCCTCAGCCTCTGGCCGTCGATGCCCTTCCCTCAGCAGGGGCCGACTGTCTCGTGTCCTGCTTCTGTCTGGAGAGCGTCAGCCCTGACCTGGCCGCCTTCACCAGGGCCCTGGGCCACATTGGGAAGCTCCTGAGGCCTGGTGGCCACCTCCTGCTCATTGGAGCCCTGGGAGAAAGTTACTATTTTGGAGGGCCTGGGGTAAAGATCCCTGTGGTACCACTGAATGAGGCCCAGGTGTGTGCTAGTTTAACGGAGAATGGCTACACCCTGATCAGGCTGGAGGTTTACACACTGTCTCAGGACATGAGGGTGGGGGTCGACGACGTGTCTGGGGTGTTTTTTGTGAAAGCAAGAAAGGACTAAAGGTTAAGAGGGAGAAAAGAGGATATATTCAGATTACAATGTTATCAATTAAACTGAAGTGAAAGCATGATTTAGTACAGCAGACAATTAAAATAAAAATGGGCTTATAATAATAATAATCAGTGACTTTTAAGAAATGTTCTGACTGACTCTCAAGGAAAAAAATGCCAAGAGACAAATGTGTGAATGAATTTTTCCACATCACTTCATTGGTCCAGTAAATGTAATTTCTGAGGGTTAATAAAACAGAGAAATGTAATTACACATTGCCCCCTGCAGTTCAAATACAGCCACTACAGCAACAAGAACGTAATGCTTCCATATGTCACAACATCATTTCAAGCTGTTTATAGATAGTATATTTTGATATGTTTCTTTTTCGATTTGCCTGTCGTGTTTATTTGTGATGTGAATAAAGACGCTAAAACAGTTCTCAGACTGATATTGCCCACCCTAAATGCAGCAAAATAAAAAGAAAAGAGAAAGTCCAGGTAGAGGCAGAGTGGATACAGACACCACCACACACTTCTAGAGATAGATAATGTAGATCACTCATCCAAGGCTGTTCACAAATGGACAAGAACAAAGATCAGAAAAGTGCAAGAGCTTGTTCAGGGTCTTCATTTAATGTAACTCACAGTCTGCTTGCTGTATTCAAACACATACACATTGTCACATGTTGTCACATGTCTGCTCCATGTGAAATACCAAATAAAGCCTTTTGCCTTTCTTTTCTTAGAAAAGAAATATGATTGGAGCATTAAACATTCACAAACAGCAACAACCTATTAAAATGGTTTTGAATAGCAACCAACACACGACATCATTTATATACAAGGTCAATAGTGAACCTTCACACAAATCACACATATATAGTTTTAGAAAAAAAAAAGAGTCTTCTTTCAGTTCCCAACAATCCTCTATGACGTCCTAAACAGATCCTGCTCGCTAATCGCTGTGTTACAAAAAGCCTGTTCATGATATCAAACCGGAAGAACTGTGGTGCATTACGGTGATTAGTTGGATTAGTCAGATATGATTTAATCCGGTCTGCTGTGGCTGTGACTGCGCGCAAACCGTCTGTAATCCATCCTCTGATTTCCTTGACCTTACATGCAGATGTCTACAAGGTTGAGGAAAGCAAAGTGAAATAGTTCCTTCACTAAGTTCCAGTAGGGATTTGTATATGTGTATAATGTATCATGTAATATCTGAAAATCATATACAACAATAGCCTCAGGATCTCGGTCAAATTGGGTGACACAAACTATAAAATACCCACCTTGTCGAGGCTTTGAACATTTTTGCACATTGACCATCAGAACAGATAGAATAGTAAATTATAATGGTGTGTATTGTATGTTAGCTTAGCTTGTCTTGTAGTGTATATACTGTATAATAACATATAACATATATAATCCATTCCAATTGTTCTTGAGACGTGATTTAGCACCAGCATCACTATGTGACATGACCTATACATGATGTGAATAACAGTGATTCAAAATATGATTCCTCTCACATGGATATTGTTTTCCAAAGTATCACACAGTTCTTTGGAGTTCTCATATTTCTTGTGCAATGTCCTTGGCTGATTGAAATTTAGCCGCGTCTTCCTCGGCTGAGACTTGATTTCCTTCACAAGTCTCAGGTTAAACTTTTCCTCATATGTGCTCATTAATATTCTGACCTTCAATGTCTGTTTTCCTTTCTCACGCTTTTTTCCACATTCAACCCTTTTGTCGCATGCGTAAATAACACACACTCATACTTGCACCCATGCACGCACACACACGGCTCAATCGGATGCGATGCAAGGCTTTCCCACACTAAAGCTGTCGCCATCGGCGCTGTGTACTTTTGTCATTCTCCCTTTCCTTCCTCTTTTTCTTTGGCCTCCTCTTTGTTTCCGTGGTGACGGTTGAGATCTGGACTTCCTGTCAAACTGTGTGGTGGATCACACTGTCCCCTGAGAGGTTTGCTGTCTTTCCTTATATCTGACAAGACATGGATTACAAAAAGTGTAAGTAATGTCTATGTGCGCCACAAATGCCAGTATAAGATAGAAGTGAATGGCTGACCTGGTCGACCCACCTGTAGCTGAGCCTTTCTGCTGGCTCTCCTCCTTTCTTTCCTCCTCTTCCTCCCCAGAAGAGAGCTCCTCTTTGTTCACAGAAGACAAGTCTAGGGAGGCCAAGTGGGCCTGGGCCATCATCTGGACAGCTGAAAACAAAACTAGGTATAGAATAAAGGAACACTACTCCAATGTCACATAGAGATCAGTTTATCCCCTTTAATGGACTAGATTGATAGGTGGATGGAAGAGCATATTACTGTACTTTTATATTCTTTTTTGATATTTAAACCTGCAATAATTGAGTTTTTTGGCCGGTTGGGGTGACAAAAACAAGCTATGAGCTCAATATTGACATACTGTCACCTTTAAATTGATATCAGCCTGTTAGCAAACAGCTGCTGTGAATTGTAAGCCCAATATTTATTCTTGTTTTGATCCTATCAAGTGATGCAGATATTTGACTCTTTAGCTGCTAAATGCTCCACTATGTTCACCAACTTGTCTCTGTGTCTGTCTGCCTTTTTGTGCTGAGCAGGTTTACAGTGGGTTTTTAGAGCTTTCTGAATCTGAATCTAAATCAACGAGTTGAAACTCATTATAAAGCTCCACATAGCAGAGAGGAGCTGCAGGTTCAGGTGATGATTCTCAGCTTTAAAATGCAACTAGTATCTGGAGTGCCTTCCAACACACAAACTGTGAAATAAAAGAATATGAGAAAGAAAATAATGTTTTAAACATGTTCTAGCCCCTCTAAATCCAAAATACAAGTATGAAACTGAATATTAGCATGACTTGTCTAGTTAACGCATGGCATAGAAAGTTAGATTTTGCATATTTTACTTTGCAATGTTAAAGATCTATTTATTTAGTAAGTGCATCAACAGACAACAATAGCTTCTTAAAAATAGAACAGTAGTGCAGTGATGCTTATACTGTAGGTATCACTATTGTATTGTATAATTAAAGGATGAGCTGTATTGGATTGAGCCAGTGCATTAATAAATAAATAGATAAATAAATAACATATTTATATACAGTATAGTTATGATGAGGATGACACCAATATATTTTCAGTAAAACAATGTCTATTCAGCAGCAACTGTAGTGATTGTAAGGGTCAAATCAACAAAAACCTAAAAAATATTGTTTACATATTCCCATCAAATAGTAACATTTTTGTGTGTGTGTGTGTCAGACCATGTTGCAGCTGTGTGCCCATCCTATAATCCAGGATGATCCAGAGTAGACTCACAGCTGTCTCTGCTCCTAATCTCACATAAAACACACACAAAACACGCACACGCACATGCACACACACACACACACACACACACACAGGCAAATATATTCAAGGCAGAGTGCTTACCTTTCAGTGAGGGTGGCTGGTACGCTGATGTGTGAACCAGTTTGGCTTTCAAGGCTCCATTTTCCCCCAGAACCCACTGCAGAAGCAAAGCATGCAAATTTCCAGATATATATGTACAGCATACGTGGCAGCCTCATATCAGTGAAAGATACTCCACTGATATATGGCAGGAAAAGCACAGGTGTTACTAATAACACTGTTGGCTCTTCTCCATTCAAGTAAGAGTGGCAGTGAGCCAGCTTGCACAATACCAGGAACCTGAAATCAAATTCAGCCATTGTTCATTTCACCTGTGCTTTTTCTAACAGAGCAAGTCAAAACGTCTTCCGTGAAAAAGGTCTGAGAAACTTCCAGAACCATGACCTGCCCTTCTCCATCCTGGTCACCTGACTCCCACATCCACCTGTCTGTATTCTTAAAATCATCCCCACCTGTCGACACACCTGCCTCTCATGAGCTCATCACACCTTTAACACTTTTGTCAAGTTGTTGTGTTGCTCATAGGTTTTGCCTCCAGCCATCTGTACCTGTTGTCTTCCCTTGGATTTGATAAACTGTTTACTGTCTCTTCCTTTAATACATTTCCATGCTTTCCTCGCCTTTTATGTGTGTTCGTCAGCATTTTGGTCCTCGGTCATATTGCCCAGTACACACTTCAGATCCAGAATTGGCTCTGAAGTGAATTTTCTTGCTTGTTGTGCACCCACTCTCTCATCCCACCTCATCATCTCCTGCCTCCAATGCAAATATGAAACCTTTCCCAGAATCCCTGTCTACAACCTCCACAGAACAAGCCTGCATTCACTTTGTATAGACTGCAAATAGAGCTTAAGAAAAGAAGGATTTAATGATCAAGATAACACAAACTTGTATTGTCTGGTGTATTGAGACTACTGACAATGAATGTTTGGTAAAATTATTGATTTTAAACTGGGGTCTACGCTTGCGGTCTTGTACGTTGGAGCGGACATTTTACTTTTTGTATTTATTTGCTATGACTATTATTATTAATTTCATTAACATCACCTGTGGATGACTGTAAAATATATATACATCTGGGCAAAGGAAAAGAAACACAATGTATTCAAATATATTTACTGTATTGCTACTGAAAAAAATAATATAAAAAAATCAAATAAAATTAAGTTAAAAAAATCACTGATTATGCAAATCAGTGAAAGACTGAAGGTCCCAAATAGCACAAACAGGCTGATGTACCTGGTGAGGGCCAATTTCTTCCTCTGGTGATGGAGGTTCAGTCAATCTGAAAAGCGTGGCAGGCGTCGGCCTCCGACGTCGAATCTTAGCAAAGAGAGAAAGAGAGCGTCTATCAAACCCTGCTGAGTTTAAACTGTATATTTGCATGGTGTAAGTGTGAACAGCCTCACACAGACAGCATCATGATTAGGAACATGGTGTTTTTAACAATCTTGTGGATCTTGCTGTTTTGTTTGCAGAGGATCTTTTTTTCTGTGACAGATATGCAATGAGTATATCATTGTGTGACAACATTTAATAGATTATTGTGCAGATTATTCTTCTTATTTTACCATCAGATCCATTTGGTTTCTTGGGTTTTACACCTTTTTTGTCCAATTAATCTTGCAATATTTTAATTACTGTTTCAGTAAAATGAGCATAAATCAGGGCGTCATATAAATATAAAATATAAATATCTTTTTTCTGATGTATTATACTGCTGCACTAGTTGGATACAACCTCTCCTTTCCTCTCTGGCCACAAACTGTGGGCTCAGAAAACAGATGTTCTACATTCCTGTTGATTCCTCATCGTCATGTATTGTATTTGTGAAGCACAGTGAGTCATAGAAACCAACAGTTATGCAACTGAAATTCACTTTAAAATCTCATCAACTTCACTGTGATAACAGAAGACTGTTATATCACACAAGTTTACAACAATGTAGAATATAAAAATAAATCACTCAGACTTATACTTTTACTTTGCTCCATTTCAGAGGAAGATATTGCACTTTTCAATGCATTTTACACCTATTGTTATTCATAACTTTTCAGTTTGATTCCCAAATATAATAATGCATTGCAACTTATTAAACTACAGCATTAAAGTATTCTTTATATGGCAATGCCTCAATAACTGTGATTCAATGTAGTGAACAACAAATGGTTTCATTTTTGCTCTATAAATAACTGTATTATTATTAACAATTCCAGCAGATAAAATTAACTTTGACTATTAATAATAATATATCCAACACTAGCGCAGACTCTATATTATATATTTTTAATTTAAGTGTATTTTCACCTATTTAATGATTTTAGTCCAAGTCACAAAACACCTCCTTCCTGCTAACAATAGCGAGGCGTTATGAAATAATAGATTCATCACTCTCTCTATTTTGTAACGTGTTATGGTAATAAGATTGTTGAGCGATACAAGAGGCTGCCAAGCCGGGTGCAGCTGGAGGTGTAGGCATGAGATGAGTGGGCAGCTTTCACTCTTACTGCTTCTGCTGGATTTATCCATATTCATTGTTCAGACACTCAGAATTAACTCCACTGCCCGTTGTGGGGGAACCCATTTAAATACGAATTACAAAACATCCAATTAGAGGTTGAAAATGTTTCAACATGAAAATTTAAACGCAGCGCTTTAATAAATATGAGTGCTTCACACACAAACACACAGGCAAAAAAAAAAACAGTGTGGGAGTGTTTTCAGACACAGTGACCTTTTCTGGGTGTTTTGTTAACATGCTGCTAGAAGGTCAAGCACCTACAGGGAACAGAGTACTGTCGTTGTGCATGTCTGTTAATACCTGCACTGCCATCTCATTTGTTTCACATTTCCCTCAGCACATACAGTCAGGTGGTAGACAGATTTGCCTGGTTTCATGAGTGAAATTGTTTGATTTTAGCACATTAGATGCTTTGATTTCATTCTTTTTTTTAATGTATTACACCAGTCATTCTTATTTGTTACACAAATATTAGTACTGGCCCAGTAATGTTTTAGTCATTCAGTTTGGGGGTGACGACTCATAAGAACTGAGTGTGACGCACCTTTCAGACACAATCTGGAAATACAAATTACAGAATCTAAAGAAGTAAAGACTATTTTTACAACTTAAGAGTTTATAGAAACTATTGTCTTAGGTATCTGAGTTCTCAATGTCAACTGGCCTTACTCAAATAGCTAACCCTCCAGTGGCTGGAAAGGTCAACCTGAAAGTGTCAAGTTCCAGTGTGTAGGATTTGGCAGTGAGGTTGCTAACTGAAACTGAAACTAAGCATTTAGGTGAGCTATGGTGGCTGAATTTCAAAAAAATATTCTTGTCGTAAAGTAATTATACCCCAGAAAACATATTCATTAATATGATATTTCATCTGTTCCATTAGAGTTCCCTAAATACTACAGACTGTTCCTTTAATAAACCATTTGACCCATTTAAAGACCAATGAAACACACTACACACTAGCATTTCCACACATTTTAAAACACTGCACTATAGTTTTTATAGTTTTCATATGTTAATATGATGCACAGAGGTTTTAAACACCATCATATTGTTCTTACAGGCTGTATGAAGGTAAATAACACTAACAACACTAATGTGAAGTAAGCCTTAACAAGTCGTTCATTTTGGTGCAACCAGTCACACGACACCAGTGAGAGTGAGGAAACACGACACCAACTGTGCATTTATAATTTTATTCTGCTCAAATTTCTGCAGTTTTTGAGAACTATCCAACAAAAATTTGAAATAGATCATCTCCACCCTCACAGCCACAGAAACCTAGAAAGAGGAATTCAATACAGAGCTCGATCATTAATCTGTCACTTCATTTTTGGTAGATAGGATGACCTTCATGGTTATCTAACACTCAACTTCAATGCAGTAATCTGGATGTTTACCATGTACACTGGTGGCTACAGAGCCCTTCATAGAGAAACAACCTTAACAATTAAGACAATGCAGTAGAGGCACAAATCCCTCGCTGTTTTCATACGAGGCTTTCAATTTATTCTGTGAATAATCCTATGTAGGGCTTGATTTGATGCTCAAGAAAAAGATAAATGAAACCCCTCTATTGCCTTTTGACCTTCTGTTTCCCAGTGAGGAATTTCTAAAAATAGATTAGAGTTGATTAAAGGATGTCATATCTGAATTTTAACCCTTACTGACCAGGCAGATCGACTGGAAATAATTGCAATTGGGTAGGGGTGGGATCTGTTCACTGAAAGCCACAACATCCAACTGGAGTTACTGTAGCTTCCTCATTGGCAGGCAGATGTGTTTTTTTCCTGTCTGGTTCCTTGTATATGTCCTTGAATGATGTGCAAACAGGAACAGGATGACGTATGTTGGGTTTGACGTATAAGAAAGTGCTGGTGTTTAGAGCTCTTGGCTGTGCTTCTGCAGTGAAAATGTGCTCTTAGCATTAGCTGCCCTTGCCCTTGATTCAGGCCTCCACAGCTAATCTCTTTGGTTTTAATCAGTCGTCTCCTTGGCTGATTATTTCTCTCTCTTTCCTTTTCTTACATGCCTCCTGTCAGTTGTCTTGCCTCTCTCTTGTCCTTTATTCATACCCCCTCCCTCTTTCCACTTATCTCTCTACCTGTCTCTGTTCCCATGCTGCTTGTCATTTCAATGTTAATTTTATGGCCGTGTGTTGGAAGAAACAAGACTGTCGCTGACCGTCACGTACGCCCCATGTAGCCTCCTGCTAGTCTCAGTGTCAGTGGGATTGTGTGGCAGTGTCAGCCTTTCTCAAGGCCAACAAAAAGGACAAGACACCCTTGACCAAACCTCACAGGACTGCACGAGAAAGCTATTGATGTGAAAAACGACATTCCTAGCACTTAAAGCGGCCTTGAAGAACGGCAGCGTCGCAGGTTCCTGAGCAGTCAAGCGTAAATAATTCATGAACCAAATCCTCAGAATCTAAGCGGGGTGCCTGTAAATTACAGGACGGGTGGCACATGATGAGCGAAGGTGAAATCTTCCTGTTTCAGTGATAAAAATAATCTGCTGCCGTCAGAGTCCTTTGAATGAGAAGCACTTCCCAGAAGCAACCGGAGGGTCGTGGTTTGCAGCATTTAGACACGTCTCAAGCTCAGTCGAGTCTCATCCCACATGACATGACCATTAGTGACAGAAGAAAGAGAAATAACAGGGGATTAAAAACTCATCCCCTCAACTGGGTTGGATGAAAGTCATCTTATTTTTCTAGTATCTTCAGCAACAGGTGATCCTATAAGGACAGTTTGATTGCTATAAGAAGATGTATCCTAAGATGCATCATGATGTAAGAAGGTTTTGTGTGCTTGACCAGGGAATACAGCTACTTTTACTCCCATTAGATCCATGGTATGGATTTGCAGTAATCTTACAGGGTCTACTGTCATATTGTAGTGTATTACAGGGAGAACTGACTCAGCTAATGGATGCTGTCAATGGCAATTTATAGGTTGAAATGTATCTAGAAAGGGTCTTAATAATTGAAGAGTATGGACCTAATCATTAGTATTGTGAAACTTTCTCTGATAATTTGTATTCTTAGATAATGATTACATCATCGGTACGAGTTGGTTGACACCCAAGTGTTCAGAAATGAGTTGCTGTTTTTTAAAAAAAAAAAAAGCAGCAAATGAAGAAATGAAGGGGTAAAGAATGTAGACCAAAGCCATAGGGACTGCTAATCAGGCTGCAAGCAACAGATGTGTGAGACATATTTACGCCAAGCTATTATTGATTTATGAGGTTATTTTTATATTCCAGCCTGAAACAAGCTCTCCAAGCTGATGACATCCTGTGAGGTCCTAAAATCATGGTAGGAGATGAAGTTGCATCTGGTTTCCACTGAGACATGAATGTCAAAGCAGAAGAAATGGATAAAGCATAATTTTGAATTCTATGCAAAAGTTACCTCATACAACGTTGCCTTGATGGACTAAACACTGGTTTGCATCCATCCTGCACTGTTTCACCAGCTTTATTTGTTTTTACATAATGCACTCACCACCTCATTGTAACCTATGACTAACAGTGTGACCTTCTGCATTTAGTCTCACAGATGTGCTAGGGGCATTATTATTACTCAGGCACATAATCTCATTTTTAATATTACTTTAGGAAGCTTTATCCCTCACTTCCTCCTCTTCCTCCTCCGCTCCTCTTTTGAAGGGCAGAGATGCCTCATCACTTTTAAGGGCTCCAAAAACTGAGGCTGCACGGCTCAGCTTAATCCCAATGCTGCTGCCCATTATAAACCTGCTGCCCACAGAGTAATATCCCACATTAAAATGCAGAGTTACACTGGTTATGTAACTGTCCGTCTGATGCTACAGAGGAGGACCACGCTCACTTTTGTGTACTTAAAAAGTCAAGTTGAAAGTTAGAAGCAGGTAACCTGATCCTAGCAGTCTAAAAGTCGTGTGATTGGAGGCTTTTAGGCTGGAAAACAAAACACAGCCAGGTGATAATGATAAGAGTATATGACCCCTGTTTGACCTCACCCTACCACACACACCACTGTCATCTCACCATCTCCACCTGTCGAGGGTCCAGCTGGGTGGGCACGGCGGACGGCACGGAGAACTGGATCTTCCTCCTGGCATCCTTGTCAGACTCCGTGTCTCCAGGCAGCAGCGGGTCCATCCAGTCTGTCTCCTCCAGCAAGTCCAGCAAACAAGTCCGGCTGAGCTGGCTGTGTGAAGGGCTCCACTCCCCAGATTATTAGACAAAACCACCACCAGTCCTCTGCTGTCTCTTCACTTTAACACCTTTAACTGCTTGACGGCGTCACCTGCTTCCTCCTCTCACGCGCCTCTTTCTGTCTGTTTTTATGTGGCTCGCGCCCACCGCGCCTCCTGTTGTGATGTCTCGCGAGCGAGCGATCCGATTATTTGTAGCGCACGAGAAGAGCCGACTCTCGTGTGGGGAGAGCCGAAGCCTCAGTCCGCTGAGGAGACATGCAGACAGAGACAGGACTTTATTCTGATGGGCGTACCATGCTGGCAGGATAGTCTGGGATTATACCATTATGTGAAAGATAAGATAAGATAAGATAAAATAAGATAAGATAAAAAAAAAAATTCTGGAAGGAACTTCTTTCACAACAGCGGACTTAAAATTTGAGCTTTGCACGCACGGACCTTGTGGACGTCCGCTTTGAGTACGTGCAGACCTCCGCAGAGTCCGTTCCACCCGAGTATGAATTGGCCTTAAGATTTTGAAAAAGTATATACAGTGCAGAATAGTGCAAAAATGCAATATAGTGCAAAACTGGGAGGGGGGGTTCCTGTGTTCAATTGTTCATTATGCTTTAATAAAATATTAAACAATGGTAACTGTGTATTTTGTCTTTTTGCATAAAAATGCATTAAAAAGGCTTATATGAAAACACTTAAGACACAAAAACCATTCATAACTGCTAGATTCAGTTGAAATAGAAGGCTCTGAGTGATAGTCAATGATTGGGAGCCATAAGAGCTGGTTCTTCTGAGGGACTCGAGCAAAAAGAGGTGAATCTTTTAAAAGAACCGGACTTCCCATCATTATTGCAGAGGAGAGGAGGGAGGATGAAGTTTTGTGATGCCTTCACTTACCGTTGGGGAAAAATCACTAGCTTTCACTACAATTTATAAGTGGCCCTTGCTTGAAAGTCAGGAAGGATCAACAACAGCTTTATTGCCGCTTAACTGGCACACAAGGAATTTGATTTGGTGTCAAAAGCTTACAGTACTCATATAAAATAGAAAAGAAGAAGCATAATAATTAAATATGAATAAAAAGATAAGTGAAAAAGGTTGCACATGGATATTAAAAATTGCCCATGGGATCAAATCAAAACAAGACATTTCTAAAAACTCATCTTTGAATGATGAAAAACCTCCACATGGGTCTGGCAGGTAAAATAAATAGATAAATAAACAGATAAATTACACTTACAATAAAATACATCAAACTAAAACTACTACCAACGTTAATCAGTTATGAGGAGAAGAAACTGCTACCATTTCTGTTCTTTAATAGCCCAAAAATTAACCACATTGTATAATATATAGGGGAATTCAGTTGGGAAATTCATTGCCATGGCAACAGTTTCTCTTGGCAGCATTGAGAGTTGGCGGTCATAGTGTGTGTGTATGTGTGCATGTGAGGGCAGTTAAGGTAAGGGAGTAGAATTCATAAAGCTAAGAGAGGAAGGGGAAGGTTATGTTTGGTGACTGTAAAATGATGCTCTTTTGTTTGTTGTCAGTATAGGATGGAGGGTTATGACATAAATATCTGCTTCATAATGTTGTACATTTACTGTGCATATAAAGATGAGAGGGGAAGGAGAGAGGAAGAGGTGATGCACAGAGGAAGAGAGGAAAGGAAGGGAAACTTACTTCCTCTCAGTTGTCATGCAGATAGATTGGAGATGGAGCATGCCCTCCTGTAACCAGGTAGAGTCGCCTCACAGTTTCACCCTGTGCTGAACTTGAGAAAGGCTCTGGGTCTCTGCCAGCTCAGAGGAGAGTTACTGATGACAGAAAACTCAGACCTGCTGTAGGTCCTCAGATGAAAAGTAAAGCTTCCATCTGCGTAAATAAAAAAAAAAACAGTCCATCTGTGGCTCAGGTCACTTTCAGCTGCTTGTCCTTGAAAAAAAAAAAAACAACATATGGACTGCTTATGAGTATTTACAACACTGTGCATCTCACCTGAGGTGAAGGTGTGATATGGAGAGTGACTGAGAGGCTTGCAGATATTTAAATGCACAACCTTCCATGTTACAATCAATCACTCACATGGTATTAACATGCTCAGATCTGCAGAGAGATAATCTATAGGATTATAATTTATGACCATAAACGATAATTGTAAAGAGTAATCCATCAATGCTACTACTGCATGTTTTTTCATTCCACCACTAGGAGGCAACAACCTTCTTATATAAGTCCTCCATTATATACTGACAGTGGTGGAAGAAGTATTCAGATATTTCACTGAAGTAAAAGTATTGATACAACAGTGTACAAACAAGTGAAAGTGAGAATTGTACATGAGTAAAAGTACAAAAGTATCAAAATATATGCATATATGCATGTACTCATCACTTTAATGTTACAGCTGGAAAAAGCATATTCTGCTGGATAGCTTAATTCAAAAGAATGCATCTTCATAGTTTCTGTTATTTATTTAAATCTGCAGTATAACAACAAAAAAGTTAATAAAATTAGAAGTTATCAAGTACATGTAGTGGAGCCAATAAAAACTTGCATAATAATGTAAAGTAGTGACATGTAATGGAAATACTCACAAGGTATTTAGTACTTGAGTAAATGTACACTGCACAGTTCATTTTGTGTTCAGATATTACAAAATAATATATTTGAACTTGGGTTAATATATGAACAATTGAGATAACTTAAATCAGAACAGTGAGAAAGAATGTTTAAAGTTATCCTGATGGACCCAAGGGCCCCAGTATGATATTATTCTTCTGAAAATACAGAAAGAGGAACATATTCACCCAGTCAATGCTAGACTTTATCATTAGCAGAACAAGACCTTCATGTCAGGTTTAATATTCAGTCAAAAGGCATGACATCACTCTTCTGTCATATTTCTCAGACCTGTACTAACTTCTTATCAGCAGTAGATGTCACCCACACTCAGCCTGCAAGAGCAGATGAGCTGCAGCCTGATGTGAGCTCACTTATAGCTGACTAATAACAGCATTAACTCAAGGTTATTATGAAACCCAAGACTATGCAGTTATGACACAAAGTTCAAAGTTCCACACTTGTTCATGCGTGGCATTTCATTTTTATTTCAGCCCTTTTTAAAATAGACATAAAACAGTTTGTGTAGTTTAATAGAACTGATATGGACAGGATATTATTAGATTCAGACTATTTTTGCACATAATACCCTCACAATTACTGAAAAAACCATCATAATCATTATGAAAAAGCAGATATGCACACTTTGATGTGTATAATTTATAACATGAAATTAAACACTAACCAGTATTGTCTTTATTCTTAGAAAAGAGCACACCTCTCTGGCAATAATAAAAACTATAATATAATTAGAATGTGCATTATTTGATTTATTAATTAATAAACTGAATTAGTCAAATGTAATGATTAAGCTCTTTACATTGTGTCCCTCAGGGCGTTGACACAGAGGTGCCATGTTGGCTCTGAGTCTTCATTCGGACCTCCATGATCAGAAATACATTGCTCTAATCAGTCAAAAATTTTGGTGGTTGCACTCCACCAACATTATGGCGATGATGATAATCCTCATTCTTATTCTCTCTCTCTCTCTGGTCCGGCACAATCTTCTGGCCCCTCTGCGCAATCTGTGCCTCAGCCACCTTTGGCACCAGCCCGCCCACCGGCACCTGTGCCAGGCCTGGCAACCCAAACCAAGACGCTCTGCTTGGCTCAGTTCAATTGACTCGTTTAGGCAATTGCACCCTGACTCTGATCTTTATGGCGGGTCCCTTATTTATCCACACAGGCCTTTGTGTGAAGGCAGCATTGCCTTATAAGATTTCTATAGGGATCTATTGGAGGGTAATTCTTCTAATTGTATCATTAAAATGTTCAATAAATTTCCCCGCAGGGCTCATGTGGATTATTTGTAGCTTTCCCTTGTCCAACCAAAATCATGAGCCTATAAGTAATCCTATAACAATCCTATAATATTTGAATGATATCATCCCAGAATTGATCATAATAGGATTGCTATAATTATTTCTCTAAGGGGATTGTTTTCCCTAAACCTTCTATATGAGATTAACCCCATTTTTCCCAAAGATGGAGGCTAACAGAAGCTGTTTGAATCCAGTGCGGGTTTTTTTGTGTGCCATTCACTCCTTATTCCATTTTCTCTTTCAGCTCAGTGACAGATGGCGAGTCCCTCTCCCCCAGGGGGAAGCCAGTCTCTGTGAATGCGGCCGCATGTCAATCACCGGCTCTCATGTGATGGCTCTTGCCAATGACGTGCCAGCCATATGGGCCTGGCATCAGAGCTGGTATGTAACCCACCCAGTCCTGCCTCTGAGGTGCCACACGGATCCCTCCACGCGTCTGGGCTGAGGATAGCATCAGCAGCATCAGCAGCATCAGCAGCAGCAGACAGAGAGGATAGGAGAGGAGAGAGAGGTGTGAGAGCACAACACAGCAGCGCATCCGTGCAGGGCGTGTGGATGTGATGCCCACCCGGAGAGAGATGGTGTAAACAAACCCGCTTTGCCCCCTCACTGAGCTCCACCGCGGAGGTAGGTTGCACATTTTTCCACTCAATATGAGACGATCGCATCAAGATTTGTTTTATTGTGTGTCCTTGTCTTTCGTGTTGTGAGGGATGATTTAGTGGGATTGTTTTTTCCTGAAATATCTCGCACCTTTTTCTCGTGCGCAGCGTGATAAGACAGATTTTAATCATCTCTCCTCTTATCGAAGACAGCATCTACACGTTTATTTTGAAAGATTTATGGTCAAATAAATCTGTAGCTCTAGAGTGATCCATAACATATATATAGCAGCCTACTTTGGCACTTTTGCATGCGCAATGGACACTGAATTATGTTAGAATATGAAGTGGAGGGTGTGCTTTATTATCTTTTATCAGAAAATCGAAAGGTGTGTGTGTGTGTGTGTGTGTGTGTGTGTGTGTGTGTGTGTGTGTGTGTTCCTGCACGACGCGCGTCAGAGCACTGTGGGGGTAGAATTCTCCATGGATGAAGCTAATTGACAAGGTATTGGTTGGCATTAATTACATTGTGCTTATAAGATTAGGAGGAAAAAAAATCGTCCTTGGAGTCCAAACCCACATTTAAACTCAGAATACTAGAAATAAAATAATCCCTGAAGATTTTGGGGATATTTCATCTTTTTTTTCCAGCTTTTCCTTTTATAAAATGGGGCTTTAATAAATAACGTGTCTGTTTTCGCCCTGTTAATGTGACACCATGAAAAATGCATCCATTAAGTGAGATTTTAAACAGATTATGATGATCAAATGTCACAATAAAACTTTCTGACCCTTTAAATACAGCTTCGGTTAACATCTAATCATTTTTTTTTTAATTATGGAAAGGCACATCGAAGTGGAATTAAAATAATACAACTACTGGTCGGACTTAACATCATAAAAATGTCAAACGGCGTTTTTTTTCCTGTGGCCTTGAATCCAAAAGGGACTTCACGAACCTGCAGAGGCCATTTCATGATATTATTACACTTTCTGAAATATTTTAAATCCCAGACATATTCTCATGTGGGGCTATTTTTTTTATTTTAATTTAAATCTGATTGTAGCCTATTAAAATCTGTTAATTCAGAGCTCAACAATGTTCAGGACCCTGTGGTACAGTGTGCACTGGCTGTGCTGGAATTCCTCCAGGTTGGTAATTTATAGGATGGAGGAGGGACCCGTACCCTTTAATGCGTCCCTGGGGACCTGAAGCAGGCCAGCACTGCTCCCTGTGCAGACCGAGGCACATGTGGAGGCCGAGGGGTGGCCCTCTGTTGCTCTATGCCTTTAAAATAAACAACATATAAAAAAATCTTTCTTACAGCAGAAAAAAACATGAAATTATGAACTTGCTGATAAATACCTCTGAAATATTTGCATTGTATCTATTTTGCGTGCTAGGAGGCTTTTGGCTGAGGCAAACAGCAGCAGGTTGCAGAACAGTCCAGATAAAGTGTGACGGTGTGTCTGGTTGCAGGTTGCTTGCCACGATGCTGAGCCGCCTTTTCAGCGAGGTCCTGCCGGACGTCCAGAGACTCGCAGCTGACTGGGTGGCGGACAACGACACCGAGGACTGCAAGGACAAGGACGGAGAGCACGATCCCTGTCACCTCGAGGGCGACGACCTCGACGAGCCACTGGAAGGCAGCAGCCGAGCCGAGTCTGAGATGGCCGGCGACGACGACGAGGATGACGAGGCCGAGGAGGAAGAGTGCGACGAGAACAGCGGAGACAAGCCCAAGAAGCGCGGCCCAAAGAAGCGCAAGATGACGGCGGCGCGCATTGAGCGCTCCAAGTTGCGCCGGATGAAGGCGAATGCGCGGGAGCGCACGCGCATGCATGACTTGAATTCTGCGCTGGACAATTTGCGCAAAGTGGTGCCGTGCTACTCCAAAACGCAAAAACTCTCCAAGATAGAAACTCTGAGGCTGGCCAAGAATTATATACTAGCCCTTGGGGAGATTTTACGCAACGGGAAACGACCAGATGTGGTGGCCTACGTGCAGATGTTATGTAAAGGCCTGTCCCAGCCCACTACCAACCTGGTGGCAGGCTGTCTGCAGCTCAACACCAGAAACTTCCTGACCGAGCCGTGTTCAGATGGAGCCCGCTTCCACATGCCCAGCTCTCCGTTCTCCGTCCACCCCTACTCCTACCGTTGCTCCCGCATCTCCAGCCCTCATTACCAGCCTGGAAGCGGTGCACTGAACGTGCGGGGCCCTTCTTACGGCTCTGGGTACGAAGCCGTGTACCCGCCGGGTGGTACGTCCCCTGACTATAGCAGCCCGGACTACGAGGCCGCGCATAGCCCGCCCGTGTGCCTGAACGGCGGCCTGTCCGGGAGACAGCAGGAGCCCCCTGAGGCGGACAGGAACTATCATTACTCTATGCATTACTCCGGACTGACCACGTCTCGGTCCAGCCACGGCATATCTTTTGGGCCATCGGGAGCGCGCAGTGGCGGTGCGCACTCGGAAAACATTCCACCTTTCCACGACGTGCACATGCACCACGACAGGGCGCCGCCATATGAGGATCTCAATGCTTTTTTCCACAACTGAGCCCTTACAATCAGACCTTAATAATGACAATCCTATAACGTGTAATATTGTTTGGAAAACACCGAAAAGATGAAAGATGGAGTCCTCTGATTTCCTTCTGTATTGATATTGACTGATGTCATCCCTATACTGTTGTACATCCTATCAAAGCGTGTCCAGTAATATCCTGAATGAGTGCAATTGACATAAAAGATGTATAGGCGGAAACATGTTATGACAACAGAAATAATAAAAAAAATGTTTTATAACTGTCTGATACGATCGAACAACTCTTCTTCTGAACACCATATTCACTCTCGTGTTGTGTAGATTTGTTGGCCTGAAGCTTTTTGTTTTCATTAAATTATCTTAACTTAAAAATATAATAAAGCTTCAACACAAATAAAACAAATGAAATTATATCATCGAGTCTTTGGCTGCAAGTCAATGCTTAAAAATCACATTGAAAATAAATTGGTTTCAACAGGATTTTTTAAAAATTTACATTCTTTTTTTGTCAAAAAATCAAACGTTAAAATCACTTTGGGAGATTCTACAGTCTACATTATTAATAAATGACAGATAATATTGCTCAGCTTGGTTTTCTGGTAAATATAGTATCTTAATTAAATCTAAACCACCACCCTTGTATTGTTTATAAAGGAAAATTCTAAGGTGATGATTTAAACATAACAAGTTCAGGATGTATTGGCTTGGTTAAATACAAAATATTGTCATAAACGATATGAGGTTCATTGCACACAACACTATATGTATATATATTTTTTTTATTAAGTGCCTTTGCTTGTAGCATGTAAAATATCTGGAGACCAAGGCAAAAAGTTTGCATCAGCTAATTAGATTAAGAGGTACTTATAATTATACTGAAGTTCAATTTGACCAAATGCCTGAAGTCAAACAATCCAAGTAAACACTGGATATAAGACACTTAATATAGAGAAATCAAACAGAATTAATAATAGCAGCATATTGTTATTAACTTTCAAAAGCCTGAAACAAAAGAATCAGCCTGTATTTTTCAAAGCATTCATGTAGCTTTGAACCTATCATAAGGATCTCTCCTGCCTAATATGCAAAAGGTTCATAGTTGAATTAGTGAGACTAAGACTCCGATCAATCCTGACCTGACCTGCGAAACTGTTGCAGTTATGCAGCAACAATGAAAAGAAAAAATAAATATGACAACATGTTCATGTGAAGGAATGCCACAAATCAAATGACATTTGATGCATTTTTCTTGTCTTAATGGCAAATATTTCTATGCAATTAATTCACTTAGGAAAAGTGATGTTATGCAGCCCAGCTGCAACTGACCAGCACACCGCATGATTTTAAACTACAGCGAACACTTTGAAATCAAAAGGAACCATGTAGATTAAAAGCAATTAGACCTTTTGTTTGGTGTCTTCTTTGCATCTAAGTTTTCAGTACAGTTAGTAATATAATAGATGAGACAAAGAGCAAAAGGCCTCAGCTGCACTTGTCATACAGACACAGAAAGGATTTTTCCATGCTCAAAAGGACGTGGGCCCTTTCATTCAAACCACAGGGACCACAGGAGTCTCCCCAGGTGAGTGCAAATAATGTAATGATTTTGATAACAAGCCACATATGTCCAAAGTCATTCATTAAAATATCAGCATCAACCCAGAATGACTAAATGAGTGAGAGCTTGATACATTTTCTGTCCAACCAAAATCCTACATTTTTTTTAAAATCATGACTGCAAAAACTATTATTTTCACTGGCCGTTCTGAAAATATGAATATGTTCTAATTTAAACAATATCTAAATTGAATATTTGCCACTTTGAGTGTATGTAGACTGGGTCACATCACTGGTGACTTCTCAAATCAATACGAGGAGCAGGCTCTGTCTTTGGACCGCTGCCCTGGGTCCCATATGTTGGTGGGGACGTCCAGGGGAAATCAGCACCGGCACCGCAGGGAGGAAGCTGTCCCATCCAGCACTGACTCCAGAACAGGAGACGTGTAGGCAGATTCTGCATGGCACTGCAAAAAATGTGCATCTACATCTATCACCACTGTTTTCAACATTCCTAATTTTGATTTCATTGTTTCCTAAAAGGCCCATCTGACTCACCACATCTGTGAAAAGAGGCGGGCAGGTGCAGAATCAGGTGAATCAATGGCCCGTTGGGTTGAAATGAAGAAGCCCACACACACACACACACACACACACACACACCTCACACCACAGATTACATACACACTGTCCAAATGATCACTAACCAATAATAAATAAATAGACAAATAAATATTGAAAGCCTGATGTGAAAATTGGAACGGCTGCAAATATGGTGAGCAACAACAAACAGAAAGCTGCTTTTTCATATTTTTAGGAGATATATTTTGTCATCTTTTTTTTTATCTCAAACATCACAGGTTGGTTTTTCTCTGAAATTAACAGATATGCTTCAACAGTTCGATTTTTGGTTAAAGAAATTTAGAGTTTAGAGGTGAATAAATACAATGATTACATTAAATTATCATCTTAAGTATACTGTAAAATTTGACAAATGCTAATAATTTAGAGATAATTAAGAATTTATTCAACAAACTACTTTTAGGTTTATCTATTTTTTCAAAAGACAGCTGCCATTTATCATTTTGGTTATTGACACCACATGTATCATACAGCTGACAAATTTAAGTCTGTAAAAAATAATTTTATGATGAAATTAAGAAATGAACTTTACTCAGACAGACCGTTTTTTTTTGCTTATTTGATTTTTAATGACACCACAACTGGAAACAAAACACTTAGAGTCAATAAATGCAAACGAAAACAGCCACTTGTATGAGTGCAGCCATCAGAATAAACATTTTAGTGTTGGATAGAAAAAGGTCACCTCATATATACGTTTTTTTTTTTTTTAATGACGCTACGTTATCTTCCCAGCATCCCTCTGTGTCATCATTAGTCCACTTTAGTGTCCGGAGGTCAAGGTGAGAGACACCTTTCTGTTTTTACTTGGAGCCTCCCAGTTAGTAAGGAGGAGCGGCTGGCAGAGGATTTGATGGCGGATCGAGGTGCCAAGTCGCTAAATGTCTGAGCACCAGTAAAGCCAGAGACCAGTAAAGCCCACCATCACCAACCCCGATGCCAGCTGCGCCACGTGGCAGCCAGGCGGCCCCTGCCAAAGTGGCCCTTGTGGGAGGGACCCAGTATTTCTTTCCTAATTCACTCAGCATCTGTTCATTATTCTCTGCCGCTAAAGGAGGCTGAGTGTCCACGCGTGGCCCCGAACAAACAGAGACCCTTTTTTCTTTTCTTTGTCCTAAAATGCATTTTTGTCACGCACTTTTGCAGAAGACCAAAACTAAACTGATATTTGTTAAGAAGTTTATTCTGCAGCACACCTTTAAACCACGACATTTAAAACTCACCTGTGGGCTCAGCGTTATTCAGCAAATTCAATTACAAAATCCTAATTAAGTCAATAAAAACGGGCATGATTATTTTTTTTCACGATTATTATACTGCCATTATTATAGCTTGAAGAGGTAGGCCTATATATTGAAGTAAACTCTTGAAGTTCTGCCCTGGATAAACGAATTATCAAATTATTTCAAAATACATTTACTCATAATTTTCTGTTACAGTAAATATGACCATGTTTATTTTGCATATCTATGACAAATTGGGATTAACCGAGTAACTAATCCATGAAATCAATTAATCGGGATCCTATTCAAGCGTAATTGTCCGAATGAATGTTTATAAAACGCCGTGCAATTACTGTAATTAAATAATCCCGCACAGAGCTGCGTTTAAAAATGATCCGCTAAATCCGCAGCACAAAGTAGGCCCAGGCCTACTGCACACACACACCTCCATCTGGATGCTTTTACTCCCATTTATCAGATTGAGTTAACATTTATCGGATTAATTATTTTAGGGATTAATCTCGGGAAACAAAAATCTATATTTCCCGGGACTAATCAGTGTCATAATCATAACACAGAGCACTTTGTTGTGTGGGAAGGACAGTGATAGAGGTGGGAGCCAGCAGCTTTTAAATAACTGCTTAAATATTAAAAGATGAGTGACAAAGAGTGTGTGTGAAAGCTCTGTGATGTATATGCAACATGTTTCATGTGCCCACACACACACACACACACACACACACACACACACACACACACACACACCAGTTGAAGACAGGACAACTAAAAACACCACTTAGACAAGCTTGTCTGGCTAAATTTGTGAGTCAGAGTTGGGCATCAGGTGCCACCACTGCATCACGCTCACCCACCCTGCTGCAGCCCCATCCCCACCACCATCAGCACCATCAGCACCCTGCCAGTCTGAGCGCCACACCCAGCTCTGTGAGGAGAGATGAAGCTGGCATAGGGCAAAATTCCCCTGCATCTGTGGAACAATGGTGGCATTGTGTATATGTGTGTGTGTGTGTGTGTACCTCCATTCCTGCTTTAACTGCCTTTGTGTGTTACAAGGCAAGAAAAAGGTGTGAAGGTATCAGACCTCACTGTGTTTTCTGGACACACACTTAAACTCAACCCCTCACACACTTGCTATGGAGCATAAAAGAGAGAATTTGTTATATTTGAAATGTGTGTGTGTGCGTGTGTGTGTGTACAGTCTGTGTTGTGCATGGTAGGGTATAGAGGTTGTTGTCACTCTGCACAGATGGTGGGAGTGTTTTTTATTTATTTTTTGGGGTGGTGGGGGGGTGAACATGAGGAAACGAGGAGGGGAAGCAGGGGTATAGGGAGAGGGAAAGGCGAGGCGAGGAGGAGGGCTGCGTCTCTGATGCTGCCATGCCACGGTCACGCGGGCAGCAGTAATTGGCCTCCATATTGAGGGGTTTTGCGGTGCTGCGGGGTGGGCAAACTCCCAGCTGGACCTGTCAGATGGTATTCAATCCAGCTCATTGCCCTCGCTCCTCTGCTCCTTTCTCCTCTCGTTCTCCTCTCCTTCTCTGGTGTGTTCGCTTCTTTTTGTTCCCCTGCATCCCCCCTATCCCCATCTTCACAGTCTCTGCTTCATCCCACATAAAAACTTGTATGAACTCCCTCTGTCCTTTCATCACACATCACCCATCACTTATTTCTTCTCTCACACAACACTTTTACAATCCTGGCTTTTTTTTCTTTCCTCACCTTTCTTTCCTCTTTACTTTCTTCTCTCCAGTTCTTTTCTCACTCATGGCACATGGTCACTTCTATCTAACACGTTCGACTTCTTAAAGTACATCACACCCTCGCCTGGCTCCTCCGTCGCTGGTCACCCACATGCACACACACAAACACACACACACTGTTGACTGTGATTGTATCTCTCTGTGTGTCTGCCATCTTAAGTTTTGACTGAGGGCACTACAGTCCAAGACCTGTTGTCTTTCTTTAACATAACAGTGCATCAGAGACTTCATGCCAGGTCAAGTTAGAGGTCAGGAAAAACAGCCATCTCATTTTTCATCTTCCTCTTGAGTTTCATAACAGGGACTGAAGCTAACACAGAGTTAACCTGGCACTGTTCTGGTGAAACTGTGTATTTGTTATGTTTATGATGTACAGGCTAGCCAACAGCCGTGGTGTTATCAGGACATATGGGTGGTAGTATGGACGGGTTCATTCTCAAAGGTGAAGCACAAGGTGGGAAGGGAGCTATATCCCAGCTAAGAAAACCTGGGAATGTGAATGAGGAACATTTTCTCTGAATCCATCAAATAGCAATAAAGCGTAAAGTGTATAGTCTCAGTTTTATGATTATGAATAGCAGAAGAGCTTACCGAAACTTAACCAGAGCCACATGAAGCATATGATTAAAAAAAGCAAAACTTCATTCCAAAGTAAATATCCACAATTTTTACAATGTTATTTGAAACATTATTGATATTAAACTGATGGAGGGGGAAAGTAATTTAAATTGAATGCATGCTCTAACTCGTTTCTTTTATTAATGTATGCGTCTAATATTGGCTCTCACTTCACATTTACTCCAATTAATGTTTTTTTCTTCCATATTTCATGTTTTTTCATATTTTTTTTTTTTGCCCTGATGTAGTTAAAGTAAAACTTTCCCATGTATGAACACATTTAAGTGCAACTACTAAAAAACCTCAGACCTCTGTTATTAGTACAGTAAGACAGGTATCTGCCAGGTGTGAAGATTTAATTTAAAAATCAGTGAAATAGACCAGTGCTGGCCACTGCCCATATGTTTCCATAATGTCCCACTACCACAGTTCCCAGATGTACACACTGCACAGCAAATATAACATAACAGTGAATAGAAGTAATAGTGAGTAAAAGTGAAAGAAGAAAAATAGAGGAAGGACAGAAACACCCCCCAGTTATTTTAATTCCCACTAGATCGCATAGAAAAGAATAGAAAGAGGACTTTGTGGTTTGGTTCAGGGCAAACCATCTGCAGCTGAACACCAAGACCAAGGAGATGGTGGTGGATTTGTGGAGGTCCAGGCCACATCTGCTGCAGATCTCCATTAAGGGGTCTAATGTAGAGGAAGTCAGGACCTACAGATACCTGGGACTGCAGCCGGACGACGGATTGGACTGGTCATCCAGCACTGACATCCTGTTCAAAAAGACTCAGACTATACTTCCTAAGGGTCTCATCTGCAGCAAACTGATGTTTGACCAGTCTGTCATTGTCCTTTTCTATGCTTTGGTGTGCCGGGGATGCAGAATCAAGAGGAGGGACACCACTCCGCTGGACAGGCTGGCAGGTTCTGTGGTCGGGACAAAGCTGGACTTCATCACATCAGTGGCAGAGAGAAGGACTCTGAGCAAACTGTCCATCATGGACAACACCCTCCACCCTCTTCAGCACCATCAGCAGACAGAGGAGTGTGTTCAGGTCCAGGCCGCTGTCTCCATCCTGCTCCACTGACAGACTATTATGCTATCTGTTTGCACTGTTTTATATTTTTAGTTTATATTTACTATACTGGTTACTTTTCCTTCGGATTAATGAAGTATCTATCTATCTATCTATCTATCTATCTATCTATCTATCATTAAACATTTTCATCAATATCTGAATAAAAATGCAAATCTGTGAGGATAAAGACAAACAAAATTAAAATAACCTGAGTGTTTTTTTTTTCTGCAGCTGTGTCTCGTCCTTCCTGTTAAGAGTTAGAGCCATCGTGTCTTTCTGCTTTGAGGAATCAGCAGTGTGGGGTTGTAATGGACTAATGAACAGCTGTCACTGAATCTAAACACTCTCTCACACATACAGCGACTAGCACAGTATCCCTCACACATGCAGATGCTCACAACACACACACACACACACACACACACACACACACGCATCTCTTTAGTCGCTGGCCTTGACTTAGCAGCCTCCCACGGGTTTCGACTTTGTCTGACCTCTAAGTGTATTTTGTGTATTAGTAACATGTGTACAGTCTTTGATATAACTGTAAAAGTGTTTGTGTACATGATTTTACCTTCGCCTCAAATATAAATATAAGGCTCATCTGTACATTAAAATATGTCTTGCATGTCTCACATGTTTTTTTGCAGCACATATTTAGAAATGTATAGTACAGGTGAATTTTCATTGGTTGCCCATTTTTATCCACTGACATATTATTCAATATATAGGCCTGCCTCTTCAAGGTTTGGTATTTGTGACAAATCCATACCACAACTTGATGTATTTGGATGATTTTCAAGCATTTTAGCCCACTGTTATATTGGAGGACATAATAGCATTCATGATAATGCACAAGACATTTAGCATTCAATAATTGTGTTTGTGACATGGTTTCTGTACATTGTGTCCAAGCATATTTTAATTGGTTTATGTACATGCTTTATGTCTTGATGTCTTCCCTAAACCTAAGTGAGTGTTTTTCAACCTAACTGTAATTTAGTTGCATGGCCTAAAATACGTCCTCATGACAGATAGATTGTCCATGTAACGTTAGGCTGTTTATACGCTTACTAATGTTTTCCGTGTTCTCCTCAGAAATAGACGAGTGTTGTAGGTTGTGCATTATATAAAACTAATATAATATTCTGTGTTATGGTTTTGATCATAATCATCCTGTGTATTATAACGGGGCACTCTGAGGTGAAGGCTGTTAATAACCACTTTTACCCTGATTAAAATGAGTGTGCCAAAGCTTGATAATTTGAGCTGTGCAGTATTACATAACATAGCAACTGACTAACAACCAACAATCATGTTCTGGTAATTAGTTGCTACTGTTATTAACATAACTCTCTCATGCTGTTTATCAGATGTCAGACCTATATGTCACTGTTTTTCCCATGGGTTAACGCTGCTCTTCCCTCTCCTCTTAATCTCATCTCTTCTCCTTCTCCATCTTTTTGTCTTATTGATCCGTTTTCCTCGACCTCTCTTTGGATGCTGAGAAGAAGTAAACATAATGGAGTGTGTGTCCCGGTGGAAGCCTTGAGACGGCGTGTTGACATAGCTGCCCATGCCTGCTTTCTCAGAATAAAAGAGCTTATGTGAAGGAGGAATGAACTTCCCATCACCACATGGGGGAAAGAAAGAGAGAGGAGGGAGTCATCCATTGAATTGAAGTGAGACTTGAGATTTGGAGAGACACAACGCATGCTCATGCATATGTGCACACATGAATGCATCAATACTATAGCATAGAAGTACCACTTCAGCTGTATCAGCTTGATCCAATAAGAAACAAATAGTATTAACTTAGTTGTTATAAATGAAGGGTGAATTAATATGAGCGTCACATGTTAAGTACATGTCAGTTGCTGACCTCAAAAAGCCCCATTCATTCAACTGAAGACTAAAAAAAAAGCTCACAAATATTTATTTGCCTCAATTTTTTAAAGGCAAAGTCACAGCAAATACCTAAAAGAGCTGGGCACTGTAGTTTTTAGCAAATATTACATAAACCGAAGTAAATGAGCAGAATATTTTAAACTGCAGAGTAATACACATTTGGTGTTCGAGCAATGGGCCTTTGCAACGACTGGCATTTTTTCAGGATGCTGTTGGGGTAATGGGCTTTCGGTTGATTTGATTGGTCGGTTAGATTTTTTTGACTTCTGGGGGCATGGCAAAGCTGTCCTGATGATGGGGCAGTCATATCATGCAGTGGAATGATGTGGCTTATTAATAGCTCTATGGCAACAGATACATGGACAGTACTTAGCGCTAGGATCAATTCATTGTAGAGTTAGGGTTAGGGTTTGGGAAAATATCACTCGACTTCAACTTATCTTGTGATGAAGGTAGAGAGGCACAGTGGTGGCCCCAGCAGCCACATTTCAATAGCGACATGCACGATTTGGAAAATAAAAAGCAGTCAGCGAATGGGCAGCCATCACAGTCAAACATCAGAGCGAATGAGGAAGTGCATCAGCGTCCACCAGGATGAATAAATCAACACTTTCCCCTGAATTAATCTCTCTCAAGTTGAAATTTTATTACAGATGAGCTTGGACATCTCCATGGCAACAGGAATTCCATCGCCATTCCCATGTGGATTCACAACCAGCACGTACGGACTGACAGCGCGACACGCCGTACACCTGCACAGACATGCAGAAGGCGCACACACTCACAAATATAGACACATGCATATTCCCATCTTCTTAACCATACTGGACATTTTAGTCATTTTTCATGCCGTAAAAATAAAATGCCAGATACTCTCTTCTGTTCTCCTGTAACAGAAACTGGCAGCTCAAGTTTTGCTGTGTTGTGTTTCTTCTTCAGGTACACACAAACACACACTTCCAGACACACAAAGAAACAGTCCACTTTGAGTCTGCTGTTTTCTTGGTCTTTCCAGTTGGCGGCGGCCAGACGCGGCAGAGTTGGCACAGCCAGAGTCGAAGTGCCAGGGGGAATGGAGCGCCACATGGCATGTTCATGGCAGGGCCAGCTGGGGGGGAGGGAGGCAGCGAGGGCTTGTGTATGTGTGTGTGTGTGTGTGTGTGTGTATGTATTTGGGTGTATGTTAGATAGGAGGGTGGTGGCAGTGGTGGTGGTGTGGTGGTGGAGGTGGTGGAGGGGTGCTTTTGCATCTTAAATTCCACAACATCTGTTCAATAGGCAGCACCATATATACCACTGAAGCTGGTTTACAGGCAGCCACTGTAATTGGGGGTTGGTGTGCACGTTGCTGTGCATGTGTGTGAGCATGTGTGCCGTCTGTGCATGCATAGGTGCTGTAGAAGACAGAAGACAAGAGAGGGGGGGAATAGTAGTTCACCACAACAACTGGGTTACGAGTAATTTCAGCATCAGTAATTTCAGTGTGGTCTGGATGCCTGTGAACTAGCTGTGTACTGGTGCGTGGGGAGTCATCACTCTGTTCTCTGAGTGCTGGTAGTCCACAGACGGACACGGAGTGGGCGTGAAGCACCGGGGCAAAGTGTTCTCACCTCGCTCGATGAGAAACTCAAGTCTGAATTCGGCTCTTCCTTGACACACGGAAAACGCAGGCACGCTCACACAAACACGCAAACACACGCTCACGCAGCTCGTCCCCCTCCTCGTCATCCCTGCTGGCACTTTGGGGAAAAGTACCCCCTCCCACCCCCATTTATCTGCCCCCACTCCACCTCCCCCCCCACCCGTGGCAGCCGACGTCCCTCGCAGCGTGGCGTACCATCTGTTGCCCCCCCACCACCACCACCACACCATTCCACCCATCTCCCCCAAACCTCCTCCGCCTTCCTGTACCATCCTTCCATCCTGCACCTCTCTAGGCCAGCTCTGGGCACCACCAAACATGAGGATTTTAAGACTCACATACACACTTTTGATGACATTATGCATACTTGAATAGCACGTCAATATACTAGGGTCTGCAGGCAAACAGTTTGCGATTGCGACCATACAAGTAAGTGGCACTAAAAATAATGCGTTCATGCTACGTACGTGCACCCGTTTTTCAACCTATACAAACGTGGCGCTACGTGTGAACTACAGATGAAGTTGTACAGCAGAAGAGGACACATAGAGTCTGCTGATTGCTCTCATGAATGTTTAATCTGTGAGGCTCTAAAAGGGATGAAGTCTGTAAAACCTCCTCCAACACCTCCAGGCTAAAAGTGAAGCCATGCCAAAAGCCTAATTAAATGTTTTTTAAACCTTCCCCCTTGGAGAGGACACAGAGTAGTTGCAGCCCAAAGTGTGTCGGTGCCACGGAGAGGTTGGTTAATATGGACCGTATCTAACCCGCTTTTTAAGGGCAGTCTGTGGTATTTTTGTGTGGTAATGCCATTTGAAAACTCCCTTAGCAAGCTGCACGAACATGCTCTTTATCAGAATTTTTTATTTTTTTTTAAAGCAGGAACAAAATAAACTGAGTGTTTCCATTTTGTTTTTTTGCTAGAAGCAAAACATCCAAACTCATTATTATTCATAACACAATATGGGTTCTTTTGTGGTGGCTTTAAAGTGGTGGAAATGGTATATTAAATGCATGATTTAAGTGTTTTTTTTTTTAAATGATCTGTTATATCATAATCCACATGATAAAACATAAACTTGAGGGGAAAGTTTCCAGAATTTTAGCAGCTAATTTACCACAGCAGAACTTGGAAAATGAAAACCCATGCCTGGATACTGAGTGCTGCCACTTAGTTGTAATTTCCATAGAGTCATGGCCTGAACAATATGCCAAAAAAAACTGAAGTCTGCTGAAAGACACTGGCAATCAGGCTCAGGGTCATTCCAGTTGATTCAACTGATTAAGGCAACAAATTAAAATTTATACGCCGCATTTGCCAAATTAAAAAGTGGAGTGACTCCTGACCTTAGTGAACAATCTTCCCTATTTATGACACATGGTTTGAAGTGACACATGGGAGCTGCAAATATGGACTGGAAGCGCTGACATTCAAATGTGCATGTTTGGGGCAGAAAATCTAGACGGACATATTGATTTGGCATTAAGCTGATATTGGACTTTCATCAGATATCTCCCAGTCCCAGTGCGATCCACCTGCATTGTAACACAGTTTTTTTCTATTTCACAGCTCAATAATAATGACAATTTGTACAAATCAATCCTACTTTTGAAGTCATTTTGTGTGTGTGTGTTTTTTTTTCCTTTTCATCATTGGATTGGTTGTTTTTCCCACTGCCAACCTACAGTACATCTCATTGGTTTAATCATTCCAGAAACAATACAAATCCTGGGAAACACTGAATGCTCGCCAGGTTTTTGGCATAAAATAGTCAAATCGAAAATACAGTTAATGCTGGCGCAAAATATTGGCCAACAGCAACTTGAGTCTAAAAATAACGGCATTAGTCTTCAAAAACTCATATCTGATGATGAGCCCCTCGTGAGTGTGGGTGGGGGACAAGTGTGGAAGGCAGAATGGATCTAAACGGAGGAAGACGGATAGACAGTGAGAGGGCCACTGCTGTTTGTCCATTCATCTCAGGTGTACGTGGAAGAGCTCAACGATGACAGCTCATCCATCAGCCACAGGGGCACTACTGAGCCTCCTGGAACAGAACCAAAAACCATCTTTATCCATCATGAATCACTTCTCTTCTCCTCTCCTCTCCTCTCCTCTCCTCCTTTGCCAACACATTTTGTAGATTAGCCTATTTTAATTTTCTGGGTAATTCTGGTTTTGCTTGGGTGTCAGAGTGCCGTGTGTTCGGTTGCTGACATGTGGCCAAAGCTCAGCAGCTCTCATGTGGGAAAAAAATGGATCTGGAAACAGAGGAGAGGTCGAGGAAATACTGCTAGTAGACGGGGGCACAAAAAGTAACAACCCAGGGTAACGAAAAAGACAAAAGTGAAGGGTCAAGGAGTGAAACAGGAGCAGAATAAGACTGTGTGAAGAACATGTGTGCATGAAGAAGGGATAGAGCGAGAGGCAAGGTAAGCAGCGACACAGCAGCTGTCGACCTAATTCCTTCGTAACGCAGTGCTTGTGCTCTGATTAAGAAAGCGATCTGGCCTTTAATTTCCTCCCGACACTGGCTAATGCTCTGTATCTCAATCGCCTTTCCGAGCCCTTCCTCTCACCACTGCTACACAACAGCCTGCATCTGTCTGTGTTTAGCCAATCAGCCCGAGCCACTAAGAGATGGAAGAGACTCATAACAAAAATTAACTTTGTAAAAAATAATAAATAATAAAAAAAAGGATTGTAAACATAATTCTAAAGCTGTATTTAGTGTCCAAAGAAACTTCTGAATAATATAAGTTGGACTGAATTCAAAACTGCAGATATAGAACAATACCATCACAGAGAAGAAAATAATACACTTAATAAAAGGCAAAATATTGCCATGTCACAATAATTTTTAATATAAAAGTGTCCAAGCCACAGCAGTGTGTTGTTATGAATATTTACTTTGGTATGAATAAAACTAAGCAAAACCTAACTTGGAAATTCATCACATAGTTATCAGTGTCGAACATTAGCTGGTACCCTCTGAACCAATCCAATTACACAGTCACACCAGATCCTAGAGTGGGTGGGCACAGAGGAAATAATTTAGACTCATCCAGGACTTTTAAGATCAAAAAGAAAGCCTTAGTACAACATGCTTTGACTACAGTTCACTATAATTATTTAACACATAATCCAATTTGTGTCATGAATGGACCTAATCACAAATGACAGCAGCAAGGCAAAAAACACACTGTGCATAAAGAAACCGACTCCAACAACTCTGAGAGAGAGGCGAGCATGTGACATCAAACTAAAAGAGATCTGAGATGCCAGAGCTGAAGAGGAAACGCTCACCACACAACAAATCACTCAGCTCGTTTAGCCAAAACTCAGAGAGGTGTTAAACTTGTGTTTCTCACCTCTGGAACTGAAGAACATTGTTTAAAATGCAAGAAAAAACATGCAGCACACACATTCAGAGAGGCACTTTCTACTCAAGTTATGAGAATTGTGAAAAGCAAATTTATGGATATGAGGAGAAGCAAAAGTGTGGTCAGGAGAACAAAGTAATGGAAAGATGGAGAGATTAACTAATGAATAGAATAAAAAAGAAACACAGCATTGTGTTCTTCATCGCAGATAAGAGGTGTGTTTAGACAGAAGAAGATCAAGTCAATCACTAACATTTTGAGATAGAAGTACACAACTTAACATCCCAAAGAGTAACTCGTAAAAACAGAAAAAAAGGAAACTGTTGAAATATGACCAATTTAAAGAGACAAAATATAAAGAAATTGTAGAAAAGTCAATGAAGATTAATCTATAAAGCAATGCATTTTGTCATGAAAACTGTTGTGATTATGGAGTAATAAATGGATAAAAGCATAATATAAATATCTCAATAAGCCTAGTAATTATGTTGCTCTGCTTAAAACAAAAGTAGGTGTATTGTATCAAGAGTCAAACTATTCCAAAGTGGAACAGACAGAAGTATTGACAGCTTATTGAATTTGCCATTTTTCTTTTGTTTTCTCTCAAAGTGGCAGAATAAACATTTGGCTTACAGACTGTAGACCAAGGATTTACCTTATTGCAGACACAAATATAAGAGTGGCAATTAAGCTACGGTAAACACGAGGTGTGTGTGTTTAGTACACACAGAAACACACACACAGCATTCAAACCGCCATGTGGAGTGCATGCGAGAGAGGTGGCGTTGCTAGGAGCACCAGGTTGTGTGTAGACAGTGGTAAAGGGGTAGAGACGGCAGCGGCAGCAGCCTGGCGGTGGAGAAGAAAGGAGTGGAGCAATGCCAAGAAGATTCCCCCTGAGAGGGTGTAGGAAGGGGAGAAAGCGAGAGACAGACAGACATACAGAGAGGGAGAGAAACATGGAGAGGGTCTGCTGATGTGATCTCCACCCAGTGATATAACAATTTACCAAGATAAACATTTCATAGGAGGTATTTCAGTGGTCTGACTTGGATGTGACTCGAAAACAGCCACTTATTTCAGCTTTTAGGAAAGGGAATATTACTGCATGGGTGCATGGTGGATCAGCGGGAGGGGGAAGATGGCTTACAAGGTTGACTGGAGGGATGAAAAAGAGGGAGATGGGAGATGGAGTCAGTCTGTTGGGGCTCATGTTTGCCATCCCTCCTCATGTCACCCATCCGTCAGATAGACTGTTAGCCTATTTCCAACCATCCCACGTCACTTCCTCACCTCGGCGTTACCCCGCCGTGCCTCTCCCCTTGTTATGTGCCTGCCCGTCGAGTTTTCTATTTGTTGTCTCCTTCCCCCCTCCACCACCAATCTCCCTCTTCCTCCTTCCTGCTGTACTCTTCCTTCCCTTATTTTGTCTTTAAATGGGGTGTCGTGTGAACAGGCTATGCAAATGAGATGGTTATTACCCCACTGCTCATCAAGCCGCGCAGAGGAGACATTAATAGGCTGATGAATATGCATGTGAATTTGTTAATTAAGTTAATTATTCTGCTGAAAATGCATTCGTCTTCCAAGGACATCTTCCCCAGGATTTCAACCTGCTCTACTCATTAGTCATGCGATATTTCATACACAGAGTGAGAAGGAGAGAAGGAGGCAGACAGTGGGAGGGAGAACCGAGGGAAGAGGAGACAATGCTGTTTTTGGAAAGTGGGCGCAATGAACAGTTGGCGTTGTAAAAGTATGGGGTAAAAATAATGTATCTTGGTGTCATCAGCGCTCACAATGGGATGTGCAGTAACTACCCATATTAGCAAGCCACATCCTGGTTTCCAGATATGGCACATTATTCCCAAAGCTGAAGTTTATACTTTCAGAGTTTTCAGCATCTTTTTTTTTGGTGGTTGCTTCTACCTCACTGGTTACGTCTCCCTAATTGCTTATTAAAACCCTCTTAAATGAACTTTTTGTGCCAACTTTCCAACACATTAATTAATTGTTGTAGCCAATTAAGTGCCGTTGTGCAAATGAGCCTCATCACAAATGGTCCTATAGGGCCGACCCCTCCTTTCTCTCTCTCCCTCTGTCTCTTGCACTTCCCTCCCTCTACCACCCTCCCAGCTAGTCTTCCCAGCTGCCCTTGCACTTCAAGGCACTCGGTGCCAAAGAAGCAGAAACTGTGTCCCTGGTAATGCCTCGCTGTTCTCTGGACCGTTTCCAGCCTTCGGGCTCACTGATGTCAAATTTGTTATGATAGGTGAAAAGCAAAAAGGCTCAGTCTATATCCCTTTTGTTCGGCACAGTTATACAAGAGTCGGCTCAATAAAGCAACCACCAAACCATATAGCAAAGCTGTTATTTGCATTGTCTGCTCAATTCGTTTCAATCGTCAAGGAGGCGTGTAGGCATCAAATAGCCTGTTTTTATTCATTCACATCAGGTAAAATGTGAGTTCACCTAGAGAGATGGTGAAAAAAAAGGAGGGTAGTCAACTTCAAAGCACTCAATAAGGTTGCCAAGCTGTTCACACAGCTCCATCCCCTGTGTTAAAAACTGGAAACAAGCAGAGGAAATCAAATTTATAGAGATGTTACACAGCCATCTCCGTCAACACCATTTTGTCAATATGAGGAAGTTAGGAACAAAGGATGATCAGCTGTGTGTGTTGTATACTTCAGTATGTATCTATGCAGGTGTGCATACTATATTCTTTTCTGTGTGTGTGTTTGTGTATACATATAATACATATTAATTAATTCGACTCAAGTTTGCCATTTTTTATCGGGCTTAGATTCATAATGCAAAATAATGTAAAGATGTGCTAGATAAGAAAACCCTATTGGGCAGCATGATCACGCTCATACAGGATATGGTACAAATATTAATCGACAGTCCAGCCTTTTATTGAACTCTTTCCAAAACAGAGGATGTTGAGGCACCGGAGCAGCAAGATAACCTTTCTGGTCAATGTCACAATCCCACAACCCCTAAACTGCCTTTTTCATGAGGGTTTTCAGCTCTTTGTTGAAATAATGTTAACATGTCCATATCAGGATGTTAACAACAGGAAGTGACACCTCTTTCAGAATACGAGCTGAACTTTCCTTTCTCCCCCCTCCCGTGTTTGACTGTGCCCAGTCTGCTGCCATTCGGACGTGGCACTGATACACCCACCAGGAGGATTAGGGAAGGTTTAGCGACTGTGCCAGCCTTGCTCACTGTGCCACCCCTTTCCCTCGGCACAGAGGGGGGTCCCGCTTGGCATGGCAAGGTGAACTAGCCTCTGATTGATGGGCACGGTTTCAGGCCGCTACTGTGCTCCCCAAGGCCCCGTGCCTCCCTTTCCTTTCTCCTACTGCTGTCTTGGCAGCGGTGCCCAACTCCTCTTCCATGCCAGGCAGCCAGCTAAAGCTCCTGGTGGGCACATCAATTACATAGCGGCACCTCCCCTCTTTTCTCATGTCTATCTGTGGGTCTGTCTACTGTCTCAGACGATGCCAATCTGGTGCCTCTCCATCTCCACTGCTGTCTATAGCTATCTCCTATGTGTGCATGTGTGTGGTTTTAATTTTTCACAAATATATCTTTGCATATGCACAAATGCACATGTATTCATGCACACACTCCTGCTCCCTCTCCTAGGCAGGTCATAATGGTTGGTGGGAAAATCCTCCCCAGAGAGCAGTCATTGCCACAGGCTCAGCTGTACAATAGGCTCAGGTGTGCGCATGTATGTGCATGAGGTTGTCTGCGCTTGGATGCATTTTGCTGTTCAAAATTTTTTATCTACCACTTAATTATTTATTACATCATATAACCGCCTGATAAAAAAAGGCTAGACCAAAAATTACAAATTCAAGTACAAAAAACAATTTCATTATCCTGTTTCTGAAGTCGATTAACATGAATATTTCAACCATCCTTTGGATTTTGGCCGCCCGTTGCGCTTGGCATATCATGAATCATTTACTCGTGGCGATCGTACGCCATCTGGAGTCTTCATCGGATCATTGTCTTTTATTTTAAGCAGACAGTCAAGTCAAAAAAATTTAGTTTTGGAGGAATGATTACAAAGTTCTCCTTTAATTTTTTAACAAATATTTATAAATGACAATGGAAACAAATTGCAAAATGCAAATTGACACACACAATCTGTCTTAAGCTTTTAATATTTTTTATAAGGGTGTCCGGCTAGATTTGTTACATAGCTAAAAAAACATGTTATTGTCTTTCTGTTAGATGAACCAAAATGAGAAAGAAAAAGGCGTTTTTCCACTCACCTGCTCAGAATGTGGTTCAGTACGGAAGCCTGGAGAGGGACGCTGGAAAGCCGGAGCGGGGAAACTGAAAGGAAAACAACATGGCGGCGGGGCCTGGTGTTTCTATCCAGAGCGGTAGCCCTGCGAGAGAACTTTCTCTCTCCGTCCAGCCTGGGGGGACTCAGGCTCATGGAGATCGGACCAAATCCGAGGAGGTAACAGGTAATAACGCGACCCGTGCTTTTAATTGTTTGGATATTTGTTACTATAATGACCAGGCTAGCTGGCCAAGGCACCCAGGCTAACGGCTAACTGTGCTGACTGATAACGCTGCACTTTTATGTATGTTGTTGTACAGTGAGTGAATGTACAACTCCTTGGACAGTTTAAAAATATCAATAAGGTGAACCACAAGTTTGTGGGTTCGGACATGGTGTCATCTGTGTACACTGCTAGCTAGCTACTGAGCAGTTAGCTAACAGTAGCAACTCGCTAACATTAACTTTGTACGACTGTAACGTGACACAAAGGTCTCTGAAAGTAATCTGTTGGTATGCTGCCTTATTCTGACTCGTAGTGTTGAACAGAAACGTAAACGGCATCGCACCTAAGCTTCCCACTGTAAACTGTCAAGCTATAGCACTGCTGGTGCCTATTATGACAGCTTATGATAACAAAGCATTAGCTTAGTTCTGTTCACACCGTTTTGTCTTTTGGACCAGAATGACAGTCACAACTGGTGTCCATGATGGGATTTTTTTCCGGATGTACTCAACAAAATAAGGACATTGTGTGATTTTTTTTTTTTTCAATTTGTGGTGAAGTTAGTGAAACTCTAGTACGTTTGTTATGGTTTAGCTTGGAGGAAATGTATGTTGCACACGACAGTTTCCTAATACTCTATATGTACTTTGGATAGAATGAATGGGGATTAATATTCATCATAATTTAAAAAAAAAATGTTTACGACTTATAATATTAAGTCAGTGTGGTGAGGCTGTAAGACAATGTGTATAACTTGGGAGTTTGTTTAACTATTATCTTTTATGTTGCATCTCTTTTTTCAGAGGCAGAGAAGCAGAGTCGGATGTCTGCTTTGCTGGAAAGGCTTCATGCCAAACACAATGCTTCACGGCCATGGCAGGAGACCTGCAAGGTTGTGCGTCAGGCCATGGTGAGATAGAGACGGCCTTTCATCTGTCTGAATTCACAAAGTGCCTCTTTAGACTTTAAATATTGAAGATTTCCTAAAGTTCTGGCCTTGCCTAAACTAAAGTCAACATTTAACAAACAAGTTAAAAAGAACACAAGCTGCTCATGTAAAAGCAACATTGAATACTTTATGAATAAGATGTCACTGCAAACATTCGTACAGACACATTCTTATGAGTCTCTCATGTCAGAGTTTAGTCTGATTGAACACTGCATCCGCCTATTTAATATACATTTATACGACCGCTCATCCTCACATAGGGTCGCAGGGGGGCTGGAGCCTATCCCAGCTGTCTTAGGGTGAAAGGCAGGGTACACCCTGGACAAGTCATCAGTTCAGGGCAGGGCACATAGAGACAGACAACCGCTCACATTCACACCTACAGCTAGTTAACCTAATCCCCATGCATGTTTGCATGTTTTTGGATGGTGGGAGGAAGCCGGAGTACCCGGAGAGAACCCACACAGACACAGGAAGAACATGCAAACTCCATACAGAAAGGCCCCGGGCCGGGAATCAAACCCAGTACCTTCTTGCTGTGAGGCGACAGTGCTAACCACTGCCCCATGTATAGGAAGGCTTTTTTTTTCTTTAATAATGACCTACTAGTTCTGTGAAACTCTGTGACATTTTAATGCCCAGACTATAGTGCAGACTAAGCCAGCGGAAAAACAAACTTGAACATCAGAGCTTGTTGATGAAGCACTTTTCCCAGCTATAACCTTATTCCTCTGTTTTTTTCCCACTGTGTCTCAGGAGAAACGTGGTGTGATGAATGCTGCAGGTCACCAGCTCCTGCCCACTTGCTTGGAGACCCTGCAGAGAGCGCTGAAAGGTGAGATAGTCAACTCACAGGACAGGAACACAAGGGAGAGCAGGATGCTGTTTTCCATTAGAATGTGTTACTTCACATCATTAGACAAGGAAACACAACTGTATGCAGATTGAAATCAAGTAGAGTCAAGAAATCAAGTGGTCAAGTACATTTTAATGACATATAGACAGCAGAAACATTAGACAACAATTTTATGGCATTGTCTCATAAGTTTTTCTTCTTTCTCTGTTTTCTTTTTCAGTTTCATCTCTGCCCTCCATGACAGATCGTCTTGAATCCATCGCTCGGCAAAACATGTGAGTTCTTTCTCGCTTGCCATGTACAGAACATTGAGGCTGGTTGCAGATTGTTGTTATTTACAATCACTGTCTGCTCTCTCAGAAAATGATATTACTAAGAAACAAACACCGTGACACTAGTAGTGAAACTTGTCATTCTATCTTTGTAATTTTTTTGTCTTCTCTGGGCAGGCTTGGCTCACACCTCAGCCCATCTGGGACGGAGTGTTACATCACATCAGATATGTTTTATGTGGAGGTGCAGCTGGACACCAGTGGGCAACTTGTGGACGTCAAGGTGGCTCATCAGGGAGAAAACCCTACGGTCAGTTTACCATATCTGACGAATTGTGTACCTGTGTAATTTAAATCAATTTATGTATTCTATTCATGTACCCCTCTTAAGATGTTGTCCTCAAAAATTTCTTGTATTCTTTCTCTCTTAATTTGTTGATCCCCAGAGTTGTCCTGAGCTGATTCAGCATCTAAGGTGATTACAAACCACACTTCACTGTAGGACTTTCTGTTTTGTGGAGTGATGCAGGCACCTGTCAGAATTGTTGTATTTGTCTGTCAGCCGCCTTAACCCTCCTCTCCTGCTTCTCACATCAGGGAAAAGAACTTTGAAGAGTTTTCCAAACATCTGAAGGGACTGGTCGAACTATACAAACTCCCTGGGGACAAGTAAGTACATTTATGTTGCACAGATTTCTGTTTGAAGCTGACATAAAGCTTGATTAAAGACACTTTTATAACAGACATGTACTACTAATAGTAGTACTGTGACTATATTTTAAGATTAATATTGTTTGTGTAAGTTGTATCTAGTTATCTTACTTCATTTCTGTGTTCCAGTAAGCTGAAAACCAAGATGTATATAGCCCTACAGTCTTTAGAGCTTGATCTCACCAAGATGATGCACATGTTTAGGTAAGTTTGCAAAGTTACTTTTTGTTAGCTTGTACGTCACCCTCAGTATATTTGGACCTTCACTTTTGAGGATATCAAATATTCTATATGTATTTAATATCATTTTATGATTTTATCATACAGAAGAGAGAGACCCTTTCAGAATGCTAAATGAAACAATTTTGGAAGATTTATTAGACACAGAATCAGTGTACCTGTTAAAGTATACATCTACTCAGCTGTTAATATTTAAAGTAAAAATCTGTTTGTTTTTTTTGTTTTGTTTTTTTAAATTTTGTTTGTGTGTTTTCTAGGTTAGCAACAAATGCTAATGCAGTGGAGACTATACTTCATGGCAGTGTGGGCTTGCTGACAGCCAGAAGTGGTGGCCATCTTGTTTCTCTTCAGTGTTACGTATCCCCTTATGACGTATTTGAGGAGGGACCGGGCACACAGATCAACTTACCAGACGGCAGTAGTAAGTACATAGAGGACGTAGGTGAATACAGACATGTAAGATGGGTCTTGACATTTGCTTAAGGTTTGGAACTGTCCTTGTGTTATCCCATGTCCATCATCTCCTTATCTGGACTCATGCATAATCTTTGCAGTTCCACGCTCTCTGGGTGTCAGTGTCTCTGTGACAATAGAGGGTACCTCCGCCGTGTACAAGCTTCCAATTGCCCCACTCATCACTGGATCCCACCCAGTGGATAACAAGGGGTAAGAAAGTCTACCTCCATTCATCAGGGAATTTATAAAATCCTACTGGTATCTGACAGATGATTCATTTAATTTTGGTGTCATTTCAGGACACCTTCCTTTTCCACTGTGACCAACTCCAACTGTGTGGACCTGCCAGCTTGTTTCTTCCTCAAGATGAACCGCCCCATGCCTTTCTCACTGTCTTTCATTCAGAGGCTGGGAAATGCTTCTTGTGTGTATTTTCAATTCAAGTCATAAACATGCACTTAAAGCTAGTTTTGTTCGATAATTCAACATCTCTCCATTTTTCCACAGCGATCCCAGTGTTTGAAAGCTCCCCCAGCCTCTCACCTCTCTACCAGTTAATTGTCCAGAGCCAGCGGCAGCTCCTGGAGGAGGGCAGCTCCACACCGCCACCCTCACACAACATGCATTTCTATGCTGTGAGCAGATAAACAAAATAACACCACACACATCATAGAAATATTTATTCTTACCTTTTTTTAACTCTTTGTTACTACATCCAACTTGTGCTTTATGGTTTCTTGATTGTTCTGGCAGTACAGAAATACTGTAATGTCCCTCTGCTTGTTTTTCTTGGTTGACTGGGCTAATCAATGTAAAACATCAACATCTACATTATTACAAAGCTTTTCTTACAATTATTAAAAACTTTGTGTCAGGATTAAGTTTTTGTATACTGCCCTTCGTTCTGCTTTTTTGCTTGATGCTCTGATAGACAACATCTCTACCCCCTCTACCATTTTGTCCTTAAAAAATGGACTGTGTCTGTGAACTACAGCATTGTCTATAGCATCTAGAATTTAGATTTAATTTAGAATTTTCTTCATACTTTCTCAGGTGCTGCCAGATCAGCAGCACTGTTACTTCCTGAATGGAGATGCCCCAGTGCAAGACGGTCGTTCTCTTCAAGGAGCACTGGTATCCAAGATCCCCTTCCGCCACCCAGCACAAGTGCCACTGTTGCTGGATATTATCCGGCATCAGGCAGCTTATAACAACTTGATTGGCAGCTGTGTGAAACAAACTGCAATCAAAGAAGGTACATATCTAACCCTGATCTTACTGTATTTGGTCAATCAATTTCATGTAGCCTGTTTTTATTTTAAATCACATTTGACAAGTGTAGCATCTTTGCTGCTCTTTCTTCAGACAGTGCAGGCCTACTGCAGTTTGAAGTTTGTCCTCTTACCGACTCAAGTTTCAGCGTCTCTTTCCAGCATCCAGTCAATGAATCATTAGTCTGTGGTGAGCACCACTTTCACAAGATCTCAGTAATCCAATGTATGTTGATGTTACTTTAACAGTTTCCTCAAGTATATATGAATCTGAACCCTGTGTCCTGTCTGATCTCTTTCCTCTAGTGGTAATGGAGGTGATTGACTCCAGACAGGTATCCTGCAAGCTATATAAAGGACTGTCAGATGCTTTGATCTGCACTGATGAATTCATCACCAAAGTGGTCCAGCGGTGAGTTTGTTACTGCCTCCTGAATGCATAAATATGGATTGTATGTTGTTTTTTTGGATGGTAATTGTTTCCCCGCCTCCCATAGATGCATGTCCATCCCTGTAACAATGCGAGCCATCCGGAGGAAAGCGGAGACCATCCAAGCAGACACCCCAGCCCTCTCGCTGATTGCCCAGACAGTGGAGATCATGGTGAAGAATAATCTGCCACCTTCTGGTAGTCCCACCTACAACATGGCAGCAGGCGATGGAACTAACCCCATGGGACTGCCTGGGCTCACAGGTGGCAACACGCCTACAGGAGGAGGACCCCCTGGAGGACCTAATTTTGGTGGTCCAATTGCCTCTCTTTTTGGGGTTTCCCGAACAGAGAGGCAAGCCCAAGGAGGAGAGTGCCTAACCCAAGGAGGGGTAGCTGGACAGCAACAACAACAACAGCCTGGTCAAGGACATACAGACGACTACAACAAAGTCACCCAAAATCCTATACTGACGAGTTTATTACAGATCACTGGAAGTGTGGGCTCTAGTCCCAGCTCCCAGAATGCACCACCACCCCACCAAACTCCACCCCCAACATCCTCCCCAGCCAGTAACACCAAAAATCATCCTATGTTGATGAACTTGTTGAAAGACAACCCCACACAAGATTTTGCCACTCTGTATGGTTCCAGTCCATTAGAGAGGCAGAATTCTTCATCTGGCTCCCCTCGGACTGAGAGCATGGGTGGAACCTGCCCTAGTGGTAGCACAAAAGGGAAGAAGAAGCGCCCACGGGGGACAGAAAAGGGTGGGGTGATGCCTGGAACTGCAGCAGGTGGAGGTTTAGGCATGAAATCACAACAGGGATCCATGCCGCAGCACCATCAAGTCTCGCATGAGGATGACTTTCACCGTGAGCTCCTCTCTATGGATGTGGATGCATCTCAAAACTCCATCTTTGATGTTAACCTGACTGGAGATGGACTTGACACACCCCACAGCATAACCCCAGCACCTAGTCAGTGTGGAACACCACCGTCTGGCCCCAGCATGGCTTATCCGCAGTCTCATGTCCAGTCTCAGCAACAGCAACCACCAGGCACTGTACCTCCCCGTATGGTCCGCCTCTCTAGCTCTGATAGCATCGGACCTGATATCACAGAAATCTTGTCAGATTTGCCCGAGCAGACAGGCAAAGGCAGCAGTGGAAGCCATGGGCAGCACCCCATAGGCAGTGGTGGGGAGGATGGAGGCCCGCTAGGTACCCCAATCCGTGATTCTTCCAGCTCTGGTCAAGGCAGTGCAGTGTTTGATTCGGCAGACATTTTCAACACCAACAGCAATGAGAATCCTTTTACTGATGCTGCTGACCTGATTGCTGAGGCAGCTGCAACTGCCGCGACACCCACCAGTGATTCCTCCTCCACCAACTTCTTTCCTGATGCTGCTGATTTCAATCCTGACCTCCTGACTTCAGGCCATGGCTTCTCCCAGAACTACTTTGATGACAGCTCTCCAAGTGCAGATGGTGACATGGACCTTGTGAAGGGTTTTGGAGGAAGTAGCCAGCAGAATACCCCATCAGGAACACCTCAGAATCCCACTCCACATGGGCAGAGCACCCCAGAACCATCAATGAAGGACCCTTTTGATATGGGGATTGTTTTTGGAGGCAACAGTGGCGGTAAACCGCTTCTGGGGCAAGCTCCTGATTTGGGAGAGGCACATGGTGGAGGGTCCCAGAGTCCCCTTATCCTGGGCCTCGCAGCAGCATGTGCAGACTTTAAAAGTGCAGAACCCAAAATAAAACAGCAACAGGGAATCATGCGACCAAAAGATGAAAATGGGGGCAGCGGAGGGAACAGTTCTGGGATGGGGATGGGGTCCAGTTCAACAGAAGGCAAACAGGTGAAACGTAGTAGGACTCCATCCAGTGAGGGAAAGTCTAAAGAGAAGCCTCCCAAACGCAAAAAAATGGACCCTGATGGTAAATCTCCCTCCCACAGCTCAGGGGGACGACCATACACACCCCCTAGTGGTGGCTCAGGCTCTGGAGGAAGCATGAGTGGAGGAGGCTCCAAGTCTCCTGGTAGTTCAGGACGCTCGCAGACTCCTCCAGGTGGTGCCACACCACCAATTCCCAAAATCACTATTCAGATCCCAAAAGGGACCATAACTGGGGGGAAAACGTCATCCCATAGTGGATACACCTCCAGCAGCACTGGAGGAGCAGGGGGAACCAGCAGCAGCAAAAGCCACCATTCTCATTCCTCTTCCTCTGGGAAGATCAAGTCCAAAGAAGGCTCCACAACACAAGGCAACAGCTCCAAGCCAGGGAGTGCAGGACTAGGGAGTGGAGGTGGGTCATCCCAGTCTAAAGGCTCATCACAAGGAATGGGTGTTGGCAAACCAGGATCGTCCCCAATAACCAAACATGGGTTGTCTGGGCCTGGAGGTAGTGGAATTGGAAGTGGTAACAAAATAAAACCTCAGGGGGGCAAGCCTCCTGGGTCTCTAATGAACCCCAACATAAAGCCCAACATCTCCCCTTCTCACTCCCGCTCCAGTAGCTCTGGTGACAAATTGTCCTCACCTATGAAAATTCAACAATCCCAGGTTCCAGGAACACCACCTTCTTCCAAGGCTAAATCACCAATGGGCTCAGGAGGTGGTAGCTCTGGAGGGTCCAAGTCTTCTTCTGGTGGAGGTATGAGCTCCCAGAAACCAATGGGTGGGAGCTCCTCTGGTTCCACGTCTTCATCGTCATCCTCCAGCTCTTCCTCATCCTCTGGTTCCATGACCTTCTCAGGAGGCTCACAATCTCAGTATGGAGGTAGTGGAGGTGGAAGTGGAGGGGGAGGAGGAGCAGGAGGTGGAAGTGGGGGCAGTGGTGGTGGAAGTGTAGGTGGGGGTGGAAGTGGTGGAGGGTCTGGTCAGAACAATGCAAACAACCCCAATGCCAAAGGAAAGTCTCCCAGTCGAAATAAGAAACCATCTCTTACAGCAGTCATAGACAAACTGAAGAGTGTAGGTGGTGGAGGAGTGGGGGAGGATGGTTGTGAGGTAGGGCCACCAGCAGGGGGAACTGGTTCAGGATCTGCTCCTGGTGGTGGTGGTCCTGGCACTGTTCCTGGCAGTGGACCATCAAACATGGGTCCTTCCAAGCACAGCTCCTCGTCCCAGAGTGGGGAGTATAAGCGTGAGAAGTCTGACAAAGAGGCGAAAGCAAAAGTGTCTGTTTCTGGTGGGAGCAGTGGAGATAAAAAGATGATTGACCCAAAAACAGGAGGCGGGGGTGCAGCCGGTCTGGCCAAAATTATCATTAGCAAACCAGACGGTGGATCACCAAGCATTAAGGCTAAAGTGACTCTTCAGAAAGCAGGAGAAGGGTCTGGTGACTCTATGCGTCCACAAATTTCTAGCCTCAAAGCGTCCCCCCTCTTCAGTGGCTCTACTCCCAAGCATGACCGCTCCTCCCCAAGCCACAGCCGCTCGCCAGGATACACCCCACTCAACCACGACAGCGAGAGCGAGTCAGGCAGCAGCTCAGTGGCTGAGAAGTCCCACCAGAACAGCCCCAGCTCGGACGACGATCAGAGCATTCGCCCACTTCCTCCCCAGGACTACATGAGCTCCATGCCTCTCAGCTCAGGGGAGAAACACAAAAAGCACAAGAAGGAGAAGAAAAAGCAGAAAGAGAAGGAACGGGAGAGGGACAGGGACAGAGAACGAGACAGGGACAAAGAGAAAAAGAAGTCCTCTATGTCCATTGGGCCGTCCTCGCATCCAATGAAAGCAGACAGTTGGTCCCGATCACCCATCTCAGCTTCAGATTCATCTTTGTCCATGCTGGGTTCAGAGCGTCCATCCAGGCCCAGTCCAATGTATATGAGAAATGAAGATGACGACCTCATGGACTCAGCCCTCACTGGCAACCTATAATTTTATTATTGTTTTATTCTCTCATGTTTTTAACTCACGCCTATTAACATACAAATTTAACTTCTATTTATTGACTCAAGCCACAAATTGGATACAAGAATGCTGATAGTCATCCTGTTAAAGCTGTATTTTAATGTCATATCTTATGGTTTCACTATCTGTATATGTCATTGAGATGTGAATGCCAGATTTATATGAAAGCAGTTGTTGAGATAACTTCTTTAAGCTTCATTCAGGAAACGAATTTAAACAGTATATTTCAAGAGAAATGGACATTTTTGCCTTTCCTGTGACGTCAGAAGGTGTTTTCTTTTCACATTCAATACATTTGCCACTGTTCATTGTTTAATACAGACAAACCAAATTGCCACTAAATAAGAGTGACTTCTGTTTAAAAAAAAAGTATTGTGAAGCAAGAAGGGTACAGTGTTCAGTTGCCTTTTTTTCAAATACAACCAGATAATTTTTAGATTTTGATACATTTTAAACTGTCAATGTGTAAGTTAGTGAAGGTAAAGAAGACTGCAGGTGATGATGATGATGATGATGGAGGAAAAACATTTTTTTAACTGTAGAAGCTTGAAATAAATTTCACTTCTGGAAAAGTTATTTCTTTATTTTAAGGTTCTGTCTCTTACCATGTGTCTCTTGTAGTCCATTTTTCCACATTCCTTTATATTTTCAGTATTATATTTTTCAATTATTTTAATCTTGTTCCTGTGTTGAATGATGAGGTAGAGAAGTATTTTTTTTCTTGGTTCAACAGCTCAACCATAAAGCTACACTAGGTGGCAGCAGTGTATCAGGTCTGCTCTTTGTTGGCAGAATCACATGGTACTTTGTACAGAGTTACACACTCTCAGCTAAATTTTAAATGGAATTTCACACCGTTATTCAAAGGCATTACAGGAGAAAATTTGTGAAATCACTGCGAGTAGGGAAACAAAAGAGAAGGACCGAAAAAGCTGAAGATGCCCAAAACAAATCAGATTAGATGATCAGAAGGAACAGCACCAAAAGATGACTTTTCTATTACGCATTCATTAACATAAATTAAAATCATATTGAATCGCTTGCAAACGCAAACTTTCCATATAAAAAAATCCTCCATTGTGCAAAACAAGGAGCAAACATGCATCCTATTGATAGTGATCTAATTGGCTTCAGGTGCGCTCACACCCGCACCAGGCTTTAAAGCGGAGAGAAAATGCTAGAATGCTCTATAGTGGTAAATCAGTGGAATATATTCCCACATAGGCAACAAAAAGAAAGACATTCTAACCTTTGTTCTCCTTCATGTCCCAAGTGAGACCGTATGAAACCAAGACTGATCTTCTGACCTATCGCCTCACTTTTCTCCATCTCTGCTGACTGGGCTCCATTTTTCTCCCAGAGGCCCTGCTAAACTGCTTACACAAATTAATGGAGTCTCCTTATTTAAAAAATAGGTAATATTTCATTATGGAGTATTTTGAAGAAACGTGACACTCAGCTCAAACAGCACAGGTGCATTATCAACTGTAACAGGCAGCAGTTTGCTTAGTAGCTGGTTGGCCTCCTGGCTGAATCCTCCAGGGACGTCCTCTGACCCCTGTGTACTGATGTACTAACTCACCCCAAGGATGGATGCTGAAAAGTGTCATATTCAGCTAAATACTGTGCAACATCACTGCAGGAGGTTGCTTGAATGTCCTCACTTCCATTGTGGTTTAATCTGCCCTTGGAAAAAAATGCATCACATGTTTTCCTGCTGTTGAGCTGCAGCTTAGTCGGCTTTAAAAAAAAATAATTTGCATTGTATTTGTGTATTTTTTCTTTGCAATCAGTACGAATTTAACTCTTGTTTAATTGACATTGGCTTTACTCCCTTGTTGTTTGGGATCTGTGGGAAAGAATGCACATTTCTTAACCCAAAAATGTAAAGTATGTAAAAGTAAATCTTCCTTTTGAAAACCTGCATATATATATATATATATATATATATATATATATATATATATATATATTTGCTTTGCCTGTTGTTTTATATGTTTTACAGCCACAATATCTGTAACCCCAAACAGAATGAATGTGTCCTTTTCTTTAGAAGCATTTTTTTTACAGTGTTAAAACAATGTTAAGTCTTACTTTAAGTACAGGGAGTCTGTCACCTATTTATCCCACGACCACATCCTCAGTTTCTCTTGACCTCAAACATCAGAGATCTCATTAAACATCAAACATCAACCCACTCCTAAAATGATACGACACAGCAACTCGCTGTGAGGTCTGAATTCCAAACTGACTCAATAATTCACATGCAGGGTTTTTATTTGTCAGCTTCATTCAGTCACATTAGTGGCATGATGTAAGCTGAAAACAAGGGTAAAAAAGTGCAAGAGGAATAAAGGTGCTCCAGGTAACTGAGCCAGTGTTAATGTTGAGCTTTTCTGGGTTATGACCAGTCAAAATGTCTGATCTAAACATCCTCCAGTGGTGTTATTCACAGTGAAATACCACTAAGCACTTCGTTACACTCAAAGTGTAATTTCTGCCTGGCCTTTTCCAAGCAATTTATCAAATGCCAGATAAAATAAAAGAAAGCCTGAGATGGCAAGCTCCTCCCATCGTCTCTCGCTTCCGTGGCTCCTTGACTCTCTATTCCCTGTCAACCTTTTCAAACTGCTGAGCCGTGCTTTTCTTCAGTACGCCTAATTTTTCTATTGTCGACCCTGCCACTCAAACTTTCTGCCTGGCTTTATGCTTAGTCATACTGTTTGGAATATATCCACATCACCCCCCCCCCCCCCCAACATCCTGTGCTCACACTTTTATCGTTTCTCAAACACGAGCCTGAGACTAACTGCAGGTCTTTGCAATGTCACTGAATAGTTTTGCATTTGCTCAGCTGACATGTACTGTATGATTTTTAATATGTGTGGTCATTTTCTTGCATGGGCTCTGGCCATAAGTGATTTTAAATTATTAAAAAATAGCTAGAACGTCAATTTTTGCTGTTTAATTCCACTTTAATATATTTTAGCCATGCTCATCCACTTGTCATTCTGCCTGCTACTGTCAGGCAGAATGAGCAAGGCACTGAACCCCGAACTGCTCAGGGCGCCTGGATATGGGGCAGCCCCCTCACTCTGACACCTCTCATCAAATGCACGTGCATGTGTGTTTCATAACTTGTGTGTAATGTGCAACTGAAAATAAAATACTAACAGAGTATGAATTGAAATTTCCCTCATTGAGGGACTAATAAAGGAATTCTTCTTCTTCTTCTAAATATTGACACTGTTTACTGGATTGTCATGAACCTTTGTGCAGACGTTCGTGGTCCTCAGAGGACAAACCCTAAACACTTTCTTCTACGGCAGCAGAGATAACATGAGATTCTCTTCAGTCACATGTTGTAGTACTCAAAGGTTATCAAATCTCATCCCATTGTTAATGTACATTCTCCAATTCCTTCTCAGTAGCCAGGCAATTCCTCTTTTTCTCCTCTCATGTGCTCTCTTCTTTTTCTCACTTCTTCAACTATCTCATCTATAGCTCTTTTGCTCCATTGGCAGCTCCAGTTTTGGCCCCTGGTTACTTTAATAGTGTTTAGTTCTGTCTGCATGGGCTGATAAGAATAAGATGCAGCCATGCTCATCTGTTCCACCAGATAGTGGGTTACAATCACCGTGGTGTGCAGATTTATTACATTTCAGACACACGAGACACAAAAGATGCAGACGACAAGCTGAGTTGAGCAGACTGCCATCTCTCCTTCAGCACATGAAGAAGGGCTGCGGCTCGTGACTGTTGATGAGCCGTATAGCATGGAAATAACCTCTCAGCTTATCCTGTAGATAAGCAAGCAAGAGGAGGCAGTCATTTGCCAGTTAGTTAAGCTTTATAGCTGCACACTGTTAGCTCTGGGAAGCAAAGGGGGGGGAGACGGAGGGGTGAAAAGAAGAAGAAGCAGAATAAAGGAGAAGGAAAGAGGGAGGAGGTGATGCATTTTCAGTCTGAGTGCTACAGCCTTAACTAAGGATATTATTTAAGGGAGAAACTCCAGCTCTCTGGAGTAAAGCACCAGCTTACAGCATGAAGGCATTTTATCTTTGCTGTCTGAGCACCATGGCTCTGAAATTTAAGATTTCCTGGTTTTACTCAACAATAATAGAAAAGCGATGGTGTCACTGTGCTACTAATTTCTATTTCCTGTTTATGTAGATCAGCATCAAGCACAGAATAGTAATTGTATTGACAGGAAACAGTAACCACAGCTGAGAGAACAGAAATTTAATTTAATACACTTTTCATTCATAAGTTCCTGCAAGTGAAGCATGAAAGTTGCGGATTAATTTGTTGATGTTGAACAGAGAAATAATTGCTTTTGTAAGTTGCTGCATTGGCGGTAATATAGAGTATTAAAATCACTCTAGTTTGAACTATAGAGGGGAATAAAAACCAGGAAGCAAAATAATGTTTTTTCCTTCACATTCTTTACGGGAACAGTTTGTGGCTTTGTTTAGCTTTTTAAAATGCTGTGCCGAGGCAAGTTTCATAACTGTATCAAGGCTTGAGAGTTATGCTGAGGCAAAGTGAAGTACTGAACTGTAAAACTGAATTGCTTGCGAAACATCAGCAAAACTGAAGGAAGTGAAGGTACACCTAAGTTCATGGCTGTGGTGTGTCAACGTAAAGCATTTCACTGTAGTTTCCCCTCAAATACGTTGGATTTAGAACCACTGCAGGAGTCAGTTTAAGTGGGAAATGTGAACAGAAAGAGGCATGGCTGATAATGTAAATGTCAAATTTTGTAAATAAATTAGATTTTACTACTTTTCAGCATGATTCAGCAACTGTACGCTACTTACGATATTATACAGTTGATTCGAAAATTCATTATACACTGTGATTTCAAAACTGTACTCATTTTCAACATTTAATGGCCTTCATCAGTTAATAAAAAATACTCAAAACTTTAAGTAAACTGTATCTCGGGGATATGGACCTTGTCAACAGATTTTTTTCTCAAACAATATATGGTTTTTCCATCGTGTTCCTGGGCAGTAGTTTAAACTGACTGTGGGTCATTTAGCCTGTGTCCTCCACTCGCTCCTCCTGTCAGTAGCTGTTTTTCTGCACCATAATGTGACGGTAAGGCTATCTGTAGCACTCATTAAAAATAAATGAAAGTCTATTGTCCTCTATAATCCTTGTGAGTCAGCAAATGGCATGTGCAACACAAACCCCAGTGTCATTCTGGCCACCTGCCCATCTTCTCTGCCTCTCTCGCTAACAAAATCACTGCTGATGATCATCCTTTTTTCTCAGTGTCTCTCTCTGGAAAAATATCACTGTATTACTCCTGGAGACATTTACAGGGAGGTATGTGGAGAGTGCAGCTCCATTTATTGTTCTTTATTGCATTATGTCTCTTAAGAGTTTATTACATTACTCCTAAGAGGATTTTAGTTCAGCTCGAACACTTTCTTAAAACATAGTGCTATTTATGTAAATTGAGTTAAATAACACATAAACGCCCTTCAATCTTTCCTCATCATCTATGAGTCACATCCTCTATTGGATATCAATGTTACGTATGTTTAAATGAAATTTTAGCCTAACTTAATATTATATTGTTCTTTTAAATCAAGGCTTAAGATTTTTCTTTTTCCCACTGCCTTTTATTGAATGACATTAATTTAAATTCTATTTGAATGGATAAGTTTCAATGATATTTTCTCTTAAGGCATTTCATTTCTAATGTAAAGCACTCTGAACTGCTGTGTCATTGAAAGCTGATCCATAAATGCATTTTACAATATTATTTTGAGTGGTTTTAAATGTGAATGTAGTCAATATTCACATATGACCTTGTTTAGTATGAGTAGATGCCATTTCGCTATTGCACACACACACACACACACACACACACACACACACACACACACACAGTTTTCTCTTGTAAGTACATCAAGTCCATAACCTTGACCCTAAAAATAGGTCCTGATCCTAAACCCTACAGCAGTTACCAAACCAAACATCCTGCCAAAAGGACCGAATTACAAACTGTTTCTCAGAAACAGAAAAGCAACATCACATGTTTTAACTGGCATGTAGCAGTCTAAAATTTTAGCTCACAGCTTTTACCAAAACTGTGACAAGCAGCCAAACACATCATCAAATGGTCTGTAGAACAGAACAGACTCTGCACAGCAGCACATCTGCCTCTGGAGCAAAAGAAAGCTGTCACATTTGTTGATCAAATTAATATTAAAGTGAATGTTTTTTCTGTATCAGAAATCGTCAAAATCTGCAAAATCTGTATCTGCGATGGAAAAAGCATATGGAAAGACTCAAGTACACTACTCCACGTCTGTAATTCAGTTCCTCCTGTGTTCATGTGACCTTTGTTTTCAGTGAAATGCTTCTCAATTGTACAGATGTGTATTTGAACTGTTAGCATCCTAACACACTGGCATTTAGCTCAAAGCACATTGCGCATACTGTACATACAAAGCCAATAGAGAGACTGGCTTCCTAAGAAGTTTAGGAGCTTCCACAGTCACCAAATATCCACTTCTATCGTTTCCAACTGGAGGTGATGCAGAGCATCAGACGTACAAGCATAGTGGAGCAGATAGACGAACGGTAGTTGATTGTGGATAAATGATTGTTTAAAACTAAGAAACAAAATGTTGTTAAGTTGTTTCAAGTTGTGCTGATAAAACTAGAACAATAGAGTGCCCTTTATTGTTATTATACCATTGTAAAATGCAAACAAGCTTCTCCCTTTTCAGTGTACAAGAATAAAATAAGTATAAAAATAAGAAATAAGTATGAAAAATATAAATCTTAGAATGTAAATGCAAAATAAGTTTAAAATTTCTTATATACAAATATGATTATGAATATGAATTTACAAGAAGGATGTATACTGAATATATAAACAGTAAATGCACAAATGTATTGCACCTAAATGTGAAACACTGTTTCTTTAAGCTACATCTCCAGAGTGTTCTGCTGTAAGACTAAACTCAAAGCACAGCTTCCCCTGACACAGTAACCTACATTTTGTTGGGAAAAATCTACATTATGATGCTGTTCTGGTGTTGCATGTACTGTAATGTTAAACCAACATAAGGCAGCAATACATAGCAGCCTCTCCAGAGAGAAGCAGTTTCTCAACCAATTTGTCTCATATATAGTTAATGTACATTATAAATACTTCACCACATAAAGGAAGGTGTATCTTGCACACATATTCTCTTGATTATTATATTCATTGTTGACTGCTTGCTGAGAGTGTAATGATCCATGTTATTTTGTGTGTGAAGCAACATGTCGTATGTTTTCTTTCTATAATCAGGTCAGACTCATTCTGATGTAATCGGGTGAAGGTCAGACAATTTAATTTGTTGTTGTTATTAAGTTATAACCATTTTATTTTCTTATAATGGGGTTAACGTCTGGGCTGCGATCACTTCACCTGTGTCTCACTGTTTGCTTGCTGCTTCACAGCACAAACAAACTCACACAAGACTGAACATTGTGATTTATCACATGGTCAGAAACCAGCATCTGTTGTTCAAGCACTCACACCTTGTCCTCCATTCGCATGTTCATGTAGTGTTTCTTGTGGTCTCATGATACATATTACTTCACATATAGTGTTTGTAGGAAAATCTGATGTTTTCTCTGTTGTTGTTTTGCAAAAAATATGTGATCAATTTGAATGAAATCAGGATTTCACACCTCCAGGCCTCTCTCTGTTTGGTCTATCCTTCTCATCCTTCATTCTTGTCTCTCTCACACCAAACTCTCTCTTCACATCTTATTTTCCTGACACCCTGAAAGCCTCACTCGCGCAGTTTTTCCGTGATAGCTCACACCTTTATATACTGTATTTCATAATTCACAGCTAACCAGGTGGAGAACATCAGCAGTACAATGGGGAGTTTTCACTGTGTCATCCTGACGCAGTGCAAAATGTCTCTGTCTTATGACGACAATAGAGACACATAAATATCTCAATTTCTTTTTTTTTTTTAAAGAAAAACAACATAGAGCCGTCAAACCAACGCAGGAAAGAAAATGGGCCACGTATTCCATGAGGAGCGGGCTCACCATGAAAAACTCTTCAAAGTGATAAATAAAAAAACAAGGCAGCTTCGCACATGAGCAAAGGTTTGCTTGTTACGTCATGAAAGAGATTTGTCTCCTATCAGGAATTAACGTTTGACCCAGATACAGCCGTGATCTGTGCATGTTCATTACATCAAAGTGTTCAAATTAGGCTTTCTCATTTGAATAGAGAGGGATCTTTAAAATAACATGCTTTTTTCACCTAGTGGGCTCACAGCTTCAAGCAAGGCTGAATTACTTTTTTTGTCATCATTAGACAACAAGGATGAGTTGTTTTCCTTTTTCCCTGCATAGTCAGACACTGAGCTACAATGCCCAACATTGTTATTTCTATTGTGAAAATAGAAAAAGAGGAACGGTAGGAGGGCGACAACACTTTTCACTCATCATAAACTAACTGCAACTACAGGATTCCATGCAGATTCGTTTTCAGGCCTAAAGTTCAAATGATGATGGCTGCAACAGACTCAGTCTGTAGGTATGAGAGCTGCACCCTAAACCCTGCTGCACACCAAAAGATAACGTGTGGTGACTGTCCACAGTGACAGCAGATTGCACAGACCAGTTCCTGTTCCAAGATCTTGAAAATCAGCTACTGTGGCCAACTCTGGATTATAATCACAATCTGAATCATGCAGTGTGATTCAGACTTTAGTGACATATGAGTGTCTGGCACACATGAGCCAAAGCTGTGGTTATTTCAGTCTCAGTCTATGGTCAGCAGCTGGCCAATACATTTGTCACAACATAATGTTACTCAGATGAGTTCTGTTTCATAAAATGTTTTGGCACCATGCAGGGAAGCTCCAGGATCCCTGGGTTCAATGTGTGCAAACTTCTTTTTCTTACCTGCACTTCCTTTCAGAGTTGGGGATAAGATGATAGAGAGATTATGTGCATTAGCGAAGGCCTTTCCAAGTATAATGTTCTAATTATGGCAAAGATGTCCTTTTGAGTGAAGTGCCTGTGCATATAAGAAAGAGGAATACTGCAAAATGAGAAGAACTCACCCAGTGTTAGTCAAGGGATGATATGCTTTGTTTTATGTAATGCCTTTCTCCCAGACCAACCTTTTATGATTACCTTAATGGTATATGCAGCATAGATTTCACAAAACACCTCAAATAAGATAGCCAAATTCACCAGAACTTCCTCTAATAGGATCTGTGTTGAATTGAGGCCAAGCAGCACCACATGGGAACCTGTCAGACTCCAGAAAAACCACGAACCAAAGCCTCCCAAGGCAAAAACAAAACAAAACAAAACCTAAAATCTCTGGCCACCCTGCACTGAAAAGCAGCTGACGTCAGCTGCCTCACCAGACCACCTACTGTGATATGGCTCATTTTCCACTGGAAATAGATGAGAAACAAAGTTGGCATAGAAGACAAACAATCACGAGCAAATGAGGGGGAGAGTGTTGAGAAAAAATGAGAAAGGAGGAGCTGATAAATATATTTAACCCTAACCCAAGGGAGAGAGAAGAAGGTTATGCTTATTGGTGTGGATGGCGTGCTTAAATAAAGTCATATCAGGTCATGTGCATTGCAGAGACGAGACCCTAATCCCCCTCATTTGCTCCCTGCAACTCAACACAAATTCACTACAAACACACACGCACTCTCACACAAATGCACATCCCTGTCCGTAGATGGTGCACAGTGAGTCGTGCAAGATGCAGTAAGACATTTGTACAACCTGATTTTTGTTAGAATATGTGTTCAAAATGAACATTTTTTGAGTACTGCCCTTCAAACAGAGTCACCATGTGGTGTCAAATATTCAGGATGTCTGTGTTTGAGTGTTTGCAAAAGAGAGTGAGTGGATGGAGGGTAGTGTATCGTAACTAGAGCGAAAAAAGTTCCCCCGAGCAGCTAATAAAAGATGATGCAGCAAAAAAATGGACACCAGCTAAAGCTCCAATGTGACAAGAGAGAAAAGATATAGCTGTTTTTCTTCTGTTATATGTCTTCCATGTGTTTTTCCGTGAAAGATTGACAGTGTTCTTGATATTTTTTAATGCCCGGCAGCTATGAAACATGCATACATAATACACAAACGGCTAATGTGCATGAGATCCAATTAAAACCCCCACAGATAATCACTAAAATATTGCAGGGTGTCTTCTACATGTGCAGTGAAGTTGCATCCTCATTAGCTCAGTTGTTTTAAAGCAGATACCAGCTCTGTTTCTGACACACGCAATTACACTGAGAAGCCCTTGAGAAGTCCTCATCAGCCTTTTCATGCATTTATGATAAAATAGTATGGTCTTTCATTTGCATAATTACCCACTGCACCACAGCACAATATGGCTTCAGTGACGGAGAATGGCTTCGGCTTTTGCAACCTGCTCAAGGCCAGCCATGATTGTTTCAGACAATTGCTACTAAATAAAACTGGGACATGGTGTACAGCCTTGCTCTGCCTCTGAAAGCAGAAAAACAGAAAAATGAAAGATGTGCTCAACAGATGGATAGCTTGATGTGTATATATATGTATATACACACACATATATATATATATATATATATATATATATATATATATATGTGTGTGTATATACATATATACACACACATATATATATATATATATATATATATATATATATATATATATATATATATATATATATATATATATATATATATATATATATAGATAGATAGATAGATAGATATATGTATATATTGGAGTATCATGCCATAATTGTCCTGTTAAAGTCACATATGCTTGGGTGAGAAGCAGACCAAACTCCACTGCCATTTCTTTGTTCTAACTTGTTTCTATATTTAGCTCAGAATGGTGGGATATACAACATACTGTACACAGGCGGTTAATGTAACATGATAAGAGATGTTCTCAATGTGAGGATTAAAAATAAACGCACAGTTTTACATGCAGGAAGGCTGATAAACAGTTACACACACACACACACACACACACACACACACACACACACAGATGCAGGCAGAGAGGAGCTGTCCTTGGTGCTGAATCAGCCACCCATGCTCGGCTCTCTTACCCTCCGCAGACTTCTGTGTCTGTCTGGTCGCCCGTGGCTCTCAACATTGTGTGACACACCAATACTAATAGCAGTGGGAATTTATCTACTCCTAGATTCATTTCTGCACCAGCATGTAAGCTGTGAGAGAGCAGTGGGAGCCATTTCTTGTTTGAGTACTGGATTTACTGCTTAGAATGTGTTTTCTTTCATATGTTTGTTTTGACTGTTACCTCATAATACTACTACTACTACTACTAATAATAATAATAATTTTAGAGAAAGGGAAAAAAAACATGAGCCATGAGTTTGTTCTGTTGTTTACCTGTATATCAATGATGAAAACATCAGAATAAAACAACAAAATATACAGTGCGTAACAAATTTATTAGACCATCTGCCCTGTTTGTGTCAATGAGCATCCAGCATCATGAAGTGCTTTAATTCAGACTCATTTTGAGCAGAAGTGAAGAATTTATCAAAAAAAAAAAAAAATCAAGAATAACATACAAGCACTAAAACACATGTTTTTATGTTCAGGAATGACAGTAAATAAAAATAATAAATTAACATATCAGCCAAAAAATTATAACGTGCTTTGCTATTTTTTCTGTTTTTTTTTTGGGGGGGGGGAGTAACTTTGAAATTCAGATTAAAAAATTTAAATTTAAATTAACACCTTACACTGGGTAGTGCTCTAATAAATTTGTAAAGCACTGTATTTATAGTTGGTGACTGTATTTTGCTGCGTATAATTAATCATGGGCATCAGTGTCCTTTAGATTTGGTGTCCTATTGTCTAAACAGGTTTGTCACTGAAGTTAAACATTGTTTAACGCTTCGGTTTTGTACCGCCCATTTCTTTCAGCATCATCACCTCTGAGCCAATCAGAACGCGCCTCACTTCTCCTCGACCAATCAGAGCGAGCCCTTCCTGTCATCAAGCCGAAATCAAAGTTGTTGTAAGAGCGCGCGTGTGCGCGAGCAAGAAGAAGTGGTTGTAACATGAGAGAAGCGCGTGACACCGGAGAGAAGTGGACAGAGCAACCGGCAACAGCTACCGGATGTTTCCCTGCACAGAATAAACCTCAGTGCGTCTTTTCTGCAGCAGTTTAGAGAAGAAAGAATCAGCTTCTGGACGGGATGAAAGATGAAAAATGACTTGACGAAGCGCTTTCTGCCCTGTAGCGATGCTTAAGCCTCTGCCTGCATAGCTGCACCCTGTCCTCCTCTCCCACTGTGGACTTTACTCATTTGTTTGCTGTTGAAGGAGCGTTTTCTGAACCGAGATGACGGAAATCAGCGAAAAGGAGAACGAGCCACAAAACAGGGACCTTCACCGACCACATTCCACCGTGCCCAGCCACGAATCAAAGGTAACAGCACACCTGTGCTAATGTGGCGGTTTGTTTTCTCTCCTTTCTAAACACAACTCATAGTTGGTTATGGAAGCTAAACCAAGCTTGTCGCCTTCTTTTCATTCTGACTGAGGTGTTGTTGTGTTTTGCGATGCTAATTCAGGGTCTTGCATAACAAGTCTAAGCCGCTTCCATAGCTTTAATTCTTGTAACTACCCTGACCTTAAAGTTAAGAGAGGGCAGAGATTACACGAAGGTGTGTGTGCAGAGAAGACATAATGATGCAGTGAGTGAACTGTTATTCAGATAAAATGTTGAGAGTCAGGTGGAGGCATCTGGAGACTGTTGTTGTTGTGCTTGCAGTAAAATGTTATTATAAGCCATTGGGGAATTTGCATCCTTTCTCTTGCAAACCCAAGGGAACCATCACAAGCACCAGGATGACAAACATGGTAGAGACATTGACAGATTAAAATGCTTAAGAGCTGCTGGACTTTAGTAGCTTAAAAGTCTATGTGCAACATGCATTGTATTATAAATATTATCTACCCCCCAGTTTAACTGCAGGGTTGATATGAGTAAAGCATTCATTTTGGAGTAGGCAACATATATGGTATATCTGTGTCTTTGTTCCTTGGTAGGAAAAAAGTAATTAAAGTCATCAAGAATGTTTTTTACTCCATACACTTAATTTGATGAATTACTGGCATAATTCAGGTCTATTGCTGGTGGTGTGGTGGAGGATATACACATGTATACAGAGTGGCGCTGCAGCAATTAATTGATGTGTCAACTATTAAATTAATCGGCAACTGTTTAATGAGTTTGAGGATGTTTTCAAGAAAAAAAAAAAAGTCAAAATTGTGTGATTCCTGCTTCTTAAATGTGAATATTTTCTTTCTTTTTTATTCCTCTTAAATGTGAATATTTTCTTTCTTTTTTATTCCTCTAAGACATTAAACTGAATATTTTTCAGTTGTGGACATTTGAGGAAGTCATCTTAAGCTTTAGGAAACAGATTTACCTAACAACTAACTGGTTAATGGAGAGAATAATCAACAGATTAATCAATTGTGAAAGTAATCTTGATACAGAGAACACCAGCCTCTATTTCACCTAACAGCCGCAAAGCCAATGGAATATATAGGAGAGTACACCCACTTCCTGCCTACTTTTAGCCTTTGATTTTTGTTGTTGGCTGTTCTTAGTATTGTTCTTTCTGTTTCTGTATCAGGCAAAAAGTGGAGCTGAACTTCAAACTGAGGCTATACATTCTCAGTTCGTGACTTCACACAAATCTCCTGCATCACATTTAAAAAACAGCCTTAAACATAGCAGCAATCAGAGCAGCAAATCACATTAAAGCTGGCTTTTGTTGGTCACCATCAACACAGGGGCCTGCAGGACAGGCCTCTTGTTGTCTCTATTTGACTACAGACAAACACAATGGACGGTAGGCATTCAGGTGCTGCCTGGATTTACGAGCCAATCAGCTAGCAGATGTTTGCTGTGTGCTGCTGAGGGCTGGGTTCATAATTCACACAAATGGCCGTCCAGACAAAACAGAATGGGAGGAAGCCATCCTCCTCACTGCGTCAGCCATGCAGCTCAGTGTTTGCCAAACCCCTGCTGGCGGCTGCGACCGCTCCACATCCTGCAGAAGAATGAGGGGGAAAGAAAGATTAAATTTGTGTTACAACTGCAGGGTCTCTTTTTAGAGTAGTCCGCTCAAGGGTATCTCTGGAGCTTTGCCTTTTTCTTTCTGTCGCTCTCCATCTTCTCACTTCTGCTGAATTCATTTCATAACAGTTTCAACCCTTTTGCTTTCCCTCCTCTGCCTACACATCTGTCTCAGCTCCCCTCTCTCTGCAGTCTTTCCCATCTCTTCATCAGCTTTCTCCTTCATCTCTCACTCTCCATTCCTTCTCTGTTTCCCCACTGTCCCTCGGCTCTCACAGTGTTTATTACAGTGATAAGTGGGGCCTACCAGCTTTCTAGAGTGCTTCTAATAGATGCTGTGACAGAGAATGAATTGTTATTCCACCTCCTACACCTACAGGCAAGGTGATTGCTCCAAAACTATTATTATTCCTCTCTAATCACTTGGACTATATGTCATTCAAGTGATTTTTATTCAGCGGTTTTGTGAAGTAAATGACAAGTTTAGAAAGACAATGCAGTGGTTAAAGGAGTAGTTCTACATTTTTGGAAACATCCCTATTTGCTTTCTTATGTGATCATTAACAGTGAAGTTACAGTTAGCTTAGCTTAGCATAAAGACTGAAACAGATATTAGGGAAACAGTAAGCCTGGCTCTATCTTTAGGTAACGATCAGTAACAATCCATATAAAGTTTCAAACGGAAATCACTGAATTTTTTCTTTTTTTTAATTTTAATTTTTTGCTGGGAGTATTTGCCAAATAAAGTTATTGGTCTCAGCCATGAAAATCACATACTACTCCATACTTAATGTGTACTATCGTTCTTCATACTTTCACATGAATAAACAGTGGTATGTATCTTTTCAGACGCACTGGGCAGTTTTTTACAGTTTCACTTAAAGAGCCTCCTTGGAGACGTGTAACCATGGTAACCAGTCCCAGCCTTATGTGACCAAACAACATTTGTGAGAATCATGAAGTCAGAATCGATTTTAAAATATATTTCACCTGGCAAAGTGAAATCTTAAGAAGCATAAATGGTGTTGTCGCTACTGCATTTGTTTCGTAACATATTTTGGATGCAACCACAGTCCAGCAACATAACCCCCATTAAAATGCAAAGGTGATAAGAGCCAGATCTCATTGTGTCGCTGTTTCCCCCCGTTTCCTACCTTTATGCAAAGCTAAGCTAACGGCTGCTGCCTGTAGCTTTATATTTACCATATTAAAATAATAACGGCATTCATCTTTCCATGTGCCTCTCATTCTCTGCATGGAAGAGAAAATTTCCCAAAACGAGGACTAAATCCTCTTAAACTGCACTGCGCGCTGTGCTCAGACTCAGCCGCTACATAAAGTTTAATATTCACTGACAGAGGGTGTAAATGCTGATAAAGCAGGGTGGTGCTGGGCCTCGGTCCGTAGGACCTTCACACAGCCCATCGCCTACCCAGCCAACACAAAGATGTTTTAATGAGGTGAAATGATAGCAACTGTTTGTCTCTAACTTTGCCCTTCACACTCACTTTCTCAAAGCTCTCCTCCTTTGGCTGCTCTTCTCTCTAACTTCCTTTCTTTATCTTCTCTTCATCTAATTTCTATCTCTCCATTTTGTATTTCCTGTCTTTGTTCTATTGACTGTGGCTCATTTAAATGAAATCCAACACCTTTTCTATTTCCACCTGTGCTTCACCTCTCCTCATCTTTCTCTTCTCATTTCCCACAGTGTCTCCTTTCTATCTCTGGTGTATGGCTGGTGATGGCTGCCTGAGTGATTGAGAGGATAAAGGTGATTTAAGAGGAGGATAGCCAGCCAGAGGTCCTGTCTGGCAGGAAAGAGAACAGTGAGTGTGAGTTTGAATGCAGGACAGAGGAGATAAGAAACGGCAAAAGACAATGTCAAGGTCAAATTTAAGACTAGAGAAGACGTGAGATCAGTTTAAATTTTCATTTGTCTGAGCATTACACAAGACTCGGGCTATCAGTTTAAGCAAACAACAGCGCACATTCATTGGTTTGTCCATTAATTCTCAAGTTAAATTACCTTTCATAAATGTACAAACATGAAAACAAATCAAATTCCAATTTCTACAGTTCATGAAACGGATCATTAAACACAAACGTGTAGCTATAAACTGGTAAAAGATTTATTTAATGTGTTGTGGACAAGTTTTGACAGTGATGGCATTTTATTTCCTCTTGGTTAACTTCTGAATTCAGACGGTAGGTTAAGTTCTTTAATGAGCTTTTCTCATGTGTACTCTGTGAGTCTGTGCTCTTCATGTGATTACACTGTTTAGATGACATTTCTGAACAAAGGGTGTTCAGGCTCCTTGTGTTTGTTTGTTCCATATCGCTGTTAGCAGGAGGATACATCAGTCACTTCTGACACTCAATGATATGTTTGTGTTTCCTCCTGCCAGAATGATTGACTTGCACCACTGACCTTTGAAACAAACTATAGTCTGTGAAGAAAACAGATGAAGGGTTTCAGAGAGACGGAGACAGATATTCAGTAAGACAGAAAAGACAGAGAATAGGACATCAGCACTGTCTCTATGAATGAATGAAGGTGAGCTTTCGTGCTTTTCAGTGTCATAGCCGTGCTTAAATATCCACTGTTGACCCAGCACTGTTTGGATTAATGACAAAGTCATTGAATTACTGTCCTTGATTGAGTTCTGAGTTGCTGCTGATCCAGCAGCAGAGTCCCATGTGGAGAGCGGACTCAGGTGGGAACAAGTATGGACTTTGTCCTTTGTTTAGTCCTGAGCTCTGGTTGCTGCTTTAAAGAATGTGGATGTTTGAGGTTCTTTTATCTCCTAAAAGGCAAAGCTACAATGAGGGGGAAAATACTGTTTTATTCTGATCTTCTGCTGTGAAGGGCCAAATCACCTTGAAAGAAACTAAAAGTAGCAAAACTTATCCTTAATACATCAACAAATGGCTATTCATAAATACTGTGTGTTGCTTAGCAACTCTTGTATATTAGTTTATGCTGCTCGTAATTTACTGACATTGAAATGGCATTTAATCATTCACCTTTTAGAAATAGTGACGTCCTTCCACTGTGGTTTATGAACTCTGTAATTTATCCCTGTATTTCTCATTTCACATTTGTCCTTCATTTATCTGAAATAAACAATTCTGAATCAGTAAAGCAGGTTTTGCTTCCAATAGGAATAAGATGATATTATCCTGCACCCTGGCCTGCACATTTCATTGTATCTCCCTATTATTTATTTGATTATCAAAGATTTATGAACGTGTTGAGTTTGGTTTAAATGTGACTTTAACTTAACTTAATTACTGACTCATTTAGATGTGCATTAATTCAGTTGAGAACAAGAGGGAACAGTCACTTTTCTTGTTGTGTGGTAGTAGTTCTTGGGCTGACAGCTGACCAGCACTGTACATTTAATCTAGATGATCACAGTTTAATCTGCATGTGTTAAATGTAAGACAGTGTAGCCCTAGCGGATAATCACTGAGTGTGTGCTTTCACCATTGTGTGAAAATCAAAGAGCTGTTTTGGTAGTCACATAATGCTAACTGCTAAAGCTCCTTGTGCAGTTAAGCCTTTTAAGCGGCTGGATTTGGAAATGCCAGCTTCCTTTGCTGCACACTAAGGCAGGCAGCTAGTGAGCTGATGAGCTCTTTACTAGCAAGAGAGGCTCATGGATCACGAAGAAACAGCTCCTCACATTACAGCCACACACAGAGCAGTGAATGTGCCAATGAGATGACCACAGGAGAATAATGTACCTTGATTCACACCTTTTTGTCTAGGATATTATGTACTTTAATAGATTACTTTTAGTTTGTAAGGTTCATTTTTAGGTTCCCTTTTCTATCTGGGAGCTTGTCCTCCAGTCTCTGAGTTTGTAATTGCCTCAGTCTATAATCTCTTGACTAATAAAATTTTGTCAGTAGGGCTGTGAGGTATGGATTTTTTTTATTACCGCGGCGATAAAGCAACAAATCAATGCGGTACGGTGGTTTACCGTACCGCGGTACCCCGGCGGTCGTCGAGCTGCAGCGTCAAAAGTTTTGTTTCTCCATCTAGCTTTAAATACAGGATGTTACTAAATATTCCTGTTTATATTTCATATCTAACACAATATACACTCTTGTAACTTTCAACAGCAAATATATAGAGATATATTTTTTTATTATTATTAATATATAGCAGTGATGACGGTAATGAGCTCAACACTGCGGTAGTATTGCAGTGATGCGGTTATCATCCCAGCCCAATGATAGTAATTTTGTAGGTAAAACAGCAGACATTGTTGTGCTGTCATTGCATCTAAATATAATTTTTAATATTTGTTAGGACTAACTACTAACAGCTTCACCTTTCATGTAGGTGATCCTTGTATGGTGTGAATTTTACCCAAATATCCTCTTTAATATACAGATAGAGGGAGCGTGTAAAGGTGTAATTAGCAGTCCAGTCAGTCTGGATGTTATAGGAAACCTTACAGTGCAGCTTGTGCATTATGCATTATGGGATTAGTAAACAATTTTTATATATATATATATATATATATATATATATATATATATATATATATAAGATATATTAACATTGTAGGTTTTAAAGTAATGGATTTTAGATCATACAGTGTATTTGATCTACTTATGTTTCATCAATGAATAGTTTAACTGTGCAGTCTAGTGCTGTTAAATGAGCAGCAGCATAATTTCATATCCAAACCAAATTTATAAACGTGGTGCTTTTTTATATTTCTGTAATCTGAAGCATTTTTATGGACTGATTCCTTGACGAGATCAGACCACCAGATGAGACATGCCAACTGTTTGGCAGCTGAATCTACTGGCAGACGTGTAGTAACAGGGTTGCTATTGTTTTATGTGTTTAATTTGATTAATAATTTCTGTAAGGAAAACTGTAATTTCAGTACAGTAATTCATCATGGATGGTTTGATACCAGGCGGCACAGCACAGTGCTATAGCTTTATTTATTATCTGTAGTCTTATTGCAGCTTTGCAGTTTGCTTTGGTCCTGGAGACAAATGCTGCACTGAACTACCACAGAGGTTTTGAGTACTTTGTCTGGTGTTTATATTTCTGCAGTCTTGCAGTCATGAGATTTATTCTACTTCTTTAGGAGTGCAGTTGAGATTAAAATAAAGCTTGGGTTTGAAGATGGGTGTGGTCCCTGCAGGCGGGGGTCAGAGGTATGTAAGGGACCATTGGCCCCTGCCACTTTATGCTCCTTGTTTGATCTCACAGCTTCAAAACTTCTGCTGTCCTGAACCTTGTCTTGGAAGAGTTTTTAGCTGGCTTCACAGCTGTGCACCTATATGGATCACGAGCAGAGACCATGTTCACAGATTGATCCAAAGATTTTCATGTTTATAGCGTTTAAGCTTCTTTCCTGCTTGCAGTTAATTGGTTATTGATATTGAGTGTATAATGTAAGATATAACCACAACAAAACATCATCAACGAAGTAATCGACTTGAAGATATATCGATATGTAGCACTATTAATGCGGCAGTGGGATCTTTGTATTCATTAAGTTTTTCCTCGGTCACCTCACTGCGTCACCTTTAGCATAGAAAAGCATGGGAGTTGGAACTGTATCGTAGGGGAAGGAGGATGACCTTTTGCCTCCCCCCACTTCTTAATCATTAATTTATCCAGATATTTCTCACAACAGCCTATTTATAGAAGCCTTCACCAAACATCCCTGTACTCTGTGCTCATTTTCTAGCGGCTGGACAGCCGAAGGCTGAGACGTCTACACTGTCTCCACTGTATTTGTCTGTCAGAGAGGTGATAGAGAAAGGTCCTGGTGCATTAGGCTGTCAAACTCAAAGGAGGGGTTGATGGTGGTGTAGTATTACTATCTCTGTTTGGATATCTCCTCTCTTACCAGCTCTTTCTGTTTTACTTATTTTCTCATCCCTTTCTTTGACTGCCCTCACACTTTTTCTGTCATTCTTTGTTTCGTCTTCCTCCTCAAACACCAGTCTGCTCCAGTGCACCACACTACTGCCGCTGTGATGAGCTAATTGCCGTCAGTAGTTCACAGAGTGATGGGTCTCCAGTTCTGTGATCCATAAATAGACTTTTCAAAACCTTACAGAGAGACGAGACTGCCATGGAGAAATACAGAGATTTGCATTCATTAGAGCTCTGCTTCTGTTCTGCTTTCAGGAGAGGATTTTACTGGGTATGAGAAAACACAGTGGAGCTGGTTTTATTTTGTTCATGTTTATGCTATACTCACATTATGACACACACATAAGATCAATCATAAAGGGTAAATGCAGCTTTCAAATTTGAGGAGCTCAATATAATGATTTTGTTGTATTAGTACTTTATTAGTACAGTATTAGCTGTGCACTGGTCATAAATCAGCAATAATTGGATTTGTTTAGCGCTTTCTTAACAGAGACTACAGGTTAAACCCTGGATTTATGATTGGATCTCTCAAACAGAGATTATAGGTTCTTTACCACTGGAATTTGCACATACCTGTTTAAACAATCACAATGAGCCCAGCAAATAACCTCTGGTAGTGGTTGTATACCATGCTGTAAGCTTGTGCTGCAGTGAACATACAGTGCACTGCTATAGAGCTGCTGGAGAAGAACTGACCTTGGTCCTGAATGTAAAACCTCTGCTGTACACGGCCCAACAAATGTGCAAGTAAAATATGTGTAAAGCTTAGAGCGTGTTTTGGTGACAAAATCAAAGGACTTTTACAGTCAGACTTCTGATTGTGGAACTTGGCTGCAGGGATTTGCTTCCATTCAGCAGAAAAAACACCACTGATGTGGATCACTGTTGTTAGGCATTAAAGCCTGGCTAGTAGATGTCATTCCAGTTGTTGGAAGGTCATGAGGTCGTGGCTTTGTGCAGGCCAATCAGACTAGACCTCACCTTGTGCATGAAGGCCTCTCCTAAACTGCTGCCACAGAGTTAGAAGCACATTTGTCCAGAACATCATTATCATGTGTAGTGTAATATTCCCCTTAATTGGAAGTAAAGAGCAAATCTAAACCTTAAAAAATATGCCCAGACCAAAGTTACATAAACGAACAAGGATGTCCACTTCTGTGTACACAAACGAACAAGGATGGGATCATGTAAATACAGGAAACGCTGATAAACTGTGTAAAACCACACAGTAAAATTTTATATGTTCAACAATTATTTATCACTTTTCTCAGAGCAGGTTTGTGAACGATATAGATTTTAACGGAAGTCAAACTGAGTAGCGCAAGTGCATGTCAATGTGAAAGTCCAATTTTCCTGATTAGTCAAGCCTTTCAAAGTGACATTAAACAAGCTTTGATTCTTTTATCTTCAGATGAATCCTCTTTGTTTCTTTAATCTTAGTATAAGCTCAGATCGCAAGATATTGATTATCAGTCACGTGTTCCAGTTTGTGCCTAAAGAAATGGTTTCTTTCCCCCTGGAACTGGACCAAAGACCAGCCTTCACCACAGATAGAAGATTAACAAGTCAGACAAGTTTAAAAAAAATCTAATAAAGAGGAGCGTTCATTACTGAATGGGCCACCAGCCGAGCCAAGAAAAGGCCATTAAGGATCGCATGGACTCAGCTCCCTGTAGAAAACACTTACAAGAGACACTCGCTAATAGGTCAACAGAGAGGAGTCTTTCATCACTCAAACTAATTGGCATCTGTGAATCTGTAGCTTAAGGTGGAAAAAGAGGAACCTGCTCATTGATCTGATTTCCTGCGAAGGAGTGAGACGGGCGACGTGGTAGTTTTCAAAGGTACAATAGGCATTTTTTGCTTTTGTAGAAGAGGACTTTTGTCTACAGAACTAACTAAAATTAAATGTGTCTCTGTACGTCCTCCATTTGAGGCAGGACTCTGGTTATCGAACCAGTCGCCTCCAAAGACCGTTAATGAGCTCAGAGTAAATTGAGGAGGTGGTCTACAGTTTCAGGGACCCATTACATCCTTGCCCTCGTCCTCTAGACAATTCTCTTGATGTATGAGTCCACAGTTGTGATTACCTCAATATACTGGATCCCATCGCTCTGAAGTCCCCTTAATTGTTTGTCATTATCAGTCATTATTTGTCATTTATTTATTGTAGCCAAAAGCACTGGATGGCAAGTGGGAAATGGAGGCTGGCAGAGTCAAAGATAAACACAATGTTTGCTCTGCATCACTGACCACATCAAATGCGAAGGTGCACGCCGCTCAATAAAACTAATCAAACGTGAATTTTAAGGGGTATTGACTCAGGTGGATTCGCAAGGGATGGCGAGTTTGTGATCTGAGGAAGGAGGGCAGAAAAAGCTGAAGATGGAAGATCAGAAGGCAGCATGGCAGGACAAGGACAGGCAGAGGGTAAAGCTAACAGGCTGTTACCAGACTGACGTCTCAAACGCTGCATAACCACTCAAGCTGACTTTTCATTTTCATTTCAAACACCACCTCAGTTGTTTCTATTTCCACCCATTGCTGTATATTGTGTCACAGTCAAAAGGCAGTTTGTAACATTAAATAGGCCTAGTTATAGCTAGATAATCAATTTAAACATTAGAGGATTGTGTAGGTGTGATTTAATCTAATAAACCTGTGATTTATAGGCATATTAGTAGTGGCCTGTAAATATATTGTAAGCACATAATCCCACAACAATGGTCACATTTAAATTGCTTGGTGCATCAACGAGCATGACATGACCACCATAGCAGTGAAAGCACAAAGAAAAACACATTTATACATTTTGCATGTAAAATAACAAAAACTGCTGTGTTGAAAGAGAAATGTGTTTGCGTATAATCTTTTTTTTCTACTGGTTTTCGCTGGTTTGGTTTCTAATCTTTTGGTCGCTCCATAATTAAGTAAGTAAAGTATGTTTTTAGTTTATCCACTGATCCCCTAAAACAGAAACACATTTCTCTTTCACCTGGTTGTAATTTTGTCTTCCAGTTTACCATTTTTTGTTTTCTTGTATTTCCCTCTTTCAGTTGCAGCGATTGAAGCGCTCCCTGTCCTTCAAATCAGTCATGCGCAGCAAGAGCATGGACAACTTTTTCCAGCGCAGCAATGGCGAATCCCGGCCTCCACCGCTGCCATCTCCTCCCCCCATCTCCGAGTCCCCACTGGCCTATGAGCGCTCTCCATCCCATTCCCCGTCCACCAGTCCCAACCCCTCACTGTCATCACGATCACCTTCTATCAGTCCCTCGATGTCCGTGACCTCCAAGACCCAGCCAAAGCCTCAGGCCCAGCCGGTCAAAACCCATTGTTTCCAGGAGCACATCTTTCGTAGACCAACCAGCTGCCAGCGATGCAAACACATGATCCAAGGTAGGTCACTTACTTCAGGTCACTAGATACTGGAAGCTATACATTTTAGGTGAGTATATTCATATTTCAACAGAGTTTAGTTGATTTACTGTCCCAGGCTGAATCAGAGTTTTCCTCGCCATTGTGCAGCAAAATATATCAAATATATCTGTTAATAAAACTAGTGTAACATCAGCTTTAAAGGGAGCTGCAGATATTTGGGATTTGTTTGCTGAAGTTCTTCCATTGCCCAATTCTTCACTTCAAAGTAATTAAAGTAATTTTGTTTGTGGTTCTCAAAAGACTTAAGATCATTACTTAATAAGGGGTCTCTTTCATCAGCAGAACCAAGAACCAACTTTATTGATCATGTCACATACATATTGTGCACGAAATTCAACTTCTGCGTTTTACCCATCCCCTAAGGGAGCAGTGGGCTGCCTACAGTAAGGTCCCCCAGGAGCAAATTCATGGTTGTCTCGCTCAAGGACACGACTTGAAATGCAACCACTCTACCACTAAGTTACAGCCCCCCCTAGGAGAAGATTGTCCCACTGAAAATTAGTCAGTAGGACAGGTCAGTTATCTTCACAAAATGCTCAACTACTTCATCCAAACAGTAATAAAACAGGACAGTCAAGAGCTGAAGTTAAGGGTTTATTAATACATTTTATAATAAAAAAGGAACGCAGTACAGCTTATAAATATTTGTGTGTACATGTGACCTGGTGTAGTGAGTGGGTTCAGTCCTCTGTCTGTTGATCAGGATCCATTAAGGATTGATGATTGTGAGCTCCAAATGCTTAATTACTGACAAACCAGTTAGGCCTTTGAACACACTTAAGAGCACATTGATCAGACCAGGACTGTGTTTCCTTTGCTGTGACCTATGCTTTAGATTGAACAGATACATTTAACAGACTTTATCTTGCAGGGCATGATGTGTGTCAGTGTCAAAACTGATGTTTAAACACTTCATGTAATACTTGGGTTGTGGGTTCTGAATGTGAGGCACAAATGAGGTTCACCCAGTTACAAAGCCTCTCTGGAGAGTCTTTTTAATGGTTTGAAACACCTACAAATTAATTCACAAAGAACGATGAAAGCGGACATGAAGTGAATACTGTTGATTTAACAAGAAAAATTGCAATAGATGTATTTCACTCACAAATTACACAATAGATGAACCCATCGGGACAGATAATGCTGTTTGGCAACAAGCAGTTTACATTATTGCTTCCTACCTCCATTACCCTCCCCACACCTGGTGTTGCTGTTTGCAGTGACCTCTATCTGTTGCTCATAACACAAATAGTGACAGCTGTGTCTGCTGTCTATGCAGGGAACTCCAAGCAGGGCCTGCGCTGTAAAGCCTGTAAGCTGGCAGCCCACCTCTGGTGCTCATCAGAGCTCTCCCAGCAGCCCTGTAATGGCAAGGTAAGGCCACCTCAGCCTGCTTTATAATTAAGCTTCACTACCACTCACTGTGCACCTTTATGAAGCTAACTGTTACTGCCCACATAAAATATACAGTGTAGTAACACAAAGTGCCAGCAGCGATATAACAACCAGAGGTATGTGGTCATCTAGTGTTAACAGAGGTGTCAAACTCTGGACAAAACATTACCTTTTTATATTCATTTTGTGTATTTAATTGTTAAATCCGCTAGAAATGCATGAGTTCCCTAATGGCTAGCCCAGAATGCATTGTGTAAGCAGAATTAAACAGCATCTGGGTGCTGTAATTGTCTGTTGGCATAGCCTTTAGTCCTGCTAATATGCTTAGCCTCAACGCCCCGGTCTTGTTAAAAGTTCTTCTCAAACCAACAGAGATAAAAGTGTTATAAGTGGAATATGGATTGACCAGAGCTTTTCAAGGTAGACTAACACACAGGGAAATGTGTGAAAAGGGTAGCAGTGGGATCAGATTATCTCCCCAACTATAAATGCCATAAGAGGAACAAAAGCTGTGGAGGATGACACTGGTGGAGTTTCACTGGCCAAGTCCCAACATTTTTTCACTCAGCCTTTTTGTCCATCCTCTTGCATGTGCTGCTCTTCTCACTTAACGAGTGCTACATTCCTTCCTTCCCTCTCCACTCTGTTTGAAAATCAATATCTCCCTGTACCAGCTGGTCTGGCTAATTCAGTGTGAAATTCAGTGTGTTTGAGGACACACACAATCCCTGGAGGATATGACACGGCAGGCTCTCGCCAAGCCTTCGGCAGTGTCCTTTTCAATGACTGCACACTCATCAAAGCAAGGATTAGGCATTTAACTGAAATTGGGTGGAGTTCAAGGCTTGAGGCCTATGCATCTACGTAACTTTAGGTCCGGGGTTCACCGACTCAAAATGAAATTTTCCTCATATTGCATTTGAACTGCTGTACAGTAATTGTTAATGTGTTTTTTTATTTATGAGGTAGTCTTCATTGTACACATTTTAAGTCAAATTAGAGGGCAAAACTGTCAGGATGACTTAAAGCCAGGCAGAGCTGTGGTGGAGTTTCTGCAGGCAGGAGAGAGCAAAGAGTCCATTAAAGAGCAGGATCAGCCCATCTTAGCGTGGCTAAACGTGAGTGTATGCAGTAAATCATTCACAGTGGTGGAAGCTACAGTTAAAGTGTGCACACGCTGCAAGACTCCATTTTACCAACTCATTGTTCTCTACTGGAGTATGTATATACGTTTTTAAAACAAGTGAATTTGGAAAAAAAACAACCCGAATGAAAAGAAGTCACCTGATGACATGAATTTTTCAGAATATTTTTTTTTAAATGCTCGAGCAGCTGTTTTATCCTTGAAGATTCTCACATTTATTCCTAGAAGAAAAAAAAACTAGATAAAAGTTGATTTCTTGAGGAAACCGTTTCATCTTTACTGATGGATATCATTCATTGTTAGAAAAAAAGACTTGCTTTTATAATGACTCTCTAAGTAGGAGCTTTTTTCCGTGCAAAAAATAAAATGAGCAACATATAAAATAGTTAAAAAAAATGAGCTTCACCTTGATCAGCTACATCATTAAAAGGCACAGATAAAGCCAATTAAATATTATATTAACACGCTGTAAAGTAAAGGATAATGGAGTCACTGTTGGGTATTCATAATAAAATAATATCAACACAAAATGAAAACAGACACAACTTTCTCAACTTTATGTAGTGTAATTAAAAATGAAAAAAAGAATATCGATGTCTGTGGCTCCTCTGGCTCGCTCTCATCCCATTTGCTGAGTGCACCCATATATGACCGATTGCTTTAAAATATCTCCAGAATAAAGCAGCTGAAAATTACTTTGGAATCCTGACAACATTTTGTGAATCAATGTTAATTAAGCTTAATGATGTATTACCTTTTTGATTAAAGGGAAAGGCCTGCTGAGATCTGCACTGAATAATTGCTTCTGCAGGAAAGTTTTACCGTCCTCATCTGACTCCAGTCTGTCTGTCTGTCTGTCCGTCTGTCCGTCTTAACCGACCAAAGAGCTCTCAAACTGTCCAGTCATGCTCCACGGTTACCATTCCTCATATTCTGCAGATTATGTAAGTTTAGTGTTTGACCATTGGATGTGAAAGGGCTGTGGAAACATCAGTTTGTTTCAAGTTGGAGCACTGGCAGCGATGAGGCCAATTGACACCCATTAATTTGCATAATTTAACAGTAAGTGAAGGATTTGCAAAGTTTATTTACGGAGAGGTAAATAAACAGAGGTGGAGATTTTTTTCCTGTGACAAACACTAAAACGAGGATAATGAGGCTAATACTTAGCATGTCACTGAGTCCGCACACAAGAGCTAGAAATATTGGAAGATTTCCATTTGATATTTCTCAAGTTCTTATGATTATAAATTGAGTATGTTTGGATTTTGGACAAAAAGTTTATTGTAACCATCTTTCATTATTGTTCAGACAGTTCATAGGCCAAACGGGCAATTAATAAATCAGATTATTGAAATGTTATCTTTGGCAGCTTACTGTTCACACTTGTGTGCTTTCTAAAAGGGTAATATCATGGTAACTTTGTTGGTAATTTTGAATATGTAAGTGTATCTGAAATCTTAGTCTATCTATTATTTCATCATCAGTTAAATTGATATAAGTCTTATTGAATCAAGCTGTTCAGTTATGTTTCAGCTCAGGGTTTCATGCAGTTGTTTCAGTTGTAGAGGTGAAGTTTGTCTTCTGTGAGAAAACAGATGAAAAAAGAGATTAAGGGCAAATTTTTGTGTGTCAGTCCTGAACAGCTGTCACACTCCCTCCAAACCTTAAAGCAGTGTTTCACTTTCGGATGACTTCTGTGCTTTTCAGAAGGACTACACTCACAAGAGCTGTCAACTCGCCATGGCAGACATTTTGATTGGTTTCCTTTTTTATATAAATATATTCCTTTACTTTGACTTTCAGTCACAACAGGCATACAGTCTTCAATACCTCACATGCTTCCTCTCTTTAAATCACTGGATAAATTATTTTGATACATCATGACACAGTGTGAATATTTTTTTTTATATAAACTAATGAAAATATTTCTTGGACAAAAAGGTGAAACATTTAACGTGGAGCGAAATCACACAGGGACCTGTAATTACGGTTTTATTTTGATACACAAGGTACTTCAACTCTGAACGTATCACAGGTAAATAGAGAAATAACTCAAAGATCAAAAGCATTTTTCGGATGACACGTTATTCTCAGCATGCACCAGTTACTATAAAACAGATGAAAGGAGGTACAGAGATTAGATCAAGCTGAGATACTATCTTTAAAAACAGTTTCTATTTGGAGAACAGAACCGATTTATCACGCTTCTGTCAAAAACAAGTCTCTATAACTGATGAGTCATGTACTGTAGCTAAACATTTCTCTGGCTAAATAAAGAAACACAGTTGGATGTCAAAAGTTGTACAGTGGCAGATCTACAGTTTGACAGAGAAAGAGCTTTGTGGCGCTTCAGTACTCCGAACACATGGATGAGTTGGCTTGAAGGCAGATTGGGGAAAAATGTTTAGTCATACTCCATTAGGCGTGCAGACAGAGTGGGGACATTGCTTCTGAAGCTGCCTGTTAAAACTAATGGAGAGTGTGTTATGGCTACCATCAGTGGACAATAATGCAGTCATGGATCATATTAGCTGATCCAGTCTACATGTGTCAAGATGGGTAAAGTTTGCCTTACGTTTTTGACTCATTTCTGTCATTTATGGGAACAATTTTGACCCACACCTGAGTGTTCATCATGACTTATCTTCTTCTTCCATAAACTTTCATTTTCACTTTAATTTACTGCTACATATACTTAAGATTTCACATTTGACTCTGCTTTATATTGCAGATTACATTCAGACAAAACTAAAAAAAACAAGTTATGTAATCCTGATGCCTCCACGTATTCCCCCAAAAAGCTTTTCTCTAAAGCAAAAGTATATGCGCAGTCATTTCAGGAGTTTTCAATACTGAAAAAACACCATCAGAGTTATATTTGAATTTTTTCAGATGCTCAGCTTTCATCTCATAAACGATACGTCGTCTCTCCCAGATAAAACCTCACAGGTATTGTGTAACAGCAAAATATTAAGCCTGCCCTTTATTTATAGAACATTTCGAACATTGTAGGCAGACAATGTGATATACAACAGAAGGCGTAAAAATATAGAATAGAGCTCAATGGATGTCAACCCCCTAAACCACCCACTACTTGAATAAAAAAATAAATTAGTAGATACATTGGAAAATTACTAAATAAAACACATAACCAAAGACACAAATGCACATCAATCTTTTTCTTTTTTTCTGCCTCAAGTAATGTTTTTCCTTCCCCTGTCCTCCCTCACCCATCTCCCCATCTTTCCCCTGGCTCGTCAGACTGGAGCTTTCAAGAGGAACTTCAGCTCTCCTCTGTTAACCACTGATTCGCTGGGTGTGGTCAGAGAGGCTCCTGCTGCCCAGGGTGAGTGATGGGAACGCCGGCTCATTTCTCAACAGCACCAAACAACTAAAATGTCAGGATGACTGATCACCATGTCTGTGGCCTTCGATCCTCGACAGGCCACTGGGTGCACAGCGGCCTGTGTGTGTGTCAGTATAGTGTCAGCTATAAAACTGCACATGTGTCGCTCTGTGTCTGTGTGTAGAGGCAGATAATGGCATTGTTGACCCAGTGTACGAGGCGCTGCGCTATGGGACATCGCTGGCTCAGATGAGTCGCTCCAGCTTCAGCAGTATTTCAGAGTCACCCTGTCATGAGGTATAAAAACACAAATAAAACCCCAGTCATTCATAAATTCATGTTGACATTAATCATACCAGGAATATTGCTGACTTTGCTGGCTACAACTCTTTGTTTATTACAGGCGGAAAAACTGCAAGACAAACTAGAAAACCAACCAATAGCTGAAGAGGAGCAAATCCCAGGAAGTAAGTCAAATTATTTCCCTTTGAGATTGTTACTGATGGTTAGTTGTTTGGCAGCTTTGAACATAAATACCTTCATTTTTTTTGAAATGCCTTTATTAAAGGGACTGGTTTGATTTCCTGCAGTTCTTTTCACATCTGTCAACTTGATCCTACTTTACACGCAAACACTGTCATCCAAAATGGCATCTGATAAGCTGATTCACTTAATTTGTCTCTCTGCACAAAAGCACTTTACGACAGGCTAAGTAAAGAACACAGATGAAGAATTTGTGTTGTGACAGGTGTAAAGATCAAACAGTGATTGAGCTCTCAGCAGCTAAAGCGCCTCACTGATGTCATTCATTCATTGGCCCTGTTTGTGACTAGCACCATCCTTTGCATCCATGGAATCAATTCGATTTTGTCTCATATTGTAAATTTTGTGTGGCGTTCAAAGGCTTTAAATGTCAGAATGAGTCAGCGCATGCTATAGAGGCGGTATGTCAACCTCTCTGTCTTTAGTCCCAGGAGAAGGGATCATCTCTGTCCTGCAGCCACTTTACAGTACATGACCTTGACTTCTTTCTTCCTGCTGTTTACCACAAAGTGACAAAACCTATCAGTCTATGCCTTTCTTTTTGTTTTCTTTCTCTAGCAAGCACACTCTTTCCCTCTTTCTTTGTTTCCACACACGACCCTTCTTTCTTTCATGCCTATTGTCTTTCCTTCTCCTTTTCTTTTCCCTCTCTATCTCTGCAGTGCTCACTCCTCCTGAAAGTGAGAAGGCTGATTCAGAAGACAGGGTCAGCCTGAAGGTGTGTAGTCAACACTCCTCTCTTCTTTCAGACTGCTTTTCTCGGTGAAAATGCACGCTGTCAACCCCCTTCTTCATCAGTTTCACCCCATTTCAGGCTTCCACATGTAAAGACATGTCGATAATAATCTCCTTTTCTCTCCCTTCCTCTCTTTGTCCTTCTTTTGATCAGACACCTAAAAAAGTCGAGGTCCACTCCATTCACACATATGTGGCTCTCTACAAGTTTCTGCCTCAGGAGAAGAACGACTTGGAGCTCCAGTCAGTCGCATTTCTTTGCATGTCGTACTGATTGTGTACATGAGAGCAATCAGACGAGGAAGTGTGTACCTGGCCAAAATTTACTGACATTCACATGCCATCTGCCTCCTCAGCGGGAGGATTGTAGGGGGGTTGTAGGGCTCTGATTGGGAGGGGGAGCCTGCTGGAAGGCCAGGAAGGACAAACAGCTGCGTTGAGTGTGAAAGGAAAAAGAGTATCTGTACGTTAGTAGGTGCAGGAAACTGCTGAGTGTTTCTTTAAAAAATGGTAGCATTGCACATAAAACATGAAAACTGAACGGTATCTAATGACATCGACGCTGATATGAAAACAGGAAAAAATGCTACTTAATTAAAGGGTGCTCGCTGTGACATTAATTCTCATGCTAAGTAATATGCTTATTCACTTTTGTGCTGAGAGTTCATTGAGAAGATTGATATAACTCATGTCTGGACACTTGATAGGAAGCTACAGGCAGGTTAGAATAGCATCAAAGACTGGAATCAGGGGAAATAGCTAGCCTGTTTACTCATGTTTCCAGTCTTTGCTGGCTGTAGCTTCCTATTTAGCACACACATATCTAACTCAGCAAGAAGGTGAATAAGCCTGAATAAGAATTTTCCTTCAAATGTGGTGATAAATATTCTCATCAAGCCCTTTTTTGACTTATTCCAGGCCTGGAGACAGAGTTCAAGTTACAGATGACTCCAATGAGGACTGGTGGAAGGTGGGCTGTGAAAACAAATCCCTTTATCCAAATGTACTGAAGTGAATTCATTATTATCACTGCACAGCTTTGAATAGATATTACAGTACGATGCACAGATGGACTTCAGCTCCACATTTACAATCAGTTTTTAATTTTAGTTTTGGATTAATTTTTTTTGTTGTCAGTTAAGTTTTTTCAACAAACATTTCAGTTTAGTTTTTCTTACATGATATTGTTTTTTTCTCAGATTACGACAATATTTTTCACAGCTTATTTTAGTTTTAGTTGACGATAATAATCATGGCTCAGAGACTGTAAGACTGCAGCTGGTAGAAAGTAGAGGTGAGGAGTGTGTCTATTAGGAGAGGAAAAGAGGAGGAAGACAGATTGCAGTCACTGTTTAATGAGGCAGCTGAAGATCCCAACCTTCACCTGCCGGAGGACAGATCATATAATGACACCCCAGTATTTCTACAGCTTATATTAGTGGTGTAAAGAGCTGTGTGTTTAAGCCAAAGAGCTGTTTCACTATTTATGATTGCTGTAACCTGAAACATTGTAAAATGTTTTACAAAAAAAGTTATGTGATTTTAATGTATGACAATATTCAAACCTAAATACATATAAATGGATGGACAATGGCAGGTTTTAAAGAGCAATTAAACAAGAAACAGTAATTCCCAACCACGCAAACTTGTTCCATTAGAGAAAACTGACACTTAAACTCCTGTCCTGCCATGTTAGTGTAAACATGCATCTGCTAAATGTGGAAGAACCAACATCTGGACACAAGTGAAATAGCTAACTAGGCAGCCAAGGGCTTTGCACACCTTGTGCCAGAGTCTCTAAAGCGAATAGAGGAGGTTTAGGGCTCCAATTATACAGATAGTGTTTGGTCTAGTAATCACACTAATACTAACACTAATTTCATAATGTTCCTATTTCATAAATTCAATGCATATTTAGGCAACTGGCCAAGTAAACAGAAATGACAGCAAGAATTTTGTTTGCTAACTGCGAATATGTTTGGTTATGTTTATCAGGGGAAAAGCAGAGACAAGGTGGGATTGTTTCCGGCCAACTTTGTGCAGCGAGTCCGCCCTGGTGAGCGTGTGTGGAAGGTCATCAACGGTTTCCACGGCAACCGAGACAAAGGCCAGATGACTGTGAAAGAGGCCCAGGTGAACACAGTTTCCCTTCCTGTTTCTCTCACTCTCACACGCTGGATACATTTTTTTAAATGTATGCAAATTCATGCAGGAAACTGCTGAGATTACAGAGGACAGCATGTTACGGCTGCCACTGCAGCTCACTTTTCGCCTCAATCCACAAACCCTCTCTCTCATTACTGAATGTCACTTGCTCCTCCTCCTGTTCCTCCTGCTCCATGCTCCCCCCCATCACCTGCTCTCCCTCTGCAGATCTGCGTGGGGAAGAACGAGGAGATTGACGGTTTCCTCCGACTAAGCAGCGGGAAGAAGAGAGGCTTGGTCCCTGTGAAGTATCTGCTCGAAATATGACGGCAGCAAACTTCACCTTGACCCCCAGTTCACTATGACTGAGGAATACTCAGGAGTGTTTACGCGACACCTCACTGACCACCAGCCACCCACCCACACCCCTCCAAAAAGTGGCGGTGAAGCAGCAGCTTGAGTGGACAATGACCCACTACTTTGCTTTTTACTGCAGAAGCTTTTAAGACTTAAAGGAGGGGGTGGGGGTGGCAGAACTCATTCAGAGTTCTTTAGAGCTACTTTCCTTGTAGCACAACTTTCTTTGGTGTGGTTTTATACACACAGCAGATATGTAGCATCATGTTGAAGAGGACAGCGTGCAGGGAGTTTGGCTACCTCACTAGCCATTTCCATCGGTCATCCGTCTGCGAGAGGACTACCTTACTATGATGTCAAGGTGTGTCCGAGCCTTGTTAGCCGACTTCACATCAAGACATGAGAGGTTGTGAAAGATTGTAGCTGTTTATTGTTGTGTCTTGTGCAAACACTTTGGTTGTTCCAAACCCTTTAACAGATTTAGTTGAGTAGATTCATGAGTGAAGATATAAACCGTCCAGTTTTTTGTGTGCAGTGCAGCTCACAATGTGCACACATCTGCTGTTATAGTACTGATTCATGGTGTTCGTATGTGTCACTCAGACTACAAAATGATTCAGGTATTACACTGTATGTAAAATAATTCTTGGTCAAATCAAAGTCATAACACACACATTTAACTGCTCTCCAGCGATTAGATTATTATACAATTGTGCTTTGTGTGCACCTCGGGGAGCTTTTTTTTTTTTTTCCCCCTCAGTACGTCCTTCAATGACTCTCTCTCTACAAACACAAATACACAGGTTTTTGTACTGTTTGTGTTGTTTAACTGTATGTAAAGTCCTGTGTATTTACTGACATATCCAGTCGTGTACTACAATGTGAGGAAGGTGTCTGAGGCTTTTCTCATGTAGAAGAGCAGAGCAAAGAAATGCTGTAATTCAGGACGATAGATAAGAAACCAAACTCTGTGTTATTTGTCAGAAAACAAAGTGTTGAAGGTTTTTCAGAGTCTCACAGAAGGTCAAACTTCAGCCGATGAATGGCTAATGTTTCTCTCAGCACACGTGATTACTTTTAAGTAACTGATGGACTGTTATTGTTTCTGTTATTTAAGGTGACACAGAAAAATCACCACCCACCATTGGATTTATTGCTCTATCACTAGAAACCCTAAGGCAGTGACAACCTGTCTTTTTGCGGCAATAACTGTAAAGTGTTATTTGTAAATAGTATTATAAAGATACTGTATGTAAAGTGGCTCTGAATAGCACTCTGACCAAGAGGTTTGCAGCTAGATTGGAGCCAAATAAGGGCATTAATCTCACAGTTATAAATCACAGGAGATCATTATTAAGTGTACCATTAACCAATATATGCATCTTGTAACTGAATTACCACCCAGCCCTGTCAGCACAAATCTTTTCAAATACTATGCACAACAGTTCTAGTCACTCACTTTACTTTGTTCACAGCTTATTTCCAGCACAGACACACAAACACACACATATTTACCTGGGCTTTTGTAAATTTTTTGACTCCAGCTTTTACAAAGTGTCCATCTTGGATCCGACAGCACCACACCTGCCCTAAACATTATTCACTGGCTACACCCATGATTGGCTCAGGATCAGTATTATCCAGGTGAGTTCATCTCTCACCTCAATGCACACTATATCAGACTAGTTCTTTGCATGGCTAGCTGCCGTTTGATCCGCACATCTCTCAATAAAGTCAGATGAACTGTCAAGTTGTGTGCTCATTTATTTGAGACATAATTCACGCCTCAGTTCTGTTGCGTTGGTGTCGCTCTGTCAAACTGTGTTTTACCTCATAAATGCTATAAAGGCCGTGGTGGAATATCTATTCAGATCATTTCTCCTCTTTAAAGGAGACATAAATATGAAATAAAACAACCCAGTCCACCTACGGTTTGAAAACTTCGCAAAGGTGCACCATATTTTTTCTAGCAAGCCAATAAGCAGACTGGGTTTTTCCAGGAGGACAGTTTAGCCACGCACTAAAATGGATGAATATTCAGACAAAGATATGAGAAAGATAATGTGTTGTGGGGCGACACAGTGGTGTCGTGGTTAGCACTGTCGCCTCACAGCAAGAAGGTAGCAGGTTCGATTTGCAGCCCGGGGCCTTTCTGTGTGGAGTTTGCATGTTCTCCCTGTATCTGTGTGGGTTCTCTCCGGGTACTCCAGCTTCCTCCCACCATCCAAAAACATGCATGGGGATTAGGTTAATTGGCTAATGTAAATTGACCATAGGTGTGAATGGTTGTCTGTCTCTCTGTGCCCTGTGATGAGGTGGCTACTTGTCCAGGGTGTACCCTGCCTTTCACTCTAAGACAGCTGGGATAGGCTCCAGCCCCCCTGCGACCCTATGTGAGGATAAGCGGTAGAAAATGGATGGATAATGTGTTGTTTGAATATTATAGAGTAGACATGCTTGAATAAAAACCTAAAATACAAGCTCAAATACAACTTGGAAATGAACATGTCACATTTAAGCAAAAGTAGCAAAACTACAAAAAAAAAAAAAACTCAAGAAAAACCCTGCAGACAAAAGTTTAAAAATAAGTATTAAAAGCAAAGGGCCTTATGCAGAATGAACCTTGTCAGTAATCTATTACACTGCATCATATTCATATTTTTAAGCATTTTTAATTAAAGCCTTAATCTGAATGGTAACTATAGCTGTGAGATAAATGTGCTGAAGTAACTCGTCCAGTGTGTCCCTCTGAAATGTAGTGGGAAAAATAATGTAGCATAAACTTGAAGTACTCCAGTAAATACAGTGAGTGTATAAAAATACATCACTGAGTTCACTGAGGTGTGAGCACAGACTGTTCTTCTGTGTCTTTCACTACTTTAGCAACTACATGTCCAGTCACTAGATTGACACTGAACAGATGGACCCTGGCATTAATTAGTGATGCTGTCACCCACACTTCTTCATGATTTGATGTGATATATGACAGGAGGATTAGGCACCATATTTAGTCAGCTTGTTGAAAACAATCATTTAAATTGTGACCTCACAGTGAGTGTCACTCTTTTTTTAAGCATATTACCTCACAACCAAAATATTGGCAACATTTTGATCCGATGGATGACAAGCTAAGGGATCGCAAAAGTAGCTGAAATTCAAACTAATGCCAAAATATAGCTATCTTGACTGATATTGCCATCCGTAAAGCTGCTAGCATATAGAAAAAAAACATTAACTGGTCCTTTTTTCTTTTACCCAGCTTCTCCTGCTATTTACTAAATCACTAATTTAACACTGACAGTCCACTTAAACATGATATTTATGTGCGGATGAATTTCACACCTAAATTCATGTGCAATTGAATCCAAACTGAAAATGTCTGCTGTCACGACCACAGACGTACATAGAGATCTTTCATGTGGCATGACAGTGCAGAGCCTGAGAGGACTTCTTGTTCTTAATGACCATAAATAATATGATTAACTCCCAATGAAATTAATTGGCAACGGAGGAGCTGCTGGCAGTCCATAAGTGTGTGTGTCTCTGTGTGTGTGTTGAGTCCCTGATGTGGTGTGAGGAACATTTCTCAAATTATGACCCAGTTCTGCTATCAAATTGGATCAAATGTGATTTTCTCTGTAGAGAGAGAGACAGACAGCAATGTGTGCAACTGGCAGTACATCAAGCTACTCTTACTTTTCATGAAATTGCTGACTTTGGTGCTCACGGATGAGCAGAGCAGGTTGAAATCTATCTCTCAAATTCTCTTTCTGTGACACAAACGGCAGCGATAAGCAGAGAATGTAAGGCTGAGTGTCTGCCTCTCCCTTAGCAAATCATTTTCACTCCTCTTTCACGCTACATCCATCAACATCAAGTCAAGACACTGAAGTGTTTAGTTTGGGGCAACAAATCCTAGCCAAGAGTATCAAAGAGGCTGGTTTGGAGCGTGTCATATGCCGCTCCACAGTAAAATGGAGTAAAATGGCTCATTAAATGTGTAATTTGTTACTCCATCATCTCCTTTCCTATAATGTTCACACTCAGCTCTTAAAACAGAGCAGCAGATGCTAGACAGGCTCTCAGTTGGGGCGATGATAGCAGCGCAAGGGCGTTAACAAGCAGCAGGAATATTGCAACAATGCAAATTCTGGAAGAAAATCCGTGCTCAAAATAGCACTTGATTATATAGGCGGGCAGAGGGATAAGGAAAGCACTGTCAGAGGGAAGTAAAGCTTTCTGGTGCTTGGCAGGCACAAAGAAAATAACACCTTACAGACTCCTGCATAAAGCTCCGGCAAATAAAAATAATCTCCTATACCTCTCTCACTTCCACTTACTGTCTGTTTATTTCAGACCTGACATACGAGACTTGACATAAGAAAACCATGCTTCAATCACACTGTGGATGCATCCTGAGATCTTTGTAAATGCACATCTGCCAGTCAGCTCATATGGAACAGATGTGAATGCATACAGAGTTTGCAGCTATTGTGTCTAGATTTTTTTAAAGCTTTTTCTTTTTTTGCCAAAAACTAAATGCTGATGAGAGCCATGAGCCCGAACCAGAACCATGTCATGGATGTTGAATAAAATGTGCATACACTTAGCCTTGCTTCTAATGTTTTCCTGTGGAAATTTCACCACAAAATCCCAAAAAGCATTTCCCCAATAGACCACAACAACTGTAAAAAGAGATGTCTGTAGGCAGGACACATGAGGACATATGACTCTTTCTATGATGGATGTTTGATCCATGGAGGGTTTATATTTGTAAAACTCCTTTTTACCTGGTAAGAATGTCAAAGGTGCTTTCTTGTCTTGTGTTTTTGCTTTTATTTACGTGTACCCACGTGTATATTTGCCTGCTGAAGTAAAAGGGAAAGAACTGTGACGCATTGATCGGCTTAAGTCCTAAATATCCTTAAATCCTAAATACACAGTATATAGTTATGTAATCAGATGACTTGGCTGACTCAGAGATATCAACACTTCATGCTCCACTGATGACCGTGCACACCTGAATTCTGGTGTTATTTTTTCTCCTTCCCATCTAATGTTGCTGTCACCATCCTCAGGTTCCAGTTGTGTTTACATCCTTCCAGTCCCCCGGCCAACTGGACCATTAAAAATGAAGAAGGTACACGGCGATGGCATGTTTAATGCATGCTCTCATCTCCTGTCTCTGAGGCGTACCTCCACTTTCTCAGGATGCTGCCTGCACAAACACACTCTCTGCGTCACTGCGACGTTCTGGGGTTTGTTTCTGGGGGAGTGTGAACGGTGGAAAGCCAGTGCATATCCTCTGAGTCGATCGTGGAGGTTGAGCAGGACAGAGAAAACAGGCCCCGGGGTTGATGCATGAAAGCTGTCTTTGAAGCACGCTACACTGGGAATGCTAGATTTGAGGAATGGCATATGCTTCTTTGCTTCCACAGAAAGAGCATTTTAGGGGAGGCCTAGGGTGAATTACTGTTTATTCTGAGATCAAGAGAGTTTTTATTTATAAGGATGGATCATTTACAAACCGCTGTCGCCTGAACAGTTTCCAAAATCATCTTTTCTGTCATAAAATGCATTGTCTTAAAGATAAAACATTTATGAAGAGTGATAGTGAAGAGTTCTGCAGAATGAAATCATTAAAAGGTTCTTTATTCTTCTTTCAGATACAAAACATTTAATAATACATAGAAACAAAGTGCTCCTATTGACAGTGGTGTAAGAAATAACATGGCGTTATGTGACATTGCATGGAAATCACTTGACATATTGCTTCCAATTAAGCTAACAGAATCTGTCTACTCCAGCATGACATTCAGCATTACGGTTATTATTAGAGAAATTAAGGACATTTGGAACTTTTTACTGCCAGAAAAAAATCATGTAATATTTTGATGTAAAGATGTAATTGATGGGATTGCAGCTTTGTCGTCCTACAAGGTCATGTTTGAGTGTTTTTCCACCAGTGATTGGATTCATGTTATTTTGGTTTGATTGCTCCTTGGCAGCCATAACAACAAGCACCTCTTTTGCCAGCTAACAGCATTTATCCCACAAATTAGAGCTTCTGATCAATGGACCCGTAACCTCAAACTGATCCTCTCCAGCTCTAGTTAGACCACAGTCAGGCATCTGGATCGTGACACTTCAGTGTACACAAAAAATAGAAAATTCATGGGAATGGAAGTCACTATTATAAGTTTTATATTTCAGTCAAAGCACCATTATATTGGTCATAATGTAAATATCAAAAGCCCCCTAAGATGACATATCCAAAGAAGGGAGGATGAAACAAACACACCTGCCTGTTAAGGAAATCTGTTCACAGATAAGCTGAATGCATGAATGTATTTCTTTAATGTTTTAATTCACCTTATTATTGCACAGTATCTGGCACTAAAAGTGAAATTGGGAGCATTTCTACTGCCTCTACATGCCTCTCAATATGGCAACTTTTGAGCTGGAGGTTCACAGCTAATGATACACCTGGACAATAAACTGGACAGGGCCAAGAACACTGAGGATGTGTACAGGAAAAGCCATAACCACCTCTACTTCCTGCAGAAGCTCCGGTCATTCAATGTCTGCGTATACCATCTCTTTATGCTCTGACTACATCTCCCAGAAGCCCCAACATTGCTCACAGGCTGCAGGAGACCGAGTTTGGCGACCAGCTGCCGAGAAGAAAAAAAGTGCTGATAATATAAACAATGGCAATGAGGGAGAGGGAATTGGTGGATGGGTGCAGTTGGTCGAGGCGACATTATCAGCCCGTCTTATGGCAGCAGTGCAGAAAGAGCGACGGCCATGATTTCACCAGTGGGACCCTTGCATGCACAAACAAGTACAGCAATGGCCTGGCAATGTCAACAAAGCAAGGAGAAGCTTGAAACACACACAGAGGGAGAGTGATTTCATTCTCTGCTCAGATGTTACTCTGTCTTCACATGGTAAATAGTTGTTTCCTGATATATTACTGATCTGGATATAGAAAAGTGCACCTTTAATAATTTTGTTCCCTCTTTGCAGAACTAAAACCACAGTAAGAAGAAGGAAACAGCTCTGCATAAATGGAGCCTGCTGGAGGTGTCTCCTTCTGCTCCTATCAGTTAAGTCATTGCATTCCTGTCCATCAGTAGCTATCACTGTCTTTGAATGCTATTAAGCTGGACTGAATGCCAGATGGCTGTTTCATAGGTTATCACAGATGTTTCTTTGAATTAAGCCCATGAAGCTTTGAAAAGAGCAAACAACACAAAGTTTCAGTCAGATCCAGCCCTCCTCTACACTTCCACACCTGCTCTCACTGCAACAGCACATCACTCTCTTCACCCTTTCATCAGTACTGGCCACTTACGTATGGTTTTCCTCCTCTTCTTTCACCTTTCGCCATTATGTAGCTTAGATGTTATTGTTGGCCTCTTGTCTGGGCCACGAAATGAAAATCAGGGAAGGTCAAGCAGCAGCACGATTCAGAGAAAAGGTCATCAGGATGTGGCTTTTATGGCTGGAGAGGAGGGCTTTTAATGTAGGCTATGTAGATTTCTGCTTTTATCCAGATCTAGAGGGTTTAAAAAGGTTAGTTTGCTTTTGTGTTCATGCTTGTCAGTGACTGCAGGACTTCTGGTGATTTATTTCCACACTAAACTGCCACTTTGCTTTAGTAAAACCATCTAAAGACACAGCTTCTCTCTCCTTAATCGCTGGGTAAACACTTCTTTGTCACTAAGTGTCCTGGTTTCCTAGTTACTTACTGCTTTATAGTTACCCATTTACTCCATCTGCCACACAATGCTTCACCACCCTCTGAGGATGAGATTTTGTAGTTTAGGCCAACATCATGATCAGTGTTGCCAGATCGGACTGGTTTCCACCCAATTCAGAGCTACTTCTGATTAAGTTGGGCAGCTTTTGTCAACATTTGGCGTGTTTAAAAAAAAAAAAAAAAAAAAAATATGGTGAAACAACATAACCAAACAGGTCCTTTTATAGTTAAAAACACAGAACTAAAAAGTTAACTTTATGTCCACTCACTCATATTATTAACTCATTTAACTGAGGAATATTTGTTTGACACAAATGTGTTTATTCATTGTTGGAGACAGGGGAATATATGTTTACTTATTTAACACCATTATCATTGATACTAAAATGGCAAATATGTTTTTGATGGTGAGGATATTTATGTATTTTATGAGTGCAGTTTCTAGAAACAATGACATTGGGAGTAAAGGGTTTGAGGTTTGAAGGATAATTTGCCAATAGATAAGACAACGTACTGCCCTTATAGAACAATAAACAGTAGAAACCTAGAAGGTCTTTGCTCTCAGACTCTTTCTACAGCTGTGTGCTTCCTCTCAGGCGTACATGAACGAAGAGCGTGTTGCCTCTTTACGCCTCACCTCCTCAACCTCACCCCTCCTTGCCCTTAAATGGGTTCCCGATCCAACATGCTCTAAAATCTTGAAAGCAAACTTCAAAATCCATTAAGTCGCTAAGAAAAGGAGTTGAAATTCACTGAACAGTTTTTCTTTGCGCTCTCTCTCCCTGCAGCTCATATTACAGTGCATTTGTGGATCTTTAGATATGAATTTTTCAGCTACTTCGCCTTAGCTCTTTTCTCTACCCATATATAAATATAAATATATACAGCACTTCACTTTGCAGAAGTCCATTGTTTTCTTTATGCAATAGGCTCAATTTACTCACGCTTGAAAATGTCTTGTCCCCTATGAAGAGGACAGGTAAATCTGTTCAGTTTGAAGTGTGTCTCAGGTCTCTGCCTTAAAGGCGCAGGGATTAGAGGACGACTGTGGCTGTTCTGTTTTGCTAAAGATGCTTTGCTTTCTATCAGCTGATGCTACTTTTTTCTACTCGCCGCCCCAAGTCAACATTGTTAATATGACAAATAGAAAGATGAAATAGACAAGAATGTTTGGCATGCTGAAGAATCAGCAAGACAGGAAAACAGGGAGAGGGCTTGGTATGTTTTTACAAAGGAAAGTGCAAGCTTTTGAGAAAGAAGATAGAGGAGGAGAGAAGGAAGATAAGACAGAGAGAAACATAGGGGAAAGTATTTTCTATTCCCTTAGTTGTGATATTGATATGGAGCAGAGTGATGAAACTGTCTGCACTGCATAAAGTTGAGTTACAGATTGAAGAGGGGCGCTCTTGTGATGACAGGAGTTTAGTGTTTTAACCAAACACTGCCTATATCCTAAATTCAGCACACTGCAAACAAGTGAGAAAATAAATCATCTGATCATAATGCGGCAGACAACAGATTTATTTAGCATTTTAATCAGTTATTGATGAATGAGCATAGCTGACTTATTTAATATTAAATGGAGCATTTAGTTTACTGCTGTATCTCCCACTGCCTACAGCTGTACTGGCTCATTTTGCTTGGTTTGCCTACTGTAAGCTGCAGCAGTACATTAACAAAAATCACAACTGATGGAACGATATTAAAAGGTTTTAATAAGACTCCTCGCAGAGACGCATCCAAACAAATACAAATCTTGCAAACCAGGAGAGTGCATTGAAAAATAACACCTGTTCAATCAAATGTGCTTACTGGTGATTTTTTTCTTCATCTTGACCCAAAACAAACAAATTCAGAATATTTACCCATGGTCTTGGCAATTATGTATTGTGAGAATTTCACACTAAAATCAGTGATTGTGGAATGGGCCTTTTTTCAGTCTAAATGGTACAAGAGAACAAAAAGTTACGACCACAAAGCTGTCATTATTATTAGTAATGTCCTTGTCTGAGTGAGAGCACATCCAGGATATACTGGGATTCCTATATATGTATTTTAGCTTTGAGCAGCATCTGGGTGTGATGAGTGTAAAAGTTACAACACCTGGTTTTAAGACACCAGGACCGAGGCGTCTATAAGATCTGATATCACAGTCTTATAGAACCTCCTGAATCCTCCTCATGCTTTATGACAGTATTATATCTCTCCATGTAACCAAAGAAAACATGTAATAGAGGTGAGGAAACAGAGAGAATATGTGAATGTGTGGTAGATAAAGGCTAACAGTGGAGATGAGGTAAATTGTCATTTTATAGGCAGGTGCCTGCATGTGCTGTCAGGTTAGGATTATAACACATGTACATTAAATTTGACATTTATCAATCCATCTTCCATGACCCCTGCAACTCATAAAGGTCTCTTTGATACTTAGTGATGGCCAACAGCTCATTAAACCATAGAGAGAAAGAGAGAGAGAGAGACCAACCCTCAGTGCAAAGGAGGTCATCAAACTACAGTGTGAAGCTTCTAGATATTAGATAACTGTTTTAGATTTAAAAATAATTCCCCCCTTTTAATTACTCGCATCACCTCATCTCAATGGTTATTGAAGATCCTGAACTCTTGAGTGTTCACCCATTTGTTTTGCCCGGGTTGAAGGCCAACTGTAATAAAGAGTGCTGCTTCGTTTCATCTCATATTCCACTCCTTATCTAATCCCATTAAGGCTCACGCTTCAGGAAATAGGAGTGCCTCCTGGTAATGAAGAAATACATTAACCAAGCAACTAAACGGCCCTGCTGCACAAAGCCTGTTTTCTCCTTCAGCAATCCTCTCTCCAGAGGTCTCACATTTATATTTAAATGGATGGTTTTGTCTTTATATATACAGCATACAGTATCCATTTAATAAAGTCATTGCTTTTTAGGGAGAGTGTGTTACATCACTGTGTACTGTGCACTTCAAGGCCTTTGGAACCCAGATTTTACACATGAGGGTTTGTCACTGCCAGCCTATAAAGTTTGGGTGTCCTATTGTCCTATTAAAATATCTGCAAAGGCAAGAGGGTTCAACCCTTAAGCTCCTAGCCCAAGAGACATGTGAATTGTGTATTTCTAACTGTATATACATCTATCCATAGCAAACAGTTTAGATACTGTGGCATTATTAGGTTATTAAAATACACACAGAAGAATTAAATTGCTGTATAACTGAGGAGATTCCTTTCTTACAACCACACTCCCAGCAGCCAGCCTGTCTGTCCTGGTTAGCCACACTTCAGTCACACCTTCTCCAGGGAGCAAGAAGGAATCCTTCAAGGCCTGAGCAAGAAGTGAAAATGACTTGAAGACTTGATGAGTGGAGCTTCAGCAGCTGATGTTTCATGTGTTTGTCAGTGGTTGTGAGCTGGAGCATGGCTGGTGTTTGTGCAAAAGTGTGATACATATAATTATACTCTATATTGTTTGTGGCTTTGTTAGTTGGTAGTAGTGGCAGTTTATCACAGTTTGAAAAACCAGTTTGTTGTGTTCTTCACCTCTGAGGTTTTGCACCAATGTCAGCCACAATCAGCACAAGCTGAATTCAAAATGCCCGTCACTGAATGATTGCTCACAGTTAGTTATTTATAAATTGATAAGTCACGGATCACTGACACTCACATTAAGACTGGCAACCAGATACTTTAAGGCAGAGGAAGACTGGGAATATGCTGCATTTTCAATTACTATTTGACACAATTTTGGAGGCTGTCATGCATAAACTTTGCAATACTACTGACTGTAGTACTTGTGCTCAATCAACTGTATACATTAGCAACCAAGAGTAGGACGTGCAAATACAGAACAGACCACCTCAGTTTTTGAGCAGTAAAGATTCACCAGGATATGACATGCTTCACTGAGTTATGTTTTGCCCCCCATGCACTGGTGTATTTTCTGTGCCGTAATATTGTAGCTCTGCTCATACACATCGACAGCACCCCCCTTGCTCCATATTTCTGAAAGTGATTTATAAAATGTTTCAGTGGCAGAAAACTGTTGCTATTAATCATCTTTACAGGACTCAGAAGCTTGATATTGAGCAAGATAACCACCAACTACAGGTTTTCAGGATGGAAAGTGGTCAGAAATCAGAATCACACTGTTTAAATGTGACTGTATAGGCTATATGATGGCAGAAATACCCTTATTTTGTAGTATCCCTTGTTACTCTTATTTAGAAACTGTCTGAACCTGACAGGCATTTGTTGCTGTGATCATGTAGAATCACAACAATGTGACTGAATACTGTTCATGTAACCTCTAAGATGCGCAGTTATTTGAGTTTCTCTTAAATCCGCAGATATAATTTATTATTTGAAACATCTGGATGGCTGAAATGAATGTAGACTCCTGATGTTGGAGTACTTGATACTGATGCTCTGCTGCCACCTGATGGACTGTTGAGAACACCAACAACAAAATGCAGCAGTCTTTTTTTAGCCACATGAACATGATGACTGTACTTAGATCTCTCTGAACTCTCCTTCCAGAATAGATGCATGTGTTGTTTTAAAAAGTAGAAGGCCACTCTTCCCTCATTTTGTTGTAAATTATGACAAGTTTATAAAAATTAACTGACATTCTGGAAAAAAACAGAGGCTCTTACAAGACTTATTGCTTTGAGTTGAGACACTGCACTACAGGATTGAAAGCTACAGCAGTGATTCTGTACCTTGTGTCCCCTCAAATGACATCATTTTTACAGGCAGAAAAATAATCACCAACAATGTCAATGACTTTTATCCAAATTTATTAGCAAGAAAAATTGGAATCTGACAGAACAAAACACTTTGAGTTTAGATTCACTTTTTTGCCGTTTCCTCCTCCTTTGACAAGTTCTTGATCATCTCTTCTTTCTTGGCCAGGAGACGCTCTTCTCTGCGTTTGCGAGCCTCCTTTGTCTTGGAGCGGCGAGCCTCAGCCTGGTCACTGGGTGGGTGAAGGGAGGTAGAGGGGAAAATTAATTTACAGTAAGATTGTGAGCTAATGGAAAAGGTGCCATTACATATGGACACATCTAAAAAAAAAAGAAGAAGAAGAAAGAGCAACTTACGCTAGAAGCTTCTTGCGAGCCTTATCTGCCTTCAGCTTGTGGATGTGCTCCATCAGGATGCGTTTGTTTTTGAAGACATTACCCTTGGCCCTCAGGTAGAGACTGTGGTACCTGGAGGAAGGAGAAAATATATCTCAAAGTGTCACAAAGCATCTACAAACTACTCTTCTTCACCAGCAATGAGCGCTAACATTCACACTTACATGTGCCTGTCAATTTTCTTGGACTCCCTGTAGCGACGAAGGAGACGACGCAGGATTCTCATGCGGCGCATCCATGACAACTTCTCTGGCATACGAGCATTGGCTGTACCCTTTCTCTTTCCTGGGTAGGAGGAAAATATTGATTCATTATGATTAAGTAAAAGAATTAATTCATAAAATGACAGCATGTCAAATCATGTTAATATTAAAACTAGAAAGCTGACTGCCATTTATAGTGGTCTGTTTGGAAATTTTAGTCAATTTAGTCAACTGAGGAACTACTAAGACAACCCTGAACTAAATCTGCTAGCACATGATCCAACGTAGAGTGTAAAAGCAAAATAGAGCCGCATTTCAATAAAATCTGGAAAAGGAGTGTTACCCACCATAACCCATGTGACGTCCCTTGCGGCGTGCCAACGTGTTCTTGCGACAGCGAGCGCGGGAATGAACTGTCACAGGTTTTCTGATGATCAGTCCATCCTTCACCAGTTTTCGGATCTGCTGGCCTGTGGTACAAATATAATGCAATTAAGATCAATTGGAGCCCAAACTATACAAATATTCAGAGAGAAAGTACTCCAATATAAGCTAATCAACTCACGAGAATTTGCATTGGCAATCTCATTGGTCTCATTTGGATCAAGCCACACCTTCTTCTTGCCACAGCGCAAGACGCTGGACGCCAAGCGCTTCTGGAGCCTGAGCATGCTGGCATATTAGTTTTGCAGGGTATGAGACACACACAAAGCTAAGGGGCCTTTGAGATTATCTATGTTTATAAACTTAAAAACAAAAAAAATGGATTACAAATAACAGCATACACGAATGAATGAAACAAGAAACACACAAGTCACAATTTAAAGTATACTACTGCAATATAGATAATTACCATAAAATGCCAGTTGTTCTTTGGAAAGTGCACCTGGCATTTAAATAACAATCACACTGGCTGTCCAAGTATTACACCTGTGTTACTGTGCTAATGAAAGAAGGACCCGACTAACCAAAGCAGTTCAACTACTAAATCCAATTTTCCTCCATACTATTGCTTAATTAAACAAGGCGCATTATCTAGTCAGCTGCCAGCTCAGTGTATTCAATAGAAGGTGGCACCATGTTGACTGTGACTGACAAGTGCGTAGTATGTGTGGCTATCGTCAACTTTGCCTTCAATTATCGGGCATAATATAGAAATGCAAAATGACAGAACCTCACATAGAGTAAATGCTAGCCCTTTAGCTAAGTGGAAATTTAGAGGACCCACTGAAAGGAAAAGAGCACCCAACCAAATTCAGGTGTGTTGTTGTAGCTGGTTTACATACTTAATACAACTTATTCGACTACCACTTACAAATTATTGCATTATTGTTGTTGATTCGCCGCTAAGGACCTGTGGTGTTTCAGTGACATGTTGTGACATGTCTTGATTAACGTTAATTTAGCTAACTCGGGCTAGCACACCACAGTAGGCCTCATGCTACATGTATTCTGGTCCAAGTACGCGACTTTACTCAAAGTCGAAATGAGTTCGAGTTGTCCCTCTTGTCTTAAACAACAAAGTCAACAACTCTATGAGTCGTTTTCTTTGAATAAGAACACACATTTAAATGCTAAATGTCTAGCTTACCTCATGGCTGCCGCTAACTCGGTAGAAACGAAGGAAATAGGACGTTTCAGGCCATACCATTATAAATACCGTCATGGGATACTCAAATGTGGCAATTGCGAGAAAACCATAACTATAGCTATGGATTGGGTAGTGATGGTAATTATTCAATCGACACTCAAACACAACATCGCATCTCATAGCTATGGTTTGCTACAAATTAAAAGTGACACTAAGCGCGTTTATCCCCCCCCCCAATCGTAACACAATGGTACGTTCCATCGAAATGTAAATGTACGACCATTGGAGGGCGCACTACATCAATGTTTCAATGACAGTAGATAAAACGTCTGTTCTTTGTCATTTGCCGCGTAGGACTAGGTTATTGAATTTGTCTTGAGGAATTTTATTGAAACACGTGAGCTCTAAGTGACAAAACCTGATAAAATGAATGAGTGGCACAAAATACACGGTGTGCATAATGGTCATATCCAGCGCCGTATATACTAATACATGACTCTGGTCCTATCGAGACAGTGCCGCCCTCTCCTGGCTGCAGGCAGAACAGCACCGCTGGCAGCTGTACCACAATAACAGACCTCCTGCCTCCGTTGACACATTTCTGTCCGTCAGCGTTGTTCGTCCAGTCTACGGAGGAGAGAGGAACTCTTGTGGGGAGATACAAGGGAACTAAAGAACTTAACGGCTGGCCGCAGTTTATCGACGAGCTTATTTGTGAGACATGAGTCAGCGCCACATAACATTCAAGGTAAGGACGATTTCGAGCCCGGCTAGCGAGCTGCATCACCTCGCTACGTAGCCAACGTTGACATAGCTATCTGCTAATGCACGGCGTGTATTGTCATGGAAACAATAACTGCACTGTTAACGTTAGCTAACACGACGTCGTTGGCACTATTTGTGACTGGTTCAAGCTAATTAACATTAGGGCCGTTTTTTAGTGGCATGACCTGACGCTAACTGGCTAACTTTACATTAACACTGAATTCAAGAGGAGCCGAGGCAGTATGTGAATTAACATCTTAGCCTTGGCTTGCTTCCTTGACATGAAATAACCGCTTGTTCGTTAATGTATCCACCGTCCCCGGCTAACTGGAGTCCATTATGTGTACAGCGAGTCCCTTAAGTCCTAACGTCAGGTTAGCCACATGAGGCTCGGCAGCATGCCATACAATGTGCAAGAGACGCTTACAGAAACGGCTCAGGTCATGGTTTAATTTTAACACGAACCTCCATATGGACCGACTGAAACCATTTAGCTTGCTAGGTATGGAGAAATGCAGCGTTGGCTCAAAACATCGGCGTTATTTTGTAGCCAAACCAGACACTCGGCTGCCTGTTTTGTGCCATTGTTGTCTGCACCGCTAGTTATCTGCACACCCCATCTGTCACACTGAGACTTCTCCTGTTTGACCTGCTTTTTGCAGACAGCTTGGACAGTGTAGGGATTAACCTCGTCTTGCACAGTGTATCTGAGCAGGGGAGATTGTCTTTTAAATTAAAAGATAAATAGAAGCTGATCTAGTGGGAGAGGGGTTGTCTCTCTCTATGAAATTAAAAGTAGTGTTAATGAAGTGCATTTTGATAATAAATGTGGTATTATTATGTTTGGATGACTGTCACTATGTGATAGATGGTGAGATGTATATCTATCACAGAACTACTTTTTTTTCCATCAGAGGCCTAGAAAAGTGAAAATATAGGCTTATTACACCACATTAGTTGATAAATGTACTTGCATGGAAACATTCATGTTTCATAGTGGTTACCTTCACCTGTAACTTAATCCCCCAAAGCTCCTCATTCTTTGACTTCTTTGTTTTGTTTCCAACAGAGTCACCCCATCAGGTGGAGTACTCCTGTTCATTGACCCCTTTTAAAAACCCAGTTTTCCCTCATCAGTGTGCACATCACTTACTCCCACTACACATAGACAAAGGCTTACTGGGCATTCATCTGCTGATGGACAGGAACATTTTTGCCTCGTTTCCCTAAGACTTAATATTCACAGAAAAATAGAGCTACTCAGCCCCTTAACTTACACACATACTCTGCAGTGTTTTATTGTGAAAGCCTTCATTCATAAAGTGACTCACAAAGCTATTTTCAAACAACTCAGAGATGCTGGTCATGGCGTTTTCAGTTAATTACCGTTGCACTCTCTTTGTGCTTTGACCTTGTTTCTCCAGCCTGTTGGACTCTGTATGTACTGTGTATTTTATTGTTGAAACGAACAATTGCAGAAACAACAGGCAGGCAGGGACAGTGTCAAAGTTTTTCTTTGTCTTTAGGTATTTGGGGCCCAGATGCTGCACACCTCCACTATAGTAAAGGCTAACAAGACAGTAACAGATACAGTGTGAGACCAGTGTGTGTGGTGTTTTCATGAAAAGCATTGTTGTACACTTCAGTGTTTGAATTTTCAGAGTATCCTCACAACTTTGAATTTTTTAGTTGTTAGGCCTAAGTGTTGATTTTGAATAATGACTAAAAAGTTAACTAACCTGCTGCAGCATATATTAATAGAGCTTCAGTGAATGTAATAATGACTCATCCCATATCTCCTTTGGCTTGTGTTTCCCTTTTCCTTAATGTGAGGATGTGGTTTTGACATTTTGAATGTCAAGTACCCCCTTTAGTCCACCAAATGAATTGTTGTGTCCTCGCAGGAAAGCTGTCTGACTTCTGATAAACCAGTAATATTATTTGCCATAAAGGAAACTTCCAAATGTAATTTATCTGCTGTTACTGTAGATAAACAAGTAAGTTGTTGCTTGTTTTGGTGGCAATATTGATTGTTGTTTTATTATATTTATTTATATTTAACAGGGAGCACTTACATTTGACTCAGTTCATACAAATTAAACCTTTGTATGTTTGAAGCAGTTTAGGTTCAACTAATTTGTCTTTGAAGGAGGATGAATTATGCTGATTAACATATTAAAAAAAGTCAGTTGTTTGACATCTGTAGAAGTTTGAGTGGCTCTAATAAGTCCTTGACCCTACTCATGCACTGTGGTATACTGGTATTTATAATGGTTCAAAGCAGAAGTGTGACAAAAAACAAATTGAATATAGGTGTAAACAAATGATTAGATGGAGTGAGCCTGGTTGCTCCCAGAGCTCCTCCAGTCTCAGATGTGTGGGTGTGTACTGTTAAATGATGGAGCCACAGGTGACCTGCCCATGAAATGCATTCATGGTGTCTAGGGATGAATGAACCAATGTAACCCTGATATTGCTCATAAAATCTAGCCTAACTGGAGCAAACGGGTGTTAAGTGAACCCAACTCCTATTGTCAGTGTGATGCATCATGTGGGAGGGGCCCACATTTCTTTTTAGCTATGAGATACAACAAGTTTCTCTGGCTTTCTTTGAAGTGAGGCTGGGAACACCTGGTTCATGTTCTTAATCTTCATATCAAACAAATCTAAAAAAAATCCCATTGTTTCACAATGTATTATTGCATTGATGGTTTCTTTCACCAATTAGTCAAAAAAAGCTGAATATTTTCTAATATTGAAACCTAAATATGGGTCTACTATGCCTTTCATAAGCTTTTCTTGGGAAGTGAATCAAAAAATATGGTCAGTGCTCAAATTTTGCAATCCAGATTTTAATCTATAACAATCTGCTTTTGTGTGTCAGCAGTTTCTTGTTAAGATGCTTGAGTAAGAGGTGACAGAATTGAAAAGGGAATATAGCAGATATTGTCTAATTTAAGACAAATTAGTAGGAAATATTATTTACAAAATTAAAATGAGCATTTTGTCAGTTGAGATGGCTGCAATAAACTAATTTAAAATGCAACCTTGTGATTTCTGCATGTCTTGTCAGTTTGCCAGCTAGTGGTGTGTGATCTGGAGGGAGAGGAAAGGAAGGTGGAAAACATGGAGCCGTCGGACGGCTTATTGCTGCAGGTCAACAATGGAGAGCAATGGTGCAACCGCTGGAAACATCCCAACGATGACTCGGTAAGCCACGGACCAGTGATCAGATCATAGCAGTTTAATCTGTATTCCTTCAGTGATTTTAATGTGTGGATGTGTTTCCAGGACCGCAGCACCAGTCCCTCAGTCCTGCGCTGTGTTACCAGCACGTGGAAGGAGGGTCTGCTGAACAGAAAGAGGCCCTTCGTGGGTCGCTGCTGTCACTCCTGTACACCACAGAGCTGGGTAATGTAATACCACATCTAATTAACTAGAACAAGAGTTCATTTGTTAGACTCTAGTCAGGTCCTGGGTCTGCTGTAAATGTTTATAACTAAGGAGAAAATGATCAGTATGCGGGGTATAGCTCCTGCTGAAAACAATTTGTGTGGCTGATGAAAACAGAAGAAATCCATTGAAGTACAAGGCACCATTAAAATGCATTGTTTTGCGACTCAACCATGACATCTATTCTGTATCTAAATCTATTTCAGAGGACACATTTATGTTCTTTCTTGTACCTGGCACAAAACGTGTTGCACAGCACAGATATTTTTAACATGTTTCTTTCAGAGCAAAGCAGCAGTTAGTAGTGTAGTTAGAGACTGAGCGCAGGGAATGCCGTTTCGTGCAGCAGTGGTAACAAGTAGTGCATTAACTTATGGCAAACAATGAGATACTGTGTAAATAACAGCAAAGTAAAGTCAGACCAGTATGACTTTGTGTAAATGTTAGGCCAGTCTGACAGAGTATGTTTTGGTAACTCCATCTGGTTTTACTCTGAAATCCCGCAAAGTGCCTGTCAAAGACAACAAAATAAAACACAATGTACCTTTTATGCTTTTAGTCCTCAAAGTGTACAAATCACTGATGTGTTGATGCTGTTTTCTTCCTCATAATAATAATAATGTTTTTTCAGGAGAAACTGTTCAACCCCAGTATTCCATCTCTGGGACTGCGCAACGTCATCTACATTAATGAGACACACACCAGGTAAACAAAGCTAAATGTACTCCATTGAAGCATCACTTGGTCCCATATATACAGCTTTTTTTGTTGTCAAGCTGGTTGCCATTCACATGCTGCTTTGGGATCTGTTGCCCCTTTCATTGTATATCGCAACCAGAGCAAGAACTCTAACTCCTCCTGTGTAGTACAGTCAATACAGTGCAGACAGGCCCTGGCCCTCCTAACAGCCTGTGTATAATGAATGGCTTAAAGTCAAGAGGGCTGATCTCTGAAACAGTGGAAAGGTAGACAGATTAATAATTTAAAGTGTTTGTCAGTGGAGACCAGACACATGCATCCAGTGACTGACCTTAACTTGAATACTGGTCGTATCTTGCAGCTAACGCACAAGTCCCACTCTCAGGAGATGGTTATGGTTAGGAAATGTCATTGTTCATATCAACACATATATAGTGCTTGACAAATTTATTAGACTTCTTTCTTTTTTTCTCAGCGAGTTCCCTACTCTTCATCTTTTATAACAGGAGTGAGGAATTTCAATTTGAGCCAAAACACTGGAAGTTCACTAATACATCTGTTTCTGCTGATGCAAGTAAATAACTGTAATTTGGCATCTCAATCAAAAAAAATAATAATGTGCTATTTTTTCTGCTTTTTTGTAAAACAGTAAATTTGATGGATAACAACAATAATTATATTTTAGCATTAAACATCTAAATTTGATTAAAGAGCTTACACATACTGGTGGATTAACATTACAGAAATAAAAAAAATTGGTAATCAACAATACTGTTAATTTAGGTTTAAAATTTAAGTTAACACCCTACACTAGGTGGTGGGCTAATAAAATTGTTAAGCGCTGTATATTCTGTATAATATGGCAATGCATTCATGTATTAGTGTTGCCATGTTTACAGTATATTTGACAATGTTATCTTGTGTGCTGATGCAGGCAGCGGGGCTGGCTGGCACGCAGGCTGAGTTATGTGCTGTTTGTCATGGAGAGAGACGTCAACAAGGACATGTTCACCAGGAATGTAGTGGACAACGTGCTCAACAACAGCCGGTAACATGCCATCACTGTGTAACTGAGCATATTGAGAGTATGTACAGGAATAAAACTCTTTTTATGCTGTGATTTGATCCATGGCAGAGTGGAGAGTGCTATTGTGAAGGTAGCCACAGACCTGGACACTGAAGCCAGTCAGCCTGGCCGGGACCACAAAGCGATCAGTAAAGTGAAGCAGAAAGCCAGAGCTTTCCTTCAGGAGATGGTAGCCAACATTTCACCAGCCTTTATCAGGTACATACTGTATACCAGAAAAACTCACCAACCTTGCTTTTCAGTCAGTGATTGACATCCCTTCACACGTTTCTTTTTTGTTCAGGCTGACGGGGTGGGTCCTCTTGAGACTCTTTAATGGTTTCTTTTGGAGCATCCAGATCCACAAGGGACAGCTTGAAATGGTCAAGAAAGCTGCTACAGAGGTCAGTAGAAACTTAAGGAAAATATTTTTTAATTACACTGTCACACTGCATGAGCTTCTCCACAAAACATAATAATGTAATTTCAAAATACACATTTGTGACTGCTAAACACAGGCATCACGCCAATACTGATCATCACAAAGCATTTCTGACACATGTATGTGTGTAGTGTATAATTCACTTTACAGGACACATTGTTTAAACTTGAGTTAAGCTCCATCTGTACAGAGAAAAGTCTTTTTTTTTTTTTTATTTTATAAATGATCCGTGTTTTGTCTTTCCAGCAAAACGTGCCCATGGTCTTCCTCCCTGTTCACAAATCCCACATCGACTACCTGCTCATCACCTTGATCCTGTTCTGTCACAATATCAAAGCCCCACACATCGCTGCTGGAAATAACCTAAGCATCCCCATACTCAGGTAAAAGGCCCTCAAAGCCTCATGCCAAGTTTGATCTGGTGTGTTTCTCTTCTCTGTAGGTGGAAGCACACAGATCTCTTTGACAGCAGAAGAAAGAGAATTCCTCAGAAAAAAAAATCAGAACTGAAGAATGACACCAAATAGTTGACACTGATTTTACACTGAGGAAATAGTAATAGCAGGGAAACCAGTCTGACAACAGGTGGTGAACCTGTTTTTATCATAACCTCCTTATCATAGACAGGAACACACCTAGTGACAGTATACAGAAGAGGAAAAAGTGAAGTGAAAATGTAGCTTATTCCAACTGTCAGAAACACATTGTAGTTTAAATCACGACAGATACTCCCAAATGTTGTTGTAAAGAGGACATACTACAGCGCAGTGATACTCTTTAGTCACAGTGACACCATTATCCATGTTATTGTTCTGTAGTAATTACTGGACTCTTACATTTTTGCAACTAACAGAAAATGATAAGGACACAACCACTGTCTGTGTAGAAAGCCTAACGTAAAAGCGACTTGATCAAACATTTTTTTCCTCAGCACCCTTATCCGCAAACTTGGAGGGTTCTTTATACGTCGGAAAATGGAGGAGACGGGGGATGGGAAGAAAGACATTCTGTACAGATCGCTCTTACATGCAGTAAGTCCCAAGGGTCTGTTTATCTTTGCGGTAAAGACTAGTTTAACATAGCGTTCCTAAATTTTCTGGGTGTGGTTTTATTATGTACCTGTAGGCTGTCTTGTGCTCTGTGTGCTCTTTTCATCCCTGAGTGATGGACAGGGAGAGTTGAGAGCCTTTGTTACATAATGTTAGCGCTTCCTTTTTCACATTTTTTAGTAGACTGTTGAGGGCTAGGTAAAGCTATGCTGCTTTTCCTCACTGCACTGACCTAGATCCAACTCATGTTGTCAATATTTCTCTGGGGTAGGTTTACACATTTAATGCGTATACATTAGGGACATATAATCGCATCACATGACATGAAGTCGTGGTGTAACCTGATGGCTTTGGGTAAAAAGGGTGAAAGAGCAATAGTTTTAGTGATGTGTTGTTGTACCAAAACCATTTTTTGAATACTGAATGAGAAATCAAAGGCTTTTTAAAGCTAGAATCTGAGCCTTTTGTTTTACTCTAGTACTTGAATAATGTAGAACTAATGCGAATGACTACTAATGTGAATATCAAGTCCCTAAATGTGCTTTCTACAAAATAGCTATGCTGCTTTAGTGGATTTACTTAATTGTAACAGTCTATCACAGTGAGTTGTATGTTTGTGGAGGGGAGCTGAGAGTAATGAAAGAAACAACGGTGTATTGTGCCTCTAAGATAAGAGCGAATTGTGCCCCAAGATAAGCAATATCAGGCTAAGTCAGGAGCAGGTCCTGTAAAGCATTACCTACATTTTATCCCCCTTGTACCTCCAATATTTTATCACACATCCCACCACACAAGTGTAATAAGTAATACCTTATTTTCGTAGAAGATATTTTTTTTTCCGCATGACACAGTCCATTTTAGGACAAAGCTTCTCATCTCAAAAGGGTCAACATAGCAAGAGACAGCTGTGCACATACTGGTGGATACTATTACACAACATGGCTGCCTTGGCACATGCCCAGTTCCCTGCAGTGTGTTTGGGAGTCAAACTGTTGAAGACCTCCACCCACTTTTAGCTTGTATTAAGGCTGCATTCACAGCAGCTGCACGGCATTCACTTTGCTTGACTTCCAGCTTGGGATGGAGTCACTGTTGTGTTTCAGAACACCAAAGACTTTGCAGCAAATTGCATTTTCATCAAAAGTACTATGACCTTTACACACAGTGTATGCACATTTGTCTCACTTTTGACGTCCATTGCCACCTTTTATCATTCATCTTCCATTCACCACCATTCTCCTTTCTCTGTGTCATCAATCTCTCTTCAGTATACAGAGGAGTTGTTGCTTCAGCAGCAGTTTTTGGAAGTCTACCTGGAGGGTACCCGCTCCCGCAGCGGTAAGCCGTCCACAGCGCGTGCAGGCATGCTGTCCATCGTGGTAGACACAATGTGCACTGGGTCGATTGCAGACGTACTTGTGGTGCCAGTTGGCATCTCTTACGATCGTATCATTGAGGGCAACTACAATAGCGAGCAGCTGGTAAGCGCTTGGTGGACGTTTTTTGTTTGTGTGTACTTCTGCTTTGGCAACAAAAGTGTTTTCTTCAGTCATTGAAAGAAACTTGAGAGAATTGAGATTATACTGTTTGGCTTTTTGTGGGTGGGACATGTTGTGATGATTATCATGTCTACATTGTAACCTTCTGAACTCCTTGATCCCACCAGGGCAAACCTAAGAAGAATGAGAGTTTGTGGGGAATAGCATGTGGCGTGTTCAGGATGCTGAGGAAGAATTACGGTTGTGTCCGAGTCGACTTCAACCAGCCATTCTCCCTAAAGGTGATTGATCGCAGGCTTACGTCAGCTCCAGAGAGCTCCAGCTGTGATGGACACGTGCAGCAAGAACTATTAAAGATTTCAACCATATTTTTAAAGTGTAAAGAGCTTTACAAAGCTTCAAAATGTAGAAATTGACAATAATAAATGTGGCTTATATAAAGATTAATCTGGTAGCACATATTTCTTTTTGAGTTTGTTTGTATTTATAATAAATATTTTGTGTGTCTAATACAGGAGTACCTGGACTCCCAGAGAAGCCGTCATATCCCACCTTCAGTGTCCCTGGAGCACACTTTGATGCCCATCATTATTTCTGCACAGTAAGGGCAAACACATGCTGACAGTCATTTATATCCTCTCCTGACCACAAACCAGCTGTCCAACATTCCCACCTGCAACATTATGAACTCTCAAGTCCAAACTTGACTTCTCCCTCCCACCACTTCACAGCAGGGTCTGTTGTCTGATATTACATTGGTTTGGGCTCACTTCAGTTCAGTGCTGTCCCTTCAAAATAAGACAAAAATAAGATAATACATCAACAAGGGCTGCAGCACTCAGTCCCAGCTTGTCTGGAGTTGCAAATTCAGAACCAAAGCTAGTAGAGTAGACTGAAAACACACATAGCTGTTTCATAACATATATGCCTTGCAGCATGTTTTTTCTGAGTCTAAACTATCATTTAAATATGATATTATAATTGGTAGTTTCTGTCATTTTTGGTCATTTAAACTTATTCGTGAAATGGACTGGTGTATTTTGCATAAACTGACATAAGATGACACCTGTTTACATGTTGAATTGTTCTTCTTCCAGACCTGATGCTCAGCTGTTCGAGGGGCAGGAGGAGGAGCAACTGAATAGAGAGCTGCCTGATGACATCTTAAGACGACAACTTATTAACAACCTGGCAAAGCACGTCCTCTTCAGTAAGAGAGTCACAATTCCACAGCCAGTGGCTTGATGACACCTAACTATAGCCCTGCTGCACACAACATTTAGGGGTCATTATCAGCTTCACCAAGAATATCCAAGAAGAATCATGGTGCAGCTTATGTCTTTTATATTTTTAGTTTGTAGTAAGACCAACATATGGCTGAGGTCACAAATAATCCCGATGCTTCCTGTTAAACTGTCTTCCAATCAGGATGTCACATTCAGCTTATGGCATTATCACATCTCATTTATTTAAAATACTGGAGCATGTTTGCTGCTTCATGAGGCATTCCTCTTCCATCTTCCTCCATCGGTCTCCTTTTCATCCCGTGTTAAAGGTGCACCTGCTTGCTGGAGCTAAGGCAGCACACGCGAAACACGATTCATCACACTTCTACCATTAATTGAAATCCCACACAGCTCAGCATCAGTCCATTCGCTTCACATCATGCGGGGCTTTTTTTTTTTTGCCTGGGGGGTAGTGCAACAGAAACCGGTTCTCCCCAGCTCATTCAGCTGCATTCTCCTGCACTAGTGTTTTGCTCTCAGCCAATCACAAAGCCTCCGGATGGATGGCATGTTGTTTTCAGCCAATAGGATAAAGGGGAGGATGGAGAAGCAGAAGAAGGGAGGAATGCAGTACCACTTCTCACATATGCTTTATACCCCTGAACCTGAGCTATGCTCCGAGTGACCACTAGTAACCCTCATCCTAAGACAAGCACAAACACACACACACACACACACACACACACACACACAAGCATTTTCTGGCTGCCTCATATGTTATTAATGGGTCAAACCATTGTGATCTTTTTAAGCCAGTGTAATATCATACCCAATTGCATACAAACCTTTCACGGTGCACAATTTTATATGATTAGGATCTTAGTGAATAAATTATGGGCATAATATTTTAAATATGTGTGACAACATAAGGTTAGTCAGTGAGTCTCAGCTGTACACACTTGTCATTGTAACCACTTAACATAGCATGTTTTTTTTGTTTTATAAATAAAAAAATATTGTTATGGACAATACTGATGTTGTTGTGTGTTGCTCATCATATCCTCTTTGTATCTTCCCTCACAGCGGCTAATAAATCCTCAGCGATCATGTCCACCCACATTGTAGCCTGTCTGCTGCTGTATAGACACAGACAGGTAAGTCTGGCTTTTCTCATCCTCTCCTGGTCCCTCTTCCTTTGATGCACCCTCTTTGTCTTTTTACTTCAAACCCTCTGCTCTTCAGATCCTCCTCTTACCCCTCATGCTCCTTTCCTTACATCAAGGTGAACCAAATGTCATATGCCTCTGCATGATAGTAGTGAATGTGCCTCTGTTAGAGATCACACTGTAGTGTTAGTATTAGTGGTGAGCTGCTGCCCTCTGCAGGCACACTGATGTAGGTCTGTGACACTGGAAAACACTTAGGGGTAGCTGTCTTTCTGTCCTCTGAACTCTCAGTTAATTGGTTTATGGAGTCACCAGTGATCCCTGTTTTTTTCACATTTTTGAGTTTGTGTTTTTACCTACTCTGTCCTCCAGGGGGTGGTGCTGTCCAAGCTGGTGGAAGACTTCTTCAACATGAAGGAGGAGATCCTCTCTCGGGACTTTGATCTGGGATTTTCGGGGAACTCAGAGGACGTGGTCATGCGTGCCCTCCACCTGCTGGGGAACTGTGTCAATGTGACCAGCAGTGCTAATCGCAATGGAGAGTTCACCATCGCACCCAGCCAAACTGTCCCAGCACTTTTCGAGCTCAACTTCTACAGCAATGGCCTTTTCCACGTCTTCATTTCTGATGCAATCATTGGTATGTTTAGACCCTGTTATTGTTGGATTCTACGTTCACTTTGGTGTTTCGCTAATATTTGACTTCTACTGCCATATTTTAGATAAATTCCATCAGTCTGATGCTAGATATTCAGTAAATTTCTTTGTGATTGATGTCCAGCCTGCAGCATCCTGTCACTGCAGCGAGAGCTGGTCGCAGAAGCCGAGTCTGATCACCTGCTTGATGCCAGTAGCCTCCTTCTCAGTCAGGAGAGACTCATCCGTAAGGCTGCCGGCCTTTCCCACTTTCTAATCAATGAAGTGACAGTGGCACCAGTAAGTCCTGCACATTGTCATGAAATGAGTCAAAGAAGTCCTTAAAATTGTAGAACAAACAACTTCATTTTCTGTCCCTGCCGTCCTCTTTGATCGATGTGATCAAATGGAAGTACTTTGGCTGTTCCTATTGATGCTGCTGAGGATGTAAACAGACCTTAAATATGACCCCACATGGTTTGTTTCATGTTTGTCTCTCCTTCCACTTCCTCTCTGTACCACAGCCCTGTCAGACTATTTACCAGGTGTTTCATGAAGCCGTGACGCGGCTCATCCAGTATGGTGTTCTCTACGTAGCAGAGGTCAGTTTACAGATACAAACCACTCTCCTGGAAAGCAAAAATGAAAGTAAACATGGCCCAGATGGTCTAATTAGTGTGTGTTATGTGTGACAGGAGGATCAGGAGGAACTGAGTCCCAGCCCCACAGAGGAACCTTGGCCCAAAAAGTTCCCTGAGCCCCTTTCCTGGAGAAGCGATGAGGAGGACGAGGACAGTGACTTTGGAGAGGAGCAGAGAGATCGCTACCTAAAGGTCTACTTAACTAGCTAACCGGTTTTATAAAATTCATTAGGACCACTAGCATCTTGGGCTGTTTTCAAGTTTGATCAGGCAACATCCAGTTGCTGACTTTCTCCTCTTGTTTCAGGTGAGCGTTTCCGCAGAGCACCAGGAGTTCTTCGTCTTCCTACAGCGCCTCGTCAGCCCAGTGCTGGAGGCCTACAGTGGTGCTGCGATCTTTGTGCACAGTCTCAGTCAGCCCATGACTGAGTCCGACTACACCCAGAGGCTCTTCAGATACCTGCTCACCCGCACAGAAAGAGGAGTGGCTGCTTATGGTAGTATTGCAATATTTCTCCACATACTCTTCACTCACAAGATTGTAGAATTATTTAAAAATCATCATCCAGGCTTTTGTTTCAGGTTGAAATATGCAAATAAAGTGTACTTCTGATGATTAACTATGAATTAACTCGTAACACTGTAAGAAATACAATGTAAGTCATGAGCAGGTTTAATTAGTCTTTTTTTCCCTTTTTTTCAGGTGAAAGTGCAACTCATTACCTGGTTAAGAACACAGTGAGGACATTCAAAGAGCTTGGGGTAAGAGTATATTAGTGTAGTATGTAGTGTTTAACAAATGTATTAGCCCACATGCCCTGTTTATCTCAAAGATCCTCCAGCATCATGAAGAGCTTTAATTCAGACTCTTTCTTTCTCACTGAGTTCCCTACACGTCACTATTTTGAACAGGAGTGAGGAATTTCACCTTTTTAGACCAAATTTGAGTTCTCTGTCAAAAAAAGAATAACATAACCCATAAAACATTTGTTTTTATGTTCTGGAATGACAGTAAATAACTAGTCAATTAGTCATCTCAATCAAAATTATTAATGTGCGTTACTTTTTTGTAAAACAGCAAATTTGAAAACTCATGGATAACAACAATAATTATATTTTAGCATTAAAGATATAATTTAGGCCAAATGGTTGCTCATACAGAGACATAAAAAATATATAATTTGGTAATAAACAATTCTGTTAATTTAGGGCAGCAGTGGTAAACACATTACATTAAGACCCTTTACACATTGGTGGTTTGGTAATTTGTTAATCATGGCATATGTTGAAGTTTGTGAACACATGCTCCCAGTTATTAAAAGAAAGTAGGGATTGGTGGTGTTCAGTTTCTTCCAGCTGGATTTAAGATGCGCCTCTTGTGGTTTCCTGCAGGTCCTGAAGCAGAGAAGAGAGAACCAGGTGATGACTCTGGAGCTGAGTAGCACCTTTCTACCTCAGGCCAATCGGAACAAACTCCTGCAGTACATCTTAGGATTCACCCTGCTGTGACCGATACACCTTTCAGCCCAGCTCAGACCGCAGGCTCCTTCCAATAAAGGGCTTCTACTGGTTACTTCTAAACAATCCCAGGTGCTACTCTGTGGAAAGCTTTACCAGGAAGTGCCTTCACGTAACAGCCACTAACTTTAGCTGTTAGCAAGAAGAGACTTGAAGCCAGTCTTCCCCTTTTTTTTTGTTCCAGTCTATGACTCCCTGTCTTAGATCTGTGATAGTCTAGGGAATAGGGGTCATCCTCTCACCGTGAACTTTGCCAGTGAAGTCATGAGGTTTTAATATGATCAAAATTTTAAACTATCAGAAAATATACTCAAGCAGGTCAGTACAGCAATCCAAACAGCTGTTCGTCTGTAGAAGTGAACAAGTAAAATATGCATAGAAAATAATGATAAACATAACCAACAATGAAGGCATTTTTATGTTAACTCTGCTTGTTTGTAAAACTACTGTATTTTCTCCAGTCCACTGCATTATCATACAGTAGATTACATGTCAAAATGTAGTTTGAGGCTAATTTTGAAAATCCCTGTACATAGGCTACTAAAAATATCTCATTTGTAGTGCATTTAAAGAAATGCACTCATCAAATTTGATAATGTGGGAACATTAGATTTGATTTGCCCCTGCAAAATGTGTACATATCCAAATTTTCATTTGCAAAACTCTGATCCTCCTTATAGACAGCTTTGTTCAGTTACACTTCACGGTTACTGGTTTAAGATATCAAAAATATATATGCAGCAAATCAGTTCAGCCATGCAAAAATATCTACTTGGCAAACACAAAATATACCTGTTGAAAGTCTAGCACCGTTTAATCTCCAGTTAAGTGCATTCAAACCACTAATATCTAAGTGCATTCAGTTACACTTCTCATCGTGATTTTTGATGAAAGTGAATTTGAGCTCTGTGTTTTGCGTGACACATTTTTCACCTGTCAATGAATGTTACATGGCACAGCACTTAAAATACTAAATACCAGCCATCACATCCTCTTGAGTTAAAATGCAACAAGCTCAGAACCTCTCTGGTCATGCCTTTCAGGGAAAGAAGATATGAGATCACCACCATTTTTTTTCCTAATGATAAACACACTAGCTGGTCTCAGTGACACTGCTGAGAGAGCAAGTTTGCTTTCACAAAGCCGAGGAACTGCGTAGTGTGGTGGAAGTAAATGGTATGGTAAATGGTATAAAATTGAACGTTGGCATGGTAGTTTCTCTGTACTGTTGAAGAAAGGAGAGGACATCTTTCTCCTTTCGTTTACCCTTAAATGCAGATTACTGAAAATTATTTAATAGTTCTGTCAGGTTTACCTTTTCTTTGTTTTTCTCAGTTCAACGCCTCTTTTTTCAGATTTTCAGCATTACTGTCTTACTTCATTTTTACAACTTTATTTACACATAAAAAAAATCAGAGTATGAAAATGTTAAACAAAAAAAAAACGACCAACAGAGTAGATCGTGATCATTTCAGTTTTTGTTACAAAATGGACGTGTCAAAAATAATGGTGTCTGATAGGTCTGGTAAGATGTAGGGGAAAACAAAAAAGTATACCAAATTGTAACATTAGAGAAAGTTACTGTTGGTGTATAGGAAGGAGCAGTGTGTTTGGAGGGAGCAGAGTAAGTTGGATGAATTTTCTGGATTATTAGAGGGGATGCTAACAATATTTTCTCAGATTGATAATGTGACGACAGTGTGAATGTTAGAAATCAACATTCTTGATCAATCAGGGCAATAAAAATGAAATGGTATCTGATGGTATACAGCTGAATATTTATACTTAATATTTAGACTTGTTGACAGTCGCCTGTTACAATGAATTTAAATGTGTTTTATTTAATATTATAAACCTGCATATTTTCATGCAGTTGTTTCATGACCCTGAAATGGAAGCTTGTGGAGGATTGATGAGCGACACCTACAGCATGTTGAGGAACAGAAAAGTGTCATTTAAATGTGAATGTGATCAGAGTGACTTGATTTCCGTTCAAAGCATTTCTGAGCCCACAGTCTGTACAGGTCCCCACTCCGAGGGACCCCCTCCGCCAAGATGAAACCACTCTATGTACTGTACTGCATGTTCCCTCTGGTCGCATTTGATCATTGACATTTCAATGTGAACTCTACTTAACCTGAGAATTGTATTTTGCAGTCTAGTGTGTGAATTATGTTGCAGAGAAAGGTTTGTTTTAGGAGATGATTTGTTTACCTCTTGAATGTATCTCACATGTCCCCAAAAAGGTCAATGTGATATTGTGGAGTACTCAGTTGAGTCAGTACGGACAGTTTTTATGAACTGCTGGTGGGGGTTATTGTTGAGACTCATTGCTACTGAAGCTGCATTAACAGCATCCATCTAAAACTATGTAACTTTGTAGGATAAAAAAATATGCCTGTATCTTGGGAGCAGGTGCCTTTTTAATGCACTGTAGTGGTCTTTGGTTGTGTTTTTTTTTTTTGTTCTGTTATTGTGCATGTTAACAAAGACTATTTTGTCTGGGAATCCAAAAGAACACTGTAGATTGTAAGTTAAAAAAAAAACAACACAGATAACTTGTGGTTATTATAAGGAAAATCACCAGCTACTAAAAACAAGAAGTGTCACTTTTTTGTTCTTGCATTCTCAGAGAAAAGCACAATTGGCATTATTAGATTGTGTTTTTAAATAAATTAATGATAGATTAACAGCGATGCCTCGTCTGTCTTTTTATCAATTTATTCCAGTGGGGAATGGAGCAGTAAATGTTTGTTTAATTTTTTCAAAACCTTTTTTATCATATTATATTTGATTTTAAACAGTTCAATCATTTCATCCATAAATACAATCTCAATTTTAACAATTTTCTTAGTGATTATACACTAAAAATGATAAACAAATTCTCCTGTGATGTATACTACTACTGTTGTATACCTTGATACTTTTCTGTGTTTTCTATCAACAAGTGTGAGAAGTCATTAGGTGTCAGGTTAGGGAGGGAGGCTGGCATTCTTCGGCTATGAGAGGACAGGAGGAGGACATATGGAGACCTGAGACCAACCAGTTTTTGTCACCATGAGGTTGAAGCAGGAACGACGAGTGTGCATCCTCCTACCAAACAAGCAGCACCTGGACTGTACTGTCAGGGTGAGTGGTCTTTTTTCACATTATATTACTATATTTTTTATCTAGTCTTTGATTCCAATGCATCATTTGGAATTGCAGAAATGTACAGATATTTAATTTGACTCAACCAGCTGTCAGTGATGTACCAGTATATTACAAAGGTGCTGTACTGAAATGTGATCATTTTAACAAATTTTGGATACATTACGTGTACATCTCCAAACTGGAAATTATTCTGAAATTCTTAATGTTACTTGATGATAAAACTCATTTAATCCCAAAATAATTGAACTCCAGATTAAGGTCCTCAAATTCTGATTTGCAGTAACAACAAAAGCAAACAACAGTTTAACTCAAAGAAAGGCTGATATTACAAAGTCAAAACATTGTATCAGCGTCTTGTGTGCTTTTTAGGTGCGAGCCAGAGGCCATGAGGTGTTGGATATTGTGTTGAAGCAGCTTGCCGTCAGTGAACTCCAAGTCTTTGGTCTTTCTGTCGTCAGAGGTCAGTTAGTGTCTGTGTGGGAGTTCAAGAGAAAATGTTTTCTATTCATTTACTGTGGGATGCTGAGATTTAGGGAGGCTGGTATGGAACTTACACAAACCCATGAGGTTAAAAATATTCATCAGTGAACAAACTGCATCTTTCCCCCTCAGATAATGAATATCTCTTTATTGATTTGGAGCAAAAGCTGAGCAATTATTTTGGCAAAAGATGGAACAGAGGATCTTTAAAGGTGAGTTTGAGCTCTACAGTTTCCCCAGATGATTTACTTACATATCTCAGTATAAGATAAAATTCCGCCTATACATATAGTGTATGTGCCTATATATCCTATATTGCCTTGTATCTCAGGAGATGTTTTGTACAAAGTACTCTTTGTCCCGTTATGGTTCAGGGAAATATTTATTGTCTTAGTACGGAATGTGATTTATGTTTGTTTCTTCAATTATTTAACAGAAGAGGTATTAGAATTAGAATTCAAAGTGAGTGATATTTATCTTTTACTTTGTTGAATTATTTGTTCTACATTTATTTCCAGATGCCATTCATCTTATTTCTGAGAGTGCAGTATTATGTAGAGAGTGGGCTTCTGATACTGTAAGCTGGTAGTCCGTCAGTATATTTTTGCACACATTGAAGCTATGAATATTATTCCCACTGGTTAAACATCATGTATGGTTTTTGATGACACACTTGGTTGTTTAAGGAGCAGCAGAGTGCAGCAGCTCTACTTCGCTGAGCTGAGACAGAAGGTGTTGCATTCACAGAGCCGCCATCAGGAAGCTTTGTTCTTCCAGCTGGCAGCTTCTGCTCTCCAAGCTGAAGTCGGAGATGTGGAGCAGAGAGGACTGGGTGATGATGAAGAGGAGAAAAAACAGGGGAGAAAACACAGACATTACTTTCTCCCTGAAGATTACTTCCCTTCTTGGGTAACAAAATGTATGACTGTTTGGGCCTAATCTGGATTTGTGTGTATATGTAACATGAGTTGTGTCCTCAGCTGATAAAGCGTCGTGGACAAGACTTCCTGCTCCAGCACTGCCCAGGGCTACACGTCGAGATGAGAGGCGTGACACGAAGCCAAGCCATCCTGCAGTTTATAAAAGACGCCTGCAATCTGCAGGATGGACTGTTCACTTTCTACAGGATGAAACAGGTCAGATTGCACACAGTTAACCAAATAAAATACACCAGAACACTGTAACATTTGTGCTAAATGAGCTTCATATTTCTTTGTCTGGTGTTTCATGTGCAGGAGAAAAAAGAGCTGAAAAGTTCAATCCTTCTTGGTGTGGCAATGAAAGGAGTTCATATTTATCAGGTGGGTCTGTTTTCAAATTTATTTTTGTCTGGTCTGTCTGGAACTTTCTTAATTCATTTACTTAAATAATTTTGCATCAATCAAATCTTTTCTTAAGGAGGTGGAAGGGAAGCTGTACTTACTGTATGAGTTTTCCTGGACTGAAATCGACCGCTTCACTTTCCAGGTTGGTCCCAAAGGGCACTTTCACACATGAGCACACATTCACATAAACTTGCATATTGCGTTGAATCGTACTGTAGCTTTCTCTCTCTTGCTCTCCAGGGCAGCAGGTTTGAAATCACTGCAGTGGGATCTCTGTGCCTCCCTAAACTGCTGTATTACACTCCTTCAGCCTTTCATTCCAAACACATCCTGAAGCACCTCAGTGACACTCACCAGCTCCACATCAACTCCAGGGCTGCAGTCATCTGCGCCCAACAGCTGGAAGATATGCATGGTCAGCAAGCCACACAAATATCCGTTGTTTTTTGTCTTTGCTATTTCACTTTCTCAACTGGGCGCCGTCTTGACTGGCTCCTGCTTCTTCACAATGATTCAGTGAACAACCTTTTTAACCAAACATCATGGGACTTTTTCCTCTGCCTCTCTGCAGCCAGTCACTTCTACAAAGAGGCCTACATTTGTGACACAGCACACTTAGCACACAGACTCCAGAGCAACAGCCTCACATCCTCCATGTCTGACAGTAGTGTTGCAGTCGGAACGACAACAGTCTGGTTGGAGAAGGAGGATGAACAAGATAATGTCACAGGTCAGCTAAAAGGAAAAAAATCACATTTCAGGATAATGCTGTGCTGGCATTTTGTATTTACCATCTTGCCATTTTACCATCATAAAAGACACAATAAAATGAACACAGAGTCGCTAAACTGGTGCCATAGTTTTTTTTTTAAGAAATTCTCCAAAAGAATGCCAAGCTCATAGGCAAGATTAGTTTGATCACTTACTATAATTGTGCTTGTTGCTGGAAATCAGACACTGAACATTTTGTGTTTTGGTCGATCTTTTGGCAGAGTTTGAGCTCTGTGTGGACGGACCAGTGGAGTTATTTGTGGATGACCCAGCTGAGCTGTCGTGGCTGGCTGAGCTGTCTGTCGACAGACCTTTGGTCTTACCTTCCTCTTATTGGACAGGTTAGTCCAAACAAAAGCAGACATATCTGAAACTGTGTGTTTATCATTTCATGTGCATCTCATAACTTTCTCTGTGCTGCCATTATCAGCTGTCTCCATGGAAATGAAACAGGCGAGCAAATCTCTCTGATTAAAAATTTCCAGCACAGCCCGACATCAAAGGTGCCACAGTTTTTTCTCTGATCTTTGTGCAGGTTCTGAGGAGGAGAGCTGATGAAGGGGAGTCTGTGGACTAATGTACAGCCAGAGGCAAGAGGGGTTCATCACAGGCTCAGAACAAAATCCTTCATATTATTCTTCACTTTAATGTTGCAGCTGACAAAGTTGAGGCTAATTTGAACTGCTTTACATACTGCTGGGTACCTGGGTAGTCATCATTCAGTCATTAAATTTTTGTATTAATAATCTGAAAGTAGCTTGTAACTATCTAATGAAGCAAAAAAACACAATATTTCCAGCTGAAATGTAAAGGAGTAAAAGTATAAAATAGCATACAATGGAAATATTCAAGTAAAGTACAAGTACCTTGCAAATGTACTTTTAGACATAGCAATAAAATTCTGAATATATTGTGTTTATATTTACTGCTTAGTGTAACATGAGCTCAAATAAATGCTGTTAACACCCCATTTTCTTAATAACCCATCCATCTATTTCCATCCATCCATTTTCTACTACTTATCCTCATAGGGTCGCGGGGGGCTGGAGCTTATCCCAGCTGTCTTCTCTAGCTCTAGTCAACTTAAAAATAAATTAATCAATCATAATAACTGAAAAAAAAACTGTGTTAGTGTGCAATGCCTTTAATTAACAGGTAAAAGGGTAATAAAAGGAACACTTAATATTCAATAGGAATAATTTAATATACTAAAAACTAAATTAGGAATTGTATTTTCCATTTAAATTGTCGTATTTTTGAGTTGCCAAATTATGAACATCAACATTCCTATAAAACGTTAAAATAAGTTTTATTTTGGTTTGCTTCTGTGTGAGTATGCGTTCTACGTCATCATGCAGTCAGCCAATCAGCGGGGCTGGCTCGACCCAAACACGGAAGCAGCTCAAACGACTGCAATAGCAACAGAACTTCATGCTCCTCCTTAGTAACATAAAAGCTTAAACGACATTATTTATGTGAACACTTAGAACCACAAAAACTTTAAGTCACGTTGTTTGCCGGAGATGCCTTTCCCTTGGGTTCGTGTTGCGGTATTATCGTTTGCTTTCGCCCTTGCTGCCATCATTGGACAAAATCTGGGTAGGTTGAAATAGTTAGCTAAAAGTAATTTATAACCGGTTGACACATTTAGCTTCACTCCAGGGAGATTACGTTAGTATTTTAAGTCAGTTGCTTCAATATTGACAGTTAAAATGTACTAATATAAAAACTGTATCCACGTTTATATAATAAATAGTGTTATACGTTAGCTAGCTAAAGTCTCATGAGCTCATCTGACAAGACTGTTGGGTTTTCTATACATTTGTGATGTTCCTCCGTAGACTGTATATGAAAAAGTCAGCCCACAGGGGTAAAAGGTAACGGTGTAATAATGCCTACGGTAACAGCGCCGCCACCTGGCTCATCTGTCGCCCATATTTCTTGTGTAACACCGGTCCTTGTCCACAGCGATGGCGCCGCCTTCACTGCCCGCTGTGTTCGGTGGTGCCATCGGTGTGTGCTCTCTGACCGGGATGGCGCTGATCTGGAGGGATATAAGCTCGAAGATGAAAGGTGAAAACCGGACGTTGAGCAGTTTGCTCAGCCAGTATCTAGCGGTAAAGGGTGTGGGCTGGCTGGGCAGGCGGCAGAGAAAGAAACTTGAAGTCGATACTCTGAATGTGAAGCAAGTCCAGGAGGAGACTCTGCTGAAGCGCCTGCGGAAAAACGCAAACACATATTACGGAAGACAGTATGACTTCAACTCAATTAAAGGTAAGACTGTGTGCCAGGTAAGTGTTTGTAATCTTAGGTGTACGTCAGGACAACAAACTGCACGTGGTCGTAACACCCCTGACAGTGATTTGTCCTGTGACTGACTGTGATGTAACCTCATGTTATGTCAGTGTGTAGACTGCACAGCAAGCATGACAGCAGGGATGTGAAGAGTTGTTTTTTTTTAACATGGCATCAAATACATCTGCACAAATTGTATCTGTATTATTATGAAAGGGCATTGAACTGTAACTAACACTAACTGAATTCTGGTGATTTTCTTTATTTAAAAATGTACTCCCCTCACTAAGTATATTAACCAAATTTATTTCCGGATGAATCATTGTGTAAAGCTCAGCTTGATTTGTTACTTCTTTGTTTAACCAAATGTCCAGAATTCTCTGTTCTGGACATTCTCTCAAAACAAAGTTAAATCTGGGATTTTTTTGCATATATTAGAGGCACATTTTCTATTTCTCGAGATGTGAGAAACTCAGTGCCTGAGTCAAATTCACGTGGTTAAATACAGTTATTTATTTGTTGGCGAAACATAGTGACATTTAATAGTATTGACCCCCCCAAAAAACACCAGCTCTAAAATACCCACTTTGTGTATTTAATTATTAACAGCATATAATTAGAAAATGTAAACTCAGGTTGTTAAAGTTCACAGAATCACTGAGATAAAAAAGGTCTATGTTTCAGTGTCCTTAAATGTTAGTGTGACTGTAGAGAGGGAATAATCACGAAAATACTGTAAAACTTAACGCTTTATTATAATATGTACAATATACTAAGTGGTTTTGTGTTTTCATCCACAATGCTGTAGCTTTTCTTTCTTGTATAATAAATGATGTTTCTGTAATTAAAGCACCTTATTTGATCATCTGATTCACTGAATGATAATGAAATGGTTTATGAAGACAGTTTTGGCTTGTAAACAGACACCTTAAAACCATCTCTAATTCTCCAGACAGTGATGGCTTCCGGGCACGTCACCCCATCACCACATATGAGCACTACCGTGAGCTCATCAGGCGCATCGCTGCTGGCGAGGAGAAGGTGCTCATTACTGAGAATCCGCTGATCCTGGCCATGACCTCTGGGACGTCGGGGGCTAGCGCCATGCTGCTTAGCACCAAGGACACCAACACTGAGTTCTTCCTGCAGGTGAAGCTTGATGGTGACTCGTTAGCCCAGCTGTAGCCTGTGTTGTTTTACATATTAGACTTCCATATGCATTCATGTGTGTCCACCAGGGAGTGACGGTGTGTTTGGATGTCATGGGAAGAACATTTCCCATGACCGACAGCCTCCAGCGCACCACCAAGTTCTTCTACTCACCTACTTTTCGCCAGTCTGAGGCCGGTATTCCCATCGGACCTAATTCCTCCACACCAGCATCCTCCCGCCACATGCTCAACCTCTACACCACCCCAGCAGCCGCCTTTGAGGTGCTGTTTATAAGATGATCAGCAGTTTACCCTGTTTGTTCCGTTTTGTGTGATTTTTGTTGTTCTTCGTGAGTTATTTTTCATTTTTTACAGTGCTTAAAGGATTATGCTACTTTCAGGTTCCCAGTGAAAAGGACACCCTCTACCTGCATCTCTTGTTTGCCCTCAAAGATCCCAGTGTGGGAACGCTGGAGTCCAACTTTGCTTCTACAGTCTTCTATGCTTTCAGTGCTTTACAGGTACAGCATAGTTCAAATCTTGATTTATTATACAGATAATAATCACAACTGGAGAGTATTACTTCATTGAAAGAAGAACAAAGAATGGCACTAAAGGCATTTCTCAATGGAAAAATATGATTTTGCCCATTGACAGTTTGATAGTTCATCCATCCCCTACCAAGTATTTAATAGAAATTTTTACATTTTAGAAAATAAGTAGTTTGTAACTAAAATTACCTTAAGTCCTAAAGTTGTCTGATATTTCACAGAAACTATTTTATAATCCAACAGCAGCACTCCTTTTTTGATTTGGTACAAAAGTCCTTGAGTGCTTCATGCATGCCTGGTTTGAGTCCCACTGGGACATTTTCTAGTTAAGTGGGATGAAAGCAGGAGTCAGGTGTCAGGCTCACACTGATTAAGAAAAGCTTGCGTAATTTGTTTGATGGAGGAAGGATTAGAAAAGTAATTTCTATCCCATCTCCTCTCTGTCCCGCAGGATCGCTGGCAGGAGCTTGTTGAGGACATTGAACAAGGGAAGGTTAGCAGCGCTCTGGCTTTGGAACCTAAAGTGAGGTCCAGGCTTGAGGCTCTGATGAGGCCGGACCCAGAGAGGGCTGCTCAGCTCCGGGCACACTTCCAGGACGGCTCCCATGGGATTGCCAAGCGGCTGTGGCCTCACCTCCACCTGGTCCTGGCAGTAGACTCAGGCTCCAATCAGATCTATGGGGAAATGCTGAGGGAGAGCTACTGCCAAGGAGTGCCTTTCTATTCACCTTTCTACGCTGCTACTGAAGGTAAGAACATGATCCCAGGCACCACCATGAGAACAGTTGCTCTAAAAGTTCTGCTGTCGAGTGGCTAAAAAGTCCTGGTTTCCAAGTAAGAAACTTGTACTTCATGCCCATTTTTAAAAAAAAAATATGTAGTTATGCTCTGACAAAGCACACTGAGTCAAACACAAGTAAAGCATTTTTCACCGCTTCTGACCTATTAAACAAAATAAAAAGGTAATAATATAGAGCCCTGGCAGTTGACATCATACAATCCTGGCATGCAACAGTCGAAAGATGGAAGGCGGCTGTTCAAACTACTGCCAGGTATCTCCCCCTTTAGAAATTAAGTACAAATGTGTTTAATTATTTCAACATTATACAGAAATTAACAAAACAAAAGTTAGCACAGACAGTGATTATTTACAATACACTGTCTGTTGATTAGGACAAAGTTACATTTACCCTCCCAGTGACAACAGTGCTGTCCTTTGCAGGAAGAATCCAGCCCTGAACACTAATGACAAAGCCAGATTGTGTCAATTTATATCCCTCCAGGTTTTTTTAGGGAGGGAAAATTTATTAAGTAATTATAGTTGCCGGGGTACCACAGGTCCGGTAAAAAGTTCACTCTGACTGCCTCAAAACTCTTAAAAATTATACTGAGGACATGATGAGGGTCAGAGATGTTTAGCTTATGAAGTTTACTGGTGTATCTGATTTATAATGAGATATAAACAAAGGTGGTGTAAATTTACTGCTAGCGCCATTAATTTTTACACTGATTTTCCTGCCAATTTGGTGGTATAAACAAACGGAGTCACATGACAGAACAGGTCAATTATGAGATCACTTCTTGAATAGATTTTACAGATGAATTTCTTAATAGTTATGCTTTGAAATGCTAATATCCCATTTCTGCTGTCATGAAATACTGTGGCTTTAACTGTGCTGCAGCCCCTTAATCTATGGGTGGGCTGGTAGTATTACTAAGTATTATTAAATGTATGTATGTATGGCCCCCTGCAGGTCTAATAGGGGTGAACCTGTGGCCTCAGGAGCCAAACAGACGCTACATGCTGTGTCCTCGTTCAATGTTCTGTGAGTTCCTGCCGGAGAGCAGCCTGGAGGAGGAGACGCCTCACACTCTGCTGATGGAGGAGGTGGAGGAGGGACAAAACTATGAGCTTGTTATCACTAATGCTTCAGGACTCTTCAGGTCAGGTTCATTTTATTCAAAAAATATCTATTAATGAATATAGTGATGTGGCCAGTGAGTACACGCGTGTATGTAGACAATTCTGTTTGTTTTTAGGTAAACACCTGAAATATAGGCACATTTTAGGTAGATTTATGAGGACTATTATAGAAATTAAAGGCTAAAACATGTGAGAAATTATATTCCCAATTGCATTGTTTCATTGTTGTGATGCGGTTTCACTTGACTGCGCTCAATCAAGATAGAATGAGGGGCGTCTCGAGTCTAATAATGCAATGTATTTTCAAGAATCGTGCTCAGACTCTGTTAGACAATCTGATATGTAATTAAAAGTTAAAGCTGCTCAGAAGAACTGCAATCTGCACAATGTTTAACCCCAGTTAATGTTGTAAATTGTGTTGGACAGATGCACTTTTTATTTTTCTGTCTTACAGATATCGCATTGGAGACATCGTGAAAGTAGTTGGATTCCATAACCAGTGTCCCATAGTTGAGTTTCAATACAGGTACCTTTTGTTTCTGTGCATATTTGTTCACACATTGCATATCATATCATGCTGCATGTAATGTGATGTATGTACAACCATGATTTTTAAATACACAACAATAAATATGTTCTTCTCGCTTCCCCCTGTCTGTCTTCTGTCAGGCGGGGTCAGATGTTGAGTGTTCGGGGAGAAAAAGTGTCTGAGGCAGTTTTTCTCAATGCTCTGAAGAAAGCCGTTGCTCAATGGCCGGGAGCCCAGCTGGTCGACTACTGCTGCGCTGAGAGCGGCATCCTGGGTAAGGCATCTTCTTTATACCATTCAGTCACAGCAGAATTTGGGCTCTGACATTTGTGTGTGGTTGTGAAGTTAGGTTCAGTTTGCACAGTAATGATTATTGGGGTGTTGTAGGAGACTCCATAGGTGGCTCAGATCCTCATTACCAGGTCTTCATAGAGCTGAAAGGCGTGAGAAACCTCACAGAGGAACAAAGATACAAGGTGAGACCACCAGCCTTTCCTCCTTGTCATGAAATTGAAATGTATTATCTTCCTCTGAGTGGCGTCTCCTGTTTTTTTTTATTTTGTTTTTCTTCCCCTCCAGTTGGACATCTGTCTCCAGCACTACTCAGCTATCTACAAGTCTTTCCGTATCAAAGGCAGCATCGGACCAATGAGGGTGCAGCTAGCGGCGGACGGTGCGTTCAAGGAACTCCGCAACAAAATGATGGCCTTTTCGAACACCTCACCCAACACCTTCAAAATGCACCGAGTGCTGCGCAGGAAAGAATACGCTGACTTCCTCTTAGGAAAAACTGTCTCTTGAGCCTTGTGTTGTTGTAGAGAACAAGATAAAGCTTGTGGACTTTCACCGTGGTGAGCGACTGAACGATGTCTCCAGTTTAATATCCACTGCTCATGAATGAGTGGATGCCTTTGGGAACTCTTGAAAACCTTAATTTTTAACAATTAAAATTGTTTGTTTCAAATTAATTTATCTCCTCAGCCATATTTATTATTTTATTAAAGTGTTACATAGTTTTGTTTAATTAAATGTGTCCAGATCTCGTCAGGCTCTTCGACATGAAAATGGCTACATAATTTTATCCAGGGTTTCATTTTGTTGCTTTATCAGTAATATCGAGGTGATATTATTGAGGAATGATGGTATTTTTATAATTGTTCATCCAGCTGAAGAAATCTGGAAACTACTCCACACCAAACAGGATGCACTGATACACATTTTTACCTCTGCCAAGGTGTATTTGTGTGTCAGCAGGAAAATGTACCAAACTGATGTTCATGAATCTTGGTGGAAGGTTGTTGCAAGAGCCAGAGAAGAAACCATTAAATTCTGGAGTGGAGCTGAATCACAGGTTGGATCCACTCTTTATTTTTCGTCTCTGAGAGCCCTTCTTGTAAATAATATTATCTTTTCAACTGTTGCCATCTGGTGTTAGTAAATGTTGTGACGCTGCCACGTCCACATTGTCCCATAAGTGCAGTCAGCCATGAAGATGAAAGCAACATTTGGCAGGAGTTATATCTGAAAATGCATTGCATTTTAAGTCTAAATCATGGAGTGGGGCTGAAATGAGAGAAATCATCCCATTCTCATTTCTGAACTATTTCTTATAGTTTGTTCTATTTGTACAAGTGAATTTCTGTTGTAGGTTGTGATCTGTAACGTAACGATGTGACATTTGTCTCCAGAAATGTTGTTTAATCTCATAGTACCTCTTGATTCAGATATTGTAGCACTGGCCTCCTGGAGAACAGTTTCTGCTCAGTTTGCTATATTAACAGTGCAGGGATTATTTTATTTATTATCACCACTAGGGGGGGATAGTCAGATATTTATATAAGGCTTCTACAGCAGCTGTTAATCATGCTGTCTACCACAGATATTGTCTTGACTAAAGCAGTGGATTCTTGGTCATAACTCTGCATATTCATCTGAATTACTGGTCACAATATGTAATACCACAGTCTGTACAACAGATTTCTGTAAATTCAGTGTAGAAGTATGTTTTACTGGCAGATCATGAGATATAGTAGAGACTTAGAATGTGATCTTGCGTCGCTGTTGTACAACATGCCTCTCTCTTGCAGGACCCTTCGTTCACAAAGTGGGCTAATATTTTTAGTAACGTCCATTTCAGCAGAGATTTGACACTGTTCGTGCTTTATTTTGGTGTCATAGTGTGATCAGGTCAAAACAAGAATCACAGAGTTTACCTCCATTGAAGACCTGAGGAAATGGCCTTTACATGACAAAGTGACTTGAGGGACCAGAGGTGGTGATGTTGTTCTGCTCTCTGGAGGTTTTAAACCATTGTAACAGCAGCCCCACTGTGGCATGAAGAAGAGAAAGTCATCTTCTCATGTTACAGCAACTGGTTAACAAAATCTCCCCCAGGGCCTCTAAAGCTCACTAAGTAGCTTGTTTGTGTACTCAGTACAAAAACTATATGAAAACTACAAGTTGTTTTTTCCCAGGGTTGCAAGGCAACCAACAGAGAATCCAGGAAATAACTTCCCCTGGCCAAGAAATAGTCCAGCTCACAAAATGTTCAATTGTTTTTTTCTCATCGATGAAGCAAACAATATATAGGAGTTAATGAGTGAGCATTAGAAGTGCTGGTAGGATGATAATAAAGCCCCAGACTGATTACAGTCTTTATATACATTACACTATTTAATTTTTTTTTATTATGAACATTGGATTTTTACAAAAGCTTTCTGAGCTATTTTGTCAATTTTTTTATTGTGCCTGATCAGTGTGGTTCTGAAGTACAAATAATGACAGCATGGTAGGTAAATAAAACATGATTTCAGTATTTCTTTTTATCTGCGATTTCACCATGTTTTTGTTTATTCATGACAAGTCTTTAGTGAGATGGTTTCTCTGTGGTTGTCACGTGCCTTGAGGATTTACACACATAGCTTCTGAGCACATCTGCCACAACAGTCACAAGTTAATTCATTGTAAACAGCTGAGCTTTGAGAATGGCAGGCATGATTTCTCAATGGGTTTGCTGAAGGAAGGAGGATATGTTTAATTGAGAAAGGAGATTTTGCAAGTTGAGTGAATGATGCTGGCTATAGAGCTTATCTGTTTAAGTCACAGTTTAAGTCAGGATTAGAGCTGTGGATCTCCACTGAAGTCTAAAATGCTAAATAACAAACAAGTGAACCAAATTTGAATTTACGCTTGTGAAATTGAGTAAGATCCCTCAGGTGTCACCCCCCAAAACAAAACCTGGGTTAATGCCAGCAGTGCCCACAGAGCAGCGAACTGTGGGAAGTGTAGTTGGGATAGTGTTTCGTCTGGCTGTCTGTGCGTCACTCTGTCGTATGAGACTGCTGCATAGTGAGCATGTCTAATGGATTAGCCGCTTTATTAGCAACAAGCAGAGATGGATGAACTACAAGAAGAAAGGACAACAAGAGGCCATTAAAAATAGATGGCAGTGATGAGCTGCCAGGGCTTGAATAGGATCTGAGAGGGGGAATAGTACTTTCTTACAGTATGAGAGCCACGTCTTTACTTTCACTGGTTGTGTTTTTCTCCTATTTCCTCCAAATGAAGCTCACCTGTGCTGCCAGCTGGATGGGTTAATTGTGTGTTTGTAATCAGCACTCTCTGACTGACATGTTTTTTTTTTGTTTTTTTTCTCCAATAATCTCAGAAAAATATTCTCTCTCCCACTCAGAGACTGAATTGATCAGAATCAACACAATGTTCTTCCTGTTTTGTTTTGGTTTTTTTTTAAAAAAAAACAAAAAAAAAAACAAATAACCTCAAGCGCATTGATTTGCCTCTTTCTTGACCTGGTTATTCTCATCTCAGAGATCTTCCGTTGCTACTTGGACTGAGGATACTATCAAAACCAACTAATTTTTTCCCCTAAAGATTACAAACTTCATTTGTGGCTTGAGGAAACACCCACACAGCTGCTGAATCTGCTCAACTTTTCCCAGATTACGACGCCCCCGCGAGAAACTTGTATATTTCTATTTCTCTTCTCATCCATTTTTGTTTGCTTGACTCACTATTTGCATAAAGCAACTCTTGAGGGATGACCTAGGAGATGTATTGTGAAGATTTAGATTTATATATAAGATTGATATATTTTTTTTTTGTTTTGTCTTCAGGCACAGAATGACTAAAAATATCCAAGATTCAAGCCCACGTTGTTACATGTAGATTACACCATCCTCAAACATCCTAATAAAAATTAGTCTTGACTGGCATGCTAGTTTGGAGGGGAGGTTTAAAAACAAGCTCCAAAATGATAAATTGTTGTTGGTTGATTCTAGCTTCTGGGTAATCTATAAAACCAAGAGAAAAAGATCCATCCTCGAGCTCTGCATAAATCACAGTGACAAAAGAGAAACAATTCCACCTCATAATTCAGTGAAACTCAAACCTTTCCTTCTCCTGGATTCCTCCTATTGTCCACTTAAAAATGAGCAGAATCACCTCTGCATCTTCTGCCTCTTTAGAGAAATGTCCTGCAGAGTACTTGTGGACATTTTATTTATTTAAAATGGACAAAATATGTGTCTATACCAGTGCTAACCTCATGTTAATTAATGTGAAACTTACTAATTCAAAGAAAAAGATGAAGTCATCTCCTCAGAAAAATATCCTTTAATTATCATGTTTCTTCATGTACAGTTATTAATAATTAATGACATAATGACATAATTTGATTAATAGCAGGATCATCTTTCCCTGATCAATGTAAAATCTGTTGTTTACAAAATTACTCCGCAATGAAGACAACACTTTTGTCTGGAGGTATTCCCTCGTCGACTAAGCTGTGTTGTTTGCTTGGGTCAAAGTGAGTTAAGACGCGAGATTCCTTTGGTGTGTTTAGCACCAAGTTCTCATGAAAAACATCTCCTGGCTTATCCTTTTAATCCGCTCTTAGCGGCTTTCATCCCAGAGCCTTAATTTTCATGAGGATACTGTAGGGGCTGGGAGGGCGACAGTGACCAGCTCCCTCCCTCGGAGACACATTTGACAGAACAATACTATAGGAATGGTATTTTTAGGGCTATAGTCCTCATACAGCAAAGAAATGTGTAGGGGGCAAATGAATTTGAATATGTCTATCCCCTCCACACACACACTTTCGCAACGTCCCATAAGACAGACATGATAAAAGAGCACAATGGCACACCTTCCAACTGAATACAATAGCCTGCGCTGACCGACATGCAGGCAATCCATCTTTCCTTCATTTGCAGACGTGCACACAAAAGCCATGTGCTGATAGTAGCACTGTGGGGTGTAATGGGGCTGTCAGTTGCTCCAAAAGCATCCTCCCTCCCTCACTCCCTCCCTCCCTCCACCTCTACTCTCCCTCCTTCTGTCTCTCTAAACCCCCACCACAGATGAAAACAGGTCCCCACTGAGGATGCCAGCATCTCATTGGCTGGAGGATATCACAGGAATGGATGGGTGCAGGAGCGAGAGAGAGAGAGAAAGCTAAAGAAGATGCAACTACTCGGGCACAGCATCTTGACCGAGCACTGAGAAATGTGAGGTGTAGATGCGTTCAATATCATTTTTGTTTTGCAGATTCTTGGTCCTTCTATAGATGGAAGAAGCAGCAGACTTAACGGATAACTCGCTCCACGTTGCTGCTGGAATGAGCTATCCGGCTGAAAGGTGCAGACAAGCAACAGCTGGGCTGACTGATCTGAAGCTCTTTGGATCTCAGCGTCTTCTGGACTTGATCTCTGCTTGCTGATTGAGCTGCTGCAGGTGATTGCTACTCTTAATTTCCACTCATTGAGGCTACACACCTGAACCTCTGCATTGTTGGAAGGAGCTATTTTAGTGTTCCCAGGCTGCACTATTGTGTTTTTTGTTTTTTTGGGGGGGTGGAGAGGCATCACTTGGAGAAGGGTGGCTGCCTTTACTGTAAATGTGTGTCCCCGGCGGCACTGGACTGTCACCCTCAAAGTCTCCTGAACCTGCTGAAGGCCCCTGGAAGCAACCTGCTGTGCCTCAGGGATGGAGTGACCTCCAGCCAGCTGTTGGCTGTCCCACATCTGGGTCAAGATGCCAGTGATGAAGGGCCTCCTGGCCCCACAGAACACCTTTCTGGACACCATTGCCACACGCTTCGATGGCACCCGTAAGTACAATGTAAACAGCATGAGGATGAGGTGTTTTGGTACTTGAAGTTGTTCACAGTGGTTTATGTCGCTGTCCTTGTTTGTGTTACCTGGGTTGTTGTTTCCCCTCATTTCCTGTCTGCACTTAACTGTATCCTATTCACAGTAGGCAAAAAGAAATAAGTGAAAACAAAGTCATTAAAGGTCTTTGGGCAGTTGTTGTTGGCTGTCATCACAGAAAACAAGACTTGCTAGTCACTGCATGTGTAGTGTTTTTTTTTTTTTTTAAGCAAGACAGCCAGTGGCAGAAAATTATGAATTTCCTGCTTGAACATGAATATGAGCGAGATGCATCTGTTCTCAGGTCAGTCTCTGGTGCTCAGTATCCAAACACCACAACACTGCCTGACTAAAAGCCACATCTGCTGGCTGTTACAGTGGTACGCAGAGTAAAGTTTGTTTTCACTTTTCCAGTAAGACGCAAGCAGAAAATTGACCTTCAATAATCGGGTTGTCTTTTCTCATTTGTTTCACCCAGTTGGCTCCAAACCAGCCAATGCAGCCATTAGGCAGCGTCACCATTTCTGCCTGACTTGTCGTGTCTCTTGTTTTGTACCTTGTGCCACCTCAGGGGAGGTTGTGGCTCGTTGTAAACAAATACCGTGGGGATGTCTGTGTTTTGTTCGCTTGTCGATTCAGCCAGTCTCTTTCTCTGCTAGTCGTAGCTGCCTGAGCCTGCGGCTGGCTCTGGACCTGTCTTGAGGAAATAAACAGTGGCATTACAGTGTAAGTGATGTGTAAGGCATGCAATTATGGCTTTGACTTGTGAGTCAGGCATTCTAATGAGGATCTCTCAAGAGCTTAAAACACGCTGACACGTTGCTCATCAGGAACGCTGGCTGTGGTTTCTAATACAAATTAATAGGTTTGTGAAGTGAGACGCTGCACACATTGAATCTTGAGATGATGTTGGTAGTGCACAGTTCAGCTGGAGGATCAGGGGTCATGACCCCATCTCCGCCAATGATTCATCTGCCTTGGTGAAGAGTCCTTGAGCTCCACATGGACTCCCTGTTGAGTCTGCAGGGCTGCTCTCTGGTTGAACCTCATCTCTGACCTCCCAGTGCAAGGAGAAGAAAACACTTCCCTCCTCAAGTGTAACATCAACAAACAACATAACCAGCCAGTGCTGATATGTTATTTTCTTTAGTTGCGTTTATTCCTTATTGATAGTGTCACATGACTCCAGGCCTGCAGCACCATCATAGCTCCAGATAGGACAGCTGAGAGCCCACATCCACCACATCCAGCAGTTACACTGCTACAAATAATTTCATCTTTTCAGCTGGTATTCTTTCCCCTGCATAATAAATAACCAAATAATGGCCAAGATGAAATGTTTGTAGCAGCAGGACACGTACCTGCAACTACATGACAGTTTTTTGCCACTTCCAAGGCATCCTCAAAGCCTACCATACGGCTGTGGCCCCTAGAGGAGTGGCACAGTGCCCATGGCTCAAAATAGCTTCCTTCCTGTTGCCAGGGCGACAGGGTCCCGCCACTTGACATGGATGAGGCTTGAACACTTTGGTCTTTGAGAAAAAGATTGTCTGCTAAAGAGAAAACACTTGAACTTGCTTTCTCATCAAGGACTTTTAGAGTCCAGCTGGTCTCTTGTTTCAGAAAGGCGCATTGTGGGTCGTGCAGCTGTCATCTTGTTTCACTGTCGCTGCCTTCGACCTGCTGCAGCTAGAAGTGTTTGTTACTTTGGCTTGGAAACAGTTTGTCTTTATATACAGTCCTAAAACACGTATAAGATGCAGTATTTGTTGAAGTTTCCCTTCACTTAAATGTGAAATTGCTTCTTGCTACGTTGCTTCACTCTGAAGAATGATTTCACAAAGTGGAAAGTTTTGATGCGAGGTTCAGGCATATAGTTACAAGCATGATTTGTAACTCCATAACTGGTTTGAAAGTCAATCATTGTCCAGTATGTATGGGAAGATCACTATACCACACAATAATGAGTCAGAAGACAGACAGTATTTCTAAGAAAGAGGATATCTTTGTTATTATTTCTGTTAAATTGAAATTCCTCACAGTACAAGTCAACTATTAGCAAATATACTGTATGACACTGCAAAACTACAAAGTCCTGTAACATATTTTTTTAATCAGTATACTGACGCAATTTACATTGTCCATGAAAACTTAATAACAAAATCTGCATACAGAAGCCTGCATAAAGAAGCGTTTTTTTGTAGCTTTACAATCGTTCAAATATGACACATGTTTTCAGTAAGTGTAGAGTGCAGTTTCTGACAGTCAGATAAATACAATTTTCTGCAAGCTGAATATTTTATATTGGCTTTAAGTAAAATTAATTGCACTATATAGTATATTTGTAAACTGACATCATACCACATCAAAATGTACAGATAATACATAGTAAACTTCATGCTTTATTAAAATATGTCAAACATGATGCTTGTCTCATCAGGTGTCTGGTTTTAGATCAGCAAAAAAAGGAAAGATCAACCTTTATGCAAAGAACAAGTGCTCTGAGGGACAAAAATTTAGTGTTTTGGTTTTGAAAAGCCCTCCCAGCCATTCTCTATTGTTCAGCTTATATTCCTCATTTTCTTGTCAGGTTTCAGTGTAATTTCTCCAGTTTGTGGCTCTGAGTGAGAGTTCACAAATATTGATTCAACCTTAACAATATCATTCATAAAACTGAGATTAATTTCAAGTTGATTTTGATTGAACACATCCCTGACTGAAGAAATTACTGGTGTGTGGCAGACTCCCCCACATGATAAGCCAAACGTCAGAACAGGTTAAGTCAGTAACCTTTGTCACTGCACAGTACAGTATTTGGCTCACGGCAAAGTCAGCATTCCTGTTCCCCAAGGATCTGTGTGCATGTGTGTGTTGGTGAGTGTTGGACTCAGGGCTTTGTGTTGGTACTATACGTTGATTCTAGATGATGTGTCCATATGCTTGTGATCGTATATTGATCCCTGTGGGGAATATTTTAAGGTCAAAGATCAGGGTCACGTCACAAAGCAGCACCTTTGCTTTCAGCAGGGCAGATGTTTGTTGTCACACAGTCATAAATCTCGACCTTCTAGTTTCCCACTTGCACCACCACTGTGCTACGCCTGTCGCATGTGTGTGTGTGTCACAGCATACACCCCTGTCCTTTACATCCACTCCCATCCATTTAAACAACCTCCCTGGTGGCGTTTTCACATTGACAGCAGCGCTCGCCCTGTGGGGCAGCGTAACCACAGGGCAGCTGCAGGCAGAGATAAGAGCCGGGTTTATTTTCCCTCCCAAACACGTTACTGTTAAAAAGAGACTAAAGAATCAAAGAGGAGATGGGAAGGACTATCAGATTGAACCTTATGGTGCTTTCTGTTACCCAGCTGATGAATGGGTGTTAATAGGCAGCTGGAAAGACCGGAGCACTGCTGCAGAAGCCAGTGGAGAGCTGGAGCTATTGTGTTGCTTCAGCTTTTGCTGCTTCCTTTGAGGCTCCTTGCATTTAGTTTTATAGGTGTGAAATTTTAGTATTATGTGATTCACAACATACATCTCTTGTGACTCGCCATATTCACTAATCATCATTTATGTCGCTTTGTAAGTGATTGGCAAAATACCTGTTCTGACATTTAGATATGAGGACGTGCTGGTTTTTGAGAAAGACACTGAAATCTAAATCTGCTCCTGATGTGCAGGTCTGCACCTAACGTGGGAGCTCCGCCTCCCATCGGTGTGTAAATGTAGGTGTGAGTGGGTGTGAGGCTTTGTAAAGCATTTTGCACCAGAATAAAGGCAGTGGCACCACATAAATGCAGCCGTTTTGTCTTTTTTAGGATTCAGTAACACTGATCCTTTTGTTTGTTTGTCCTGATGAAAATTGAAAAAAAATAATCTTATTAATCACAGATTTCAAAATACACATCAAGTGATCGATGATCTTGTCATGCCTCTTTACTAGACCAGTGACCTTTTTCCCTGCAATTCCACCTCTCCATGCACTCTCACCCATCTGCCCCAATGGTAATTAGCTGATGAGGCAGTGCTTGAGCCTTATGGGATTCATCTGTCTCTTATACACTGAGGAAATTGTGTGACATGGACATGATGCAGGCTGCTTGCTGTCAGCGGTAGCATGTAGTGTCATCATGTCAGATTACAGTTGTAGCAAGTCAGCACAGATGTGTAATTAAGGAAGCTAGTGCAGCGGAGCGGCCACTCAAAGCAATATCCCTGAGAGGATTACAGCCTAAGAATTGAGGCATTGTCACAATCTCTCTCGCACACACATACACACACACTCACAGAAACTGTTTATCAACTGGGGTCCATGTGGGAACTGGATTGCTTGCCAAGAGAGTTACCGGAAAAGAAATAAGTATGTGTTTCTAGAAGCTGAAATGAAAAACTTGAGTGTTTTTTTCTCCTAAAGGCCACACCTGAGTTAAGGATATAACAGAAACAGCACAAACATCAATACCTTAAAGGAATATTTAGTTTAGCATAAAAACTGGAAACAGGTGGAACCATCATGGTTCCGTTCAAAGGTAGCAAAATGTGTCCACCAGCACCTGTGAAGCTCCTCACTGATTATCATGATTTTGTTTGTTTAATCCTTACAAATATCAAACCATAGGTTGAAGTGACTTTGTGGATTTGCTAGTTATCTGCACATGAAAGTGTAAAACTCTGTTGGCTAACATGTTAGCCAACAACCTATCTTGCTGATAGGTTGTTGGCTAACATGCTGATAGGTTGTTACCTTCTCCCAGAGCCTGACTAGCTGTTAAATTTCTGCTACAAAATCACATATCTGTGGTAAATAAAAAAAAATTCTGCTGCAAATATTACATTTCTGCTGTAAATATTACATCTTCTCTGTAAATATGAGTGTTTTATATTTCTATCTTTTATATCTTTATTTTTATTTATTTTGTGTGCCTTTAAGCTGAGAGACTACAAAATTTTGGTATGCATACATAATGACCATAAAGACCGCAGAGATGATCAGCCACTATTAAAACAATCCTCAATCATGCAGATAACTTCAATGACTAATCTCATCCACGTCATGAAGCAGCACATTTTGCATTCCTCCAAACGCAGCATAAAAGTTTTTCTCCCATTGTGGCCCGTTGCTTTTAATACATCCTTATAAAGTGATTTACGACTACACCTGCCCCTGACCTATTTGAAGGACCGATTTAGGGATGCTGAGTAGAGATGTACCTATTCTTATTCTTACGTAAACCAGAGATGAATGCAGTTGCTCTCCGGCACTTGCTGGCTCACTGAGTTGGGGTGTCAGAAATATATAGAACATGAAAAAGAGGGTATGTTTTATTTATTTATTTATTCATTCGCAGAATAGGCTAACAACACATTGTGTTTAGCAATTGTTTCTAGGGCAAGTTGTGTTTTTAGATGTGAAAATGCAGATATAGTGTACCAGAGCAGTTTGACTTTATGTGCAAATAAGCTTATTGAACATAACAGGAATATTTCAGAAAGTCAGGGGAACAGCAACAGTAGCAAGGCTTAACATAGGCATAAAACCTCCTCTGCCTGTTGATGGAGCCGACTAATGCCTGTCTCCTTCTATAATTCCACACTGACAGTGTAGTTGCTGCTCACTGCACACCCAAGATAGGTTGTCACCGCTCAGAAAAGGCATTCCCTATGGACTGCTTTCAGCTCAGTCTGGCCAATTAAAGTGCTAGATTGTGGAAAGCGGCGTAGCAGCTGCTTAATACTCCTCCTTTTTAGACTCGCTCTCTGTAGAATCAGGAGAAATCAGACTGTGTATGTGTGGCCTCTCTGCTTGGCATTCAGAGAATCTGATATTTTCAGTTAGAAATAAGTCAGCTACTGTGCAGCGAAGTTTGATGCCTCAATGCTAACATCAGTGTTTCCTTAGTTATTACATATAATTATTAATATATTTAAAAATGTGGGGGCTTTAATCCATCGTGGAAAGATTCTCAACAGGTGCACCTGTACTCTCATGAGGTACCTTTCTGTAAATAGAGGATGCCTGGAATTAGGTTTAGTTTGATGTTTTTATTGTACATGTATTTACTGTTACATTAACAAATAACCCTGATTACCAAAATAGTTACTGATTTTTCTGTAGTGGTTAATCCACCAGTATATGCAAGCACTTTAGTCAAAATTATATCTTTCATGCTAAAATAGAATCATTGTTTTGATCTATGAATGATCAAATTTACTGGTTTATAAAAAAAACAGATAAAAACAGTAAGGCGAATTAATCATTTTTTTGACAGAGATGACAAATGACAGTTATTTACTGTCATTTCTGAAGAGAAAAAAAATGTGTTTGTGGTTCTTCTTAGAGATTTCCAGTGTTCTGCCTCAGATTTGGAAATAAAATGAGACAAATAGTCTCAGTGTGGTCTAACTGCACAGGTTCTGAGATGAAAAGTTGAAATCATTAGCTAAATGTGATTGATATGTATGGAATATATAAGTGATGTATGAGTGTAAACTTCAAACTGACTGAAAAAAAGGAATTACAGGGTGCTGGCTAGTAAATGGTTTGTTATTGTGTCAATACTGTAAAATTAATTAAAAGTCCCTCAGTCATGTCTATCTTGATTTTTGCAATGCTGAGTTTGCTGCTTGATATTTAGTTTTAAAATATATTTCAGAGCTCCTTCCACTGGTAGCTCTGCCATCTGTTGTGGAACAAAGAAGCCACACTGCAGCAAGAACTTTCAGCTTATTAAGGGCACTATACCTATTGTCAGAATTAATATATATGTAGATATGCAGAACAAATATACTGCAGTCTGAAGTTATTGGGGTGAGATCTCAGAACAGAGAAAGAAAACACATGGAGAACTGTCCATGGTGCTGAAAGCAGGGCCAGAAACAATGAGGATGCAAAGCAAAGCTGTTTTGGTGCTAAATAACCCCCAAGTGGAGTGTAATATCCACATCATATGATCCATATGATGATGATGATGTGAAAGCCTGCACACCAAACTTAATATTCCACTTTAATTTGACATTTGGATGTGTTTGGAGTGCATTTTTCCGTCTCATATCAGTACCTTGAGATGAACATGCAAGGAACAGCTGAGGGACCATTAGAGCGTGACATTATAGTCCAACGTTTTATTGGATTTTGAAATAAGGTCCAATCCATCTCAGGGCACTAATTCAGATTTCATATAAAGCCATGTTCATAAGCTCTATAGTCACATGATGCCATAAAGCTTAAAATATGTTTTTGTACTGAAATATCAACTGAATTCATGGAAAATAGTGAATTCTGAAAGAAAAGTTATCCAGAGTGTTAATATAGCAACATACAACTATCTGCTGTGTGAAGATATAGAGGAGTAATGTCTTCCTGAGTGGAGAATGAGGTCACTCTCCCTCTGTGTGTGTTGTAATCTGAGTTTCTCCTTGCTGTGTTGAAGTGTATGTTTCCAGCTTTGATTATATGTCCATGTGTGACTAGCCACTTGCATTTAGCACCTTTATTGGTGTAAATTATTAAATATAAATTCACAAGTCTATTTATATTTCTCTGCTTTCATGCTCTTCTCGATTATGCAATATAGTTTTTTTATTTTACGGTCTTGTCCTTTATGGTTCACATCATCCAATCAAGAAAGCCAATCACTACCCTTTAAAGTCCAGTCAGCTGTTTTTATATCTCAGACCAGGGTGCCATTTCCTTAAACTATTCACATCAGCAGTCCTGAAATCACGTGATAACGACTCAGGAAATTAATTGAGCCAACACCAAAGTCTGATTCATGTTTTCTTTGAACTAAACCTGCAAAGCTTTGACTTAAATTCAAAGAGCTAAATAGTCTTTGATTCTAGAGCAATGAACACATTTGCACCAAACCAAATCAGACTAAAACATGATGTTGTTCCTTATTTGACACAAAAAATGTCTCAAGTTAGCCTTGAACTCCATCTCATATATATATATTTTTCTACCTGTATGATGCTCCCCTCTTCTAACACATTTTCATGTCCTTCTCACAGACAGTAATTTCCTGTTGGGTAATGCCCAGGGACACCGTGGCTACCCTATCGTCTACTGCTCAGACGGCTTCTGTGAACTGACGGGCTTCACAAGGACTGAGGTGATGCAGAAGAACTGCAGCTGCCGCTTCCTGTACGGAGCCGATACCAGCGAGCACGTGGCCCAGCAGATGGAGAAGGCTCTGGAGGGCCGAGAGGAATACCAGTCCGAGGTCCACTTCTACAAGAAGAATGGTGGGTTTATCATGGCGAAGAGGATATGGAGGAGTGAGCCTGAACATGTCGACAAACCTTACTAAGTAAAAAGGTTTCGTGCCCTTAGCATTGCTGTCATTTTGTGTAGTTAAATTTAAACTCTTTTGTTAACTGGAAAAACACAAGTATTTTGTTGATCAGGCTGTGATCAACTGTTCAGCAGTTTTTTTTGTTCTCAGCATTATGAAGAGCACGTTAATTTTAGATGAGAGCTCAACATTTTGGTTGAATTATGAATCTCCACAGTGATCCAGAATTTTAAATACAGCAGGTCAGCGGTGTAATTCATGCTCTTTCGCAGAGTTAATAGGAAACCATCAGATCGAGTGAAAATCTGAAGTTAGTGATACAGTCAATGTAAGTGAGAAAAGTGCTTATGCAACAGCCAGCTTAAAGCTTGAATGCGTATTCCCAATGCCAATCATACTTGTGCATGTAATGTAGAAAATGTGGGACAAAGTACTGCACACCCTGTCCATGTGTGTGTTTGAATCCATTCCTTCTGACTTCTTGCTAATCCTTCTGACAAAGTCTCAAAATATGATGTCATGCATAAAAGGGGAACATACAACACAGTTTAAGCCTCTATGATCTGCACACAGGATTATGTTCCCAAACCTGCAGCCTCAAAGTGTGAAAAATGTTAATTACGCTGATGGATTACCAGATCTGCTCTGTAGTTGAAAAAATTTCTTTTTTTTCCCAACAATAACAGAAAAGTTGTGCCAGTAGAACTATTGAGAGGAAAGACACAATGATTTGTAATATGCCCCAAAAATATCATTAAGCAGTTTCAGACACCAGCGACAGAAAAGATAAAGAGAACAAAGAAGAGTGGAAATGAAAGGGAAGCAATTAAATTTTAAAGCAGGACCAAATAGCAGATATTCATGTATTCAGTATTGGTGGGATTTTTATGATAAAGTCAGACATTAAAGGAATTCAGTAAACACACACACACTGTCCTCTCTGGAGGGAGTATTCATATCCTAAAAGTGATAGTACACTGTGAAAATGCTCTGGTTCAAGATAAAAGTTACTGAATGCAGAAAAAATGTAGTTGGTTGAGGTGAAGCCCGTTTTTAACCGTTTAGTGCAACTAGTGCTTATTTTCATTAAGGATCTTCTGATTTTCTCAATGATTTTACAATTAATATGTGGTTTGTATAATCCTGAAAATATAAATATATAAATATATAAAAAAAATAAAATAGTAAAAAAAAACAAAAAAAAAACACAATCACCAAGAGCTCAAAGTGATATTTTCAGAGTGCTTGTTTTGTCCAACCAATAATGCAAAATTCACCATGAGAAAGAATCAATTATTGACATGATTCAAAAGAAAAGGCAGCAAATACTCACATTTGTAAAGCACTTAATGTACTTAAAAATATTAGCAAAATATTTGCTCATTAATTCAGTCAACTGATTAATCAACTACTTGTACTTACTCTGGAGTACTTTCATTTATAACAAAACATATTTTGTAAGCTCCTCATACATTTTGTGTGCAAAAGTCTTTATTGTAAACTAGTGACTAAAGCTGCCGAATAAAAGAATTAATAATGTAACATTTTTGTTAATTGTCATTTGTTAAATAAAAGCACCTGAATTTTTAGTAGACACCTAGTTACATTCACTGCTGCTGCCTGCTGCTTGTAAGCACGAAACACACACAAATAGCTTCTTCGTGTTGTATGTTGACACCCACGGCCGTGTGCTGAAACACCACCATCTACACTGTTTTGTTCCTCTTCTCTTGTCTATGCCTCTCACGCACGCGCACACACACACACACACACACACACACACACACACACACACACACACTAGGGACACTATAAGAGATGTGAAACATCTGTTTGGTGGCAGAACACAGTTTCTGCAGAGTTGCTAATGAGCGTACAGGTCGTACAGATCTATGGTGCTCCTTCCCTGCCGCCTTGTTAGAACCAATCCTGTGACTTTCTCTTTGTGCACAATCCTCCAGAACATGATCCATATCTAATTGGAGGTATATTTTTAGAAAGTCTATGCCATACTTGACAAGACTCAACAGCTCAGACATGGGGAGAGCTGACTTGACAAGGGGAATCATAGGCCTTGGCATCCATAAGTGAAGTCGTTAAAAGGATGCCTTACATTTACACTAGATGTGCTTTCATTCACTAAAATAAAGATTTCTGATTTTATTCCAGGTGTGGCCTTCTGGTGTCTGCTAGACATCGTGCCCATAAAGAATGAGAAGGGTGAAATGGTTCTCTTCCTCTTCTCATTCAAGGACATCACTGACACCTATGGAAAGGGCCAACACAACAGCAAGAGGGAAGGTAGGCTACAAGCCCTGCGTACAAAAACTCTCTTTATTTGCTTACACTGAGCGTGATTTACGAGCAGGTCGTCCTCTCGCCCCCGGCTTTCATTTTCTCTGTGCACTCTTGTTCATCACTGTCACACTCTGCCCTGCTGATTTTGTTTGGGCTGGCATTCGTTCACTGAACTCAGACAATGTTTTAGCAATGGGGAGTTTGATTTAGGCAGTGGTGTGTCCTCAAGTGGAACCTGTGCACAGTCTGTTGCAAATATCAAGCAGTATGCCAGGGGAAATCATTTTTGTTATAATGCAATTGAATAAAAGTCAAGTACACGTCAGTGGTCGGGTATTGTGTCTTACTTGTGCTGTAATAGGAATGATTATTCTGCATAAATCCTGACAGATTTCAGGCATTAAATAACAATATTTTCCTCAGGTGTTTTTTCTTTGTTGTCTTTTGCTCTAATTGCCCTTGATCTGAGCTACTGTGTGACAGTTTCAGAGGACAAGAGGCGCAGGAGGAAGAGCAGCTCTCACTTCAGTGAGGCCAGGAAGCGAGGACGCACCATGTTGTACCAGCTGACCAGCCAGTTCTCACGGGGAGGCAAGAGAGAGGTGAACCTGGGTGGCGTGAGTACTTTTACTCCTAATGTGTGCCCTGACATACCCTCAAAAAGAACATCAGACATGCGGCGCCTCTCAATCTTGAGCGTGAATTATTACCATTGATATCAAAAAGAGGAGTTTTTAAGAAAACAATATGAGAGAAGTCTTGACCCAGATTGTCAGATTTGTGTAGCTTAGCTGTGGAAAATTACTTTTTTAAGTCTCCGGATTGATTTTAATCTTTCTTTTGCTTGGAGGCTCTTGTTTGGTGACTTTAAATGGACAAAGTTTACTGTGGCTGCTAGGAGGCTCTAGACAGTTGTTCCTGTCAGTGAGGTGTTGCTTTTCATACAGGAAGCTGGATCATAATCACTGTTTTGCAGACATGCCAACATTTCACCAGTAAGCGCTCTGTGATGTAGGTCATTATGTCTCGAGCATATTCCCTTAAATTAACTTTACCCTTAGTGACGTTTCAGATGAGGCTGCTGTGTCTGATGCTTCGATATCATATACTATATGTGTGGATGAAGGATAAAATGGTCTCAAACCTGTCTCAAAAATCTGTCTGAGCAATTGCTTTGTTTGTGTTTCAATAACCTTTTGTGGTGAAATAGGCACTAGCTAGGGTTTGCTTCATCGCCACTTGTCTTATTTCTACAGAACAAAGGTCTTCGTAGGCATCGAATAACACAGTCGCGCCACACTCCAAGCAAATGTTATTCATGAAAACGAGCTCGTCTTTTGCTCTCAGACACCGAAACGGGAGCAGGTTTTCTAGCAGAGCACCATTTTGAGATAATCCTGCTCCCTCCCCACAGAGGCTCAGTTACCAACTGGGTCTGTACTCAAACCTGTCCTTCACAATGTGGCGTTTCACCCAGGGGGCTAAAAGCAATTCAGATCGTTTCAGGGGTAAATTAAAATGTAAAAAGGGGGAAAAAAATGAAAACCTGTGTGATGTGTCATTGAAGTGGCTAATATTAGCATTTGAAAATGAAAAACCTAAAAAAAGAGGCTGTTGTGGAGGGATTCATTTACCTTTTAGGTGCCTGGAACTAAAGCACTTCAGCATTTAATGGTGATCGTAATGGTATGCACCTTACTTGACACCAAATTTTGAGCTTCCCTTCCCCGGCACATGCATATTTGCCAACACCAATCAGCTAATCTTTACATAAAAAAAGAGCTGAAAGTCAGAGTGAAAAGATGACATGGAAACTGTTTTTTTATGCAAACTTAAAAAGAGCAGACAGACAGTACAAATGTATGCATATCTCTATAGTTGTAGCAGCATACCATTCAATATACACTGAAAAACTAAAAGTGAAAAAGCAGGTCCAACATGGCCTACAGGAACAAATAGAACAAAACAAAAAGCATTTCCCCATTTTTCAAATAAAGACATGTACACAATTATGCTTGTCTGTCTCCTCCTAACCCCACACTCTTAGTCAGCCTTATGCATTTAGGCGGTAGTAAATCAAAAACAAGATTTAAAGAATTTTAAAGAATAAAAAGAGAAAAAAAATAGTTTAAGCCCCCATGGTGGGCGATGCCTCCAACATTAACCCTCATGTAAACCGGCTAAGACAGGGAATCCTTGATCCCCACACACCCCCAGTCAACAGTACTGGACGGTACACCCCCCCACCCACTCTCGTATTTACATCCACACACACCCACTCTCACTCACACATCCAAATGTCAACAAAAACAAAATACACAGAGAGAACCTCCCATCCCAGTGAGTGATCAACATGGAAATTGTTAAGTAAGGTCAGACACTGACTTATTCTTAAATGTGAGGATTTGCTGCTTCTCTCAGTTTTGCATCATTGTAACACAAAGACCTTTGGGTTTTTAACATCGAGACCACAAAAACAATTTGAAAAGGTCACCTTGGGCCCTGAGAAAATGTGATATTGAATTTTCATACTTTTGTGACATTTCATAAACCATTATTTCAAGTTTTCACCCAAAAGAACCCATTCAAATAATAAAAATGCAACCTCAAAAGGCAGTGATAAATCCCCTCACATTAACCTGACCTGCATCCTGTTAACACCTCCAGAAACAAAAGCTCTGCTGCTGCTACCAGACCGACCTGCAGGTGTCTTGATGGGAATCAAAGTGCTACACCTCCCCTCTGTTTGCCAAACCTCCTGCTGCCATTCTTCCAGTCTCACCTTCTTACAGATGGCACTATCCACTGATGCCATCCACACACCTGTTCTAGTGGTGCACACATGCACTGCCACAAAGCTCTTGCACATATACGATTCCAGATACAGTAAATGATCATTTAGACACATTTACAATCACATGGACAATATTTAGTGTTAATTTTATTCCAGCACTCTCAGCATGAGACTTGCCAGTTTTTACCCAAACACATTTTCTATTTTTGTCTCACAGATTGAGATTTACAAAATGTAGGAATATGTAAATCAACAGAGTCGACGTGTTCACAGTCTGCCCTCTATCTCTCGTTCCCTCGTCTTTTCACACACCCTCTACTGTTCCTCCATGCTACCTCCAACACCAGGCAAATTACCATTTTAAGGTATTTAAAAATTCCCAGTTTTTATTCATGCATTCTCACAAGGAGACAAAATGATTCATAATTTGACATAAAATCACATTATATGAAAGAGGAAGTACACAGTAAATACAGCATGATCAAGGTTCTATCAAACTTTTCCAACTTTTGAGTCACTTTTCACTGATTCACTTGCATAAAAAACAGCACTTTTGCATAATTTATTTGAACTGATAATAGCGTGCAATACGACTGTAAACAGTAAGCACACATTCAGAGCAAGCCTGTGACGCAGAGGTTGCATATAATGGAGGCAACCTGTGTGTTTTTGGATGCAGAACAAAAACATCTGCCGGTTAGAATACAAATCAGATCTATTTCTGTGAGATATTGTTTTGTTTTTCTGAGTCTCTGACAGTTCAGTGGACTGCGTCTTGTGATTCTGTCAGTGACTTCAGAAAACCTTTTATTTTGTAGAGCTGCCACCAGTGCTAAACAGATACAATGCAGTTTGCATAAGAATAAGATTCAAAGCAATAATGACACTCATCATTATGTGTTAGTGTTTAATATTTGTGTGTGGGCTTCTCCTCATGTCTTATCCTCTGCATCATGTCTCAATTTTATGTTTATACATATGTGACATTCATATTTCATCATACATATTAGTGGGTATGAATGAGGAGCTAATATTCATAAGTTGTGCCATAATAATATGATTGCTTATGCACCAGGGTAGGCATCCATTACACTTTCACTGGACTGTTTCTTCATGCATCCCAGAGATCTCATTGAAAAGTGCTTCAACATAAAACATAATATCATAAAATCAGTTCTGAGTGAAATTACTGCTGCTGATAGTAAAATAAAAAAAATGTTATGAAGGCATAGCGGAAAATAATGTGAGCACACACATTCAGCGCATTTTTCTAACTTTTTGAGCACCTTCTATGTCAGTGCGGTCATTACATGCAGTAACCATAGCAACATCGCTTGCTTTAGGTAGTTAACTTTAAAAAATATCAACCTGTAAAATCATACAAACCATTTAGCATTCATAAAAAATCACCATCCTTTCCCCACTGTTAGTAGTTTTAGCTTCTCTTTTCCTTTTCCCTCTGCTTTTGAATCATCTCTCCTGCTTCCTCTTTCTCTCCTATTGAAGACCCCTAAATCTGCCTCCTATACCAGAACCTCCTATACTTCTTTTTTGTTCATTTTAAAATAGCCAACTTGTACCCAACTCTAGGACTTTTAGTTGATAATCTTCTTCACTGCAACCCAGGGGAAAATCCTTTTCTTAATTTTACATCTAAAGTCCAGGATCAGTTTATGAGACAGCCTAGAGAGGCTGTGGAGATGTTGAATGCAGTACTTTGTAACAGCGTATTTTACCATTGTGCTTTTGCTGCTTTAAGTTAAATAAGCGGTCAAAAATACTTCCACCGCTGCCATCCTCCCACACTATGACTATATTTTTCCCATTCTGTTTTCCTCTTTCTCTGTCTGTCTCCCCTCCTTGTGTCTCTAACTTTGTCTCTCTGTCTGTCTCTCAGTAGCAGTTAGCTAACAATGTCTTCCTCTGCCTCCACACCACAGCCTCTGACTAGATCTTTATTCAGGGTGGGAATCACCAGACCCCATGATACGATATTATCACAATATTATGATATGTTGAGTATTGTGATGGCATTTATCACAATATAATCTGTTTTTTTTTACCTTTCGAACTGCAAAAAATGTTCCAAAAGTAATACTTTATCAACATTATCTGATGTTTCCAGTCCATTCCACTCATTTCAAAAAGTTTTTTGTAGATAAATAATTTTTGCTGTAGCCAGGTTTCTCCTTATGTCCCAGGGCTTCTGGCTCATGCTTTCCTGCTGAACACGCAGTCAGGGAGATCAATAACTACTGTAGATAAAGCAAATATTTTCTATGTATTTTGGGAAGCAAGGCAGTGGTAGCTAAATAATAATAATAATATGGTTAATCTGACTGCATGTTTTCAGTAAATTGTTACAGTGTTGGGCAGTAGTAACGCGTCACTAGTAACTTTTGAAAGTAACTAAAGTAAATAAACCTGGTTACCATTACAATGTGGTGCGTTTGTCAGTTACTTGGTAAATGATTTCCTGATTGATGAATTCAGTTTTCATTCATGCGCGCAAATGGCACTAGGGAGGGGGGACGTGTATCATGTGACGCCGATCTGTCCCCCCACTTTCCCAGCATAAGTTGACAAACAGAGCATTAATGTCATTGCAGCAGCATTGGGAACTTGGCGTTTGTGTTAGTCAGCTCATGGTGCATTCAAGTTACACACAAATGTTGGAATTTCTATGATCCAAATCACAATTTAAACCGTGAAGTCAGAGCTACAACTCTGAAAGTCGGATTAATCTCACCGAACCTGAAATAGAATGCATGCTATCTGCTACTTATGTAAACAGAAGTTACATGTTTTGTTGTCTGTAAGACTGGGAAGCTCCAAATTACGACTGACATGAACACACCATAAGGCAAACTCTCACTCCCGGGGTCCTAATGAGGAACTAAAAAGTTACTTTTACCACTAATGTGTTACGGTAATCAACAAAGTAATTAGTTACTTTTTGAACGAAGTAACTAGTAACTGTAACTAGTTACTATTTTTCAGTAAATAGCACAACACTGTCTTTAGACCACATTAATAAAGCTTTGACATTTCTACAAAATCAATAACTAGAAATAAAATACACAGTTATTATTTTTTAAATGTTTGCTACACCTGTAGTAGGGCTCTTTCCCTCCCACATCACAGTGGTCACTGCTTGCATCGGCTTTGGGGGCTAAACTATTTCTTAAGCACATCAGAAGTACTCTTTTTGACTAGATAGCAGTGTAGTGCAAATGAAAGTCTGATGCTCAAGGACCCAGCGGAGCGTTTCATAAGCGTGGTTATAACGCGTCAGTCTGGAGTTTGTGGCTGAGGAGCTTCATCATTTGCTGGTTTTGTCTCCAGTGTGTGGCTTGCCACAGTGTTTCTGTTGAAAAAGCCTGTAATGCACCACACTCTCCCCATGAGCCGGGCTACTGATGATGACTTAATGCCTGTTGTGATGCGAGATGGAGTAGGAAACATATAACATGCAGATGATCTCTGAACATGATTTGAAGGACTGAAAATCCAGTTATTATTCTATTACCCCAAAATGTGAACTTACATTCATTTTAAATGTTATCTGTTCACTGGTTCCAAATGTTTTACATGTCCAGCACTGTGTATGTTATTTTGCATCTACCACATACTATGTTGCATCCTCAAAGAGATGCTCAGCTTAAATTTTTCTTTGTCTGAGGTCTTCTTACCGAAACAATGAGTTGTTGTTTGTCTGTTTCGTTTGTTTCAATGCTGCCGAGCTATGAATGTTTATCAGCTCCTAAAACCAGGCACACTGACATGTAGCTCAGACTTAATTTTAAGCACTTCCCAGGGGAGAACCACTGTTGCCTCCTTTCACTTTTATGCTCTTGTCAAAGGACTTGAAATCTGGAAGCATTTTTAAGTCATGATTGAAACACATCTTTGCTTTTCTGACTGGGAAAAAACATCTCACTGGCCTTTGCTCTCACTTTTTATTTTTGCCCTCTATACTCACACACAAACACTTTCAGACAGCAAATGTTTATCTTTAGTCTCTTGTTGTAACACAGGTTATTGAAAGAAAATGGATGGTTGATACTGAAGGTCATATTGCAAAGTGTATTAAATCAATTATTCAGTGCTTGAATATTTTTCCTTACTTGTTGTAATCCTGCTGCATTAATGGAAAACAGTTGAGCCTTGGTAGTATTTTGGGGTGTGAATTAAAGGCTTAGAATCACACTACAGTCGTAAGGGAGTGCTTGAGTCACATGTTGAGCTGTGTGCATATCTTCTTTCCCATCAAGGACAGACTTTTATGAGCACAGAAGCCTGAAGCATACTGGGAGATGTAGTTGTAACAGTAAGCTCTGAGCTACAGCATGAGTTAATGAAGTGTGAAGACCAGCTGTAGCTGTGTGACAAGCTGTCCCACGTGTCCTCAGAGTGCTGGCTTTTTCTTTTCTAATCACACAGATGTGCTTTGCAGACTGTTTCGAGTGTTAAAGGTCAAGTGGACGCACTGACCCCTGTGTTGTAAGGCAAATGAAAAAAAAACAGACATTGCTTGAACTATCATTAAAATGGACGCAGCTGTCGATGACAGTCAGTCAGCAGGTTTTTCTGTCTGATTGATGTCTGGTTACACAAAGTGACTGAGAGATAAGCTAATTATGTTTTGACCAGAAACTGTTTTGTGTCAAACATCAATACAGTTCTGAAAGGAGTTGGTGTGGGTGTTTCACTGGAGACAATTTGAGTGTGTCTCTGATATTTGTCTTCTTTTAAAATGTTGTCCATTGTGTCCCATTTGCTTTCAAATAGTCAGTCTATTCCCTCCTCCCGTGTCCTAAACACGGTTAAGGCCATTATGTGCAGAGGCATGGCTCCATTTGGGGAGCTGCTCTCTCATTATGTGCCAAATGGATTCCTCACCTCATTGGCAATAGAAATTCATTCGCACTGCAATTAGATTTCCCCCTGAAAAAGGAAATAAATGCAATGAATAAGCATGACTTTCAAGAATAACAGCAGATGATGGCCATTGTGCCGTACCACCTGAGAATTTAAGCACTAAAGGCATTTAGAGGGATGAAGTGAAGCCAAGGCCAAGTCATGTTTGAGATTATGAGGCGTCGTGTTGGTAATAAGTTTCCATCTCACGGACTGAGTCCTGTCTCTGTCATTTTGTATTATTACTGCATGACCATTTAAAAGGTTTATCCCAGTCTATAAGGAGGCTGTCATGAATAGATAGTCAGCAGCATTAGCATATCTGTTTCACTTGAGTTGCCTACCGTACTGAATCATCTAGCGGTCAGAGCACAAGAAAGGATGTTGACATTTATATTGTCTGCTTTTCAGAAATCTTGGCACGCCAATGCCCATCTGATTACCATTTATTTTCACAGCACTCCACCTCATGACCATCTGGCCATCAAGTTATTCATTTATGCAGCCTCTCTGATGTGCTTTGCATGTTTTGTATATTTATCAGCATAAGCTTAAAATTCGTGAGACTGTAGTGTCAGTGTGTGTAAACTGTATATGTGTATGTGTTTGTATTCCAACCAAGATATTTGTGCCTTCTGCTCTATTCTCACAGGGCATGATTGACAAGCCTTCAATACCAGAGTACAAGGTGGCAGCGGTGCAGAAGTCGCGTTTCATTCTGCTCCACTACAGCGTGTCCAAAGCCCTGTGGGACTGGCTCATTCTGCTGGCCACCTTCTATGTGGCCGTCACAGTGCCCTACAACGTCAGCTTCACGCCGTATGATGACACCGTCACAGCTGCTCGCTCCACCATTGTCAGTGACATCGTAGTAGAAATGCTCTTTATTATAGGTGAGTGTTAAATAGAAGTCATGGCCTCTTGATTTTTACCTGAAGTTCTCGTGCTGTGGCTATCAAGCCAATTCTGTCCACTTATTTTTAGGGTCACATTTAGTTAAATCCACTCTCAAAATCTGAATCATAATAAGTTTTATCAGGTATTATCATTTGTTTTTCATCCCACATCTGTCAATATTTCTTGCCACCTCTAACAACATGGCAACAAGAGCCACCAAAAGTACTTCCAGTTCCAGGTGACCTGGGTTTTGTAGTCCCTTCAGGATGTTCTGGGTTTCTCCCCAGGGCTCTTCTCGGTTGGTAATGCCTGGTTAAACTCTAAAAGGAAGCACCCAGGGGAAGAATTGAGGTGGCTGAACCTCAACGTGCTCTACTTCATTTAGATGAACAGTAGTCTCTTAACCTGGCAAGAATAAGGAGGACACCAGTTATTCTAAGGAAAATCTGCAAGCTCGATCTTGGTTGCTACCCAGACTTTCTTTGTTTATTATACCTTCAAAGTCATGTGTAATAATTGATAGATTGCTGCAAAAATGCATTCATACACCACTCAAAATAAGGCAAGTTAACAAATAATATTAGGATATATTGGACTGGAGGTGTCCACTGATTCCACATTTTTGATGGATTTTGCAGTCAGTGCTGGTCTGCACATTGCTGTGTGTTCTCTCTGAAATGTGAACATTTTTATTTAATTTTGCCAAAATCATTACCACAGTCTTACCTCATCTCATAACTGAGATTTGTATCGACTGATGAGCCAACATCTCTTCAAATATCAGCAGCTTGGATGACAGATGAGGTTTAGTACATCAGACCACACACCCAGAGGTCTGCTTGTTATGTGCTTCTGACACTGAGATGAAGATGCTTTGTGCTGCAATCTGGAGCCCTGAGACAATGACATATTCCAGCTGTTTGATATTTGATATACTACTGGCCTTGCTCTGTGTAGTGACTGAATCTTGAATCTGGGCTTGTAACCTTTCTCGTCTTTCCAATCTGTTTCTTATCAGTCAAAAACACTCATTTCTGGTATATATACTATATGACCATACCATTTAAGTCACTGGAGGAAAAAAAATATCACCTCCACCTTTTGTATTTACAGACATTATCCTGAACTTCCGCACCACCTATGTGAGCCAGTCAGGGCAGGTGGTGTACGAAGCGCGCTCCATTTGCATTCATTACGCCACCACCTGGTTCTTTGTGGACCTGGTGGCTGCCCTGCCCTTTGACCTGCTGTATGCCTTCAACATCACAGTGGTGAGTGGACAATCACATATTCGTCCGTCTCTTTTCCGCTTCCCTCTGTCACTGCTGACACAAGCAGCAACTGGATTACTTATAATAAATACCAATTTCAGCTAAAATGTAATGTTTAGCCTTTGGAAATACACCACATTGTATTCCATAAGACTGCTATTGTTGCTGCCTGTGTGATGAATTAAATAAAATACTGAATTTTACACAAGATAAGCACATTTGTTTGAGCAAGACAAGTTGTCCAAGCTGTGGTATTCAGCTGCTTATGCAGTATGTGTGTTTCCAGATTTAACAAGACCAATTGTCTCTATACTCTTCAGACCTCCTTGGTCCACCTGCTCAAAACGGTACGCCTGCTACGCCTCCTTCGTCTGCTTCAGAAACTGGATCGCTACTCCCAGTACAGCGCCATGGTGCTGACCTTGCTAATGTCTGTGTTTGCCCTGCTGGCACACTGGATGGCCTGCATCTGGTACATGATTGGACGCAAGGAGATAGAGACCAATGAGACCTGGGACATTGGTGAGTCTGAGGCCTCGCTGAGGAGGAAGCTGTTCAAGTATGAAGGTCAGGTTTGGTGTTTTTAATCCAGCAATGTAAGGGAAATATTACATCATTTCCATATGAGGGATAATTGAAGATGGTTTTTGTGCCATGTGCCATCACTGCTGTGCCTTCTGCATGAAACACGTCTAATATTTCATGCTCACAGTGCAGAAAAATCCAGATTTGTGACAGATATCATAGGTGTTATGTAAGTTTTTCTGTTTAAATAGGCAAAAAATGTCCAGCAAATAAGACCATAGACTAGATTTTGCTTTTGCAGTGTTCCCATTCAGCTATAAATAGTCCTGGCTCACCTATTGGAGTGTCTAGCTCTGCTCAGTGGTGAGATGGTGGCGAACGCCACACTCTGACGCACGTAATGAGGAACGTCTGAAGCTAGATCAAAAGCTGGTATAAAACGAGTGGTGGGAAGCAGCGCAGTAATGTCATGTTTGAGTCACTGTTAGAAAACGCTTCAACATGGAGACCAAAGAAAACTCCCATTAAAAAAACAAAAGAAAAACAGACTTTCCTAGTCTATACATTGTCTGAGAAATATCTGAGCATGTCTTGACACGACAATGTCTCATTTGTGTATTTAAACATGAATTGTTTACCCTATTCACTTCGTCGTGCAAATTGCTTGGAATTTAACAGTGCATAAGGCAGTTTTCTCATTTTTTCCTCATACTCTAAACCAGTGGTTTGGGCTGATTTATGGAACATTTCATCCCTATAAACATGGCAAAAAGAAGAAAATGTATTATATGGCTGCTGACAGAAATTTCTGATTTCTTGAGTGATTAAAATAGAGATCTAATATTCCCTCTGCAAAATTGTTTAACTCCAATATATTTTATGGGCATGTATGCAAATTAGCACATTTGATAAAAGAATTAAGTCTCATTTGCATTTTCAAACGTTCGGTCGCAGAAAGCTTAGGATATAAAAATAATTGCCCTAATGTAAGTAACCAACTGGGGAAATTACATCTAGTAGTTATATATTTTACCCTGAGGTGTCTGCCCTTAAACAACCATAAATAACAACACACTGTGACTTAGTGTAAGCTAAGGCAAAATGAAACATCAGTGTGTGTTTGTATTTGTGTCTGCATATGTTACTGTGCATATTTGTGGCAGTATATTCTGTCTGTAGGGAGCTTAGGTCACACCTGCTTATTAACACTTGGCCTTATGTATCCCTGAAGGAGCCGATCTAATTCACCGACATGCTGACACTGCTGAAAATCTCTCTCTGACTCACACAAACACCCCAACCCAAACATACACTTCTGTCTTTCTCAGACCAGGTATTTCATTGCCTTTCTGTCGCTTCACCATCTGTGCTGACAGAAGAGACACAGACATAATGACAATAACATGAACCGTAACCTTTGGACACTGTTTGCTCATGGTCTGCCTCCTCATTCAAGGGTGGCTTCATGAGCTGGGCAAACGTCTGGAGACGCCTTACATCAACAGCACGGTGGGCGGCCCGACAGTGCGCAGCTCCTACATCGCTGCCCTTTACTTTACCCTCAGCAGCCTGACCAGTGTGGGCTTCGGCAATGTCTGTGCCAACACCGATGCTGAGAAGATCTTCTCCATCTGCACCATGCTCATCGGCGGTATGTCTGACATCAGGGTGCGCTCTCCCTCTGGCATCCTGGCATAGCGGCGCCTGTGTTCGTCATGCCAGTGCTAGAGATTGAGCAGGAAGTGGGTTGGATGGTTTGGCTGCCTTTTAAAACGCAGCTTGTTGCCATCTTTATATACTAATAAACACATTATTTTAGCTGAAGTGGCAATCCAGGAGATAATTATTTTGTGTTTATTTTTTCCAGGCTGCTTGTCAGAGCGGTGATGTACAGTAACTGAAGCTGATAAATTGGTGTGCCCCCTTTTTGAATCAATAGGCAAATAAAAAGTAACAAGTGTAGATGATGTAGTGAGCAATATAAAATTAGATTTATGTTTTAAAAGAGTGAAAAGCAAAAGTCATCTTAAAAGTTACATAAATAATCAATCTAAGTTGTAATAGGTCAAAAGAAACAACCTTCAAAGCAGAATTTCATGTTCATACTGTGTATTTTCATATTTTACTTTCATGTGATTTGTTTCCATCTCTTGCACAGCACTGATGCACGCCTTGGTCTTCGGTAACGTGACGGCCATTATCCAGCGCATGTACTCACGTCGCTCTCTCTACCACACACGTATGAAGGACCTGAAGGACTTCATTCGAGTCCACCGTCTGCCCCAGCAGATCAAACAGCGCATGCTGGAGTACTTCCAGACCACATGGTCTGTCAACAACGGAATAGATGCCAACGAGGTAGGAGTCCCTTTCATTGTTGTTGTCATGTAATACTTTTGTATGTGGTGCCGTCTGCCCTCAAGAAACTTCAGGGTGATATTTAGATGCTGCATCTGTTCTAGAATCCATTCCCAACAAGTTTTGCAGCTGTAATTGTTTGTGATCTTTCACAACACATGGCCGTCTGCACACCAACAAATTGACATCCTATTGAAATTCAAAAGAGGGTAACTGGTGGGAGCACAGTCCATTCCCTAATTACCAATGAGTGTCACACCTCATTACATCTGTCACAAATCCCCAGCTCCTGCACGACTTCCCTGATGAGCTGCGTGCCGACATCGCCATGCATCTGAATAAGGACATCCTCCAGCTGCCGGTCTTTAAGGGGGCCAGTCGTGGCTGCCTGCGCTCACTCTCCCTCCACATAAAAACCTCTTTCTGCGTCCCTGGGGAGTACCTCATCCGTCAGGGTGATGCACTGCATGCCAACTACTTTGTCTGCTCTGGGTCGCTTGAGGTGCTAAAAGACAGCATGGTGCTGGCAATATTAGGTTTGTATTGTGGTGTTAGTATCATGTTGAAGGCGTTTATGTAGAGGAGCGATACTCAGTTAATATGTATCGTTTTGATTTTAGGGAAAGGGGACCTGATCGGGTCTGATCTGCCTGGAACAGACCAGGTGATCAAGACTAATGCTGATGTGAAGGCGCTGACCTACTGTGACCTTCAGTACATCAACGTGCGTGGTCTGAGAGAGGTGCTCGAACTCTACCCTGAGTACGCCAGTGTGTTCGCCTCAGACATCCACAACAACCTCACCTACAACCTGCGTGAGGGCAGCCAGGACGAGGTACTTAAGACACACTCACACACAGGAAATAGCTCTATCCAAACTAATTTTCTAATTCCTGATTCTACAAATTTTAATTCAGTCGGCTTAAACCTGTATGAAATTACTTTTTCCCACTTCCAGAATGGATTTCAGGCTGTATGATGGTTAAACGTCAGGGTACAATAGTCCCCCTTGTTTATTTGATGGAATAGAGCATACAACATACCAGACAACACATTTGTTCACCCCTAGGGTGCCTTTGTCACTCTCCTTGACACTTGCTATATACCACAACGACCAAAGGGCTGTTGGTGGCTTGATTGTCACACCAATTACCATGCGTGGGTGCTACTGTCAGGCCGCCGTATCGCTTCCCTGTTGCCACCGCAAAGCACAGCAGGATGACATTACACCCAGACTCTGACCTCCTCTCAGTGCTGCCTGTTACCCCTCAGTGATTTAAGTAAGCGTCATGTAAGGTCAAAACAATCCCTTATCCAAGGAGAAAATCTCAAAACCCAGAAGATGAATCATACATTAATTGCAGAAACAGTGCATCAGAGGTCAGTGACTGTTTTGCATGGCATTCAGTTGATCCGTCCGATCAAAACAAGTTAATGCCAAAATGTCTTTGATGTGTGACTGACAAAACTGACAACCCCCCCCCGGAGGACTTTCCCCATCACATCTGTATTGTCAGTCTGGAGCATATTTCACTTGCTTCAAGCATTCCTCTTGGCTCCCACAGGCCTTTCCCATTGTTTGAAGGTTTTGCTGCTCATTAGTTTATTCAATTTGTTTGTTTTGGAATATGAGGATTGAGACATCTGTGCTGGCTATGTTCATTACTGGGTGTTTGTTTTCCTCAGTCAGGCTGAGCGAATCTGCTTCAAAAAGATCATTATTATTTTGAGGTGTTTCACTCCATAAAGAGACATCAGTGATGACATCTGGCAATTGACAGATATCACTTACTGGAGAAAAGTTATTGTCTGTGAACAAAGAATTAATGTATCATTGGTGTATAGACACACCTTTTGTACATACAATATCATAGTTATTGTTATATTTAATTGGGATTCAAGCAGCTTTCTGTGTGGCATGGCTGATCACAAGTACTAGCGCTCTACTGTCTCACACCATCTGCTCTGTTTATGCTCAAAGCACAGAGCAAGGCCACTACGCCTCCCCCGACAAGAAGTGCTCAGCTACCTGGCTGAGTTGCCTGTTAATGGTGACTCTTGACACACACAGACGCAAACATATACAGTAGTAGCGGTCTAGCAGACGTTGTAGGATGGGAGGTCCTTTTTGCACTCAAGAGATAAGTGAGAAGTGTGTGGGGTGTAGAGCAATCACTCAATTGTGAGTGAGGTGAGAACTGTCAAAGAAACAAATTGCAGGAATGCCTGTTACAATATAAAGTATCCAAAAGGGACTACTTTATCTGGTGAAAACCAAAACCCACACTGCCAGGTGGAAAATTAGTTGGGGTTTTTTGGCGTCCACAAAATTGAATTTCAAGTTTTACTGTGGTGGAGTCACTTAAATTATTTTCATGAGGTTTTGGGAGAGAATATAAAAAATTTACAGCATTGTTTTTCCTCAGCACACTGCAAAGAGAGACATTTTTTTAAACTGTAGCATCAGACAAACCCTTTATGCTTTATGCAACAAAAACACTATGAATTGGGTTGTTTTCTAAGCAGCAACTGTTTCATTATAACAGTGTATCAAATGACGATGCCAAAAGGATCACTTATAATGATGAAGCTACAGAAAATGGTCCTCTCGACTTCATGGAGCTTTACAGTGACTTTCAGGTAATTGTTTAGCGTTCTGCAGCTTTATAGTGTTGTTTTTGGCCACAGCTGGCAGCTGTTTCCAGTTAAAAAAAACTATAAAAACCTCTGTACACCAGCTGCACCTGCTCAGCACCAATGGGCAGACAGACATCGTTAGCCACTAGCAATTTAAGAGGCAATGCTACGTCAATGTCAAATTGTTTTTTGTTTGACATTGTGGCGGGAAAAAAATCAGTTATTGCAGGTTTAAGGTCAGACTGAATTATTTGGAAAGCACTCAGACACAGAGGAGCGTGGTTTATGTCTTAAGGGAGGTGAGTTTTGGGCGATAAGGGGTGACTTTGTTGTCCTGAACAGAGTGGGAAGGTCACTCCACCACCAGGGAGTCCAAATTTGCTGGACTATAATGACCATGTCGCCACAGGGAGAGTTAAGTAGTCAGTAGTCATGGAGTGTGAAGAGCAAGCTGGCCAGTCAGGAGTTATAGGGATGCAACCCCCTTTGGAGCCTCGTGCGACAACAACATTTTTTAACAAAGTTGATAAATGCAGCTGCTGGTGGGAGTGAAAGAAGTTTGACTAGCAAGAGACATGTTTATGACATGTTGGATGGCATAAAAATACCGACCAGGGGTGGGTTGATGGAGCACTCAGAGGAGATGACAAAAAATGTCACAACAACTGTCCCAGGTGACAATGTCATTTCAAGTACAAGCCATCAGTACAATAGATCACAGAAATCACTCTGTCTCTCACTGAGTTATGTCCCAATGAATTTACACTGAGCTGTCAATTGTCTGCACATTTTTTTTAATCATGTACTCTTGTGTGCACAAGCATGTCGTTCTGTAAGTAGGTCTGTCCTTTACTGTACATGTGCAAACACAAGATAGCACACGTAAGACCCCAAATTAAGACCCAGCAAACCCACTTTGATATGTGGGACACGTGTGCCATCTGTGCCCCATTAATAGATATTGATGTTCAATTAATGTCATTTGGCTCTAATATGTGACTGGCTGGTTAATCACTCCATGTTGCCCCAGGGTTAGTCTTCGTTATGAGGATTTGTCCCCTCTGCAGCTCTTCAGACATTCTTCAGAGTCATATTTTTGCTTTAACCGCCTTTCACTGGTGATGATTTTTAAACTTAGTATTGTGCATCAATGAAGGATTAAATTTTAACGCGTTTCCTCAGTGAATTGGCTTCCCGCATCAAAGAGCATCGCTGGCACTACACATTAGAGCGATAGACTGTGGCTCGTGTTGTCGCATTAAGCCATGTTGTCAGAAACACATTTTTCACACACGAGGGAAGACTTCACACTACCACAGTTTCATTTGCCATCCAGCTGGTGATTATGCTAAATTGCTTGCAATTTCTCCACATGCCGACAGAAAGACAAACGTCCGCTGGAATCCCTCTGCAGTCGAGTGTAGAGAAAGGATCAGTTAAAGGCTTTATCAATGGCCAAGGTCAGTTTAGATAGTTCCAAAAGTGAGCGCAGCACCTGCGGATAAAACAGCAGATAGCAAAGTTGAATTTCACAGTTTTATAAGTGCAAAGACACCGCAGAAATTAATTAAAGGCTCCCTGTGGAGGTTTTGACCTCTAGTTGCGCTTCAGAGCTGCCAATGTGTCTTAACTATTCCATTGATCAACAGGTTGTGGAAACACCCAGATATGCTGCAATGCACCAAAACATCGTTAAAAACACTTCAAAAATTAACTTTGCAAATGTTTTGTGAGGAAGGAAATGCAGTGGACACGTTTGTTAGACATCAGGATATCCAGAATGTATGACATATGATATATATATCTTACATATAAAGAAACCTCCACAGTGAATCTCTAATTTCATTCATTCATGTCATTACGAGGCTTCATTTTCATTTTCAAAGGTTCTTTTTCTGATATGTTCATTGTCATTTTTCATTTTTCAACACTAATCACACACTCACACGTGTCTATACATCTACACCCTTACTTACACCAGTATTGTATATTGTAAGAATTTTCTATTATTGCATTTTTCTTTTAGAGTAAGTCCAAATCACCATCCCTTATGATAGCCAATGAACGGCTCCCAGCGCTGAGCAAAATCTTTCCGTTTACCCTCAGCAATGTATTGGTCTCGCCAAACCAACGCTGCCCAGAGCTCTTTTATCCAAATGCTCAATGATGGAGCGTCCATATTTTTCCAATATTTTCATAAATGGTTTTTGTCTGAGGCTGTGTCTTTTAATCCCTGTTGCTTTTTTTGTTGCTGCAGGGCCTCAGCAGGTTTTCAAGGTCACCCAAGATTCCCCACGTGAGTTCCAATAAAATTTTCTTCTACAAGGGGTGTCATTATTCCGTATTCCACCGGGCACGGTTTTCTACACATACTTATAAGTTATAATTCATTCAGAAAGCCTGAATTCTGAATTCAGCAGGACCACAACACAGTAGTTGTCAAAGTTGCATATGTGTCATGTGTACCAGGTTGAGGGTTTCAGCGGGTGTGTCTGTTTTTCTGGGACATACTGTGTTGCCAGTGAGTGCTGTGGGAGGGTTTGTGCAAGGACTTCCCCTACAGGTTGAAACTCATTTGGAGCACAGAGAGCAGCTCAGTCCCTGGAGTAGGCTCTCTAACTGGGTCAGTAGCTCTCTTAATGGGAAACCTTATGAGCCACTTTTCTCACTATGTACTCTATGCTTATGCTATTAAAATACTGTTTAACACTATTTGCTTTGTCTCCTTTTAAAAGTTCTGTTTTTGTAAAACCAGTTGTTTTGCCTTCAAGCACACAGGCAGCCATGGTTTGTATCAGGATTGCAGTCATGTGATTGAAATATTAGCTGTATCACATTAAAATCTAAATAAAACAAATGCTCGCTCTTTATCAGCAGCTTTCAAAATAAAAAGGGTTATTATGTGCCATATTACTCATGAAAAGATTTGTGTATTGTGAGTGGCATTATAATTTTAAAATGGCAGTTTTTGTACATGCTTCCATATATTTTTGTATGTAATTGCATGTAATCGTTAGATGATCTGGTGTCATCAAGTACTTAACAGTCCTGGACAAATGTCAAAGTTTTTAAAGTAAGGGTAAGGATTAGGGATAATGGTCCAGGACTATTGTGGTAGTTGTCCAGGACTGTTAATTACTTGGTGATATCAGATCGTGCGTAATCGTTAGTCCAGTGTTTCCTTCTCTGTCTTCATGTCTTCAGTTGTGAAAACTTGTACATTATTAATGCTGTGTTGTGTTTGCTGTTTTGCAGGAATCCAGGCTCCCCTCTATTATGGAAACGAAGGGAGATGATGCTGACGACTCCTTCCACCTCTCTCCAGCTACCCGCTCTCGCCGCAACCTCCTGCTGCCCAGCTTCAGCAGCCCGGTTCGCCGCACCTCCCTGGGGAACCTCCTGGGGGATGAGTTGCGGCAGTTCAACGCCCTGCGGCGCTGCCGTTCACCAAACCTCAGCCGCGGCGTCCATGGCCAGCTCGCATCCCCTCAGCCGCCATCGAAGAAAGAGCACAGCTCCCCTAAAGCCACCCCAGCCTCAGCTTCAGCCCAGGGAGAGTCAGGGGCCGAGAAGAAGCCTTCAAGGCTGCTCATCCCAACCGTCACCTGCTTTGCACCTCCAGATCTTAGTCCCAGGTATTGTGAAAGCTATTATCAGTTTCCACAACACAAGCACCCATGTAATGTGCCATACAAAAACACACATGAAATGTTTAGTTAACGCCACGCAGTGTGTGTTCAGTTTGATGGTGCAGTTTGAGTCTGCACATTGTGATTATATATGTATCATATTGAATTTATTTATTATGATAACATTTATTGGACAAGTTATATTATAATTTCTAATAATTCCTCCCTCAATAGCAGGATGGAAAGTACATGAAAGAACGCTTTTACAATCTGTCACCAACCCTTCACATTCCAGTCCCCAAATCATCATGGAGTAGATTCAACAAATAAAAAGAAATAAGCTTCACAGTGACGCAAGTATTGTATATGTACTCCTTTGCATATTGCAACATGATAGTGTCATTCTTTCTTCTAAAACACTGTGGTTTCCCTCCAGGTTTAACAGCACCATACTGCACCATGGTCCTTGATGGCTCTTTTTCTGTTTGTTTGTTGTTTTCTAACCTGTCTGTGTTTTAGACAAAATCCCTCTGGATTCTGTAGACTACGTTATGCCTTTATTTTACATATTCACAGTGGTTATGCTCACCTTTTGAACCTGAGTGTCATATTAACAGACAAACAGTCAAATCACCCACTTAATGTAAATGGAGTATCTGTGCATTGCATATTTCAGCAGATGTCAGTGCATTTCATTACCAAAGTACCTTATCCTCCTGTCCCAACCATCTGTATTCATAATGTATCTCTAAGTCATCCAGTAAGTCCTAGATATGGGTAAGAGCTGGTTCAGAGAGCTCAGGTGTCCGCCCCTCCAGACTGGACTCTTCTCCTCATGTTCAAACCCACATGAGTCTCTGCCAGCAGCAGCTCTCATGGCACGTTCCCGGGTCGTCGGCTGCCTCCAATGATAATTGAAAAAGCTCTACTGTTACATTAACTCCAGCTCCCTCCCTCTCTTCCCCCCTCCCTGCCAGGGTTGTAGACGGCATCGAAGACAATAGACACGTGTTCCACTTCAACGTGGAGCACAGCGGGCCTAAAGCCAGCACAGGAGGCAGCGCCCAAGGTAAGCCAAACCACCTCCAGCTGCGAGAGTCAACTGGGTGCCAGATGGCTGGAGGTAAACTCAAGAGTTCAAACGGTGGATATAGATAATGCTGTCCTGCCTCCTTCTGGAGGAAATATGAGAGCACAGAGGAGTGAAATGACAGCCAGGTGTCCAGAGAGTCAGAGAACATGTGAAAGGACGCCAGAGGTCGAGGCGGTGCACAGTACAGATCATCTAACCTGAGCTTTTTACTGATGATCACTATCAGTCAGGGTGAATATCACGTTCAATCCAGCTAATTTACCTTAAGTGCTTTGGCAACTGAGATGCACAGCAGTACACAGTAGCAATAAATGTACATTTCAGCTTCATAAATACTCGAAGTGTTATTAAAAACTGGGATGGAGCTTCTGATTCATTTTTAGTTGTTCTTGCTGTCCTACAGCACCTCCCAGAGGATTGGCTGCTCTTTGTTTTTTCCTCACTGATTACGTTGTGGCCTTTCTACTGTCAAATTGCTCATGTTTAAAGTCTTCTTGAAGACCCTTGCATACTGCAGCAACAACATATCTTGCAGAATATTCTGCAAAGCTTGTTTTTAGTATTTCTTAAAATAATAGTCATAAGGGTAATAATTATTATGTCATAAACACTATCCACTGCAGTAGCTCTGCAACATTATTCTGTGACAGTGACAGACAGACGTTTGCAGTGCTGTTGTATTGCATGATATTTAATTGTGCCTACATGAACATGTGTATTTATGCATCTTATTAATAATGATAAATCCTCTCTGTCGTGGGTGCTGCTAAATCAGCCACTTATTGTTTTCTCCTGCTCATTTCTTTAGACTCCACACAAGCTAACGCTACACTGCTGCTGGAGACAGAGGAGGTCAGACAGAGCATCAGTCAGCTCAACCACAAGGTAACCTGGGTTAAATATTGACTGGACCAAAGATAAGGCAGCCTCACAGACCTGAATCAAGTTTGCTCTGCATCCCTATCATCATCCAGTCTGTCTGTTAAGTATTTTGGACAATGAAAAAGCACCATTAATGAGATTTATTAGAGAATACAACCTGAGCTATTTTGACATTAAAATAATAATGAGTTTCAGACAGAGATTTTCTCATAGATACATTTCTGGCATCTTATTATCAGTCATCGCTGTACATTAACAGGGTGAGTAGACTCCATTTCTGCCTTGTATCTCAGTCTGCTCCTGCAGTTTTCATTTGAATGCAAATAAAGTGAAAGCAGGTGTAGTTAGAGGATCCAGATGGGCCCAGGTAGGTGCTGTCAGAAGTTGATATTAATTAATCAGCAGGGCACTTCTGCAATGCAGAGGATAGTTGGGAATGCTGACTCGACAATGTGAAGATGAAAAACAACATGGTAACCTAGCTCTACTTGTGGTCCTTCTTTGGCCCTCTTTCCCTTTTGTTTCACTCCCTTGTTCTCAGTTTCTGTCTACTTTCCTCCCTATTTGCGTCAGTTACCTCAGTCTGGGTCCCTCTGGATTTCACTACTGCGTAAGAAGCTATTTCTTAGTCATGGAGGGGATTAAAGATGGCTTTGCTCTCTTCTGGGAGGTCATCAGAAAATTATACCTGGACATGAATCCAATATTAAACCTCAAACCTTGGAGCTGATTAATTTGTTACTGTGTGCTGAGGTGTTTTTTTCTTTTCTGTACTTTAAAGCACTGCTTGTGTAATTTAACAGAATATGCAAGGTGGGATAGAATACACTCCAAGTCTGTTAAAGTCACAATGAGACTTTGTGTGCTCTCTACCCAGATGGGATCGTTGAACCAGGAAGTGTCTGAGCTCACAAAGGGCCTGCACCACATGATGCATCTCCTCGAGGCCCACTTATCCATGCATCACTACAAAGGCTCCCTCTCTTCATATCCGTACGGCGTCCAAATGGTGTCCAGCCCTCCCACAGTCCCTTTCAACCCAGCTTCAGCCTACCACCTCCATAATGATCCTGGGAGCCATGAAGGCCACCAAAGTGTCTCCCCCGCTGGCCTCTGGAGTTACAGTGGAGCTGCTGAAACCCAAACGGTGAGCCACCACCGGCCTCAGTCCACTAGTCCACCTGCCAGCTCCAGTCTGTCCTTCTCTGTAAACTCTGAGAGTGTGAGCACACACCTGTGGACCAGCCCATCTCTTCTTAGCATCAGCCCAGGCTTCCAAGGTGGAAGTCTGGGCTTTGCACCTCATTCTGGGCTTGATGACTCAGTGAGACCACTCAATGCTAGCCCAACCACCATCAGCCAGTCCCAGCCCACTTTGTGCCTGCAGCCGCCCGGTGATAGTGATGAGTACTCTTGCCTTTTGTCCGGTGCCCCTACAGGTACATCCACACACAGCCTTCTGGACTCATCACCCAGTTCTTACCCCCATCTCTGCCTGCCCTCTGAGTCCCGTCTCAACTTAACAGAAGCCTCACACCAGGACATTTGTGTTCTGATGTCTGCCCCAACATCCCACAGTCTGATCCAGGACACGTCCATCTTCCAAATCGAGGACTCAAACCACCCTGCGTCTGCCTCTCCGCCCACGTTGCCAAGCCACCCTCTTGGATCCTCTCTGGATTCAGGATCAAATGCTCTTGAGCCACATGTTCCACTGGGCGACCCATCTGCTATAGAGCACACCAGTCTGGAGTGCCTGCTGGGGAACAGGGGCTCTATGGAGAGCAGGGACAGTGAAAGCGCGTCATCACGAAGGTCCAGCATTGGCGTGCAGACTCAGAGCACAGAGCAGTCATGGTGTCTGGACCTCACAGATTAAACTGTGAAGCTTCACTGACTTTACTGCAACTGGAGAAAATAGCAAAGTGGTAGACATGCAACTTTTTACAGTGTTCAAAGGGACCCAGCTGGAGATTGTCAATGTGTGCTGTATTCCCCCTCTTTATTTCTGGGCTCTCATATTCGTCAACCTCCATGCAATTTACACCATTTCTATGCAAAAGCATGTCATTTGTGCTTTATCTTGGATTTACTGAAGTGTGTATTTAAAAAAAAAACTTACAGTATATACTGTATATTTTTTCCAACATCTTTAGAGCAATTTGCAGTTGATAAGACCTGTTACCTCCTTGCATGGTAAAGTTGTTTATTCTTTTTCCTAAGGAAAAGGTTTCCAAATCAATGTGTAAGCATTCTACATGACAACCTGTTGATTGTGAACACAGATACTGTATTTGTAAGGTAAGGTGGATGTTTTAATATGAGGAGGAACAAAAATGAAAGGTGCTTCACCTTGCATATAGTATAGGGACTACACACAGCATCACACAGCCTAGATTGTTTTGAATTGAATGTTTTTCTCAGTTCTTCATTTTTTTATTTGTGAGTTCTTCGATCAATACCTAATATCCAATCTCCACTAAGCAGTACACAGTACATGATTTAGGATTTCAATTATAATGAACAGTGAATAAATGAATTGAGCATCTCCAGTTTTATGCTCTCTAAAGATCCTTCATGAGATTTCGTAATTGTTTCCACACCATGAAATAACGATATGAAATAGGTTTAATTGCTCTCTCCACAAAAAAAATAAAAATAAAAATGTATTTCCTCAAGGATCTAAGGATTATATACAACAGCTGTGGATAAATTAAGCATAAATAAATTCATACGTATTTAGATAAAAAGAGGGTCCCATGCCTCTTAGGGAAAAAGTAGTAAGTTGTGATACTCTTATAATGTTCAGAGTATTCAGGAACATTGTTCTTTTTGAATGAGTTCTCCTTGGCTGACAAAATAAAGTATGCAGAAATGTATTAAATGTCTTTTACTGTGGTGTCACACTGTCTGAAAAGAGATGTGTCAGAATATATAACATATTCAGTGAAGTACTTGTTAGTTGCAAGACAGAATTTTGCTGGAATATTTTTTTTTCAAGAAGTTGGAATTCAGACACGTTACCGCCCAGTCACCACCAGCAGCAAACCTAATTATGCACTCAAACTTAAATTCAACATGGAACCGTTCAGAATGATCCTTTAAATAGCTGCAGGAGCCTCATGTTAGGTCTAACTTTGAAGAGTTGCTGCCACATATCTAATTTGTGACTTATTTTAATTCAATAACTGCTTTATAGATGAACTTGTCCAGCAGTTGAATAACATCTGTGGTAAGTACAGACACTTGTTTATTTGGTCCAACTCGAAATCTGGTTAAACAAGTAAATATAGAGTATTTTTGTGTACATGTGTGTCTGTTGAGAGGGAGCTGCAGCAATAATATCAGCATCATCAGCATTTCTGATAATAGCTAAAAACAACTATATCCAAGAATACTGATGCATTAATTTTATATTTTAATTTAATGTAAGTTTCTTCCAAGCAGTCCCATTTTTCATTCATGTTTCAACAGGTTAACAAATTAATATTCTGTGTTACAGCATCTTTACCACAAAAAAGTTAAAAATATTGGGACATGTTATCATCAGTGTTCTTGATAGGTGACATTACTATCTACTGGTTTAATGATCTACTGTACTGAAAGAACATTTCCTGATGTAAGGGCGTGTTTTCCTGGCATCTATGGTCTTGATAAGTCAGGAGATAGTCTAAAATAATGTAACATTTACTAACTAACAGAAAAAAGAAGCCATACTCTAGAAGGACAATTCATCAACTGGAATATCTTCATGTTTTTCAAAATATGCATTATTTTTATTATATATTGTGTTTCCACCTTCTATATAATTTAGACTTTGTTTTCAATTTCTGTGATATTTTGTCTTATATTGTTGTTAAAATAGAAAGCCCAAACTGAACAGCACGGCGGTGAACTAATTCTACTTTTACATAACTTGAGTTTTCTGAAGTGAATTAATTAATCAACAGGAGTAATATATGGCAGTGTTGTCAACAATGAGAAGAGTCTGTTCAGGGTGGGCCACATTACTTTTTTACAGGCTGCCTTAGTTTCACACACTATCTAAGAAATATTAAATACAAAAAATATGATCCGATATAGTTTGATCAACTATATAAAATGCTAATATTTTCTTACATTTGAAGATATTTTCCCATAGATGTGTGATATACAAACAGTGAAGTTTGGTGTTGCTTCAGCGCTGCACACCAGATGTTGGTGCGGCAACTTTTTGTTTGCTCTTTTCCAGTATAATACTTTTTTTTTTCTTAGCAAACTGACCTTGAAAAACTGGCACTGTAAGTGTGGGTGAAACCCAGGTGACAATTTCATAGTTAATGATACACTGAATTTGCATTGATTATGCAACAGATCTAAATAAAAGGAAGCTGGCGGTCTGGCAGTAGACATCTGAGGTATCAACACAAGACTGGTTTACCAGGTAGGATGTCTTTAAGGTTTTTCATACATTATGTGCATGGCGAAAGTGCTCCTAATCAGTATTTATAATATGACATCTGATTTCTGACACTTTTCTCATGCTTCATTCATGCAGAGATCTGTGAAAACATGAAGACTGTGATTCTCGCTCTCCTGGTCTTGGTGGTGGTCAGCCAGAGTAAGTTCATGTTCAGGAAAAATAACAAATCATTTTTTCAGTGAAAATGCAGCTCAACTTTGCATGATTTTCTTAATTCCAGGTGAAGCCTTGAGGTGTTACTGTAGAGGCACCACAAAGCCATGCTCAAGCTCTATAGAGACATGCTACGGGTCAAGTCAAGTCTGTGGCAACATCATCATTCAAGCTGGACCCCGTAAGTAGCTGTTCCTTCAATAGTATTAAGAAATAAAAAGGAAAAAAAAGGAAAACAAATCCAGTCCAGGATCACTCTTTACTTCCATTGGAATCTAATCTAATAATCCATCCTGTCTTTTTCTGTGTTTTCCCAGATGTCAGCTACATCCAGGGTTGTATGTCTGCAAGTGACTGCAGCCTAATGAGTGACTCACCTACATCATCTGGCTACTGCTGCCGCTCTGATCTGTGCAATAGATAAATTAACATGCAAAAATGAAAGCTGAATCATGAAACACATCCAGTATATCTGACTGTCATGTGTTGTGTAATTGTTATAATAAAGATCAATCAGTTGCAACTTTTGTCCTTTTTTACCTTTTAGATCATATCCCCAAACAGCGTGAGTCCTATTGTTATATATGTATGAATACAAACATAGAGAGAGATAATTTTGTGGAGGAGTTGTGTTCAGTGCAGAAGGTGATTTTAGAACCTCCTTGGTCAAGATCGAAAAAAGGACACCAGCGTACAGAAAAATTTCAACCTATGTGGCATCGTCTCAGTTTTAAGGGCACTCAAGAAGACACATTTTATTGTACTTTTGTCATTTTTTCCAAACTTTTGGGGGTTACATTATTATAAAAATTGTGTTTTTCATAATTTTTCCATCTTATCTTATTATTAATCTTATTTAGTCTTATCATAGGATTCGCTTAGTGGAAATTTTCTGGAGCTTTCAAACACACTTCTGCAAAGGAAATGTGTAATGCATACACAATACTGCCAAAAGTATTCACTCACCCATCCAAATAATCAGAATCAGGTGTTCCAATCACTTCCATGGCCACATGTGTATAAAATCAAGCACTTAGGCATGCAGACTGCTTTTACAAACATTTGTGAAAGAATGGGTCGCTCCCAGGAGCTCAGTGAGTTCCAGCGTGGAACTGTGATAGGATGCCACCTGTGCAACAAATCCAGTCGTGAAATTTCCTCGCTCCTAAGTCAACTGTCAGCTGTATTATAAGAACGTGGAAGAGTTTGGGAACGACAGCAACTCAGCCACAAAGTGGTAGACCACGTAAACTGACGGAGCGGGGTCAGCGGATGCTGAGGTGCATAGTGTGAAGAGGTCGCCAATTTTCTGCAGAGTCAATCACTACAGTCCTCCAAACTTCATGTGGCCTTCAGATTAGCTCAAGAACAGTGCACAGACAGAAAGCATGCCACCACTGGACTCTAGAGCAGTGGAGACGTGCTCTCTGGAGAGATGAATCGCGCTTCTCCATCTAGCAATCTGATGGACGAGTCTGGGTTTGTTGGTTGCCAGGAGAACGATACTTGTCGGACTGCATTGTGCCAAGTGTAAAGTTTGGTGGAGAGGGGATTATGGTGTGGGGTTGTTTTTCAGGAGCTGGGCTTGGCCCCTTAGTTCCAGTGAAAGGAACTCTGAATGCTTCAGCATACCAAGACATTTTGGACAATTCAATGCTCCCAACTTTGTGGGAACAGTTTGGAGCTGGCCCCATCCTCTTCCAACATGACTGTGCACCAGTGCACAAAGCAAGGTCCATAAAGACATGGATGACAGAGTCTGGTGTGGATGAACTTGACTGGCCTGCACAGAGTCCTGACCTCAACCCGATAGAACACCTTTGGGATGAATTAGAGCACAGACTGAGAGCCAGGCCTTCTCGTCCAACATCAGTGTGTGACCTCACAAATATGCTTCTGGAAGAATGGTCAAAAATTCCCATAAACACACTCCTAAACCTTGTGGACAGCCTTCCCAGAAGAGTTGAAGCTGTTATAGCTGCAAAGGGTGGACCGACATCATATTGAGCCCTATGGATTAGGAATGGGATGTCACTTAAGTTCATATGTGAGTCAAGGCAGGTGAGCGAATACTTTTGGCAATTTAGTGTATATATGTCTGTGTGTGTGTGTGTGTGTGTGTGATGTGTGTGTGTGTATATGTATATATATTAACCTAGATTAATTGGCTAATTTAAACTGACCATAGGTGTGAGTGTGAGTGGTTGTCTGTCTCTATGTGCCCTGTGATGAACTGGCGACTTGTCCAGGGTGTACCCCGTTTTTCGCCCTAAGACAGCTGGGATAGGCTCCAGCTCCAGGATGGATGGATGGATGGCTATACAAATAAAAATGGCTTGACTTGACTTTCTTTGCCACAAATTGTGGATTTTGCTGGATTGAGGTGTTAATAATCAGTTGCAGATTCTTGTAGCTGGTTTTGTGGAGGATATGATTAAATATTTCTGCAGGTTTGTTATGTTTCCTGAACATGAACTCACCCTTTCTGACCACCATCAAGACCACAAGAGCGAGAATCACAGTCTTCATGTTTTTAACTGTCTGTACACAGATCTCTGCACATACATTTATGTATATATAGGACAAAAGTTGCAACTCACTGATCTTTATTATGACACAGAAACAGTCACATGACAGTGCATTATACTGGATATGTTGCATGTTTCTTTTATCTGTTGCACCGATCGGTGTGGCAGCAGGAGCCTGATGACACTGGTGAACTACTCAGTTTCTGGCACTCATTTGAAGACATACAACCTTTACTGAAGCTGACATCTGGGAAAACACAAAAAAAGACAGAATGGACTATTAGATTACATTCTACAAGTTTCCATTGGTAAAAGTAAAAAGTAAAGACCAATCCAGGTCATTTTTTTTTTCCTTTTTATTTTTTAGTACTACTGAAGGAAAGACTACTTACGAGGTCCAGCTTGAATGATGATACTGCTACAGACTTGATTAGACACGTAGCAGGTCTCAATATGACCTGATGAGCAAATCTTTGAGGTGCCTCCACAGAAACATTCCAAGGCTTGACCTGAAAAAAAAGAAAATCATGTTCAGCAGATGTATGCATGCTAGTGCTGCCACAATTGATTGTTATTTATCAGCTGCAGATTCTTGTGACTGGTGTTGAGGACGATGTGATTAAATTTTCTGCAGTTTTTTTTTTTTTTTTTAATGTTTCCTGAACATAAACTCACCCTGGCTGACCACCATCAAGATCACAAGAACAAGAATCACAGTCTTCATATTTTCAACTGTCTGTACACAGATCTCTGCATGAAAGAAGCAAAAGAAAAGTGTCAGAAATCAAAAGTCATATTATAAATACTGATTTGGAGCACTTCCATTGTGCACATATGAAAAACCTTAAAGATATCCTACCTGGTGAATTGTCCTTGTGTTGATACCTCAAATATCTACTGCCAGCATTCCTTTTATTTAGTCTTGTTGCATAATCAAAGCAAATTCAGTGTATTATTAAATTTGTACTTGTTGTCTGGGTTTTCCAGTCAGTTTTTCTAGGCCAAATTTTAATGAACACACTGATTTACCAACTGTCATTCTGAAAAAAAGTGCAACTGTCACTTTAACTAGCATTATGAAGATGTTTGTGAAGCATGAAAGTTTGTGAAACTTTAACAACAAGTGAAATCTGGAACATTTCATTTTGAGTGCAGCAAATAATGTTAAAATAACACCATCTTTTCATTATGAAAATAACAACTTGCAGCAGATTTTTTTTGCATAAAGACTAATTGCTGAAATTTCTCCAAGAGGTGTGTCCAAAAGCTCCTGATCATTTCCAGTAAGTGGGATTTGTTTTGGATTGTTTTTTTTCCAAAATTTCAGAGGCTATTTTGCAACAAAAACAAACGTCAAAGTAATGTTGACATGAGTTTTAAATAGTTGGTAGTGTGGTAATAGTGGTGTGTCCATACTTTTTTTTCGCATGGGTGGCCCAAGTGGGGCACTAAGTCATGTGCATGTGCCACCCCTGAAATTTATTGGCCATCCCAGGTGCCACCCTGTACGATGGGCTATCTGATCGTCAGATGTGACTTGGTTTGCAATTTGACCTCTGACCTGAGGGGCAGTGTTGCGGCAGAAATCTGTTCAGCCTGACGTACACTGAGAGGGTCAAGCAGGAAAGAAGAAGACAGCGCTAATTCCGAAGAGCAGTGAATGCGTCATGATTCAATGATGTGGGTAGAGTTGGATACATGTTTAAAAGTTTCAGCTGGAACGTCAGTCAGCTAAAATATTTATCTTGTCTCTGTAAATTTCAATGACAGTATAGTGTGTTATGTCCAAGTACACATGGACATTGACTTTGCTCACAATCACTATATTTTTTTAACTCTCTGCCATAAACACAGGCCAGCTTCCTGCATGCTGACGTCAGTGTGGTAATGTCACATTACGCATACGAACAGCCGTGCTACACACTGCTGGTCTGTCATGCAATTGTGCATGTAGCTGTACAAAATATAAGCCTATTAAAGTGACATGCTATTTTTGCAATTAGAAAAAAGTCAGAAAATTGAGGATTTCCTCACCAAGAAATCCCAAAAAGCAGAGTAAGCTGTGTGCAGTGTGGAGAAGGAGTCCTCAGATGTACCTGGATATACAGGTAAATTGAGAAAATGTTAAGATCCAAGTTTGCTTAGCTACAGATATTTTTTGTTATGTAATGACACTTGTATTGTCCCGTCCTGTTGTGTTATGATTACAAGTTCTATTTATATTTCAATTTATACTAACATTTAAGATTGTAATTTCAGTAGTCAAATTAATCATAATGATGGAGGTGTTATGAGTGACTGACATATCACCTAATATTGTTTGCCACCCCTGCATGACCACTATTACCACACAACCAACTTTTTGAAGCAAGCATCAGCACTTTGTCTGTATTTGTTTTAGTTGCAAAATAGCTTATCGGATTTTGCAAAAAAAAAAAAAAACAACAACAAAAAAAACAATCCTGAACAAACAAAATCCTGGAAATGATCAGGAGCTTTTGGACACACCTCTTGGAGAAATTTCAGTAATTAGACTTTATGCCAAAAATCTGCTGCAAGTTGTTGTTTCCATAATGAAATGATGGTGTTATTTTAACATTACGTGCTGCCCTCAAAATGATATGTGCCAAATTTCACTTGTTGGTAAACTTTCACAAACTTTCATGTTTCACAAACATCTTCATGGAGGAAAAATACTTCTACACCTCAGTTACTCAGATTATTTAAAGCAACATTAGCACTTTTTTTCAGAATGACAGTTGGTGAATCAGTGCGTTCATTCAAATCTGGCCTAAAAAATGGCACTGGAAAACCCAGACAACAAGTACAGAGTTAATAATACACTGAATTTGCTTTGATTATGCAACAAGACCAAATAAAAGGAATGCTGGCAGTAGATATTTGAGGTATCAACACAAGGACAATTCACCAGGTAGGATATCTTTAAGGTTTTTCATATGTGCATAATGGAAGTGCTCCAAATCAGTATTTATAATATGACTTTTGATTTCTGACACTTTTCTTTTGCTTCTTTCATGCAGAGATCTGTGTACAGACAGTTGAAAACATGAAGACTGTGATTCTCGCTCTCCTGGTCTTGGTGGTGGTCAGCCAGAGTAAGTTCATGTTCAGGAAACATAACAAATCATTTTTTCAGTGAAAATGCAGCTCAACTTTGCATGATTTTCTTATTTCCAGGTGAAGCCTTGAGGTGTTACTGTGGAGGCACCACAAAGCCATGCTCAAGCTCTATAGAGACATGCTACGGGTCAAGTCAAGTCTGTGGCAACATCATCATTCAAGCTGGACCCCGTAAGTAGCTGTTCCTTCAATAGTACTAAGAAATAAAAAGGAAAAAAAGGAAAACAAATCCAGTCCAGGATCACTCTTTACTTCCATTGGAATCTAATTTAATAATCCATCCTGTCTTTTTCTGTGTTTTCCCAGATGTCAGCTACATCCAGGGTTGTATGTCTGCAAGTGACTGCAGCCTAATGAGTAACTCACCTACATCATCTGGCTACTGCTGCCGCTCTGATCTGTGCAATAGATAAATTAACATGCAAAAATGAAAGCTGAATCATGAAACACATCCAGTATATCTGACTGTCATGTGTTGTGTAATTGTTATAATAAAGATCAATCAGTTGCAACTTTTGTCCTTTTTTACCTTTTAGATCATATCCCCAAACAGCGTGAGTCCTATTGTTATGTATGTATGAATACAAACATAGAGAGAGATAATTTTGTGGAGGAGTTGTGTTCAGTGCAGAAGGTGATTTTAGAACCTCCTTGGTCAAGATCGAAAAAAGGACACCAGCGTACAGAAAGATTTCAACCTATGTGGCATCGTCTCAGTTTTAAGGGCACTCAAGAAGACACATTTTATTGTACTTTTGTCATTTTTTCCAAACTTTTGGGGGTTACATTATTATAAAAATTGTGTTTTTCATAATTTTTCCATCTTATCTTATTATTAATCTTATTTAGTCTTATCATAGGATTCGCTTAGTGGAAATTTTCTGGAGCTTTCAAACACACTTCTGCAAAGGAAATGTGTAATGCATACACAATATTGCCAAAAGTATTCACTCACCCATCCAAATAATCAGAATCAGGTGTTCCAATCACTTCCATGGCCACATGTGTATAAAATCAAGCACTTAGGCATGCAGACTGCTTTTACAAACATTTGTGAAAGAATGGGTCGCTCCCAGGAGCTCAGTGAGTTCCAGCGTGGAACTGTGATAGGATGCCACCTGTGCAACAAATCCAGTCGTGAAATTTCCTCGCTCCTAAGTCAACTGTCAGCTGTATTATAAGAACGTGGAAGAGTTTGGGAACGACAGCAACTCAGCCACAAAGTGGTAGACCACGTAAACTGACGGAGCGGGGTCAGCGGATGCTGAGGTGCATAGTGTGAAGAGGTCGCCAATTTTCTGCAGAGTCAATCACTACAGACCTCCAAACTTCATGTGGCCTTCAGATTAGCTCAAGAACAGTGCACAGACAGCTTCATGGAACAAGTTTCCATGGCCGAGCAGCTGCAATAAGCCATACATCACCAAGTGCAATGCAAAGCGTCAGATGCAGTGGTGTAAAGCATGCCACCACTGGACTCTAGAGCAGTGGAGACGTGCTCTCTGGAGAGATGAATCGCGCTTCTCCATCTAGCAATCTGATGGACGAGTCTGGGTTTGTTGGTTGCCAGGAGAACGATACTTGTCGGACTGCATTGTGCCAAGTGTAAAGTTTGGTGGAGAGGGGATTATGGTGTGGGGTTGTTTTTCAGGAGCTGGGCTTGGCCCCTTAGTTCCAGTGAAAGGAACTCTGAATGCTTCAGCATACCAAGACATTTTGGACAATTCAATGCTCCCAACTTTGTGGGAACAGTTTGGAGCTGGCCCCTTCCTCTTCCAACATGACTGTGCACCAGTGCACAAAGCAAGGTCCATAAAGACATGGATGACAGAGTCTGGTGTGGATGAACTTGACTGGCCTGCACAGAGTCCTGACCTCAACCCGATAGAACACCTTTGGGATGAATTAGAGCACAGACTGAGAGCCAGGCCTTCTCGTCCAACATCAGTGTGTGACCTCACAAATATGCTTCTGGAAGAATGGTCAAAAATTCCCATAAACACACTCCTAAACCTTGTGGACAGCCTTCCCAGAAGAGTTGAAGCTGTTATAGCTGCAAAGGGTGGACTGACATCATATTGAACCCTATGGATTAGGAATGGGATGTCACTTAAGTTCATATGTGAGTCAAGGCAGGTGAGCGAATACTTTTGGCAATTTAGTGTATATATGTCTGTGTGTGTGTGATGTGTGTGTGTGTATATGTATATATATTAACCTAGATTAATTGGCTAATTTAAACTGACCATAGGTGTGAGTGTGAGTGGTTGTCTGTCTCTATGTGCCCTGTGATGAACTGGCGACTTGTCCAGGGTGTACCCCGTTTTTCGCCCTAAGACAGCTGGGATAGGCTCCAGCTCCAGGATGGATGGATGGATGGCTATACAAATAAAAATGGCTTGACTTGACTTTCTTTGCCACAAATTGTGGATTTTGCTGGATTGAGGTGTTAATAATCAGTTGCAGATTCTTGTAGCTGGTTTTGTGGAGGATATGATTAAATATTTCTGCAGGTTTGTTATGTTTCCTGAACATGAACTCACCCTTTCTGACCACCATCAAGACCACAAGAGCGAGAATCACAGTCTTCATGTTTTTAACTGTCTGTACACAGATCTCTGCACATACATTTATGTATATATAGGACAAAAGTTGCAACTCACTGATCTTTATTATGACACAGAAACAGTCACATGACAGTGCATTATACTGGATATGTTGCATGTTTCTTTTATCTGTTGCACCGATCGGTGTGGCAGCAGGAGCCTGATGACACTGGTGAACTACTCAGTGTCTGGCACTCATTTGAAGACATACAACCTTTACTGAAGCTGACATCTGGGAAAACACAAAAAAAGACAGAATGGACTATTAGATTACATTCTACAAGTTTCCATTGGTAAAAGTAAAAAGTAAAGACCAATCCAGGTCATTTTTTTTTTCCTTTTTATTTTTTAGTACTACTGAAGGAAAGACTACTTACGAGGTCCAGCTTGAATGATGATACTGCCACAGACTTGATTAGACACGTAGCAGGTCTCAATATGACCTGATGAGCAAATCTTTGAGGTGCCTCCACAGAAACATTCCAAGGCTTGACCTGAAAAAAAAGAAAATCATGTTCAGCAGATGTATGCATGCTAGTGCTGCCACAATTGATTGTTATTTATCAGCTGCAGATTCTTGTGACTGGTGTTGAGGACGATGTGATTAAATTTTCTGCAGTTTTTTTTTTTTTTTAATGTTTCCTGAACATAGACTCACCCTGGCTGACCACCATCAAGATCACAAGACCAAGAATCACAGTCTTCATATTTTCAACTGTCTGTACACAGATCTCTGCATGAAAGAAGCAAAAGAAAAGTGTCAGAAATCAAAAGTCATATTATAAATACTGATTTGGAGCACTTCCATTATGCACATATGAAAAACCTTAAAGATATCCTACCTGGTGAATTGTCCTTGTGTTGATACCTCAAATATCTACTGCCAGCATTCCTTTTATTTCGTCTTGTTGCATAATCAAAGCAAATTCAGTGTATTATTAAATTTGTACTTGTTGTCTGGGTTTTCCAGTCAGTTTTTCTAGGCCAAATTTTAATGAACGCACTGATTTACCAACTGTCATTCTGAAAAAAGTGCTACTGTCACTTTAACTAGCATTATGAAGATGTTTGTGAAGCATGAAAGTTTGTGAAACTTTAACAACAAGTGAAATCTGGAACATTTCATTTTGAGTGCAGCAAATAATGTTAAAATAACACCATCTTTTCATTATGAAAATAACAACTTGCAGCAGATTTTTTTTGCATAAAGACTAATTGCTGAAATTTCTCCAAGAGGTGTGTCCAAAAGCTCCTGATCATTTCCAGTAAGTGGGATTTGTTTTGGATTGTTTTTTTTCCAAAATTTCAGAGGCTATTTTGCAACAAAAACAAACGTCAAAGTAATGTTGACATGAGTTTTAAATAGTTGGTAGTGTGGTAATAGTGGTGTGTCCATACTTTTTTTTTCGCATGGGTGGCCCAAGTGGGGCACTAAGTCATGTGCATGTGCCACCCCTGAAATTTATTGGCCATCCCAGGTGCCACCCTGTACGATGGGCTATCTGATCGTCAGATGTGACTTGGTTTGCAATTTGACCTCTGACCTGAGGGGCAGTGTTGCGGCAGAAATCTGTTCAGCCTGACGTACACTGAGAGGGTCAAGCAGGAAAGAAGAAGACAGCGCTAATTCCGAAGAGCAGTGAATGCGTCATGATTCAGTGATGTGGGTAGAGTTGGATACATGTTTAAAAGTTTCAGCTGGAACGTCAGTCAACTAAAATATTTATCTTGTCTCTGTAAATTTTAACGACAGTATAGTGTGTTATGTCCAAGTACACATGGACATTGACTTTGCTCACAATCACTATATTTTTTTTAACTCTCTGCCATAAACACAGGCCAGCTTCCTGCATGCTGACGTCAGTGTGGTAATGTCACATTACGCATACGAACAGCCGTGCTACACACTGCTGGTCTGTCATGCAATTGTGCATGTAGCTGTACAAAATATAAGCCTATTAAAGTGACATGCTATTTTTGCAGTTAGAAAAAAGTCAGAAAATTGAGGATTTCCTCACCAAGAAATCCCAAAAAGCAGTGTAAGCTGTGTGCAGTGTGGAGAAGGAGTCCTCAGATGTACCTGGATATACAGGTAAATTGAGAAAATGTTAAGATCCAAGTTTGCTTAGCTACAGATATTTTTTGTTATGTAATGACACTTGTATTGTCCCGTCCTGTTGTGTTATGATTACAAGTTCTATTTATATTTCAATTTATACTAACATTTAAGATTGTAATTTCAGTAGTCAAATTAATCATAATGAAGGAGGTGTTATGAGTGACTGACATATCACCTAATATTGTTTGCCACCCCTGCATGACCACTATTACCACACAACCAACTTTTTGAAGCAAGCATCAGCACTTTGTCTGTATTTGTTTTAGTTGCAAAATAGCTTATTGGATTTTGCAAAAAAAAAAAAAAACAACAACAAAAAAAACAATCCTGAACAAACAAAATCCTGGAAATGATCAGGAGCTTTTGGACACACCTCTTGGAGAAATTTCAGTAATTAGACTTTATGCCAAAAATCTGCTGCAAGTTGTTGTTTCCATAATGAAATGATGGTGTTATTTTAACATTACATGCTGCCCTCAAAATGATATGTGCCAAATTTCACTTGTTGGTAAACTTTCACAAACTTTCATGTTTCACAAACATCTTCATGGAGGAAAAATAGAAGAAGAAGAATTCCTTTATTAATCCCTCAATGAGGGAAATTACATTTTTTCACTCTGTTAGTATATATATATTTTTCAATTGCACATTACACACACAAGTCATGAAACAAACACATGCATTAGAGGAGAGGTGTCAGAGTGAGGGAGCTGCCCATTATCCAGGCGCCCCAAGCAGTTGGGGGTTCGGTGCCTTGCTCAAGGGCACCTCGGCAGTGCCCAGGAGGGCCAGAGGCCAGAGGAGGAACTGGCACCTCTCCAGCTACCAGTCCACTCTCCACATTTTGGTCCGACCTGGACTTGAACTGGCGACCCTCCGATTCCCAGCCCAAGTCACTACAGACTGAGCTACTGCCGCCCCAAGAAACTGCTAGCAGAGGATGGTTATATACTGATGGTTAAATACTTCTACACCTCAGTTACTCAGATTATTTAAAGCAACATTAGCACTTTTTTTCAGAATGACAGTTGGTGAATCAGTGCGTTCATTCAAATCTGGCCTAAAAAATGGCACTGGAAAACCCAGACAACAAGTACAGAGTTAATAATACACTGAATTTGCTTTGATTATGCAACAAGACTAAATAAAAGGAATGCTGGCAGTAGATATTTGAGGTATCAACACAAGGACAATTCACCAGGTAGGATATCTTTAAGGTTTTTCATATGTGCATAATGGAAGTGCTCCAAATCAGTATTTATAATATGACTTTTGATTTCTGACACTTTTCTTTTGCTTCTTTCATGCAGAGATCTGTGTACAGACAGTTGAAAACATGAAGACTGTGATTCTCGCTCTTGTGGTCTTGATGGTGGTCAGACAGGGTGAGTTCATGTTCAGGAAACATAAAAACACCTGCAGAAAACTTAATTACATCCTCCTCAAAACCAGCCACAAGAATCTGCAGTTGATTATTAATACCTGTAAATGTATTAAAATATGTATTATGTATGTATTAAAATTTACATGTAAATAAATATACATGTAAATGTTTCCAGTGTGTCTGATTTCAGAGATGATGAGATGAAAATACATTTTCTTTTTTTTCCAGGTCAAGCCTTGGAATGTTTCTGTGGAGGTCTCACGAAGGATTGTGAAGGTCGTATTGAGACCTGCCATGGGTCAAATCAAGTCTGTGGCATCATAATCTTTCAGGCTGGAATCTGTAATTATCATCTGTTTCTTTAGTAGAACTGTTCAACTGTTTAAAAAAATAAAGTAAAATAAAGGTTGTTACCTTCACTTAAAATATGTCTAATAATCATCCATCTTGTCTTTTCCTGTTTTCCTATTTTCCCAGTTTCCAACTACAAGCAGGGTTGTATGAATGAAGATGACTGCTGGGAACTGCTGAGTCACTCATCATCGTCACCTGACCGCTGCTGCTACGCTGATCTGTGCAACCGTTAAATGAACATGCAAAACAAAAATTCACACAATATAGCTTTCAGTTCTAACATCCTTTGTCACTTATCACTTATATCTTTTTTTTATTATTCTATTCTATTCTTCTATTCTTACTCAAAAGTTTAAAAGATACCTAAAATAAAGTAGATCTTTTTAATCAGAATGTTGCAACTGGGTCTGTTTCAACAACTTTATGTACTGATGGATAGCTTAGTTATAATAATACATTATAATTTTTAGTTCATTCATGTTTTGTGTTAATAATCATAATCCAAAAGGTAATTTGAAAGTCATGTTGTCAAATAACCCAAGTAGCGAAGTAAAAGCTATAATTTTGTCCTCTAAAATGTAATGGAGTAGAGTATGTGACGTAAAATGAGAAGAAATCAAAATTGTAAGTTAAGTACAGACACTACTTGAAAACCTTGAGTACAATTTGTCATGGTGACAGTGATTAGGCTCCTTCTGGCTCTGCCTCTGACGGCTGGCTATCCGGCCATGTGATTGGTTGTCACCTTGTATCACGTGACAAATGAGTCCAGGAAGTGTTTTGGTTATACAAGGCGGAAGCGCATGATATGTGACTGAACCTGTAAGTGTTTTAGGCGAAAACGTTGTTTTCGAGAACCAACACGGTTATTTCTCACTAATCACAGGGTGGAGTGGATATTGTTTTTTGTTTTTGGTAAGAACGCCAACGAGTTTCTTGTTTACTTTCAGCATTTTTCCTTGTTAACCCGAGGTTAGCATTGCTAACTCCTCCCGTCGTTATGAGCTTTAGCCTCGAAGCTAACTTGTAGTTGTTTTCTCTTTTTATTAGTTATTCGGTCAAAGTTGAGATCGTCAGATTAATCAGTTTGGAGGATGTTGTCGTAAAATAAATGTTATGTGTTCTCTAGACTCACTAGAATGTTGTGTTGATTCCAAACAACATGGCGAGGAAATATAATAAGCTATGTGTGAAGGGTCAGCTAACGTTATATGATCAATTTTAAACCTTCTGAAGTGTCTGACCTTTAGAGAAAGTGTATATCTTTGTCACTGTGCACAGCTGGTGTTGTTCAGGGACTCCATCATCTAACTAACAACTAACATTATTTATTATTATTATTACCTTGTTGGTTAGCTATGTGTTAAGATGACTGTCATTGGAAGTGTCACTTTCTATTTCTGCGATGAAATGCAAATTAATGATTCTGTGACACCTTCTTTACCTTTTTAACTGACCGTCAATGTGAAACCCCCCCCAAATTTAGAATAAAGTTATTTTCAGTTTCATATATGACACAGAGAAGCTGTAAAACACACATTTAAGACATTGATATAATGAGCTAATGATGTGCGTAATGACTGAAGTGATTATTTTTTTGTCAATGCTGTAGACTGAATGACTGAAAAATTAATAACTTGATATTACTCTGTCATTTATAACATTAATGTGCCTCTTTTTGTCTTGTATGATAACAAACTGAATAGCTTTCACTTTGTAACTGTTCAAACAAAACAATAAGAAGACAATAAATTCTTAAAAACTTGTATAGCAAATCAATCAATATGAAACAGCCCTAGGTACAGTGATTGAAATTCACAGATATGGCATTTTCTTTGCTCTGCATCATGAAAACCTCATGTTCACATATTTTCTATGTTTTTATCTTTGAAGGTAGGCTGCGTAACTCCACCACTGCCAACCTGTGATCTGATTCTTCTCATCTGGAGTTTAGCGTCTGACCTTGCTCACCATCAGTGCCTGTGTGTCCAGACTCCACTCCCGTCTTCACCCCTCATTATCCTGTAGTTTCAGCCCATCTCATCTGTCAATGGCTGGGCGCGGTGGAGGACCAACCAGGCCAAATGGTGCCACAGCAGCAAACAAAATCTGCCAGTTCAAACTGGTTCTGCTGGGGGAGTCAGCAGTGGGCAAGTCCAGCTTAGTGCTGCGCTTTGTCAAAGGCCAGTTTCATGAATTTCAGGAGAGTACCATTGGAGGTAAGAGACGAAAAACACACGAAGTGAATTTCGTTCAGAAGAGGCTTTGGGTTTTGTCAGTAGGTAGACTGTAAGTCAAATTATTTATCGTTATTTCTGCAATCTGCAAGTTTCTCTTGGACCAAGGTGCCGAATAACAACGATTCACCAAAAAACGGACAGAACACTGACAACAACAGAACAAAAGACAAAAACTACTAAACAGAACTACTGAACAAGACAGCCAAACAGGATTGCAGCTAGACAGAGCTACGCAGACAGTTAAACTAAACTAAACTGAGCTGCTGGGGAAAAGAATGTAAAGTGCAGTGTGCATCCTTGTGGTAATAATAATTGAAGTGTTCACAGAACAGATGAGGAAGAACAAGAAAATAAGTACAAATAACTATTGTTGTTTGTGTGTATGTAAGCGACATATTGGAAAATGTATTAATACTAGTGGCTGTGCAATAGCTAAGAAATGTAAAAACATGTTTTCTTATATGTTTACACAAGCAGATGCATAACAGCTTTGCTGAAATACAATTGTCAAAATTTTGATTAAAATCAGGAACAAAAGAAACATTTTTGTACTCCTTGCTTTTTCATCAAATAATTTAACAAGTGGCATGTTTGATTTAATAATCGGAGTCAACTTAATTATTTTGTGGTGTGATCTTTTAAGCACTTATGTGCTGCCTACATTAACGGGAGCTTCCAATAGGATGGAACCGTGCATATGAAATTAAAATATCATCCTTCCATTGATGTTCATTGTCCTGTTTTCCTCAGCTGCCTTCCTCACTCAGACCGTCTGTCTGGACGACACCACTGTGAAGTTTGAGATCTGGGACACAGCAGGTCAAGAGCGCTATCACAGCCTGGCTCCGATGTACTACAGAGGCGCTCAGGCGGCCATAGTGGTCTATGACATCACCAACACAGTAGGTTTCACCAGCAGGGAAACAATGGGGGACAGGGTCAGGTAGTCAGCTAGTTTTGTTGTTACTTTACTTTAGTTCTTTTGTCTTTTTGTTTGTCAAAATCATTGTTACTATCAAAATTAACAGCAAAAATAGCCAATACATGACTTTTAAGCATAACTGTATTGATAATCAGAGGTAATGGATTATCAAGATGTATTGGGTTTGTTTGGAGGAAGAGACGAGTAGAGCAATACTGTAAAATGCAAGACAAAGTCTAAAATTAGACCTGTAGGTGTTCAGACTTGTGGGTGTTTTGATGTCACACAGAAGAGTACTGGAAGTGAAAATGTTCCACCGAGGTTAAATATAGCTGTCATGTGAATACATCGGATGAGAGCAATATTAATACAGTTTGTCACTCAATTAGGATACTTTTGCACGGGCGAAGAACTGGGTGAAGGAGCTGCAGAGACAAGCCAGTCCCAACATAGTGATCGCTCTGGCTGGAAACAAGGCGGACATCGCAAACAAGAGAACTGTTGACCATCAGGTACGAATGTGCGCAGCGAGATTATTTCAGATATTCACAGCCCTGTCCTGAATTTAGATTACCGTTAAACATTTACGACAAACTTTTTTTTTTAATGTCATTGTCAATATCTAAATTATGTTATTAGGAAGCACAACTATACGCAGATGACAACAGTCTACTCTTCATGGAGACCTCAGCCAAAACTGCCATGAATGTCAATGAAATTTTCATGGCTATTGGTAAGTGCGTCATTCTGCTGAGTCAAATATCCCTGCCCACTGCTCCCACTTATTATATTTTAGGCTACAATTTAGTTTGTTTGAGCAACAAAGAACAGAATTACATGCAAACTGTAACTGACCAAGCTTTCCTAAACTTGAAACATGAAACGGTGAACAAACGGTATTAATGTGAAGAAATAATTCAGTGTTTTAAGCACTAAAATGTCAACACTCTGGGTGCTCCTCATTAACTGATCTTAGTAACCAACAACCTGTAAGTTCATTTGAGCCTTGATTTGGTTGTCAACAAGAAACAGCAGAGAGAGGATTGTTTCCACTTTTCTGTTTGTTATATTCGAACATCTGTGATCCTGCCCCTGCAGCAAAGAAGCTACCGAAGAGCGACCCTCAGGGTGGAGCCGGACAAGGGGGGCGGACTAGGACAGGAGTGGATCTACAAGAAGCTGCCCCTCAGAGTCGCAGCAGCCAGTGCTGCGGCGGCGGCAATTAGCATGTATGAAAGAATGAACTTAGTGAGCGAGCCCTGAACATCATTTTAAGGACAGCACATAGCTAACACCCAGAGAGGCAGGAGAGGGCAGAGCCACTCGCCACCCCTGCACTTAAACTGAGATTACAGATGAGATTATCTGGATCCTCTTTGATTAAAGGAGCATTTTTTTAAATAATCATAAGCTAGAGGGAATTACCAGATCCTTCACTACTTCTCTCTTTCCTCTGTGTATCTATCTACCTCCCTGTACATCTTCAGTCTGTCTCAGTTGATTGAATTCTTCTCAAATGATTTTTTTTCTGAAGGGTGACACTGAGGTTGTTTGTCATTTCCCCTATTTGTTTGTGCGTCTGTTATGTCTGTGTATGTACACATACACGCACCATATATTGGCAGTTTACTTTTCTGCTGTTGTCATTTCCCTCTACATTGATCATCATTATGAAAGATACAAACACCCAACAACTAATGCTGGAATTGCAAACAACGGAGCAATTCATCTTCGTGGTTTGTGTCCTGTTGCAGTTAAGACCACAGCATTGTGTTCTTGTTGGAGACTTGGACATGACAGTTATACGGAAAGCTGTAGCCTCTGCTTAATGAAGCAGGTCATGATTTAACAGGCTACACACATCTGAAGATGTTTCTGAACTGTACAAATGCAGTTGTTTGCATTCATTGTGTATTGTAACACCAGAGAGTTGTTAGCATTTTTTAAAGGAAATGTGAAAATAACTTGTAAATCTAAAAAAAAAGAGTAATAAATAACATGGAAGATTCATCTTGTTCTGAGTTGTTTTGCAGCGGCATGGCATTGGAATATGGTTATTTTTATGATTTTACGCAGTGCGCTGGCAGACAGAGCTTTGATTTTCTGCAAAAAAAATGATTGGGCATTCATTTCTCAAAATTCACTTTTGCATGTGTCAGTTTGGGTTTGAACCAATTTTCCACTGTTTCTTTTTTTTATCATTTTTCATGTAGACTTTATAGTCAATCATATGACTGTTTTTGGGCTAGAAGAAAGCACATGTTTGGAAACATTTGTGAAATGTTTGTTATTGCACTGACTATAGCTTGTAATACATTTTGAATATATATGTTGAATTTATTATTTTGCAGTAGATACATGAGTTTTTAATTGAGCTTCATTCCAAAACTGCTGCAGTGGCTTGGATAGAAACTGAGAAGGTTTTGTGTAAGGTGTCAGGTTTTCTTTTTGTTGATCTAGTACCATTTGGTACAGAATACTTAAACTGTTGCTGGCAGTTTCTAAAGATATTTGTGTCCATTGTTTTAAATGTTATTCTTAAAGCTTTGACAGTTTCATATTCTTGTGTTAGTTGCAGCTCTGATCAAATCAAGTAAACACTATATGGCACTTTTATACATAAATTACTCTCTCTCGCGCTTTCTCTCTCTCTCACACACACACACACATTTTAGTAAATAATACTGATTACCTCTTAATTATGGCTCCTGGGATTTATAAGGCAGCAAGTGAACATTTTGTACTCAAAGTTGATGTTAGAAGCAGGAAAAATGTCCAAGTGTGACGATTTGAGTGAGTTTGACAACAAAAACCGAACAGTGATGGCTAGAGGACTGGGTCAGAGCATCTCCAGACCTGCAGCTCTGATGAGGTGTTCCTGGTCTACAGTGGTCAGGATCTATCAAAAGTGGTCCAAGGAAGGACCAGTGGTAAACCAGAGACAGGGTCATGAGAGGACAAGGATCACTGATGCAGGAGGGGAGTGAAGGTTGGTCCTGGTGGTCTGATCCAACGTTAATGCTTGTTCTGATAGAAAGGTGTCAGGATACACAGAGAAACACAGTCTGTTTGGCAAGCAGGTGGTCATAATGTTATACCTGATCAGTGTTAAGTGCCTGAAAAAAATCCAGACAGCAGACATAGCGTCAGTAAACAATTTCAACCACTAGATGTCAGCCTCACACTACAAATTTAGATTTGTCACAAATAGGTCCTTTTGAAAGCACCAGTGCCCATTAATTTATAAGTGGTCAGTATTTTCTAATGAAAGTAAGCATAAACACACACAAGATTGATGTAAAATTAACATTTTTAATAGTGGATTAAATGGCATTTTTCAAGTAAAAATGTGATTTTTTTTTTTGGTGTGTGTGTGAGACTGACCATGCGAAGAGCCATTATTTGCAGAGTGAGGTTAGACTAGGCTATTGTCGTAGTGATGCTCTTCATTTGTGTCCACCTGATTATTTTCCAGCTCATTTTAAAGCAGGGTTTCTCTGCGTTCATGCAGGAGTTCACCTTGTTGTGATGAACGGTGTCTCTGAAGCTCTTTCAAGTATCAAGTCTATTACCTAAAGCAAGCATTGAATATATATAATGACATCTATTCAAATGAGATGTTCTGAGTCTGTAAAGGTGTTAAAAATGTATTTGTTGAGGCGGTCTGAGCATTTGAGAGTGCAGGGTCGAGTACATGCACACTTTTGTCAGTTCATTAGGTGCAGCTAGAGCTAAAACTACTGCTGCTTCCCTCATGGTTAATGAAGTATCCATCTATGTAGTGCAAAAATGCAGTAAATCCTCCCTGTGTGAATGTTATCAGCTTCAGTTATTGTTGAAACTGTTTTAAGGAGGTGTTGATTCAACTTAAGGGTCATTTTGGAGACTGGTCTGTTGAAATATATTACAGCAAACTGGTGTTTGTAATATTTGGCAACCCCATTTTACCAGTATATGTGCATGCATGGAATCATGGTACCTTCTTGCTGTGAGGCGACAATACTCACCACTGCACCTCCGTGCCGCCCATATTATATTATATTGATACTATTTAAAGAGATGTTAAATTTTACAAACATTACAGTCTTTTAAGACATTTAAGTGACATGTTTCATGTATTTTCTGTTTTTGCATTGCACCAGCTTTTCCTAACTTTTAAAAAATTGAAAATTCACATAATAAAGGTACATGAAAATGCACTTTATGACATTTTTGAGAGTATACATAACATTGGGGATGTTGATAAATCCTTTGTCGGTATGACCAGCAGCTAATGTTAACTAGTCTAAGCAGTTAATTTATTGCTTAATATTTCCACTGATGGACTCTGATGTTAGACCATGTTTACTACTGTTGCTGTTTTAGTGTTTTTCATTTCAGTGGTTGCATTTCAGCAAAAAATCACTCATACTTTCCCAGAGACAGGATATAAGGAATGTGTATATGTGTATGTATGTAAACAACTACAACCATATTAAGAATTTTACACCAGAAAATGGTATAAATTAGGCTGACAGCTCTGCTGTTGTGGCTTTGACGCCTCCAACCTAACATTAAATCAACTTTTAAAGTAATTTGAACACACACACAAGCACAAAGAGGCACACACCAGCGTCTCTGCCAAAAGCAGGCAGCCACTCTGTTCACAGTAAATGATTTCTCATTTGTTGAGCTGTCAATCAAGATGTGTTCTGTCAAAAGAGAAACTCATTTCATAGTTGGCCTCTGTGAATCATAATGGTGTGAGAGCTGGACTGAAATTGACTGTGTTTAGAGGAGGAGATTCACAGAATAAAGGAAATGTGCCCTGAAAATAAATGCAACCTTTTTACTTTCTTTTTCCACTCGTGCAAGAAATTGAACCGCTCAAATGGCCAACTCAAAGCTTCGGTATGGCATGGTAGCAGAAACAATAAGGATTTTAAGATTAGCAATAGTACTGTGATGTAATGTGTTTTTGTTTGAGAAACCATTGGTCCAGTTTTATAGCCTCTAAAAGATGGAAAACAGTCTATTCCAAATGCTTGCTTTGATGGATTCCCTCTATCTTCCCAGACAGAGAGAAATGTCATTAAATACCAAGGGCACAGGGACATGCTATCTGAATTGTATTCTGTGGTTTGAGATTTCTGCTGATAAGGATGGTGTGTGTGATGTGCAGAAATTATTGTCTCTTATCTTAAACGAAACATCCAGCTGTGTTGCCACCAGATAGGACGCTTGTGAGAAACGAACCAGAATGAAGCACAAAAAAACTGTCCTTAATATTTTGCATATGATGTTTGTATATGATGTTTTTCTGAACATTCACACTCAGTAATGTGCTTAAACGTTTATTACTGATCACTTCGAGTCAAGCAGTTGAACAGTAAGTGGCTTGCTCAGTGGAGCCAGAAAAAGCTTATTAGCTTAGCTTAGCTTTGTAGCTTAAAAGCTGGAAACAGGTGATTTTATTCCCAGCCTCACACTCTTCTTATCAAAAGGGCAACATACTTTATGGGCTATATAGGCTGCAGGATGTAGAAATTTATGGAAGTGCTTATACTAGGCTCACACTGCAAGATTTTCATCTTTTTTTGTCAATGAAGTTTGAATCATATTTTTTTTACTCATGACTTTAAAGATCCTGATAACAGAAATCATCATTTTTCCATGACTCTCTTTGAGTTTGAATAGTCTTCATCCTCCGTAAAAGTGACTCACAAATATTTCATGATGTGTCTCATTGTTCTCAAGTGGACTTAAACCTCAAGGACAGAGGGTACGATCACTTTGCAGAGAAGCTTTCGTCATCATTTATTCTCAATTAATAGGAGTCATTGTGTTGATTTTTAAATACCCACTCACTCTTACTCTCTCCTTCTCACTGTAAAAAATGTCTTCAAATGATGTAGTATTGCTCAATGAGGAGTGAAGCAATACAAACTAAAGAAACAGTGTACAAACTAAAGAAACAGTGTGTAGCAAAGATAGCTATTGGCAGAAATTATCTGAATAACTGTGTTTTTTTTCTTACATATCAAATATGAAAATACTCAAAATTAAAATTTAAGATTTTGGATCCTTTGAAGCAAGAAGATATTTTTTTGCAGTAGCCCAAAGCGGACAATCCCAGATAGTGGGACAATCCTCTAGATAGTGCCATTTTCGTTTTTGCCTCGGCCATCATGGTTCTCCTATACAGGACACAGAAGTTTCATTCAACAATCTACAACATCACCACTAGATGGCACCAAATCCGACACACTGCACCTTTAATTGAGCACTGGGAGCGCTGGTTTAACCTTTTATTTCACAGAAAAAAGACCAGAATTTAAAAGCTGTATGTTGACAGCAAAGATACACCACATTAGCATCTGTTCAGAAGTCTTTTGACCATTTCCTGAAATTTGTCACATTGAGCAAATAGGCTTCATTTCTCTGTCTTACTTTAAATGCATTACACTTTTCAAAAGCTGTGAATCACAATGGTGCTTCTCTTCCACAGTCTTGTTCTGTCTTTTTTTTTTTTTTTTAAATTAACCACTCATATCCTTTAAAGTACCATTCAATCAAACTTTGAAGTCAAATAAAGTTGCCATAGTGACCAGGATAAACTAAAATGTGTATTGGCTCCCTTGATAATTCTGGGACAAGAGGAATAAAAATATCCTTTAATGGAAGCACTCAAAATGATGATGGACCCGAACATTGGTATTAATTTTGCAGCTTCATGGAAACGGAGCAACCAAATCCAACTCATAAATCCAACCTTAACAACAGGAAGCTGATTCTATTATAGTACGATACCAGCTAGTTCAATTGTCTTCTTTTGTATCCAGTAAAACACAGAGACATCACTCAATGAGCTGTGATATCTTACACCCTTGTTGCTGCTTGCATGTGCACATGAGCACCTTTTATTTTTAGGGCAGCTGCCTTGTGGCGGCGGTCAAGCACGGTGTCAAAGGACTTCAATGAGAAGGACATAGCTCAAACTCCAAGTATGTTTCCACCGAGCATCCATCATCGTCCAGCTGACAGCTGACCCAGACACAGAGGTCGGCCCGCAGCAAATTCAGGCATGTGCCTGTGTCACTGTACTCTCCAGTTCATCTGCTGGCATCTGCTTTTGAACATAGCCCAACAATGCTAATGAGGGGCTCTAGAGGGGGTGGGACTAGGGAGTGATGGCAAACAAACACGACCTAAAGGTGGAGAGGATTTGACCTGTCAAAGAAGGACAACATTATCCTTTGACCCCCTCAAGTAATACATCGTACTCCAAGTGGCTCTTAAATGCCCTGGATTTTAATAGATTTAGGGATAAGCATTAGCATTGTTTCAAGGCAGTAAAAATACCAGTAGGTGTTTACAAAGACTTAAAGTGATGTGCTTTCACTCGACAAACTGAGCAAATACTAGAACGGCTCGATGGTTTCTTTTGAGTGATGGCTCAAGCCTTTAGGACGACAAAAATAAGCACATTTTCAAACGGGTGCTCCACCGTAGCCTGTTGTTTATCCTCTGTGGCCCTGGAAGGAGAGAGAAAATAACCCTGGGACTACAAATCCAATGTAGGATATGTGTGAGGGCTAAAAATCTAGGCTATCACAACATTTGACTTTTGATGATAATTATACATCATTGGAGTACCTTTTTAATACCTGCTTTGTTTTTTTTTTATACTAGCAGAGCTCAAGGGCAGATTGGCTTATGTTAGTTTAAGATAAGATAAGAAAATAATTCATCTGGAAGGAAATTCTTGTGCATACACAGTAGGAAATGTAAACAGATTCAAAAGGTGCATCGCAGTTTATCATATAAACTGGCTAATATCTAACAACATATTTCTTTACACAAGTGTCTACTGTTTACTTTTGATGTTTTCTTGTATTTAGTAACAATGATGGCATTTAATGTTTTTTTCCAGCACAGTGTCAGTGCTGGAAAAAAACATTAAATGCCATCACCAGCACTGTCCTACATGATACAACTGCAGTCAAACGTTTATGTCATGTGTTTTATTTAATAGCCAACAACAATAATGGTTTATGGTATAAGCTCATTTTATTCTAATTTAATGGAGAGAAAGGCACTATAGTATATCCAAGTTTATCTTATTATTATTATTATTTTTATTACTCTATATCTATTTTGACCTTATTGCTGTAGCCACCTTTGTTTGGCTTTAATAAGTTAGTCATGCACATCTTTATTATTATTATTATTATCATTATTAATCATTCTTTTATTTTTTTTTAATTTTATTATTGTTCTCTCTCTCTCTCTCTCTCTCTCTCATCCTTTCAGCACGCGACTCTCCGATATCTCAGTCTAGCAGGCGGCAGTGGCAGAGCGCGCGCGCGCACATCATCCGCGTGGCTCTCTATCTTTTCTTGACTCGCTCGCGGGACTGAAACGCCTGCAGCAGAGCTCGCGCTGTAATCTGTGACTGTGACAACTGGGAAATGGACTCCGTGAAACCGTCTCCCACAAGTAGGACAAAACCTTTTAATTTGTACACGTAGACGCTGTTTCTCTCTCTGTTAGTCGTTCTGGACACATGCAGGCTGCTGCTGTCTGTCCACTAAATGTTTCTGCACATGTTTATGTTTTATATTTCTCTCTTTTTGCACGAAGTAAACTGCAGCTATTTTGTCTTAAAGCTGCCTCAAACCGTCAAGCTAATGTTGTGTTTGTACTTTTCTGTCAACACAGTATTAAGTGCATGCTTGTGTTGTGATGCAGCAGTACAACAGTGTTTATAAATGTAAAATTGTTATTTTCATATTAAAATAGTTTATGAGATACTCTAGGGTAGCAAGAGTGTCAGAAGCACAAGTTATTGCAGTGGTTTGTTATCGCTGTAGTGATTGTTTGAGTGTTGTGGTCTTCCTGTTGATGAAGGTCAAATGTTTATTTATGAATGGAGTAATTATGCAAACTCAGGACTACTTGGATTTCTTGGCTTTGCCCACACAAGTCATAGTCAAGGTGTGAATATCTGTGTTCCTGTGTACGTTTTCACACTGTAGCCCTGTGTTTGTGTGTATGGAGGTGCTTATATATGACGGTCACATGAAGTGGTTTAGATCGAAGATCAGAACTAGAAAATAAGAGACAAATTTAAAACACAATGCAGTATCACTCAGTATTCACACAAATATTTCCCTGTCGTATCACTCGCCACTATGCTTTTTTTTTAATTTCTTCCCTCATTGTCTTGTGATGCAGGATCATCTTGGCATTTTTTAAATATCTATGTTGTAACTCAGATGGTGGAGTGTGTTGCATGTAGCCTATGTATGTATGTATGTGTAGTGGATCTTTAAAGGCTCATATTAGTTATCTGCCAAGATTTTCTTTACTTCTGCGGCAGCTTAGTTTGATACCTGCTGTTGTGTGGTTTATGACTCACCAGGATTACTTCTATTGCATGTCCTGTTACATTGTTGAATGTTAAATGCCCCTCTTATAAACCATTACTGTTTGTGCATATTCCCATGGTAAGGAGGATCCTAGTGTGCAGTTTCATTTCATAAATGGATAGTTGCATGGCTGGATTATTTGGAAGGGAAAATGACAAATTGTTAAGCAGGTTAAAGTCATGGTGAATAATGTATTTTCCTCCCAATCTGCCTGTCCCGTATTGTGGAAAAAAAGCTGATAGTTTTATGTCATACTTGACTTTGTATGAAGCCTCTTCGGTATATGTCCCACATAGGCTACTGGTGATAGGTGGTGGTTTCGATCCACTTTCATCGAGACTGAATGGTTGGCACTAATGCACACAGCTTTAAATATATTGTCCTCCAGAGGAAAAAAAAGGAGTGAGTTCAGTGATTGGTGGTCATTTTTTAGTCTACATATTGATTGCTTGCTCTGTAAAATGCAAGAAAATAGCGAAAATGACATCTTGATTTGCTGCAGAACCCCCAAGGTGACACATTCAATGTATATTGTCTGACACCAAAACCGAAATGTTCACTTTACTGTCATTGAAATTGAAAATACTGCAATTATGATATGAGTTTCCGAGAGAATATTTGTCATGTTGCTTAAAAATAATGATTTTAACGTTTAAATTGTTATTAAAGTAATCGCTGATTTTCCACTCGAGTAATTGTTTTATCCTTCAGTATGTTGGAGCACCTTATCTGTGAGCTTTGCTTATTCTCTTTCAGTTCAGTTGTGTTTCTTCATGTGTCTCATACTGTCATTACTGTGAGGGTTGCCATGGCGTACTCAGCTGCTGCTCAATTCAAGCAAAGTAGTCCCACTTAAACACCCAGTGCTGGCCACATCATCATCTTCTGCATCCTCTTTAGATGACCTTGCTCTCCTCCATCCCCGTATGAGTCAGCTTCAAACCTGAATGGCTCCAAATGAAGCCCGTCTGCCTGCCAAGCAAGCAACGCCGCATCACAGACGAGATGTTCTTTCCAACTGCATGCAACCAGTCATTTTCGCTGTGAACAAAAGGTCCTTGATTCATCAAATCCCACACCACCTACTGCCCACTCTCCAGAGTGATGCTGTAATTTTCACCAGCACTCCTCCTGTGTGAGGCTGCCAGAGTGTTCGTTGTGATTTTGTGTGAATCTGTTGAGCTTTAGGTGTGTGCACAGCTGGGACAGATTCACTGTCTCCAAGCAGTGCGACAGCTTGAATTCACAAAACAAGCCGCCTAAAGAAAAGCAACGCCGCCTTTTACAGGCCTGTAGAATTACTAATACATAGGATAAACTCACTGTGGCTTACATTAAATAGACATTGCATTAAAAAATACTGATATCAGCTGCAGTATAATTTAAAGGTAAACGTTCTCAGGCTGCTCTTAAAAGAAGTGACAGTCTGAGCACATCTCAAGTTCTCAAAAAGGCAATTTCAGTGACGAGGAGGATAAAGTTTCTTTCACCACACCAGTGCCAAATGAGCTGAGAGCTCCAGCTCATATCTTTTGAGTGGGTACAACTGATTCTGGTGCAAAAAGAAATATTCTTAATGGCTGTTGTCGGGCACACCGGTTAGAGCTGCCTCAAAAAACACCAGCCTCTCCTGCCTTACCTGTCCCCTGCTCAGAGCTTAATGTTAACTGTGGGGGTTCAGTAGTGATGTGTGAGCATTGCACACAGGTAGATGTGCAAATGTACTGAAACAATTAGTTCATGAATAAATTTCACAGAGAATGAATGAACAACTTTATTAATATGATAATGCTACATAATTTTTTTAAGCAAAAATACAAGACATGTTCCAGCTTTATGTAAGAATTTGTTCCTTTTTAATGTGTTATGTGATGTTAAATTGAATATCTCAGCAAATATTGTCATTTTCATATTTTACCTGGTGTTGGATTCTGGGTTTTGAGAGGCATTATCGTTTGTTTTAGTCACCATCGTCTCTCAATAAGAGGCAAAAGTAGTTTCTTTATTGCATAATGTGTTCAAAGAAATCCATATGTTCCTATGTGTTTTTAGGTGTTAATTAAATGAAAATAATTCTAAACGATAATTTTACTGGATTAACTAAAATGTAGATGAAGTGATGGTCAGCAGAAAATGTCTGAGTCTAACCTGCCCTGTTTGTCCAAATGAGCAAAAAATAAAATGAAACCACACCACTGTGCCAGAAGTGATACTAACCCAAAAAGCTTAAATAAATGACAATAAACAACACATTTGGCTCTTACACTGTCAGAAGAATTTTAATCTTGTCTCAAAAATCCAGCAGTGCTCAATGACTCAGACACACCAAAACAAAGTCGAAGAACGAATAGACTGTTTGCAACGCTTGTGTCTTGAACGCAAAGTAGGACACTAACACACCCCTAAGACTAAAGTCTGACTGCCATGTCTGTGTCGGTGCACACCAACAGATGTCAGTAGTTGGTACTCTTTCTTTACAAACATGTCAGGAATACATAATTTGCTAAAAACAGGCTAAATAATTCCCCTAAGCAGCCAGACCCTGTGGTGTTTGTAGGGGGAAATAGCATATTCATTGTAAAGTGTTTTTAGTGGTGGATTTGGTGCTTTGTAGTGATTATTTTCTACTGCAGGACTGTGTGTGTGGGACAACTCAATATGCACCGTTCATCCTAATCTCTGATGTGACGTGAGGATTAGATCATCCCACCTATCTACAACCATCTCTCTGGAATGGTTTGAGAAATCAAAACATTGATCTATATATTTAAAATCAAAGAGCAGAATGAAAGTGTGGCTTTAGCATTGTTTCTAGCTGCAGAGCCAGTGTTTCCCTTCCCATGAAGCCGTGTTTCTACAGTCAGACCATCCCTTCCCATCCTGCACCTGGCAATAGGTCACATTCACAGATTACTTCTATCCCAAACGCTGGTGATGAAGTTGAGTGACCAACCATCTCTTCTCTTCCCCTCTAGCTGTCTCTCAGAGCGTTCTCCTCAGTGTGCTTTGGCATTTGGCCGTCGCCGTCTGTCTCAGTAAAAACCATCGGCTGTGAAATTGAGAATAATCATGTGGAACGAGATTGGGACGGGAGCAGCTTGAGCTCCAGTCCTTCTCTGTCAATGGACTCATGGCTCCTGCTGATAAAGTCCACCGGGGACTGAACAATCACCCACAAAACATTTTTTATTGTTGAATTGTGAGGAATATTGCTTTTCATAATCTGCATGATATAGCAAAGATGCGTAATCTCATCACCTTCAGTTAATTACCCAGAGCTGTTTCTCTATTTTAAACCGACACTGAGGAGATACCCTACTAGTACTCCCAATCTATCACTGTACCTCATAATATTTCATGGGATGCGTTTGACATGCATTTTTTATTATTCATCACAAGAGCCTCTGGACAGATGACAAGATGAAATGCAATTAAACAAGGACAATACACTGCCATAAAACCATTGTACCAAAACCACATGAGAAACAATTATGAAAGTAACAATAGGATAAAGTGTGATAATCCCATTATCTGTGCTGCATTAGTCACAGAGAAGCATCATTGTATGTTAACTTGAAACAGTTTCCTTTCACGTAACACTATTATAAATAATACAAATAAGTTTATGAGATACAAGAGGTCAAGTTTCACATCCAAACACCAAGTCCCTGTTGGAATAACTTCAAATAATAATTTAATTTTAGCATAGTTTCAATGGCACACATCTGCTACTGCAAATATGACACCTTAAAGAAATCACAATTTATGGTATAGTTGTTTACATCTCACATTTTAAACTAAACATCAATCTCATCATAGTGTCAACTGAACAAAAATAGGCCCAGATATCACACTGAAATCCCATTGTCATGGTCTTAAATACGGCCTGCTGAACACTATTCTTGTCATAAAGAGTTGTTTTTTCATTATATATATATTTTTTTTAAATCATTTTCATCTGCCAGTACTTCAATACACATAACTGCTAAATGCATTTTTATTTATTTTCTTGAGCTTAATCTTTTATTTTCACAGTTAATTGGTTAATCATTTGGTCTATAAATCTTTAGAGAAAAGAGAAATTACCACTACTATTTTCCAAGATGATGTTTTTAATTCACCTTTTTTTTCCAACCAACAAAATGATATTGAATTTACAATAACATAAAACATTTTGAGAACCATGAAATCTTATGGCACACTTGACCTATTCTGTCAATCAATTTGCTTCAGCTCTATTGAACAGATTATTTCTGTTTCTTCAGAGACAAAATGCATGCACTGCTCTGACCTACCAACATTCAAAACACTCACTAAAACACATCTCTCCCAGATTGCTTTTAACTCATGAATGATAGCCTATGCTTTACTGTTATTAAGTGTTATTTTAAATGTTATTATGTACATTAAATGTATTATTGTTAGTATTTATGTGATCTTGGGGCTGTTAAAGGAGAGCTCCATGGCAGCCATTTTCTGCCCCTGATTTTATTGTTGCACCTCCCGCCTGTGTTGCCAACACACATTTCTTATTTCTTATGTCCGAGAGTAACGTGAAAAAGTGACAATTAAGACAGCAAATGTTTGGACAACATGCTTTTGTCTTTATTCTGCGTGGCCAAAAAAAAACCCTCTTTGTGTCTGTGAAATTGTAAATGGAGGTCACACTCAGAGGAAGCTTCCAGCAGTAAATGTGCAGCGTACACCTTATCACAATAGACCCACAACTGATTGCTCTACCCAAAACTCCCCCCCCCCGCCTCAACTCAGACACGCCGAAATGGATTTCTGCTTACGTCTCCCATCCAAGATGTAATGGCTCTCGGTTTGTGTCATCAAGTCAGATGACCGTCTGATAAATATGATCTTTATTTGGCTGCTCAGAGGTGAAGACTCTCGACTGACACCCTCCACCCCCTAACAGCTATAACCAAAGGTGGAGAAACAACCCTTCAAGGTGCTGCAAAATGTCAAAATGCCTACAAAAGATCAATAGAAGACACGTAATGACAAACACAAGTGGATCAATACTGGGCTGTAATGAACTGAAGACTATAGAGAGACCAAGTTCAATGTTTGGTTACACCCACTGTAAGTAGTTTTCACAGCTCATATATCAGTTCATTGACAGCATGAATCATCTTCTGTGAGGTTGGAAGCTGCTGGGCTGTTGATCCTTACAAGGCAACACATACAGACACTCTCTCCTCTTTTTTTCACACAAAACAAGCTCTTCTGTTATTGTGTCATGTAATATCAACGAACAAGCCGCTGAAGTATACAATAATGTGCAGACAGTCCCTTGATTTTTTTGTTTAATGCTGGAAGCTGTAGTAGGTTAGCAACATACAAAAAATTGCACATTACCTGCGTTTACTGCATAAATGCAAAAAAAAATAAAAAATAAAAATAAGGTTTATGTTGGCTATCATGTTGACGCCCTCTCTGGCTTCTTGAAAACTGTATGTAACATGGCAGCCCTGATGGATAGTTGCTCTTTGAGCCCCCATCATATGGACAGAAGGATGGGCAGACACCTTCAGGGCTGTGTGGGAAGTTGAATTTCTGTATGGTCCATTACCTCTCTATTCCCCTGTGGCTGCATTGCAGGTACAGATTCAACACAGCAGGCAGCATTGTGAAAATGTCTCTGCGTGTGTGTGTATATTGTATAAGCCCACATATGTGTGTATTTGTTCTCTATGCATTGCTTTAGAGGATGCATGATTTTGAGGTTTTTCCTCTGAGTATTCTGTATGATTTTGCTCCTTTTTATCTATAAGAATGATGTTGACTTGATCAGAGACACGATGTATCAGGATGTATCACAGACTTACCTCTTGGTGTCTGAGGCTCTCGGCACATCAAGTATTCACTAAAAATAAAAATGATTTCTGGCCACTTAGCTGCAAGACTGTGGCTCGCATCTTGTACAGTCCAAAAAATGACTAACTCATCTAACTGTAATGTAAAATTAAATAGTCCTAAATTCATCCAAGACATGAATAGATGTCATTTAACAAACGTCCTCCAGACACAGTGAGAACGAAGACAGTCGTCATGCCGCGACCTAAAGCAGAAAACCCACCAGTAAAACTAGAAAGTCAGAAAAGGAGCACTGTGGCCATTTTGAAACCACTTCTATCCTTCTCAATGTCCCTTTTGCTTTGCTTCACACCTTATTTCTCGTGCGCTCTCTAAATTCTAAAATGATTTTGCTCTTTGTTCCTCCATTAAGTGGTGTGTTACATTCTCTCTAATGGCCATTACTACTGAACACAAAAGACCAGTCAAGCAGGCCAAATTAAATGAGGTTGTTAATTGAAGGGGCCATTATAGCTTGACTCTGCTGCTCGCCTGTTTATCAGTCATGACTGAATCACAGGCAGCTGAGGGTGAAGCCTCTGGGCTGTTACGTCCACTAACAAATTAATTTATCGGTCATCCGATTAAAATTACTTTTTTTTAAAAAATCATGACAGTATGATTCTCATGTTCACAGTGATAACTCACTGTTATAAATTATTGCAGCTCTGTGGAGCATTTAACTGATAGATGAACACTATGGACTTTAGCATAACATCTACTGAGAGCTCCATATTGTCTCATAATGCAAAGCTGTAATATAGCATTTACATATTATGTAATTTTTTTAACAGACTTGCTTGTTATATTTGAAACAAGACAGTTTTTAAGAATGATCCGATATCCATCCAGTCAAAGTTGAGCCTTCAGGGTAATTTATAAAAACATTTTTATTTTCCTGATATTTCATTTATCTCATACTTTTAGCAGGTGGGACCAGTGATTCACATTAACCAGAGGCCGGTTTAGAGGCATAATTAAAAATACACCACCAAAATTATCTTTTTTATTTCAATGAAATATGAGCTCAGTGAAGCAAATACATTTACTGTAAGTGTGTATGCATGATGTTTAGTCAAACCTAACTGTGAAATTTGTTGTTACTATAGTTACATAGTTTATACATATGTTTAGACATTCACAACATCAACATATTCTGACTTTTGAACTTACTATCCTATTAGTTATTACGTGGTGTAATTGTTTATAACTTAATGTTTCAGGTAATGCTTAGCAGTATCATTATGTTAGAGGTTAATAATAATTTGATTCAAACTAACTAAACTAGCAGTCAGACTGGTTTATTTGTTTGTTTGGAAGGCCATCCAGTGCTTCTCTTTGCCCAACCAATTTAAGGAACCAGAGAGATAATTCTGGCAATTAAACCCATTTTACCTGGGGAGGGAGCCTAATTAAAAGCCAATCCAATTTAGGCTGTCAAGTTTCCAATATGAGTCAGCACAGATAAGAAGTTGGAGGATGGATGATTAGGGTAATGGGAGCAAAGGAGAGCAGCGATCTTATCTGCAGTCATCCGTCAAAGTTTGGATGATTTGCTCCAGGATTGGAACACCGTTGAGTTTCTTCACCATACGATTGAAGTGAAAAGTCATTTAATCAAAAGTCTGGCTGCACAATTAATTACTAATGCAGGTAGCTAAGAACAACTTAATGACACACCACAAGCTACTTGATCCACATACTGAAGCCCCATGTTCAAAACTGTTACATTAATCTTATATTAACGATGTGAGTGAATGTTAAATAGCAGAATATAATTCTAACACTGGCATCTTGCTTAGAGTGGTTGTCCTGCTATCCAGTTACTCTTTGCTAATGATAATTAGCGTGGTAGCTCAGCGAGTCTGAGCATTTTGCAAAGCTGCAGTGTCTAAACTCAGAGCCATCCATCGGTGCACCGGTCACACACTCTAATTTCCACTTTCAGCAGAGGTAGAGCAACTCTGCAACACAAGCAGGCTGAAGAAGACAAACACAGTGGAGCACAGCAAGGATCAGCATATTATTGTCTTTATTTCAGCCTTTGACAATCCATTAAAATATGCCTGCATCAGGACACCTCCAGTCCTGAGGAGGTGGTTGTTTTGACTGATCATCTTAATATTAAGTGATCATGTAAAAGATTTATCTACTTTATATTAAGAATTCATAATATATGATAACAATTTAATCTCTATCAGTGAATTGCTGTGTGTCTGGCCTTTCTGGACCCATTTTTGGTAACCTCACACTTGTGATAGGCATTGAGTGCCTCATTAATATTGTCAGGTTGAGCATTTGCATCTGATATATGGGCTGCTTTTAGGTTCTTTGGCACCAAATCCTCTGCCATCTTCTTCCTGTTGGCATACTTTCCTTACTTTGCTCACATGGAGCAGATATTTATACTGATACTTGACAATGTATGACATGGATTTTATTATCAACCATTAAAAAAAATCTCAGTGGTGGGTAAGGTAATCAGTATGTTTGCTGTATTTGCTGTTTCCAGCTTATTCTTTGCTCATTGGATATCATCTGTCAACATAAAGAGCCAGTACTTACACATGGACCACTACCAACTCCACATAATGTATATTTATCAGCTGATAGAGCTAGCATGGGCTAGACAAGTGACATGGAAAACCACCTTGTCTCTTAATCATCCTCATTAGTCATCCCTGCCCCCATGCTGCTTTCCTCCTCCCACCTCCTGCCGTCACTCCACATGGAAAGCATACGTTTTCCTTCCAAATGGAGGGCTTTTCTTCTTGACATGCCATCAGTTTACATAAACATATTTAGCATTTTTGCAAAAGTTCTGGAGACAGTGAGAATGTAAGTTGGAGCCAAAGCTGAAACTGCAGCAGAGAGACAGACCGAGATATGGTGCCTGTGATTAAAATGTCGTGAGTGCCTGCTTCAGCCTGTGTTATCAGTGTCAATGCTGACTGATCTGAGAGCTGTCAGGATCAGGGATCCCAAAGGGAAAACAGGCAGGAAGTGGCTTAACCCTGCTCTACACCAGGGTCCTCTCTAAACGTGAACACATGTTCACATGAGACAGGAGAGTTGAGAAGTCAAGTCAAATTCCTGAAATGGCTACCAGGGTTGTGTTCATAGCCAAATTTGTAATCAAAGTTATTTAAACTATTGAGTGTAACAGTGGACCCAACAACCCCACTACCTTGACAGTTCAAAATAGACACTTGGCAAGTTAAAGGTGGAACATCTATTGATAGACTTGTGAAGACAACTGTCAGTAACTGAATCTTTTTGACTAATGGCTTTTCCTCCATTAATGTCTCTTGACCCTGTTTTGACACATTCATTCATTCATTGTTCATAAAAACACATCACCATCAAAACCGGTAAAATCAGTAACAGCTAAATTTGGCCAACTGTGTTAGGTATTCATAGATCATTCTAAATGATTGCTTATTTTATATCCTTTAGAGCTCTAATTGTAGAAGCTTTCTGCTCTGATTATATGTTTTGTTGCTTTTCTCTCACATTGATGTTGACCTTGAAGGTTAAAATGTTGCCTCATTAAATGTTGGTAAGCTTGCAATCCTCAGTGTGTAGTGAACCTCCCTGTCCTTCACAATTTACATAGAAGAAGAAGAATTCCTTTATTGATCCCTCAGTGAGGGAAATTACATTTTTTCACTCTGTTAGTATATTTTTTCCAGTTGCACATTACACACACAAGTTATGAACAAGCACATGCATTAGAGGAGAGGTGTCAGAGTGAGGGGGCTGCCCCTTATCCAGACGCCCTGAGCAGTTGGGGGTTCAGTGCCTTGCTCCACCTCGGCAGTGCCCAGGAGGAGGAGCTGGCACCTCTCCAGCTACCAGTCCACTCTCCACATTTGGTCAGACCTGGACTTGAACTGACGACCCACCGATTCCCAGCCCAAGTCACTACAGACTGAGCTACTGCCGCCCCCCCCCATTACATCTAGCTGTAATGTTGCTTAACAAGTTCAGAGAATTCATTCATTCGTTCATTCAACCTGTATTTACTCGACACTTTATTTCATGGAGTCTTCAACAACTAAAGAGCCATATATTTTAGAGATTACACCTGTACTGACCTCAAACATTTAACACTAAACTAACTAAAAAACTGTTTTAAATTAGGTAAAACTAACCAGAGGTAGCTTGGCATTAGGCTACTGTTTCAAAGGCTTAAGGATCTGAAACACTCTGAATCTTTGTGTGCCATCTCACCACTCGGTGCAAAGCCTTCACCACTTCATTTTCCATCGTCCGTCGACCTTCCTGCTCACGTCAATCCTCTGCCTTTCTGTTCTATAAACTCAAACCACACAAGGTGTACATATATAATGATGACAGATTTCATATTTTGAAAAGGTTTGGATTAAGTCAGCTCTACTCCCTTCCTTGTACAGGCACATTTTCAGAATTTGTAAAATAAATGACCTGTTCTTGGCTGCTCCGCTGAACAAGTCAAGCAAATGTGATGTGGAATAAATCACAGTGACGCTCCATTATTGCCTTTCAAAAAGTTTCTGAGCGGACTTTAAATTTAATGTTGAACAGATAATATGTTATGAATTCTCCAGACAGTGTGTTTATTTCCTTGTTGTTAACACAATTGCACAGGACAGGATCAAAATGGGTTGAGTTTATGATTTCATACTGCATTATTTTTGGCATCACTTAACCATGCTAGTTCTTGCAATCAAGCCCCTTTGATAAATGCATCTAAAACTATTAAAGAGAATTTAGGTCAAGTCTCGTTATGAGTGTGGAAGGAAGAAAGAGGAGGATTACAGCTCACTTCAACAGCCCACATTTCCCTGTCAGAAAAAGGGAACTGCATTCATTTTATTATAATAAGCAGTCCCTCACCACATTTTTATGTCCCCAACCTGCCTGAAAGATCTTTGAAGCCAGAAGAAGTTCATTTAAAAAATATACTTACATATAGTGTGTTAGTTGGTCTGAAGACGCAGTAACAAAAGCTTGCAAAGGTGACTTGTCAAGGTTGTTAACAAATGCAATTTATGTGGCACAGAATGACTTTATTTTTGTATAATTTTTATCACATATCTTTGACAAGATTACAGTCTAAATTTGATTTAAGATGTAATAGTGGAGACCGGGGCGGCACGGTGGTACAGCAAGAAGGTGCTGGGTTTGATTCCCGGCTCGGGGGCCTTTCTGTGTGGAGTTTGCATGTTCTCCCCGTGTCTGCTTGGGTTCTCTCTGGGTACTCCGGCTTCTTCCCACCACCCAAAAACATGGGGATTATCTGTTATCTGATCATCTGTGATGAACTGGAGAATTGTCTGGGGTGTACGCTGCCTCTCGCCCTAAGACAGCTGGGATAGGCTCCAGCCCCCCCACGACCCTATGTGAGGATAAGCAGTAGAAAATGGATGGATGGATGGATGGATGGATGTCCTGATGGCTGAGTGTTTCAAAACTGCTCCATCACCTCAGCTTTACAGTCTATGAACTTTTATCTCATGTCATCACTTCCCTTCTCTCCACAATACATTTGAGATTTTTAATTGGAAAAATAATCAAAGTAGGAGAATACAAAAATATTAAGAGCCTAATATAATATATATTATATTATAATATTCTGGCTTGAAGGAATAGTTCTTGCTGAAGCCAGGTTAGCTTAGCTTAGCACATCAACTGGAAACAGCTACAGTAGCCCTGTCACGTCTTATTCATTGTTCGGCCTTATTTAGCTCCACACCTCACTTCTGGTTGCCAAAAACCAAGACTTTGCAACAATCAAAATGCCAAATTGGTGGCTTCAGAACAGAAATCCACAAACCAATGAATGATGTCACAATGACCACGTCCACTTCATATATACAATCTATGATTAGTAGCAAATTCAAATTTTCAGTCTCCAGCACTGCTGTCAGTCACATTTGCTTTGGGATCCACAGCAGCCTTAGGGCTCTCCCAGATGGCCGATGACAGATGTCCACAATTGCGGTTGCCCTTGGTTGAAGTGCAGTTCCTCCCTCCAGATAAAAAACTGCCCCCTAACGTCCCAGTCCTCCCATTTGTCCTAGCCTGATTTATTATGTTCTGTCTCTCTTGTGTTCGGTCGACTGCCTTCACTTTGCTAGTATTGAAATAACTCAGCTTTGTTTGGGCTCCTCTATTCCATTTAGGTTTTCCCAACATCCTCTCCCTTTCCAACTGCACCATTCTTCGTCCTTGGCTTGATCCCATGTCCTCTGCTCCTTTTTTATCACAGAGCTGGATGCTTACCAAGGGTTTCAGTCACAACGAGGTGTCCATTGTTATGTCTTTAGTCCTGTCGCTGGGTAAAAAATCATGGTAGACACTCGTAACTCGTTATGAAACTCTGTCAGACTCTGACACGTATAGTTATACTTGCAGTGAAAGGATACCAAATCTGTTATTCCTCAAAATAGTCATAATGTGGTGTAGTTATGTAGTAATTTATACATCAAACTGCACTTGTAATACCTACTACATGCACCTCTGCATAGTGATAAAATACTGTAGCTTTGACAAAAACAGGCAGGATTCATTGTGATGGAGAGAAGGTTTCAAGGCTCTGCAAGCTGATTTTGAGATAAAAAATGAATGGCAGAAATGTAATGATTAATATGCAATGGCCTAAAGTGGATTATAATAAATGAGCTAAACTTGCATTAACATGGTGTGATCCTTCAAACGTATAGACACCATAATTAAATATAGTAGCTCTGATGAAACGAAAAAAAATGTCCGCTGAACATTCTGCTCGGTTATTCTTGCCTCTATATGACAGTCAGTCAGTCCGCCTAGCTGCATGCAGGAGGATGCTTCAGTTTAAGAGACTCCACCTGGGGGAAGTAGATTACATTTCGTCATTCCTGACTGCGGCCTACCTCAGCAGTGTTTATGTGCAGTGCAGAGCCACCTTTTAAGTGAATGTGTCAAGGTTTGTGCTGAAAGAAGATTAGGTGCAAGGACTGGCGACTGGGTTTCTCCGATTCTGCCTATATTTAGATCACTAATTCCCTCCACCAAAGCAATGACATTTAAGAAAACTGTAGCAATATTTGGACAGAAAATTGCTGTTGTGTAATTTATTGTATTATGTATTATGTTATAGTGTGTGACAATAATTGATATTGCAACCTACTAAATTTAACAGTTTACTTGTGTTTAGATTAGATTAAATCCAACTTTATTGTCATTGCGCATGTCAAAAGTACAAGGTTACAATGCAGATTGCATCCAGCCAGAAGTGCAAAAGCAGAAATACATGTTGACACATATGTAATAAGAATATACATTTATAGTATAGGTTATGGAATGATATGTAAATATTTACAGTATATACAAAAGTATATTTTATATAATATACCATATAATATATAATATTTACATTATAAACTGAATGTGCATTTTGAATGTAGTGCAAATGTATTTTTATAATAGTACAAACAGAGTAAAAGAGAATACTAATAATTGATGGTGCTGTGATGTCAGTTCAGTTCAGTATTGGTGTTATGACAGATAAGGATGTTTTATGGTCATTAAAAATGATTACCAAAAAAAATTGACATTGAAATTGTGACATACTCGAAAGTAAAAGGAGCAGCAAACTCAAACAAAAAATCTTTTGGGCCAATCTTGTTGCTAAAATCTGGTTCTTACCTTTTTGGGAGCAGCGACATCAGGCTGATGCTTCTCTGAAGTCAAGGTCAAATGTCAAAGAGGACACTTGCTACCTCACACCGTCCTGTTGTAAAATTTTGACATACACTTAGTGTGTGGTCACTGATGACAGAAAGGCTTCATATAATCCTGCACATAAACACGACAGCAGCTGCCAGCATCTCATTAATCTCATTCTTAATATATGGCAGCCTATCGGGATCAAACAGATAATTCACCATACCAGACTGACCACGTGGTGTGTCACTGCATGACTGTATACAGTAGTAGTAGTGTGTGTTTCTATTGGCTGTGTGTATTCTGATGTGGCTCATACATTAGGTGAATAGGAAACTCTAAATTTCATGTAGATGTGACTGTTAGCCTTTGACAATATGCTTTAAGAGCAATAAGTAACCTGGCCTTTATGTTGGACAATTTTATAGCATCTTTGGTCTGTCTCTGTCAAATGAGCTACTGGGTGCAGTTGATTTATCTCACACAGATATGATGTGGCAGAAATACGGCTCACTGATTTTCTCCTCAGTTTCTTTTCAGCTTCTACCACTTTCACCTACAGTAGCAACCATCATCAAAATCAAGTCAATTTTATTTGTCTAGCCTAATAGCACAAATCACATATTTGCCTCATTCTTTTACAATCTGTACTGTCCTTTTAAAGTACAACACACTCATCGACAAAGGAAAGAATCCCCACAAAAAAATCTTAACAGAAAATCGTCTGTTCCCAATCACCAGACTTTTTTTAGACAGTTTCTCTTTGAGGGGTTTCACTGGAAAAAAAGAGATCAAAGAGAGTTAAAAATGTGCTGCTTTCTTACCTCCACATAATCCGTAACTTTACCGTTCAATAAGAAGAGGAACTTGTTGCATGGTTTTTAGATTTAGGCAGCATGCATTACTTTTGTTTGAACTTTCTTTGAACCTTCTTGAAGAAATACCTGTCCTGATCAAAGCTGTAGGTACTGGCTTGTTGATCGAAATAGTGGTAATGATAAGCTCAAATAACGGCATAATAATTTTGCGTAGCAGAGGAACATTGTTTATGTGTAAAATCATAGAAAACTGTTTTTCATTTGTCTAGTAATGATCTAATGGACTGTAATATTCAATAAGCCAGTTGGATCAGTTGAGTAGCCTGCACTGGCAAATACTGTACCCTGCTCTGCCAAAGAGAGGTTGCAGGGCTGTCGGGTCCTGTGGACCCCCGAACACATCAGAGAAGGTGACAGCTGATTGGCTGCTTCACTCCTATCTGGCTTTCGCACCATCTTACTGTGACAAACGCACACAGGTTTGTGTGTGTGTAGTCAAAATGAGCATGTTTGGCACTGTTTGTTTCCTATTGTTCTTGAAGCTGAAGCAGATGTGCATGTGTGCATGCATGAGTGTGTGCCTCAGATACCAGTGGTCTAATTAAAGCGCTGGCATGTCAGAAACATGCTCCCTCTTTGTTTAACATTGGACCTAATCTCCTGCTACAGAGTGATATGTGTGTGTCTGTGTGTGTGTGTGTGTGTGTGTGTGTGTGTGTGTCTGTGTGTGTGTATGTGTGTGTGGTGATTGCTGTGAGGTGTCTGTAAGATGAATGCCAAACCAGTACAGACATTTGTTGGGAACCCAGCCAAGCTGCCCAAAGAAGTGTGTGTGTGTGTGTGTGTGTGTGTGTGTGTGTGTGTGTGTGTGTTTTCACATGAATTACCAATCCTACTGGGGCTCCACAGCATCATGGGTTACCATCATTTTCATAGATATTTATGTGAAATATGCTAAATATTCTGCCTTTGAGTGTAAATCAGCATCACATGTAGTGAACTGAAACGTGTTCTGTTGCACCACATCTGTGCAACATGGGAAATCATTGCAGAGGATTTTCTTTCATGCACACAGTTTGCACTAAGTGGGAAATGCAAAGGCTTTTTTATGCTTCTGTAAGTAGTGTTTTTAAGTGTTCAAGTTTAAATTCAGTAAGCAGTAAGTAATTCTTCTAATCCACACATAAACTCATTTATTGCCTTATTTTGGTTGACCAGTTCAGAAATGGACAGCAGATGTGCTGTAGTTTTATTATTTCACGGCTTGGTCTATTAAAGTGTATGTCACTGCCCTCATGTCACACATGTACAACCACATGCTCATACGAAGCCTTGTGGTCCCATGTTCCCAGGACTGGGTGAGTCCATGGGAAATAGAGACTAAAAATATGCACCCTCTTAACAGCTCCCACTCACTTACCTAACAGAGTGAATCACTGCATTATATGAGTGGAACATTTGCAAATGACCTTGTCATAGAGATCCAACGCACAAAATGCCACTCATGCTGTGGGATTATGTATGCAGACAGCACAGTTGTGTCTATATGTTACATATATAAACAGTGTGTACAGTGAGCATGACTCTGTTGCTCTGAGGGTCGTGGGTTGTGCTTTTGAACATTAATGGCTTGAATGCACCTGTGCGACTCTGCGTGTGCATTTATACTTCATTGAGCCTTCAAGGTGAGTCATAATCTACTTCATTTTTGTTCTTTATGAGGCTTTCTAAGTTGGTTATTTCATTAATTTACTGACCAATTTATGAATTACAAACAAACAAATAGATACAACACCCCCCTCAGAATATCAGGGATTATTTCACTTGTTATCTTGATTAACTCATTGAGTGTCAGCCGTTTCATAAAACAAAAAGTGCCTTGTGACAGTGTTTTTGCCCATTTTGAGTCATATTTCAAGACCCACAGAATATTTGTTGTCTCTGAAAACACTGAATAGCTCAAATAAAAGAAGAGACTCTCTATTTCATCATGAAAAAAAGTTTCTTTTTACCTTGTTCCATTCTTGTTTTATCAGAGGTAGAGTAGAGGCCACTTTTACCAATCACTATCACCTATCACTTTTTGTCCAGAATCTGTCCGTTTTGCTCTCCATTCGCGATTGTCTCCACTTCGTGCTTCGATCTCTGTGGTGTATACCATCTTTTTATGCTCCGACTACATCAATCTTTGCACGGCTCCCAAACGTAGGATTTCCTACACATAAAAACACGTTGCCATGGGACGTATGCAGGAAGGAAATGTTTCCTTTACTAACTGTAATTGGGGGATAAAAATAGTAGCGTATAAATGTAATCAATGTATTGTTTTTCTTCATTGACATTGTGTTGTCAGGCTTCACTCACCTCTGGCTCTCTCTAGACTTTCTTCACCCACCATTCAGTAAAATGTGTCTCTTTTGTCCATTTCTTTGCCTTCTCTGCACAAATTACAGCATAATTGAGCTGCAATTTGTGTGAAAAGGGTTCCAATTCGCGTTTTCACTGGATGTGCGGGGTTGCCTAGCAACACAACCGTAATTGTAGTCCACCTGTCGTTCAGTATTCATTTTGACTGGCAAGCCTGAAAAGACATGTAGGTGTTGGCGTTTTGTATGGGGTGTCTTTGTAAACGATCTTCATCTGGATGTGTTTTGCACACTGACTAATCACTCTGTGAATAGATCCTATGTAGTGATTATTAGAAACATGATTATCAAGAATATGACTCATACATGTACTCCTCTACTGTCCAGTTTTTCCATGTCAGCCTTAGCACTTCTGTTGCTGTCGATGTAATGGAACAGTGACGACAGGTGTTGTGATGAGCAAATTCATCTTGCCCCAAGCGTCTGGAACGATGCCAAAAGACAAAGCCCATTCACAGCTGCTTTGTGTACAAATGCCTAAGGTCCACCTCTTCAACACATCTGGATTAGACCTACTCATTCGCGGACGTTTCCTCGATCGCAGACTAAAAAGAGCTGCAAAAGTTCACTGGTTCAGGTGGATTAATGGCCTGCAGGGGCCTTGGCTTTGCCATGTTTTAATTTAGTGAGGAAATTCTAAACAGAGGGCTGGAATATTTTCTTAAACCACCTTGCAATTGTGTGTGAATATTATGGATTCAACAGGCTTAGACTGTATACAGAGATGTGGGAAGAGTACAGTTAATGAACAAAAAAAACATTTCTTTGCCATGAAGCCTTTATAGTGTACTAGATATACAGTTGCTGGGAATCAAAAGTAGCTATATATAGAGAAGAGCATGCTGTATTAAATCCCCTTGAGAAGATTGCTGACAAGAGCTTTAATCATATAATTAATGTAATGGAACAAGATCTCTTTACGCAATTCAAGTCAGAATGAAAACCTCTTCCAATCTTTAGAGCACCTGTTAATTGTGCAACAGTGTTTTATGTAATTTCTATGCTCCTGAAGAAAACCTTTCATATCGTTTTTTTTGTTTTTTTTTTAATTATTATTACAGATGAACTTTTTTACACTTCACAGTGCCAAAGCGTTACTTCCCATCATTTGTCAAAGCTCAGTGATGAAAGTGTTTGTCCCCGGTGTGAAACCAGAGCGCATCAAGAGAGGCAACACATCATTCAGATGGAGCTTGAAGGAAACAGGCTGAACAGGTTGCCAGTTTTATAGCTGCCTGTCAGCTCAGTGTCCACCTGGTTGGACTGTTAGCTGCTATCCAACATCCCACGTTGCCAGACTAGCATTAAGAAGACCTTTGTGGAAACACTGATAAAGAATCACCTTCAGCTAGTGGCAGCAACTTCTTTTTTTACTTCATGACAATTGTACACATTGGCTCTGTGATTCTAAACTATTGCATAAGACCTAAAAGGGTTACACGTGTGGCTTTTTGGCCATTATGAGCATAACAACATCAACCAGGGTTCAATCAGGGACAGGTAAAGAACCATACAGGCTGACAAATGACTAATTCCTGATTTCTGTAGGCAGCCATGTGGCGACCATTATGCTATAACTAAAAATGAGTCCCTTGATAGAGTAGTTTATGCAGTTGACAGGTCATTTCCATGCAGCTGTCTCAGGTCATAAAGTAAAGGATGTGGAGCACGCAGTTGACAGGGAAAGTTGATTGTTATACCAAGAGATGAGACTCGCAGGCAGTTGGACTTTATTGTATCTCCTCATTTGTCTGGTGACACAACTCATCAGCTGAAATCCTTTTAACAGGATGCGAACACAGGATGTCATATGACTGACTCAATACTTTGGACACTTGCAGAGTTGTGATAATAGGATTCACATGCTGAAGCTTTAATAGGATGGATGGATGGCTTTTTTTATATCATCAAACAATTTACTAATGGCTGCAGTCTTTTTATTTTACCACAGTGCAGTTTGAAACATTGGGTGTGATTTCTTTCACAGTATTTACATAAAGACAGCAGGAAATGGCTCAATGATTTTTAACATATTACTGTGAATAAGAAGCTGCCTCTTGCTTTTTACAGGTCAAACAAACACATCCTCCTGTCGTGCCTTGTGCTGATTTGTTTCTGTTGTCGACTTCATAAGGGAGCGTCAGGTCAGAGAAAGAGAGCAGCATTTACGACCTTTGCTGTATGTTCTTATGCTCTCATGTCTTTCCTCATCATGGACCAACAGCCAAACGGGCTGATGAGTGCTGGTATCTAAAAAGCTGCCGAGGCCAGATAGCTCCTGTATTAAGATGACAGCAGAGCAGATACTGTTACTGCTGATAAAGGTGCTGTATTTTAAGTACACAGTACATAGAGATCCTACTGCCAGCTCACTTGGATTTATCTCTGACCACAGGTAGACTGAGCTAATGACTCCTGCATGAAAAATACCACCAGTACATTAAAAAAAGATGATATACAATACAATAAATTATGACGTGATATTGCAGTACTGGAGTGCAAAACAAATTCACTTTTTTGAATGGCATGTACAGATGCAAATCTTTGTGCACCTTTTGCAAGTAGGACTTATAGTGTGTCCGTCCCTCTTTATGATTTGCTCATTATCACACTCCATTAGGTCCTATTTTCTTTATGAGCGTAGAACAGTAATTTATCCTTGTCGTGAATTTATTTGTTTTTGTTTTTTGCTCATTCAGTCATGATGACTACTGTTTAATTTCTTTCATCCAGCCCAGTCGTGCCTCTTGATTCCTTTATTTCCTTCTGTTCTGATTATTATCTCACCTGCACAAATTTCATTATTTTATATGAAATTAAACAAACAGTTACTTAGATTGAATGCTCATCATTTGGACATTTGGAAAGTGACTCATAAAACAGATTTATCAGGCTCATTTCACACAGTCACAGTAAAGGATGAAATAGCAGTCTGAGTTTGTGGCGTTCTGGAGTGCCAAAACTTCGAACTAAGTGTTTTTTATAAATAAAATGCATAAATTCTGACACAACAGTTTCACTCCAGTTTACCATCCAGTACATCACAGTTAAACAGGCCATTTTGAAGGATGTTGTCGTACGCTACTTTGCATTACACAGATGAAAATTAAAAAATATCTTAGACTGAACAAATATCCTTGTATCGTGGTGAGGAGTTTTCACTCTAACTCAGAGCTCAATGTACCTTCAGCTGCAGGTGCTGCAGCTTGCTCTCTAGAGGACCAAAAACTCAAACCATTGAAGAGGACTGAACTGTTCCCAGCTGCCCACTCAGGTGGCAGACAGGCTGAGGAGCTCTGGCTACGATACAGAGTGCCAACAGAAACCAGCAGCTGCTGGCCGGCTGGCCAGCAACCTGTTCAGAGTTGTTCTGTAATGGAGCTGTCAGGTGCCAACTCCACTGTAGCTGACCACATGAAGATGAGTGAATGCAGCATCTCCAGCGGTGGAGGGTTGACACAAAACCTAGTGCCATTAGCGTGCAATGAAAAAAAGATAATTATATATTAATTAATTGAAATGATGACAAAAATGATTTGACGTTTTTAAAATCAGGTTAAAGTTAAAACGCAATTACTTTAAAATCAAATTGGAAAAAAAAAATATTTTCAAGCTGCTCAGAGATTTTCTATTAAATTATTTTTTTTTTTTCCAGAGCTTTGAACCCCTTCTCACTGACTGTTTATTTTATTGAACCTTTATTTATCCAGGTAGGTCAATTGAAAACCAGCTCTCATTTTCAATGATGACCTGGCTGAGAGGGAGCACAGATGACAGATATAAAAAAACACATTTTAGTAGCTATTTTGAAGCCACTCAAGTTTGGTAAAAAAAAAACAAAATAAAAAAAAAATAGTAAAAGCCTAATGTGTATGTATAATAATCAACATTGATACTGAAATCTACGTTTATGTCTAGTTGTGTCACAAGAATTTATAGGAAGGCCTCCAGCAATGACTAAACTGACTTTTGTCTCTTTTTTTTTTTTTTACATCCATTTCATCCCTGAATAGAGGGACCTTGTCGATACAAACCACCTCAAAGTGAGATAGTCGGCCCACTCCTCCCTCTGACTGACCCTGTCTGCTGTCTGCACATCAATACTGCTCTGTGATGGCAGAACATTTACCGACCAAAGACTCTAGATGCAAGAGTAACAGTCTGAGATCTCATCCAGCCGCTGTCTGAAGGAACTTTTTATAAAAGAGACAGCCAGAGAGCAGCAGCACATTTCTGTTTTGACCTGGGGCTTCATTTGAGACAGTAAAACAATCAATATATGAAAAAAGTGATGAAAAAAATACAATTCAATCACTAGAAGAAATGTTGAGAAATCCAATGAACCAAAAACTATCATGTTTGACACTGAATGTACAGGACACAGCCTCCTGGATGAAAGTCTAGTGTTGTCTGGACGCATACATCTGCATCTTCTCCCTTTTCACTCTTTAAAATATGTTGCTTGCTTTGACCAAATGCAAAAATGTCCATATTCAACATACATCTAATTTGCAGAAACATACACTAGTGACATTGGAACCTGGGGTCTGGGCTGAAAAAATCATGTGTACCTGCATTTATAGATAAGTAGTAGTTTCTCAATCAGTCAATCAACCGGAAACTGAATTTCTTCCTCTGGACAGTTGGACAAAAAAAGCAATTTGAATACAGATTTATGTTTCCATAAAATGTAATCCTGTCTCTTTCCTTCAGAACACATTTGCTGTTGCATAAATACATGAACATAATATCTGGGAGACAGGGTTGTTTTTTTCTTACACCTGGCGCGGTTGAAACCCACTTATGTCCCTGTCCACTGCCAGATTTTAGTAAAACATCACTCCAATAATCATGGTGAGTGGCTGCAGCTTTGAAGTCCATGCCGCTGGTCAGAGGCTGATGAATTCCAGTGAACACATTTCCCTTCCCCTTTCATCTTTCCACCAGTCAAATTGAATTTTAGGAACGGCTAATATTTTTGCAAGTGACGGTTTCTATTTGGTTGATGGGGGTTGCATTCAGCCAGGCGGAGGATAAAATGCCCAGCGCCGTGAGGACTTAATTGCTGCCATTATCATAGAAACGGCACCAAAATAAAGAATTCAGTTCGACTTTGGGTGATATTTCCACATTCAGAGCAGAGCTTGTGCTATAGCTGCAGATTGATTTATGCTGTCAGTCTGCTCCAATCACTCAGCCATTACAGGTATTAAGGCTACGTGCTGCTCACACAAAGAAACACGTCGCTTTGTGTACCCCGGGAACCATCATTTATTATCTGATAAATAGAGACGAGCTGGAACAAGATACTTATCTGCTGATTACACTGTGCCAGAGAAAGGCCACTGTTTTAGCTAATGCACATTTTAATGCTGGATTATTGTAGAAAAAAATGTGGTATGATGTCCCTTTAATTTAAGCCCTTTAAATGGGATGACATATAGAAAGTCACACATGCTGACAGTGAACACTCTGGTCGAAGGATGTAGATAAATCCAAGAGATGAGCACATTTTGTCTGCCTTTGAAGTCTCTCTGTTTGGTACAATGAAATATCAAGCACTGTAATGGTAGTGCACATAAAATTGCAGTTTGAATCACACTAAAGAAAAAGACCACTCTGCTGTGAATGGCACCATGCTGCGCTGTTGCCCCCCTGTGGAGACTTTAACAACATACATATTGGGTGAAATGTCTCATGTGGGGACCATTTTGCTTCTGTTTCACATAAATTGTCAACACTTCTGATTAATGGCCTGTTTCTTTCTCCAGATATGAAGCGTCCAAAGAGCCCCGACTGGCTGGACAGCAGCCCTCCTCCCAAGAGCCAGGAGGGACAGCAGCAGCAGGAGGAGGATGAGGCGGAGGATGAGGAGGAGGAGAGGAGGGTGAAGATGGTGCACAGGGTGAAGCGAGAGCGCCGCCAAGGCAGCAGCAGTGCCACGATGTGCCAGGTGTGCAACATACAGCTGAACTCCAGTGCCCAGGCCCAGATCCACTACAGAGGGAAGACACACCAGAGGAGGTTGCGGCGGCTGACAAAGGCTGTCAGCTCAGGTAGGCGTGAACCATATTTTCACTTATAACACTTATTACACTTGTGCCACCAGCTGACTTACTGTAGATTATCATTTAGTGTAACGTCAGGCTGGTCCTCAGTAGCTACAAGAACAGAAACACAGATCATCAGCTGTATTTTATCTCAAATTTAAAACTGCTGTTTACCAGATCCCAGGACTGACACTCTGGGCGCCTCTTTAAAGAGCCATTATTTTAAATATATACTGGCAGAAATGGAATACAATATTAATAATATAATATTAAGTACTGCATGATATGTCAGAGTATAATCACTAATGTTTGCTTAGAATGAGGCCGTATGTACGTAGGGAGCAGGTCCTCTTCCACAGGGCTCACTTTGGTGCTTTGTATGAATTTAAGCATTTGTTTTTGGAGTTGTCTGTAATTGTTGCTGTTTGTGTGTGCTTGTGGTACCGTTTGAGTTTTGTAAAAATCCAATGCAACCAGCTTTGCTGCATATTCTGCATTAACAAAGTGTATATTGTCACTTGTTGTTGGTGCCTACATTTTAATTACTGAGGCCATAGTGAGCAGTGTTGTACTGAACTGCATAATATTGAAATATGTTTCCGGTGGGGTGCAGAGTTCAACACCACTGCAAACTACAACCTCAACAGTAACTCTATAGTTGAACTGAGATGTATTTGATATAATCAAAACTTAACATTGTTATCTACCAACAGTCTTACCATCAGTGCATGAAATTTGATCTGTTGACATGTGAGCTTGGTTGCTGTCACACTTGATTGAGTTGATGAATTAGACTGTGTGGCACAGTTGAAATCTGTAGAAAAAGTCTAGCCAGGAATCAACTTTCATACTTTACTTTATAATCAGGTTTTGAGTCTGTCGTTTGCAAAGCTGTCAAATTCTGAACTTTGAAATGAATTTGATATCACATGAGAAGTGTGAGACTTTGCAGACAATCACCATTTTAATTGACATTTAAAGGCAAATTAAGACAACTTACAGAGACAGAAAGAGGTCAGGCAGTCCCAAATGAATGCATATTTTGACTTGTCATGACAGGGAAAGCACAGGTGTAACTAATAACATTATGATGTCTCCATTACATACAAGTGTCCCAGTAAACCATTTCCAGGGAGTCATCCTGTGCAGAACTGGAGCATCTAAATGGAACAGATCCACTTTGTTTAATGCACCTGTCCTTTTAATCTGATGACGTCAAAATGCTTCAAACACTGTGACGTTATATAATAAAGCACTTATTGCTAGAGAGGAGCAACACTAGACCTCATCCAACACTGACTGCAGGACTCATAAGCTGCCTCCAAATGGCCACAGTGTAATCAACTCTTCTGAACAAAGAAAGAACATTATGAACTTCTTCAAATTGATATTTACTGCAGGGTTGTTGTATTGTCAGTGCTTCTATTATTTTGTCTGTGTTTTAATCAGTTTTTCCTCCACAGAGGCTCTGTTTACAAGCACTAGAAACATATGCTGCTCTGTTTCTGCATCACTGGGTCTGGCTTTTACAGTGCTATCTGTTTTCTGCTCCATCGACAAGAACATTTTACAAGTAAATGCTGCATAAAAAAAGCAAATATGTAAAGTCGAGAGCCACCACAACCTGTCAGAATAGCTTTGCTTCTCCGCTGTACTAACCATGCAACTTCTGAAAATACACTTTCCAGTAGAAGGTCTGCTGTTTGATGTTGAAGACCTGGTACCTAACACACCTTGTTTTTCAATTAATCATATTTGAATAGCATTCATTTTTAATCCACATTAATTGTGTTTCATTTTGCATGATATATATACACAGTATATATATATTATGCATTGCATGTGTTAACACCTTCAACAGTCACTGGTGTTGTTCTATTAAACACGCTGTGCAATATAATTTATTTATTCTGTACTTAGTCTATCATCCGGTGCAATACATTTGTACACTCCCTTTTTATATATTCATTATTTATCCTCGTCATAAATTCATCTTCATTGTCATATTTATATATAAGGCAATTTTTTATACTTACTTTGTATTTACATTCTAAGATTTATATGCTTATTTTTCATATTTATTTCTTATTTTTATGCTTATTTTATTCTTGTACACTGAAAAGGGAGAAACTCTACAATTACATTGTACAGTGGTATAATGACAATAAAGGCAATTATATTCTAGTTTTATTAACACAGCTTGAAACAACTTAACAACATTTTGTCTCTTAGTTTTAAACAATCATTTATCCACAATCAACCATCGTATCGGTATGTAAGGGTTGAATTATGCTCTGCATCACCTCCAGTTGGAGACTATAGATGTGGATATTTGGTGACTGTGGAAGCTCCTAAACTGCTCAGGAACCCTCGATCAGCAAAACGTGAACATCAGAGCAGCCACAGTGAACTATGAGGGGGATTGACAGAGTAGAGTGATTATTAGTCAGACATTGGATGTTTTTAACACAAAAGCTGCATCGTCGCTCACAGACAGAGTGGCTCGGTGTGGACCAACCACTGAGGAGCATCAACTGGTCTGTTAGAGGTCTGCCGAGACTCAGAGGCTCTGTAGCCTCCAATGAGACGAGACGCACATCGGTTAATTGCGTTAAATTTTTGAATCAGATTAGTTATGATGATGGATTAATCCGCTTTAACGCATTGATTTCGACTGCCCTGTTTCTTTTATTTCAAATCTACATGTTGTGGAAAGAAGATCAGGAGGTTCCAGTCTCTTTTGAGAGTTCTGGCTAAAGGTTTCTGAAAGGAATATAAACCATGCATTATCTTGACAACACGCATCTCCCTCAGTCTAACAACTATCCAACACTGTAAACATTTTTAAAGATTACAAATATTCACTGAATATCTTTCTTATAATTAATGTTTATTCTTGATCCTGAGTATATGGTATAAACTCAAAAGTTCACATTTAGGTGACGATGGATCATTGACCTTGAGATGCAGTTGAAAGCTCTGACAGATGTAAATACATCATTGAAATTTCAGACACATTATTGGAGTAGTGAAGTTTATAGTATTGAGGACACCTGGAGGGCTGAGAAGCCCTTCATGCTCTGACCAATAAGAGCAGCCGTTACTTCCCATAAGATGTGTAGAATATCTTTGAAAAGTAGAAGTGAAAATAATATATAGCCCCTCGCCAATTCCAAGTATTTTCTGCACACCTGTTTTGACGATGCCGCACCATTAATCACTTTCACTCACTGCCACCTGTGTCACTCTGCCGTGCTGACCCACTTGATCAATCAGCGCTCAGACAAAATAAGCCTATAAGCCTCTAATGAACAACTGGCCAATAAGATGCCACTTTTTAATGTTGATTTATGAGGCTGTCTCTCTCTGTGTTGGCATGCCGTACATATTTAGCTGCTCCAATCTAACGCAGCACATGAAATAAAATTAATAATATAACCATTGTTTAATTTCTCACTTCGGCTTCATTTTGTTATCATCAGAATGTTATTGACTTCTTCTGTGTCGGATAATAGCCTTTGCAGATCATCATTCATACTTAAAAGTGTGAGACTGATCCAGCGCACAGGAACAGAGGTAGTGTGTGTTTATCTAGCTACCTGTTGTGTTTTTGACTTTTCAGTATCTGAGCTCTGACGTTAGCTACAGTAACTGATATGGATATCTGAGTCAATGGCTGATTTTTCTCCAGCACACATGGAGACACATGATGAAATATTGTTCATGGCGGACAGGACCTTTCAAATGTCTTTCATTCATTTACAATGAATTTTTGAACTTTTTCCCCCAATTGTTTTAGATAATAGAATATAGAAAAATAGCAATAATATAATCTTGTTGCTGTACATCAACTGTAAAATAAAATAATTAGTTCAACTAAATGTATTCTAAACATTAGTATTATTTCTTCTTCAATCTCTCCCTTCCAGGTTGACATCATAAATGTTTTTTTTAGCCTTATCCCCCTTGATGCATGAATTTATTTACAATTATATATAAAATCACATAGGGCCACGGGGGGGCTGGAGCCTATCCCAGCTAGCTTAAGGCGAAAAGCAGGGTACACCCTGGATCGCCAGTTTATCGCAGGGCACATAGAGACAGACAACCACTCACACTCACACCTACGCGCAATTTAAATTAGCCAATTAACCTAATCCCCATGCATGTTTTTGGATGGTGGGAGGAAGTCAGAGTACCTGGACTACAGTGTGGAACTTCTGTGTTCTGCATCAAGTCTTTTCTTCCTTTTTTTCTCAATGTACTGTGCAATTTCAAATCAGCTGTTTGCCGAACTGAACAGGTGCGTACTGAAAAGGTTCGGTTCAGTACGTGTACCTTTACAGGCCTTCTATTTATACGCCTTCCCATGTGATCAGGTTGATACTCTCTGTGGTTTATGTCCTATATATTTATTATAAAGTGATATTTATATCAATCTCAAGTCTGCTAATTGTTAGTATGCTAAAATATGATACCCAAGAGAAGTTTTACTTTGTCCCTGAGAAATGGATTTTCTCCAGTCCTCCAATCCACAAAAATCAGGATATTCATATCCATATGTCATGACTATGCAGACGATGTGCAGCTGTGTGCAGTGGCTTCCTCTGTGAATCACTTGACACAATAATATATTCATCATTATTACTTATACTCAATCAACATGTCACAGTAGGGAAAGCACAGCTGTAAATGAAATGAATGACAATTTCATGGTGTTAAAATGTGCTCTTGCTATCTTGTTTGTGCTCACAGTATAGTTATTTTTTATTTTCAGTCTGCATGTTAATTGTGTTTTTGACTTTATTCTGCCTCTTGTACAGTAAACACAATACATACTCAAAACCTGCTTAGATTTACGAAATTGGGTCACAGCTCATGCCTGATTGTGAATAGCTGTCGTCCATCATTTAGACTGTGTTGGCATATTTATTTGACTGAACAGATTTATTATCGAGAGAACCATATGAGTCTCTTAGAGTGCCACAACAATCTGAGGAAGTGTGAATGTGACCTCCATTCTGCTCCAGTTTGGTGCCAAGACAGCAGGGAGCGATTTGTCCTCTCAGACGAAATGCTTCTCTTACTGACACATTTCTCTAAAACAAGGATGGGGATTGTTTCAGAAACACTTATCTACCATAATAAACACTCTAGAGTATTACAGCAAACAAAATATTGATATATTTAGACCTCAGCAGTGATTATTGCCTCTGCGATTGTTTTAATATGCAGTTGTTTCTGTTTTGAAGCAGTCATTGTTTATTGCATGGCTTTCATGATGGGAACATGTTGAGATTAGACATCAGCAGCACTGACAGAGTTTAAGCACCCGACCTGCTGCAGGCCACAGTGTCTCATCCAATAATTGATAGTTGAGAAGAGACCCACTCCTGGGCAGCCTGTGTCAGTCCCTCAGGGTGAAAGGCCTCTTGTTTTCTCACACAGGGCGCAGAGTGATTTCACACCTGCCATGTTTGGACTGGTTAAATGAAGCCTACAGTGTTTAATCCCTTTTGTTTGGGTTGTGGTGAAATTGACAATACCGCCAAACAACTGCCAGGCCTAAAAATAGCAGTGAAATGGTTTATGTGGAGCAGAAATGCAACTAGACCACGACAGGAAAAGAGCCTGTAAGTCCTTTTATAGACACACTGCCTTATTTATGTCCTGTCCTGTGAGCAGTTTTTTTTTCAGTATTTTAATCTTAATTTTAACAAAGACATATTTTGATCTATAAAATGTCAGAAAATAATCGAAAAATCCAGAGAACCAGACAAAGAAAAGCAACAAAACTTAGCTAGTACTATTTTTGCTATAAAAAGACTTCAATCAAATGTTTTCTGGTGATGCAGTAAATTATTATACTAATAATAATTTCAGTTCATCTTTAATAGCAGTTTTTTGTGTCTTATAAAAACAAATCAGCTTTGGCAGATATTGGATAATGATTTCTAGATTTACAGTATAAATTATGAAAATGTTTGGTTGCTCACACACATAATGTATGTGGCCATTATCAAACATCTTAAAATGTCATATCAAACCAACAGAAAACACCACAAGTTTTTCTTTTCATATGGAGCTCCACATATCCTTTAATGTGGTGGCTAAAAAAACATGACTCATCCTGGATTCAACAATGGTTTTCAGGTAGAAAATGGCAGCCAAGCAGATCTTCTGTTAAACCCTGTAAACAATCAGGCAGAAAGATTCCTCCACACAAGTGTTATGTTTTGAACATTGTCTCACAAGCTATCCCCCCGTTGCCATTTCCAAAGTAGAGAGAAGAAAAGGAGGACGAGTCGAGTCAATTAAGGTGACTGTTAGTATAATTCAGTCTGTGCCGAGATGAAACCAGCCTAATAATACCCATTCCCTCTCCACCGCTGAACTAGCATTCCCTTTATTTAGCTGCACGAAGTGATTGCTCAAATGAAAAGAGATTTTAATGGGGTGCTTCTCACTGGGGGCCTTTTTGAAACGGGAATGGACCAAAGCAGTTTGTACTTCCTGTGCTCCACACTAAGCTTCTGGTCCACTGTGGAGATGTTTCAGTTCAAGGGTTATGGGTTTCAAATGTTGGTTATGAACTCATATTAAAGCAACATTTCTGACATTTATAAAAGTACAGGTACAAGAGATGTACATTTTCAAAGCGTTTCCATGATAGGCACATAATTGGCTGCAGATGTTTACTGCTTTTAATGTAAATTTGCTGTTTTTGCACTACTAGCAGTGGCATGTCAGCTCATCAGGTTGACAGGTGTGCAAAGACAATAGAAATGTTCTCGCATTGTGGCCATTTTCCCTCTAAACTTATCAGACTTGCTTCATGCTCAATGAAACTTTATTTGGCTCAGCGGTTGCCAGATATGGCACCAAAACCCTCAGGGGCTGGCTGTGTCATCTACAGGTCAGAGACATCTCAGGGTGCTTTCAAACAAGCAAGAGTGCATTCGGGTTGTGTTTGTTAGCATCACTGTCCTGTTCTAATATATTTGAATACTTGAATATAAACATGACGAATGCTGGATTCATCCTCTTAGTGAAAGAGCAAATGTTTGTCAAGACAAAATAGGTATGTAGTAACTTATATCTATTTAGGAGGTATAGTCTTTACCCAATATTTCACAACAAATAAAGATTACAGAATATTTTAAAAAGACAGATTTTTTTTAGTAGCAGAATTTAAAAACTAATTTATGCATGTTACATTTCCATGGTTCCATTTTGGAAAAAATAAATAAATTGCTGGAGACCTCTATAGCCAGCAACAAGAGCTGATATTAATAACCATTTTATAATTGTCCAGTATTTTATGCCATTTTTAGGAACATTTTGGTCAGTTATCTGAACCTTTTGAAAGCATAAATGGTGGGAGTAAAGCTTTTTACAGCTTTTAAACTTCTCCTTCAGTAACATGCTTTATCTTTTTTACTTTGCCCCTCACAGAGTTGACTTGAAGCTCAATATGCTCTGTGTAATGCAGGAGCTCTTTTCTTATTTTTGCTTTTCAACCAGTGATTGATGGGGTCTAAGTACTTTTTATTTATCTCCAGTAGGATTCAAAGAGAGAAAGGAGCATTGTACTGAATGCAGGATAATAAAGCAACTTTGAAAACGAACAAAAGAACAGAAACATTTGTTCAGATTTTTTTCTTTTATTCTACTCCTCTTCATTCTTCCACATATTCTATATACGTCACGAACATCTTAGAGAGACTGTGCATACTTTGTTAGTACCTTGGTGATGACACGATGGAGTAATAACACACAAAAATACCTTTGAAGGATGGTGGGGTTTCTTGCAGAAGTCCAGAACAGTGAATATATTATGTGTATCTACGAACATTGAGGACATTTTCCTGCAAGGCCTATGAAGTTGCTGCTCCTCCCCATGCTTGGTGCCTGGAAGGAGGTACAACTTTATCAGATAAAGTACAGGGAAAAAAGTTTCTTTTGCACAGTTAACATCACAGATTAAACGAATAAGACTGTAACACCACTGCCTGTAGGCGCTTTCTGCAAGATGAGCACTGATATGTGTCTTTGGCTATTTTTAGGTGAGTATATATATATATTCGGAATAAAAATGCAGTTTCAGTCATCTTTAATTTTATTTTTCAAATTATCAGGCATCCTAAATCAAGCCTAAAATAATGTTGGTCAGAGAGGTGACCTACAGCAATTCATGCACAGTTTATAACAATCTCTCAGTGAAAGGGGAAATTAAGCCTTTCTTTCTGGAACAAAGCTTACCTTCACTAATGGAAAATCTATATAATTCTCAGATAGAGCTCTGCTGCAGATTGAGTTGGTTTAATGCTCTCTGTTCCCCTCCTATATACCAGCATACAGTGGATAGATGGTATCGCGACCATAAAAGCAACATGTCTGCAGGCACATGTGCACACTCACATGCATGCTGATACTTACTACGTGAGCTGTGAAATGTACGATGCTTGGCCTCATTTCATCCAGCAGATGCTGCTTTGGTGTAAAACCAGCCTTTTTTTAAGATGTCACTTGATCTGTCGTCGACTGCCATTCTGCACAGTCTCAGAGCAGAATGATGGGGGTGATGAAGGTCGTTGGCTTGTTCACCATTGCCCAATTTTTATTTGGCTCAGCGGTTGCCAGATATGGCACCAAAACCCTCAGGGCCTGGCAGTGTCATCTACAAGTCATGGACATCTCAACATGCTCTCAGACCTGCATAAAACAAGCAAGAGTGCATTTGTGTTGTGTTTATGAGAGTCACTATGCTATTCTAATATATTTGAATATTCAAATGTAAATATGACAAATACTGGATTCATCCTGTTAGTGAAAGAGCAGATGTTTATAATATTTGGTAAATGTAGTTACATTTATTATGTCTATTTAGGAGGTATTGTCATTATAGAAACAATACATATGATGGTTTGTGACTCTATTGAAATGCAGATTTATTTTTTTGGTAGGTGACTAGGGTTCAGGGAAAAGAAGCTTTTTTGGCTTAATCATTTCCTTCTCTGTCAATCATACACACATACAGAGTCCCAACAGGTAAATAGAGATGTGCATAGCAGATGTTTCATTGATCCACAGCTAGATGAAAGCATGCTGCATGTAGCAGTGTAGCCGTTCTGCTTGAGGCCATCTCCTTGCACATTCATTTGCATGCAGCAGGCTGAAATCAGGTGTGTAACTGTCAGGATTTGTCAGTGTTGTGCTTCCACACCATACTTATTCAAGGGGACAAAGAGCCAGCAAGGAGTACACAGGGGTGTGTGTGTGTGTGTGTGTGTGTGTGTGTGTGTGTGTGTGTGTGTGTGTGTCTCAGCAGTGTTGACAGCATTTGTGTATGACATTTAAGGCTGGGCAGAGACTATGAGCATAATTGTGTCTATTTGAAGTGGTTATAGTGACTGGAGAATGAATAACATGCGTTGAAGGCCTGCCCTTGCCTCTTTGTTGCCTCGATAAGACATCCAGCTACGTTCCTCCAGAAAGAGTCGAGTTTTCTGATGCACTGAAACTCCTCTTCACCAACTTCAGCACAGCACTGTGCTGTATGTTATGTATGGTATGCTTATTTATTTAATATCTAAAAATGAATAATATTGTATAAATGGATAATGTAAGTTACACTTTTGTTTAATTTTTTATGCCTTTATTGAGAACTGACAGTAGAGAGATGACAGGAAATAAGGGGAGAAGAACCCATCCACATGCAACAAAGATCAAAAATCCTGGACTTTAGGACACAAAAACACAACAGTGCACATTCAGGCTTAATCTGCACAATAATATGAAATAGTTGGAATGGCTGTCAAACTGAATTCAGAGCTTTATGAATACTTCATGCCATTTCTTAATTGTAAGACCATCACTGGTTAATATGTTACTGTAACTCAAAGAGCAATTTCAGGTAGATTTAACACAAAAAGGCCGAAACACAACCCAGAATGCAACTCTACTCTGCAGTGTGTCTATCACAGTAATCATCGAGAAAGACTAGTCGCGAAAATGAGTGAGCTATTAGGTGAGCAATAATCTCTCCCACCTGCTCATTAAAATAAACACTCTGCTCGAGCTACACGGTTTAAATTAGCATTGAGTGGGGAGAGAGCTGCACTATCAATGCGCTAAGCATCCATTATGATTTACATCTTTTCAACTCATTTCAAAGCGATAACTCTGCATTTTAAAAGGTAGATGCAGATGAATTTTGCCTACATACATTTGCATGCTACAAGTTATTCTCCAATACTGTGCTCACTTTCATCCTTCTTCATCCTATACTTTACAAACTGCTGTTCATACTATCATAGATGGCAAATTTCGATCATTCTTGTTTCGTTAAAGTACAGTATTTCTGTGAGGCTAACTGAATTTGGGGCAACCAAAAACACAGTTCAGGAGTATGTATAAAAAATACACCTTGAAACTGATAACAGTGCTTTTCTAGAGATTGATGCAAATATATTTTCCCAGCAAATTGGACTGAGTAACATTTTAAAGACGAAATATCAAATTCTATATAAACCGTGAATTCAGCAGACTTTGAGGGTTTTAATATTAAGAAACCTTATGCCATTTCTTCTCTACTTGTAGTACTGTTAGGCAGTGCTTTACAGTTTATTAATTAATGTGTAATTATTACTGATTGTTCAGTCACTTTGAATATTAAAATGTATGCTCAGATATCAGTTAAACAAGTAATAAAGTATGAAAAAAAATAATGTTTTAAAACTGACCAAAACTTGAAGGAGCAGCTTGTCACTAAAGAGTCCACCTTAAGTCAGATAAGATAAGATAAGACAAATTAAGATTCAAAAAACTTTATTTATTTGGGCAATTAAGGGTACACAAAGTAGACAACAACAACATAAAATTGAGGAAAAATTCAAAACAGTAACAGAGATATGCAGCATGGACTGAAACCACATCACTAAGGGCCTATATAAACTTACTTAAATCACCAGGTGGAAAGAAAGACCCATGATCTTGGCTTGGGTCTCCTCAGGAGTCTTGAGGAGTTGTAGCCAACAAGCAGCCTAATATCTCCACACACTGCACCGCTAAAACGCTACTGTTGACTTCACACTCATCATCACACACAGTGGGCCGCTCGGTTGGCAATACACTGGTGGAAGTAGACGCATCAGTATAAACACAACCTTGTAGCTAAACTAGGTGGACAGTCTGGGAACTTGGTTGCCATTTTGCGCATAATGTTATACTGCAGATGGTAAATGATTGGCTTAACCTGTTCGTACGGCCAACCGCAAGGCACTAACGTCATCGGTTAGCAGTTAATGAATGAGGGTCCAAAATTACACCATGCAGTACTGGTCACAAAACTGAGTAGAACAGCAGAACAAACAGTTGATTAAAATATTACTCTACTGCTTATGTGGGCTAAACTGTAAACTGCTGCTGTTTAATTATGGCAGTGATTATATCAGTCAAACTGAAGTGGGTATGGGAAAAATAATGACTATGTGCTGCATGAGTGACTGGTATTTCGATTGAAACCTTAACCACACTCAACCTATTGGAAATGTAAACAGGAGAGTAGAAATGATTTGTTCTAATCAAACAGGACCTTTGCAATCAATCATCACAGACGGCGGGCTGCGGTATCTGACGTAAACGCATGAGGTGGATGTGGATTGAAAGCTTTTGAATGTTTTCGCGCACAATGTCGATAACTTGGAAGAGCAACGTAGCACAGCTGCATTTTAACAAGAACTAGAAACAGATTGATATCTGATTCCTATTGTTGTCAAGTTATGCCAGGAAGGAAATTACATTTGAATGTCCTTATGGGAGCATGCAGGTGTGAACTCTGAATAGAAAAATGGTGCTGGGAAGAAGAGGAAGGGGGGAGAGGTGGGATGTTCATGTTGTTGATAGCCAGTCCTCTGCCAGCTCTCTCTCTCTCTATCTCTCTTCCTCGCTCTCTCGCTCTCACATACTCGAGCTCACAGAAGAATAAACACTTGCTCTTCAGGCTCTCAGCATCACACTCTTTTCCCTTCCTCGCTGTTTCTCTCCTCTCGTCCCATAAAGGGCAGCGTGATCAGCAGAGCGAGGCTCTTAATTGAAGCAGGCATGCATCTTTCTTCAGCTGCAGCAGTTTGGATGGCAGCCAAGATGTGTCGTTGACCGAGAAAAGGGTTTCACCTCAGTTAGAGAATCAGAGTGGAGGAAAGAGTGGGGAGACGGGGAAGGTTATCTACGAGGAGGCACTTTGTTGTTCAACTTCTCTGATGGGAGATGAACTGGCAGGAGACGCCTAAGTGAAAGAGTGGCAAGCAGAGGAAGCACAAAACACGTGGAGATGCTGTTCGGTGAGACAGTTTGTTTACTCTTCCAGTCAGTGCTGCTTAATTATGGGAATGCAAAGTAGCTGAGGTTTATCAGGGTTTTTTTTGTCCTGAGATGTGCTGGTTTTTGTGGATCCATCTGTGTAAATGCATGTGGGTGCCCCCCTGTCAGTGTGTGTTTTACAACAATGACTTCACACCGTTGCTCAAGGGCAGACTCGGTCTCCCGTCTGCCATCTGCCCTCTTTCAGTTCCTCTGCATCCACAATGAGTCTCTCGCCTGTTTGTTTTTCTAATTGACCCCTTTTTGATGAAGCCAAGTGTAGAGTTCAGACCAATCCAACACTGTCGCTCCCAGATGTGTCAAGTCATTTTAAAGCCACACAAGAACAGCGTTGATATCACTGCGCAGATTGCTAGCAATTATGTCTTTGCCTCCTGAGGGAAATATGCCCAGATTAGCTTGCATAATTGGAGCCTGTTAAAGATAAAGGCAGTGTGGGGATTTTTAGTCATTTGTGTTTGCTTTTTTCCCAGTAAAGGAGCAAAATGTTGATTGCATTTAAAATGTAGACGCACTTTAGTGTTGCCAAGTTAAACTCTTTCATTTTACCAGCATGCCTCAATAGTATATACACAGTACAGTTTACCAGCCTCAAACTCATTGTTTGACCTCTTGATAAATTCATGCAAATAAACAAGAGTTTGATATGTGTGTACAATATATATAGCTAAAATGATTAATAAATAAACAAAGTTTGATATGTGTGTACAATATGTACAGCTAAAATGATTAATCAGTGTCTATGTAAGTTCATTAATCTTTTCAGTGACTTTTAAAGCAAAAATGCCATTTGGTAGAAATGTGTTTTTTGGCCTTTTATCACTTTAAATTGTTTATCTTTGGGGTTTGATTTGTTGATTTGATTAAAAAAAATGGATTTTTAACATGTAACCTTGGCCTCTGGGAAGTTTTAACTATTTTTTTGATCTGCAATAGACAGAGCAAAGGAGCAAAGACATAATCATCAGATTAATCTGTAATTAAAATAATCGTTAGTTGCAGCTGGATGAACACTGATGTACAATATCTTATAGTCTTTACATAATGAGGATGAGAAAGATCTTACATTCGTTGTGTGATGAGGATGAGAGAGAAGCATAATTTCTCATCTCGTAGCGTTCACTTGATTATTTGTATTGATGTAGAATATGTGTACAGACACACACACATGAACAGAAATACTCAGAAGTATCTGTGTGGCAGCTCTGGATGCTGTCTTCTTTAAACGGCAGATTAGGGAGATCAAAGGGAAACAGTTGGAGAGGAGATAACTGTAGAGTTTTGCCTGGTGGCCATGCTGCAGCTGTCCTCCACCCTCCACCCCTCATCAAGAGCTCTGTTTGGAGGGTGCAGTGACAGCCTGGGTGTTTAAATCTCTCCCTCTGTTCAGTATAACACGCAGTAGATGTAATGATGTGTAAAAAACCTACATTAAAATGTATTTCTCAGCTTTGAGGTTTATATCTTTCTATGTCTTCTGTTGCAAAGTAGCAGACATAAAATGGTATGTAGCACAGCAGGATACAGTAATGTAACAGCACACATTATGAGCTCTGTCTCCGTGCATAGAACCACATGATGCACAGTCAGTGATCCCACCCACAGTATGACATGGAGACTGGTTTTGGTAATTATGTGTTCAGAGTGGCAAAGCATAACACGCTGTGCAGGTGGTCAGTGTCAGGTCTGTCTAAAATGTCTAACTTTTATTCCCTTTCAAAAGGTGGTCAAACACCTGGATTGGTTCAAATTCACAATCCAGCAGCGTTAACGATTCATTATTCTAATCGTAAGGTAATGAGTGGGGCTCAGTGTGGTTTTAATTGCAATACTGATAATGCAGATTATCATAGAAAAAAATTAATTAGGCTACTGTACTTTGACTCAGTGCCTTGTGTCAGGGAGAGCATTTTAATTTATTTGTGCCAAACAGCATCTGAAACACCAGTCAACAGTGTCTGTGGACTTGAGTTTGCAGGTTCAGTGCATATGTGCATAAAGTGTGATATTCTGCAAAGATTAATTATAGTGTATTTCTGTCTGTGACAGTAACAAAAAAATGCACAAACAGTGATTGTTACAGAATCCACACTGTAACAGAAATAAATCAGACATCTCATATTTCATCATGTCACTCTGTAGGGAAAAGTCACATAAACTAATAAACTAATAGCAAGTGTAAAATTTGGTTAAAGGTTAACAAAAGATACAAGTGCTGATAACATCATTGCATGACTTGTGAATTAAGTCTTGGAGCTGAAGACAGATGCAAGCTTTAGAGGCTTAGAGCCACTCAAATCATGCTTCAAAATGTTTCCAAAATGTGCCCTAGGAATGGAGCTGCATGCCAAGACCGAATACATTTAGCCATTTTAATGGTTTAGACACATGCCATGGATTTCTGTTGTTTTGGGGCATTTGTCAAGAGCTCATGCAGCCTCAAGATATCTGGTAACTAGGACTGTGAGAGAGTGATCACAGGGATCTGTGGAGGCCATTTGAGTCTGTCTGTTGGGCACATAGTTTCATTACTCATTTCTTCACCTGCTGTGTACCTTCCAAATAATAACGGCTGTATTACAGTCCAGGAGATGCAGAGTATGTGAAGAGTTTTTTTCTGTTATCAGGAATATACTCCTCCAAATTGTACTAAAGGATGAACTGATTAGAGTTTGGTAATCAAAGGTCAAAGATCAAGGTTGATGTGACCTCACAAAACAGACTTGGATGTAAACTGCAATTGGTAATTCTAATTTTGTTCATTTTCATCTCAGAGGTCTACTTTCCATCACAAACTTACACTGTAATAACTCACATGGAGGGATTACTCCCCAGTGTTGGTCCACAACATCTGTTTCAGATTGTCATGTAATTTGGAATAAATATTCTTTGAAAATTATTTTAGTGACATTCTGAACTTTGGTCTCAAACTATAATTTGCTGTAGATATTTATAGTCCATCGAGGATGCATGTTCTGATGTTTATTGGTGACCTTTTTCTTCTAGTATCACAAGTTAGAGAATAACAGAAGAATATGATGAGATGAGAATCTGTATATTTTTTAGAAAGTTAACAGCACTGCTGTATCAGCTCTGTTTTCAAGTGCACTTACCTGACAAAGTGTAGTGTCCATGTGTCAAATGACCAAAGGATATCCATTTCAACAACAAAAGTAAAGAGTTTAACTGGGATTCAGCTTTCCTTGGCAAAATAACAATTTGTTGTGTTGAAACAGTTCTTTTCTGTGTCACCACCATCAGGGATGGACTCTCAAGGACTCTGGTACTGATATTCCTTCCATGTCCTTCAAGCTGTCCTTCAGCTCTACCTCCGTCTGAACGCCTGTTTGCTTCACTATTTCTAAGTTTTGACATGCACTAAGTTGGTTTTGCAGTATTTCTACCTCCTGCTGGCTACTGTTCATAAACTGCTGCTGACTGAGAACATTTTCTTTCTTTCTTCATGAGAATTAATCTCTCTTTGTAGTGGTGATGAACGATTGAGGTCAATTGTTACAGAAACTCTTAAATGGCTCAAATGTTGCTCATGCTTCAATTTAAGATATGCTCAAGCGTGAACACACACATACAGACATTCACACTCAAACTACACACTCTGTCAGCAAAATGCATTCACGTTTTGGTATTTGCTGAAATGCTGACTTGAATGAAAATATTGTGCTGCCAAATCCGGCGACGTGCCTTGAAAGTCAAGCAGAAAATGCAAAACTGGATGAAATATGCAACTGCCAGGAGACATGACATTGCCCGAAAATGTTGACTACATATTCAAGTGGTCTTTATTAGGATTCATGCAGTACACTGTGAGTACACACTGCGCACAATGTGTGCCTGATTGGGTTAGCTGCAGTGAAGTAAGATTTAAGTTGTGTGATGATTCTTTTAGCCACACAGCCTTTGAACTTTGTCATTAAAGGAAGCGTTTGTAACATTTAAGTGCATCTATTGTCAGAAATGGATTATTATTAATATATTAATCACTGATTTTTTCATCACCTGAAACAAAGAATTGCTGACTTTTTGTGAATGAGCCCTTCATATGAGCAGGTTTTCTTCACTGAATCCACAATATTGTTCCATAATATTTCTAATCTCAAACCACCTTTTATTACTGGGGCTGTCAGCGGTAACGCATTAATCATGATTAAATTAAAGGAAAAGTTTAACACTTTTTTTAATGATGTTAATAATGTGCTTTTATTTTGTCGCTTCAATGCACACTTTGCCCTGCAATACGCTTCTACTAAAACTCCCAGACGGCTCAGTTGAGACGTCAAACAATATGCACCTCATGTAAAACTGAATTGAAGTATCACCAAAATACTTCAAAGCTCTATTTTGAACCATGCAAGTCTCCACAGACCTGTGTGTCAACAGCACTGCCAAATGTTTACCTGAAGACCAGTGTTTATTGCAATCTGCAACCTCACTACTAGATGTTACCAAATCCGAAACACTGCACCTTTAACTTTTAGGAGAGCATCCAAAACTGGCTATTACACAGTGGGCATGAAAACATAACCTGTAACCCCAAAACCTCATATAGTTGATTAATGATAGCTCACTTAAGAGCAGATAGAGTGTACAGTCAACGTGGTTTAACTCATTCTTTACACATTTGTTTGTGTTTTTGAACGGGCAAAAAAAGAGATGATTCTCCAAACTTTTTAAATGCAGACTATCACTCTTAGCCCCATGCATCTGGCTAGCTTGTGTTCTTTAATGTTTCCCTGATAAACATCCTTGGAGATGCACCGGTAAGCAGAGATGCTGTGATTCTCAGCTCTGAAGCCAAGCCGCTAATGTACAGCCGTTCAAAGTCAGTCCAGCAGGCAGACAGCCAGAGTGGAGCATCCAGACAGAAAGCTGCTAATTACTAAGTTCATGGGGCGGATAAAGCTGCGACAGACTTTAAATATCAATAAGTATGTGCAGCACATCTGCTGACTGCTGTTCAGCAGGTCTGATTAGACTCAGGCTTATCTCAATTCAAGCAGATGGTGGCAGTTTATTTTAAGGGCGCTTGATAAAGACGTGCAGAGGGTCGGTAAAAGAAACAAAACACAACAAACTGCTCTATCTGTACTGCGCTGATTGATGCAGCATTCATACTAATTTCCCAACAGATCAACGTTATCTCACCAATGTTTGTTTATCCTTTATGGCTACAGAATCAAAAACTACAAACTCAGTCAATTTGAATTTGGTGTTTACCTGTTTTCTTCTTGACATAAACATGATACATAAAAGGAACATCATAATGGAAACTCAAATCATGCCTCACTTGAACATACCAAGAATATTACTTTCCTAATTTACCAGACGGGGCAACTTTTGATTATAGTTTGGTGCGTGCAGCTGTAAGTTGATGAAAAGTCCCAGAAAGGTGACAACCACCTGGTTAAAGAGATGCACCACATTGTCTTATGCAAGCAGTGTGGATGAAAAGACACACAGAAGCAATGATTTTTGATTCCCTCCTGTGTGGATTTTAAATGCTGCCGAAGCTTGTGTCCTCTGCAGAGTTACAGCAACACCCTGTGATTTTTCCCTGACCAGAGGATGCTAGTCCTGGATTTCACCTTGAACAAATTCAATAGGAGTTTATGGACCCTGGGGTGAAAATGGGCCCATGGTGCCGCAGCAGAAAGTAGGACAGATTACCACAGGGAGCCTGATCTGGACTGGATGGTGTTCCGCAGGTAGAAATTGTCACGAAGCCGTTGGCTCTGCCAGCTGCGACTGGGCGAGTTTAAATAGACGGTGACAGCCAGCGGGAGAATTTGCCCATTGGCCAGCTAGTCGTGGCCTAAATGTACTTTGTCACAATAAAGATGATTTATTTAAATCGTACACAGTGCAAGTCAGGGGCCACATTTTAAGCCATCATTGAAATTAGGCCTTCACTTCCACTGCTTTGTTTCCAGTGGATGGAGCTAAGCGGAGCTGTCATTGGCAGCTGTAATGGATGCTAATTCATCCTCCAGTGCTCATCATAAATGCCTAGCTCTCTGCCTGTTGTGTAAGCAGTGAATGGCCTCATCATCACTGCAAAATCGCAGTGCACTAACCACTTCTGTTTTATGACTCAGAAAAGCTGTGCGCTTCATGCTATTATGAAGTGGAAAACATACCATTCAATTTTCATCATTTGACAATGTGTTTTGCAGGCTTAACAGTGAAACCCTGTCAGAAAAGGCAACACTTTTAGCATTTCAATTCCGCAGGGCTTAAGCCTGACTATCTGATTAAAAGGTTGTGACTGAGTGTGCTATTCTGCAAAGAGAAAGATTAATGTTAATTAAAGATACAGTGGATGGGATTTTCTGATCTGCACCCACAGAATACACTGTGCAGTAGTGACAAAAAGTTGCCTTAGTTATGTCAACAAAACAGCTCACTTTTATATATTTTGATATCCATGTAATATGCTTAAATTAATGTAAATATTGTGTTAAATATGTTGATTTGTTGTTCAAAATGTCCAAGTACTTACAATGTTGTATATAGTATACTGTAAGTTTAAAAGTATATATATAAAGTATTAACAAGTGTAAAATCCTAAATGTAACATCTTATACATTGAATATCTTCAGTTTAACGCAGCTTTTTAGAATGACACTATAGGCTCACTTTCGGATTTCTGATGTGTCGATGCCCTGATCTCAACACCAGATATTGTATTAACACATTACCACATTTGTAGTTTCCAAAAGGGACAGCATACAAAAAACAAAAAAACAAAAGTGTATGTGCATTTATATACTGTTTATACATATACATGCAGATATAAGTTTATTTTCTCAAAATAAAAAAAAAACCTTGCAGTCTTGCAAAAACCATTTCCAGATTTTATGATTTTGAAATGTTCAGGTGAACTGAAAAATGTACTTCCTAAGAGTCAACTATTTAAAACCCAATTATCTGAAAAAAGGAAACCAAACTTCAATCAAGACTGTTTTATAGAATTTTTAGCTCACAAAAACTGGATGTTTTGGTGAAACACCAGACTAAATACTATATTTGGAGGAAAAATATTACAAATAACATTAATACAATGAATGCAAAGGGTCTAGCGCTGAAAATGGAACTGAATTACCTCCCATGCTTTTATCAGTCTCCAGAGGTGCATAAATTCATCAGATTTATTTTAATGATGATATTTAAGCAAAAGTATTTTTGATGCTTTGCCGTATTCAATTCAGTGAAACCACCCTAATTCAGTTGTTAATGTCACAAATCATTAACACCCAACAGAGGAGGCTCATCAGGGTATGTTGGTAGGCGTCAGAAATGAGAGCGTGCCTCCACACTGCCATGTTGGTTCAGACTGAAGACTGGCTCAGACAGATGATCCGGGGAAATGCATTCACCATGAAAGGAACCAAAGCAGCCTTTCCTCTGATGCTTTCGCTCTGATTTGCCGCTATGAAAGACTCTCATCCCCCCCTTTTTTCCACCCTTCATGAAAAGATGCCATTTCCTTCCCTCTGTGATTGCTGTGATGTTGAGTCACCCAGAGTCTAATCCTGGAAATAATAGAGATTAAGCTTTCCCCCCAGTTTTTTTTCAAGGTGCTATAATTGCTCCAGTTCATAATATTTTATCCCTTCTCAAAACAGGAGGTTGGCTGCTGTGACCTACACTTCCAGCCTCCATGAAGAAGCTATCTTCTGCACAGAAAAGAAAGTGAATTCTGATTAGCAAGCAGCAACTGGCTCTTTTTTAAAATGTGGAATGACTTTTATTGTAGGAAGAAAGAAAAGGAAAATCAAAAGTGACACAATCCCTGTTCAACTGACTGTTTGCTAAACCCTTGGCAAGAGTTTTTATGTCCTGGTCATGCAGTGATTTGCACTGTTACCTCACAGAAAAAGAGTCACGTTTCAATCTGACCTGGGTCCTTCTGAGTGGAGTTTGCATGCTAGTAGTAGCGTAACAGTCATGCAGGTTATGTCGTAGGTATGAATGTGAGTGTGAGTAGTTGTCTGTCTCTATGTGTTGGGTCTGTGATGGCCTGGAGATCTGTCCAGCTGCCCAGTATCAGCTGGGATCGGCTCCAGCCCTCCTGCAACAGGTACCAGAGGATGAATGAAAACCCACCAAAACAGTAAAGCAAAACAAAGGTCAAGGGGTACCAGACACACAATGCTGTAAACTCACAACAGAGGGCCAGGGCCTGCAAAGTTAAACTGGACTGCATATTTTTTTATCTTAAAGGGATACCCCTAATTTCCACTGGATGCGGAATGGCGGATACGTTTCCATTCAAATCAATGTGTCAATTTCCACTGAACGTGGAATGCCGTCGATGCGCCGACGCCTGCCGAAACAAATCGAGAGAGCTTCTATTTTTGTCGGACATTGACAGGAAGTCATCTATAGACACAAAATAAAACATCCGGTTTATATTCAAAGTAAAATAATCTGTGTTTGCGGCAGATTGTATAATTTATAATTTTTCTGTTTCCTTCTGCTCAGTGGACACAGGGTGGTCCTCTTTCACTGAAGCTCCGCTATATCGCACAAGTATATGTGAATTTGCGAGATTTTGTTAGTCAGCGAGATCTCGTTCTCGCAATTCCAGCTGTCCGACATGGCCGCAGCAGGCGGATCTGGATCTGGTGGGTATTGACGGACGTCAGCGTTGTTCCGCATCCAGTGGAAATTAGGGGTCACATTTTAGATTATGTGTACAATAATTGAGTTCATGAGGTTGAGTTCATGAAGATCTAAAGTGACTATTTATAAAAACTAATCAAGGCCTTGCTGGTGAACACATTCCCTGCATGATTGGCTGAAACTAATATAACCACAGCTTTAGTGACACTTTGTGGGTGCAAACGAGATGGGTAACTTGAAAGGGACCAGTCCTGTCAGAACTGTGTTCCTCTTGTCGCCTTATGTTGTACGAATTCTCACAGATGATGTCAGTTTCTAGTTTGTTCAGTGCAAAACAGTTAATTAAGCTTCTTGCTCTGCTGTGTTTTGTGAATATGTGCATGGGAGATTAATGAGATCAATTTCAGATTTGTGTAGGAGAGGGAATCAATGTCCCCAGAAGTCATACAGACTGGCAGATTAACTCCATCGGCCCAGCGGAGGGATAAAAAAAAAAAAACAGTCTCTCATCTGTCGTGGTCGTCTCTCGCTGTCTCTCTTTCACTTTCTCTCATTCCTCGCCCCCGATTCAATGTAACGCAATTCGATACACTTCGCTGTCATCAGTGGTACATGAACGGTCCTGATGGAGCATTTAAATGAAATTGGAATTCATCAAAACAAAATCAAATCAGTAAACACGTTACCTCTGTGTGTGTTTGTGCAGAGATGGGTGGTGCATAGTACACATGCAGGATCAAATAAACGGTAATAATCGGCTTTAATCATCACAAATCCTGATCCAACGAGTACATGGTATGCTTGAGCTCCTGTAAATCACTGAATAAACAGAATAGAGTGTTAGTATATTTGGCAAAGATTATGACGTTTTTTTTTTCCAAAGTTACAGTTCATTGAGTCTTCGCATGTTAATCATTTCTCACACCTTTGTCTCTCCTCTTTTGGTTGCCAGGACCTTTTATTTTGCCTGAGGTGATTCAGGCTGTATTTTTGGTCACATCCGTTTCTCCTCTGTAGCAACAGAGCTACGACTGCCAATTGCTATTCATGGCTTTGAATCAGATAGAAATTCACTTTTCTTTGTGTTTGCTGTTCAATGTTCCAGACAGGCAATTTCAGTTTGTTCAATTTTGTGTCTCTCTGGTTTGAGATGGTGACGCAGTGCTGGTCTGAGGTTAATCCCTCACTGGTATGCTGCAGCCTGCAGATATTTGGTTGGTCAGTTTGTTGACCAGCTGAGGGAATAAAGTCTTTTAGTAATTTGCCCCCTCCCCCAGAACTCAATATTTTAATTTGCTGGATCTTCAGTTTTGTTGGTGATTTTTTGAATACTTTTTCATCAGTCTTTCAGTGTGGCTCTGGGAGCAGCAGTGACAGTTGGTGAGCCAGTAAGCAACTGAAATATCAGAGCAGTTAGTAGATTGTTGTGAAAAACGGACGAATCCTATAATCCCTGACTTTTCCTGTAGCGTCACCATGAGGTCACTGTCTCAACAACACTATTTGGTGATGTTTTGGTACAGACATTCAGGTCCCCCTTAGGATTAGTTGTAATAACTTTGGTGATTACTTTACTTTCCATCTAGTGCTGTGATTAGAAGAAAATTTTGTTTTGTCCATTATTTTTTTTTCAGAATTTATTACCAAATCCCTATAAAATGAATACCATTCCCATCATCAGCCTCAGCTGCACTTTGTGTTTGCCGCTAATTAGCAAATGTTTTCTTGCAACTAAGATGGTAAACATGGTAAATATGATGTGATGAACATAAGCATTTTTACTGTGGCTGTGTTAACATGCTGATGCTAGCATTTAGCTCAAAGTTATGCTGAAATACTGTCTGTAAACTATTTGTGAAATGTAATATTCCAAAAAACATTTCTGTTTTTCATTTTATTCACATATTAGGCATCTGTTTGGCTTAAACTGAATCCCATTTATGGCAAATTCTGGCTGGCTTTTGCTTCATTGACTCTACATCTTTGATCCCTCTAAACCTCTTTTTTATGACTACTAAAATCATGTGATTGTCGTCTATGAAGTATTCCCTCTACAGTGCTGTTCATAACATTTCTTTGAGCATACATTGAATCTGCAAATGTTTATTGCCATCCTCCGTTATGTCTCTCTACTTTGCTCTGACTTAAAGAACCTTTTTGAATGTGTGGCAGATTGGTAAAATCATGGTAATGCTCAAGGACCTTCAAACCTGCCTCATCCCCAGAGATAATACCTGAAATCCAGAGGTGTAAGAAGCAGAAAATTGGGGAAAATTGCTTTTTTGTTGCAGTTTTCAGTACGTCTGTATTCACTCTTTGCAGTATTTTCAAGAAAAACAATATATTTATCATAATCTTTATGCCATAGCAGCCTCTTCACATATCTCCTTGCTTATCTTTCCTTAATCCAAAGTTTGTGAGTCATCTCTCCTCATCCTCCAGTCGTCATCTGGTATATTCATACTTTTGGCTTCGTCAGTCAATTTCATTCAGATTTTCTATGCAGAGGTCTCCTCCTACCAGCCAATGCTCCCTTTAGCTGTCTCATCAAACTCCTTTTGACATTTTCCATCCTGCTAAGGCCAAACCTCCCCTCCACCCACAGAACCACAGATTTGAAACCCATACCGAGTCAAGCTCTGTCTTTCTAATGGATGAAGAACACTTGGTATTACATTACATAAGAAATAAGACAGCTACTTGCAACATACCTTTTTTTTTAGCTCAAGATAGTTTGATCAAAAATGTGTTTACTAAGAGAGAAATCAGGACTTTCAGCTGTAAAATGCAAAAAAAAAAAAAAAAAATACACATCTAAACTATGTACGTATGTTTTGAAGTCAGGTTCTTATAATTCAGTCATTCAACAAAGGCACATTCTGTGTGCACCTGCAACGTTCTGTATCAATTTTGATTTTGTATTTCTGGAAAATATGAGGGAAGAAAAAAATAAATATATGTAATAATAGTATGGTGTGCAGTGGTAATATTCTGTATATTCATAGTTTAACAGATACTATAGGCTTTATTATCATTTAGCAACATTTGCTCAGTCTTAAAAGACACAGTAACAGGTCTTTAAAAAAATATATCAGAATCAGAAACAAGTTTGTTTCCAAGTAAGTTTGAACAAACAATAAATTGAATGTCCCAGTATGTATGTATGTATTCAGTATTGTCATTTCTAGTGTTAAATATATAATAGATATCTAAAGGAGATGCCCTTAAAAACTGGATCCAATTTAATATTCAATTAAACCACGCACAGCAGGCACACATACACTAAATCCAGATCCGCTGGCATCCGCTTACTTCTATTCATTTGAACTGTTATTTATACATGACCTTTTAACTTCACAACCTTATGACTGTTTAGCTTAGAGGCATCACAATAATCACTGTGCTTATGTTAGACACTGTGCATTTCAGTGTGAGCCTCTAATGTTTACTTTGGGTCTAGGCAAAGGTCAGTGCTGTGCTGCTCTTTAAAGCATGAGCAGTCTAAAAGCATTTGGGCCAACCAAAATTAAGCGTGCTGAGATGGGGAGGTCATGTGGAAGGATATTTCAAAGCAAAATGCAATGGTGAAATGGCTATGAGATTCATCCATCAGAACAAACCCTATAGGTAAAGTGATGTGTGCAAGAGGACAGAAAGTTGCTGAGCGACAAAAACTAAAATGTACATACAAATAAAAATTGTACAATCTATCAGTCACAGTCTATTAGGCCTTGAAAATGACTTGCTGTTCTTTTCTCTTTAAGCTGACTGAAAAATATGCAGGACCTGAGGAAGAAGAAAACCACACAATTACACACTCTAGTGCTGTGTTTAAAGGCCAGAGACATTTGTCAGGATAAACTATGGACTTGTAAAGCAGGAAAAGGCCACACACCACCTCTCATCTTTTATCCTCTGCTATTACTGAAGTCATTAAAGCGTTACTGAGTGAATCACTCACTGTGGGAACGGGTCTTGATCTCATATGCTGGTGCTCTAAACTCTGTCTTTGCCCGTGTGAGTGTCTAAGGCTGTGAGATGTGTGTCTCTCCACATGTGCCTTTAAGATGGAGAATCTCAACAGCATGAAGCAGTGAAACAGCTGTTTTAATGATGTGATCGTCTCTGCTGTAGGTGCCCTCTGTCAGAGCCAGGTCCACCCACTCCTGAGCTCTCTGCCTCTGCCAGGCCGACCCCTCCAGCCACAGACTCACGCCCAGATGGAGCACTTCCTGCCGCTCAGGGTCAACAGCTCCTCACCACTCAGCCTCTTCCCTAATTTCAACACGGTAAGATACCATAGCATATGTCTCATAACTCACATTATCACATGCAAACTAAAATATTCCAGCCCCAAAAAGAGCCTTTTGTTTCCTTCCCAGACCCCAAAAAAGATTTAAGAATATTTAGATTACATCAAACCACACTTTGCTTAAGGGGTTCTTCCCCTTGTTTCCTGTCATTTGTTTATTGTCAAAATCACCAAGGATAATGCAAAAGAGTCTAAATATCACATATTGTCCACATATAACCAAAACTTTCCCATTCACAATCATAATATTTTTTGAGGGAAAAGCAACACTTATGCAACACCTTTCTAACAGCATCATGGACATATTTTTTATTATTTGACTACATAAATCAGTAACACCTTTTATGTCTTTTATTACACTATTTGAATCTCAATTTGTTAAAGAATAAATATATCAAAAGAAAGCTATGAAGCCTAACTATTAAAACTGTAAAGCATGTATCATATAAACAATATTATTTTTACTTGAAATGTGCACTTAGTAGTGATGTTAAGCAAGAAAATATTAATAGAATAAGAATTGTAACTTGGCTCCATTCACTACTAAAATAATATAATAGAGACATCTCTGATACAACATTTATCTCTTGGCACTTTCATAGTCCACATTTAGCTTTAACTCTTAATGAGACAATTCAGAGAAACACGTTATAAATGTATCCGGCATGTGGGATGCTGGGAAAAGATTCCCGTCTGACACTGATGCTAAAAATATGAACAGCTGCACTGTGGGGATCACAAATATAAACACAATAAGTGTTATTAAGAAAGTGTGAATTCAGGAGTATATTTCCCTCATTTTTTGTTCTGAGAAATATGCACTGCTTGTTTTTCTTTTCTTTTTTAGATTAAATGATTGTATTTATTTATTTTTAAAAAAATAAGATAATCTTTTTTCTCTTGGAACACAACATGATTAAATACAGGAGCTGTGAGTGACCAGTTATAGGAAGCACTTTACCTAAAATACTCATGTTGAAAGAAATGTCAATTTTTTTTCTGGTGTTATTTGACAGGGACTGTGCAGAGGTAACAGGATATGAGGACTAACATGTTTATGTGTGTCTTTCACCTGTTAGATGGACCCGGTGCAGAAGGCAGTGATCAACCACACCTTTGGTGTGACTCCGATGGCCAAGAAGAAACCCATTATCTCTTGTAACATCTGTCACCTGCGCTTCAACTCCTCTGTGAGTCAGACACTCAATATCAATATCTATTCCCCTGATATCACAGAAAGGTTTGATTTCTTCTTTTGGGCTTTCCTCTGGTAAACTGGACACAGTAAAAGACAGGAAAGATAGGTTTGGATTTCTTTTGAATTCAGAGCAGAAAGATGGAAAATGCCTTTATCTGTTTGTTTACTTAAATCACATCAATGTCTGGTGCATTTTGTATGATAAAGTATTGACTCAACATTATCCCACTTTACTGACCGTGAAACCACCATGATGTTTACTGAAACTGAAAGTCATCTTTTCTAAACATATTAAAACACAAACATGGCTTATTACTTAGTGAACTCAGATCCAAAAACTTGTTTTGGGATTATTTTTGTAGCCTGACTTTAACATATTTGCAACAAATTAAATATTTTTTGCATCCTATTGAGCGTAACAAAGCAGCCTATTTGTAATGGGAAACCAGTCAGCTAGTTCTGTTGAATTTTTCCTCCTTATCACACTTCCCTCTTCATATTCATTAGGCTCCCATTCCTATGGACTTCATTTATACATATTTGCATTTATATTGTTAGGAAGAACCTGGTGGAATGACAATGACTCTTCCTGTGTGTGAATTGTGAAATGTGAAAGCAGGACACTGGGCAAGTTCTCTTCCTCATCTTTCTCTTACTCTCTCTCTCTGCTCTGTACTTCTGGACTTGCAGTGATGCTGTAAGGAGTCTGTTTTCTAGCTAACAGGCTCTCTCCTCCCTCTGTGTTACCTGCAGCTGAGCTGAGAGCACTGGTTGATGCAGGAGTTGGATGCCAGGTTGCAGGCAGGTACCAGGTCCCAGCAGGGGGCAGCACCGAGCAGCTGGAATTTGCGCTTGATGAAAAGAAAATGACTAAAGGAAGAGTTCAGAATATTTCAAGTCATTTCATATTGTATACTCACTGCTTGTGTTGAACACAGTAGTGTCATTTTCACAGTCATTTGTATATTATTTTTTATTGGACATATAGATTCAGGTTGCCATTCAAAGTGTAACCCAAATGCTCACATGATTCAACTGTAGTCTATCATATTGAGTTTGAGTGGTTATTTAAAACATTAACCACATTTTTCATTGATATGATGCGATATTTAATGAATGAACTATATGGATAAAATGCTTTCAATGGTAGAAAATTCAGTGTTAATTAAATGCATTCAGTTAAATTTATCCAGTAGCAAATTTTCTCCATTTGTTATTAGATTTGTTGAGATTCACCTTTATTGTCATTGTTGTACAAGTACTGAATGTTGAACATCTAACCAAAGTGCAAAAGTAGTAACGTGTAGGCCAATGTACTTAAGTATGATGGTAATAATACAATGAAGAATAAGGGCTAAGGTATTTACAATATTAACATGTGCAGTAGACAAATATATAGGTACAGGTAATAGCAATAGTAAGACATGATATACATAATACATTCAGTTTCACATTAACTGGAACTAATTACAGCTATTATTTGTCTCTTGTGCTTTATTGCACTGAATGTGGACTAAAACATGGAAAGCTGGATCTGTTTGTTCAGTATAAAGACAAAGATGGATGCTGGGAAAATTATAGCTACTGTTTATATTACATAACTGGCGGTGTGCATAATAAATGAAAGGACTTGATTTTCATTCATTTAAAGCTGCTGAACTTAGTGAAGAAAAGCATGAAAGATTCAAGCCTGAAGGGTCACACATGATATTCTGGTTACGCTGCCCTTGTGTCGAGGACAGTTGTTGCTCACTGTGTACATCGTTTGGACACCGGTGGTCTGAGAATGCATAAAGCAGTTCAAGGTCAGCGGAGGCCAATCAGTCTCCTTCAGGTGTCTTTAACTGAGGGTCTTTGCCATCCTGAGACACTTATGTTATTCTCCAAAGATACTATGGTGGAACATAGTGAACCTATACTACACTGGCATGCCAGATAGATAGTATGTTCCTATGCAGATGGGAGCAGATTCATCCCTCTGACTCAGCTGAAAATCACGCTGAATGATTAGTGTGCACTGACATTCAACGTAGCCAAAGGGGTCGTTCACCCTTTGCTCAGCCCTGTATCCCCTGCCACACACTGTGACCTGCTGTGGTACCCTTTCTGTTTGTGTGGCAGCCCAAGCTTTATGCAAAGTGTTGATGGGGACACTCGTACCTCACCACTGTGTACACACAGTCACTAAAAAAATCACCTCAGAGGCTGTACAGAGTACACTGTGTGCCTCGAAACTGGATAATTTGAGCAACGACAAATTATCTGAAAGCCTTATGTGAAGCTTGAGTCTTGAAGTTGTGTTATGCTGCTCCAAGCTTGGACCCTCTGTTGATTTGGGGAGTGCACTTGTGTTTTTTATGTATAGGCACTATGTTGCAAAAATCAGTGCGCTTAAAGGAAAAGGTTATATTTTATATTTTTTATTGTTAACAAAACCAACAAAGTATTCAATAATGCTCAAATACAATGCATCGTTTATTTTAGGGGCAAATAACTTCTTAATATAGCAGTGCACTAGAGTTGCACTGATTAGTTTTTATTTAAATTAATCACTAAATTATTTTGACCGATTTATTATATATAATTATTAGTTGCAACTGGGCGTTTTCTTTTTTTAACACACATTTGTGTGCAGTTGGTTAAATATTACAGTGTCCATTATAATTTGTTGGCTTATTTTAATATTTAAAATATCAGTTTACAGGTTTTGGGCTTTTCATTTGTTAAAAAAATAAGAAAAATATAGAATATGTCCGGACCACTTCTTTAGGACTTCTGCTTGTTCTGTACAGTACCTGTGGTGTCTGGTATATTCTTTATTAATTGTATATAATTATATATTGCTCAAATTACTGAAGCTATTTAAACGTGTTACCTTCTGAGAGTAAATTAATGATGGCTGTATTCCATTTAGCTGCTTTGTTATTAGTAACACCTGTGCTTTTTCCTACTATGACTGCTAAAATAAGTCAGTATTAAACAACAAGCTGGTTGGTTTATTCTGAGTAAAAATTGTAAACTTTTCAGAAATATCATATTCACAAATATGCTCACCAACTTTTTCCAGGGGTTTAACTGCCTCTTAGGTCTTTATCACCAGATAGAGTTAGCTCATTTGTCATAAAAATGACTCAGTCATCATAGAAAATGTTATTAAATAAAACATGACAGCTATATAACATATTGTGTAAGTAAATAATAATGGAGAAAATAAGAAACAAAACCAACTACTAAATGCTTTATGTTGTTACTGTTTGTTTCCTACAGTTACATATGGCATATGTTTGGAGATTCTGGAGATATGTAATGGATTATCAGATAAATGTGTTTTGTTTCACTGTTGTTGGTGCACTTACTGGATCTTCCACTCTTGCTTTATTTGGAGCCATCCAGAGCCATTTTGGGATCCAAAATCTGCCACAAATGTGTTTTCTCCCACAGAGGAAGGCACGGGGGTCATTCTGTGTTGCAGAATAAAGGACACTAAAGGCCATTTTGTGTCACAACGAGTCAACGGAAAGATGAGCCAGTGAGCTCAGAGGACGGTCACGAGATGCCTTGAGTCGAACTGATGCTCATTTGGTGCAAAACCGTGATGACAATGATGATCAAAATGGCGATGTGACTCTTCCTTTGAGTTAAATGCTCAGTCACATCATTTTTCTCCTGTAATGCCATGGAAGCATGTGAAGCCAGAACAATGGAACAGATGGAAACATTACAGTTTACTGACTTCATGCTGTCCTTCATTAATTCAATCATGTCAGTGATTCTGTTCATACAGTGTAAACTGATTTTATCCTCTGTTTGTTCTGCTTGTGTGTGTGTGTGCGTGTGTGTGTGCGTGTGTGTGCGTGTGTGTGTGTGTGTGTGTGTGTGTGTGTGTGTGTGTGTGTGTGTGTGTGTGTGTGTGTGTGTCATGGTCAGACCCAGGCGGAGGCCCACTACAAAGGTCACAAACATGCTCGCAAGCTAAAGGCCTTGGAGAACCAGAGGAACCGGCAGAAGAACGGACACAGTAAATCCGCTACAGGAAAAGACAGAGAGAGGGGGATGATGGGAGGTGGAACAGTGCCCGCAGAGTCACATTTAAAAGACATAACAGGTATAAATCTTTCTTTTTATAAAGGCACCCCATCCTCTGAGTAATTAGTGGTAATTGGAGAGGCATAAGCACCAAGGCTTGGTTAGCTGCCACTCAGCTGGCTAATTACCAGCTATTACCTGTCCTGCTATTATTGGCTCTGTCAGATAGGTAATTACTCTAATCAAGCAAAGATGAGAGACCTTAAAGAGATGCCGTTTGAAGAGGGCTGTGGCAGCGTTACTTACTTTGAGTTTGATTTTGGTTGTAAATCAACAGCTCAATTCCCACTTGCAGCTCCATGTTTCTGTTGTGTAATGATGGAAAGTTTCAGAGTATGAGCTGAAGATTAAAAGAGGGGAGAGGCCAAGGCAGGGGGTCATAGTGGAGGCCTATATGCAATGCTGGTAGCAAAGAAAAATGCCCATGAATTCTCACAGAAAGAAGGAACCAGCAAATAATTGCTGTTTTTGCCAGATGAAAACACCCAAAGGATTTATTTACTTGAAAAGAAGATAGTAAGCTCTAAAGGTAAGCAAAGTTGGGAAATAGCTTTGTGAGTTACTTTGATGCTCAACAGAAGAAGAAGTTGGAAAAAGTGCATTCCCAGTAGAGGAGGCCTCTCAGGGTCAATGTGGACTTTTTGGTGGAAATTTGGTCTTTGAAATTATACTGAGATATGAGGACCAGGTCCCCTCAGGTCTGAAATATACTAAAAGCCACACGATTTATATTGTACACTTCATCTGACCCGGGGCGGCACGGTGGTGTAGTGGTTAGCCGGTGGTGTAGTGCCTCACAGCAAGAAGGTACCGGGTTCAAATCCTGGCCCGGGGCCTTTCTGTGTGGAGTTTGCATGTTCTCCCCGTGTCTGCGTGGGTTCTCTCCGGGTACTCCGGCTTCCTCCCACCATCCAAAAACATGCATGGGGATTAGGTTAATTACTAAGGCTAGGCTAATTTAAATTGACCGTAGGTGTGAGTGTGAGTGTGAGTGTGAGTGGTTGTCTGTCTCTATGTGCCCTGCGATGAGGTGGCGACTTGTCCAGGGTGTACCCTGCCTTCCGCCCTAAGACAGCTGGGATAGGCTCCAGCCCCCCCGCGACCCTATGAGGATAAGAGGTAGAAAATGGATGGATGGATGGATGGACTTCTTCCGACCCTTTGGAGGCCAAGAGCAACAAAAAACCTCTTAACTGTCCTACATGCAAAGTGACGGTCACAGAAATAAAGATATGCTAGAACACTTTCACACAGTCTTTGTACAAGTTAATTTTTATGGCTTTTTACTTACTGTGTCCAAAAAAGCTATCCTGTTGAACATAGCATGTGAAACTTGTTGTTGTCAATTTAAACTGCATTTTAGCTTGTTAAAATCCTCCCAAATTGGCAATTAAGTTCACAGACAAACTAAAGAGGGCATGAGTGAGTTATTGGTAGCTACATTCCTTGATCCTTTCCATATTCTTGACGTTATATCTGAAGCTCATTCTGCCCAACTAAAAAAACTTTACCATCTACACTCTGTCTAGTTTTCCTTTTAATTATTGAACTTCCTCCTCTCCTATGTTCTTCCAACAACTATTAATTTCCTTCAAAGCACACAATGATAAGCTTGTCACATTCAGCATTCACCGTGGTGTTTGATTGATGGTGACAGAGAATCTGCAGCAGAGGGAGCAAACAGTTGACAGAGAGAATGGAAGAATGATTGAGATGGCAGAAAACAGAGAAAAGATATGAAAATTAAAGAGAGATGATAGAGCAGAACGTAGACGAGGATAAGAAAAACCACAATAACAAGGTTATGTGAAAGAAATGGAACAAAGAAATAAATGACAAAATCGGGATAATTCTGAGGATCACGTTGGTCTGCATCATATTTTCAGCACTAGATTGTATTTAACATATTTATTGTTTCATTATAAAACTGTGGACTTTTCTGCATTCAACACAACTTTATTTATGCCTCCACAGGCCTTTGTATGCTGCAGTTCTCCATCAAGATCAAGTGTATTAATCACAAAGCTAAAAAAAGCAATCAAATGCTGTGAACTTTTCAACATTTGATTTCACTCAGCTGCTGTATGATCACAGTTTTAATAATGTAATAATATCATCCGATGAGATGTTTTCATCGTTGACAAGTATTGTATATCAATAAACATGCATGAGTATCTTTACATAATGATACATCTGCATTATACTGTCTTAAACGATTAAGGAAGTTGTACTGCACCTGAATTCTTCATAAAATCACACGAGAATCATGAGCTCACATAGCACACAAAATATAAGTAGTCTTGCACCTTGGGGTAATGTTTTAAAATTCACTTTTCATATTGCATGAAATTAAAGCAGCTATAATAAATACTTTTATAGGGAACCAGTTGCCATCTGCAAAATAATGCAACATTTGATTTTTTTTTAATATTCTAAATAAAATGCCAAGACAAATGTCATATTGTGATTCAAAGCTTAACCTCTGTGTTTATCCATCTGTCCACAGGCCTAAGTACTTCTTTCCAACCTGCACAGCAGCAACCAGAAAACATCCAGGAGAGCTCACTGGTGCTCACACCGTCATTGCAGCCTTCATCCACAGACTCCTTCTCACTCCACCATACTCAGCTATCCCCAAAAATCTCCCCTGGCTCTCAGCTTTGTGATCTACCTTCAGACAGTCTGCCTGTAGAAGGGAGCAGCCTGGAGGAAGAGGTGGTCAAGGCAGAGGAGGCTAAGGAGGCCAAGAGCAACAAAAAACCTCTTAACTGTCCTACATGCAAAGTGACGGTCAATTCCAGCTCACAGTTGGAGGCTCACTGTAGCGGTATGTTCTGCATTGTTACTGATATAGCTTAGTTAATATTTCTTTATATTATAATGTTACTTTATTATTGTGACATTCAGTTGTCCTCTTTGTTTGGGTAAATTAGGCTCTAAGCACAAACAGATGCTTGATGGTCACAGCAGCAGTCAGTTGCAACGCAGGGTCAAGATGACTTCATCGCCCAGGCCCACCAGCCGAATTAAGCAACGAATGGGCAGCAAGGCGAGAGCGGTTGTGGGTGCATGCAGCCAGCCCTTTCACTGTGAAATGTGCCAGGTGTCCGTCAACTCAGAGACACAGCTGAAGCAGGTATGTGGGTTTGTCCTGAGACAATAAATCTGACTAATTTTACTAAACAACTGTATAAAAACTAAAAAGGTGGCTTGTTGGCTCTTTGGTTTGTTTGTCAGAGCCGGCCTGACTGAATCACTTAATATTCCTGTCTCCTTTTAGCACATGAGCAGCAGGAGACACAAAGAGCGTTTGGCTGGGAAGCCTGTCAAGGCGAAGTTCACACCCTATAATAAACTACCGTCCAGTGCTATCTTAGCGGTGAGAATTTGTCACACACACACATACGCCAAGCTCTGCCTGGCCTGTCAGCATTTGCATGTCTGATGGCTGCTTAGTGGTCAGATGATATAAATACTGTATATAAATAATTACCAGTGCCACCACTTTCAAATACCTGCAAATTGATTGACACCCCAATTGTAACTTGGCTGTGCTTTCCCGCTAATTAGCAAATTAGCTGGCTAACTTTCCAGGATGATGAAACATTATGCCTGCATGTTAGCACAGACATGCTGGTATGGCTTTATTAGTCTTGTTTAGACTGAATATTTCTCATGTCTTTGGCTTCAGACTAAACTGGCCCTGCAGAAGCACCTGTCTAAGGGCCTGCCAGCAGGGTTCCTGACCAACCCCCTCAATCCAGCTGCTTTGTGCGCCATGGCATCTGGACCTTTGGCATTACGGCTGCCACCGGGTCCCACAGCCATCATCCACGGCCCCCTGATCAGCCCCACACTCTTCAGGCCTGCCCCTGGACCTTTGAGGGCCACACATGCCCCAATTATCTTCTCTCCATATTAGCAATGAACCAATGCTAGGATGGAGGACCTACAGTTAGAGTGGCCAAAACTGGACTAGCAGAAACGTAAAGGGACACCAGGACACTATGCAGTGACCGTGAAGGGCAGCATTTCTGAGCAGTCGCTGGTGTGGATTGAGATTTCAGCGCTGACTGACCAGTGTTAACCCCCTTTAAAAACGGATGGACCATCGCTCAGCTGTTTCCCCAAAACAAACTTTTGAGTGCATGTTCCCCGGGGTCTGGACCCCTCTGGAAGCCATAATGACAAGTTTTATGTATAAAACATTGGTAGACTAAATACATTATGGTGTGTAAATGTCACTAAGTGTTTGTTGCCAAAATAATTTCAATTTCAGAGCTTCTAGTTATACTGTGGGAGAAAAAGTATAATACTTCATTCCTGCTTTAGTCTTCATAGCCAAAATCCAGATTGTGTTAATCTCACATGAAACCAATGAAAAGGTAAAGGAGATCCATACTTTTTAACTTTTAGTTCTTTCCCCTTGGTGTTATGAGGTGATAATCAACCATTACCTTGATATGATGCCAAGAATAATCGTCATGTGGAGACAGACTACATCAAATGCATACAATAACACTGTTTGACTGAAAACATAAAATGTTCAACACGTGGAAAAATAGGTGATGATTTGGGAACAGCTTGATGCTGTTTGTGCAGTATGAAGAGTTGGGTTGACATGCATTTCCCCCATATTCTCCCCCAAAATATAAATGATTTGTCCACAAGTTTAAAAATATGTCTTTGATGTCTTTAATAAATCATTTTTTTCATAGAGATGTAATAAAAAAGAAAGTTCTTTAGAAATCCCCTCCCACCTGGTTGTGCTGAATCATCCCAAGCAATATGTATTTTTGAAGTGTCACCTGGTTAACGTTCAAATTAATGACTAGTGTAACTGTGCATCAATTGCAATAATGTAAATGATTATGTGCTAAAAATGTTGATACTGTATTCTATATGAACTTATAAATAGTACTGTTTTTTACAGAATTGTGGTTGTTTTCTTTCTTCTCCTTGACCATTAATTTTAGATTTACTTGCCTGTGTCTGTATTCACTTAAAACCCCCGGTAATAACTTGTAGACCTATCATAAGTATGACACTGTTCTCATTTCAGATCTAAAATTCAGATTTAAAAATCATTTATTTTGGAACAAAATGAGTCATCCAATACAGTTGACTATATAAACTGTGGTAATTCACTGCACTCCTGAAGACTTGAAAACACTTATATATTCAGAACCACACGTATATCCAAGTAAAGTGACACTTAGGCACCCCTTTGGCCAAACTACATGGTGTTGGAAGTAGAAAAACATAACAGACAAAATCATTGCTAATGTATGCCCCCCACAGAGTACAGTCAACGAGTAAGCCTCATAGTTTATATTATAGTGCCCTCTTGTGGTATTTATGTAAAAGTTCCTGATATACAGTACATTTATATTAGTCTAACAAGCGGCAAATTATGAGAATAAATTAAAGGCAATTCCTTTTCACAGTTTTGGTAATATAAAAATATAAATATTATGTAATGTTTAGCCCTAATAAAAACATACTTTTCTTGACAGATGATGTCGTGTTTATAAAGTGTTTATAAAGATCCCTGCGCTCTACTGTTATCTTTGAATGACGAAAGATTAACTGTAAATAAAATATAGATTGAAAGGTCATATATTTATATGCGTAATTAGCCATAACAGCTTTGGAAAAGTTATACTTTTGGTGCAATTCTTTCTGTGATCAGGCCAGATGTTTCTCATCTCATGACCTAATGCTGCCTTATAGTTGTCCTCGTAAGTCGTAATTTAGTTCCGGTTCACCTCCGCGTCTTCTTTGTGCCTATCAATTGTGTCTGAGGACCTCATATTGCTGCATTATCTTTCTGCATTCCGACAGAGCAGACAATGTTTTCACTAGAGGTGTCCATCTTGGTTTTCCGACTTATTTACACGCTCGAACGCCGTCAGCTCGAGAGTGACGTATTTCCTGTTGTGTATCCCGACGACCGCAGCATAAAAGAAAGGCAAAAAAAAAAAAAAAAACCTTTATCCGGCAGTTCCCGGAAGTGACATCAGCCTGTGATCGTCCTTTCCAGAAAAAAATGGCAGCTGTTGACATCGACGTGCCGGTGGACACAGAACCTCAAATCCTCAATCCAGAGGACATGGAGCGGTAAATATAAAATAGTCCACTGTTTTGTTGTGCTGCTTGTATAATGTGAATATACCCCGAGATTAACTGACTAATCTCAACCACTGTTAGCTGACAATGCTAACGAAGTAGGCAACGGCGTGATCAGCCCAGAGACAAGCTAACAATGTTGGCTTTCCGTGGGAAAACGATGCATTTTGATCATTCCTGGATGTTATTGATTTCCATAAATGGCATGCCTTGGTGTTGATAAAGTTTCGAAGTTACACGTTAGTCGGTTAATGGTGGAGTTTTTGAAAATTCATTGAGCAATTTATTTCTCAAGAAAACCTAACCTAAGCTAATATAATCAGCGTGTCTTGACACATGCTCAGCTAACTCTTAGCTATTAAATAATTATTGTATTTTCAGTCTCTTTGGATCGTGATCATGTCAGCAGAGACACATTTTATCCAGACACTAAGAGTAAAGCATCTGCTGCTGTGCAGTAGCAGTCTGTGTTTTCCTCTTTCGAGAAAGTTCCATCAGAGGCGGGCAGATTAGCATTAGCTAGCTGGCTAGCTGGTCTTGTGGCTCAAACCATCCGGTATCTTGTTTGTGCATCATCAGATAAACTTACAGCAATGAGCTGTTTTCTAGAAGTAGGCGGCAGTTTTTGAAATTTTGGTTCACTGCAAATATGAACCAACACGTTCTAGCACCGTTATGATATTACAGTGACTACAAAACATTAATAATTGTTAGACCTTAGACCTTATATTACACATGAGACAGACAAAATAGAGGAACTGGCATATTTTCGTATTAAGTGATTAAATTGTCTGGGATTTAAAGAATACAAAGTACCAGAATTAGTAAATTGTCTGACAATGTATCTATAGGGAATCCGTGTACATGATACACAGATTGGTAAATAATCATGAGGTGTCAGTATCGCCAGGTTTGATCATTAGAAACCAGCAATAAGACCAATACACACTTGTAGAAAAAGAGGCATTTCTCTGCTTGAACAAGCAATAAATTGCATAGAGTTTGGTGACATTAATGAATTCTTGCATAAATCCAAAATTATTTTTTGTAAGTCCTGAAATCGAGCTGTTGCCTTTAAACATATTTCCAAATGACAATGATCTATTGATTCATAATATAAATTTATTTAAATAATCGCATCATACTGCTTCAAACTAAGCTGCTATAAAGTATATTATTCATAAAGGTGCTGCTGGACTGTAAGTGTTGTTCTTGAAGATGTAGAGTATGAATGAAAATCACAGATTGACCACGGTGTGGCCTGAATAGCAACACTTCTGCCATGCTTCATCACATAGAGAGCAGCGATCTGCCTCCTTCTGTGAATCACTGTTGATTTACCCTTTAATACTTGGCACATGTCTGCGGCAGGTGAATTGCACTGCTATGTTTAGCGCTGCTGCTATCAGGACTGCTTGTGCCCTGCTCTGCTGTCCCAGTTCCAGGTGTAACGCATCAGAGTCCAGTCATTTCTGATGGATACAAATAGATACAGGCAACCCAGCTGTTCTGGATGGACAGTCATATTCTGTACATCTTCACTTGTGAAGGGCTTTAACTGGTTGACTGATTTACTGTGAACATGGTGTTTTCTTTATATTGTAGCTGCTAATTTCTTGTACCCATCTTCAGCAAGCGTTGTGACTTTGGTTTCTGTTTTTCCTCTCTGCAGTCAGGCTGAAGGCTTCAAAGAGCAAGGAAATGCATACTACAGCCAGAAAGATTACTCTGAGGCTTTCAACTATTATACTAAGGCCATAGGTGAGATTACCACTGATTTACCTGCTGACCATGGTCTTTGTTCATACTCCCTGTTGAGAAATACTGATGAGCTCCTCTTGTCACAACAAAACAAATAACAATGCAGTTCTGTTGGGCCTTATCCTCTCCTGAAATATTTTCCAATGCAATTTCCATCCTTGTATCAGGAACATGTTGATGGTTGCCAACTTACAATATATTTGCAGTGTTTATCTGTATTTTATACCCACATCTGCCTGTGTTTTCTCTGTGTTATGTCAAGATGCAAGCCCCAAAACTGCCAGTTATTATGGCAACAGGGCAGCTACGCTCATGATGCTCTCTCGCTTTCGAGAGGCCTTAGAAGATTCTCAGCAGGCTGTGCGGCTGGATGACTGTTTCATGAAGGTCAGTTTGAACATCGTCTTCATTCTCAGCTTTGCTTTCCATTTATTGTCTCAGACCACCCAGCTGCACTTGTAGAGGAGAATAACATGTCAGTAACGTGTTTGTTGGTGCCCACAGGGTCATCTACGTGAGGGTAAATGCCACCTCTTGTTGGGAAATGCCATGGCAGCCAATCGTTGCTTTCAGAAGGTTCTAGAACTGGAGCCCAGCAACAGGGAAGCTCAGCGGGAGGTAGGTATCACCTGAACTTTTCATATTTATATTATTTATATTACCAAACAATAAATTATGTGACTCAAGCTTATCAGTTGACATTGTAAAGAAAGTTTTGACAGATGATTGTTATTTTTAGAATAAGTCTGCAGCGACGCTACTGGAATATGAGCGGATGGCGGATTTTGGTTTTGGAAAGCGGGACTTCAGAAAGGTACTTTGAAACCATTCTTTTGTTTCCACTAAACTCGCATACATCACATCCTCATCTTAGTTGTCGTGTGATCAGTTGTCTGGACTTGTTTCTATGGCTAATGGTCAGGCATACCTGGAAAATATTAGCAGTATCTCAAATTTTAGGTATTTGGTTGCAGATTTAAGCACAACTTGACTGATTTTCCAGTCATCTACTTGATTCGTTGAGAAAGCTTCTGACTGTTCAGTATTTGGCATCCAGATTACTGTTTACACTTTAAACAGCTTGTCTGACTGAAAGTTCAATATTTTTTTTATATTATATAATACATATCTGAATTTCTTTCCTGAATAAATGCAATCAGTGAGACCGGTTTAATAAATTGCTTTTTATCCTGCTCCAGGTGGTGTACTGCATGGACCGGGCCTTAGCTGTGGCTTCCGCTTGCCACCGTTTCAAAATCCTCAAGGCCGAATGTCTGGCTCTGCTGGGCCGTTATCCAGAAGCCCAATCTGTAGCAAGGTAGGAACAACTGGTGGTAGGTTTGTGCTGTATGATTGTTTTGTTGCAGTGATACTAATAAGTCTTGGATTTATATGAGAATGTGATATCTAGGATCTGCTTTAGCTTTCCAACAAGATGAATAGATTTGATTTACAGATTTTTCGTTGCAGATCTTTTAACAAAAAAATGTTTTACAGCGATATCCTGCGAATGGATTCCACAAATGCAGATGCTCTCTACGTCAGAGGCCTGTGTCTCTACTATGAGGACTGCATCGATAAAGCGGTACAGTTCTTTGTCCAGGCTCTGCGCATGGCACCTGACCACGAAAAGGCCCGGTTAGCCTGCAGGGTAAGATTAACTTCTTCCTCCTGATTAGAAATAAACAGATATGTGAATTTTTATCTTTTACAATCTGGTATTTTGGAATCTCAGTTGAACATGTTCAAAAAAGCAAACTAGCTCATTGCCAGGGGTTGTAATGTTAGATATTTATTCATTTTATTTATTTAATTTTTTTTTTTTTTTTTTTTTTTTTAATTTTATGTTTGCGCTTTGTGCACACACATAGCATTTTTTCCATATGTTTATAATTGCAGTCTCTTGAGGCACAATAGAAATGGCAAATGCAAGGTGCAATCGCTTTGCAATGTTTTCACAGAGATGGTGAAGAAGACTACTGTCAATTAAATACTTTAACCAATGTTGGATTTACAGTATTTAAAGGAAGTGCCTTGAGCGCTTCAGGTGGTTTGCATGTTTGTTAGTCCTCAAGGATGCACACAACAGGTTTTCGTGAGAAACACTCAATGTAAATAGAAGTTTTATTTCTTTACAAGAAAATTTGTGAGCAAGTAAATATTAGTTAACCCGTTACAGTTCAAATTCAGCATAACACATTGAAATGCAGATAACATCTTTTACATAGCTTAAGTTTAACTGCAAGTTTGAGTTTTAAAAGCAGCATCTTGTTTTCTTCTTAAATCAGAATGCCAAAGCTTTAAAAGCCAAGAAAGAGGAGGGCAACCAGGCGTTTAAGAACTGCAACTACGAAGCCGCCTACCAGCTGTATACTGAGGCCCTGACAATAGACCCCAACAACATCAAGACCAATGCTAAGCTCTACTGCAACAGAGCCACGGCAGGAGCAAAGGTAAAAGATGACAGATCAACATATTGCCAGACATTTGAGCGATAGTGCAGTATGATTATTTGCTTAAGAATCAATCGATGGGTTCACTGTTAGTGACTGGTTCCCCATCAACAGCTGAAGAAACTTAATGAAGCCATTGAAGACTGCACCAGTGCCATCAAACTAGATGACACTTACATCAAGGCCTACTTAAGAAGAGCTCAGTGGTATGATATACAAAAAAATGTGAGTAAGTTCTTTGTGAGTATTGTGCAATTTCTGAGTGTTTTTTTTGTGACCCTATAGTTACATGAACACAGAGCAGTACGAGGAGGCCGTGCGGGATTATGAAAAGGTTTACCAGACAGAAAAAACATCAGGTAAGCTGCTCCATCTTTTGCGTTCTCACCTGTTTTAATGGATACACAAGCTGGTTGGGTTTTCACACACTTACTTTTCATCCCTATAGACCACAAGCATCTGCTGAAGACGGCACAGCTGGAGCTAAAGAAGAGCAAGAGGAAAGATTACTATAAGGTGCTTGGGGTCGGCAAAAACGCCACAGAGGACGAGATCAAAAAAGCCTATCGCAAACGGGCCCTCATGCACCACCCAGGTAGACCTATCAGCCTTGCACGCAGACTTGCAGGAAGCCGACTTGGACTCTTTTAGTGGTTATTTATCTTAAGTGTATCATTGTCTTGCAGATCGTCACAGTGCAGCAACTCCAGAGGTGCAGAAGGAGGAGGAAAAGAAATTCAAGGAGGTTGGCGAGGCCTTCACAGTGCTTTCCGACCCTAAGAAGAAGATCCGCTACGACAATGGACACGATCTGGATGATGAAGGCTCTTTTGATGGTGGAGGTACGTTTTATTTATTCTCCTCTTTGGCCAGATTTGACCAGATTTGAATGATAGCTGTATTCCATTTAGATGCATCAGTTTCAGGGTGCTAGTGTCACAGGTTTCTGGGGCATTTTAATAGAACAGAATATAATAGCTTCTGTCTTTCATGTTATTAGTTAGGGATGTGCTTTTTGTCCTTTGACAAGTCAAAAGTTGTGCTTTGAAAAAGGACAGATCAAAAAGTTTGTTAAATACTTTGATTCAACTTTTATCTTGCTCTACTTGAAGATTATCATTACATTTTTTTTTTTTAGATTTTGATGCCAACAACATCTTCAGGGCTTTCTTTGGCGGCCACGGTGGAGGTGGAGGAGGATTTAGTTTTGATTCTAGCCCAGGTAACCCCCCCCCCAGCCTACACTCAAACACTTTAGCCATCAGTGCGTTGATTGGATCATGGAAAAATAAATTCACGATATTAACCAACTTCTTTTTTCCCCTCCAAGACTCTGGACCTGGAAATTTCTTTTTCCAATTTGGCTAAAGTGAAGGTGCCTGTGGGAGAATGCCGCCCTGCAGTGGACAAAATCGAGTTGGACCCACAGTCCCATCCTGATGCTCATATCCCTGAGTGTCTTGCAAAATCTCCCCACTATACTTTTTCAAGAGGTTTTTGATGATTGCATTCACTCCTTAATTTATACCTCACATCAATGCTAACAAACAGTGAGAAGGATAATTCAGAGACTTTTCTATGGATTGACATTGTAAATAAAAATGTACTTCAGACATTTGTTTTTAAGAGGTTTGGATTAGCTGAGCAGAGCATGTCCTTATTGCCAAAATCCAAATGATATTTGGCGAAATCATATAAAACTGCCTCAACCTTATAGGTGACCATTAGTAAGAAGTGCATTGGAAGTATATGCATCATGGTTGATTAGTTTTAGAAGACATGACATACATTTGTCAGGTTCTCCTGGGACTGCATGTCTGTATAGAGCAAAAGTCAATTTACTGTGTGAGCTAAAAGTCTAAACTGACCTCAGGACAGCCTACTTAGCACAACGCCGGTCTCTTGCGAGCGTGTGTTCAGGTTTTATTGGCTTACTTGCCAAATATCGAATCAACATGCAGGGTTTTTGTTTCTTCTCCATGCTGCATTGTATATTTGACTCGAATGTAAAGCGTTTTGTGTCCAGAAATTCCTTTCCTCTTCAGTCTTCCCTCAGTATATTTATATTTATTGTACTGTATATTCAAACCTGTATACAGCAGAATGCCAGTGTTCATTGTCTTCATCCTCTTCTCCATGTCATCCTCTTTGCAGCCAGATTTTGCGACACATTTTTTTTTTCCCAAACAGGATGGATGGAAAATTAGATTTTCTTCTCTTGAAAGCACCGAGCACACATCTGTCCCCCTTCAAATTCAAGTGGTGCCTTACCAGAATGAGTAGATCAGTTAACCTTCTTGCAGTAAAACCTCCATCAAGTGATCTAGACCAAGTCCTATTTGCAACACAGTTAATCTTGTAGATAACTCTCCTTTTTTTTTTTTTAAATATCTGGCCAGTGAATGAAACTGAATTCTTCATCACGTCAAACAGAAAAGACTTAGTTTCATGTCATCACCTGTCACGTCTACTAGCTGTCGTCCACCCACACTTGTTATGCACGTTCTGTCAGTACAGCCCTTCTCCTACTTGTTTCACCTGTTTTTATAGGGGCGCTGATAGAAGGTTGGAAGCTTCTATTGTTAATTGTTCAATTACTGTTCTATGTATCACTTTTAAAAGTTGTCACAGTATTAAGGACTTTAAGGTTTTTAATGCAAAAAAATAAAGACTCGTCTTTTACTGTAATGTTTGACTTTTTTCATTAAATGTATTTATGCAATACTTTGATCAAATCTTTTCTCCAGATTCCATCAATAAGTAAGTAAGTACTGTATTTACAATGCATGCCAAATTTTTATGCAAGTAATCTTGAAACCCTGGAAGGGTACTGTTCAGAAAAAAAAAAATTTTGAATCTACAAAGTTTTCTAATATCCTTGATCATAGACCTTGAGTATGTACAGTAAGTGTGCCACATTCAGCCTTGACTATGGGAAAGAAAAGTGATCTGACCAAAGAGGGACTTCACAAGTACCATAGTCAAGACATTGTAGCTTGACCACTGAACCATAAAAAGATTCATCCAAGATAGTCAGGATGGGGAGAAGAAACTTGTTGAACGCTACTGAGTCCAGAGTTGACAAGAATCAAATGAGAGGTTGCTCAAACACCCTTAACTACCAGTAAGGACAAATTTTTGAGCTGTGGGGCTCGATGATGTACCTAGGTCTACTTGATGTGGAACACTAACTGCATCAACATCAATAAGGCAGTCGTGGTGTTATGTTCTGAGCTGTCGATGATGAACTTGTTGGTCCTTTCTGTGTTCACGATGGTGTAAAAGTAAATTCTGACCACACTTTCCTCAAGACAATTTAGTTAGTGTTCATGCACTGTCACGTGCCCAAGACTGGTTGGCATCTCAGGGCTAACCTGTCTACTCAACTGATCTCAACCTGATTAATAAAGAAGATGATTTACAGCGATGGCAGGCAATGCAGCTCAAAAGCGCAGTTTTGGAAAGCTGTACAAGGTGCAGCACACAGTGTTAGCAGAGAAGTCCAACGACCTCTGACCCTCATTGAAAGGAAAGGAGATTATGTTGGACATTTGAGAAACACTTTATGTTTGAAATATTTCAAAGTCATTAAAAGTTTCATTTTGTATACAATTGTAAAGAAAACTTGTATATATTATATTATATTAATATTATTTTAAATAGAAATAAAGTAATAATATGCCTAGTTTTAATCACTAACTTGAATAATAACTTGCAGATTCTGCATTTATTTCAAAATACAGCTGACAGTATTTTGAAGAAATATGACCTCTTCACAAATTTGAAAATGACTGTTTATTCACAAAAAATGGAATTTAAATTTACAGTACATTTGTTTGATAGTCAAAATTACTAGTTTCTTTTAAAATTGACATTTTACATGCCAAACATGAAATCAACTCAAAAACAGATATATTATTATTATTATTATTATTATTATTATTATTATTATTATAGATTAAACTACCCAACAATATACTGCAAGATTGTTTACATTTGCTCCAACTCACCAGTTAAACATGAATTCTGCATTATAATTTGTTGGAAATGTTTCACATAATTTTGTGCACATTCTGGTGTTTGGGATTTTATCTGTTTTTATTATTATTGGTAGTAGCATTATTTTTTCTTTTTGCATTTTTTTTTTACCACTTTAATGACTTTTCTTATTTGCTGTACAAATAAAGTTTATTATTATTGACTTCCTACACATGTGTCCTGACATTAATGTGTTGTAATTTATGTGTTTGAGAAATGCTTACCTAAAATCTGACCTTTTTATTGTGATTCATTATTTTTTCTAAATTATAATCACAACACTGTGGGTGTAATTGACGTCACCACGTGACCATTTTTCAACCAATCAGGCGCCGGGACCTGCTGCACGACCGGTCGTCAGATTATGGTGCGACAGGAGTGGAGTGAGGTGGCAACTGGCATCAGCAGACCACGGTACAAAGAGGAGTAGTAACACTTTAGCCGTGTCTTTTTCGACTGAAACGCGATTCCTGCACTTCGAGGAGGTGCTACTTTCATTGGCAAGGTAACCTTTTGCGCCATTTTTCTTTTAAAATCCAACATTTTTTAGCTTCAGCACTTAGCAAGCGTAGCACGCGTGAGGCTAATGTTACAGCAGTCAGCCTGCCGGTCATTGAGGACTTCCAAGTTAGTGAGATGCTGTGGAGCTAGCTGTTTGCTAAAACTGAAGTCACTGCCACCCCGCTAGAAACATAGCATTCTTTGTTTTCCTTTCATGTTCATCAAGAAACATAGTCTCAACTAGATTTATCAGTCTCGTCACTCAAGACAGAGTTTTTTTTTAAATCACTAACGCAGGCTAACTTAAATTTACATCAGCTTCTTGCCTTGACAGGGTTGATATTTGCCCTCACGTGTCACTCTGAAGGGTTTTACCACTCCTTCTACGCCCTGAAAGAAAGCTACAGTCTGTGGAGTGGGTGTGGTAGCTGGTACAGGAGCTGCATTCACTGTGTTGGCCTTACGTACATGATGTAGCATGGCAGTTTTGACGGGAAAAGTGATGCTAGAGCTCTCCCAGTCCCAGGCTCAACAAACAGCAGCTGTGTTTGAAGCAGCACTCCCTTTTTCTGGCCTCTGTATTGCTGCTGCCTCCCAACCCAGCTTTCCTCATCTCTCAGGAGCCTACAGTGACACATATTTCACGGCTAGATAGCTTCAAACAATGGTCTGGACCCCTGGATTATGGCAGGCTAAATACTGGGACATCTGGCTTTGAAAGCATGACAGGATAGCGTGCTAAGCTAAATCCTAGCCAGTCTCCCACAGGTCAGATATCACAGACATCTTGCAGACTTGAATTTCTGCGTTGGAAGTGTTACAGCTGAGCCGTTGCTAGTTTTTCAGAAGCTGAATTATAGCCACAATAAAATGTTATCAACTGCACAGAGGAAGATGAGATGGAGTGGGATGCATGTTATCAAGGCTCACTGCTTATGGAGACAAAGGTAGTTTCTCCATGGACCTGTTAGAGCTGTTCCACACATTGCTTTTCACTTACTGTATGTGTTGACTTTTCAGGTCTGTCAACATGCAGTGATGTTTGAAACAGAAATGTCAAAACCACCAGTATTGTCTCTTATCCCTCATATCTTTTGTCAAATACACATTTGTTATGAAATTCCCAAACATGTTAAATGGCAAGTATTTGTATATTCTTTTGTGTGTTCAGTTGGAGATGTACTGTAGTTTACTGGCTAAAATTGAACATGCCCCTGCTGGGTGTGCGGTTCAGATTTTGGCTTGATGTGTCATGAAATTGAGGGTGATGATTATGGTGTATCTAAACTAATGTAGGTAATGACTTATTGACTTATTTGGACCATAGAAATGTAGAATGTAGTTATTCTGTATTTGTTGGTGAATCTGCCGTCTAACATGGCATCTTCTTCTGGATTTCGTATGTGAAACTATCCCAAGATTACGGTATATCCCTGGTTTGTTTTTTTGTTTTGTTTTTTTGTGGGGGGGCTCCAAGAGAAATGCCAGTGTATACCAGATTCTGTTAGCACTGTATGTGTGTAAAGGCCCATAGCAAGATTCAAAGAATAGATCACAATAAACAAAAGAAGGATCTTCATATTAGTGATCTCCCAACGACTAAACATTTAGGAGGGACCAATACAAGTTAAAATGTGACACGTGAATATGTGAAACGTGTGATGACAGCTTGGCTGAGAGGACACAGTCTTTAGCTGAGTTGGTGTTAACTATCTACCATTGGTCAGCTGAGTTAGCCTTCACAGAGAAATTATGGCTTTAGATGAATGAAGGGATTTATGCACATTGCTAACAAAGTAAGTACAGACTAACTGTGAAGAGTTGGTAAATTTAGGATTTGTTGTGCTATTGTACGAGTTCATGCACTTTATGTGATTAGATATACATGTTTATATTATGCCTTCATTGTTAGAATATGTGGCAGCAGATAAGGAATACTCTGAATACTTTATCACTTTTTCGAAGGACTTATCGCTGTGGAAATATCAAATGCGGATAACAGTTGCTATTAAGGCACCATAGTGCTTTTGAGGTTCACTTCGCTTCAGTTTAATATAATATGTAAGTAATCCATTAGATAAAGGCTTTTGAGTCTGGATTTATAAAACTTAACTGTGTGACTGGATAATTGGGTGATTGATTATGCCGGATGTTGAACTGTCCCACATAGCATGTGGTCTAAACCTGGATTTATTGTGCTCGGTTTCTGATTTTTCAAAAGGCATGCAATAGTTCCATCTCCAACTCTGAATATCTTGCACCAGTGCTTCGTTTTTTGTTTGTTTTTGTTTGTCCATCAGTGTTTACGTATATGATGAATTTGTGAAATTAACCGTTGACCTTCTTCTCTCAAAGGTCCTGTGCTATCCAGCGCTGCCATGTCGGCGAAAGCCATCTCAGAGCAGACGGGGAAAGAGTTCTTGTATAAGTATATCTGCACCTCAGCGGCCGTGCAGAACCGCTTCCGCTATGCCAGCGTCACTGCTGAGACTGATTGGGACCGTCTCTCCCAGGAACATCCATGGCTGCTGACAGAGGTGAGGCTGCTGTGACCGACATACTGAGCACAACCTCAACAAGCGTCCACTAGCCTGTCTTAGTTTCAGGTCTTTTCCTCTGCTGGCAAAGGAGTATTGAAGTCACGAGGCTATTATTATGTCATTACCATTGCAGTGACACACACAGTGTTTCCCCTAGGTTTTTCGCTTTGGGAGCGGGGTCTCCTGAGCTGGAATGAGTATGGTCCGTCATTGGGGTTCTTTGGGCTTCCACAAGACCCCATAACCATAATTACAGAGCATTTGGACCTGAATAAACAGTTAATGCTGATTTGTGTTCATTTTTTTTTTTTTTTTTTTAATTTTAGCAATGGAACATTTTTTCATACAATATGTACGTAATGTTTGGGGTAGGGGCACAAATGGGATTTTTGAACTGGGTTATTGTGTGTATAATCTGGCCTTTAATCATGGTCATCATCAATATTTATTATTATCATTATTGCTATGTTATGATCAACAGACACAGGGTGCTGCTAGTTCCTCTTTAGGACCCTGAGGAGTGAGAGTTTGCCTTATGGTGTGTTCACTGGAAGTCAGAATATAGTGCTCGTAGCTCTTCCAGCCTTACAGACGTACAACGTACTGATTTAAATTAAATATATTTAAACTGAATATTTAAACTCACTTGAGCGTGAAAATTTCAACATTCTTATACAACTTGAATGCAGCATGAGTTGGAACTCAAACGCTGAGCTCCCATTGCTGCTGCAGTGACATTAATCCTCTGTTCTATGTCATCCCTGCTGACGTTTGGGATTCATAGAGCCGTAATTACATTTGTAACTATTGTTTTACCAGCAATGTTAGTCTCTTTATGCAGGGAAAGTGGGGGGGGACGTGTCGGTGTCTCTATGAATCTGAAGGAGACGTCCCTCCGTCTCTAGTGACATCTGAAAGCATGGTTACAATATTCGTTAATTTTCTGAAACCGAAAACTTCTTGTTTGTATCGTAATGATGTCGACAACCGAAGAGAGAGGGGAGAGTCACGGCAGCTGCGGAGGAGAGGAGAATGCACGGTAGTGACGCAGTAGTCCCAGAAATTGTACAAATTTTGTATGCCCGTTTCATTAAAATAATAATTAAATAATTGATTTTTTTAAAAACAATATATGATGTAAATTTCTGGGTGGGGGTCACATTATTTCTGTCATATTTCTATCATATTTCAGCTTGGTACCAGTTTTATTCGTCACACCAGTATTGGTGCAAATCTGTGGCTGATCTGTCCTCCTCTTGCTTCTCTGTAGCGCTTGGTGGTAAAGCCAGATCAACTAATCAAGCGGCGTGGGAAGCTCGGGCTGGTGGGCATCAACCTGGACCTGCAGGGTGTCCAAGAGTGGCTCAAAGCCCGTCTCATGAGAGAGACCACTGTGAGTAAACTCTTGGTCTATCTTAGTGCAATATGATCCAAGAAGAAGTCCAGCTGGCGTAATGGATCCAAGAGATCATCAGACATCAAAACATTGTACATCTTGTTTTTTGTGATGATTGGCAAGTAAAATAGTAGAAACATGCTGTTGCAAAGTAATCTACCAGAAATGTGTACTTGGATGTATTTATTTAGCCAGCACTGACATGCGTTGCATTATTTACATGCAGGCCAAGTGCCGGTCTTAACGCAGCCTTGCTTGTCACTTCTTGGTGTCATCCAGACAAAGAACAGTCAGTCTTTTATGAAGGACCCTCTATTCTGTGTCTGTATTCCCATTCAAAATGAAAGATTCGCTCAGAATCTGCTTAGATAAATATCCAATATTTAACTGCTTAAGTGTATGTGCTCACCGTTCATTTTTTAATTGTATTTTTTTTAATGACATCTGGACTTACTTACATATTTTTATATTTTATTTTATATAATTTATTTTATTATATTTTATATTTTTTTGTTTCTTTTATTTTAATATGATGGAAATTTGAGACATAACTACAGGGTTCATGGTTGATGTGATGTTATAAAATCCACAACAAAAACTCATTTAAATAACTCATTGCATCTTAGCTATATATTTAGCACATGTTCGTCAGTGAGATTTTTTTTTTTTTTTATTCAGACTGATTAAGTCATAAATGAAAATGTAAGTTTATCCTTGTCAATAAGACACAGCATATGGACTTGTTGTGTGTTGAAGGTTGCTGTGTCCAGCGCCAGAGGCGATGGGCTTATGTTTAGATCTTTCAGGTCAAAGGTTATATAATGCCAGTGGAGGAGGGTGGTCTATTCTGGTCTAGCATACATATAAACATGCCGTGCAGCTCTTCAAACAGGCTGTTGTCATACTTCCAGTACATAGGAAAGGGACTTGCCTGCCATGCAGTTAGTTGTTACTTTTTTAATATAATTAGCAATTCTATGTGCTTCCTGATGTGGAAAAATCTTGATTGGTCAATGGCTGGAGATTGGAAGCACCCAAGAGCCTTTGAAGTTGATTAAAGATGTAACATTTATTGCAGATTCTGATATCAGGAGGAATATGAACTTTGTCGAGTACTAGTGATCAATCACGAGTCTGCCACATATTCCTGCCTTCCCCTTTGGTGCTCAGCCTTATAAAATAACACCCAGTTAAGTACAAGTATATTACCTTACATTACTCTTGAGTAGCGTAACAGTCAGGGCATGCTCATTCTAAGCTCTGGCCTTATCAAAGGGCCAACGTTGGCAGACTCCTCTGACCTTGGTTGCCTAGTCAACGTACAGGTAACTAGCCACCTGTTTTCCTTGAGACACTGTGCTTCAACCCTGCATTCTGGAGGAACAGTTTAAAGATTTAGTGCTGTAAAAAGGGACACTAGCTAACCCAAGGAACCCCTAAATTTAGAAAAAAATCCATAACACTTCCCTTTTTAAAAGAAAAATGAAAGGTATACTTATAAACAGGTAAAGGTGACACTGTAACTTGGGAGTAGATTATCTATAAATAGGCAGGACTAACGTGCTTGTGTTTGTTTTAAACAACAGGTTGGAAAAGCAAAGGGTGTGCTGAAGAACTTCCTCATTGAGCCATTTGTTCCACACCCACAGGTAATTTAGGCTAGTGTCATCATTAGTCATTGCACATCCTGTTCATGTTTGTAAGCCCATTTCAGATTATTTGTGTAGCCCTTAAGCTCCGATAGATAAGATAAGGAACAAATATTTCAATCAAAGCCCCAAGGCCAGGATACAAACATATTTAATGTTTTTTTGGGGGATTTTGGTCAGTGTGCCTGTGATTAATTGGTTCATCTCCACAGCCTTGTGAAGAGACAGATTCAATAATGTTGCACCCATGAATATGTGAGAAAACATGTCTGTGTGAAGGTCAGTTTCCTTTAAATGGGGAACTGGATGTTCTGGATATGAAACCAGCTTGTCAGCTTTAAGAAAATAAGCATGCTCTGCTGTTTCCAAACTAAATATGTACTAATGTGTTTGTGTGTTCTTTTATTTACCCTAATGCTCTACTGGTCCACCAAGGAGGAGGAGTTTTATGTGTGCATTTATGCCACACGTGAGGGCGACCATGTGCTCTTCCACCACGAGGGAGGAGTGGACGTGGGTGATGTGGACGCCAAGGCCCAGAAACTGATGGTTGCTGTGGATGAAAAGCTGACTGAGGAACAAGTCACAGAGCAGCTCCTCTCACACGTTCCAAATGAGAAGAAAGAGTACGCACACGTCCTTTCTTTATTTGTTTGTTTTTATCCATGCATGGATGTTTTTACCTGAATGTTGAAGACAAATACACTGCCTGGCCCAAAAAAAAGTCGCCACCTGGATTTGACTAAGCAAATAGGTATGAGCCTCCTATTGGATAATTACTGCAAGTTTAGCAACAATATGTGCTCAAAGAATGAGGTCAGCTGACTACCTGAATATACTGAATGACCAGGTTATTCCATCAATGGATTTTTTTCTTTCCTGATGGCACGGGCATATTCCAAGATGACAATGTCAGGATTCGTCGGGCTCAAATAGTGAAAGAGTGTTTCAGGGAGCATGACGCATCATTTTCACCACAGAGTCCAGACCTTAACCCCACTGAGAATCTCTGGGATGTGCTGGAGAAGGCTTTGTGCAGTGGTCAGACTCTACCATCATCAATGCAAGGTCTTGGTGAAAAATGAATGCAGCACTGGATGGAAATAAATCTTGTGACATTGCAGAAGCTTATCAAAACAATGCCACAGTGTGTAATCAAAGCTAAAGGCGGTCCAAAGAAATATTAGTGTGTGTGACCTTTTTTTGGTGGTGACTTTTTTTTTGGCCAGGCAGTGTATATGGAACAGTACGTGACACATTATGGGTCCTTCTAAAGGGACAGAAAGTATGATGTATCTGATTCATTTTGTCCATTAATGCCACTTTGACTCCCCCTCATGCTACAAATACAACACAGTTAGAACCAGCCAGCTATATAGTATATAGATTAAGTAGACACCTGGTTGTTGTGGATTGTATTTTGGACTGTTCAATCAATTGATTTTGTTGAATAATCGATTAGTTGATTTGATTTTGATTGATATATATATATATATATATATATTTGTATGTGTGTATATATATATATATATATATATATATATAGATATAGACAGACAGACAGACAGACAGACATTAGTTTCTCCACAAAGAATCATACAAAAGTACATTTAAATAAATCTTGTTTCCTTATATCTTTCTGCTAGTTAATCAAAAAGACTCAAATCTTCAGTGTAATTTGTATTCTTTGCTGTTGCCTGACCTTGAGTCTTTTGCTTGGGTTGTTCCCTTTTCCAAATACTACCCCCACTGTCCAAAGAACATGCTGATCTCTCTTTTGGACAGTATGACATTTGCTTGAATAGTTTCTCTCAAGCTCAACCCTTGGAAGCAAAATGTGGTCCACTGAATCCTATCACAGCTGCTCTGTCTGTTTATATGTGACTACATTTAGTTGGTAAGCAACAAAATGTGTTATTTGATTTATTGTAAAGAAGCACTGATTTCTCTCTATTTTATGTGATTTTCTGGTGAAATTTGTTGGATGTTGATTTTAATTTTATTAATTGATTCTTTGTTTGTTTTCCTTCTTGAAGAGTCTTGGCCAGTTTTATAGTTGGCCTCTTCAATTTATATGAGGACCTCTATTTCACCTACCTCGAGCTCAACCCTTTGGGTATGTTGTATTAATTACTACATCATCTCTTAGAAGCAAGATCAAGTTGGGAATTTTTATTATATTACAGCTCAATTTGTGCATTATTAATTAGAGATAAATACAATCATTATTCTTTTAACAAGTTACTTGTTATTGCACATTAATAGCCAAATTCACCACTGTTATGTGCTTTTCTGAAACAGTCCTTCTAAATATAGATTATGTAAAAGAAAAACTAAAATATTTATTGGAGGAAAACATGAAAAAGTTAAAAGGATATGGATAATGCAACTTTTATTCTTTTAACCAGTCGTCACCAAAGATGGAGTGTACATCCTTGACATGGCAGCCAAGATTGATGCCACAGCAGATTATATCTGTAAGGCTAAATGGGGGGATGTGGAGTTTCCACCTCCATTTGGCAGAGAAGCATATCCAGAGGTGAGATCTAAAGCTCATTAAAGCAGGTTTTAACAATGTATGCAGTCTATTGGGTCTTTTCACAGTTTAATCACAATGGATACAAAAATTCAGTGTTGTGGGAGAGTAACTTTTATTCCAGTAACAGAGTTAGCTGTCAAGTTTTATACCAGATGTATTCCTGTTTACTTAAATTCATTTATCTTTTGCAGGAGGCATACATAGCTGATCTGGATGCAAAGAGTGGTGCCAGTCTGAAGCTGACCCTGCTAAACCCTCGTGGCAGGATCTGGACCATGGTTGCTGGAGGAGGGGCTTCAGTAGTCTACAGGTGGGACATATATTGACCCCTTTTAACTAACAGAAGCTATTCAGGTAACAAAAGCTATACAGAGTGCTTTGTCGATTGAAAGATTTACTAAATGTTAAACAGTGAGTTCCACTTTTCTTTGGCATTCTTTTGGCATGGTTGCCCATTTGTTTTGTCTCGTGCTCATGCACAAGGACTCACTACTGGTGCAAGATGCAGTAGTGTGCAAACAGTCAAGAGGAAGACTACGAGCTCGTAAACATGGATACAAACTTAACTGTCCATCTTCCCTCTTCTTTAGCGACACCATCTGTGACCTTGGTGGGGTTGATGAACTGGCCAACTATGGCGAGTACTCTGGTGCACCCAGTGAGCAGCAGACCTACGATTACGCTAAAACCATCCTCTCTCTCATGACACGGGAGAAACATTCTCAAGGTTAGTACAACCAACACTTTTTAGGGCTTGTTTGCACAAACAAGGTCGCACTTAGGCCAGAGGTGAATGTGGGCAGGGAGACATGCTTGTGGAAACCACTCTTGACTATTCCAGGTCAATGAGAAAGTTCTTGTGACCTTGGCTGAGTTTACGCTGAGCCTGGAAAGTAATAGATCTGTTCTCTGCAATGTGACCTGCTAACTCTCTTTCAGTGTCACAAGGCCACTGTTCACTGTGTGTATATTGCCAGCAGCACACTTGATGGCTGTCCCCGAACTGTTACTGGGGTATCACGTTTCAGTCATGAATATATTCTTAACATTTCAACACTACATTGTCTGTATCCTGCAGGGAAAGTGCTGATCATCGGAGGAAGTATTGCCAACTTCACCAATGTAGCAGCCACATTCAAGGTGACATTAATGTATTTATCTGTAACACCATGAAAATGAACTGTCAAGTCTAAATGTTGTCACAGTTAATCACTCATACTGTGATTAAGTGAAATTTGTATTCATAATGGTTAATTAAGCACCATGACTCATGAGTGATACAGAACAACTTTCCCTAATTTATAGAAGACAACATTACGTTAATGTCGTTTTTTTTTTCTTCCCCCAACTAGGACTCTTTCTCCCCATGGGTTAGGTGTTTTTTTTCAGTGTCATGGCTGGTTTCATTGATGTAGATGAAGTCGTAGAATTCATTGGCTGCTTTATTTGATACCAGTGTGCAAATATTCAGACCTCACATGGAGAGTTCTCTTACTGGCTGACAGACCGATCCATATATTTCTGATGAATTCCTGACTCGCGATCCACATAGCTGACCTACCTGTTTCTGTCCTCAGGGCATTGTCAGAGCTATCAAGGACTACCAAGGTCCTCTGAAGGAGCATGAGGTCACAATTTTTGTCCGACGTGGCGGGCCCAACTACCAGGAGGGGCTGAGGGTCATGGGGGAAGTAGGTGAGTGAGATGCAGCTGAACGTCACCACTATAGGCACTTTTCCACAAGCACTGTACAGTACGGCACGGCTCTACATGGTTGTGGCGCTTTTCCACTAGTACTTGGTACCTGGTACTAGGTACTGTTTTTTTACCTCCTCAGCCCTGGTTTCGGTTGAGCCGAAGCGACCCTTAAATGTGACGTCAGCCGACTGCCTTCTGCTGATTGGCCAACGAGTGTCATCATTGGATGCGCAACGTCCAACTAGACTGTAAAAGCCAAACACAACTCGACCCCGCCATTTTTAAAATCGGCAACTGTTTTGCTATTGTTGCACGAGAAAATGGCATCGCAGAAAACAACGCCATGGTCGGTTGAGGACAAAAAGCCACAGAGCGAGCATCAAACACATGATCGCTTCGGTGTCTTCTATTGTTTGTGATAGTAGTGTTGTTGTTGTTGTTCTTCTTCTTCTTCTTCTTCTTCTTCTTCTTCTTCTTCTTCCCGGTTTTCTGTGTCGCGTGTAGTTTCGGGCTGCCGTATACTGACCCTGCCCACACCAAGGAGGTACTATGAGGTACTCAGTTGTAATGGAAAAGCATCAAAACTGGGCCGTGCCATGCTGTGCCGTACCGTTACTGTGTAGTGGAAAAGCATCATAAGAGCCTGGTCTGAGAACAAAGGAATTGGATCACTGTAGTGGCGTTTGTATCTGTTATATTGTAAATACTTGTGTCAAGCTATTTTCATGTTGTTGTTATTGGACTACACATCACAGTTTTTCAAAGCGCGCACCAGTGTTATGAGGGCGTGCATATTCTTTATGCAAGTCATTGCGAGAAACTATTTTAAATTGAGAACTTTCTGCAGGGAAGACCACAGGTATTCCTATCCATGTGTTTGGTACTGAGACCCATATGACGGCTATTGTTGGAATGGCTCTGGGCCACCGACCAATCCCTAACCAGCCCCCAATGGACGTACATACGGCCAACTTCCTTCTCAATGCCAGCAACAGTGCAGTGGTATTTTCATTCAGTCACACACATTTACACACATTAAAAATGAAAATGATTATTGCTGAATAATTAACTGCCTTAAGATAAGCTTTTGTTCACATGTACTTGTGATACACTTTAGCTATGTATGTTCAAACACTAAGCTTCGAAATGTTTGGACTTTGGAACTTGTTTAGGTAACTATAGTATAGCATAGTTTTCTTTTTTCATATGCTCTTTATGCTTCAGAGCCTCCTTTTTATTTGTTCACTGTAGTCCTCCATGTTCTTTTCAAAAATGCCAACCTGTCAAGGTTATATTAACTGGTGATAAGCTCACACATGGCATCTATATACTGAAAGTATCACTGTACGAGAGAAATTGTTCCTTGCTATAATTTCTCACTGGAAGTTCTGTAAGGCTTTTATATATCATAAACATTTGTCTCTGTCGACTCTCTGTACCAGACTCCAGCTACAACAAGGACAGCTTCATTCTCTGAACCCAGGACGACTAACGATGCCACCCCAGCCAAAAAGTCTAAAGCAGGTCTTCCAGCAGGTAAATTAACAAAGTAGCACACACCTCTCCACTGTGCCTTATCAGCAAAACTCCATATGTAGTCATACACTTCTGCTTTTTCATTTCACTTATCTCCGCATCCTGTATTTGTCCCTCCCTTCCCCCTTAATGCTGCTATTCTGCATTTTAATTTTCTATCTTTTTCTCCCTCCTCCTCTTCTTGTTTTGCTGCACAAACTGTCCGCTCACCCTCGTCTTTTTCATGCTTGTTTCTCTAAGACTCTCTTCATTCTTTACTGTGGCCTCTGAAGAATGTGGTCACAGGTGATTGGAAAGGTAAGCGATAGGTGTGCCATGTCCACAATACGCTTATCAGCTCACAGTCTACACTGGTCTGCCTCTTTATCTTCTTACCCCTCAGCCGCCCAATGTAGAGAGTTTGCATTGCCTCAGTAGTCCAGTGGGGACATTATATTCTTCAGCAATAAGATATTTGTATTTTTTCATCCTTGGAATGATTAAAAACCATGGAAAGAATTGGAGATAATCCTCAAATTAAGCATATCAGTTTTATTATGATAAGATTCATAAATACAACGATTCTCAAAAGGATTTGTCATCTTTAGACTGTGTTGTTGTGTAGTTTTTATTGTCGTATTAGCATGTTCAGCACAGACTGTTTGAAAACAACATTTAGATTTTGACTAGACTGTACCTTTTAGATGGCTTTTCACAGTAAAGGCATGCTTTATAGCTGCTGAGCTTTGCATGGCCTTTCCTCTTGTGTGCTTTATATGAAGTGTTTGCAGAGATACACGGTTTATAGAACGCACTGATGTCTGTTCAGGAAATGTTATAAATATGCACTCATTTCTTTTCTCTTTTTTTGTGTTCATTTTGTCATATTTTGTGTTTCCGTCCCATGGGGTCACAGAAGCACAAGCCTCTTCAGGCTGCAGCGGAGGTATGGAAGGGTGTGAAATCCTGTCCTGCTGCCCTCTCTCCGCTTCCCTCTACCTTTGCATTTTTGTGTTTGCTGATGTTTGTCCTCCTTTATCACGCTTTTATGGTGGCTCGCCTCAGTTTTCCTAGATGGAAATTGCAGTTCAAATCAACATTGCAAACATCTTTGTACGACCTAAGGGACACAGCTAGAAGAATTTGATTTTTTTTTTAAACATTTGCTGCTTCATTGTCAAAATGTGATAACTTGTGTAGCCTGCAGACACCCTGTAAAAAAATAGTCATCACACTACAGCCCTCTATTTAAGAGGCTGTGCTGGACAGTTAATAGCTCTGTACACAACTTCCTTTGGATCAGATCAGAGAACCACAGAGGGCAGTGAGTCTGAACAGAGAGGAGAGACTTGGAAGGATTGGAGAAAACATATGTGGCAAAAATGGTGATTGCCTTAACATCAAGTACTTCAAACCACATTGCACACTTACATAATGGCTTTATACGTTTAAGTTTTTGTATAAGTGTGTGACACTTGTTACAGGTACTCTTTTTTATTGCTACTGGGGCTGCTTTGTTACCTGACTGGACCACTCATTGAATAACTAGAATACAGCTTTGGATTCAACATCTGTATTTGCTTGATTCTCCTGCTTAGTAATGGGAAAGTAGGTGGTGTTTCTAAGAGCACACAGCAACTTTTACATACGTACAGTAGAGAAAATGTTTTGTATTCAGAAATTTATTTTTTTTTAAAAATCGTTGTTGGAATGCCATATTAAATGACATTGCACTTGCACAGACCACCGTGTGGGAATGGAAAGAGTTTTTAATCTAAATTCAAACAATAGGTCTCCTATCTCCTGGCAGTTAACATTGCAAAAGCTCAAGTTTAACTGTGTGACTTGGAGGTGGACAAAATAATGAACTTGAGATGAACCTGGTTACCCAAACGAGTTATACAATTTATATTTGGTTCAATGTAACAGCAGTTTGTCAGCTAAAACAGTAGCCTGGGCCTGCGACACTGTACAAAATTTCGCAACCAAGTCAGTCTGGCCAAGTTACCTGTCTCTTCGATTTCAAATCTCCCCGGGAATGGGGGCCAATGAAAATCTAGCATTTCCAACGGCTTGATTGAAGCGTGTTTAAGACAATGACGCAGTAGTTCTGTGACCGGAAACCTACCTATCTCCCTGTCAACAAGACAAACATGGAGCAGCGGCAAACATTCATCGCTACGCATACGTCAGAGGAAAGAGTGGTCTGATTGGTTGAAGCTTCGTCCAGTAGTACACGGGGGCATTTGATAGACGCGGGTTAAGCCCGCCCTCTGAGAACTCGGTTTACAAGGCAGCTTGACCAGACTACGCTTGCAGAGCTTTGTAGTCGCAATAGCCAGGCTACTAAAACAGATCTCTGGTGCCCAAATTACAATTCATTGGTAACCCTGTCATATGCAGGGCAAAATGCTTTACCAGAAAGAGAAACACAAGCTTCAGTGTTTTCAGTGGTGAAGAGTTATTTTTTCTACCTCCTGTATCTCTGTCCTCAGAGTGAGTTCTCCCTTACTCTGCTTATTACCATCCCCATTCCTGCAAAGCCCCTCTCTCGCTGGTGGTGACTTTGACTTCTGCTTCCAGTTCTGACCTGACTCTCTCTCTCTCTCTCTCTCTCTCTCTCTCTCTCTCTCTCAGCTAAAGCCACCACACTCTTCAGAAAACAAACCAAGGCCATTGTCTGGGGGATGCAAACACGTGCTGTGCAAGGTATGATGGACTTCGACTATGTTTGCTCCCGGGACGAACCCTCTGTGGCGGCCATGGTCTACCCGTTCACGTAGGTTCCCCATGATATCAAGTTTGTCTGAAATATGTTGACTTATGATGTGATATTCTACCGACTAATTATTCTGCAGTGCTACCTTTTTCAAAATTAAATTTAAAATAAAATTATTTTGTAGTGAATAGATGTTCTGACAATTCACAAACTCAAAATTTGCAAGTCAGACTGCTCTTACGAATTTTAATCATTTTTTAATTTTTTTTTTTAACATTTATTTTCTTCTACCTTACATTTCTGTGTTGCCCAGTGGAGATCACAAGCAGAAGTTTTACTGGGGCCACAAGGAGATCCTTCTGCCAGTCTATAAGAACATGGCCGATGCCATGAAGAAGCACCCTGAGGTGGACGTCCTGATTAGCTTTGCTTCACTGCGCTCAGCCTTTGACAGCACCATGGAGGTCATGCAGTACCCTCAGGTAAAAAGACATAAAATATGTAATATATGTATGGTATGAAAGATATGAAAGTCATCTCCCCTATTTGATTGTATCTTTAGATCCACACTATCGCGATCATAGCTGAGGGTATTCCTGAAGCTCAGACAAGGAAGATAATCAAGATGGCCGATGAGAAAGGCGTCACCATCATCGGGCCCGCTACGGTATACAGCCAACAGAGACTATAAATGCATAATGGCATGCGTTTCCAGAGTATATTGATAGTATCATTTAGCTCACGAGAGTTCATTTGATACCCACTATTTTCTGTCTCCCAGGTTGGCGGCATCAAGCCAGGCTGTTTTAAGATCGGCAACACAGGTGGCATGCTGGATAACATCCTGGCTTCCAAACTGTATCGCCCTGGCAGCGTGGCATATGTGTCACGCTCCGGGGGCATGTCCAACGAGCTGAACAACATTGTCTCCCGCACCACAGACGGCGTCTATGAAGGAGTTGCCATCGGAGGAGACAGGTACAAGGTGTTATTTGCTGAGGAGTAAAACACTTGAAGCTAGTTGTGAAGGCTGGTTTTAAATTCTTGTGTTTTGTTGTTCTTTGTCCAGATATCCAGGCTCCACCTTCATGGACCATGTCCTTCGCTACCAGGACACCCCAGGGGTTAAGATGATAATAGTGCTGGGAGAGGTGAATGAATGTTTATATTTCCAGATTAATATAAACAATGTTGATTTGCTGCCTCTGTATTTCATGAAATTAATCTTTGGGTATACCTTATACTTTGACCCTGACAACCCAGATTGGAGGCACAGAGGAGTACAAGATCTGTCAAGGCATCAAAGAAGGCAGGATAACCAAGCCTGTGGTGTGCTGGTGTATTGGAACCTGTGCCACCATGTTCGCTTCAGAGGTTTAATGGCTTTTTTGAAACTATTAGCTTTGGATTTTGTTGTTGTTGTTTTAGTTACCATTGAATGTTTTAAGTTCAACCTGTCACCACCATCCTCAGGTTCAGTTTGGCCATGCAGGGGCCTGTGCCAACCAGGCTTCAGAGACAGCAATAGCCAAAAACCAGGCTCTGAGGGACGCTGGCGCTTATGTACCAAAAAGCTTTGATGAACTAGGGGATGTCATCAAGTGAGAAATTCATCACACTCAAACCAGAGTTTGTCATTGAATTGTTTTCTCTGATATTTCACTGATGTGGTGTATATTTGGTGAACTAGGACTGTTTATGATGAACTGGTGGCCAATGGTACCATTATTCCTGCCCAGGAAGTGCCTCCCCCAACAGTACCTATGGATTACTCTTGGGCCAGAGTAAGAAATCATTATTATTACATATTATTACCCCCTAGTAAAACTCAACAGCATCTGCTCCACTGAGCAATATATTATATATATTGGTTGAATCTTCTATAGTAACAGTTTATAGGTCACATGGAAATGAATCAGCTTATTATCATTTTTAAAAATAGTGACCAACACATTTCATTTTTAACACAGATTTTGGTTGTCAGAGCATTTTGATTTATTGATTCTCACACTAGAAAGAGAAGAGCAGAACAATCAACCGTACCTTTTGACAATTGAAAAGTAAACTTGTCAGCGCTCTCTGCTGGACAAAATATGTAAAAATGCCACTGTTTCTATTACCTCCAAATATATCAGTGACTTTTCTGTATTGCAATTTCTTGCTATTTGTTGGCTGACGTATAATTCTGTGTTTTGATTTTGTCCAGGAGCTGGGTCTGATCCGTAAGCCAGCATCATTCATGACAAGCATTTGTGATGAGCGAGGCCAGGAGCTCATCTACGCTGGCATGCCCATCACTGAGGTCTTTAAAGAGGAGATGGGTTTGGGAGGAGTGCTGGGCTTGCTTTGGTTTCAACGCAGGTTGGTGTGACGATTGGACAATGGCAAGAAGAGGTGTTGGCTGATTACGAGCTTCATTGCAAATAGAATTTCAGTGGAATAAGCTGTGCTGTGTTTCTGTCAAGGTTGCCGCGCTACGCCTGCCAGTTCATTGAGATGTGCCTGATGGTGACGGCTGATCACGGGCCTGCTGTCTCTGGTGCACACAACACCATCGTCTGTGCTCGTGCTGGCAAGGATCTTATCTCAAGCCTCACCTCCGGCCTGCTCACCATCGTCAGTACACTTCAAAACATACACCGTACCACCATCTTTAATCAGAAAACATCTCAAGTGTTTCTTGTCTTTTACTGCCCATTTTGACTGTGTGCTTAAAGCCGTTATTTCTGTATTGAAACATATTTATTCCTAAATTCTAGGGGGACCGTTTTGGAGGTGCTCTGGATGCAGCAGCGAAGCAGTTCAGTAAGGCATTTGACAGTGGCATGCTGCCGATGGAGTTTGTCAACAAGATGAAGAAAGATGGCAAGCTGATCATGGGCATTGGCCACAGAGTCAAATCAGTAAGCAGCACTCACATTTGCATTATCAAGATTATCAGAATATTGCTTAGATTCTGCCTATAAATAACAATTCTTTAGGTTAGAATTGAAATGAGTGAGTACCTTACAGTTGCAGTTAAGAGCTTTATTACAAGACACCATGCTATAACAGTTTGTTTCTGTCTCTGTTTTCAGATCAACAACCCCGACATGCGGGTGCAGATTCTGAAGGACTATGTGAAGCAGCATTTCCCCTCCACCCAGCTACTCGACTATGCCCTAGACGTAGAGAAGATCACTACCTCCAAGGTACTTGTCACCTGAATTAGTAACAGTGAAGGATGTTTTCTCATGAAAAAGCAAAAACCCAATAAAATCAAACAAGGAACAGGTGTGTCAGAAAATGTAAATGTTCTTTATTGATACAGCCCTTTAGAACAACCGTTCAACGAACCAAAGTGCTTTACAATAGATAGTAAATAAAAATAATAAGAACAATAAAAGCTAAAAAATGAAATAAAATAAAATAGAAATAAAAGTGTCACCACGCTACTGCATATTAACTTTTTGAGTGCAACTGACGGCTTTCGTCTGGGGGCAGTGTTTGTACTTTCACCTGGGCACTTCCAACAAAAGTTGGTTAGACGACCTCAAAACTCTACCAGGTTTACGAACAGTTAAAAGCTCAGATAAATAAGATGAGGTGAGGCCATTAAGAGCTTTAAAAACAAACATTAAAAGTTTAAAATGTAATGGTCTGTAATGGATAGGAAGCCAATGAAGGGAGTTCAGAATAGGAGTGATGTCCTCTCGGGTTGATTAAAAGACAAGGCAGCAGCATTTTGTACCAGTTGAAGGCGACTAAGAGACAACTTGTATACACCAAAATGATGTGCATTGCAGTCGTCTAATTTCGAACTGATTAAAGCATGGATGGCGTTCTCAAGGTTCCAACGGCTTAAAAACATTAACTTTGGCCAGGAAATGTAGCTGGAATAAAATAATCCTGACACCATTGTTGATTTGTATGTCAAACTTCAGATGTCTGTCGAAAAACACTCCCAGATTCCTCACAATTGGACTGAGCTTTGAAGATAAGGTGCAAAAGCCAGCTGTCACAGTATCCCCAAACACAAAACATTTGGTTTTATCGTTATTTAAATGAAGAAAATTTTGGGCCAACCACTGCTTAATATCAGCAATACAATCATGCAGGGTACTTTGCACTGGTACTATGGGGCAGAGGTCATAATCAGGACGATTACATCAGGAATTTATAATATTTTACAGCGTGACCTCATTGGATCTTTCCTCCGTTTTATGTTAAATTGGACAAGTTGGCTGGCTTCGTCCAGGAGCTGGGATGAAGACATCTAGATACATTTTCTTTACTGTTTTTCAGAAACCCAACCTGATCCTCAACGTAGACGGTTTCATTGGGGTTGCCTTTGTGGACATGCTAAGGACGTGCGGTGGCTTCACACGGTAAGTGTTCCGTTATTCGTTGTCTGTAATTAAACCATCTTCTACTTACCAGTATCTGCAGGAGGAGTTACATTATAAACCCTCGATTAAACTGAAAAATTCAGATGCAGAAAGTGCAGTCTCTTTTCTGTGTTGATAGCAAGCGCATGATCCAGTATTGTTTCTCACATGATTGTTGAACTGGTTCCAGAGATGAGGCTGACGAGTTTGTGGAGATCGGTACACTAAATGGGATCTTTGTTCTTGGCCGTAGTATGGGCTTTATTGGTGAGTCCCACTCAGATCAGAGCCACAACACCAAGTTTCAAAGTATTATTAAAACAAGACATCTAACTAGTGTCTGTCTTACGTTAGGACATTACCTGGACCAGAAGAGGCTGAAACAGGGTTTGTACCGTCACCCCTGGGATGACATCTCCTATGTGCTTCCTGAGCATATGTCCATGTAATCCTCACACAAAATGGGACTTGCCTCCAGGTGTGACTGCCCAAATGGGTCAGGCAGCATTGCACATCTCACTTAATGTTTATGTACTCTATGGTTATGAAAGAATGGAAGTACTGTCTGTCTGAGGGATCTGGGCAGCAGTTTTCGATCTAGTTTTTACGCAGGAAAAAGGGGAAGTATATTTTTCGATTTAGTTTTTGACAAATTATTTAAACTCTGAGATGTAACTTATTCAGTTTTGACTCAAACCAGTAGAAACTGCAGAAGTTGCAGAAGCACAAAATCAGTCAGTACTCAAGCTCACCGAAACCTTTTTTCTGGTACTACGCAAAAATATTTAATCCACATTTGCCTGTTTTAGGTCGTAATAAAGTGTGCTTTAAGTATGATTTCTGAGTATTGCACCTTAGTTTAAACTCAATGTCAGTTTTAAATTTCCTTCATCCCCACTGCGAAAGATCTGTTATCATAAGATAAACCAAAGAAAAGTAAAAAAAAAAAAAAAAAATAGGTCCAGTGGTTGATATTACAATTACTTAGCTCGTATAATTTGAAAATGAGGCATAGGGTGAAAGAATTAAACAATCAAACAAACAGATGATTTAATTGTCACTCCACTATTGCCTTTCCTAGAACAACCCTGGTTGTAAATTAGAGGTTGAAATTCATAAGTTCCTGTAAATTAGATGCCGTTTCAAGTTCAAGTCTTTCACACCAAGTAGGATTTGAACTACTTACTTTGCTATTAGAAAACAGGTATGCACCAAAAGGGGACAACAAAATGCTTCATGAATGATCTCTTTGAGTTTTTGAAAGGGGACCAGGAAAGCAGTTTGCTTTACTTGGGGAAATGATTGCACATATTGCAGATATTTATATGGCTACATAAAAGAATTGTCCAGCTTTCACTAAAGGTACAAAATGCTTTGTAACTGCTCACTGTACGGCCTGCTGTGTTTGACTTTTGTTTAGCTGTTTTCTATTTAACTGTGAAAAAAATGCTTTGTTTTGTAATATGCTGTCATTTAGTAGTAATAATAAAGAACTTTTTGTTTTTCTTCTCATTTGGCTGAAGTGTATAAAGCCTGTTGCAGGTATGTGGGAGCTTGGAACTGAAACGATGACTCTAACAACAAATCCTGTGACCACCGTTATACTGTACTGCAACGCCCGTTTCCATCAGCCAAGTTTTGGAAGAATGGACCTTTTATAAAATTATTAGGAGAGGTTAGTTCAATCTTGATCGTCACTGGGAAAATAAATGCTGATGAACAACTGGCATTCCAGATCAGATGCACACAAGAACTACTTTAGGTAGCTAAAAGGTAAATATAATTTTAAATATGGCTTACACTCCCATGACTCAAATAAGTATTATTGAAAGTACATTTTTTAATCTGTATTGGTAACTTTTAAAAATTAAATACCGCAATAACAATTTAATCTCTGTATCACCTTTCATAAAGTTACATACTGCTGGCTTGACAGTGAACAATTAAAGGCAGATTGTCTTTAATTGCACCTAAATACAGCAAAAGGTCGGTAATTTTTGCACACATGTACAATGAAGAAAATGTGCAGTGGAAGACTGGCTTTTACTTGCTGCGACTTACATATCTATAAACTAGTAATGCACTAAATATGACTGCTAATCCGTGCATAATTTATGCTTACCAGTGTCGGATATAAATCATCAGTTACTGAATATCAGCTGACGTTAGTCTGATTCAAGATGCGACAAGTCAAGTCCACATAACCAGCACTCAGGACGCAACACGCATGCGCGAATCCGTTGCATCCTTTAAACAAAGTTAAATTTCACTAAAAATAATGACGTAGTAACCCGTCATAACATCACGAAACAATAGATAAGACGTCGGACGTTTCTACATGTGCGTCCAGGATATGTGTGTCTAGAGTGGACGTCGATATTAGCTTGAATCTGAGAGGCTCCCACTGACTCTCCAGCAAAAATCGAGTACATTTGGGAAATTGTAAAAGACGGAAGTGAGCACTCCTGTTTCCCGACCAAGGCGGAGAGCTCTGTGCATGCATGTCAGTTTTTAAATGCTTATTTACGTGTGTTATATACGCTTATGAGTTGTTCCCAAAGGTAGTTCAGAGCTTCCATTTGCCTCTGAGTCTATCCCGTACCTGCGGTATGGCAGCGGCAGCAGAAGCACCGGAGGAGCGGAGCAGCAGCGGCGGACAGTCAGCGCTAACAGGTGACGGAGAACCTGAGGAGGCCGAGGAGTTCACCTGCTCGGCCTACTGCTCGGAGCTCTCACGGCGGCAGAACGAGCAGAGGAAGTCGGGGCTCTTCTGCGACGTGACGTTGGTCTTCAGCTCCGTCGGGGTGTCTGCAGAGGAGGAGAGGGTCCAGACCTTAAACGCCCACCGCTCAGTCTTGTCCGCGGCGTCGCAGTACTTCACGCCGTTGCTGGGCGGACACTTCTCCGAGTCTCTGTCCGGGCGAGTGGAGCTCAAAGAGTGGAGCTCAGCCACGGGACCCGACCCGGAGACCGTGGAGAGTGTCATACAGTTCATGTACACTGGACAGATCAGGGTAACCATTGCCAATGTGCACGACGTGTTGGAACTGGCTGACAGGTAAATTTATATAGCCATACATTCATAGGAATAACTTCCTTATTGTAGGGCAGTGTTTGTTTCTGCAGGTAGGTGAGCCACACCTTGTCTGTGTCCTCATTACAACACAAGGTGTGACGTATTTGAAATTCACACACCTGTGGACCGGGTCAGTTCATGATTAGACAGTTTATGTAAATTCTTAAAGTCATTCATTTAGTTATCACTCATTGGCTGACATTTTGGGTCTATGTGATCTAATGCTGCAGCTAAATATTATTTTCATTACTAATATCTACAAGTTGTTTACTGTTCAGGACCTTGCACATCCACATGCACCTGGATAAATGGTCTACTAACAACAAAAAACACAAAACTCCAAATATATTTTTGTGGAATAAAAATAGAACTTGTTAAAAGGTGTAAATTTTAAAGTAATGCCGGCTGAATGCCATTTAGCTGCTTCAGGGTCCTGGTATTATGCATTACACTAGCACTTTCTGGAATGTTATTAGTAGCACCTCCTGCTTTTTCCTGCTGTGATATGTCTCGCCCACCCATTTCTATGGTCTCACCATTGCAAAAAAACACAAGTAAACCACTCCAGTATATAAAGGGATTTCTAGCAGAAAGAGCACCCTGATTTCTTTTGTGAATTAAAAGTTCTACATTGTTGCAGAATATGAGATTTTTCCAGCAGGATACTGTTTCATCCATCATTACTGCTTAATTTAGACTGTTATGTCCAAACTTCTTTTTTGATATATTACTTGTCTAATAATGATAACATGTTCACACAGGTTCCTGTTGCTGCAGCTGAAGAACTTTTGTGGCGAGTTTCTGATGAAGAAGTTGAACTTATCCAACTGTGTGGCGGTACACAGCCTCGCCCACATGTACACCTTGGATCAGCTGGCGCAGGGAGCCGCCAAGACCATTAGAAGGAACTTCCACAAAATTATCTGCAACGAGGAATTCTTCACGCTGCCGTTTCACCTGGTGCGGGACTGGCTGTCCGACTCTGGAATCACTGTGGATTCTGAACAGGATCTGTTTGAGGCTGTTGTAAAATGGGTGCACCAAAACACAGAGGAGAGAGAGAAGCATTTTGAGGAGCTGTTGAGACTTTTAAGGCTGTCACAGATTTCTCCTACCTACCTGACACAGGTGGTGAGAAAGGAGCCCTTAGTGGCAAACAGTGCAGCCTGTCGGCAGCTGGTGTGTGACGCTTTTGAGGTTCACGCTGTTCACCTGGAGAACCTTCACAAGTCAGCTGATTTTATCAGCTCCCCCTACTTAGCATCAGTTCAGCCTCGTCATGGCCAAAACATGGATGTAATCATGGTAGTGGGTGGTGTTTCAGAAGGTGGAGACTATTTGAGTGAATGTGTGGGCTACTTTGTCGCTGAGGACCGCTGGGTAAACCTGCCGCACATTCACAACCACCTTGACGGGCACGCCGTTGCTGTCAGTGACAGCCATGTTTACGTGGCAGGCTCCATGGAGCCAGGCTTCGCCAAGACGGTGGAGCGTTTCAACCCCAACCTCAACACCTGGGAGCAAGTCAGCAGCCTGACAACCCGCAAGCACTCCTTCGGCCTCACATGTGTCAAAGATGTTCTCTATAGCATCGGTGGTCATGGTAACTTCAGTCCAGGCTTTAAGGATGTTACTGTCTATGACCCTGAGCAGGATGAGTGGCACAATTTTGAGCCAGCGCCAAAGATATTACGAGATGTAAAAACAGTGAGTGTTGAGGACCGCTACATATATGTGATGGCCAGGACTCCTGTAGACATGGACAATGAGGATGGACTGAGTACCGTGACTACCTGCTACGATACTGAGAGTCAGAAGTGGCAGGAAGTGGACTCCTTACCACTTATCGATAATTATTGCAGTTTTCAAATGGCTGTCGCATCCACCAACTTTTACCACACAGCTTCTTGTTGCGCGAAGAGCTACAAGGTAACAGATGAGGCCGCTCAGCGGAAAATAAGCAGAAATGTCTCTGAGGACATCCTCAACAGCCTCCCTCCAGAGGTCCTCAGCATGGAAGGTGCTGCTGTTTGCTACCTGGGTGAAGACATATTCATCATTGGAGGGTGGAGGAACAGCAACAACATTGACAAACAGTACCGCAAGGAGGCCTACCACTACAGCGCTGAGAGGAAGCGCTGGATGCTGCTGCCACCTTTGCCTCAGCCACGCTGCAGAGCCGCTGCCTGCCACGTCCGCATCCCGTACCATTATCTCCATGGCTGCCAGCACTACCCCATGCCCCAGAACCTGGCCCGCCAGCGAGACCGCATGCAGCAGATGCAGCAGCTCCATCGCCGCACCCTCACTCTGCGCAGACAGCTGCAGTCTCAAATCGAATGTTGAGGGCTTTGTCTAGTTCACACTTAATCTGCTGACACATGACTTGTTGTTTCTGCAAAACTTTTATCTTTTTGGCTTTTATTTAGTTTAGCTGGGGCTGGTTTAAAAATGTGACTAAATTAGCAGTCTTACATTATAATTTTGGCCTTACATCATTAGCTTATCGTTAAATCAGCTAGTAAATAAAACTGTGATCATTGTGACATTTTCTGAAAATACTGTTGATTTCATTGCCAAGCAACTTAGCTTTTTACATGTAGTAATGATGTCAATATACTGTATATTCTGGTGCACACTAGTTTCACCTGATATCAGTAACACTTAAATTTAGTCAGGTTGAATGTTGAGCTGTAAAGAAAAATATGTCTATAAATGATGGATAGTAAGTGTGGGGATAATGAACTTAGCATAAACAAGCAGCTGAGCTTCCTCTCTCGCTAATGGCATCTTATTTCTCCTCTACCTCCACTTCATGTGAAGCACTCCATCATGCTTTTTTGCACTATACCGGTTAAAATATTTATGGCGTGTTTGCTTCAATAGTAAAAGACAATCATGTATCATGTATGTATAGTTTTGTAGCAAGGCAAAAGTATTGAGCAAAGCACATATTGCCCTCCTCATTAACGCATAACCCTCCTTAAAGCTATAGTCCATTATGTTCGAGAACTAGCAAGAGAGCTAGCAAGATCTGAAAGTGTCACCTCCTCTCAGCATCCTCTAAGCTCCACATTCTCCTCCTCCCCCCATCAGTGCTCCGTCCAAAGCTACACCCCCTCAAACTTCAACAGTAGGATTCAGCAGGGAGAGGAGAGCCATTATGCTACATCACCACGGTCAAACGTCCCGTTCAAAGCCAATATATCAACGTCATTTTATCCATTTATAATGGAGACACTGACGATTATGGCTGTGCAATATGGTCAAAATGGGATAGTCCTATAACCTCTTCAATACAAGCCGCACCTATGACTGGTTTATACCCACAGAGAAGCTAATGTTAGCATTGGGCTAATACGTGCTACAAAAGTAGCTAAGTTGGCAAACATTACATATTTCATAAAAATAATAACTCCTCCTGAAGCTAAAAAAAAATACCTGTCCAACAGAACGAAAGCAGAAATTTCTACATCACTTTTCAGTCCCTTCAGATGCCTCGGTGTCTCCGCCGATGTTGACTCTGGTTTGTCCTCTAAGCTTTATCCATGGTTAGCAATGTTGCCTCACAGCAAGAAGGTACTGGGTTCAATTCCCGGCCCGGGGCCTTTCTGTGTGGAGTTTGCTTATTCTCCCCGTATCTGCATGGGTTCTCTGCGGGTACTATTTATATTGCCTGTAGGTGTGAATGTGAGTGTGAATGGTTGTCTGTCTCTGTGCCCTGCGATGAACTGGAGACTTGTCCAGGGTGTCCCCTGCCTTTCACCCTTAAGACAGCTGGGATAGGCTCCAGCCCCTCTGCGGCCCTGTGTGAGGACAGGAGGTAGAAAATGGATGGATGGCTCTATTTGATATCCCAGGTTGGAGCGTAGCTTGAATAATGATGAGATGTCACTTTGGCGAAAGGAGCTCTTTTTTTTATTTGAATTTAAATGATGTTGTCCCATGTTGTTAGGAAACTGACTAATGGCTCCAGTGCTTCAAGATAGTGGGATTGTGGAGTTTGTTTTTTGGTGTCAGCCAACTTGTTCTGCTTTTGTGCTTCTGTTGAAATTAGCTACACTTCTTACTTTGTCTCACTGTACTATGAAATGTGTGAAACAGGAGGCTGACATGTATTTATGCATCCCAACTGTGCCATAAAATCACTGCTACCCCTTAATTAATACAGTTTTAACTGCATTCCCTGTGCTAAAGGACCTTGAATGTTAACTTAAAATTGTACATTGATGCTAAAGGACTACAGTCATTAAACCCAGTGTTGTGTTGGCTAAGCTCTGTGCATCTGTTGAAGTTACTAGTGCCTGTGGTATCCCCTGCCAAGGCTGAGGAGCCTACTAGTTTTCCACGAACATACTTTACATAATGTGAACAGTATTGATTGATGAATTGAAATAATTTGATCAGTTGTATGTGGAGGTTTTGGGTTTTCAAGAATTTATGTAAAGTGTACACAGCCACAGGAATAGAGCAGACATACAGTAGATTTTAGTTATTTGCAGTGTTTTTTAGTGTTTAGTTTGTGTTTTTATCTCAGTTTGATCTGTTTGTTTCAATGAAAAGATGGTTTGCCAGTGTTGTATATTCAGATGCCATTCAGCCACATGTACTGTGTTCTATGAAATGCCATTCCATTCATATGTGCAAGAGCAAGAAAGTGTACTGACCTCTGCAGTAAAATAAATAAGAACATTAATCAATATCTTCAGATATTTTTGTGACAGAAAAATTATTTGGAATTTGATTTGAAAGTTATGGTGATTTTAGTGGTCTATATTCAAATAATTTTACGAGTAACAGCAAAAGGATTAAATATGACAATATGCATATTCTGTCATGATATAGTGTAGTAGAATGTTGATTTATGGAAGCTGGCTATACATTAATACAAATATAAATATTTGTAATGTTTATGCATAGATAGATCCAGAACATTGGAATTCTCTGAAAAATCAGAAATTAATCAAAACACTTTTTTTCTGTTCAGGAAATTGTTTTGGAAATTGCAAGTAAATAATTATTTTTTCTGTACGTTATATCTTTTTAGATATACACATCACGTTATTTAGCAGTATGTACTTTTAAAAGCTGTTCTGAATAGTCAGCTTCCATTTGAAATGGTAAGTTCCTGTAACGGCTGCCCTGCTGTTAACTTTACATGTTAGCTAATCAGTGCAACGTTCAAGTAAAATTATTATTAGGGCTAAAGCAACGAAGCACAGCATGTGTCATTTAAACGCAGGGTAAGTTACTTGAGTATTGCAAATGAAACATTGTGAAAATATACTGAATTCGGTCATTTACAATCACACTGCGGCAGCGTCAAAGCAGTTTGTTAGCCTTGTACCTAGCTGTAATGATCACTGTTTAAAGCCAATAAATTAATGAGCATTATTTTAATGTTTCCTTTTTCACTGGACACTTTATCAAATCGTATGATTCCCTGTGAATAAATATATTTACATGTTCTGATGAAAATACTCTTTTTGGTTCCCATTGGAATTCATAGACAGAAATTTACAGAAATGTATCGTTTTAGCACTGTCTGTATTTTGCCTAAAATTAGTACCCTATTGCCAGTCATGTGCTGTAAAACTACCTGTGAAATATATGCTTGTTTAAACGACTTCTCTCCTTGGATTTACATGGAGATATGCCATATTCCCTTGATTCACACACAGGTGCAGACTGTCCTGGCAATCTGGCATCAGACGACCGAGACTGATGTGAGGTATCTCTTCTGAATAATATAGATGTCTCAGAAGCTTTACATAAGTATAATTCTTTTTTATGGTGTATATATATATATATATATATATGCACACACTAAAAGAAATGATGCCTGACTTCTGCTCATCTTTGAGTCTGCTTTCACTCCCCATCATTTTCCTTATTTTCTGCTCTCCATGTCTGGATAAATATGCATCATGAGCTGGCCAAGTGTTCAGTGTTGATGAGGGAGAGCAGCAAAGTGGAGAAGACAATTCACGCCATGTAGCGAGCAGGAGCAGGCAGTCTGCAGGTGAGTGAGCTGTGCTGCATTTAGTCAGAAGAAATAATATGGTCAGATAAAATCCAAAATCTTAGCCTGCTTATTTGCTGTTTTGTTCTAAAAAGTCATCAGAAAGACTTATAGTGTGATTGATTTCATGCCAAAACATGTTGAAATATGTTGTGAAAAAACATTTTATAGCATGTTGAAAATTGTCAAAAACTGTAATACTATAGCATGTCAAAAAAATGTCATACTATAGCGGAAAAAAAAAATTTTAATTTTAAAATGTTCTAAAAAAAAAGTCATCAGAAACCTGTTTTGAATGATTTCTTAAAACAATTTGTTAAAAAAAAATTGTAAAAAGGCTATGTCAAAAATTACAAAAAATAAAAAAAAAATTTAAAGGTGAAAAAAAGTCATGAAAAAGACCTATTAACATGTTGTGAATGATTTCATCACACAAGCTGGTGAAAAAAATTGTAAAAAGGCCATTTTATGGCATGTTGAAAATTGACCAAAAAAGTCATACTATAGCATGTCAAAAATGTAAAAAAAATCAATTTTTTTTAAAGGTGAAAAAAGTCATCAGAAAGATTTATTAACATATTTTGAATCATTCCATAGCACACTCTGGGGAAAAAATTGTAAATAGGCCATTTTATGGCATGTTAAAAATTGACCAAAAAGTCAGACTACAGCATGTTGAAAATGTGAAAAATATAAAAAAAATTTTAAAGGTGAAAAAAGTCATCAGAAAGACTTATTAATGCATTTTGAATGATTTCATAGCACAATTTGGTGAAAAAATTGTAAAAAGGCCATTTCATGGCATGTTGAAAATTGCCCAAAAACGTCATACTGTAGCATGTCGAAAAAGTAAAAAAAAATAAAAAACAATTTAAAGGTGAAAAAAGTCATCAGAAAGACTTATTAACACATTTTGAATGATTTCATCGCACAATCTGGTGAAAAAATTGTAAAAAGGGCATTTCATGGCATGTTGAAAATTGCCCAAAAACGTCATGCTATAGCATGTCGAAAATGTCCAAAAAAAATCCATTTTTTTTTAAAGGTGAAAAAAGTCATCAGAAAGACTTATTAACCCTTCCAGGTCTAAGGGTATTTTTGGTGATTTTTCTCGCCTGGAAATGTTTGTGTATTATAGCTCATAAAAGAGTCATCTTGTAAGTCACTATCATGAAATTCACATCCCTTTTTCATAACATTCATGTTATAATTTTGTTATATCAATGTAAAAAAAAGCTAACATTTTCTGATATTTTCGACATACTATAGTATGACTTTTTTTTCACGAGGTATTTTTTGACATTCAATAATTTGGCTTTTTTAAAACATTTAAACCGAAATTATGCTATAAATGTATTCAACAAACCATAAGAAGGCATTTTTATTACTTTTTAGACATTTTGACATTTTCTGACATTTTCGACATACTATAGTATGACTTTTTTTTTCACGACGTATTTTTTGACATTCAATAATTTGGCTTTTTTAAAACATTTAAACCGAAATTATGTTATAAATGTATTCAACAAAACATAATAAACCATTTTTATCACTTTTTAGACATTTTAAATTTTTGACATTTTTTGACTTTTTCGACATACTATAGTATGACTTTTTTTTCACGAGGTATTTTTTGACATTCAATAATTTGGCTTTTTAAAACATTTAAACCGAAATGATGTTATGAATGTATTCAACGAACCATAATAAGGCATTTTTATTACTTTTTAGACATTTTAAATTTTTGACATTTTTTGACTTTTTCGACATACTATAGTATGACTTTTTTTTTCACAAGGTATTTTTTGACATACAATAATTTGGCTTTTTTAAAACATTTAAACCGAAATGATGTTATAAATGTATTCAACGAACCATAATAAGGCATTTTTATTACTTTTTAGACATTTTAAATTTTTGACATTTTTTGACTTTTTCGACATACTATAGTATGACTTTTTTTTTCACAAGGTATTTTTTGACACACAATAATTTGGCTTTTTATAAACATTTAAACCGAAATTATGCTATAAATCCATTCAACATGCCATAATAAACCATTTTCATCACTTTTTAGACATTTAAATTTTTTTGACATTTTTTGACTTTTTCGACATACTATAGTATGACTTTTTTTTTCATGAGGTATTTTTTGACATACAATAATTTGGCTTTTTAAAAACATTTAAACCGAAATTATGCTATAAATCCATTCAACATGCCATAATAAACCATTTTCATCACTTTTTAGACATTTTAAATTTTTGACATTTTTTGACTTTTTTGACATACTATAGTATGAATTTTTCTTCAGGAGGTATTTTTTGACATTCAATAATTTGGCTTTTTTTAAAACATTTAAACCGAAATTATGCTATAAATCCATTCAACATGCCATAATAAACCATTTTCATCACTTTTTAGACATTTTAATTTTTTGACATTTTTTGACTTTTCGACATACTATATAGTATGACTTTTTTTTCCACAAGGTATTTTTTGACATACAATAATTTGGCTTTTTAAAAACATTTAAACCGAAATTATGCTATAAATGTATTCAACAAACCATAATAAGGCATTTTTATTACTTTTTAGACATTTTAATTTTTTGACATTTTTTGACCTTTTCGACATACTATAGTATGACTTTTTTTTCACGAGGTATTTTTTGACATTCAATAATTTGGCTTTTTTTAAACATTTAAACCGAAATTATGCTATAAATCCATTCAACATGCCATAATAAACCATTTTCATCACTTTTTAGACATTTTACTTTTTTGACATTTTTTGACTTTTTCGACATACTATAGTATGACTTTTTTTTCACAAGGTTTTTTTTTGACATACAATAATTTGGCTTTTTAAAACATTTAAACCAAAATTATGCTATAAATGTATTTAACAAACCATAATAAGGCATTTTTATGACTTTTTAGACATTTAGAATTTTTGACATTTTCGACATACTATAGTACGACTTTTTTTTCCATGAGGTATTTTTTTACATACAATAATTTGGCTTTTTTAAAACATTTAAACCGAAATTATGCTATAAATGTATTCAACAAACCATAATAAACCATTTTTATCACTTTTTAGACATTTAAAATTTTTGACTTTTTTTGACTTTTTCGACATACTATAGTATGACTTTTTTTTTCACGAGGTATTTTTTGACGTTCAATAATTTGGCTTTTTTAAAACATTTAAACCGAAATTATGCTATAAATGTATTCAACAAATCATAATGAGGCATTTTTATTACTTTTTAGACATTTTAAATTTTTGACATTTTCTGACATTTTCGACATACTATAGTATGACTTTTTTTTTCACGAGGTATTTTTTGACGTTCAATAATTTGGCTTTTTTAAAACATTTAAACCGAAATTATGCTATAAATGTATTCAACAAATCATAATGAGGCATTTTTATCACTTTTTAGACATTTTAATTTTTTGACATTTTTTGACTTTTTCGACATACTATAGTATGACTTTTTTTTCATAAGGTGTTTTTTGACATTCAATAATTTGGCTTTTTTAAAACATTTAAACCGAAATTATGCTATAAATGTATTCAACAAACCATAATAAGGCATTTTTATGACTTTTTAGACATGTTAAATTTTTGACTTTTTTTGACTTTTTCGACATACTATAGTATGACTTTTTTTTTCACAAGGTATTTTTGACACACAATGATTTGGCTTTTTATAAATATTTAAACCGAAATTATGCTATAAATCCATTCAACATGCCATAATAAACCATTTTCATCACTTTTTAGACATTTTGATTTTTTGACATTTTTTTACTTTTTTGACATACTATAGTATGACTTTTTTTTTCATGAGGTATTTTTTGAAATACAATAATTTGGCTTTTTAAAACATTTAAACCGAAATTATGCTATAAATGTATTCAACAAACCACAATAAGGCATTTTTATTACTTTTTAGACATTTTAAATTTTTGACTTTTTCGACATACTATAGTATGACTTTTTTTTCATGAGGTATTTTTTGAAATACAATAATTTGGCTTTTTAAAACATTTAAACCGAAATTATGCTATAAATGTATTCAATGCACCATAATAAGGCATTTTTATTACTTTTTAGACATTTTAATTTTTTGACATTTTTTGACTTTTTCAACATACTATAGTATGACTTTTTTTTCCACAAGGTATTTTTTTACATACAATAATTTGGCTTTTTTAAAACATTTAAACCGAAATTATGCTATAAATCCATTCAACAAATCATAATAAGGCATTTTTATTACTTTTTAAACATTTTAAATTTTTGAAAATTTTTGATATTTTCGACATACTATAGTATGACTTTTTTTAGACATTCAATAATTTGGCTTTTTTTAAAACATTTAACCCGAAATTATGCTATAAATGTATTCAACAACCCATAATAAGGCATTTTTATCACTTTTTAGACATTTTGAATTTTTGACATTTTCGACATACTATAGTATGACTTTTTTTTCACAAGGTTTTTTTTGACATTCAATAATTTGGCTTTTTTAAAACATTTAAACCGAAATTATGCTATAAATGTATTCAACAAACCATAATAAGGCATTTTTATGACTTTTTAGACATTTAAAATTTTTGACTTTTTTTGACTTTTTCGACATACTATAGTATGACTTTTTTTTTCACAAGGTATTTTTTGACACACAATAATTTGGCTTTTTATAAACATTTAAACCGAAATTATGCTATAAATCCATTCAACATGCCATAATAAACCATTTTCATCACTTTTTAGACATTTTAATTTTTTGACATTTTTTGACTTTTTCGACATACTATATAGTATGACTTTTTTTTCACGAGGTATTTTTTGACATACAATAATTTGGCTTTTAAAAACATTTAAATCGAAATTATGCTATAAATGTATTCAACAAACCATAATAAGGCATTTTTATTACTTTTTAGACATTTTAAATTTTTGACATTTTCTGACATTTTCGACATACTATAGTATGACTTTTTTTTCACGAGGTATTTTTTGACATTCAATAATTGGGCTTTTTTAAAACATTGAAACCGAAATTATGCTATAAATCCATTCAACAAACCATAATAAGGCATTTTTATTACTTTTTAGACATTTTGAATTTTTGACATTTTCGACATACTATAGTATGACTTTTTTTTTCACAAGGTATTTTTTGACATTCAGTAATTTGGCTTTTTTAAAACATTTAAACCAAAATTATGTTATAAATGTATTCAACGAACCATAATAAGGCATTTTTATTACTTTTTAGACTTTTTAAATTTTTGCCATTTTTTTTAACTTTTTCGACATACTATAGTATGACTTTTTTTTCCACGAGGTATTTTTTTACATACAATAATTTGGCTTTTTTAAAACATTTAAACCGAAATTATGCTATAAATCCATTCAACATGCCATAATAAACCATTTTTATCACTTTTTAGACATTTTAACTTTTTGACATTTTTTGACTTTTTCGACATATTATAGTATGACTTTTTTTTCCACAAGGTTTTTTTTGACATTCAATAATTTGGCTTTTTAAAAACATTTAAACCGAAATTATGCTATAAATGTATTCAACAAATCATAATGAGGCATTTTTATTACTTTTTAGACATTTTGAATTTTTGACATTTTCGACATACTATAGTATGACTTTTTTTCGCGAGGTATTTTTTGACATACAATAATTTGGCTTTTTAAAAACATTTAAACCGAAATTATGCTATAATTCCATTCAACATGCCATAATAAACCATTTTCATCACTTTTTAGACATTTTGATTTTTTGACATTTTTTGACTTTTTCGACATACTATAGTATGACTTTTTTTCATGAGGTATTTTTTTTACATACAATAATTTGGCTTTTTTAAAACATTTAAACCGAAATTATGCTATAAATGTATTAAACAAACCATAATAAGGCATTTTTATTACTTTTTAGACATTTTAAATTTTTGACATTTTCTGACATTTTCGACATACTATAGTATGACTTTTTTTTAACGAGGTATTTTTTGACATTCAATAATTTGGCTTTTTTAAAACATTTAAACCGAAATTATGCTATAAATGTATTAAACAAACCATAATAAGGCATTTTTATTACTTTTTAGACATTTTAAATTTTTGACATTTTCTGACCTTTTCGACATACTATAGGATGACTTTTTTTTTCACAAGGTATTTTTTGACATTCAGTAATTTGGCTTTTTTAAAACATTTAAACCAAAATTATGTTATAAATGTATTCAACGAACCATAATAAGGCATTTTTATTACTCTTTAGACATTTTAAATTTTTGACCTTTTCGACATACTATAGTATGACTTTTTTTTTCACAAGGTATTTTTTGACATTCAGTAATTTGGCTTTTTTAAAACATTTAAACCAAAATTATGTTATAAATGTATTCAACGAACCATAATAAGGCATTTTTATTACTTTTTAGACATTTTAAGTTTTTGCCATTTTTAACTTATTCAACATACTATAGTATGACTTTTTTTTCCACAAGGTATTTTTTTACATACAATAATTTGGCTTTTTTAAAACATTTAAACCGAAATTATGCTATAAATCCATTCAACATGCCATAATAAACCATTTTTATCACTTTTTAGACATTTTAATTTTTTGACATTTTTTGACCTTTTCGACATACTATATTATGACTTTTTTTTCACGAGGTATTTTTTGACATTCAATAATTTGGCTTTTTTAAAACATTTAAACCGAAATTATGCTATAAATCCATTCAACAAACCATAATAAGGCATTTTTATTACTTTTTAAACATTTTAAATTTTTGAAAATTTTTGATATTTTCGACATACTATAGTATGACTTTTTTTTGACATTCAATAATTTGGCTTTTTTAAAACATTTAACCCGAAATTATGCTATAAATGTATTCAACAACCCATAATAAGGCATTTTTATCACTTTTTAGACATTTTGAATTTTTGACATTTTCGACATACTATAGTATGACTTTTTTTTCACAAGGTTTTTTTTGACATTCAATAATTTGGCTTTTTTAAAACATTTAAACCGAAATTATGCTATAAATGTATTCAACAAACCATAATAATGCATTTTTATGAGTTTTAAGACATTGTAAAGTTTTGACTTTTATTGACTTTTACGACAAACACAAGTATGACTTTTTTTATAAAAAGCTATTGTTTGACACACAATAATTTTTCTTTTTATAAAAATTTAAACTGAAATTATGATATAAATCCATTCAACATGCCATAATAAACCATTTTCATCACTTTTTAGACATTTTAATTTTTTGACATTTTTTGACTTTTTCGACATACTATATAGTATGACTTTTTTTTCACGAGGTATTTTTTGACATACAATAATTTGGCTTTTAAAAACATTTAAATCGAAATTATGCTATAAATGTATTCAACAAACCATAATAAACCATTTTCATCACTTTTTAGACATTTTAATTTTTTGACATTTTTTGACATTTTCGACATACTATAGTATGACTTTTTTTTCCACGAGGTATTTTTTACATACAATAATTTGGCTTTTTTAAAACGTTTAAACCGAAATTATGCTATAAATCCATTCAACATGCCATAATAAACCATTTTTATCACTTTTTAGACATTTTAATTTTTTGACATTTTTTGACCTTTTTTGACATTTTCTGACATTTTCGACATACTATAGTATGACTTTTTTTTTCACGAGGTATTTTTTGACATTCAATAATTTGGCTTTTTTAAAACATTTAAACCGAAATTATGCTATAAATGTATTCAACAAATCATAATGAGGCATTTTTATTACTTTTTAGACATTTTAAATTTTTGCCATTTTTTAACTTTATCGACATACTATAGTATGACTTTTTTTTCACAAGGTATTTTTTGACATACAATAATTTGGCTTTTTTAAAACTTTTAAACCGAAATTATGCTATAAATGTATTCAACAAACCATAATAAGGCATTTTTATTATTTTTTAGACATTTTGAATTTTTGACATTTTCGACATACTATAGTATGACTTTTTTTTCGCGAGGTATTTTTTTACATACAAAAATTTGGCTTTTTTAAAACATTTAAACCGAAATTATGCTATAAATCCATTCAACATGCCATAATAAACCATTTTTATCACTTTTTAGACATTTTAATTTTTTGACATTTTTTGACCTTTTCGACATACTATAGTATGACTTTTTTTTCACAAGGTATTTTTTGACATTCAATAATTTGGCTTTTTTAAAACATTTAAACCGAAATTATGCTATAAATGTATTCAACAAACCATAATAAGGCATTTTTATCACTTTTTAGACATGTTAAATTTTTGACTTTTTTTGACTTTTTCGACATACTATAGTATGATTTTTTTTTTCACAAGGTATTTTTTGACACACAATAATTTGGCTTTTTATAAATATTTAAACCGAAATTATGCTATAAATCCATTCAACATGCCATAATAAACCATTTTCATCACTTTTTAGACATTTTAAATTTTTGACATTTTTTGACTTTTTCGACATACGATAGTATGACTTTTTTTTTCACGAGGTATTTTTTGAAATACAATAATTTGGCTTTTTAAAACATTTAAACCGAAATTATGCTATAAATGTATTCAACAAACCACAATAAGGCATTTTTATTACTTTTTAGACATTTTGAATTTTTGACTTTTTCGACATACTATAGTATGACTTTTTTTTTCATGAGGTATTTTTTGAAATACAATAATTTGGCTTTTTAAAACATTTAAACCGAAATTATGCTATAAATGTATTCAATGCACCATAATAAGGCATTTTTATTACTTTTTAGACATTTTAAATTTTTGACATTTTCTGACATTTTCGACATACTATAGTATGACTTTTCTTTTCACAAGGTATTTTTTGACATTCAGTAATTTGGCTTTTTTAAAACATTTAAACCAAAATTATGCTATAAATCCATTCAACATGCCATAATAAACCATTTTTATCACTTTTTAGACATTTTAAATTTTTGACATTTTTTGACTTTTTCGACATACTATAGTATGACTTTTTTTCACGAGGTATTTTTTGACATTCAATAATTTGGCTTTTTTAAAACATTTAAACCGAAATTATGCTATAAATCCATTCAACATGCCATAATAAACCATTTTTATCACTTTTTAGACATTTTAATTTTTTGACATTTTTTGACCTTTTTTGACATTTTCTGACATTTTCGACATACTATAGTATGACTTTTTTTTTCACGAGGTATTTTTTGACATTCAATAATTTGGCTTTTTTAAAACATTTAAACCGAAATTATGCTATAAATGTATTCAACAAACCATAATAAGGCATTTTTATTACTTTTTAGACATTTTAAATTTTAGACATTTTCTGACATTTTCGACATACTATAGTATGACTTTTTTTTTCACGAGGTATTTTTTGACATTCAATAATTTGGCTTTTTTAAAACATTTAAACCGAAATTATGCTATAAATGTATTCAACAAACCATAATAAGGCATTTTTATTACTTTTTAGACATTTTGAATTTTTGACCTTTTCGACATACTATAGTATGACTTTTTTTTTCACAAGGTATTTTTTGACATTCAGTAATTTGGCTTTTTTAAAACATTTAAACCAAAATTATGCTATAAATCCATTCAACATGCCATAATAAACCATTTTTATCACTTTTTAGACATTTTAATTTTTTGACATTTTTTGACCTTTTCGACATACTATATTATGACTTTCTTTTTCACGAGGTATTTTTTGACATTCAATAATTTGGCTTTTTTAAAACATTTAAACCGAAATTATGCTATAAATCCATTCAACAAACCATATAAGGCATTTTTATTACTTTTTAAACATTTTAAATTTTTGACATTTTTTGACATTTTCGACATACGACAGTATGAATTTTTCTTCATGAGGTATTTTTTGACATTCAATAATTTGGCTTTTTTAAAACATTTAAACCGAAATTATGCTATAAATGTATTCAACAAACCATAATAAGGCATTTTTATTACTTTTTAGACATTTTGAATTTTTGACCTTTTCGACATACTATAGTATGACTTTTCTTTTCACAAGGTATTTTTTGACATTCAGTAATTTGGCTTTTTTAAAACATTTAAACCAAAATTATGCTATAAATCCATTCAACATGCCATAATAAACCATTTTTATCACTTTTTAGACATTTTAAATTTTTGACATTTTTTGACTTTTTCGACATACTATAGTATGACTTTTTTTCACGAGGTATTTTTTTACATACAATAATTTGGCTTTTTTAAAACATTTAAACCGAAATTATGCTATAAATGTATTCAACAAATCATAATGAGGCATTTTTATTACTTTTTAGACATTTTGAATTTTTGACATTTTCGACATACTATAGTATGACTTTTTTTTCACGAGGTATTTTTTGACATACAATAATTTGGCTTTTTAAAAACATTTAAACCGAAATTATGCTATAATTCCATTCAACATGCCATAATAAACCATTTTCATCACTTTTTAGACATTTTGATTTTTTGACATTTTTTGACTTTTTCGACATACTATAGTATGACTTTTTTTCACGAGGTATTTTTTGACATACAATAATTTGGCTTTTTTAAAACATTTAAACCGAAATTATGCTATAAATGTATTCAACAAACCATAATAAGGCATTTTTATTACTTTTTAGACATTTTGAATTTTTGACCTTTTCGACATACTATAGTATGACTTTTTTTTTCACAAGGTATTTTTTGACATTCAGTAATTTGGCTTTTTTAAAACATTTAAACCAAAATTATGCTATAAATCCATTCAACATGCCATAATAAACCATTTTTATCACTTTTTAGAAATTTTAATTTTTTGACATTTTTTGACCTTTTCGACATACTATAGTATGACTTTTTTTTCACAAGGTATTTTTTGACATTCAATAATTTGGCTTTTTTAAAACATTTAAACCAAAATTATGCTATAAATCCATTCAACATGCCATAATAAACCATTTTCATCACTTTTTAGACATTTTAATTTTTTGACATTTTTTGACTTTTTCGACATACTATAGTATGACTTTTTTTCACAAGGTTTTTTTTGACATTCAATAATTTGGCTTTTTAAAAACATTTAAACCGAAATTATGCTATAAATGTATTCAACAAATCATAATGAGGCATTTTTATTACTTTTTAGACATTTTGAATTTTTGACATTTTCGACATACTATAGTATGACTTTTTTTTTCACAAGGTATTTTTTGACATTCAGTAATTTGGCTTTTTTAAAACATTTAAACCAAAATTATGCTATAAATCCATTCAACATGCCATAATAAACCATTTTTATCACTTTTTAGAAATTTTAATTTTTTGACATTTTTTGACCTTTTCGACATACTATAGTATGACATTTTTTTCACAAGGTATTTTTTGACATTCAATAATTTGGCTTTTTATAAACATTTAAACCGAAATTATGCTATAAATCCATTCAACATGCCATAATAAACCATTTTCATCACTTTTTAGACATTTTAATTTTTTGACATTTTTTGACTTTTTCGACATACTATATAGTATGACTTTTTTTTCACGAGGTATTTTTTGACATACAATAATTTGGCTTTTAAAAACATTTAAATCGAAATTATGCTATAAATGTATTCAACAAACCATAATAAGGCATTTTTATTACTTTTTAGACATTTTAAATTTTTGACATTTTCTGACATTTTCGACATACTATAGTATGACTTTTTTTTTCACGAGGTATTTTTTGACGTTCAATAATTTGGCTTTTTTAAAACATTTAAACCGAAATTATGCTATAAATCCATTCAACATGCCATAATAAACCATTTTCATCACTTTTTAGACATTTTAATTTTTTGACATTTTTTGACTTTTTCGACATACTATAGTATGACTTTTTTTCACGAGGTATTTTTTTACATACAATAATTTGGCTTTTTTAAAACATTTAAACCGAAATTATACTATAAATGTATTCAACAAACCATAATAAGGCATTTTTATTATTTTTAGACATTTTAAATTTTTGACATTTTCTGACATTTTCGACATACTATAGTATGACTTTTTTTTTCACGAGGTATTTTTTGACATTCAATAATTTGGCTTTTTTAAAACATTTAAACCGAAATTATGCTATAAATGTATTCAACAAACCATAATAAGGCATTTTTATTACTTTTTAGACATTTTGAATTTTTGACCTTTTCGACATACTATAGTATGACTTTTTTTTTCACAAGGTATTTTTTGACATTCAGTAATTTGGCTTTTTTAAAACATTTAAACCAAAATTATGTTATAAATGTATTCAACGAACCATAATAAGGCATTTTTATTACTTTTTAGACATTTCAAATTTTTGCCATTTTTTAACTTTTTCGACGTACTATAGTATGACTTTTTTTTCCACGAGGTATTTTTTTACATACAATAATTTGGCTTTTTTAAAACATTTAAACCGAAATTATGCTATGAATCCATTCAACATGCCATAATAAACCATTTTTATCACTTTTTAGACATTTTAATTTTTTGACATTTTTTGACTTTTTCGACATTTAAACCGAAATTATGCTATAAATATATTCAACAAACCATAATAGGCAATTTTATCACCTTTTAGACGTTTTAATTTTTTGACATTTTTTGACTTTTTCGACATACTATAGTATGACTTGTTTTAGGAAGTATTTTTTGACAACATATAATTTGGCTTTTTTAAAATATTAAAAAAAAATAATGCTATAAAGCCATTCAACATCGCATAATGAAGCATTTTTATCACTTTTTACTTTGTAAAAGAAGAAGTCACACTATAGTATGTCGAAAAAGTCAAAAAATGTCAAAAATTTAAAATGTCTGAAAAGTAATAAAAACACCTTATTATGGTTTGTTGAATACATTCATAGCATAATTTCGGTTTAAATGTTTTAAAAAAGCCAAATTATTGAATGTCAAAAAAATACCTCGTGAAAAAAAGCCATACTATAGTATGTCGAAAAAGTCAAAAAATGAAAAAAAATTAAAATGTCTAAAAAGTGATAAAAATGGTTTATTATTGCATGTTGAATGGATTTATAGCATATTTGTGGTTTAAATGTTTTTAAAAAGGCAAATTATTGTATGTCAAAAAATACCTTGTGAAAAAAAAAGTCATACTATAGTATGTCGAAAAAGTCAAAAAATGTCAAAAATTTAAAATGTCTAAAAAGTAATAAAATGTCTTATTATGGTTTGTTGGATACATTTATTGCATAATTTCCGTGTAAATGTTTTAAAAAAAAGCTAAATTATTGTATGTCAAAAAATACCTCATGAAAAAAAGTCATACAATAGTATGTCGAAAAAGTCAAAAAATGTCAAAACTTTAAAATGTCAAAAATGTAATAAAAATGCCTTATTATGGTTTGTTGAATACATTTATAGCATAATTTTGGTTTAAATGTTTAAAAAACGCCAAATTATAGGATGTCAAAAAATACCTTGTAAAAAAACGTCATACTATAGTATGTCGAAAATGTCCAAAAAATAAAAAAAAATTTAAAGGTGAAAAAAGTCATCAGAAAGACTTATTAACATGTTGTGAATGATTTCATCGCACAATCTGGTGACAAAAATTGTCAAAAGGCCATTTTATAGCATGTTGAAAATTGACCAAAAATGTCATGCTATAGCATGTCGAAAATGTCCAAAAAAATCAAATTTTTTTTAAAGGTGAAAAAAGTAATGAAAAAGACTGATTAACACGTTTTGAATGATTTCATCGCACAATTTGGTGAAATAAATTGTAAAAAGGCCATTTTATGGCATGTTGAAAATTGACCAAAAAAGTCATACTATAGCATGTCAAAAAAGTCAAAAAAATAAAAAAAATTTAAAGGTGAAAAAAATCATCAGAAACACTTATTAACGCGTTTTGAATGATTTCATTGCCAATTTGATGAAAAAAATTGTAAAAAGGCCATTTCATGGCATGTTGAAAATTGCCCAAAAACATCATACTATAGCATGTCGAAAATGTCCAAAAAATCAAATTTTTTTTCAAGGTGAAAAAAGTCATCAGAAAGACTGATTAACACGTTGTGAATGATTTCATCGCACAATCTGGTGAAAAAAATTGTCAAAAGGCCATTTTATGACGTTGAAAATTGACCAAAAAAGTCATACTATAGCATGTCGAAAAAGTCAAAAAAATGAAACAAATTTTAAAGGTGGAAAAAGTCATCAGAAAGACTTATTAACGTGTTTTGAATGATTTCATAGCACAATTTGGTGAAAAAAATTGTAAACAGGCTATTTTATGGTATGTTGAAAATTGACCAAAAAAGTCATACTTTCGCATGTCGAAAATGTCAAAAAAATGAAACAAATTTTAAAGGTGAAAAAAATCATCAGAAACACTTATTAACGTGTTTTGAATGATTTCATAGCACAATTTGCTGAAAAAAATTGTAAAAAGGCAATTTCATAGCATGTTGAAAATTGCCCAAAAACATCATGCTATAGCATGTCGAAAATGTTCAAAAAATCCAATTTTTTTTAAAGGTGAAAAAAGTCATCAGAAAGACTTATTAACGTGTTTTGAATGATTTCATAGCACAATTTGCTGAAAAATAATTGTAAAAAGGCCATTTTATGGCATGTTGAAAATTGCCCAAAAACGTCATACTATAGCATGTCGAAAATGTCCAAAAAATCAAATTTTTATTAAAGATGAAAAAAGTCATCAGAAAGACTGATTAACATGTTGTGAATGATTTCATCGCACAATCTGGTGAAAAAAATTGTCAAAAGGCCATTTTATGGCATGTTGAAAATTGCCCAAAAATGTCATACTATAGCATGTCGAAAATGTCAAAAAAATGAAAACATTTTTAAAGGTGAAAAAAGTCATCAGAAAGACTTACTAACATGTTTTGAATGATTTCATCGCACAATTTGGTGAAAAAAAATTGTAAAAAGGCCATTTTATGGCATGTTGAAAATTGCCCAAAAACGTCATACTATAGCATGTCGAAAATGTCCAAAAAATCAAAATTTTTTTAAAGGTGAAAAAAGTAATGAAAAAGACTGATTAACACATTTTGAATGATTTCATTGCACATTTTGGTGAAAAAAATTGTAAAAAGGCCATTTTATGGCATGTTGAAAATCGACCAAAAAAGTCATACTATAGCATGTCGAAAATGTCAAAAAAATAAAAAAAATTTTAAAGGTGAAAAAAGTCATCAGAAAGAGTTATTAACGCTTTTGAATGATTTCATAGGACAATTTGCTGAAAAAAATTGTAAAAAGGCCATTTTATGGCATGTTGAAAATTGCCCAAAAACGTCATACTATAGCATGTCGAAAATGTCCAAAAAATCAAATTTTTCTTAAAAGTGAAAAAAGTCATCAGAAAGACTGATTAACACGTTGTGAATGATTTCATCGCACAATCTGGTGAAAAAAATTGTCAAAAGGCCATTTTATGACATGTTGAAAATTGCCCAAAAAAGTCATACTATAGCATGTCGAAAAAGTCAAAAAAATAAACAAATTTTAAAGGTGAAAAAAGTCATCAGAAAGACTTATTAATGTGTTTTGAATGATTTCATAGCACAATTTGGTGAAAAAAATTGTAAACAGGCTATTTTATGGTATGTTGAAAATTGACCAAAAAAGTCATACTATAGCATGTCGAAAATGTCAAAAAAATGAAACAAATTTTAAAGGTGAAAAAAATCATCAGAAACACTTATTAACGCGTTTTGAATGATTTCATAGCACAATTTGGTGAAAAAAATTGTAAAAAGGCAATTTCATAGCATGTTGAAAATTGCCCAAAAACATCATGCTACAGCATGTCGAAAATGTTCAAAAAATCCAATTTTTTTTAAAGGTGAAAAAAGTCATCAGAAAGACTTATTAACACGTTTTGAATGATTTCATAGCACAATTTGGTGAAAAAAAATTGTAAATAGGACATTTTATGGCATGTTGAAAATTGACCAAAAAAGTAATACTATAGCATGTTGAAACTGTCAAAAAAATAAACAAAATTTAAAGGTGAAAAAAGTCATCAGAAAGACTTATTAACGTGTTTTGAATGATTTCATAGGACAATTTGCTGAAAAAAATTGTAAAAAGGCCATTTTATGGCATGTTGAAAATTGCCCAAAAATGTCATACTATAGCATGTCGAAAAAGTCAAAAAAATAAACAAATTTTAAAGGTGAAAAAAGTCATCAGAAAGACTTATTAACGTGTTTTGAATGATTTCATAGCACAATTTGGTGAAAAAAATTGTAAACAGGCTATTTTATGGTATGTTGAAAATTGACCAAAAAAGTCATACTATAGCATGTCGAAAATGTCAAAAAAATGAAACAAATTTTAAAGGTGAAAAAAATCATCAGAAACACTTATTAACGTGTTTTGAATGATTTCATAGCACAATTTGCTGAAAAAAATTGTAAAAAGGCAATTTCATAGCATGTTGAAAATTGCCCAAAAACGTCATGCTATAGCATGTCGAAAATGTTCAAAAAATCCAATTTTTTTTAAAGGTGAAAAAAGTCATCAGAAAGACTTATTAACACGTTTTGAATGATTTCATAGCACAATTTGGTGAAAAAAAATTGTAAACAGGACATTTTATGGCATGTTGAAAATTGACCAAAAAAGTCATACTATAGCATGTTGAAACTGTCAAAAAAATAAAAAAAAATTTTAAAGGTGAAAAAAATCATCAAAAAGACTTATTAACGCGTTTTGAATGATTTCATAGCACACTTTGGTGAAAAAAACTGTCAAAAGGCCATTTCATGGCATGTTGAAAATTGCCCAAAAACATCATACTATAGCATGTCGAAAATGTCAAAAAAAAATTTAAAGGTGAAAAAAAGTCATTAGAAAGACTTATTAACACGTTTTGAATGATTTCATCGCACAATTTGGTGAAAAAAATTGTAAACAGGACATTTTATGGCATGTTGAAAATTGACCAAGTTTTAAGTGCTCTCCAAAGGTAGACACCCCTACAGGATTAAGTGAGAAGTGTTAGGGTAGAAATCTTACCCTACAAAGTGGGACATCACTTAAGCGTAGCGACGTTGTTCACTGATGTCACGTCATGCGCTGACGTTGGTGCATACGTCACACGGAGCGTTTAACAACATGAGAGGCTCTCGTAGCTCTCCCGGTAGATTTGTGCACTGCGATTTTATTATACTTGTGTTTTAACACAACGGTACGTAAATCAACTGTACTTACAGCAAACAAATACATCCTGTAATATTTTCATTTTAAATGCATGTTTAATTAAAAAAAACTGTACTTACATTTGTGTTGGTCTTTTGCAGAGCCATTTTCTTAACTTCGGTTGAGTTCGCAAAAACTCGTGGGTAATTTCTTCGTCCACTATGTTTCGAGTCTGCATCTGACCTGGGTGGTTTTGAGGGATGATAAGCACTTACCTCGCTCTTGAAAGCAATGGGACACACTACCCCTACACGTGAACACGCAAGTGGAAGTGGTTGAAATGGGACAGGGCCATAGTATTTACACACAATAAAAGGGCATGAGCTGCCATTTACACACTGATATAGACAAACCAAAAGAACCTACTAAGAACTACTAATTAAATTAATTTGGAACTATCATTGGTTATTTATAACCATCAGACTGTGCTGTGTCAACACACACACTTACATTTTACATGTTTGGGAGAGCATTTTTAGGTTTATTTGTTCAATTTTGAAATTTGAACTGAACAATGGCTCTAAAATACATATCATACACAAAAATTAAAAATCTGTCCCCATCTCATCACACTTTCACCCTTAAAAGTATTCATATTTAAGCAACAAATCTCTATACTTATTTGAAGATGTCTAAGCAATGTCTCTTAAAAACACTTTCCAGTAAAATATCTTTTTATTTTTTTTATTTTTTTTTTTATTTGGTCTTGTGTAACCTAGTATACCATGCAGCAACAGCTTCCATACCATGTGGAGCAGCTCGACTGGAGATATGTGGTGATGATGGCTCAGACACTCTACTGTCTCTTTCGCTGTCTGAGCCCTGCACCTCATCTCTTCTCTCACTTCCTCCCTCCTCATCTTGGTGATGCTCTCCCTCCTCCATATGTTCACCACCATGGTGGTGTGGAACAGATGTGGAAGTAGCCCACACAGGACTAACATCAGATCTAGCAGGTATTATTACGTGTAGCCTGTAGTTAGGGAAATAACGTTCTTCAACCTGATTCTTATCATTCTTATCATAATTTAACTTAATGACAGTGAATCAATTTTTACCTTGTTCCTTTCATGTCTCCTTTCCTCAGGACTCCTTTTTTCAAATAAATCAGTCTGTTGGGGTGCAGCCCCTGTCACTCTGACGTTTTCTCCAACGTTGGAATTTTACGCTCTTAAGTATCAAATTGTCCGTTACTTTTCTCTTAAATTGTTCCTTTGCCACCCCAGTAGATCCGCCCCTGAAGACCAGCATTCCCGGAGCCAATACTGCATGATTTGAGCTAGGACATACGCACACTTCATGAAACATTAAACAGTATTTTTTATATTTATTGTGATCCTGGTATATAACAAATCCACCAATTCTCATTTGAAAATTCAAGTAAATAGATAAATGTTCACTTGACAACCACAGTAAATAGTGGATGTTAAAGGGTATACTGCACATCTTATAGAAGCAACAGAGTGCTAAAGATGAAACACAGCCCACAGTCAGCAAACACATACGTCATATTCAGCGGATATAACAAATACAGCAAAATCTTGAAAGAAAAAAGATTGGACAAACCTTCAAACAGCACTTGTCCAATTTTCTCACAAATTAAAATGCATTAAAAAATGCTGCTGGGTCCTGCAGAATAACATGCAAGACATCCAGTATGACTGCTATACTGAATATTTTACACATAAAGTAAAATATTTCTTTAATATAAGTTTAAGTAACGTTAGGGTAGTGGAGAGTTCATCCTCTCACATATTGAAATAAATAATAAAAAAAAAAAAAAAACACTTAGAAACTACTTACAGGAAACTATACATAAACAACAACCAATAACTGCCAACCAGGGCTTCACATTAAAATAAATAACATCCAAACACAGATTTGACTCAGGTTCAACACGTTAAGAAATGTTACATTCAGAAATGAGGTCTACAGGTTAGAAAGAAGGGAAACAAGGAACACAGCACACAGCTCTGCCACGCTGATCAGACATTTAACACAAACTGTCCCTTCCTGTTTGAAGTCAGTGTGGATTTCACATAGTTATATCAGCTGGTAGTTCTAAGTAATCACCAGTTGCAGAGTTGTTGTTTCCTGGATTACAATCCAATCTAGTTTGTTACAATTAGCCTTATGGGTTGTCCTGCTGCCTGAGACAAGAATTAAATTTAAACAAAGCAAGGTCAGAGTTCAAAATAAGAGCTAAATACAGAAGGACAAAAACCTAAAGGGTTGAAGTGACAGAACTTCACTATTGCACTATTCAAACATCACTGCTTAAGCATTTTACTTAAAAAAACAAATGAAAATAAAAGGGCATGCAAATTTTATAACCTCTCACATAACCGCAAACATTTTAAATAACTAAATTATACTTGGTGCCTATACTTCCGCGTTCACCGGTTTTTAGAAAGCTTTTATGATGGAATGTGGCTTAAAAATTGTGCATTCTGATGTAATTTATTCTTGTGTGTGTGTGTGTGTGTGTGTTAAGTCTGCAGCATCTTTTCTTATCTTCACTACATAAAGGGAAGGTCGATGTATTAGTAACTGAAATGCGAATCAATCAAGTTCAAGCAAATTCTGGAAGAAAGAACGAGCTCTAAGCAGAAATAAAGAAAGGCCTACAATCATTATTGACAATCAATCAGTACTAGTCATCTCTAAAGATACTGCATTCAAAATTAAGGAGTGTAAATCTAGGCCAAGTATAATGTAAGTCACTCTGTAGTTAATTAAGAATATTTCTGTTGGAGGAATTTCATTTTTGAGCTCAGATTACAAGCTCATTTAAGTTACAAAGAGTTATAAAAACAATCCAAACATTTGTGTTGTGCTTTTCTCAAAACTAAATTTGCCTCTGGGCCAATATTAAAATAATAAATATGATAATCTTGAGGGGAAAAAAACTCAACTGTATTATTTCGTCTCACAACAATCAAGTCATTTATCAGACAGTAACAGAAAAGCTAAATGTGCAAAATGCTGTTTGAAAAAGATCTGCCCGTTTCTCTGAAGGATGTTAGTGTTAAAATAATCATCGTTCCAGTCAAATAAAGGAGGAAATATTTCTGTCCATGAGGCCTTTCACACATTTTCTCAATTTAGCCAAAATGTTAGCACTACTAGCATTTGGACTGACGGGAATCTAAACCTGGAATCTTGATTTATTTTATTAAGATAATTGTGGATTAAAATCATAATTTTACCAATTTTATTTTGGGGGAAAGTACAGTCATCAGCGTTTTGATGACTTTTTAAAACTTTCAACAAAGAAAAGGGTTTTATGGATGTTAAAATTTCTTATTGTGAGCTCATAAAAATTATATTGATGATAATTTAATTTCAAACCCTGCCCCAATTACAAGTAAGATTCCTGTTCACATCAACTGCAGTGGACAGTGAAACCAGACACAGATCTTCTTCAGAGATTCAGCTATAAAATATTACTAAAAGTTAAAGGCAGTGTTGAGAAGTTGTTTCACATTTGCCCATGTACAAGTTAATATTGGACAGCCACACTGCCTTCAAATGCTGTCCATGTACAGTATCATCACGTTCAGGGCAGTGAAGGGAGTGTCCAAGAAATCACCAGAATATCTGAACATTTTTGTCACTTTTAACAAATGATTAAATGTGCCCTTACAGTACTGTGAAACTGGAACAGTAAGAAAAGAACCAAACAAGCCAGCTTGTCAGCCTCTTTCACAATGCCCTCTGAAACAAAAAAAAAACCTTACCTGAGAAAGAGGAGAATACTGTTTCACCTCATCAGCCCTTGTACTCTCCTACATCTCTCTTTCCTTTTTTATAATCATATCTCCTCCTCACTGCTCTGTACGACACTAGAGAGGGAGAACACTTAAGTCATCCAATAGAAACTGTAACTTGTGATAGGAAACAACCCTTAAAAGACTTGCGGTTCACTCAACTCAATCCAGGGCCATTTTGCAAACCTTACATCTTCAACCTTTGAATGTGACTCCTTTGTTATTGGTTACAGAGGGAACTTCAGTCCCTGGTCACATGCATCAATAACAGCAGCTGCCTCTGGTACTCTGGACTCTCTGTGGAGACAATAAACCAAAAAGAGCCAGAGCTACCTGCTCTCACATAACCGTCACTATGCTAAAGTGACGCTGGGTGAAACTCCTGTCCATTGTTCGACCAAGCAAAAGGGCTGAACATCTGTCATCTAAATCCATTAACGGGACTTGGATAGAATCCCTTCTTCCATTTGCTCAGCTAACGAGGCAGGATCAGACTCCTCCGGGATTTTAGATAGGAGCACATCCCAGAATTACACAATGTGTTCGATACCTCGCTTGTGGAAAGGAGTATCCTCCAAGTTTTGAAGTAGTCAAGTGTCTCTCTGAACTTCATTTGTGGATCTTCCAATTCCTGAGGAGGTGAAGCTTCCAAGCTAGGGGGGTCAGAGTGGAGGTGGGCAGGTGGACAGGTTGGAGTTGTCCTCTTAAGGAAGAGGAGGTCTGTAGGAACCTCCCTGCCCCCACCCTGCCCTCCGCCACCCACGCCTTCAGACCTGCAGCTGCAGACAGATACCCTGCAGGAGGAGCACACATTATGGATTTACAGACACTAGAAATCCAACACTCAATATTACAAAATGAGGCATGAAATACTGCTGGAAATGAAGCGTTAAAGGTGGACATAATAATGTTAACAATTCAGTACATCGCAAACATCACTTGAAATATAAATACTGTACTGTATTGAATGACTTCAAGAAAAACGTTTTAAGATTACCAGTAATAAATTCTGAATTAAGTTTATATGGTTGCAGAAATACTTTAAGACCATTTGTAACATTACATGAAGCTAACTCAGACATGGAAATGGGAAAAAATGACTCTGACTCTCATTTTTTTTCCAAATTGTGAAAAGAAATTGTTTCATGCATTACTAGCACTTCAATAAAATCTCCAAATAAAATCCCAATCCTGCTCTAGTTTTCTTACAACTGTACTTCTGATGAATGTATATTAAACTACAAAAGAGAAGTTAAACGGTGTGGCACCTTAAACTGTTCTGCTTCTTTTGTGGTGTTAGGTGTTAGAGACAACATACGGTACCTCTGTTGTCTTTCCATGCACAGACAGCAGGCAGTGTGAGCCTCACTCCTGGAGCTCTGTCAGAGCCACACAGCATGCAGCTCTATCATCCTTACTCTGGGCAGGACCGTCCAATGCACCGCCAGTGGTCATGCTGCGGCTGCGACTGGTCAGCTTCTTGAGCTCGCTGGCAAAGGAAATTACTTTCTTTTTATCTTCCCGCACCACCTGGAAGCAGAAATAGATTTGAGTTACTGAAATACAGCAATATGTGCACATAGATTTGCTTCTTTTTTGATCCTTTATGAGAACTCTCGTCGTCTTGTTGATCTGTCTTCATTATTTAAAAAGAAAGAAACTAAACACTAAACTTAAAATGTGATTTAACTTTTATTCAACCAGGCAGCTCATTTAAACAGGCTTACTTACAAATGTGTCAGTGCAAAAACCCTTGAGAGTAAAAGGATTAAAATTATAATAATAATTAAAATACTGTCATACAACACAAGATGAAGGCAGAAAAGGCATTAACACTGTACAGTAAATCACAAAACAAGGGAAGAGTTGACAGGTTAAAAGCACATAACATAATGAGCACGAAACAACATGATTCATTGAGAGGTGAATGAACAGAATGACAAACAGAATGCACGTACATGCAAAATAAAAACAAGCATTAGTTTCTAGCACTGGAAATCCATCACCATGTTTTGAGCTACCTGCTCTTTGAGTTTAAGAATGAACTTTCCGGCTCCTCGCCAGCGGCTCTGAGCTTGGTAGACACATTCATGATCCAGCAGCACTCGCTGCAGGGGCTTAGCAGTGCAGGACTTCTTAGAGCCAGCGTCCTTGGTCACTTCCTCCATCAGGACGTAGTCACATGGATTGGGATTAGACAGGATACTGTAGGAATACTTGGCCTTTGACAAAGTCTAGCCAGACAGATACGGCGTATGAGAAACTTATTAAGTCACTTTAACTTTCAAATCTTCAAACACTCAAAATAACTTCATTGGTGCGTTCTTTCCTTACCTGTTGTATGATGTCCTGAGCAGTGCTGTATCGCGGGGCCTTGATCACAGTGTGAGGCTGTTCTGGTGAAACTTCATGGACCTGGACGAGAAACATTTCGTCCTCTGCTCCTCCTCCTCCTTCTCTTCCTCCCACAGTCACCTCCTCCTCTCCCTCCAACACCGGGTTTTTCTCATTTAAGTTCTGTAAGAATAAAACCACACAGCAAAATATGTGGCAGAATTCCAGATTTAAATGCCAGATGCAAGAAAATGTTAAATGTAACTACTTTAAAATAAGAATCTGTCCGCTCCCTTCAGCAGAGTGCCTTGTTGTTAATTCACTGCATCACCAGTTATATAAGATGACCACAGGGGGGAGCTATAGTCCAAATAATGGGTCACACAACGTGTACCAAGAGCCATTTGTGGTAGTTTGTCATACAGTAAACAGGTATATCACAGTATCATAAAGACATTGATATCAAAGTGTTTTAAATCATTGAACGGATTAAATTAAATTAAGTTAAATCAGTTTAAATGCCTCTAAAGTTTGTGTCTGTGTGTACCTCCTCTCTCGTCTTCAGGCAGATCCTCCCCACATATCCCTCCTCGGTGTTCCAGCTGGAGACCAGTCTGACCACCTCCTCCTCAGGCGCTAGAGGACGATACTGAGCACAGCGCTTCACCTCGCTGCGCTCCTTCAACAGAGGAACCTTCTCCTCGCACAGGAAGTACTCTGAGGGGTTTCCTGCAGATGCTACAACCTGCACAGGCACGTATGACACAATATGATGAATAAAAAAAGTGTCTGAGGACTGTCCTCTCCTCAGGCTGCAGTCACATTATCCAAGCATCATCAATCTTTGCTTCTGAAGTACTAACCGTGTCTAGCAGCTGTTTGGCAGTCGTCTGTTCTGTAACACAGAACACAGTGAAGAGCTCAGGACCAGGAGCAGCGTACACCGTCACCCTGTGCTGCTGCGACCCATGTTTCTCCTCTGAACTGAACAGCTGTGTGGAGAGCAGGAGAGGTGCAGCGGATTTTTATGAAACATATCTTCATGACATTTCTGCTTTATCCAACAGTCCAGCACAGAGGTGGCCCACTATCACGTGTAACTCCAACCCCTGCCATCTCAAAGCCGATAAGTCTTACCATTGATGAGGGAGTGACGCCCCCTGTGGGCCCTTCCTCTAGTCTGTGGCTGTAAATAAACAGGCTTGACACTTCGAGGGGTTCATTATGTTGTGTCCTCAACTGGACATGTCTGTAACCTGAAATGCACATAAGTGAGCCAATAAAAAAAATCAGTTATGCATCTTGTAACAAGTTCAGTAAATTTGTATTTTCGCTCAGAATGAGCAGGCTAGACTGAGTATATAGGGAAGTTACTTTAAATTGTCTATTATTTATCAAAGCCTTATATAAAATACTTAATGATAGGTAAGAGATATTTCCTGCTGTTTTTTCACTCATATTTTACGAGATGCTCTAGTAGAGAGCTTAGATCTACCTTTTCAACATCCACTGTGTCTGAGACTCCTACCTGGCTTTAGGGCCTTCAGAGGCAGAGTCCTCTGAGCAGTAGTCTGGGAACTGTTGTTCTCCACTACAGCAAAGCGCAGGAAGCACATCTCTTCAAAGTGCACGGTGAACTGGAAGTGCTCGCTCCACATGGGGTTGAGGGTGTTACGGTGGATGGGTTTGGTGCGGAAGTGGCAGCTGTCGACAGGCATGCCCAGAATATCTACCTCAATGCAGGGACTGCCGGCACTGTTACCGGGGCAAACGTTCTGACCGGAGATAATCTGAGAGAAAAAAAGAAGATGGAAGCAGTGTGAAAATAAGTGTGTTGTTCAAGAGCATGAGATCATCCCTCTTGTTTATGCTTCTGTTTCACCAGGTCAGTGTTCATGATACCAACTGTACCAATAATTGTCAATAATTTCACTTCCAATGCAGCTAAATGTCTGTTTCTGAGACTAACTTAATGTCCTTTCAGTATTAAAACAATCTGCATGTAGTTAAATACAGAACTTTGAAACCAAATTTGGTGTGATAACAGTCAGGCTTTCACTGTTTATTTCCACAATGTGCAACACGTGACACAAAGTGATGAAAAGCATAGACAGAACAATAAGCACAGTTCAGATGGAGGGGGGTTTCAGACAGTGTGGACATTGCAGTGCAGAGTCTGATCTCATTCTCTATTTTATGGCCTTCATGACTGTCAAATAATGAAAACGTACAGATCACTTCACAATAAAACTGTCCAAACACACCTTAATACACTAAACAAGAGTACTTATGAGTGTATGTTTTAGTGTCCTGTTGTCTATGCAGTCATGCTAAATAATGCCAGACAGATTAACAGGCTTAAAAAAAGTTCAATACCTTGAGACTTTATAAAGTGTAACATTGCAACAAATTAAAACCAAATATTCAGAAAACTTTTTTTTCAAAATAAGCCAAATTTCAAGGCAGCAAAACATATTTTCAAATGAAATACTTAAAGTCATGAGTTATGACTCAAGATCCTTTACTTAAGAAAATGAATACGCAGCACAAAGAGGTATGTAGGAAATTATACGAACAGGCAGGAAGCTGAAGGAGTGAGGATGAAAGTGCAGAGTACAAACTATCAAGGATAAAGTGGTCTTCCTGATTGATCTTCCATTCTGCTCTATATGTCATCTTAACTCACAGTGAGGGAATAGACGGCAGGGCTCATTTTCTCCACATCTCGCTCCATCGGACAGAACTGCTGATAAAGCGGACAGCTACGGTCCCATAGCACTGCTGGCTTCAGGACGTAGCCACAGCCTCCATTGGCCTCAAAAAGAGCTGTGTTCAACTGCATGGGCAAATCTGAGCGAGGAAAGGATATCATCAACAAGTTAGAATCAAAATCCATCTTAACGACATTTGCAAAAGAGATATTAAAGGCAGATTATCCAGTTAGCAATTTGTTTTTAAGTGTTATCTACACACTGGGTGATAATGTTTTGCAAACTTTGCTTCCAAAGGGGGAGATGATATAAGAAACAGATGGAAATGAAACATGAGGTGAATGAGTTAAAGGAAGGGAGTGAAATAAGGATCCAAAGAGAATAAGAGAGGAGAATGAGATATTTTTTGAAAGTAATTTTTTTTTAAAGGAAAATAACCTGTCAGAGTTCAGACAGCAAACACAGAAGAGAACTTTGGAGGCAGTGACAAATAAGAAATTAAATAAAAGAGAAAATGGGTTGGCTCATGCAGAATTAAATAATTTTAGCAATTTTCAGAGGTTTGCGAAGTTGTACAAAGCAGGCATTGACATGATGCAGAAGAGGCCTCGAAGTTGCTTTCTATTACATTATAAAGGAGAAAGATGATATACTAGAGCAGAAGCTCTCCTTTATCTACTATCTGGGGCTAAGTGATATAAATATATCCTGTTGCATACAAAGAGAAAACAGCATCTCTCCTCACCATCAGTCTGGTAGTTGAGCGCCACCAGCTGGATGCCGTGCAGCCAGAAAAGCAGAGGGTTGGGGTTTGTCGAGTCGATCCTGGTGGCTGCTGGGTACGTCCTGAGCAGCTGGCACACGGTGTGATGAATCAGCTTCTGAGAGTATCGCCTGCACAGACGCTTGGCGGCGTTCTCGTTGACGGAGGAGATGTGGTAGCACTTGGGCGTGCGGATGATGGCGCTGAGAGAGGTTGGGGGGTTGAGGACAGGAGACGTCTGCTGCTCCTCCCAGCTCAGACGATCAGCGCCACCTACAGGGAGGACAGAAATGTATTTTAAATTTATACTGCATGCAAAGCTGTGAGCTAGCCACTTATTCATGTATTTCTTCTCCTTTAAAGTAAAGCACCTTTAAAGTTTTCAAACTCTTATTTCCCTGACAGTAGAAAAAACACACAACTGGCAGCAATAAGAACAATGATATAGGTATTTAGTTTTTTATTATTTTATCCACTATAATCCTCATCAGGCTTGCATTCTTTCACACACAGCCATAACAAATATTCTTAAAACTGTGACTGGTGTTTTAGAAGAAATTATCCTTATTTACCACTTCTATCCCATCACAGCATATTTCTGAAAGCCTGCTTTACGATGTAGCGACTGTTCAGCTGCTTATCCAATAAAATTCTCAGCTTTCACTTGTGCCTATTTTTGAAATATCTCTGAAACACCTAAAATGGATAAAAAAAAACATATACAACTATATCTTCCCCTAGTTACCATCACTAGGCCCTGTGTACCTTTCCCAGGGGTGCGGCTCTGGGTCATGACCTCCCCTGATGTGCTGCTGCGAGCAGGAGCTGTGCCAAATATGGACTTCCTGCTCTTTCCGCGGTCCTTCCCTCTGCTAGAGCCAGCTGGAGACAGTGTGGACAAGCCTGTGTTCCCACACACAAAAGGCAGACATGAAAGTGGTCAATAATGCAACACAGACAGTGTGGAGACACCACACTCATGACTTCAGTATCTCTCAATTTGTTTCTCAACCAGAAATCATTTTCTCTAAATGCCATCATTTTCTATCATAATGAGGAAGTTGGTCTTCTCACTCCCAGGCATCACTCCAAGTGCATTTGTTTAAGGTACAGAGGATTACCGCTAATAGCGCTCATTTTAAACTATGCATTAGTTGCAGAACAGTTAGCAAAAATGCTTTTGCCTTTAAAAAACAAACTTATTTTTGTTCTATGAAGCAATCTATAAGATTGCTTGAAATCTACAGGATAACAGAAAATATAGCATAGAAGCAGAGAGATGGTCTTTGGTTCTGTTTTATGGTGTTTATGTGTAAAAAGTCTCCATTATTGCATTTAAATATTGTTAATCTTGAGTCCTTTCTTATTTGGTGTCAAATCTATGTCTCCTTAACAAAACAACATCTGAAATGTTTAGTATTTTTAAGATTATTTAAATGTTTGCAGACATTTTTAGAAGGAGCATGTTCATCTGCAAACAGGAACATTTGTCTGATTTGGGCTGTTTGCCCTGTCTTGTCTTACTCAGACCAGGTTCCTAGAAACAGTAAACAAATAAAATACCAGTGGAAACACAGGCACGTTTATAAGGGCAAATGTCATGTAAAGTAATGAGGAGACAAGCAGAGAAGAGGACACTTGAGGGAGGAAACAGAAGATAAGAGGCTGATATTTAAGGGAGAAATATTTGAGATAAATGGCAGCGTGGAATGAAGATAGATCCCAATAGCGAGGAAATACGAGGTGTTACAGAAAGTTGAGTCAATCCTGAACTGCTCAACAGAGAGCATTTTCATGTATTTAAAATTAAATACATATTCCCATTTTAACCATTTCAGATTTTGACATAGCTTTTGGCAACTGGACTGGTGACAAAGGCTCTTGATCAAACTTGAACCCGGGATAGTAACTATTCAGCGACCATGACATCCTAAAAACATGTTCTGAATAGACATGTCCAGAGTAACAACTCTGCTGTTTGTCGTGCTGCTCTGGAACGGACAACACAAGTAACCATATCTTTCCCAAGGGGAGAAAGGGATTCGTTATCTCTGTGGGTGTCCAGTGTGGGAGAGGAATGAAGTGTAACACTGGGATATTAAATGTCTTGTGATGAAAAATGTTCAAAAACACGGGAAAGGTTTGACCTCTTAAATGTATCATGGGAGTGGAAGACTGGGACAAGACAGAAAAAGTAGATAGTGGTAGCATGTCAAAAGTAAAAGAGGAGAGAGTCACTTTGAGACAGTGTAGGACAGAAGGTAAAGCAGAAAAAGAATGAGAAATGTATGTTAAAATTAAATGTAGAGAATGAAAAAAGAGCTGCCTGTGTTACAAATGGACTGAATGATGAAACATTCTCTACCAGGGAATTTCACTGCCTGGCAGTAGATGATGAGGTCGGACAGCTCCTGGGCAATCTGTCGACTCTCCTTCTTGTTCTGAGGAAGGTAAAATTCTTCACCCAACTCCATGTCAAACACCTACAGGTGCAGGGAAACACAGGACAAGGACAATACAGTTAAGATCTGCTGTGCTTTTGGAGCTCAACCACAGATACACAGGCAGACAGATATGGGTACGTAGTTAACCTTTATTTTATTTTTTAACCTCTGGGTCACCCAGCAAAATAATCAATTAAAATAACTGACTTAAAGGCACTGGTTTCCAAGCAGCCAACTATGTCACAGATTTGCTGTGAATAGTTTATACTTAAGCCTGTACCTTTCCTTTGCTCTGAGTGGTGCTATCAGACTTCTTCATCCTCTTAGGTACTTCATCAACAGGTTGCTCTTCTTTGTCTGCTGAACACTTTCCCTCTGGTTTGTCATCAAGAATGTTATCTATTTAAGAAAAACAATGACTTATATTAGGAACAATTATATTTGGAACAATATACAAACTGCAATAAATACTTGAAAATTGAACTAACAGTGAGGTAAAACTGATGGTAATGCAACCGTCATCTTTGAGTGTGACAGGATGAAATACTGTACCTGCCAGTCAAGCACGCATGCCTCCAAACATAACTCTCTTTAAGACCTAATTTCCCATACTTATTTACCAATGTAATTCCAAACCATTTCTTAATATATACAGATATAGCCGAAAACTATCCAGGGTAGGTGAGGCAAAAACTGGCCTGACAAACAAATTCCAGTCTGGATTTAAAATTTATTTTCCAAGCGCTGGAGTTGTTTCCCAGTTGATATACTGTATGTTAAATCACTGGCACGACATACATCAGAAGAAGCAAATTTAGCATCTGGGAATCTTACTTCTTGTAAAAACAAATGCTGAGAGGAATTTGGTTTTCTTTCAATAAAGTCTGATCATTGAGGGGCCATCTTTAATCTTTAGATTAAAAAATTACAGAATCATGGCAATTATAGAATAATTATTTAAAGGAAAAGTAGTTATCACTATCCCGACTGCTTGCAGAGCACATGAGCTTACTCCCAGGCAGAAACCCAAAAACGCCCCTCCTCGTTGATATTCCAAGCAAAGTCTATCAACTGTAAACAGACGCAACAGTAGGGAGTTAATCCCTTTGCTCCTGTTCCTCCTACACATTCATTGCAGCCAAAAACACAGAAAGAGACATATCATCTTGAAAACACAGAAGCTTTTTATCACACAAAACTTGTTTAATTCCTGACATTTGGAAACTCATCCTTTGAAAAGGGCCTGGCAGCAGAGTTGACCCTGGATGTCACTTTTTAGACAGTAGCCAGACTGAGTTGGGCCAGACTGTGACTGGACAGCATGAGTGCTAAACAAGAGATGGTGGCAACTTGGCAGTTTAGAGTTTGTATTTACTGGGACAGATGATGTTAGGAAGATGCATGTAAGGTCAAATGGAGACAGTCGAGTGTGGAGCGGAGTTAATCTAGTCAGAATGTCTGATTGATGGTTAATATTTCACTGAGAAAAAGAGGAAGTATCAAAACAGAACCACTCTATGAGGTTTAGATTAGCAGAATGGTTTTCAGACGTTTGTGACCGGTAAATTCTTCTGAGAGGGCAGGGATTAGGAAAAATCAGTGCTGGGACTGCGACCGGGACGGGGTAGTTTCCCCTGGTCTGTTGTTAAGTGCAGGGGCAGCGTAGGGCCTGAGAAACCAGATGGCTTTGTTTTGCTTCCCTGATGAGCCTGCCCAGCCACTGGCGAGGTCACAGACAAACCCAGCACAGAGGGGGAGGAAGAAGGGAGGTGATGTGTTTGTGGGAGAAAGAGAAATCATGCTAACACTGACTGAAATGAATAAAATGATGTTTTTCTAGACTGACATCTAATTTTTATGTCATTCATAATGATATATTTTCCAAGAGCAGTCTAAAAGTAGACAGTGTGGTTCTATCCTGCCCTGACTCTATACTGCATTTAAACAGTAATTTTTTCTAATAATTGCTGATGGTTGTGACAGATACACACTAATTTGCATTGGCAAACACAAAGATACACAAAAAGAAGTAATAAGCTCACTTGACATTTTCAACTATATCTTCAACAATCTAGACACTCATAGTGAGAGACTTTGGTTTACAAAAGTCTTTTTGAATGATGATACACAAATTGCATATTAATAAAGTCATAAGAAAATTTAAATGTTAATGACACTTGTTGCATTACTTTAATTACATAATGGTGATTATAAAATAAAATAAGTGTGCGTATATGTACTCCTGCAGTCACAAACCACCCAGTGTTAGCTATTTACTAGCGATAGATATTGTTGAACGACACTCAATAAGATTTCAAACAATGAATTAGAGCAACTGCCAAAAACAGAGGTTCAGTTAAAACCCTCAGCATGAGCATATTAATTAGATCTAAAACCATCAAACAGCATAAATTTCAGAATATCGTCTGAAATTTCTTGCAGATATTATTAAATATGAGATGGCTGAAATTTTGACTGCTGCTCACCGTGCATGATAGATGGTTACAGAGCAGCAGAGTGAAACCTGATGTCCACAAAAAGCAGAAAGCTAGCAGCTGTTACAGTACGCCGGCACATACAGAAATAGGGCTGGGTATCGTTCAAAATTTTTCAATACAATACCAATTTCGATCCCGGTTCTAGAATGATACTTTTTTCGATACTTCAACAAATTAGGTCAAAATGGTCATCATCAATATATTAATGTATTATTACTATTATTATTATTATTATTATCGACTCAATATGATATTTTTGTATAATTTGGGCTTTAGACAATGGTCTGATGATATCAACAGGCACAGGGTGCAATCCGTTACTCTTTAGGACCCTGGGGAGTGAGCGTTTGCCTTACGGTGTGTTCATTTGAAGTTGGACGTTGGAGCTCAGATCAAAGTAATTTTAAAGTTTAGTGCTCCCAGCTCTTCTAGCCTTACAGAAGTAGATCAAAAAAATGTAGCTATTGTTTACATCAGTAGCAGACAGCATGAATTCTGTCGGGTTGGTGAGATTAATCCGACTTTCCAAGGTGGAGATTCGACTTCACGGAGGTTCCGATTTAAACTCTGACTTATAGCATAGAAATTCCGACATTCACATACAAGTGAACGCACCGAACACAGATGCCAGGCTCCCAAAGCTGCTACAGTGACATTAATCCTCATTTTTAATCCTCCCCAGTGACACCTGAGAGCATGGTAAACAGACACTTAGGTATTGGAATTTGGCACCGAAAAATTATAAATTTTTTGATACCCGATAGGATCTGAGCTTTTCGGTCGGTGCTACAAAGCATCGAAGTTTGGTACCCAGCCCTATACACAAATCAGTCCGTAGCAACAATGCTTATCACTAGTGCACATCTATATACCAGTATTTCCTCTGTGGTTGTTCTGCAGTGGTAACAACCACAGCAAGTACATTTGCAACAAGGAACCATAATATACCCTTACAACGCAATTGCAGGGACAAAATATCAATGTAGCATTTTAAGAATTCATTTTAAGATGTAATAAGAGCTCTGCTATGTTATAACTGTTCTTAAGAACAAACTGTCACAGCTACCACTGCAAAACAAAAAGATGGAAGCACTGGTACATAGAGAGGCGCCTCTGAGTCGTGCATTTACCTTCCAGGCCATACGAGGCAGTAGAGGCTGTGAGGACATCAGCTAAGTGGAAAACAGGCAAGATAAAATAGGAAATGAAGGGAGTGAGAATAGAGTACCAGTGTAAAGTGTTGAGCGTTAAACAAAAGGAAAGACAGAATGAAGTGTGAACAGAAACTGATTCAAGGGTTACAACAGAAGAATCTATATATAATGTGTTATTTGAGCCTCTTCTTTTAATGTCATTAAGTATGTCTCCAGAGAGCAACATAAACAACAGTTCTCCTTACCATCTGATAGAGACTCATAGTCATAGTCATACTCGTCTTCTTCCTCTTCCTCTTCCTCATTGGTGTGGTTGCCAGGTGAAGTAACCCCGGGTGACCCATTGCTAGCCTGGGCCTGCATGTGGGCCAGCTGGTGAGCCTGTAAAAAGGTGAAAATATTATTTAGAGCAAACAAAAAAAATCACCAAGCGTTGCAAAATGAGAGTAAATGCATGTAAAAACCATGTGCAGAAAGGATCATTTATCTGTAGATGATCTAGTGTGCTGTGAGCTTGGTAAACTGACTGAAAATGGTGTGATGAAGTGCACATTTGAACACATTACCATCTATTATTAATGTGATAGCACTGTTGATTAGAGTGCTAAATATTCAATGTGCTAATGCTACCTGCTAAATATAAATTATGTAAATGCTTTTATATGTGTGGACAGGATGTCTTTCTTCTTGACCTTCTGTTTGAGTATGTCCACCGGTGCCTGGTGTGCTTTGAGCTTCTTGTTTTTCAGCAGTATCCTCCCCCTCAGTTGAAGTGGTGATGGCAGGTGAGGGTCATCGCTGAAGTCACTTTCAAAGAGGAAGCGTGTCACGAGGCGCTCCCCAAACACCGTCTAATGGATACATATTAAAACATGAGAGAAAGATTAATTTAAATTGACCATAGGTGTGAATGTGAGTGTGACTGGTTGTCTGTTTCTATGTGCCCTGCGATGAGGTGGCGACTTGTCCAGGGTGTACCCTGCCTTCCGCCCTAAGACAGCTGGGATAGGATCCAGCCCCCCCGCGACCCTATGAGGATAAGCGGTAGATAATGGATGGATGGATGACAGAAAGATGTTGAAAAATGATGTCCAGTCATGTGAGGTACAGACTAGAACATAATGAACAGATGAAGAGAGGAGTCTCAAAAGAACATAAACAAGCCCATCGTGATATAAACTGGCCAGAGGCACAGAACTGTCTCAACATGAAACCCTTTTTTTAAATAAATCAAGCCACTCAGAAGTTAGTCCCCACGGAGGATAGGATGCTGCGAAGAAGATGAAAGCTGTATGATATTCCATGATGCCTCTGTTGTGCCCAAATATGTGTGGCCTCGAGTATACAACTTAAACAAAAAAAACAGAAGAAGGAGTGTTGTAGTCTGGAGATTAGAAAAGTAAGCCTCTGACGAGAAGTCTGCCATTACCAAGGCCCGCAGCAGCTGAGAAAACCTGGGCACGGAAAAACCAATGAATGGAGTTCTATCCTTGTTCAAAAAAATATGGTACAAGTGTCAATGAGGGAAACATTCCCACCTGGAGGAGTGTGATTGTACCATAAACTAGATTATTTGAAGCTGTACGGTGGGTGAATGTCTTTCCCTGAACACAGCATGTCTGAGTGTGATCCAGTGAAACTTTAGAGATTTAGAGGCCATCTGAATGCTACGAATCTGAATCAGAAACAAACTAACCACACAAACATGACTTTAGACACTGATAAGCAAAGTCATGATAGTCATGATGTGCATTTCTGCCCAGTTTTATACCTTGAAGATTTCAGCCATCTTGCGTTGCTGTGGAAGGGAGCAGTGGTTCTCTATGGACAGGATGACAGGCATGTCCGAAGTGACAAATGCAGACCGGTTAACTGCTTCCACCACATCCTGAGGGGTCATGGGAGAAATTTAATTCTTAGAAACAGCACTCCAAGTCAAATATGAGACAACTAAATACTAATGACAATTACTATCACAGTCATCGGATACATCATCAAGTAAAATACAGGTTCTTGAGGGCTCTGATTAGTCCAAATCTAATAATAGGAAATAAATAATATTGGTATTTTCCTCACAAGTAACTAGAGTAAAGTGAACTCTAGTTAGTTGATTAAGTCATTAACACAGACAAAACCATTTATATGAGACTTTTTCATCACTTGACCCTCGGGGCTTCTGTGACAATGAGAGCCAGTGACTGATTTTCTAACTTTTTTAGTCAATGCACACCTCTTTTCTGAATTTAATTATTCATGTGCATTTCTAACCTTGAAAGGTATTTTAGTGGTGAGAGTATGTCCATGATAAATCACTGGCATGCCATCATCTCCATCCCAGCAGTCCAACTCGACACTCCTACAGCCTTGTAGAAGCACCTGGTAAAAAATACATTCAGTGTTCAGACGGGAAAATGCAAAAGAGGAGTTAAGGGACCAGAAAAAAAGTAAAAGGGGAAAAAGACTTACCTGACTGTAAAGTTCAACTGAGGACTCTCCTTTGAGCTGATGTCCAGTCAGATAGGTGTTATGAGAAGACTCAATGTAGTAGTAGGACAGAGGGAACTGCAGCTCCTCTGGGTTCACTAGGGATTCCTCATTACGAGAAGCAAAGTTCTCCTTATCCATCAGGAACCTGGTATGGAGAGAGGGATGGCATTGCACTGATTACAAGTAGCAAGAATTCATTTTTTTTTTTTATTCAAAACAAACTCCCACTGTTTTATGATACAGTACGTAGGGGTATGAAAAAATATCGATATGGCGATATATCGCAATACTTTGTCTTCTGATATTGTATTGATTTTTCATTTCTTAATATTAATATTTTCCGACCCCAACAAAATCATATTTTGGGACGATTGTAAATCCAGAACGACTTCCGCTCCTCAACTCCGCAAGGTGTCGCTGTACCGTTACTGCGCTGCATGGCTTTTGTGGTGAGCGAGGCAATGAAGAAGTCGACAGTAAACAAGCAGAGGAGAACAGAGAACATAGAGCAGTGAGCTCAGCGATGGCCGCAGCAAAACAAAGCTGACGTTTGGAGGCACTTTGGCTTTCTAACGAAAGAAGGAACTAACTTTCTTTTTTAACAAATACAAAACTAACTCTAATTTGCAAAGTGCTTCGCTATCTTTTCATTACATTCGTTAAAATGTATTTCTCCTCTCCTCTGCAACGGCCGGGACTCTCCTCTCGCTCCCTCTGACGACAAACACCGGCACAGACACTCATCACACTCAGCATAAGGCATTGTATTCTTTACATACAAGTTTCATGCAAAGGAGATTTCCGTTGCATGAAACTTGTATGTAAAGCATACAACAGTGAATGATACATACAATATCCTTATACTTCCTTTAATTTTCTTGTATGAAAAGAATGCAAAAGTGGGCACTTTCAAGAGAAATCATATACTATTCATGAATTTTAGTACATTTTTAAATATTTTTTTTCTGTTTCTTTTCTGTATGGGCACAAAATATCTTATTGCGTTTAAATAATCATAAATTAACAACAATATTATAATAAATATTGATGATGAACATCCTTCTGTTCCAATTCAGTAAGCTGATGTTAAACATTGTGTGCTAGGACAGTTTTCCTGCAATTAAATTCTTTAAAAGAAACTCAATATATCGTTGTTTCTATAGTATCGCAGTATATCACAATATATCATATCTTTGCCCCTGTATCATATCGCCAGATTGCCAGATTCTTGCCAATACACAGCCCTAACAGTATGTAATGATAATTTTAGGGTTTTGGGTTAATAATTCAGTATGTGGTTTAATGGTGTTTCTGTGCTGACATGAATATGCAACGGACTTTCAATACCTTGCAAAGCCTTCAAATGACATCCACCCCATTTGCCTCATGCTTGATGAAGGCTCAAATTTCTGCAACAGGAAAGAAAAAAACCAAAACAAAACACAGCTATAATTGATCAACAGTCTTCTTTTCCTTGTTTGTGTCTGAGGTTTCTTTCCTCCTTATTATGGGTATATGGACTCCATCTGCCTTGTGGTGGGGCACACTAACACCGACAAACACCCCCCTCAAAAACCCATATTGACACTCATTGACATACTGGTCCATCCATTGCTTCCAGAGCCTACCTGTATAATACTGAGAATCTCGTCGTAGCTCAGGTGCTCTCGCTGACAGTTGACTAGGAAGTCGTTGAGCTGAGGGATAGCCAATCCCAAGACGCCTAGTGATGCATTTTCTACTCCTGTGCCATTGGTCACGATGCTGGCAGCTGCAATGGCATCTGAGATCTGCCTCTGGTTGTCTGACATCTGCTGCCTTGTCCGGATAAACAGGCCAAGATCTGAACCGTTGCGGGTTAATAAGTCTGGAGGGAGGAGGAAGTGATTAAGGGACAAAGGAACAATGTGGGGCTCGTGTGCATGTTTTTGACTGCTTATAACACATCAATGAATGTGTTTGTTCTTTTACCGAGGTCTGGCTGGAGTCCCGTGACTCTGTCATCTACGCTGAGGTTAGTATAGACGGGAGCAGACTCTGGACTTGAACGACTGCAGGGGACAGCAAAGGTGTCAAACAGCTCCTTCAGGTCCTTCCTGCTTCGGATACTGTGGAGGAACCAACACATAGTGCTATTTAATTCCATCTCAGCCACCTTAGAATGACAAGCACTTTTTTATTTTGACTTCTATTCAAGTTTTACTCCAAATACACATGCAGAAACATTGTCTTAGATCAGACCAGATTCCAAAAACACTGTAGAACTAAATATAGGTGGTCTTGATTTCACTTCAAATATTTTCATTTGTCAAATGTTGTCAGAATATTTTGTTTTCCTATCAAGGCACTGTAGCACGTATGAGCTTTTGTCAGTGTTTTTGACTAATGAGCACACTGATTGATGCAGGAGTTGTCAACCAGCCACTACGCAGACTATGGTCAGATGGTTGAAAACATAATTAGGATTTTTGCAGGGGCCAATCTGCTTACGTACTGCAACTTTATTTTCTCTGCATGGCTTTAGTTGAGAAAGTGTGGAATCTATTGGGCAGCAGATAGGATACACTAAATTCTAAGAAATACAGGAGGACTGGTATGAGAGTAATCCATTGCTTATCAAGACATTCATTTGACAGGGAAATAAAGTTAACTAAATATTATACCTTATACAAGAATCCTTGCAAGATATGGTGGTTATGATAACCTCGAGAAGCATTTGTTGAATTGCTTTTATCATACTATCTTTAGGTGCTATTGATAAGAACACAAAACTTATGTAACAAAAGGGAGTGAGATGGCAGAAATGCATATAATGTACTATATACATACATACATACATATATATATATATATATATATATATATATATATATATGTATGTGTGTGTATATATATATATATATATATATATATATATATATATAGCAATGTTTTATACCAAGTCAGATGATGACACATAACCAGTATGTTTTAGAAGCAGTATCGCACTGCTACTACAGTGCACCAACAATGTAAGAACACAGTAGACTACTACTGTATTACCTGAATGACTTGAAGAGCTCGACAAACTCAATGAAGCTCATCGTGCTGTCAGAAATCATGAGATTCTGGAAGCCTTTGAAACAGCCTTTACCTCGACCGTGCCACGACCTGCTGCTCCATGCACTAAGACCCAGAGAGAAAAGGAAACATATTTAACCTAAAGGAAAACAAAATTTTTAGATGAAAGTCATTACAGTACGGTTTATACCCTGGCTGTGACTTTGCAGTCCCTGAGAGGATTGGAGAGGATTGCGGGCGGGAATGGTTGGACCCCGCCATGCTGGAGGAAGAGGAGGACGAGGAGGAGGAGGAAGGAGAGGAAAGCAATCCAGGGCTTTTACTGGATGAGAGGGAGAATGGTCCGGGGAAGCTGTCCTCTGTGAAGGCGAAGAGGACGGAGAGTAAATAAAAAGCACACGGAAAATACAAAGGAAATGCCCTACTAAGTGTTTTATTCTTTAAATTAATTTTTGTGTAGTATTTGGTTTATTTAACACCTTTGTTTGGCATACACCTACAGATGACTGATTCTTTGTTTGAATTCAAATAGCTCCATGAAACGTCACCTGGATCTTCTTGGTCGACGCTGTCAGACTCTGGCCCATTTCGAAGCAGTCCCTCCTTACAGCTCCGTGATTTCCTGGAAACCATCTCGTCATCCGTAGCATCCCCACTGTCTCCCTGTGATTGATGTGTAAAGAAAGTTAATTGTTTTATACTAGTAAGAAAAACCCTTCATTACAGCATCACACTGGTTAGACAGAATTACTGTAGATATATGTACTAAAGAAAACAAAATGAATCAGCTTTATTGGTCATATACATAAATACATACAGTGGGCAGCTATACAAAGCTGCCCGGGGAACATTACATACTGTAGATCAAGATTGTGAAACGACTGTAATGGAGTAATGCTTCATGTGTAGAACAGAAAATAGCAGAACACTTGTCTGAAAAGGCTCGTCATACGCACAACAAACTTTTTTCATGCACTGACCCTGACAAGGACCTTCTTCTTCTTCTTGGTCTTATCACTGATGCTTGAGTTTTTCTGGCTGGCAGGTTTCTCCACCCCACCTGTAGCCATGTTCCATCTCCGCCCACCAAACAGCTCAATGGCATGAGCCAGTGTAGGGCCTTCATACCTGCCATCCTCCTGATGAAACAAACACACAATATTACATGGACAGGAAGGAAGCAGGCACACACGAATGGGCGTTGAAGACTATTCATCATTCAATTTAAGGCAAACTAAATACAAAATCCTTCCTTTATCTAAGAAGGTTTTCAATGTGTGCTGCATCAAGTAAACAACCCATGCTCAAAATGACACATGATGGCCTTGTTTCTAATCACATGATCTGCCGTTTTCCTTAAGCTCTTTGAGGATCTTTCAAAATGTGTTAGAGGTTCGTGAAAGTTTGGGCTTTAATACAATGAAAAAAATACCACCTTTGGTGCCTACCTTAAAACCAAGCATCATTAATTCATCAAAATGCTGGAGAAAAAAGCATGTACGCATACAAAAAAGTATTGTCAAGGAACCATCCAGTTTACCTGATACAAGCTGACATACTGCTTCCTTAGCCACTGCAACCTTTGGTCAGGAAATTTCTTCAATTTCCTGGTTGCATTCACCAACTCTGACAGGCCTTTATGGAGCATCTGTGCCGTGTGGTTGGGGGCCACAAAGTGCAGGAGTCTAGTGGTAGTAGTTGAAATATTTAGTAAACAGCAAGGTGTTTCGTCAACGTACTAGTGTAGCAAGGAATTTTGATTGAAAAAGTGCCGCTGGTGGTAACACAGCACTGACCTGTTGTCAGTGGTACTTAGACCATAGAGGAGGCTGAGACCATTTTCCTCTACTGTCATTTGGCTCAGCTTGTTTTGCAAACACACAGTGTGGACGTCCACTCCCTGATGACCCAGGAACACCGCCTGCACATTCAATTAAACACAGTATTATGAGTGAGGCTGTCAAATGTTATTCAAACACAAAACTGATTACTAAACCTACAAGATGTAAGTTTGAGAATTTTGATTTGTACATTTACTTTTTTTATTACTATAATAAATTAAAAATACTAAAGCTTTTCAGTGTAAACAACTGGTAAATATAATGTAGCTTTATTAAACAAACCTTCACCACTCCCAGATCCAAAAGGCCCTCTGCTAGTCCAGCCACCACAGTTTGTCCTAATCCCAGTGGCTGCTCTGTGGGGGAAGCCCCTCCGCTCTGAGGCTTACCTGCCATAAATCAACACATTTACGATATGTTTGAAACGTAGTAAAGGCATAGGATATTGAGCAACCTGTGCAACATTTACGACCAGTTTAAAGTTTATATGTTACAAAAGACATGGCACTTAATTACCATACATAAACACAAATGAATTATGTTTGAAACGTAATGACACAGGAAACTTTTTTTTTAATCGTCATTGCCTATTTTCCATTTGTTTAAAGATTAATAATGAGAAAGGAAATGGGTCTCATTTCCCTGAGATATAAAACACTCATCTTAAATTGTACTGATAAAAAAAAAAAAAAAGTTGTAGAAATAATCATTCAGAAATAAATTGCATGTTCTAAATAAAAATCTATTCTATGAATCATTGGCAAAATTAATGACAGTGACTCCAATCAGAGGAAATTCCCATGTCTTTTAAATTATACTACATTTTATAGAAACACTGTCATAGCTTACCCCAGGTGAGTGTTGTGTTGTCAGGTTGTAGTCGCAGCAGACAGCGAGCTGACAGGTGGCTGTCATGGTCATAGTGGATGACTGTAGCCCCCTGCAGCAGAAACTGGTGAACATCAGGTGGTAGCGACAACACGTACCTAGAAAAAGAAAAAAAAAGTGTGAAGTGTTGGTTGAACAATACATATATGCTGTGTATGTGTGTGTTTCTTACCAGGGAATGAGCTCAGTGCCGTGGCTGAAAGCTCTGTGTGTCTCCTCAGTCCCCTGAAACTCCACGTCTTTCACCACCGTCTCCGATGACAAGTCGCCCTCTGAATCCGACAAGTCCCCCACCATGAATCTGAGGATGGGGAGAAGTTTAGTTCCAAAGGCAGAGATTCAGTATGGGAACAGGGGAAAAAGTATCTGAGTTTCAGAGTTTTGTTCACAGATTACCACAGACATCTGTAAATCAGTTTCTACCTTTACTTTCAACTACTGCAGCAAATGTGTAGTACATAGGTTGAACAAGCAAATAAAAATGCAACATGCATTCGTCACTGCACATTCCTTGACCACTAAACAAGCTTCTACTCAAACCACATTGACGTTAGGCGATAGTAATCACTGCTGACGCTCTTACAACCACTTACAAGACATGGTTTGATTCTGACGGTGTCCGAAATGAATGGGAACTAGAATTGAAAGAAGGATACATAGAAAGGGGAAGTGTGAGACAAATGAAAAGCAGACAGAGAGGTTTCCATACAAGTACAAGAAAAATAGCAAAAAGAGGATGCCAGTGGAAAAAAATCAGGAGGACATGAAAAGAATTCCTAAACATCTTTGAGTAAGAAAGATAATATTTATCTGCATCCCAAATGAACACTATGCCTCTCGCCAAAAAGAAACAGAAGTTGTTATCCTGAGCTCTAATGTGAATTAATAACACAGTTTCCTTAATACAAACACCACACACCAAGCTTGAACTGAAATGAGTTTTCTAACAACACTGTAAGTGTCGAAATTCCAGCTTGTGTCATCAGCTACCTGACCCCAGCGTGCTGAAAACTACCAGAGCTCCGTTCCTTCCTGTCCTGACAGGAAACTATCCTGTTATCCTTTATCTCCGTGACACCAGAGTTTATGTGAACACCACCTCATCTCAGTAACAATCTGCAAATGTATTCCTTCACAAACCCATTATCTTGTGTCTGTGTTTATGACAGACAATTAGAATGAATGTGCACATAACACCACACATTCCTATCTAAGGAAAACACTGCACCTGCATTATTTTTTGTAATTATTCTCATGAAATTTTCTTCAAAACACAAAATAAGCATCATTTAGCAGTTGTTTTATTTATTCCAAGAACTACTGGTGTGGTACTTGTGGGGTAATAGTTTCATAATAAAGAGATTAAATAATACCAAAAGTAAAAACCAAAACTGCTACCATAGTAACAACCAGCTAACAGCTTGGTATTAATAATAGGTGTATCTGAGTAATATTAGACTGAAATTTATGTAACAGGGTAATAAGGGGCAAATGGGTAATGATGGGAACATTTAAATATGACAAGGCAAAATTTTATTGCTAAAGTATAGTAATATTCGCAATAAAATAACATATTGTACTATAACAGTACAATATTTTGATTAAACATGTTAATACAGTGATATTAATGGATTATTGTATTTTATAACGCTGAAAAGTTTCATGCTAATACAATAAAAAATGATAGATCTAAAGGTGCGACTTGTGTAGTTAAACAGCAGTAAACAGAAAGTGAAAACAAGTGCAGTGGTATGCAATCATAAACTGATACACAATGTCCCAGTGCCTTTATGGACTGGGTCAAATGCCATTTGATACTCTATACGTTGTGCAACAACCTTTGGCTGGATGGGTTTAAGACAACTTATCACAGAACATTTATCCTTTTAAGGTGTCATTAAGCAAGATGCTATTTTTATGAACTCCAGAGTTGCTGTGAGAGGAACCTGGTGGTACACACTGAAAGGAACAAACAGGGGTAGAAATGGTACTGACTGATTGCGGCAGCGATCCCTGAAAGAATTGTTTCTGGATGCAGGGGACGGGCCAGTAGAAGAGGGACTGGTTGATGCCTCATCAGGATCCTCTGCCTCTAGACTACGATTACAAGACCTGAGGAGCAGAAAGAGGCAAGTCAGAGGAGAATCATGTCAGAAAATGTGAGGAAAAGCAAAATGGTGAGCAGAAGACACTAGTACAAAACAGCAGACAGACACTTGTCACTGTATAGTCTTTACCTTTTAAACACACATTTTCTTGGATGTAATATACCTGATAATCTGAAGGATGTTGCTGACAGTAGCTTCTTTCTCTGGGACATGTAGTCCATCTGTACCTGACCGTGACATGAAGTTGTGCTGGCCGCTGTAGTCAGATGCAAACTAAAGACAGACAAAACAGAGCTTATTTTTTACAGATTGAGTCAGTCATGGGATCTCTGTATGTTTGCACACACTTATGAGTGTACCTCTATTGAGTCCTCTGTATTATCTAGAGGTGCTTTGAGGCTGATGATGCTTGCGGTCCCATCTAACACGTCACTCAACTCCTTTAGAAAAACCCCACAGAATGGCACCACCTTTGGTGCACAGACAGGACAGAGAAAAACAAATATGGCGTTTGCTGTACTGTAATTACTGTCATGCCAGTGGTCAGCTAAGTAAGAATACGCTTAGCTATTATAGTGACATATGACAAATTAGACCATTACATTCCAAAACCTGTACATAAAGCAGCCTACCTTGCAACCAGGGATATTAAGAGCTCTGGTCACAACCTTTTTGTACTCAGAAGACGACTCGTGTTGAGCCATGGCATCCTTTAGGCTCCTCATGGTCTCAATGTCTGACTGGTCCATAAACTGCCACATCTTCAGCACCTTGCGGGACCTGGAGGACAAGGAAAATCTGTGAGTGTAAGCAGGCATTATTTACCAAACCAAAAGAAATAAAGGACACACAGAATCAATGTATGTGTAGAATAAATGAGTGTAACACCTGAGTCCAGCCAGAAACTCCATGACACCATTGTAGTTTCCCATGTTCCAACAGCATTTAGCAACATGGACAAGGTAGGAGAAAACTTCTCTCTTCTCCTCCATGGATCCCGCTGTCAGGATCAACCATGTCACCCATGAACTCACCTATTAATAAAGAGAAAGATTAATGTTGCACTCTTGAATGCCAGCTTATCCCCCAAAAAACTCCACACAGTCTTCATGAAACGCAGATTCAGAATTCAATTTATACCAATTCTTAAAATTAAAAAAATGTTGTTTATGCTGCACATGGCATGTAAATGCATATATAATAACATATTCAATATTGGATATTTCTGTGAACCTGTTATTGTGTTATTATAAGGCGGCTACAGAAACTGTTTGGTGTGTGTAGACTTACTTGTGCTCATGTCACCTCTGTTAAAGTCTAAAGTGGTAATGTATGCACAGCAGCATGCCAGCTGGCCCCACACACACACACACACACACACACACACACACACACACACACACACACACACCGGCTGCCCTCTGTCTCTGCACACACAAAACACACGATGCAAGAACCAGATATGCATCAGGGTCAGCTTCCTTTCACTCACTCACATACACACACGCACGCACACACAATACAGGAAAAGATCAGATTTCAATCTGGCTGCTTCCTACTCTCTAGTGTTTCTCTATGTGTTAAAACCTCATGAATGTATACACGCGCGCACAAACGCACGCACGCACGCACACACGCGCATACACACATAAACTCCGTAACCCCCTTGCAGGCGCTAAAAACATCCCCCCCGAGATCTGTTACTGGGTTATGTAAGGATCTGTAAAGTCCACCAGTCTGACTTCACACGGACTAAATAAAGCTACAAACACTCACACTCAAAAAAATGTAACAAAGTACTCACTTTCACATATAGAGTTTTTGAATGAGGTTGTGATGGTAAATATGCAAAATGTGTATATATACTGTATTGCAATATACACAAACACACACACAGTCTATACATATACAATTTTATGCACAGTATATACAGACATCTTAGATATGAGCTTCTATATACACATAACTCCACAATCTTTGATAGTGTTACACTTTATTTGAAAAACTCTAAAAAGTTGGCAGACATAATTTAAAACTCACTTGCATTAGGAGTGTTATGGGTTGTTAAGGCTTACATTTTTCTCCCTGTCCAATATGAGTGAAAGCACACCAGTTAATGCATTCCTGTGTGATAAAAGCATAGCCATTAGGAGGGCTGACTAATATAATGTCTTCATATACTGTACTCAAACTGAATAAGTTAGTTTAAGTTGCACCACAGTTACAGTAAAATCGTACAAAATTTATTTATGCTGTTGAGTGGAACTAAACTTTAATTGCTAAACTGCTATTAGTCACTTGTAGTGTTATGACAGGAAGCAAAGCCGTGTCAGCATATGGGTTGAATTACAGCCACCATCTAAACCATGCTGGACGTGCGCAAAGTGGCTTTTTGAACCGCAACTGATCAAGGCATTTTACAGTTGGCATCTCTTCTGATATTCCAGATAGTGAAAGTGTGTACTCAGTGTTGTGTATGAGAGATAATGGACAGGATATGAAGAGATACAATATGATATGAAGAGAGAGCAGGCAGCGCAAGAGCAGGAAAGAGCAAACAGGAGACAGTAAATCAAACAGAAGTCACACACATGCACACGCACACGCGCACAACCAGAGCTAGGAACAAACTAATCCCCTCTTTGATGTTTGTGTACGTGTCCATCTGTCTGACCGTCTGTCTGTCTCCATCTGTGTGTGTGTGTGTGTGTGTTATTAGTTGAACTATGAGGGTCAGTTTCTCCTTGATACATAAATTGCATAACCAAGCTTAGCAGACAACTATGACAAAGTCAGCACATGAACAAACACTTGTCCTGTCAAAGCTAAACACTCCGAACAGACACAAAGGGCCTTCAAGCTTTCTGCCTCATCAAACCCTGCATACCATGTAGTCTCTAACCCTTGACCAGCCAGGAAAAGACTGCACACTTCCACCCTCCAGAAATAAACAGCATTGATCACCTGCCACGTCCTGTGTTTGGATTTTGGTTGGGTCCATTAGTCTGTCTGTTTATACACAAACCTGTCCTCATCTCTGCTAACAAAAGGACTAACGGACAGTTCCTACACTGGTGCACTTTTTAACGATTGAAACCAAAAAGGTTTTGAGACCAAAACCCAATGAATAAGTGAGCATAGCCAGGCTGGTGATGTAACTATTTTCATTACTAATTAATCAAGAAAACCATCTTCAATGTCTAATTTGTTGAGCCATCAGGTCAAACTCATTGATTTTCAAGAGGATGAAAACATTTGAAAGTATTAGACTTAACTGTCTGCAATCACAAAGCTAAGCTAAGACAAAATACTCCAACAATATTTCATCCTTTTATGAGAAGTGTCATGATATGAAGCAGCTTCTCTGGTGTCTTCTCTGGGAGAATCGCTGCTGTCATTTGACTCGCTCATTCTGACCATATATGGCTACAATGCGCATTTGACTTTTTGCGTGTCTCTCCTCTCACTGACTTAAATGAAAACCAGCTGATCTGAGAGGCATGCAACTTAAAGATGACATCATAATTTTCCAATCAATCTCACCCTCTCTAGCTTTCTCTGTCTCAGCAGTGCAATGTTGTGATTGTTTATCCGCGAAGTCATTCACCATAAAAGACACAAGGCAAGGGAGAGGAACGCCAGCCAACTTACACCACTGTGAGAGTGTGTGTGTGTGTGTGTGTGTGTGCATCAGTTATGAGCTGATACGTTGGTATGACTCGCACAGCAAATACCACAACACAAATCCAGCTGAAGGAAAACACAATTACTGCTCTGCTTTTCGACATTTCACATTCATGTCAAATCTCAATGCACGCATTTTCACTGTCTAATGATGTCACCGAGGGGCACCAAAACACTGTTTTCTAACAATATATTCCCAGAAGTTACCATAAGGTCTTGTTTAAAGACAAGGGTTTCAGGGAGTTGTTCTATTTAACTAGTCTACAAAATTTGCTCATTAGCATCACAGATTCTCAAGTGACTTCTTCCAGACTTAAATCCTTTAGTAAATACTGAGCTTGCATACTATGATGATTCACAGCCTTTAAAAACCTTAAAGGGTGCACTAAAAAACAAATGTGGATGTTGAATCAATCAGTCAACTGCTAGTAAAACGGACACATTATGTACAAGCAGACTCATTCACCTCATTGAATCGTGACACCAGATCCTCCACAGCATTGCGTCGCTGAGCACTTTGGGTAGGCATTGTGGGCACTGACAGCGAGGCCTTGAGGTTTGGGTGGCGCTTGGTTTGACACTCGGGACTGCCCAGGTCTCGAGTGAGGAAACAGAGGTAGTCCAGGGGAAAGACCTGCAGGAAGGAACAGACAAGTGAATTATTATTACTATCAGCATAGAAATAAACTCTATTTTTTCTCCTGTGATTAATCTTCTCCCTTCCAGCATCCACCCTGTACATGGATACGAGGAATTGTTTGTTTGTGTGTGTGTGTGTGTGTGTGTGTGTGTGTGTGTGTGTGTGTATGTGTCCTCCCACCCGTTGGTAAAGCTGTTGCTCTTGCTCGGTGAGGATGCAGGCAACCTCCTCAGGGAACTGAACAAGGTGGCGCACCTCTGCCAGCTCCTTACTGATCCCACTGGGAGGAAGAGAGCCACTGCTGGTCATACTGTTGGTCAGCTGACGCTCTAGAAGGACAGACGGACAGAGAGAGATTTTTTTTCCTTTACTGATCCTATTTTTCCCACTTCATAGCACCATCTAGCTTGTATTTTTGGCACACATTGAAAGAAAAGGGCTGTTAAACTCATAAGAATAGATAAAGAGGAAGAAGGTAAGCAGACGAAAAAAAAAGTTTGGGGTTATTATCAAGTATACAAGGAAAGCAGAAACCACTGTTACTCATGCAGGAAATGAAAGAACTCAGAGAAAAGGAATAAAATTGAGATATTATCTACTCTGATGTTTCACCAGAAAAGTTTTAAACCTCAATGAAATGTGCATCTCTTTTTCAGGGTTAATCTGAATGCCTCAATCCTTCTGCCTCATCAATCCCTGCATACCATGCAGTCTCTTGCCCTCGACCAGCTGGGAAAAGACTGCACACTTCCACCCTCCAGAAGTAAACAGCATTGATCACCTGCCTGGTCCTGTGTTTGGATTTTGGTTGGGTCCATTAGTCTGTCTGTTTACACACATACCTGTCCTCATCTCTGCTAACAAAAGGACTAATGGACAGTTTCTACACCGGTGCTAGAGCTGCCAGGTAGACATACTGTACATTGTTGGGATGAATGCCACATAAACTAACAGGCCTTTTTCCACAGCAGGAGTCTTTTTTCCAGGGAATTCTTTGAGGGACCCTGTGTTCTGATTGCAGAAATGAGCAGAACCTGATAAACTGTACTCTCAAGTTCTCTCTTCTGGGGCAGGGACTGTGAGGGTAAGGTTTCCAATACTGAATGTTGTTGACTGGTCAAACCCAAGACACGACACTGCACCTGGTCATAGCACTTATTCCAACAGAAGCAGACAGTTGTTCCTAATATCAAAACAACTGGAGAGAAATGCCAAGTACTGCAGCATATTATATCAGCATTTTCTGTGTCTTATGAGGCACAGTCTGTTCAGTAGTTTAATGTGTAAAGTTATATAATATCTATAGTATTTTACCATGAATGCATGTACATCAAATAGACTGAACACCAAGGATTAGACAGCTCCTGCCAGAACATTGTCAAACGCGCAGAAACCAACCCACATATGTGTGCATGCACACACATGTACAGAGTCACACTTAAAGGTTGTCCTTGGTAACCCTTGAGATGTGCAACAGGTACCCATGGCAACAGCAGTGACTTGCTTATTTACACAGTTTGATTTGTGGATCTGGCATCACAGCTTGTGTGTGTGTGTGTGTGTGTGTGTTGAACTTCAGACAGACTGAGCGGAAAGGACAGGTCAGAACAAAGAGACTAGAAAAAGGAGAGGAAACAGTAAGTAAAGATTAAAAGAAATACAATAAACTTGGAAAACTGGAGGTTGTTTGAGCGGAGAGTGAAAAAGAAAACAAGAAGAAAAAGAGAAAGATGGAAGAACAGACAGACAAAATAGACAGGAAGGAAGGGATTAGTAAAATAAGTGGGAATTTTGTAGTTTACACTATGAAGCAGATGTGAGCTATCTATTACAGTTAGAGAGACAGCGTAATCCACCAAATCTTTAAATGTCCCAGAGACAGGCTACAGGTTATGAATTATGGTCCGTTTATAGAGTCCAGACACCTGGAACACATTTTCATAGACATTTGCATTAAATGATACAGAGTGTCAAAATTATTTCATTGCTGAAAAAAGGGAAACATGTCTCAGAGAGCCTGATGTGAGACCATGTAAAATATCAATATCAAATCTCTCAACTCTCAAGGATATGAGCAACATCTCCTCGTCACTGGACCAGAACTGTTTTCACATGCTAATCCCTTTTGAGGTGGAAATGGAGACGTCCTCAAATTAATGATACAAAACTCATGACCATGTAAAGGACTCAATCATTCATTTATTCATCCTTTAAACTGGGAAACACACCAGCAGACAAAAGCTGCTGGACAAGCCAGCGACAAAAAGGTCCTTCTGAAAAATTATTAAAAATCAAATGTGCCTTGGCACAGAAAGTGGAAATAATCCCAATCACAACATACAGACAATAATGAAAACAACCGTGGTGCATACAGTTTAAAAAAATGTTATTGTCAGAAAGTGTACTATGTACTAATTCTGAGTCCCCTCTCCTCCCTTTTCCTGTCACTCTTCAGATAAACCAATAAAGACAAGAAAATCCCCAAAAACATCTTAAAAAGGACCAAAGCTCTATCTTGTTTTATTCACAATAGCCTCAACTTGTGCCTGCAAAACTTCACACAAACTGTGTAATATCAGTACTGACAACAAAGAACTGTGATAAATAAACACTGAAGACTGGACAGAACATGATCTTCGATTGCAGCCTGAAAAGTCTTTCAAATATAATCTGTTGTGGACCCCTGAAAAAAAAAAGGCCCTGACCCGTTGAACATGATAAACACTAGTTTGAGAAACAATATTGAATATGCAGCACTCCTGCTGTGAGACTGAGAGAACAGGAACCTGGACTAATTGACCATGATCTCCCTCTGATATTTATGCATGGGTTTACTCATCTGTGATGCATGCTGAATACAAATGGGTGTGCCTACGTACGTGTGTGTGTGTGTGTGTGTGTGTGTGTGTGTGTGTGTGCAGGTAATTGATCTTTCTGTAAATGCAGTGGTGTATGGAGTAGATTGGCTGAACATCCCTTTTAAGCATTGTCATGACATCTCTGTTTTGACAAATAACAGACCATTAATAGATCCAAGAAAAGTGTGTGTGTGTGTCTGATTTACAACTCACAACTGGATGTACGTATATGTTTGCATCAATCCAATTTAAAAAAAATCATGCTTTGATAAGTATGAGCTATATGTTGTTTATCCAAGTATTTACATAGAATAAGAGATTGAATGCAATTCTTCGAGAGGGACAAGATGGCCAAAAGGAGAAAAGTTTACATCAAGCTACTGGTGTCTTCATATGGTATTTTGGAGGGGTTATAGGTTATATTTATCAATACTCAAGTGATTAAAATGGTTAAATTTTGCACCAAATCAGTGACACATGTATCAACCCAAATATTGCTGCAACTCATTTTGAGCATAAGTGTGTATGAGAACAGCCATCATATACCGTCCATCCATTTTTTACCACTTATCCTCACATAGGGTTGCAGAGGGCCTGGAGCCTATCCCAGCTGTCTTAGGGCGAAAGGCAGGGTACACCCTGGACAAGGCAAACATACACTTCTATGAAAATATTATAAATCCTTAAACACTTTCACAATTCATTTTAATTAATTAATTCATGCCTATTTCTGAATTATGACAAGAACAACTTGACAGACAGTGCTGAGCTGCATCTCAAGTTTATCTTTGAGTTCCCAGCTTTCAGATGATGTCACTACTTACTGACACATACTGCTGATCTGCTATTAAACAGACAAAGGCAGGTTTATGTGGGTCTCCTAGGACTAATTATATGAACTCCATGTCTGAAAATGATCTAATCTGTGCATATAAATTAACACGTGTAATTAGACATACTCAAGGGAATAACCAAAATGAATCTCGCCTGGGGACATACAGTATCCATGTGTTTTGAATTACTTTAAGTCAACCAATAACTGACTCATGGCCAATGTTATATGGCTGGAAAATCAATGTGAAAGGAGAAGGGGAAATTTACAACACTGACTTGGGTTTGTATTGTTCATTCAGTAAATCACACACACACACACACACACACAGTTCTCACAACCATGTTTAGAGCTGATGACAACTCTCCCCCACTGCAGAATGTGGGGCACTCAAACAGGTGCAGTACAAACAGCCAGTGGAGAAGGACTGTTAACAAATTAGCTTTTTGAAACTATAAATATAATTATGGATGTAACACTTTTCTATTCAAAACATCAACATTATCTTATCTTATTTTGTTTTTCCTGATAGTGAATGGGAGATCACCACAATATTACCATCTCAGTACCTGACCTACTGTAGTGTTGCATCACCACCATATGTAAGTCTGGACCACAATATATTTTTTTTTCACTTGTTACAAAACTGAAATCTCCATAACATGCAGTAAACAGCAGTAAATAATCTGGTGCTACCTACAATAGTCCTTACTGGCATGCACACACATACATAAAAACAAGTATGGTCATATAAACATGCAAATAAAAATCAACAAGTGGTAGCAAACAACATCACACACAGGGTCAAACAAAAATAAATATAGTGTAAGGGTTCATAATACACCGACATACAGAAGCAGCAGAAGCAATAAATATTGATCTGTCTGACTGATGACAACATGCAGTCTGCAAAGAGACTCCTGGTGGGCAAGACCACGGCAAAAAAAACCCCAAAAACTGTAGATAAGAAGGTCAGACTGATTAAGCAAAAGGCTCCTTGTTTTGAATCAAAAGGTCATATCAGACCACTGAGTCACATAATTGAGTCATGTGAAAGTAAATTTGAATATTTACAGATTTTTGAAGGGTCATGGTCCAGAATAATTATTACTTAATGATATTGTCTTCATATGAGAGGCATCAGGTCAAACTGTGTGAATTTCATTTGCACAGGAAAAACAAAAAGAAAGTTTGGTCAATGAGTTTTGTGTCAAGTCATTGTGAAGTTACACAGATCTGATGCAACACATGGGTTATATAGATGGTTTTGTCTTTAACTGTGAGGTCTATTACTGTCTCCTCAGGGACAAAACATATCTGTAGCCACGTGTGACATTCGTTTGTAGGTTCAACCCTGAAATTCTTGACTGTCATTCTGTCAGGTTTCTGGTATAAAGGGGGCAAAGTGCACGACACTTCCTCACACACGTTTTTCCAAACTGTCACATCGTCCATCATATATTTAAATAAAATGTTTATTCATATATTTAAATAAATTGGATTGCAATGTTACTGCCCGCTGTAGCTTTTACTGAACACTCAGTACTAGTAAGCAAAGCAACATTAAGATCAATGAAAAAATAGATTAGAGGTAACAGTGCATTAAGGGTGTTTCCATGCATGTTTTTATGCACACTTACAATAATAACAATAATAATTAAACATAAAAAAAACTGAACGGAAACAGAAAATTTGCAACTTCAACATCCACTGAAGGGACAAAAATATGAATATGCATGAAACTAATTATTTTCAAACTTTCCACTTTCTTTTTGAACTTCGACCGGCGTGGTTTTAATTACACCATCAAAACATAATTGTTTTCCTTGTGAATTTCAGTCAGACTGTATCAGAATATGGTTATAGATATTTGATTTGATTTATCTGACACAAATGCCTCTTAAAGGCAGACACATGTTGAAATCATAAGCCTACATATGGCAACGATTAGACAGGAAAAACAGAGAAGGTAATGTGCAATGAAATCTTCCACAGAGCAGGATTTTGCATTTTGTAAAATTAAAAAATAAGCAAGAAACTATCAACATCTGTCATCAGCAAAAGACATCATCAGACACAAAATCTGATATTAATCCCACTAAATGTGTACAACTGTTTAACAGCCATCTGAGCAATCACTTGCTGTCATTATCACATTTCCTGATTACCATGTAAACAAATGGTTCAAGTACTTCTTTTTAATGAATTAAGTACCCTCTGGTTCCTCATATGCACAACAACTACGCGCTCACCACCCTAGACAACATGCAGTAGTTCCAATTAACATATACAGAAACACACTACAGTACACAAAAAACAAGACCTTTTTCATGTGTACTGCTCAGTCAATGGGAAGACACTGGCAGCCATATGGTAACTCACATTTCCTTTACTCACTGATCAGCTTGTAGTCCATTCTGTGAGAGTGCTTCATGGTTGCTAGATGCAGCTGGCCACTCTGACAGTTCAGTGCCGGGGAGACTGAAGTACACTTGTCCACATTTGAGCCGTCGCTCCTGTCTCTCCTGCAGCTGCTTGCTCTCTCTCTCTCTCTCTGTCTGCTGCTGTCTCTCTTCCTTACTCCATTTCCAACTCACGCTGTATCTTTGTCTATTGCTCTTATTCTCTCAGACCTGGCTTCTCTCCCTTTACTTATCAGCAAACAGTCCTCTCTCTCTCTCTCTCGCTCTCTCTGACTGTCTCGCCCACCCACTCTTCACTGACACCATACATAGTTCACAGCCATGTGCTAGAGTTAGACCAGCCAGACCATCCCACTGCATGAACACACACTGGAATAATTCACACACACTTATATGAACAAACTATAGAAGCACAAGGGCTTAACAACAGATCCAAAAAAATGTCCTCTCTGTCTCTCTCACACCTTGTCTTATAATACATATAATCATTAAATAGTAAAAAAGTGTCTCCCATGATGTGTCAAGTGCTGTTACTTAAGAGTTAGATGATAGTTCTCAGTGAGGCTTTAATGTCTTTTAGTCTTTATTCAGTTACTGTATTAGCGCAGATACAGTCAGTCGATTCATCTTATTTACATAATAACAGAAAATTAACAGCTCGTTTTAATAATGATAATAATGTCACTCATTAAGCAAAGATGCAATGAACACATTAAATAATACTGAACATAGCTGTGTTCCTACACTGTATTGTAAAAATGTTTGTTCGATAATGCAAGTTACCTGTGAAATACAACTCAAAAAAGTTACAGTATAAGAGCAGTGTGTGTGTTAAAAGGAAACTGTTATTAGTCCAATTTTGATCTTGGTCAAGTGCAAAATTTTGATAATTTACAAGATAAACAACATGCCACAATACAGTCAAACAATGTTCAGATGAGTATTTTTATGGCCAAACAATGTGTGCTCCTGAAATCCCTGAGACTTTCCTCCAGTCTGATTCCCCACCACATCTGCTGTCAATGCATCCAGGCAACACAATGTACAACGTCGACAGAGAGGAAGAGACAGAGAAAGGAAGGAGGGGAAAAAATAAAGAAACACTAATATTAAGCTGGAAAGATGGCTGCCCATTACTGAGCTGCCTACTTCCTTTTTAGCGTTACAGTAAATTGTGCTATGAAGGAAACAAGGTCAAGAAAAGCACTTCTACCACTCCCATTTTATAGTTTACAGGAATACGGCTAAATCCCAGAGGTTTCAGCTGTTTTTCTTTCTACTTAAATAACTACGACAGTGTATACGTTAATAGTAAATGAGGCAACAGGAAAACAAGGCATGCCTATTTAATGCCAAATGAGACTATTTGAATAATGACAAATACTACATATAGGATCACTTACTTACTTTATGACAGTTTTCCAGCTCTCTTTTTAATTTATTTCCCATGTTGTAATTATATTGTTTGGTAATATTAGCAGCTTCACAGTTTCTTCATTTGGATTTCTTGCTTATATCTGTAATATCTTTATTTTGTCTTTACACCTTCCATCTTCCACCTCTTCCCCTTTTCTCAGTAATCAATACTGCAAGAATATGATAGACCTAATGAATTAATGTTTTCAGTTCTTCTAGGTCTGCAACTAACAATTATTATCATTATTCATTATTGATTTATGAAATAATAAAAAAATGGAACTGCTTGAAAAATGTCATTAACAGTATTTGATTATAAAAATAGTTAATTATGTGAATCAACTGATACACTGATCATTTCAGCTCGAGTTTCATATGGTTACTCAAACCAGTATTTACTCCTACCAAAAACAAAAAAAAAAAAAATAAAAAAAAATCACATAGTGCTTTTGTGAAAAATACAGAAAATTAGTGTCAAAGCTTCAAACACCAACAGTATTTAAGCTCACATGGTCTGAGTATGCATCAAATTTGAAACATTTCACAAAGAAAAGCTCAACAAATCCGAATAGCTTCTAATTAGTGACACCCAGCAGTGTTTTATGTCACCTCTATTTTCAAGTGTCACTACGTTTAAGCAGCACACACACAAACAACCTTGACCTTAGCATTGTCTTACCCTGTTACACCAGTATTTGTCTTGATAGGTGTCAATAGTTTAATCTCATAACAAAATCCTGTCCGACTGGCAGAGACATTGTGCCAACTCGTCTACAAAACGTTCCTCCTGACAGAAAGACATAAGTCATTCTCATACATCACAGGAACCAGCAAAATACCTTCAGATCTTACAGTAGACATGACACGAAGAGAAGGTCTACAAAAACATTCCACCTCTCACCACTGACATTAAAACCCTAAGAATACACCAAGGTCCATCAAGCGATTATCCTGGTAATCCTGGCACAGCATTTGGGCCAGAGCTACAAGTTTACTAGGTTGTACTTCCAGCCCCAGTTTTGCGACCACTATACTGAATCTTTAATCACCATTTTTGTACAGGGCAGTATTAATATGAATAATATATACCGCATTCAACAGGTAAAACTAAAATGGAGGTGTTTATACGTAATCTAGCCCTCTGTATCTCATAAATAAATTCATAATTAGAAGATTCATAATTTATTAAGGTTATTGACTTAACTATTTTATTGAAAATCGGCAGTGCACAGATAAATTAAATCACTGCAACATCTTTCACTGTCAAATGAATGAAATGCTGTAAAGCAGAATATGAGATGTAACACCTGCTTGTACAGGTGACTGCTGACACATTTATTATTCAATACTAAGCCTATATTAACATAAAAATACATCTGAACTTTCACCTCAGACACTCAGTTACCACCAGGATAAAGAAAAATTGCAAGATCAAGGCAAAAAGAAATAAGGAGAGGAAATGTATGGAGAGAGAACAGAAAGGCTTTTCTATAGAGGTGACATAAAGGTGACCCTCACCAGAGAGGATAAAAAAAAAATCACCTCCTTTCATTTTCAGAGGAGGTGGACCACTTCAACAGACAGTGTGTGTATGAGAGAATAAGTGAGAAGTTAGGATGAACAATACTATAAATGGTAAGAAAGAAATAACTACACAAAGTCAGACATTCCCAAAGCTTCGGGGAATAAAATGTCATTTATTGACATCTGTTAATCACTTTCTCCTTACATACAATATTTTTTGAAAAAGTCTTTCCACACCACACTCAAAACTCTTAAAAGCTATGGTACAGTTCTCTGATACACATATATTACTTGGGTCTGCTTTCTGGTACACTAAATCATTAGTGTACACTAAATCATTCAAATGGCACAGCCACAGAGGTGGTTTCCATGTATGTGAGAGGCAGATCAGTAACAGACAAGGGCTTTAAAAATGAAACAATGCGGCAGTGGGTCTAAGTGTTCTCTAAGGTAATGCTCATGCACGATATCTGGGTAAGTTAGAGACAGAGAAAGTTAGACAATCTCTCATGCTGTGTGTACGCATGTGTGTGTCTACGAAACCATAGTCCTGCCAAGACTTCTAAGCTGCTATGTGTGCGCGTGTCTGGCCTTATTCTGTTTCCTGTAACAGCCATTAGAACAGAACACATGTCATGTTGAAGCTATGTGCTGTATGTGTGTGTGAATGTTTCCCCCTGACAAAAAATAAAGTTTTGTTATTAATATAATTAACAATAAAGAAAGTCACAGGGTAAGAAATGTGTATGTGTGTGTGTATGTGTGTGTGTGTGTGTGTGTGTGTGTGTGTGTGTGTGTCTGTGTGTTTGTGTGTGTGTGTGTATATCTCCTTGATCTTGCCAGAGACAGCCTGTCCCCTGGACCAAAGCCAATGGAAATTAATGTCAGGGTCGGCTTACATTTATGTCATACGTAACATCATTGTAGAGAAAGTGGACAGACCGTTAGCAGCTGAGAAACTGTCCAACAACCCGGCTGGCTGGGAGATTAAGTCATGTAGAGAGTAGGAGAGTGAGACAAGGAGGTGACAAAGCAAGCAGTGAGACAAGATAGTGACATACTATATACATGATCAGAATCAGGTGATTGATCTTTTTATGTCTTTCTCAAAGCAGGGACAGAGATAGGCGTTGCCATGTGGTTTGAGTCCATCGAGAAGAAGGCATATAGTTCTGTAGGTGCATGGCTTGTTATGTAAATTACATTCAAAATATCACTTGCCGATGAGCAGCGCAAGCGTGTTTGAAGTGCATATCACCTCTTTTCTCATGTTAAGACATAAGCTGGTGTGTGCATCAGTTCTGAGTGGACCCTGTGATGTCAGGAGCCCTTCTTCCTGTGTGCTTTACACCACTTCAGCATTGTGTGTACATGGGTGTCTAAATTGGAGAAAGAGAGGGAGGGTGAGCAATGAGGAGAAATAAACGACAGCAAAGGAAATAAAAGGAAAAGTAAGACGGAAAGGGCAACTGCTGGGATCAACTACAGACGTGCTTCTACCGACCCAAAACCCGCTGTGGAGGAGGAACCGTGTGGGAAAACAGCAGGGAGGAAGAGGGAAAAAGTGGAGCCGTAGTCAACAGGGGAATAGTGAAAACCTTTTCTTCTCAGAATCAAACAGATACACAAGCTTTGCTTCACTTGTCAGCACTTGTAATGCTCCCCTGTTTATCAAGAGAATGAACATATATTGTATGTATCTGTATCTGATTTTCTACTGCATGAATTGGGCAATGTACTGTTGTTGGAACACACATTTTACATAGAAGACAATAAAACTGCATGCTAAATAGTTTGCCCACTCAAACATATGAAAAATCTAAACATTTATATACACCTACCTTTAAGCACGGCGTGGCAGCTGGGGGTCTGAGGCAAAGGGTAGGGCAGAGTAGAGCGAGCTCCGAGAGCCGCTGTGGCCTCCAGTAGTGCTCCGGTCAGAAGGGCACACGCCGACGTCCTCTGTCCGCAAGCACGGTAAAACCTGGAAATAAATAACAAGGAAAAATACTCTAAAATTTCATGATTCTAATTTCAATATTTAATCACAACCATTGTTGCAGCCACTTGTGTTTACTTCTACGACTAGAGATTTAGGATCTATAATATGCAACATAAAAGATTTTTGGGGTGTTAAAAGAAGATCTCTGCATTTATTATTTTGTTATTTGTTTGTCATGTGATATGCATGTTTTACCATACAGTATATAAAGGAAACATTAATATTAGGGCTGTCGCAAATTAATCCATCATCACAATTACTCTGATTAAATTTTTTTAAATTTTGTGTAGCAAAATGAAATGTGATTAATTAAAATTAAAAATTAATGATATTTAATCATGATTAATTAAAATGAATCCACAACAATTCTGTGATTAATCTGACTAAAAAATTGAATTGCTTGACAGCACTATTTAATATAAGATAATCGTCCTACAAATGGGGAAATCTACATTGTTACAGCAGTGAAGTAGAAAGCGCAATATTACAATAATGGCCGATATAAAAATATGATAAGTGAACAAATGTGGCAAGTAGAATAAATAGAAAGATAGCCAAGAAATATAAGAACACAAGATCTTAGAAAAATGTGTGTGGGACAAATAACTAAAATAGATAAGGGAATAATATTGTAAAGGGGAAGTGTCGTATTTCACAAATTGAACCTAATTTCCGGGACAAAATACTGCCATTTACTCACCCATTTCACTTCGGAGTCATTTAGAGTATTTCCGACGATTTCGTGATATCCAGAAATGCAGCCAGTAAATTACACAAACTTTTTTGTTTGTTGACCATTTCTCAAATAAAAGGCATTTAATAAGATGGGCTACACTATTACTTTTCTAATTTGAGTCCGGAGTCTGTAACTTGAGAAAATTCAATCTGTAAACAGACTCTAATTCCTGTGTATCATAGTTTACTAAGGACCCCTAGTGCTCATCTATGTGGCCTTCACAGTGCCTGAATTAAAACAAAGCATGTATGCGTATGTGACAACATCACAAATAGGTATTTTAGTTTATAAGTAGAGTAGAGATTAGTTTTACCAAAAAGGCCACTTTTTTTTACCCAGATACCGATTGTTTTGGTCTCTGATCTCCATGGCTTATACCATCTCGGTGTTCCGACTACGTATCCCAGAAGCCTCGGATTTACTCACAGGATGCAAGAGAGCGCCCCCTTGTGCCAGCCACTGAAAAAACACTTTGACGAATATATTTCAAGGACACTCAAGTGTTGGATTATTAATTACGTATATATACGTCAATGGCACTCAAAGAGTTAAGTTACTGATAACTGTTTGCTTGTTAATAGCAAACTAATATATGGTATTTCCAGGACTCCAGTCTTTTCATAGACCACACAATGATGTTAAGATAAACTACATAAACAGGAAAAACAGCTACAAACCTAGCTGGATGAGAAGGATGACAACACCAGGGATTGAGGCAGGGGTGCAGGGCTGGTTTTGCTGGGCTGACGCTGACAATGTGCAATGGCCAGCGACACTCCCTGACACACACACATCCAGACAGCAGGAGCTTTTTGGCGGGGTGGATCAGGCTGAGTTCCTCTCTGTCTGGCACATAGCCGTTAACCTGTTGAGGAAGTCAATGACAGGTGAGTCACTAATTTATTTGCCTTATCTAGGTAAATAAATGTTCCATTTTGTGTCCACTGCTTCAGTAAAACATAGTTAATACCGTGCAAAGTGGATCCCCAATCCTGCATCAACAGAATAATGGATATAAAAAGAGTGATTAAAAAGCTTTCTGGTAAAAATATTCTTATCCTGTATCAGAGGTCATTATCATCAGCTCGTCTGCTGTGGTCATTACAGGAAGCAATTACCTCTTGGGCAGAATCAAAGCATGAAAAGAAAAAATAGAGAGAAATTCTGTTCAGGCACATCACGGATAGGAAGAGAGGTTGGAAAGAGATCCAGACAGAATGTACCAAACACACAGAGAGAGGGAGAATAATGGCTAGATGCAGAAAGATAAGAGTTTTAACCAAGCATTTCGACCTTGGAGAAAAGCCTCCTCCTCCTTCAGTGTGCACTCTTTCATCCAAAATCCATCTGACATAAAAGGAAACACTTATCCAAACTGACAGACTTGCACTTTGTCCTTGAGTGAACCTGCAGAAGAGCTCTTCTGGCACAGATTTCAGAGAAAAGCCATTACAGCAACATTTTGTGGCACTGAAAGTGGGCGCTAATGCCTTTAGCTAGGGTGCATATTACAAAATGGGAAAATCAATGCTGGTGACAAACTAGGGAGGAAAACATATGGCTTAGATGTAATCAAAAAGCACTGCTTCACCATAGTGACAGGAAGAGGTAGGTGAGGTTTGTCAAACCACTGAAAAGCAAGTCTCAGAGTTAAGTATAAGTCTTTTTTGTATTAAGTACTTGTAGCAGCATGGCATAAGATAGACATACACACACATTGTACAGAGCCAGCTACTTGTCTCAGTGGGATGGGTTTCCTGCATGGGGTGGAGGCTAAGCTGTTGTCAGATCTGGGCCATCCCAAGGGAAAAAAAAGACATACCAGCCCGAATGTTTTGAGGGCGATAGAGCCAGCACAAAGGAGAGAAAGGGTGGCACACAAAGAACACACTCTTAGTAACAAACCAATTATATGAGACATACTGTATTGACATGCTAATTATATAACCAAAATCTGCAACATCATTTATAAATAATAGAACCTATGATTAAACACAGTTACACAAATATTGTCTCTTCTCCAAAACATTCTCTCACATTTCTGGTAAAGATTTTTCTCTACCAGCATCTTAAGATTAATTAATATCCACTGAGCAGACATTACGTCTATTACAGTATTTTTTTCCCCCCACACGTAAAACAGAGCTGAAAGCAAAAAAAAAAAGCAGACTTGGCCTCAGCTGCACATAGCACTCATTCCATTTAGTTGGACAGGTTTTCAGCTAATTGAGGTTGTTTTTCCCGTAACTAATAAACAAATAAAAAGCAACATGACTTTCTACTTTACTTTTCATTGTTTGAATATTTTAGTACTGAGTATCAAAACAGTTGAAATTTCAATGGAAATTACCAAGTGGATGCAAGCAGCACTGAATAACAGCTAATATGGATTTGGTATTCATGTGTTTAAACCACTACTCCACTACGCTCGTGCCAAAGAATACAATATTTTTATTAGTGTCCTCAGTATCGTGAATCTGTCTCTCTCCAAGCTGTTCTGCTAATGACTGCAGTTCTGGCAGTGAAACATTTTATTAAGGCAACTACAGATGACCACTGTGTAAATGAAGGTGGAGCAGAGCCAACACTGATTATGTTTTTCTTGGGAAAATATCATGCACCTGATATTTTGTGCTTTTTCATGCTAATTTTTAACTGGATACTTGTCAGGTGATTGCTTTTCTCTTTTAACAAGAAAACAGGATGACTGTAAATGATAGTTCCACTTTAAAATACAGTGACAAATGAAGCAGAAAAAAAAATTGTGTGTTCAAGTATGTAAGAGAGCTTGACTTCAAAATGACACTGCAGGGAATGTGGCAATGCTTTTGACAGGCACAAAACAGCTGTGTTTTCTCTCTCTCACACACACACACACACACACACACACACACACACACACACACACACACACACACACAGTTCCTTCAAAATCACAAAGACACAGCAGTATATATATGAACATCATGTACATCTTCACTTCCCAATGAGGGATATGCCTGAGATGTAGAGAAAAAAAGCTTCTCTTCGATCAGATGTCCATAGCAGATTCCAAGTGAAACCATATATGACAAGGACGGATGTAAATAAACAGAATTAAAATGAAAGACACAAGGGAATGAATGAGTGAAGGTGTGAAGGAGTGAGTGAGCAAGCTATTAACTGATTTTAACATCCATTAAAGGAAATAATTTAATAAAACAACTGAAAATTGTCCATTTTCAGAAATGCCTTTTTTAATCCCAGTACACAAAATGACCACTGTAATGGAGGCAGGCAGGGGACTGAAAGCAGTCTTTTGTTGAGCCACAGTCACATCAGGCAAGGTGGCAGTAATTGCATTTCAGTTCAGTTACATAAGTACAAGTCATCCAATGCCAAAACATCCTTTGTGTTCTTCTTTGTAGTGAGTTACAATAATCCAGATTTGTCATTTAGCCAGTTAGCAGAACTAGAGCTATATGAGTCAACCACCACCAATACAGCTCTGTATCTCAGGTTACATCGTGTTTGTGTGTGTAGAGGAAATACTAATGGATTAAGCTCAGTGAACTTATAAATGCTAAAAGCAGCTGCACTAATTGAGCCATGCTTATAGTAAGTTACATTTACCTCAAAAATATCTGAAGAGTTCTGCTCTCTATAATAGAAAGTCAAAGTCTAATAATTACACTAATTACAGTGCTGCAAATACAGTAGAGTGTTCACGCAAAAGGGATTTGTTTTTCAGAGTCACAATGTTTCCTGTAAAATATGAAACATTGAAAACATTCGGTCACTAGATAGCACACCTTGTTAAATGTGTTGTTAAAAGAAATATTTAATATGGACCCTGCAAAATGTTTAAATGATTAATCCATAATCCTAATATGTCGTTTTGGGAGAAGTCATACTTACAGTCCCTTTCCAAGAGCTCTGATGATGTTTCTTTTGTTTTACTGTTGTCTACATAAAAATGTAATCAATGGCATCCTAAAAAAGTTGTCTTGGTGCTGCTCTGACACAAACTCTTCACGATGGTCTGATGTTTATTATGTTGAGGTTTGTTGCCACCTGAAGAGTTCAAAGAGTTTGCCTTTGTCAAAGATGAGTATTAAACTTGTGATGTTGAATTCAAAGTACAAATTAAATTAAATAGAGAAATGAAATGAAAATAAAATAATTATAAGGGACATCAACATACAACAAGCTATGGCTTTCATATTACTCTACTGACAGTCAGCCCACATAACGTAACTTACAGTTATGAATGAGTTTGCTGTGAAGTCCCATTAGGGGCCCGTTGGGCAATTTCTCTGCCTGGCAACAGCCATTCTGGGAAAGGATTAGCAGTGGGCACTGCAAAGATCTAGTGAACTTTGAGCTGGAATGCACACACATACGTACACATGCTAAAATCTAGACATGCAAACACACTGTGACTCATGCCCGTGCCAATATGTATGTCATACCAGACATATACAGTAAGCATGCAGGACACTGGAGAGGCCGTCTCCCTGGAATCCAACCACTAGCACCGCGACCTCTTTGCTTTGATGTCTCAGGCCCACCACACACTCACATACTCCCACACTGACACCGTCCCTCACTCACACACACACGCACGCACGCACTTCTATTCAATTACTCTGAACATTGTCCAGAACACAGAGGCAGATGTCTGTGAAATGCTATAATGGTATGTGTGCATATGAGTACCTTTCTCTCCCACTGCTGTCATACATTCACAGAAAAACAACACAAGGGGACAAACCTTGATCTGGTAATGAAATCAAGCAATTAAACCCACTCAAGCACTCACATGGGATTAAAAAACCCTGCATTAGTACCCTGATATACCCCCCACATACTCTCCCACGAAGCTGACATTCAAGGAATAGAAATACATAGTTTCGACTGAATTCTACTTTTAGAAGCATCTTGGAGGGTCGAGGTTAGCGGAGGTCAGTGGAGGGGTGGTCAGTGTTAGAAGAGCGTTGTTATTCTGGTCTGTGGATTCAGAGCTGAGGTCACTAGAAGAGACGTCAGTCTTAACCTTTCCTTCGCTAAGCAAGTTGACTTTGGCCAGTGTATTCGGGTTATTTTTGGTCATAAAAGGTTAATTTATAATACAGAACTTGGGTGAATATCTTTTGTAAGAAGAGACAAACTGAAAATGAAAACAAAACACCTTGTAGAAACATACCTCATTGCATGACTCCTGAAACTAAAATTACCTTAAGGGACACTGGGTTGGATTTAGTGGCATCTAGTGGTGAGATTGCAGATTGCAGCCACCTCCTTTCACACACCCCTTTCCAAGCATGTGTGAGAACTAAAGGGGCCTTCAGGTATGAAAACTTTCTCAATCAACAATCGAGACGATTGACTGGTTGGTTGATTTCTCAGTTATGACGAAAAACAGATCATCATCTTTCCTGTCCTACCTTCTTGTATATATTTTAGTTTGTCATATTATGTTCCTTGAGCAGAATTTGGTCCATTTTTTATTAGAAAACCTGATGCTTGACAGTGTTAGGGTGTTTTACAGAAACATTGGAGGATGCTGGCCCTGGTTCTGGCCCTCGAGCCATGTTGGACACCCCTGGTTTAGTATATAATTTAAATATAATCAGAAGTGGCAAAATCATTCACATTCTTTACTTAAGTAGAAGTACAGATTGTGTAAAGTACAAAAGTAAGAGGCAAAAAAATATTTTTTTACTTTAATGATACATGCCGCCTCTTTGGATAACTGCAAAATTTTAAAAACAAGATGGTAGTGAACAGTTTTCTCCTTTTATGAACAACCTGCACAGTGCTACTACAGAAAAATATAAAAAAAAACCACTGGACTCAATCTATCACTGGATCACTGGAAGATTTAGGTCTGAGTATGCCCCATATTTCTAAAACCCTTCAAAGACTGTGTTTTTGCTTTAATGCAGTGAAAATGGAGCCGACAAAGCTGCCTGTATGAAGACAATGTGGACCCTGTCCACCCAACACGAAAAAGTCGGCTTCTTCTAGTTGATACGAAAAGTCTGTGAGAAGTCAGGTATGTTCAACAGCTCTGATATCTCAGACAACCAAATCAAAAGCCCTAAACCAAGCCCAAACAAGCCAGAAAGACCTCCGTCATCTTAGGTTGAACATGTGAAATGTTCTGCATGCATATATGTGTGTGTTTTGTTTTGTAGCACGCCATCCCAGTGACTTCTAATTCTGGTTTGCATCACAGACAAACAGACAACCTCATGCAATGTCCTGCTCTGCTTTTTTCTGCCGTTTCTATCTCCACAAGGTAATGTTTGCTTTCCCGCTGCCTGAGCCTGGATTTTCTCATCTCTGACTGAATGCTGTGCTCATTTGTGTGTACGTAGTTATGTGTGCACAGATACAGCTTCTATATGTGTGCATGTTGTGTTCTTTTATGTATGCATACATATGAATTTGTTGTATGCTCTGTGTATTTATGTGCTTTTGAACATACTGTATAGCTCTATCTTAGCGTATGTGAATGTATTGGATGTGTGTTGGTGGTCCATGCATTTGAGTTAAGTCTGAGAACATGATTTGAATAAGACAGAAGGGTGTGTACTATCAGATAAAATACACACAGATACACTTGATCCTGCCCTTACGGAAAGATCATAATCCAACTGAATTTAAGCTATTAAGGGGAAATGCAAAATATCAAGCAATTCAGAAGACAAGCAAGGTTTGGCAGCAATGCCTTCAGGCACCTATAGGACAGCTGAACACAAACCATACAAATAAAAAATATCCTCTTAATGCATGACCACATACTCAATGCAAACAGCTAAATCCACTCAAATGGAAATGAACTACACACAATATGAGTCTGTCTGGTGTCATAAGTGTGTGGATGCTGTGGAAAACTTGGAAAGGCCTTTCTCTGGGATTCCCAGTAGCTGGAAAAATGAAATATTCACTGACATTTTCTTTGACTGTTGTATAAAAAAGTTACCTAAAATTAGCACATATACGAAAAAAATTATAATTAATTTAAGAAAACTGTAATAATATAAACTCTACATTACTTAAAATCTAAGATCTCAGGATAAACATACTTATTTAACGCACAATTACATTTGTATTTCAAAGTTTAAACTTGAGTTCACTTATTCATTTAGCACCACATAATCAGTTGAGAAGACTTTCATACAGCATAACATAACTAACTGGGTCTAAAAGGAAGTAAATGCACGCACACACACTTGTATCATTGACATGGTGGCTGTCCAAAACAATACATTTAAATGGGCTACTTCCTAGATTTTGCCCCTATTTTTCTCTGTCTTCAAAATACATCTTCAAACGTTACTGCTGCTACAATAGGTGGTGGGGATAGTGAGGAAGGTGAAGAGGAAAAAAAGGAATGAAAGGAAAGAGAGAGGAATTAATGAGGGGGAGCAACCAAAGTAGAAAATTTTAGAATGAGAGAAAATGGAAATGCAGAGGGAGGCCAAGTTTGACTTGAATCATAATCCCCTGTTGAATTTCACAAGGAGCCGTTTCAACCAAGATCCAAGAGCTGAGCCTACCTCCCGAGCAGTGCCTCAAACCTTTAACAAGCTTCAGACATTACTGTGTGGACTTTATGTCAATGTGTCACACAGAAGTTGATAAACTCAGTTTGCTAAAAAGCAAACTGCATGAAAAATTACTCGAGATTCAAATGCAGATGTTACCCTTGAACACACTATTATTAGCAGCATTACAAAGATGAAAACAAGAAAAAAGATCATCAGCCAGTGGTTGCATTTACTGCTCAGTGACCCCTTTTACAGCCTGCCTTGAAAAACCAGAGAACAAAGACAAAAAGACACATTCACAGGAAAGAACTAACTAATCTGATTTGTACAGAGTGAATAGAGAGCAGAGAGGGAATGGCAAATTGTGCTTAGTCACACTTGTGAAATGCCTGGTCATCATTTCAGCAGATGTTACTGTGTGGAAGGCTTTTGAGGAGACTAGATATTAGTATAAAATATATGTTAGGTAGCACTACTTTGATATTATAATAACAAAAAGAGTTTAATGTGGTTAAATGAACCTTTTTTTTGTTCATATCTTTAGATATGATAACATGTTGGTCATCAGCTGCGCCACAGCAATTTAGGAGATAAGGGCAAGAAGCAGAGGTTAATTAAATAAAGCAGTGACAGTCTTGCATCAATTACTAAGAGAGTCATACCAAAACAAAAGATGTCTCTTACAATCATCCACTTAATGGCAGATCTAATAAAAAGTAAAGCCTGCAGCAGGGGGGCAACATATAGAGCATCCGATTCAACAGTTATTATGCAAATATGTGACATGCAGTGCAGACACGAACAAATCAAGGGGAATAGAGGTCATGTATGCAGTCTAGCTGAGGCACTAATGACTTAAGTTGTGGTTGAAAGAACAAGAAAGAGTTTAGTTTTGTACTGGTTGGTGGAAGAATTCTTGTCTCAAAAATCTCAGCAGTCAAACTGGTGAGTCATATTATTATTATAACTGAAAGGACTAATGGAAAAGAGACAGAATAAGATTCAGGCTCTAAGAGAGGAATTCAAGTTTCAGAAGGATAGAAAGAAATGGTCTGGAGAAGCCAGCAGAGAGCAGAGGAAGGTGAACAGAAGAAGAAATATGACAGAGGAGTTGGAGAGAGAGTCTGGGAGAGGGAGAAAAAATGGGGTCATCTTGAGGGCCAAAACAACCTGGAACCCATTACCCAGAGCACCCAGTGGGACCCTCTACACCACCACCACTTCCCCACTTACAGTTCTCATGATGTCATAATACAGTGAGCCGCTACACTCTACTCCACACATAACGGCACACAGTCCTCAGACAGCCAGAGAGCCTACTTCTACATCATATTAACTGATTGCTTTAATTGTTTTAAACACCTTTACCTTATTTCACTCTATGTGCCTTCGTCAAGTAACACACATTTTCATGGTGATGTAAATTGTATCTCCTCCCAGTTTAATTAAGACAGCAAAACCCCAGATCTGTGCAAGTATTAATATATTCACACACATTTTCTCACATTATCCTGCAGCAGATACGTTCATTTGTATTTTGCCAGCACAACACTCACAAATATTTTCCCCATGTTCAACTTTGTACGCATTCAGCTTAATGAAATAAAATGTTATAAATAAAACTGATCTGGCAAAAAATGGAAATTTTTTTCAAGCATAGTTCCTTACAACCACAAAACATTATAAATAGACTTTTCTCACTCAAAGTGCAGCAAGATGGACTCGTAGTAAACTGTTTACTTACTGTAGCAAAGACAAAGGTTGATATGTTATGGAGAATCAAAGTAAATCCACCAAGCTCCAATCCCCCTTAGTCTGTGTACACTTAGAAAAGTGAAAGAGGAGGCTTGAACGAAAGTCAGCAAGAGAGAGAGAGACAGAAAGAAAGAGAGAGAGAGAGAGAGAGAAAGAGATCTACATCAGTAGTGCAAGCCTAAGGAGGCGAGGGAGAGGAAGAGAGAGCGAGAGACAGAGTGGAAGATGGAAAGGAAAGAGACAGGAAAGGGAGAGACAAGAGTGAGGGGAGAAAGACAGGGTACCCCCATATTAGGTTATGAGGCAACAAGCCCAACACAACGCAGCAGTTACAAGGGAGATTTTATCAGTGAGCATACTCTAAACATCGAGACGGAGGAGCCATGGGCATACAAGATTTCAATCGATATGCACATAAGTGTGTTTGATGTGTCAACAACGTCTGAAAAGTCAAAGGAGCTATTACATAGAACCTGAAAATCAACCCCGAAGCCCCCCTTTATGAAAGCCCGCATCAACTCACGTCATCTTGTCCAAATGACAATTAAATGTTAAGTCAGTCAAAGTAAGGAAGGGGGAATTTTGCTGAAACATGTTTCTATTCATATTATTATTGTTGGTAACCCAAAAAGGTGACTTGTGCTTGCTAGTTGAAGTCAGGAAATGGTGCAAAAACTTCCTCCCAGTGACCTCATTAAAGTGTTCAGTAAAAATGTATTTTCAGAATAAAATTAGTACAAACAGCAAGTATTTCTGCAAGCAGCAGGTATTTCTGCCATTTTAGTGTCTTTTTGAATTGAGCAGAATGAAATGTGCTACTCTTCAAGTGAATATAGATTGCACCAAATGTAAAATGTTGTAAAAGTACAACCGTATGTTAGCTGACATTAACTCTTTGAGTGCCAAGAACAAACATTTATGTCCTTTAAAATCGAATGCTTGAGTGCCATAAACGTATATATACATTTTCCTTTTTTCGACTGCGGGTCACGGTCTCCCACAGCCTGTGAGTAATTTTGGCGCTTCTGGGATTTGTAGCCGGGACATAAAGAGATGTTATACGTCACAGAGATCAAAACAGGAAGTGGAGACGATCGCGATGAAAGAGCAAAGCAAATGGAATCTGGACGAAAAGTGAGGCTTTTGGTGAAACTGGCTTCTACTCTAGAAAAAACAAGAACAGAACAAGGTAAAAACAAAGGTGTTTTTTATGATGAAATACAGAGTCTCTTCTTTCCTTTGAGCTACTCTGTTTTCAGAGTCATAGTAAAAAAATATTCTGTTCATCATGAAAGATGACTCAAAAAGGCACAAAAGTCTGGCACAAGGCACTTTCGTTGTTAAAAAGGGGCTGGTACTTAATGAGTTAAAGGTGCTGTTTGTAGGATATGGGGACATCTAGTGGTGGAGTTGCAGGCTGAATCTAAATAAGATAGATGAGAAGTGCTGAAAGTGATCTGGATGATATCACAAAAGCTACTCTTGTCAACAAATCCATCGTCATGAAGACTGAGCAAATTCCACCCACCGATGGAAAATGTGATGTACCTGAAAGCTCCAGAAAAAAGATAGTAAGTGAGCCATGAGTTGGTGTTGTTTCATCAAACTGTAGAAAACTTTGTTACAACTTGTATCAATGTATCAATGTTTGCATCATCTAGTCAATGAGAACCGTATTGGCATATATTTTATGCATCTATGTAACAGTATTATGTTTGTACAATGCTTCCCTGTATGTTAATTGCAGGCTAAAACACTAAATTGTGGCGATGGTGAGGTAAAACAGGATCCTCCAAGTTGAATACTCCTGAGTAAAGCATAATTAAGACTACGTTTACACATAGCAGGGTATTTTGGTAAACTAATATTTCCTTCCCTTGGTTTTCCAAAATAACATTGTGTACGCATCATAGTTTTCAAAAAAGTTTCCATTTACATTGACCCGCATAAATACGCTGTTATGAGCCATCATAACTACGGCAAGCCAATGAGCGACAGTGTAGGAAGAAGGAGAACGCCATGCAAGCCAATCAGAAGCCTCATCGACGACAACGACTGACACGAGCGACTTCCTGTTCCTCCTAGCCCTAGTATGTCTCTGCTCCTGTACATACAGTAATAGAAGAGCTGTATTTGCAAAACACTTAAAAAGTGCTTGGACCAACAGAAATGCCACTGAAGCCCGGAATGCTTGACTGCTCATAGACTACTCTGACGACCGTACAACACAAAAAAGATTGCACTTTTGGTGCATAGATTTCCTAAAACTCTGTTTTTCTCCATTTACATTCAAATGCGAAAGCGGAGGTTTCCTAAATGTCCACTTTTGCCGGAGTTTTTAAGAAAGGATCATATTCAAAGGAGAAATCGTCGTTTGAAATGAAAGGCACAAACAAATGGAAACGTCTCCGTTTACCCATGTATGTGTAAACGGGCCCTGAGTCTCACTGAGCCCTTTAAAGTGTCACAACGGCTCAACTAGACTCATTCCAGCTTGGCTCTCCAGAGGGCCAGGTGACGCCGTGGGTCATTAAACCAAAGAAGACAGAGGAAGGGCCACTCAATCCTTGTTATTAGCTTTGCTCTGGTGAGCGTTTCTATGCCAACCTCCAATTAAGAGCAGTGTGGCAGCTTTTCTGTTTAAGCCAGCTCACTCAACGGTAGCCCCAACCACTTTATTGCAGTTTATTGCAACAAACTCTGTATAATCTACATTATCAAGACGCTCTCTGTTGAATCACCTCATGAGTCTAAAACGGGTCAACCACCAGTTATCATTTGACACATCTTCACAGGAAGAAACTGAAATTGTTTTTTTTTTTTTGATAAAAAGGAAATTTCTTCGGTAAAAGTGGTGTAACTTGATACAGAGACAAACACATAATCACAGCAGTTACAGGTCTAAATTAATACAGTATGTCCTATTGAATCTGCATAATCAAGTGGAGAAATTAATCTGTTTCATGAACAGTTGACATCAAAGTGGGTTGTCAGAACAAAGCAAACAGCTGGCCTGCCCTCAGTCTTTGCTTTGCATTTCTTTGATCAATACTCAGCTAATGAAACTGCCCTCCTGAGCGTAATGAGAGGTCAGATTCACGTATTATACCATTTACCATAAGGCATAACGTCCTCCCAATAAATATAAATTAAAACAATGATACAGTACGATGTGGTGTTGTCCTGTTCAGTCACTGAACATAGACACCAGCCTCATTTTATTACAAAGTAGAGCTTGTATACTACAACACAATATCTGCCAACACAATTCATGAAAACAGCAGCACACCCGGTTTGTTTCAGGAGGTGTGCTGCCCTCTGATGGATATGAATTTGAATGGACTGATGGATAAATGTAAAGAACACTGAATCTGTTTAGTAAAGGCAAATGAAGCAGACAAGAAATAAAAAAAAAGAAAAATTGATGCAGGCATTATTTCCAAAAAGAAGAAAAGAATAGATTTTACTTATTTTTCAAACAAAAGTTGATAAAGGTGAGGAAAATAATGATTATTGTAATTAACATTTAAAGAGCTGGAATTATTGGACAATTAATCTTTTTAACTGTCTAAGGAATATTTAAGCAAAAGTGCCAAATATGAACTACTTCACGATGTAATCTTGGGCTTGAGCTACCTGCGATGAACGTTATTCACATTATTATAGACCAGACAGTTAATCAGCTGATTAAGAAAATAAATTAGCAAATTGACTAATAATCAAAATAATCGTTACTTGCAACAATTAACTGATCAATTGATTATTGTTTCAATTAATTATTCACTAAAACACTGACACTTAAAACACTGGAATACAATAACACAATGATCTAGGATTCAGCATACAGTATGACAACAGTGACACATATAAACACCACAAGCATACAGATCAAAGGGCAACGGGAAGTAGAGTTTGGATGCCAAGAATGTCTGATTTGTCACAAAACATAAATCGTGCCTCAGGCTTCAGCACTGAAAGATAAAAAAAGTTCACATACCAAAAATATATATCAAAAGTTCATCTGCAGCAGAAAATATTCTCTTCTCCACTAGATGGCATCAAAGGCTGACTTTTCATGTGCCACTGTGCATATGCTTTTAAATCAGAGCACTCAATTTGCCAGAGCTTTACTTATTATTCTTTTACATCAAAACGGGAAGCCAGAAAAAAATTTAAGTTATGCTTATCAATTCAGTTCAAAGTCCATGCACGCTGTTGTTTTAATTCAGAGATTCAGTGTCCTGCTCAATGTCAGAAAGTAGGTCAGACGTTGGTGAGCAAGAATGAAAGACACTCCTGAAACCTGTCATTCAAAACTACTCAGATGAGTCTCTCCAGTTGAGCGCACTGTAAGTGTGAGTTAACATTACATTAAAATATAGTTTCGTAATAACTTCGTCAGACATCCTGCTGCCTTCAAGTTGTATTTGGTGATGCAATTTAATGCTGTTCCAAAGGGAAAAAAACGAACACACACTTAAAACTATTACTGAACCACATTATGAATGCTTCAGGATTTAATTTAGGCTAAATCCCCTCTAGATGACCTCTCAAATAATGACTCAAAGTGTTAGGAAAGGGAGGTGACTAGCTATTTTTATAGCAATTGTTTCATTCTTTGAGTGCAACAATAATAGCATGACTGGAAACTGCTTGTGCTCTCATTTAATCCATTTTTGGGACTATTGTTGGTCCATTTCCAACCAAATGTTTTTCCCCAAATGAAACATACAGGTGTTAGTGGTGACAGTGTGTTATCTTCAATAGTAAAATGGAATTACATCACAGCAGGAGTGCATAAGCAGTGTGACACATGTAGCAGATATGCAGAGTGCAGACATGCTCTGTCACATAACAGGTGATGAAACTGGGTGAGGTCAAAAGAACACAAGATTATTAATCATGACAAGGAAGTTTAAGTGTGTGAGCTTGTTTATATGTCTCATACTGTAAGTGGTGTGAGTTCATGTTATGCAATCACCCAAAAACTAACATACATAGGCTATATAAGACTGGTCAGAAATGTGCCTGTACTATATGAAGAGCATTCACCTAACAGGGTCAAACTTCTACACTGGTTGTGTGTCAGGTCCTGAGCTCTGGAGTTCTATAGGGACATTTTCCCACTTTCTGCAGCAGCACAATTTTCCCACAATATCACAGAGCTGTGAGAGGCCCGAGCTAACACACACATTTTAACTCCATGGAGTGAAAACGCACCTACATGCAGTTTTGACACCCTTCTGTCACGCCACATAGACAAACAGATGGAATGTGTTTTGACAAAAACTAGTAGCAACAACCATGTGCCCCTGTGCAGCGGATTCAAGCAAAAGTTGTGACCAGGGATGGAGCTGAGAATGATGTCTCACCGTGATTAAAGAGCAGAAAAATCACATTATACAGCACTCTACACACATACACACACACACACACACACACACACACACACACACACACACACACACACACACACAGATGCGCGCACACACAAATCTCAGGCTAATCTCAGACTAAGCCATAAACCCAGCTGGGAGAGAAAGTGGCCTGCTTCGCACATTCCTTTGTAGTAGCACAACACACAGAGAGAGAACATAAGCGTGACAGACACAAGGTTAAATGATTGTGACATACATGGTGTGTGTTGAGGTTAATATGATTATAATACTGAAACTGCTGAATCATTGGGCTTCCCTTCCTGAATGGTTGAACAGTCAATTATTTCTTTAAAATAAGAAATATATTAATTTTCTTTTTAGCAGAATGGCTAATGAATGGTTGTGTGCCTATATTTAATAATAAAATTGAACAAAATCTGAGAGAAGATATATATAAGATTTGATAAGGGAGAGTTCAATCCCAAGTCTCTTAATAAATCTCAGTATTTTAAGGAGCACAAACTACTATTGTCTTAACAAGATACTATATTATCCTTCCTGGGTACCGACCACTAACTTTATTGTTAACAAACAATTAAGACCCCAAATAATCTCGTAGTTTGGGCCTTGTAATGCTTCACTCGAAAATGTATGAAATATGCTCGGTGTAATCAACATGTACTGTTGTATGTTGTGTAACCCAATAAATCTCGAATAAACAACTTTAGTAATATATAAGAGCTGCTCTTTACTCTGGTAAAAATGTTGCTTAACCCCAGTCCCAATAGCTAAAAACTGTGATTGAAATTTCATTCAACCTTTATAGTAGCACTAACCTAATCATAAATTACACTGTCCCATTGTGGGCTAGTGACTCTCAGAGCCATTCCATTAACGTTGTAACAAGAAGAAAAAGGGGTTTGTTGTGTATGGGTACAGTATGTGTTTTTATGGTGTACAAATATACACTTAACTGATGACCCTGAAAAAGAAATGAACTGCTCTATTTACTGAAGCAATAACCTGGAAAGCAAATCAGTGCAGTATCACCTCAAGACAACAAGCATTGAATGACTGTCTTAAAACCGGATATTTGTTGGCGATCCTATTTTAAAAAGTCTACCTTTGAAGAAAGCAGTAACCGAGATGTGTTTGCCAGAGTTATAACCTGAACTCATAAAGGGCCGGCCTTTAAACATATTGATCCATTTTACAGGTGTGGATATTTAACTAACAAAGACAAAGACAATATACTGCAGCATTCAACAGCACAAACAAGAACGAGTTTTACAACAATCCCCATATGTCACAGGTTACATCTTATTACTTATTACTTAACAGAAAATTGAGCCACAGTAGCACTATGACTCCAAATGAACATTTCCGTAAGATCCATTTTTACCCTGCAAAGATATTACTGGACTTGAAATGGCAACATTCTGCCTTTATGTCCAGTTAAGATAAGACAATTAGAGAAACAGAAAACAGAAAGTCCCTAGAAGGAAGAATGTGTTCCTGTCCCAGAGGACTACTTGCATCCTCTGTGGTGGGAAGGCAATATATTTCTAAGCATCCATCTCTCCCACAGTGACTCGCCCAAACTGCTGTGTGTACAAGGGTGCACATGGTCGCCTACTACTTAGCATGACACCACTCTGGGTTAATGAAAGGACTCAGCAAGGCTCTAATTGGTAGACTCCACAAAAGGAAAACAATAAAATGTTTCTGGCTTAAAAGACTGTTTGGTCCCTATACCAGGTGTTAAACCTGCGTCAAGTAATGAAATGTTAAACTCTGACATTTTGTGGTACAACAGTTTACAAGAAGATTGTGGGTACACTGTCAATTTATTTTGCATTTTACTGCTAAACTATTATGAGAGAAAAGTCTTTCCCCCCCTTCCATTAAGTTCACTTTTCTTTATGAAATTGAATAAAAACCTGTATAAACTATAAGTTCATGGCTTTGTCTTTGTCCAAACCCCCTTTTCGTTTCCACTCCCTCACTATCCCTATTCTCTCTCAAATGGTCCATGGCTGATTTCCCCCCCACCTCGTTTCTCACTTTTCTTCCATGGTAGATTTTCTTCTTTTTCCACTGTTAAAATCTCATTTTCTCTCTCCTAGTGTGTTACCCTTCCCTCCCTCCTCTCTCGCTCCCTCTCTCTGCTGCCCTGGTCCTCTCCCTCCTTCATATAATCCTGTGTTCTTTGGCTCGCTTCATTAGTTGTAGCAATAAACACACCGGGCCAAGGACACCTCTAGAAAACTCCTCAACAGGATTAGGCCTTCTGCAGAGTCAGGCTTACATGCCACATATAGGGGAAGCATAAAGTCTGATTGTGTGTAAAAAGATGGGGAGTAGAGACAGACAAAAACAGTATTTGTGCCCTGGAAATTGTATAACTATCAGCACAGTAAGTAACATGTAACACTTCTGTGAAAACATCGTTTGTGCTGTATGCCATCTAATAAAACAGAAACATATAGAGTCTCTGCGACGGCATGTTTAAGACTCCCATTTATCTGTAATGGGATGCATTCCTCCTTTTTCATAGTGTTTTTATGAGCCTGATGACAGCCCTGCTACAACTCTACTTATTCATTGCAGCACAGTGTTCTCAGGGTTTCTTTGGTGACCCCTTACAGGAGCAGCTCAGATGGTGTTTTGACAAGGGAAGTGCTGGCAAGTCCCCCCTTTTCAATAGGCTCATTATTAAAGCAGCTCTGCCCGGACTTAACTCAGCCAGTATTTCTACGACCACAAAGGACTCATAAAAACACTTTGGCAAAGTCAGAAACCACTCTGCAGCGCGTGTGTGTGTGTGTGTGTGTGTGTGTGTTGTATGCCGTGAACGTACATGCCCCCGTCCACACATGAGAAACTTTAGACAGTACTTGGCTCTGTTGTGGCCATGCACAAACCCAGAAAAACATGAATACATATCCATGCATTTATGCACACACATTCTGAACGTGATATTACAACTGTGTACATATCAGAATACCATCATTAAGACATGTGCAGTCAAGTGCCCACATATGTGCTCCGCAACAGTTAAAAAAAATAGCAATACAACATGCAACTTGTGATTCTGTTTGTATGGATCTTGAAGGCGCTGGGTTTCACTCTCCATGTGTTTTGAGTTTTTACAGGAAGAGAGGGAGATGATAACAAAAAACAACATGAGAGTATCCTGTGTGATGCTGCTGATTCCCAGCCTTCACAGATCCTCGTGTTTGCACCTCTCAGACTGGAAAAAAAACATGACTTATGACAGACAAAACGTTTTCTACTGAAAGGCAGCAATAAGCTATATATTCTCAGAATTGTGCCTGCCAAGGTCACTCAGGCTGAACAGCTCCTGTGAGAGTTTTTCTTTTTTTTCATGTTTGTAAAAACTCTCTCTTGCTTGGAAAGTCGATAATAACACAGCAGTGCCCCGGGTCTCCTCTGTCTCACACAGCCTCTTTTCCTCCTCCATCTCTCTCTGACTTTCTCACTCTGTCTTGCTCATTTACCTTCTCTCCAGCAATTTCCATGGCTATAACTTTAACGCAGATGCCAACTCTGCTCAGTCCATTTACACACGCACAAACACATACACGCACACACAAAGAAGGCTCAGTCATTCAGTCTGTCAGTAATATGGGGAGCAGAACTAACAGAGAATAAATCATTTTTCCGCAGCAGGGTCCTGCCCTGAACAAAGAGCCTGTGTGTATGCGTTTTTTGGGATGTATGCATATGTGTTGGTCTATTAACATATTCCTTTAATAAATTATTCATCCTTTCATGCATGACAGACATAACATTTTAACCCAACAGAGGAACGCAAAAGCCAAGAACAATTTTCATCCACCGAAGCAGGAATCACTCAGTCATAAATATTCTTGTGCTACAGCAACTATGGAGTTTTGCACTTTTTCTTGTGGCTGAGAAAAAAAGATCTTGAAAAGCAAAACCACATATTAAACCCAGCGCCTTATCATGTGTGGAAAATCCACGTCATTTTAAAGCACTTATAAGCACATTATAGCTTGAGGCGAAGCGTCAGTGATGATGAACACCATAAAGATTGAATACCTCCAAGTGTAACATATTTCTTAAACCTTAATAGCCAATGGTTTAGAATGTTTATGGAAAACATGTTTAATTGAGCTGATTAACACAGAAGACTTTCATACTGGTGCAGTCCCCTCTTAAGAGGAGCGTGTTAACAGTTACAGCCTGGATGTGAAAAGTAAGCTATAAAAGACATGAGAAGTTCACTGCACTGCTGTCTAAAATCTTGTTTTATTATACTATATAATTATTATATATTGCAAACTTAATGTGTATGTATATTCATACACATTAAATATATATAATATATAATGTGTATGTTGTATGTATTCATTCTCTTACCTGCTGAAGCTTAACTCCAACAATAAGTAGTATCTCCCTGCAGGCTCTGAATTCTTCTCCACAAGCACGCATTGCAGTTGACCACATGTCCTTCTTGCTGGGTTGCCATATCGTTTGATTAATAACCACCTCCCAGACCTCCTCTGAGATGTGTCCTGATGGCAGAGTCTTGACAATCGCTCTGGTTCCAGCACATACAGACTTGGTCATCTTAAGAGAAGAACAGAAATATTTGAAGTCCTTCATTGTTTTGTTTCGCAAACGACGAATTACAGTCAATTCGAGTCAGTGCTCCTGGACTTATTGTTAACTAATATTCCACATGCTGAGTTACAACAAATTATGTCCCATTTCTCTAACCCATCATTATCATTATTATTATTTGCACACTCATTCTGGTGTGAACTACAGAGACGCTTAAGGACTATTTAAACATTGACTGTAATTGTTCTGTTACTGAGTGACACTGCTCATGAGTCATTATTCAGCAGAATATAATTTGAATTCACAGTTTGTTTTGAGTCTGTTTCTGTATCTGTGTGATATTTTTTAAGCCGTTGTCTGCCAGGTACTCCTTTGGAAATGGGACGACCCGGGATGAATTAACATTTAAAAAGGAAAATAATGAACACCATCCAAAAAATAAATAAAAATCAGAAAACATGCTGAAGATATGAACTGAGCACAAGTTCAATATAGCACTAAAACTGTAAGTCACAAAAGCAACAGAGAAGAAATTTTGCATGTAAATACCTTTTGATTATTCTTGAAGAAGCGCCTCACCAGGACAGTTGACCGCTCTTTACGGTTCCTGCTAAAGTCTGCGTTATCCAAGAGACCCCCTCCACCCGCCTCATCACCGCTGCTGTTCTTAAACACTCCAGAGGATGGCCTGTCATTGTTCCTTAGGTTTGTCCTCATGGTTTCTAGGGATGCTCGTCTTGGAAATAGCTTCTCTAGGGAGCATTTGTTAACTCTGGGCCTCCTATTGAGCCTCTCTAAACTCGAGTAGCCATCTTTGAGACGAAGCACGCGGTCACCGTTCTGGTGATGCTGCCGGCTGTTGGGGTTGGGGGAAGTACAGGGAGATGACTCCAATGAGCTTGGTTCACTGGATGGATTGCACTGAGAAGAGAGACAGGGTGATGTCTAGGAGCAGAAAACACAACAGTCTTTCTGTACAGCTAAATTTGCATTTCATTCATAGCCTAAACATTCTGATGTTCTAATCTTGTGCAGAAAAACAAGCATTTAGAGTACAGAGGACATATTGCACTATTGGTGTAGCAGCTAAAAATACGCATTTAGCAGATAGTGAGAAACGTCCTCAGTTATTACCTTGTGGAAAGCCAGCATAGACATAGGCAGGCTACTGCAACGGATGTGTCGTGGACTGGGCTGAAAGGGGCTGGGGTAGAGGCCCGGGCTGTGAAGAGGGCTGGATCTGGGGCTCGGACTGGATCTAGGGCTATGGCAACAAAAGCTGTTTGGACTCTTGTTAAGGCTAGAAGGGGTGCAGGAGCAGCAGGTGCTGCCAGCTCTGTTTCTGCATGCAAACACACCCTTCCTAGGAGTGTCCAGCTGGCATGGAAATCCTTCTGAACTTTTCCCAGGTGTAACTGTGTTAGTTGTTCCTTCAGTTCTTTTGCCAGCTGATAGCGCTGGATTAAATTTCTCATTGGTTCTCAAGAGTTTTGAGCTGTAATCCAAACAGTCATATTCCTCATTCAAAACTGTCTCTTTGTCACTGTCAAATGAGAACTTCCTATAGAAGGGGTGCAAAGGGCTACCCCGCGCTTTTGAATGCCACAGTTGGTCAGAGTTTCGCCACACCTCCTGACTGTCACTTGCGTGTCGGACATCTCTGCGGGGTCGGCTTGCAGTGGATGGAGGTGAAGCATGCTGAGCCACGACTACAGCACCGACCTCTGTCTGATTTTCCTCAGTAGCCATCACGTCTCCCTGGAGTGTCCTTTTTCATCCACTTTAGTGATGATGACAGTTAAGCAGTTTAAATCCTTTATCCATTTATCTGAAAATGGTTGTATCGGACCAGATCTGTGATGCAAATAACATTCTTTAAGATTCATCCTAACATTTGAGAAGCAAGATCTTCCATCTCAATTAGTGGCTTCATAGAGCAGAAAGAGGAAATGAAATTTGCAGACTTCAAAACCCATACATTGTGTAAGGTGTCATGTTTGAATCTCTGATGGTTTAGATGATAATGATAATGAAAAACTAATGATAGTTTTCCCTGGATAGAGCTGAAGGGGGGATTAAATCACATCATCATGTGATCGACTAACTGAATAAATGACTGATGTGTTTTATTTCAGTTCAACATACTTACTTAAATGATGAGAGGGATCCACTTCAGGTCATTCTTCACAACAGTCCCAACAAGCTTCTTTATCAATCCCTGTGTGCTGTCATGGTCAGAGACCTGTGTTTCAGCTTCCAGTGACCTCTTGAGTGACTAAGACAACAAGTCCAAACAGAGTCTGCTCCTTGTGTGTTTTGTGTGTTGTAGAAACAGAAGCTTGTGCAGCTGTACAAACCGCTAGATAGAGAACCCACGGAGGTGACCCTGGAGGACTGAGGAATTTCCTTGATAGTATGGTTCACAGTCACAGAAGGCCATGTGAGTGCTAGCACTGATTTGTCCTGACATTTATCTGTGGCATAGTTGTCCCCTTGCAGACCTGAGAGGGAAACACAGTCACACAAATCATTATTTATTTACCTGGTATTCACCAGTAATTTCCACTGTATTTTTAGATTACAATAAATATTAAACTTGCATACCATCAAAGCATATTCAAAGATGACTAGGTTAGAGACTAGAGAGTTTAAGACTGGATGACTGAAACTGGGAAGAAACATTAAAGAAAATTTCCGTCATTTCCCTCTGTGCGCTCTTCTTTCATCACATCACCATTCTTATCTATAACTATTCAACTAGATCACCACACAGAGTGCGAGCCATTGTGACAGAAACAACTTAAGTTAAAAAAAAAAAATGTGGGAAGGAACAGCATTCATAATACACCCATAAAAACAGTCAACTTTCTAAGGCAATATGAATAAAGCTTTAAACAATAAATTTATCTAGATTTCCTGAGATGAAATATGAGGTATAAGACCTGTTATGTACTTAGTATGGTTAAATCACTGAGTTATCGCCTCTCAAAGGGTGAATTGAATTCTGCAGTTTCAGTGCCAGCCAATGTTAATCTTCCTCTCCCCAGCTTGTGTCCTGTCATCTCTCGGTTATCTACTGTAAATGAAAGCAGACAATGGCTGCCAAAAAATACTTCAGTAAATGAAAACATCCTAGATTAAAACATGAGAGATAAAATTATGAATCCATGTGTATACAACAAATTGTCCAGCAGTCTTGAAATATAAGACTCTTGTGTTTAATGAAAACACAGGCATTCGCCCACAACATGCAAGCATAGTAATCGTGTGGTTCTGGTATTGTCAATGGTGGCCAGTGACGCATGAATAATAACATAAAAAAATGTGCCTGGATGAAACCTTGTAATTAGAGTGACCACAGCCCTGAATGCTAAAATACATGGGCCATGGTAGGAATGTGGGTTTGACCCAGAGAGGGAGGATAAGCTAAACTTTTAGTGTATGTGCGTAGGAGAGAAAGACAAATACAAAATGAGAAGGAGGCATCTCAACTGATTGTTTCTTTAATTATTACACATGTCCAACAGTAATCATGTGTGCCACACTGAACATGGACCAGAGAAAGCAAAGGACAGCGTTATCTGAGGAGAATAGAGAGAAAGACCATCTCCAAGCAGCTTCCTGTTCCAGTTGCAAATATTATTGATAAGTTAAAAGTAGGGGTGTCCCAATCCGATATTGATATCAGACGTTGGTCCGATATCAGAAAAAAAAAAAAAAAAAAAAAAAAAAGAGTATCGGATTATATTGGCCTGTATCTAAAATCTCTGATATAAACACTGATCAGTCCATTCCAGACACCTCTCCAGCTCTTCTATCCAGCAGCAGAGCCCAGTGGTCATAACAAGGTGCTAACAATTACAAAGTAGCAAGAAGTAAGAGTGATCTCAGTTGTGTGGCATTATTTTTCATTAAAGCCTGACACTGTCTTTAAAGCTGTGAATCCCTAATTATAAGAAATAAGAGGCATGCCAAGATTCAGAAGCTAATAAATCAGCCACAGTAGGTAGTGGTAAAGTATGTTTAGTCAAATGGACTTAATAATCAATAGAATGGAAATACATAATACCTCATTTTGCATGCAAAACTACACTACTTGATGGGAGTAGGATGTTACAGTAATAGTTAAAGACACATACAAGCAGGATATCACCCCAAATGATTTACTTAACTACAAGTTCCAAGTTAAATAATGGATTTCAGTGTGTCAAGTTGCACAATATACCTCTGACTGAAAGTCGTGGGAGCAGCTTGCCTGGAGCTACGCTGATAATTAAAAGCAAACTAGTGAAGACTATTGAATGTTTGAGGAAAAAATGGACAGCATGGCTGAGCTAAAAAAGAAAAAAACAAAACAAAACAAGGTAGCTGTCTTTATCAGCAATCGTGTCATGTTGCATTTTTAGTCATCTGTTCTCACATTCCTAATTTCATTGCATGCACCATCATATAATGAAAATAAAGGCTTTTGATATGGTGAATGCCCACTCTGAACCATAGAAGGAAGAAGCTCATCTGCCATATCTCTCACAGTCAACTAACAGGTCAAACCAGATCTATCAAAACTTAGAAGATGTTTTGCCAATACATGTGTTGCTGCTAGAAATTAATCCTTAACATTTTGGCCTCAAATCATAATTTCTTTCAGCTTTCTTTCATGATTAAAGTCCTGAATGAAGAGGTAATCATAAAGAATATAATAAACAATAATAAATACTGAATCATAATATCACTATGGCTTTTTCATTTACCTGTGTGTATGCCTGTATATTCCCTAATCACAAATCAAGTTTGTTACGATGTGGGCGCCAACCTGCCAACGACCTTGTGCATCGCTCTAAAAGAAAGATCAGCAAATGCAACAAAGGCAAGTCACGGCAACTACTACAAATTGGGAGGAACAACGAGAAACAGTGCGGTAAAACAAAATGTCCAGACAAGTTGCAATTTAAAAAAAACATGGAAAAACAATATTCTATTTGGGATCTGTCTGTGTTCATCATCTGCTGCTTCAGCTTATAGCGTGGCTGTACAGATGTTAGCTGTCACAGTAAGGCTGATGTCATTTGAGGACACAAACTGACACATGTTACAGAGTGAACCTGTCCAATTACAGGTCAGAGGGGCGAAGCTAGCATAACATTTTAAGCTATGGCAAGGCAAGAGTCTGTATACTGCAGCTTTAAATCATGAGGCCATGTGCCTAGGGACATGAAAAACAACTGTGCTTGCCATCAAGCTAATTTAACAACACTTAATTTAGCAACAGGGTAGCATTTCCACATTGCCATTTCAAATGGAAGCATGTGGCATGCATATGTAAGGTTTGACATAGATGTGCAACAGCTGTTCATTTCATCTTTATCCTTGTGAATAATGAATTCTTATAAATAACAGAAGTAGCAAATGGCAATAATAGAGACTTCAGAGCAACACCACCTCAAGAAATTTGCAAAGCAATCTCCAAAGGATAAAATCCACACCAGAGAACTGTGAGAATGATCTCTGCAGCTAAACAAAAACAACAACCATGCACACACATGAAATGCAGTTCAAAGTAGCTCTTATCAGTTGAACTGTGACCCTGGCTGCCAAAGCAAATGGCTCAGGCTAAATCTCAGCCTTGAGCCAAAAATGCAGACAGACACACACCCACATATACACACTGACAAACAGGAAACTAGGTCACAGACTGACAAGTGCACTGACCAAGAAAACATCAATCGCTTCTACTTCACTCGCTGTATCAGAGACAGTTTTGCCAGGCACATGGTAATAATAATAGAAGGTTTCCTTTCCTCAACAAATTATATAAAATATTACAAGTACTACATAATTAGGAAGGTATAATTGGGCAGCAATACTTACATTAATGTAGTCAGTAAACCCTGTAAATCTGATGCCTCCAGGTTTTCCAGGTGAATCAGGATTCCCGCTCACTATCTTGTTGTCAACTGAGTGAGACAGAAAAGGAGAGTGAAAGAGAGAGTGAGACAGAGACTGATGAGGGACGGGCCTTCCAGTCAGTCTGCAAGTTCAGCAGCCAATCAGAATGTGTCTCTGATGTTTGTTGATATAAACGTGTTCACCTTGACGAGACATCTGACTGACAGTTACGGCACAAAACAAATTGAGACAATTTCATTATCCTATGCTGGTTTGTATTTCTAACGTGTGATAATTATTCTTCAATATTCTAGTAATAGTTCAGCATTATTAAGAAATGACTCACTTTAGTGACAAGCTGGATTATCTGAATTCTAGGACTATTTAAACATACTTCACAGAATTATTTCATTAGAATATAATGCTTTAACAAGTTTGTGTACTTCAATAGAAGCCAAGGGAAAGCACCGCTGGGGGAAAAAAAAAATAAAAAATGATGAAACAATGAGAGACAGTTGTCTGCACATCTTGTCTTGTCAACAACAAACATATTCCATGATGCAATAAAGAGCACTGATGAAACAGGATATAATCAGAATCAGATGGGAAACAAACTGTGTTGTACTTTTTTCTTTGTACTTGTGGGTGTGACAGTTTCCTCATTTGTGCCATACTTCAATTATAAAATGATGTACAGTGTAATTTAATTTGCCACTTACATCATGGAATACACATTTTGCTTTCACTTGGCAAGTTAGTGTCAGAAGTAGGAACACATATCAGCACACTGAGTGTAAATGAAACAGCTGAAAAGAAGGGGATTCTCACACAATATTAATGTCATCTTATTTGGATGGATGGAAGCAGGAAACCGCTTAGGAGGAAGCAAATGATCAAGGCTCAAGATAGTCGTAATTGATCAAACCTAAATCGGTCACCAATTTTTTTTTATTTTTTTTTTTCCAACCACTTAGTGAAATTATGGATTTAATTGGCCTTTGTGTATTGTGTAATAACCTACTGTCTCATGGGTAGTCAATCAAAATGAGCAACAACTTAACAACTTAACACAATGAGTTTGTGTCTCGGTGCTGGAACTGTTTAAAAAGGTCCGCCTTAAATCTGTGTTTATCCCCTCAACAGGAGGCCTTCACGCTCACATAAAAGCTGTTGCTAATGTTCATTCATGGAGGATTATTTCACAACTCATCTAAACGATGACTCATGGCCTGGTATGTGATTGGGTCCAATTTCACATGGATAGCAGGAAAAGTAAAGCCGAATCAGAAAGACGAAAAGAAGCACCATGAATTACCTGTGATAAAGAACTTTTATGCTTCATAATTATGAATATTGTTGATATTACACAGTCAGTGGACGAAAGTAAGCAAGAGAGTAAATATCATTGAAAATCTAAAAGTACAAAATGAGAGTTGAATCAAACTACGCTGAAATGCCACTTATCCTTCTGAGCCTCCAAAATACTCTGCTTAGTACATCACACCAGGATTCAGCAGTGGCTCTTTAGCATTCCTTTTGTATAATAAGGAGGTCAGGGGAGAAGGAATCCCCTTTTCTGTTGCGTAGGGGTCTCGAGGAACAAAAAGCACGGCATGTGAGTACAATAGAGTGACGCTCTGCCTGGTGTCACCCAACTGCAAAGACACAGTCACACAGTGAAAACACAGCTTTCAATTAGATTATCTTTTCAGTCACGAGAGCTTTGGTGATGCCAATAAGGTGACTACTAGCACTATGAAGAAAGTGTCAAAAACAAATGAGAATTACAGAAATAACCTAAAAAAAACAACAAAAAAAAAACAACAACAAAAAACAGCATACTTGATATTGCGGTCTGTCTTAATCTTACCACAATATTAGTAGGTTGGCTATGAGAAAAAAGTAATTTATTAACAAGTATTTCCTGGAGTATTAAGAAAATACTAAAACTGTAAAATAACATGGATACACTGAGATGGTAACAGGTGTTGTATTATGTATTAAAAAAAGAATACGAGCTGGACAGTACAAATGATATCCTGTATTATAAATCGAAACATATACTGTCATCGCTAAGAGCCAACAATAGAAACTCCTGCATAGTTCCCTTTAATTCGTCAGTACTTCTTATGCAAAGGACCCCCACCATCTCCTCTCTTTAACACAGGGGGTCTCAGAGAAGAAAATACACATCATATGACTACAATAGAATTACATTCCTTAAACTGGCAGCAGTTGAAAAGACAAGTTAGCATGCAGTGGAAAGGCCCAGATAAAAAGGAGAGAGATCAGTGCAGCTGAGAAGTAAGAACAGTCGTTGAGCTGTTGAGGAAAATCCACTGATAAAAACTTTTGCATTATTGACAAAATGACTGTGGGTGGCAGGTGTTCATAGAAGACTCAGAGAAAATCGGGTCAGTTTTGTAACCCAACCAAAACCTGAACCACTGCAGAATTTAAGTGGCAATACTACAAACAAGTGATTTTTATTCAAAATAGTTTAAATCAATTTATTTTTAAAGGCTGGAAGCCTCTTTTCAATTATACTTGGAAGTCACCCATCGAAAAAATAAATAAATAAATAAATCAGAAGATATGATTAAAAAAATTACATTGTTCTACAATGGGAACATAAATGGCACCTTGAATACCAAACTAATCTAAGTTTACACAAATTCAAAGAACAGCAATTGGCCTAAAACTAGTGGGTCAAACCCAGTCAGACACTGGCAGAAAACTCATAGCTCAAGTAGGTGAGAATTAATGGAAAACTGCTTTCCATCTGCTGGCCTATATGAACCTCAGTGACTGAATGGAACCTGTACTTTATCCATAACCAAATAAACAACATGGCACCCCCTTATTAGGAGAATGTGAAGTATGCATGTAATAGGCTAAGAATTCCTTCTTTTCAAGGGAGTATTATTACATTTCTGGGTTGGGAACCAAAATGATTTACAGGCCAGGATCTGGTGGGTCACCACATAACAAGAGTGCTGGTTATGTTTAATCATGGTCACATAAGAGAGCCAAACTGGTGAGGTTTCTTAAGCCTCTTTCATAAATGCACTGCAACCCTGAACTTATGTGGACATTAACCAGAGGAGCTGTATGCAAATGTCCAAATCATTTGGAGAGGAAATTAAACTGACTTTACCCTGGCTGCTCTCTGGGACAAACTCCATGTAATGTCCTATTTGTGAATACAGATGGTCACTGAATAGCAATCACAACGAGAAAGTGGCTGTGTTGGGGATGTTTCCAAGTTACTGGTGTGAAACTGGAAGAACATCTGAGGGTGAAGAAGGGCTGAACTAATGATTATAGACTATTAGAATTATGAAGACGACTGTGATGACTACTATCATTCAGAAATATTTATGAGCAGTGCTGCTCATTAGGCTGCTATAATAGTAAGAACAACTCCATCAAAATTTTGTCCATTTAAAAGCATGGAGAGGCAAAGTGCTGATAAAAATAAAGTATCATTTTTTTATATAAACAAAGGACACTCAAAATAACAGCAATGAAAACAAACAACAAAACAACCCCAAAGCTATGGAGCTACCTCAAAAAGAAAAGTGCATTTCGTGTACTTTATTATGTGGTGAATAGAAGCTGCATCCTTCAGGTGTCTGACATACCTCCTGTGTTGTGCTAGTTCCTGAAAAATATTAATTAGTTACTGTTATTAGTTACCTCATTCAAAGGGTAACCCAATAACTTCGTTGATTACTTATACCAAAAGTACATTACTGTTAAAAGTAATGATTTAAATTCTGCCTTGGAGCTTGGAAGTTCTGACATTCCTGTACAACTTGAACGCACCATGAGTCAAATCACCCAAACACTGGGCTCCCAGTGCTGCTGTAATGACATTAATCTCCTGTTTTACAGGTGATACTTGTCTCCTTACGCTGGAAAGTTGGGGGACGGATCAGTGTCTCTATGAATCTGAAGGGGACATGCGCCCCACCTGCAGTTGGAGCAACTGCAGGGTACCACCATACCACAGTGATTGGGTGGTTTATCACCGCGAAAATAGAAAATACCATAACACCCCTAGGCTGTTAACACAAAAACACCAACGAAAATGTCAAACTGTCACTTGCTCACTTTTTAGGATTTTGACATACACAATTGTCCTATACTGTCTTGCATGTCCTGTGCATTAAAATCTTCAAGTGCAATTTCTTTTATAACAGTTACAGCCAAAATACTAAACAAATCCTAAAAAAAAAACATTAAAACGATTGGTTCCATAAAAATACATAAGAAATTTTGAATATTGTGTCATCTTGGTACAAGTGATCCACTAATGACGGTCGTGCTTTTTATTAAAAGACACAAGTTCTGTTGCTGTGCTTCGTGTTTATATAAAGCCAGCACATTTGACAGTTCTTCAGAGATAAAATGTCTAAAATAAGGAACTTAACATAGGAATCGCATCTGAAGATACAGATTCTCAACCAGGAAGAGTACAACTGCCACCAGATAGCCAAGAATTGCAGATGCTGTCCTCCAGCAGTTGGATACACTGCAGAAATACAGAAGAGCAAACAGCTTGGAAGACAAACCAAGATCTGGGCATCCAAGGGTTTCTTCAGCCAGAAATTACTGCATCCTGATCCGCATGTGCAGAGAAACCTGCTGAATGACATCACAGAAGCTTCAGCAGCAGTGGTCAAACCAAACTGGTGTCCAGTGTTCCACCCACACTGCATGTGGCTGAATTTTAGATCATGGTTTAAGGTCCTACAAGGGTGTCAAGAAGCCCCTGATCAATGAGATACAGAGGTTAGCCCAGCATCGTGGGACCCAAGCCCACAAGAGCTGGACAGCCAAGAACTGGAAGAAGATTCTGTGGTCAGATGAGTCCAGTTTCCAGCTTTATCTTCCTCCTGCTAATGTGAGGGTACGCAGAAGGCCAAACGAAGCATTAACTGCAGCACGTGCAGTACCTACTGTCAAGCATGGTGGAGGCAGCATCATGGTTTGGGGATGCAAGAGTGCTGCTGGTGGTGGTCATCTAACTATCTGCGATGGCACATCGAACTCTGCCAAGTATTGTGTCTTGAAGCCTCTTTGTGCTTGGCTGCAGGAGCACAGTATCCAGGTCTTAGAGTGGCCAGCTCAATCCCAAGACATGTACCCCATTGAAAATCTGTGGTGGATTATCAAAAGTTCTGTTTCAAAGCATAGACCAAAGAATTTAGAAGAATTAAAAGCAGTATTTCAAGAAGAATGGGACAAGTATGCATGAAAGGCTCATGGGGAAAATGACAGCCAGGATTAGAGCTCTACTGTGTGTTAATGGCAGGAATAGGCTAAATATTAATTTGATGTTGCGTTGGTTTATTTATTTTTTGTTCAGTTTTGAACATTCTTTGTGATTTGTTGACTTTGATTCTGAGAATGTTGAAAACTGACATGTTGAAACTGTCAAGAATTTAGTTTGTTATTTTTTTCTTGTAAACAATAAACAAAAAAACATAATTTAATAATAATAATGCATTGTACTTACATAGTGCTTTTCATGACACTCAGAGTTGCTTTATAGTATAGATACATCACTCCTCATTCACACTTGGTGATGGTAAGCTACATGTGTAGCCACGGTTGCCCGGGGGGGCAAACTGACGGAAACATGGCAGCCAATTTCCAGCTTTCCATTAGCAATTCTAAATAATCGAAAAGTGTTGAAAGATGAACCTGCAATCTGTCGCAGGTTTTTTTTGAAACCATCTCCCTCTGCCAGCAAAAAAGTGAGAAGCTGGTTCAGCTGAAAGCAGCGCTGCAAACAGAACAGACTTTTCATGCGAGGGACCTGCAGAACATATGGCTTTGATTAGAGGGCAGGGCAGAGAGAGACGCCAGTGGAAAGTGCACAGAAGAGAAGGAGAGGGAGGCTGTGTGTGTGTGTGTGTGTGAGATTAGTGTAACAACAGAGGAATAGGGCTGACTCAAGAAGGGGTGACTGTATCCTCATGTTGGATAAGTGTGTGAGTGTGTGTGTGTGTGTGTGTGTGCTCTCGTTAGCAAAAACAAAAAAACAGACTCAAAGGGAACTGAAGAATGTGAGTGCCAGTTTTAGTGAGTATGTGTAAGTGTGTTCAGAACAACAGAAAGGGTGTAAAGGCAAGCATAACAAAAATGTTGATGAACCTTGTCCACACCACATTGGTAACCTCTGAACATACTTCAAATCAAATGAACTGGCCCATCAAGTCTGCTCTGTGCAAATTGCAAGAATTTAATTAAAATTTTGGAGGAGAAACTAAACATTATGTAAGTATATAGCAATCACAGAATACACGCTTTGGCCTTCAATCAAGACTCCTTTCCCAATTCCTGTCTGTTGCCTGGGCAAAATTAGCTCATATCAGAGACCAGCTCAAGTGAAGGGAAATCTGGTTTCAACACTGAAGCCCGAAGACTTGGCTGCATGGGACGTGGCTTATATATCTGATTACATACAGTAATTGCATTGTTTGGCTGAAATTTGTTCATGTTGTATGCAAGACAGCATGAAGTACACAAGGATATATGAGACTGTTAATGGTAAAAACAACTTAAATTTCAGAAATGAAGTCACAACACTATTTAAGAATTCAAATGAAGCAATTCAGCCCCACTGATAGTGATGCTAGACCATTCAGATTATCAAAAACAAGAGGAGAGACAGACAGCAAATACGAGGAATACAGCTATGAAAGGAAGTGGATGCAGGAGCAAGTACATAGCAATACACATTCCTGCTTCAAACTATTCCTCTGATCAGCAGTAGGTAGAGCTAAAAGACAATACAGCTTGTTTGTTCACAAAAATGTTGAGAGGGCACCTTTAATTAAAACACATGTAATTAAGGTGCAGCAGCAGCTTGAGAGGCATGACGTAAGAAGAATGCAGTGACACTTCTATAGATCAATTATGGCTGCAATTAACACTCTCCGAACAACAGATGTTACAAAAACTACAATGACATCGAGACACTCTGCCTCACAGTTGAAGAAATGGGAAAAACCCATTTCTGGTTTCTGGAAGTGCAGATGCACTGGAGGGATTGACAAATTCAGTCTCCAGATTTCTGTCTCAAGGCATCACCATACATTCTCTAAGACAGCTGCCCATTAAATGCTCTGATGTTGGAGCACACAGTGACTGGAAAATGAAAAAAAAATATCCACTCTGTAAAAATGTTTTTGTCAAACAAAATATTTGAATAATATCCTTTAAAGAACATGCCTGTAAGTTGCATCTCAAGTGTCTTTTCTGCTTGGGGCCTCTGAGTGTAAATAATCAAAGAGAAAGATGCTACAATTAATTGATTTAACTACCATGAAATTAATGAGAAACTATTTGAATGAGTCAAAATTCTTTGTTTTCAGCTTCTTAAACATGAATATTTTCTGACAATAAACTGAATACCTTGAAGTTGACATCTTGGGCTTTGGGATAAAAAGTGATCAACACTTTTCAGCACTTTTCACATTTTATTGAACAAACACCTAATTGATTAAAAAAGAAATTAATTAACAATGAAAAAAATCATTTTAATGCGTTTCAAATTACACAGAGATCATTTGAAATCCTTCTGTTAGTAATTCTGATCTGGATTGGATTCATCTGAGCTACGGTTCCCTTTAATTTCCACATTAAACTATTTAGTTTAAAGCACCAACACCAATACAAAAACAATGTGCAAAGTCAAATGCCCAGGGGATGTCTGTCTGAGAATAATGACCTGACAAACTAACTAAGGCAGCCAACTTAAAAGAGAATAAAAGTGCTAGTTCCTCGGGTAAATTAAAAAAAAAATCACATTTAATATATTTATGACTAACATTCATTGTCAATGAACACAAGTAAACGTTGTCTGTGATACAGCCTTCGTACATAGCAAGGACAGAAAAAAAAACAGTGGCAGATAATAATTACTAAACATTTTAACACCAGAAACGTAAGAAACTCTGGGAACCCCCTTTTGTGAAGGTGTGTTTGTTTCTTCTGGGCGTTTCAGAGGAGGTGAGCCACTGAGTCAGCTTCCAACAGTTCACCTACATACCTCTACAGCAGCTAATCGGACAAACCCCACGCTAATAAACACATTAGCATACTATTAGCTTAATTTGGAGTAGCTTCCGGGCCCATGTGCACAAAGTTCGGGAACCACTTCGCAAACAAACCACTCACACGATCCAAAAACACTCACGCAACCCGTGAAAAGGTGTCCACAACGTGTACTAACGTGACAGTTTGAGGATGCGGTGTCGCAAACTTACCGACCGGTGTTGTCAAATCTAGTTAACATCCATGTAAACATCCATGTAAACCGACTGGCTGAACTCAGTCCAGTTCACTTCTCCTAGAGAAGCACCATTTACAGCTCGCGCGAACAGGGACCGTTGGTGCTCGTGCTGCTGTGGGAAACCACACTCTCCTCTCTGGCGCCTTCAGGTGCTGCTCGGAAAACTGAAACACCAATTCAAAATCGAAATTCAAAATTTTGCGAAACAAAGAAAGCACTAATTTACCCACTGTAGCATCATGAGACATTTTATATAGATACTTTTTTTCTTCTTTTTTTATTTAAGCATGGTTATTGGGTTAAACGTGAAATATAACTTTGCAAATAGGGCAATGGGGTATATAGAACATTGAACATTTTTAATTGATCCACCATTTAAATGTATTTGTTACAGCAGCATCAAGCAAGTTATAAGTAAGAAAACAATATAATGACAATAAGTAATGATAATTATACAAAAAGTAATAGTAATACATAGTTACAGTTTGTACTAAAAGACTGTATATATAAATATAAAGTGCAGTTTGCCATGCAAACATCGTGGAAATTAGTATTTAGTCCCAAAAAATACTGTACTGTACTTTTACAAAACAGAACAAATGAATGTCACAGATATTTAAAAGGTCTTATTGATAAGATTTTACATAGAATATGGATTTTAAAAAAAAAGATTAAAATAGTGAACTTTTTAATTATTTGGCAGGCAAAAGTGATGTTTAATTCAGTGTTTAGTGTTAAGCGGTAAACGCAGTATGTGTTTTTAAACTTGCTCTTGTCATAGGTGTTTTATATCCAAACAATTGAAATCTTGAAATGTCCAACAGCACTTAAAGGCATCATCTTCTGTCCCCGTAGCCAACTGAGCTGCGGACAAGAGGACAATAAGTGAGGCTCTGGGTTACTTTGTGGTCTGTGGTGTGTGTGCGTGTGTGTGTGTGTGTGTGTGTGTGTGTGTGTGTGTGTGTCATCGCATTGGAATGTCTGACAACAATTTCGCACCATATATCCAGTCATCTAGCCTACTTCATGCAGTATCATACACATCCTATCCTATAGCCCCTGTTTTTAGAATTTTATTGCAATTCACCAGACTTTGGACAATTGACTCCTTCACAAAATAACTGCTTCCAGTGCAGGTTGGCCCAATTGATAGACACCTTGTGTGTCGACAGGTTAAACTATCAGATGAACAGGATTTGGAATAATTCTGGCGATAATTTGTTTGGTAAAGGCAGCTAATTCACTGCAGGTACTGCTCTCCTAATTGCGCGACTTCACGCATTTTGTTAATATTATGATGTGTTTGAATAAAAAGTAGGACGCCCTGAGACAGTAAAAACATGCGTTTAAAAAGAGATGCCCTTTTCCAATTCACAGCCTTTAACTGCATTTATTTCAGTTTGGAAAGTGAGAGATTATTTTCCAAATCCCTCCCGCTCCACGCTGATGGGAAGTCTTATGCCATCCGTCAGGAATGTGCAACCCTTCCATTCCTCCAGCTCTCCTCCACCCAGGAGCGAGCAAACCTTTGGGAATCCCCAGATTAAAAAAAGAGGGTGGAGGTTTGTTTTTTAATGTAATGTCCTACCATATCTTTAAAACGACCACGCCATGAAAAACTGATTGATCAATTTGCTTTGTGATAATCAGGAGGAAAAACAGAAAGTAGATAAGGAAGGGAGAGACAAATACAGACTGCAGGTGTGTGACAGAGTATCGACAAGCCGTGCAAATAAAGTACTGTGGACACAGTGATAACACAGAATCTTATTAATTACACACACAGTCACACACACTTTTAAAATCTGTGTTTTTATATATATATGAATGGTTGAATTTAAATGACCCTGAAAACTTAAGAAACACATCGTTTGTTCAGTTTATGGCTGTTAATAGAGCCACAGCTACATCATTAAGAGTTTCAGGTGAGGTTGATCAGGTGAAGATGCGTTCAAGAGCAAATGTGTTTGTGTATTCTGCCCTCTGCTGTCAGTAAAGGGTCATCGCATGAGCTACTATTATACCACTGCTGCATGATACATCTGTTGCAGTAATACTGATAATAAGATGCAGATGCAACCCACATGATGCTATTTAGATTAATATAATATGTTCTACTGTAATCCTTGGAGTTATTTGTACAGTATGACCCTTTCGACTCACTGCTTTTTATAGAAATTGATGGTGATTGTGTGTTGAAATGAAGAACAGAAGGAAAAAATGCATTAATGCTTAAGGTGGAAAAACACTATACGTTTCAGCTTTATACAAGACATCTATAGCATCATTTAGTCCTAATCCTCCCCAACAAACAAAGACCAACTCTGTTCTAGGGGGGCCTTTTCACACTTGACTTAGCTCGCCGCTCCGTTTAAGAATTACCCTGTAATCTGAATCCAGAGTAAGGTTTACAACACCACTTGCATGCAGCTCTGTGGAAGGTACAAACCTTTGTAGGGCAAGATAAGGGTTATGTTGCGACACAATGAAACACCACTCTGCGTGAATACACAATGCCCCACAACTGTGCACAAACAAAAGAAGGACAACACAACAAAGGTGTAATGCTCAGAGACAAATAACCTGCATGCACGCGTACCACAATGACTACAACCCACTCAGCCAGGTGCTTTTCTGACCTGCAGCACTCCTGTCAACAGCTGCCTGACTCAGTAGTTCATACCATTGTTACCTATGGTTACCATGGTATACCATATTTGAGCACAAACTATGGCTCTGCAGTTTGGGTGTGTTCCACAAGTTTTAGTAGTCATGTACCTAATATAGCAGAATTTATGAAAAGAAATTTATGAAAAAATGCCCAGGAGACAAATCAAGACCACAGAGTTATGATATTCATTTAGAATTTATTACTAAATTATAGTATGCCAAGTATAATAATCAGAAATATAGACATCTGATAGAATATGCTGATGTAATACATTACAGAAACAGTAAATTAAATACTATTAAAGCATAGTTTAAAAAAACCACAACAGCTTTGTTTTTATGTAAGGCTTATAGGTCCTGAAATGTTTACCAAACCGTTTGATAGAAATATTAGAAAAACAACACCTAGTGTTTCTTCTACCAGCTTTCAAGTCAACTAAACTATTTGTCTGAGGTAAAGGTCAAAGCAAATCAAACAAGAACATAAAATTATCAGCGTCTGGACCATGTTATGATCCGAAGTGACCATAACAGCCTACTATACTATGAACAATGATTAAAAAAATGTCACAGTACTAGTAGCAATATATTCCTCCACACTTAAGTATGATACTGGAACCACATGTGATTTCATTCTACATAACACTTTGACTGCTCATCACATGAAATAAGTTCCATCCAAAGGTTTATTGTACGATGAACTAATCATTTAACTATATGCAACCCTTTAACACTAATGGGCAGGATCTGATTATTGTTATATTGGTAATAAGTACCACATCAGTCCTAATCATAATAGCCACAGCAAATTGTACACTGAAATAATAATAAGTCAATCAACCATTTCTCCAGCATGGAAATGTTTCAGAATGAAACCAAAATTCTGTTGCAATAGATTATGATTTAACAAGACAATAACATGCAAACTCAATAGTTCCGTTCACTTGTAATAAAAGAAAAAAAACTATAATTAGAGGTAAGTCTGGCGATGTTGTTTCAGTTATCAACAATGAGGCCAGGGATGACAGCGTGTGAAAAATAGTGAAGAAGAAACTGCAGGGTATTAAATAACCAGTCTGGCAGCACTAATTGCCTTCCTTTTCTAGCCTTGTTTCACCCAATTTAACAGTCCCACGACAGAGGACTGCAGTTGCACCAAGACTACATCAGTCATGACCCCCCCACCCATAAAAAATATAGTATGATTTACACAAAACGCAGACAGCTGTGCTAGAAATCAGTTGAAATAAAAGGTATTTCTGTGTTTTCCTGAAAACAACAACGCATGAATGTCACCTTTGGTTCACCCTGCAGCTGAGGACAGTGGTATGTAATTTGACCATTTAATGCCAAAGCACAAAACACAATAGCACATTTAGCACTGCTTTGCTTTGAAATATTTCAGTGATTTAAGGCTACTTTATGTCTCACATCTTATTTCTCAACCCACTTATGGAAGTGTCTCCAAACGCTCAACATCAGCTTTCTAGCTCCTATTCAACTGACTGATGCTCTCATTGAACAGCCCTGTTTGGATGCAGTTTCATCTCTTTCCTCTCCAGGAAGACGAAGTCATCACCTAGACACAATCCTTGTGTGCAGCGGCGTGGCTGCTCACTTCATTTGGCGAATTATAGTGGCAGCGTACTGACACTTTTTTACCCTGTAGCAAAGTGCAAACAACACCTTTGTTTTTAGATGCTTTAAGGTGACATTTAAGTGCTAGCCAACATAACAGAGTTAATTTAAATCAGTGTGAGGATCACGCTTTAGGTGCCTCATTCAATTAATTTGATTTTAAAAATCATTAATTATTGGGTTGACTTTTTTCAGAAGCACCCTACTTCATATTCATAAGCACAATTACCTCAAAGCGATACTCAGAACTGGTTGCTGGTTAATGGAACGAAAAAGGTCCATACTTAAGGCACTTGACAGACATTGTTAAGAAACTTTGGATTAGATAATAATTTAAATTAGCTTATTGTCTTAATATAATATAATATAATATAATAGAGGAGACAGAATAAAAATGAAATTACAAAGGAAAAAAATCTTCACTAATTTGATTCAATTGTAATTAATTTGGGCATTCATTATAAGCTGGCAAGAGATCCCTGAGTGAATCATACAGCCTGGGATTTTATTTTCATCTTTTATGTATTTATATATATTTTGATGATTCAAATATCTGAAATTTTGTTTGCACAATAAATGCATATCTAAGTGCCAATACTGCTTATTTAGTTTGCATTACATTTCCTTTTCCTATTGACAGAGTGATTCTCCTTGCACTATCAGCACCATAAATATACTGTATTATGTATTTTACCCATTCAGTAGTGCCTCATGCACACCACAATGAAATTAAAGATGTAATATACTTTCTTTCCCATGTACTATTATTGCCAAGTTAACCCTAACACAGTATTGGTGGCCCCAATGCAACAGATAACACTCTCTTTGACTAGTCTATCTAGGATAAAGCAAAAGTAAAACGGGACTATCCTTCATCAAACTGCTTCATAACGGTTTGATAGCTGCTTAGGCTCCAGGAAGGAGTGTATGGTGTGGGGCAGCAACAGTTTTTCCTTCCCGTATTTAACATGTATAGATACATAGTACATAATTCAGTTTTTCAGTAATTCATGTAAAGCTATAATAAACTCATAACTGACCCCTAATAAATTCTCCTTCTGGAGATTTCTATTCTATTAACTCCACAAACCTCTTCATAGGTTTGCAATGTAAGAAACGAGTAAAATACTGAATAAATCAAGAACGTATGATAGAGAAAATATAAATAGTAAAACTAAGGTACTCTACGTCGCATCTCTTACTCAGCTCTTGCGAGTGCTGGTATACCACTTCCTGAGTGCTACTCCACTAGTGCTCGCAACCACGCACAGCGCCCCTCCGAGGCTCCACATGGTCGGCGCACGGTTGAGGAAAATGAATTGGAAGATGAACGCCAGCACCACGTCGACAGTCCTCATCAGGGCCACGGGTCCAGCCTTCTCAATCTGAAGGGCTTTTGTGAGGAAGGTCTGCCCGGCGATACCCAGAACAGCGATCAGCATCAACATCCAGCGATCGCGGCCACAGTCTGGGATTTTCCACTCACCGAGGACGGATACAGTGATGATGCACTCGATGAAACCGATGACAGCATAGTACCAAACAGAGAGGTAATAATGGACGCTCTTCCCCATCTTGCGAAGGACAACAAATGTTAAAGCAGCACCAATAGCTCCTATGATTAAATAGAAAATACAAGTCTGAATGAATGAAGCAATAAAAACGTAATAAAAAATGTAATTAAAAAAGTTAATAAAAAAAATATGTAAAAAGCCATGAGACTTTTAGGAGAAAACTACATATTTTCTAACTGACCACTTCATAGCTGCATATCCATTACTATATTCCTTATTGAAATAGTTGAAAGAATTTTTCTTGTGATCATTGATCTCTGCAAATTCCACCTACATTCTCTTCTCATTTGATATCTTGCGCCATGCTCAAGGTTATTTCACTCAAGAACTCGAATGCTGTATTATTAACTCTTGGAATTTAGATAAGCACATAATAAGAAAATATCTCCATTTTTTTCCCACAGTCATAACTTCAAAATACCAGAATGAATTATAAATGTGCTGTGGAGCTCAACACATTTGGAGGGTTTATTTTGGGGGTCAAAGTTCAATAAAGTTGCACAATGGGAACCAGCATTTCCTGTTGTTATTCATGCAGCAAAATCAAACAAATAATACTAGGTTTCTTGGTGGAATGGCTAATGTCACTCTTTTACACTCTGAAAATTTGAACGGACTTTAAACAAAAACTCTTTCATATAGAGAGGAGCACCATGACTGAGAGGAAACCCTCACAGATCTCCCAGCTAACCCTGATGTGCCAGGAACATAGTGCCATAGAATTTAATTCTCCAGACTCATGGTCATCCCAACTGACAAACATATTGGTACTCTAAATTAATTTCCAACATCACACTTTCCTCCTGAATAATTGTACATACTTATTGTAGCCAAACAAACTCCTATATACATGCTGAATTAAACTGTACTGTATCACCTGCAAAGGCTGCAATAGTGCCCTTGATGTGGTTGGTGTAGTTGCCTTCAATGCCACGTCGATGCTCGCCAAAGAGGAACGGTGGTCGGGCGATGAGGAGAACTCCAGTGATGGTGAAAACCGTGAAGAGACAATCCCAAATTGTGCATCTCTCCTTCAGGAAGATCCAGGCCAGGATGGAGGTAAAGACTGGATTACTGAAAAAAGAGATGAGGTATACAAGATCATTCAGGATTCAATTGCTGGATTGTGAGATCAAATGGGAGATTAACAAAAAAAGATGGTGGACATTCAGGGAGGAGATAATATATTTGTGTAAATATAATCTCCACTAATCTACAATCACTTAATTTCCCACCTGAACATGATGACTGTGGCATCTGCTAGAGGCATCTGCTGAACAGCATAGAAGAGCAGGATCATGGCATTGGAACCAATGAAACCCCGAAGCACCAGATATATACGTTTGTCTCTGGGACCAAGGAAACCTGTCCTGGAGGAGCAGAGACATGAGGGTGATGGATGAATGAATGACTGGATGGAAGAATGATTAGACTGACTGACACAGGAAGTAATAAAGAGACTTTTGGACAGGGATGGATGGAGACAAATTGAGCAGAAACGTGAGCCAAGAAATGGAAAATAGCTGAATATATAGATGGGTAAGTAATGTGGAGATGGCAGTGATGGATGGACAGATGAACAGTTTTGGCTGAATTGAGAAGAAGAGAGTTGATTATGAATAATGCAAAAATAAAGAGGAATGTAGAGGACGTATGGAGGTATGGATGGATAGATGGATGGATGGATGGATGATGGATGGATGGAAAGGTAAATGAATGAATTGAAGTACTACTGGAGGTCTTTGGAAGTTTATTTTTGCTCTTGGGGTCAGAATGAGATTCTAAAGTGAAATGGTTCCTGTCCATCCATGCAAAGAGAAAAGTGGCTCATAACAAGCTAGATGAATAAATGGACAGAGAGTAAAATTAATGATTTAAACGCTTTCCCCCCCCTTTCCCTTCATATACATTCTCTTGTTAGTTGAATTATTTGGTTCAACTATTTTGTTCACATCATGGCACTATCGTTTTGCATGGTTTGTGATAAACATTTATGGAAGACATTTATTTTAATAAAATACAACTTCTGAAAACCTGTACACCACTTTCAAAACATTACAATTTATAACATCTTCTGCATTATTTTGGTGGTTTATTTAATGTACTGTATTTTGATTAACTTTAGAACTATAAGAATAGAACAATAAATCCGAGCTGTGGGGGGATTATAACTATAATATTAACAATAACACACGTCTCTCATAACATTTTGACAGCTTAAACTTGTTTAAGCAGAAATTATACTGCATGTTAAGACATGGAATTTGCCTATGAGGTAGGTGGCAAGGCATGAACATAAATGTTGAAATCCCCCAAGATAAATTACTGGCAGGAATATGCACTCCCACGCTGCTGCATTTGTGCACTTAATCTCATTGTTGTAATTGTGGGTTTGAATTAAAGACTGTTTGGGAGTCTATGTCATGTGTAAATCTTGTACCTGGGATTAAAGTTTATTACTGTTTAACTGTGGGAATCGAAATGTTTGAGATTCCCCATCATGCTTACTTGTGGTAGATGAGTAACGGCATAGTAAAGAGCATCTGGAAGAAGCAGCGTATGGCGCTGATCTCTATGGCATGGACTCCTTTGATAGTTTTCACCAGGAGCGCAATGATGGAGAAGAAAACTGTGGACAGGAAAGCATAGAACAAACCAAGACCTGGACATCTCTTTGGTTTTTCTGAATCTGAGAAAAAGAGAACAAAAGAGAGAGACAAAGAACAGGGAGTTAGGTTGGGCGAGCAGATATGAACACATGGAGAGAAAAGGTGCCCCAAATGAGCTATCACTGCTCCACATTTCATTTAAAGTGAAGCTGAAAATATGTTATTGAACGCCATGTGGGCTGGGTACAAAATTCAGTTAAAAAAACACAAACAAAAGGTCTGTGTAAGAGAGCGGTGTAGTGTTTGCAAGCCCTGCCCGAGGAACAATAAACTTTTATGCTTTTGGAGATTAAATTCCAACCTGGGGTCACTCAGACATCTCTGTCTTTGTATTTGTCCACAGCGCGGGGTCTGCTTACCATTTCATTTATCATATCAATTCATATCGAGGACACAGACAGGATGACTACTACAGTTTTACATTACTGCATTAACATTGATTGTTTTATTACATTCATCTTAGAATTAACTCGGACAAAATAATTTTGTATTACATTACATGATCACCTCAATTTATTTTTATGACTGATGTATGTATGAAAGTATATATAATACATTAGTGACAAAATAATTACAGTGTAAATTAATAATTCTCTTTTGGTGTAAGAATTCAAAGTCAAGATGAGTGTAGGTGAATTAAAAAGGATATCTATTGTCTAGTGCTAGTGTCAGCCTTAGTTCTTAGATGCTCTGTGACATATGGGTCCCTTTTCCCTGGTTAAAAAAGGTATACAAAGGGAATGTGGCTCATATCGCCCCATCTCTCTTTTAAATTGTGATGTGAAAATCCTGGCAAAAGCCCTTGCTCTGCATCTGGAAACGACAATACACGATGTGATATCTGCTGACCAAAATGGTTTTATTCCAGGCCGCCACTCATTTACGAACATCCGCAGGCTCCTAAATGTTATCTACTCTCCTGCGTCCAGTGCGGTTCCAGAGGTGGTCATTGCGCTGGACACGGAGAAGGCGTTTGATAGGGTGGAATGGGGATTTTTGTTTGCTTGTCTTAAAAAATTTGGTTACGGCCCTAATTTTATATCTTGGATTAAGCTCCTGTATTCTTTGCCCAAAGCCTCTGTAACCACTAACGGTAAGCACTCAAAATACTTTCAGTTGTTAAGAGGCACCCGTCAGGGCTGCCCAATCAGTCCATTGCTATTTGCTTTAGCATTGGAGCCCTTATCTTTAACACTCCAAACATCACCAGCGATTGACGGAATCCATAGGAGGGGGAGGGAGCATAGATTACCTCTTTATGCAGATGATTTATGATTATATGTGTCTGACCCTGTTTCGTGTGCCCCCCATATTATCCATACTCTGAGGAGATTTGGTGTTCTCTCTTTCAGTAAAAGTGAATGTTATCCTGTTAATGATTTGGCACTTCGAATAAAGGATGGTATTCTGCCATTCAAATTGGCTTGGAATGATTTTAAATACCTAGGCATTAATATTACTAGAGACATGCAAAGTCTTTACCAAGAAAACTTCTGTTTACTATTTGAAAAACTTAAATTGGACCTAGAGAAATGGAAACCACTTCATCTATCCTTAGCGGGGAACGTTAAGATGAATGTACTCCCCAAGTTTCTCTACCTGTTTCAATGCATTCCACTCTATCTTCCTAAATCTTTTTTTAAATCTATTGACAAAGCCATGAATGCATTTATATGGGACGGGAAGAAACCTAGAATACGGTTAAAAATGTTAGAGAGGCCCAAGATTCAAGGTGGTTTAGCTCTTCCAAACTTCTGCCATTATTATTGGGCCTCAAATGTTCAAAAGGTCATGTATTGGCTCCACACTCCTGATGTAGACTGGTGCCAGCTTGAGGCTGCATCTTGCATCTCCACCTCTCTTAGAGCCTTCGTCACCTCCAGTCTTCCCCTCTCTTTCCTACAATTCACTAATAACCCTATCATCATTAACACTCTCAAAATATGGGCTCAGTTTAGACAGACCTTTGGGTTTGAAAACCTCCTCCATCTAAGTCCCATGCACAACAATCACCTTTTCCCCCCAGCTAGGTTAGACCCTGTATTTACTCATTGGCAGAGAAAAGGCATTCATAATTTTAAGGATATGTACATAAACTCAACTTTTGCAAGCTTTGGTTATCTGTCACATAAATTTGGCCTCCCCCGGTCCAGTTTATTTCGATATTTTCAAGTACGGCACTTTCTTCAACACCAGGATCCCAACTTTCCATACTTAACACCACTTTCCGGTTTGGACGATCTACTGGGATCCTCATTCGACTCGAAAAGACTTACCGCTAGGATCAATGATCATATTAGCTCCTTTAGAAACACAACATTGGCAAAGATCAGAGCAGACTGGGAGTTTGAGTTGGGGGGCGGCTTGGAGGAGGATACGTGGGAGAGTGCTCTTCTACGAGTTAACAACAGCACCTCATGTGCTAAATTAAATATTATACAATTTAAAATTCTACATCGCGTCCACTATTCCAAAGTAAGACTGGCTAAAATATATCCCAACACAGATGCAAACTGTGATAGGTGTCGAAACTCTCCTGCTGATCTAACACATATGTTTTGGTCATGCCCAGCCCTGGCAACTTTTTGGTCTGTTATCTTTAAAACACTTTCTGAAGCTTTAGATATTGATCTTCAACCCAACGCAACTACGGCCATATTTGGTATCACAGATAGACAATACACAACAATAAGGAAAAGTCATAAAAACATAATTGCTTTTACGACACTGCTTGCACGTAGAAGACTATTATTGCATTGGAAATCTAAAAATCCTCCTAAAGTTTCTTTGTGGTTTAGTGACTTGACACAATTCATTCAATTAGAAAAAATAAAATACACTCTCAGAGAATCCAAGGAAAAATTCTTTTCTGTCTGGGATCCGGTTTTGAAACATCTTCTGAAACTCAAAAATGTACCGAACTGACACCCATTTAGCTGTCATCATGTATCCACATTTATGTTTTTTATTAAATTCCATGTTAACCATATCTGTTTGAGTGCACAGCCTGTCTTGACGAGCTCAGGCAAATGTTTGCTTACTCTATATTTTATTTTTTGCCTTTCCTTCTCTTCTCTTTTTTGTTCTTATTTATTTATTTATTTTATTTTTTCATACTTAAACCACTTAATCATACATTCCTCGTCGATTGGTGTCCAACATGTTCTTGTGGGTGGCGGGAGGGTTAAAATACAAAAATAAGCATTGTAACACCTGTATATGTATGTCTATGTTCCATACTGTTGATGCTGAATAAAAATATTTATTAAAAAAAAAAAAAAAAAAAGGTATACAAGGGAAACTGATGTCCAGGAGCACTGAGTGCATTTCTAACTTCCTTGTAAACTTTTACATTCCTGAGGTTGAAACAGTCAGTTTATTTAAACACAGGCACAAAACACTGTTGTCTACTGTGGCTTCCAAGTTGGCTATATTTTACACTTTTCGAAAATATAAACCAATATGTAACTTTCATTGCTTTTAAAAATGTATTTTTAGTTTTTGACTACTTATTTCTTTGTTCTCTTATTCTGTTTTCATTTTCATTGTCTTTTAATGTTAATGTTTGTTTGCCTCCAGTCTGGATGCTTTAAAAGTGCACAGTCATCCTTCCTCTTTAAGGATGATGCAAACATTAAACCGGTTTACAGCTGTTTACATTCATTATTATTATTGTTGTTATTATTATTATTATTATTATTATAAGGCATAATATCACCATTAATAGCCTATTAGTGTTTTATTCTGAAAATAAAAGACCACAAAACGTACTGACATAACTTTAAAAAAAATATTTCTGAGACAGAGTCAACTCATATTATGAAAATAACGTAACTTTTTTGTTTGTTTTGGTGGAAAAAAAGTAATAAAACGTATGAGGTGACTATAACCTACCCTACATAACTATAAGCCTGCTAATAGGCCAATAGCCTGCACGTGATGTGAGCACTGATATTACTGATACATGACGTGACGCGGGTCTGCAGGCAGGAAGCAGCTGACTGCTTCTCACTCTTATCACTGCATCCTCTTCCCTTCATAATCGTCATTTAAATGTGATGTGAGGATGGAGACATGACTTCAGTTTAGGTGCTGTTCAACGAGCTAAAAGTGCGTGCGCTCCTCTACCTTCGCGTGCGCTTCCGTCTGGGCTTCTGACGCAAAACGCCAGCGGGCAAAGCGGCGTTTTCTTCTCGTTGCCTTCCGGCGACTCTTCGCTTCGGCCTGTCGCTTCCTCGGCATCACCGTCGCTTCCGTCACACGAAACACAGTGACAGTTCCTCTGCAGGTGAATAGTCGCCGCTGTCCGCTCCTCGTCGCCGCTCTCGTCGTCGTCGCCACAGTTAATTCCATGGCTGTCAACTCTGTGAAACACCACAGTCACGCCGTCCGCAGCGGACAAAGCCCGCTCGTGTGTCCGCTGGTTCCTGTCTCCCATGGTGAGATGGAGCGGCCGGGCGGCAGCATGCCTCGAGCAGAGTGCTGCCGTCCGCTTTCTTCTGTGCCCTGAGTGGCTGAGAAGACAAAGTTAATGAGTAACCTTGGTGGCAGAGAACTAACTCTCATGCGGTGGTTGTTTTACCCGCAGGGGGGCAGAACTGATCTCAAACAGCTCTGCTGGACAACTAAAACATTACCAGACGTTTACGCCCATAACGGAGGGAGGAAGTGGAGCAACAAAATCTCAGTATATGCTCCAGTTCTTCATGAAAAGTTTGGATGTGGGCTATATTATCACAAGAAGCAGTAAAGCTGCCTGGCCCATAATGTCAGTGTCATGCCTTAGTGTCATGGTGATTAAGATAAGATAAAAAAAATAAGTTAAAGTAATGAAGTTTCAGGACTTTTGATAATCTAAATCATAACCAAGTAATATTTATGGCATATTTTCTGTCAATGTAGACTATATGATGAAAGTGACTGCTGGATTTGGGACCTGTAGTGGATTGACGACAATACCACAGTTAAACCCTTTCTGTGTTTGACCACAGTGGGGTGCCCACAGCACACCAGCTGACTGGAAGGCAGTGCACTAATAATAAAAAAAATATATTTATTTGGCCAATCATGTTTTTTTTTTTGTTTGTTTTTGCAGTCCAGGGAATGTCAATTGAACTAGCATTGGGTTGTTTTGATAAAACATCTATTGTTATACTCTCGAGGGAATACAATCAAACAAGTGTTGGACAACTTCTTTCAGTAATTTGAATCTAATTTCGCTGACAAAAATCCAGATTTACTGTGTGAGAAAAGATAATTTACACTACCAAATCAATAAACAATCTGATTTTACATTTTAGTATTTTATTACCACTGAACATAAAATACAATAAGCAGGACGACAAAGGAATGGCTAATATCCTCTATACCTATCTAGATAATGAGACGAACGCAAGTACTGTTTTGTAGAAGTAACATGTTACAGTGTTTTAGGGGCGATCCTTATGTTTACACTAAATTATATTTATCTAAAAATAAGTGTGGTCCCCTCTACATACAAAACAATATAATATAAATTACTTTATACAGTGTTGTAAAAACGTAAACATTATATTTGGCAAATCAGTGATGCTGTTAGTTATTATCAGAATTCAGTTTCCTTTTGTGTCAGAATAAGAGGAGTGTGTGAACGCACAGGTAGCAGGTCCTGCACAGTGGTGTGAGTGGCTTTTTTATTTGCGGGGTAAAGACAACAATGGTTTTGTCAATGAGGGAGAAAAGGGGCAAGAGTGCAGTGAAAGAGGGAGGGCTGGGTGACACAGTGGGATGCTTCTAGTGAGCCATTCATCAGGAATCAATACTATGTCTGTGTCACACATGTAGTCTTATTTAACTGATGGTCATAGAGTAGGACAGGGAAGGACAGAGAAGGTCAGTTTCTCACAGTGTTTAGTGGACTTCATACATCAGTGTCACCATCTTGAAGTGGTGAGTAATTAGAAATGACTCATAGTTTGACTAGCTGCCAAACTGGGCTGGAAATATGAACATAATCCTCAAAAAGTAGACCAAATTTACCTGTTTTTGGTAGGAAGTGTGTACTATTTTCAAGCTGAGGTCTAACAGTAACATTATATGTTGCTGATCTTACCATTGAAGAAGGGTTACTGAAGTTGTACATTTATGAGACTGACCATCTTCTACAAGGTCATCATTTTCAACATCTTAGACTTTACAATCACATGTAAGTCATATGACCCATTATTTCACTGTCCACATTTACTCTAAACTATTTTTTCCTGAAATGCTTTGTTGAATTAAAGAAGACTTCAATAAAGAAAAAGTGTCTCTTGTATTTGTACTTTTCCTAGAAAATCTATACAAGTCTCCCTCAGGAATATTACCCTATTTGCCTATTAATGCGTGGTCTTTAACACTACCAAACTCCTACAACAGACATAAAAACTACGTATTAAATTGAATTGCAGAGACAAGTACACCTGCAGGTTTGAATAAAATGCAAAAGCAGTGATTTCATAGCTTGTTTTTTTCCTTTAAGATAGTCAGTTCGCATTCTGAGTGTTTTTTTTTTAATGGAGAATACGGCATTTCCAAACAGTGAAGAATCAAGATGAAAATACAAGGAGTTTATCCAATCTAAGTAGTTGCAGCATGTTGCCAAACATAAGCACCAGGGAATGAAATGTATTGTCAGTGTAATGGAAATGGTGTTAGACCTCTAAAATAAATACAAAAATCATAACAAATGTTAGAATTTCAACCACTCAGTCTCAACCTAAAGGTCCTGCACTGAATTCGAAATATCTATTTAGATTTCCTTGAAGTTAAATGGGAATTGCTGGTGGATTCTAATGGGACTGACAAGTTCACAAATACATAAGAAAGCACATTTCAATGGTAGTGTACATATAATTTGTCCCAATTTAATTGCTCAAATCGATCATGAGATGCTCATAGATCTGAGTTTTCCCCTTGAAGCTAGATGCGAGCAGAAACACCCGGTCGTCGATGGCAACCAGAGAAAATGCTCTAGGTGCCTGGATATTGAGCTCCTGAGATGGGACAAACTGCCCCCTCTCTGTGTCCCATTGGTAGACCTGCGTCAGTGAGTAATCACTGCCCAAGATGGCATACTGCCAGTTGCCGATGGAGACGGGCTGGAACACCATGGAGCCACGGGAAGGAAATGTCTGGATCTCCTTGAACATGGCACCGTCCCAGCGCATCACCTTGGAGTCTCCGATGAATCTTGTCAAGCATATGAACAGCTCACCTTTCAAAAGATTCAAGGGGGTGTTTAGTTTACACATCAAGCTACTAAATCTAGCGACGAAACAAAAACAGTTTGTGCAATTGTAAAACAAGTCATAGTTTCATATTGTTTTCTGTAGCTACTTCGCAAAGAGTCATGAATAGATGAGCTGTTCCTTTTCACATAATATTATACAGTTATGATTTATGGGCAGTTTTTATGACAGTGGACAGTTACATTACCTCTTACCACCTGTAATGCCTAGGAGCAACGAGGAGCTAAAGTTTAATAAATTACAGATAAATGTTTTTATTCAATTCACCACATCTAAGCCCACTAATCATATGACAAATCCCAGACTATTTTAAAGGTTCTATATTTGAGATTCAGCACATTAATATAGCAGACACAATGCAGAGATATAGTGTGTCTACCTGAGCAGAGTCTGAAGGTGCTCTCTCTCTCTCTCTCTGTATTGAAATCCAAGCTTCTCTGTGCTTTGGTAACCACATGTACATTATAGTGTGTCTCTTTGTTGTGGCCCACTGGCTAACCAATGGCTGCTGCTCTGCACTGCACTCATGCAGTGTTACCAATGAATCAACAAGGCTGTCATGGGTAAACACTGTTAGTTGTGTTAGCACTGTTGCCATCATACTGAGAGCCATGTAGTGGCAACATAAAATCTCTGAATTCCATATTAAGCACTTTCAATTTTAGCATGAAAAAACAGAATCTAAAAAAATGCTGATACTGTGCTACTATATGTTTTTTTACCCGCTCCAGGTATTTACATAAACTGCTCCTCAAGCTGCATCTCTCACCTTTGACCTTGAAGTGTTTGACGGAGAAGACGTCCTCCATGTCTGGGATGTCAGTCCTGCGCTCAAACTTTTTCTGGTTCCTGTTCCAGTGGTAGACAACAGGCCTCTGGGAGCTGCTAGACAAGATCAGATGGGGTTTGTTGGAGATCTCCAAATATTCTACGTCTGTATCCCGGAACCACGGGTGGAGAGACTGATGGGAGTAGAAGCCGTTGCCGTTCCATTTGTACACTGTTGTAGAGCCGGCCTACAAGAGGAACATGTTCAAAGTGTCAGGCCGAGTTATTCCAAAGTAACTGTGACAAATAGATTTGTGCTTAGTACAGACTCTAAGATGAGTGTGTGAGAGTGCCTGAGTGTCCCAAAACATATGTGAGAGCATATGCGAACATTTGGCAACGCCAGAGTAATCAGCAGGCTGACATGCTGTAGCAAAGGACACCAGGGGCAGGAATGGTCGACAGGGTAAGAAGACTAGTTTCAAAGAGCAGTACAGGGACTAGACACAGTAACAGAAAAACCTGCAACAACGCCATATGCTTTTAAATATCAGAAAAGCAAAAAGTAGCCAACCTTAGAGCTGTCTGCGACGACAAAGAAAGACTCGCTGTCAATCATGAACGTCTCAATGTCATTAGGTTTGCGAATCTTCAGGATGTCAATGTCCTGGATCTTGATGAACTTGTTGGCGGAGGTGTCACGTTTGTAAATGTGCGAGCCCCCGAACAGCTGGGCCACGATGACAAAGAGGTGGTTGTCTATCACCATGGGCTTGCAGACCACAGTGGAGGTGCCTGAACAAGAAAAGAGAAGACAAACAGAAACAGAATTAATACTGGACAGATAACCTATAAAGGTGCAGTGTGTAGGATCCTGTGACGGATGAACAGCTCACTCGAAAGTAAAACTTGATTTGTATTGTCAGTAGATTGTACACTAAATGAAACATCCTTATTCATGTTAAATGTTACACAATATTCCTTTAATGGTAGATTATTATAACCCCATTAACAAAAACACACCTACTCAGGACTCCCCTGTAACATCAGTGCTGCTCTGCCCTTGTTTATGGACTCACTTTCTATGGTGTCGTAAGTCCTGAAGGTCATCTCAACATGATCCCATTCCAGGAAGCTGCACGTCCCAGCAAACGGTTGAGCAAACACAACGTACTGATCGTCACCAAAGGCGAAGGACCCCACCGAAATGGACTCAAACTTCAGTGACTGATAGGAGGCAAACTCTGAAAAAGTGCAACATGACAATGAATTCTGTCGTTTATGTTTAAATAATCCTTTCATGTTGAGTCCATAAATAGGCAGGAAGATCACAGCGTTATTCTCAGCACTGACATTATTGAACAGGAAGGAGCGAATCGGTTAAGTGGTGACAGAAAGCTCATGGTAGTTTAATGCTTCTGTGACAAGAAGATGATACCTGCTGTGATGCAGTCGAAAGAGTGCGGCAGCAGGTCATTGATCTTCTTCCCCTGGTGAATGGGAGGGCCGCTGCAGTAGATCTGGTCCAGGGTGGCATTGGTGTGGTGCATCCACTCCACTAACCACTTGAGCTTGCAGTCGCATATCAGGTTGTTTCCGCGTAGATCCCTGCATGTATGGACAGATCACGTGGGACGGATTTGTTAAGACATAACTCCATTAATATTTATTGTCTGCTTAGTGTTCTCCCTTCCCCACATTGGCTGCACTTTGGCTTCAAGCCAGGAAAGCCACAACAACAAGTGTCCTATCTCCTGAGTAGTCTCTGCTCGTCGCCCACTCTCAACTTGAATTGCTGTCGACCTTGGACATGTGCACTGAATACACACACACACACACACGCACACACACACACACTGTAGCCTGCATTATTCAAGCCGATTGCGGCTGTGCGATAAAAGCCAGGATCCAATTCTTTTCTCTGTAATTGACTTGTTTACCTTTTCCTCTGACATGCAGGGCTACCCAGTCCAAGCTTCCCTCTTCTCCCCTTCAGATCTTTTCCTTTTTCCACTGTAGCAGTGAATAGCTTCTTCTACTTCTAATCTTTGATTTTCTGACTCTGTCTTTTCCTCCTCCTGTGTCAACATTTGACAACATTTCCCATAAATCGTTTCCAACTTTCACCAAAAAATATAATATTTGAGACCCGTTGTCTCTCTCAGTATTAGAAATGAAGTAAGAGTTAGTTCATATATTACTATGACCTTCCACACAGAAATTCACAGAAATGGTTGTTATAGGATGACCCAATGAACTGGAAAATACATTAATTAATAGGGCCATATTATGCTCATTTTCAGGTTCATACTTGTATTTTGAGTTTCTCCTCGAACATGTTTCCCTGGTTTAATGTAGAAAAACACTTTATTTTCTCATACTGTCTAAATATTTAACTGCTTATCCTGTCTGAAACGCTTTGTTTAGCTCCCATCTCTTTAAACCCCGTCTTGAAAAACTCCACTCTGCTCTGATTGGTCAGTAATTTCAGGTCTTCTACCTGTGCACTGTCACTGTGTGTCACTGAACTCAATCAGTATTTCAGCTACACACAGTTTAGCCACACTTCCATCAGTGACTGCATATTTTTACAACCATACTGAAGTCTTGACAGCTTGTTCAAAAGATGTCTGTGAATACTTGCTGGATGTATTTCTCCACGGATTTTGATACTTAAACAGTATTTACAGTGTATAGCACACAGACCTACATGGAAATTTTACTTTCCACAATATGTGACCTTAAACTGGCAAATTTCTGCTGACAGACTGAACTCACACTTTGGTCAAAGCGTCCATGCCCTTGAAGACATCTTTTGGTAGAGTCTCGAGGTTGTTGTAAGCCAGGCTCCTAATCATCAAAGAGAAAAAACAATTTACACAGTGACTGAGTTAGAGACAGACTGTCTCCAGGCACTACACATGACACACACTGACTTATTACACTGTTGTTTATTCCTTCTGTTAGCCAGATTGACTTGAGCAACAGTCGAATAACCTCATTCAAATAAATCACAAGCAACCAAATGTAAGGGAGGCACAAGTCAGAATCACAACACCCTGATGGTATTTTTGAGCCATAGCGTGACAATGTAACAGCTGTCAAACAGAGGAAACTATCCTTCTGCAAGGCTGATGAGTGGATGATATCTTTGCCTGCCATTTAAAAACAGCCATCACAGCCTGGCCCCACAGAGCCATTTCCTTCATGAATGAGAGATTGAAGCCTTACCAGAAAGAGATGTGGATGAAATGAAATGTCAGCGTAATTCATGAACACTGCATTATTTATTTGAGAGTTGGTTTTCCAGAGAGAGAGAGAGAGAGAGAGAGAGAGAGAGCAAGGCCATTTTACTTTGACTTTGTGCAAGAACGCACTCTCCAAACAGATGGGGATAAAATGCAGGATTCTAGCCTGAGCCATTTAATAATGCATTAACTGTATGTGACATACTTAAAATGCCCTCTAATAATGCATTTATCTGTGATTCTTTGTGTTTGCTTTGCTCTGAAACAAGTCAAAGTATAAAACGGGGAAAAAGCTTTTTTTTTTCCTCATGCGTTTGTATACAGTTTGACTTCCTGTATCATGAACAGCTTTCTTTGTTTCAAGTGTACAAAAAATACAGTATGAAAATCACAAGTTGTGGTTTTACACGCAAATATGTGCCAGACTATTTGTTCGCCTGGAGGAGTGACATCTTTAAATCACAGCTGGTTGCCTAGAAACCTCTGTCACATAAAAGTCACTGAAACCACAATTTGGCAAGAAAGCATACAAGGGTGTCTAACAAAATCCTGAATGTCTATGGCTTTAACTCGACACTTAACTCAGGGTTGGTATTTAACATTAACACCATCTTTTCTGGTGTTGCAGTGGTTCAGAATGTCAGTAGGAAGTTTGAAAGAGTGTCGCACTTCTTGGTCTTAATGTGGTCTCTTTCTTGTCCACCTCTTACTAATGTGAAGTCTGCTGCAATGATCATCAACATTTCCTCTGATGTGGATCATTACAAGCTCTCAGACGACTTCTATTAGAAGTCACACAGACAATAATACCTATCGGTCCTCAAGGCATAATGAATACAGAGCCATGTCAGGTCTAGGACAATGTTATGTGTGTTTTCTTGAATTTCAGTGTGTTACTATTAATGTGTTTCACTTTTTAATTTTCATCTGTCCCCATTCATATCACATTTGTCTCTCTGAGAGAGCCACTAATGTTATAATTAACACAAATATTTGCAGTTTCAATGGTGTTTCTTTGTCTTATCATCAGAGTTATGTTCTCTAACGTCATAAATGATATGAAACACATTTAGCACTTGGCTGCACTGCACTGCATAAACTCCCAAAGTGTTAGGAACGAAGAGACAGATTATAGGTCACTCGGTGTGAAGTTACGGTGCAGTTATATTTAGTCTTGACTTGCAGGTCACTCACCTTCTCAACTATCTTTAGTTTCGGCAATCGTTACAGTTCAGAAATATAGGATTTGGTATTCCCAGAAACACAGATGCACAATAGGGCCGACAGCAGTGTACACAATACACTGGTCCTACTGTACTCTACATTAGTGAAGCTATATCTTAATAAATATAACAAGATCATTCATGATTTTATGCCAAAAATGTGTGAAGAACAGCTCTGCTGGTTCAGTGCAATACAATGTGACATCCAGGTCTGCCCTTCAGCAACCTGATCCAGCTGAACCTTCAGCCTTCGACATCATCAGCACTCCTGCCTGCCTTTGCATTTCAGACAGTGACAAAGTGATAGAGAGAGAGAGTGTGAGGGGAAATAGAGAGAGAAACAGGTAATTGATGTACAGTGTATGTAAGGATTCCATGAATACTAATATCCCCTTACCTCTCCCACAGTGAAATTACTTAAACAGAGAATGTGAAAGTGGCTGTGCAGCTTGTTAATGATTAGGAGTAAAGTAGTGAATTATAAAAACTGGAGAGGAAGGACAGAAAAGAGACAGAAACAGACACAGGTAGGCAAGATTCCTTGGATGGGACTAAAGGGAAGAAGGAAGGGAAGAAGGAAAGATAAAAGGTTTTCCAACATGGCCACCACAGAGCCACTATACTTACAGATGTATCAGCGCTTTCAGGCCCCGGAAAGCATACGGGGATATTGATGCGATTTTGTTATTTTCAATAAATCTGTGAATGAGAAGTATTTTAATAATCATTTTAATGGATTGAGACACACACATGTCAAATACATTGACTCTAAAACTGTGGGTCTTCTTCTTGTGAGCGGTTGATAGCAGTAACAGAGGGTTGTATGGGAACCTGAGCTCTGACCAAATTGCACGTTACAATGTATATAAACCAAGTATGCAGTACCACGAAAGATCTCAGAGTGAATTATACTTTAAAGGCCCGACACAACCAAACAAATGTTTTCAATTAGGTTGGGCATTGCATGAGGCCAGCAAAGTTTTTGTATTTTTTGTGCCAATATTGCCCTAAATAAGGCAACATGAGTGAAAACACCCATGGAGAATTTAAAATGCCAGCATGTGTACCAATATTGTTATATTTTTTTTGAAAGGATTCAAATTGGAAAATGGAAGAGTGATTATGCCACTTTTTAGTATGCAACTAGGGAACAGTTTGGATATTTACGACCTTTCACAACATCAATGTATACCTGCATATATTTACCATTTATGAAGTAAGATAAATACTTACAGATATTCCAGATGTGGTAAACCCAGGAATGCATCCTCATCAATTAAGTCAAATGAATTTGCTGTGAACAATCTGTGAAGAAAAAGACCCAAAAGACTGATATGTTTTTATTATTGTTCCCACAGCACTCCCAAAAATCCTACATTTTCCTTAATTCATAACTCAAGGATGGATTGGGTTGAACTTCAATATCAACAGTCAGCTGAGAGAAAATATTAAGAAATGTTTGGGGATGCTGTTTGCTCCCATAATTAAACCTGGCAATGCATCTTTAAACTCATTTAATCATACTGGGTACAATATTTAATCATATTATTGCTTATTATTACCAACTTTAGCAACTGTAAGTCCAAAACAGATGGAAAAAATTATACAGACAACACAACTCATTCAGCATTTCTGCCCACAGTAATGAATGAAATGAATAAAAGAGAAAATGGCAGACTCCTACATGTTTTTTTCATGAAAAGCCTCCTCCCACATGTTTCTGAGTCACCCTTTAAACCACTAATGTTTGAAAAGTATCCAACAAGAATATATTGTGCACCTCATTAAATTGTTTTATGATAATTTATAGTTTTACTTCAAAGCACTGTAAATCTAGCAGAAGAGTTTGACCAAATCAAAACCTAATGATTCCAAGATGTCAAAATTATGGAAATCTATTTTTTTTTTCAGGAAAACTCTATGTCAGTTTTTCCACTGCACAATCAGCGAACCAGGGACATTTATGATGGCCACAGAGAAGCCTCATTGATTAAGTGGTACTCTAATGGAGGTTAAGATATTCCAGGTCAACTTGGCAGTAAATAATGACAGAGGGGACGATGCCACTCATTTGTTTTCCCCAGTTAAATTTACCCTCCTTCTGTTTGTCACAAGCCTTCATGCACATCCAGGCTGATTAAGTGCCATCTGAGCATATGGGACAAGTGGTGCCAAGACAAAATGCTTTGCTGAGACAGAGTGATGCTTGGTGACAGAGAGCAATAAAATGAAATTAGAGAGCATAGTTAAGCCTGACCTTGACGTTCATTTGTGGATTTTCAATAACAAATTGCCTCAACTGACTAGACTTAACAAGATGTACAATAATACATGGCACATTTCAATAGTTATGTGAGTAATTTATATATGATTTGATTGTTTTTCCTCTTTTTTATAGTGCTATCCCTGGTGGGAAATGTCCATTATTTATCTCTGCCTCTCTGCATCTCCCCAGCAAACACACACATTGTGCCTTTCTCTCCAGCCCCTGCTGTTAGTGGCTGTAACCATGTGGTCTATTGCATAATCCTGACACCATTACAGAGAATCCCCCAATTAGATGTGCATATCAGCCTCTATGCAAGTCCTCTGAGGAACTGACTACCTATACCTCACTGTTTGAGTCTGTAAAACACATTTACAGACAGACAGACAGATAGATAGATAGATAGATAGATAGATAGATAGATAGATACTCACAGCAGTTGCAGGGCAGGCGTATGAACAAAGCTTCCTTCTATGATTTCATTGAATCCAGACTTGACAAAAGATCTGGATGGATGGAGAACACATGTGAAAGGGGAATTTATCTGAAAGTATCATAAACATACAGAGACAAAAAAGCAGGGACAGAGTATTTCCTTATTCCTGACAAAGCTGCAAAGATGCACAATAAAACCAAGAGTTTATTCATGTGCTGGGACACTTACAGTGACACGACATCGGACGGGAAGGCGTGAGGCACGGATTGGACACTCTCACACAGGGCATTGTCTTTGGTGCAGGTACATCCAGAGGGGCATCTGGGCTGCCTCACTCTCCGTCCGTCCGCTAAAACCAGCAAACCGACAACGGCGACCCAAACCAGGAGCGTCCATCCTTTCCATCCTCTGCCCGGGTATCCCATATTGTCTGTCCCGGTCGAGCACTACTATTCACATGCAACTTCTCGGCAAAAAAAAAATAAAAAAAAAATCCAACACTATTTTGTGAACCCGTGGATTTAAAAGTGTGGTGTTTGTTTTAATGATGGTGTTGTTGCGCTCGGGAGCAGGCTTGTGTCTATGCTTCTTGCGTCTCAATAGGAAGGCTCCGGTCCAGCGGATTCGTTCTGCAAGCACGATTACAAATGCAGGACAGACGGGACAAGAGAACAGACAACAGTCTCAGATTTTTTTTTTATCACGAAAAATAATTTTCTCAAATGATCTAAAATGTGTGTGGTTCTTGTTAGTCTCCCGCTTACAAGTAAGTTGCCTTGTAGAATCAATGCTGCAGCCGTGAAAGGAAACACAAATAAAAGCGCAAATTCCCGTGAGAGAGAAAGAGATGGAGGAAAAAGCAGGGGGTTATGGTGGGTTGGAGACCCCAAGGTGCGCTTTTTTTATCTGCACTGCCAGCTATTATTTATGCGCGCTCCAGAGCCGTGCATGGTTAATGGGAAGCGTCTATTCATGAGGCTCTGTGCAAATGCACCTGCCTCTCTCATTCACATGCTGGATCTTTTCTTGTCTGCTTTGGCAAAAATAATGGCATTAGCTGTGAAGGCGAGATGAGTTTCTACCGCGTGGTTACAATTAAACAGATCATCTAAAATGAATATATAATAATGTTGAACTGTATGCCATGGAATAGCATGATGCAGTGTATATACCAGAACAATAGATTTCATAAATATCTCTACTTTGTAAAGGAAACAAATGACGAGAGTGATTCAAAGGGTTTGTCTCTCCTCCCTTCCTTCATCACCACATTGGGCTCTTTGTTGAGTTCAGTGGGTTGTGAGTTAGAAAGTCATGAAACACTGGATTTCTATTCCCAGACTATGATGAATTTCCACCTCTGTGACCCCCGATAACCCAAGCACTTCATTATAGTCCACAGAAACAAATGGCATAATACCCTCTTTATTTTCCTCTACATTTCAAAAGCCTGCATGTATCCTCTCAGTATTGTCCCTTAGCGGAAATACACGATATGATCACCAATTAATCAGTTCAGCCCATTTGTACCAAAATGAATGTCTGTGTCTGATGCTGTGTTCTTCTTGTTTTTCCTTTTTTCCCCATCAGACATTGTTTTGTGGTCATAGCTTCCTCTCCAGTAAATAGGGTATTGAAAAAAAATCAGCTGATGAATGAATAGTTAGGAATGAAGTTACATGCAGTTCTAAGATAAATTACAACAGGAGTGACAACATTAAGCACAAACACAAAGAAAGCACAATTAGGTTACAAACAAAGTGACCACCAACATCACTTTCTCAACCAAGACATCTTCAGCATTCCGCTCTCAGCCTTTTATTTATTGAAAGTGTCCCCGACGACCCGTGCATTAATATTTATATTAAGACAAAAGGAGACTTATTTTCACCCTTTCTCAGCACTCTCTCAAAATAATTTATGAAGTTTCCTTCGACGTCAACAAACCGCGATTGGCGCTGCTACGTCATCATATGGCGACACACTTTTCACTTTGTAAACACTCACAAGGAAGAGCTGAGGACTAAAATACAGTGAGGAAACTCATGGATAGTCTTGTGAAGGTAGCATTTCTTTTAAAACTGGAATTCCGCTTTTTTTCTCATGTAAACATCTTTGGAATAACATTTTGCGTTTCGTGTGTTTGCTAGGCAGTTAGCATTGGGCATTAGCCTGATAATAAGTTAGCCAGGGTTGCCTGCATTACCTGCTAATGGTACTCTATTTTACTGATGTATTTGCTGCATATTTAAGTATGAAGCAACACTGTACCACACCAAACAAATGTTTGTACTTTACCCCACATGATGAAGCCGGTATAATATATTTTTTTTACAGAGACAGGACTGCAAGCATCGAGTTAAAAAAATGGCATCTTGTAGATGTTCCGGATTATAAAATCGCGTAATACGGGGTTTAATTTGGCTCAAATGGGTTGTTGGGTTTCCTCAGGTGCACGGAGGTGGAGGCTATGACTCCGACTTCAGTGACGATGACGGGCAGGGAGAGTCTTCAGAGAGAGGCATCAAAAGGTAAAATGGACTGTAGACATACATTAAATTCAAAATGTGCTTGTTTAAATTCATGGAGTTTATCTGTGCTGACCAAATGCTAAACTAGACTACCATAGGAAGTTAGTACAAATTATACTTCATTTTTCCTTCAGCTTATATTCATGCCGACATGGGCAGGACATCATCATCATCCACAAACACAAGCTCTCTATTTTATTCTCTTTGTATTTATTTGTACCTTTGTCAGGAAACGCGAGGAGGAAATCTTGCAGAAGCCATTCCAGAAAGGACGGCACCCCCAGAAGGCTCACCAGAGTTTACACTCTAATGAACTGGACAGGTGTTGTATAGCTGCAGTGAAATAGAAAGCACTCAGACCCCTTTACATTCTTTACAAAATACCAAAAAATCATTTGAAATTTTCCTCTTGAAACCACACAAGGACAAAGCAAAGTGTAGAATATATGACATTTCACATTAACGTGTATATATATATATATATATATATATATATATATATATCTTGATTTATCTATCTATCTATCTATATATATATATATATATATATATATATATATACGTATATGTGTATGTGTATGTCTAAGTGTCCTTGAGCAAGATACTGAACCCCAAATTGCTCCTGATGAGCTGTTTGCGCCTTGCATGGCAGCCTCTGGCATCAGTGTATGAATGTGTGTGTGAATGGGTGAATGGGTGAATGGGAAATGTAGTGTAAAAGCGCTTTGAGCTGTCGGTAGACTGGAAAAGCGCTATACAAATGCACCATTTACCATTACCAAAGGTGGACTCCATTCAACAAATGGAACACACTTGATATAAATTTCAAGACAAAGAGGCTGCATTGTTTCTTTTTTTTTTTTTTTTTTTTTTGATAAATCTGCAAACAAAATCTTGAATTCTGTTTTTGTTTGTATGATGAGGTATGGAGTGCAGCTTGTTCCTGGAAAAAATAAATTTAAATGATTTTAGCATAAGGCTGCGATGATGCATGATGTCTGACATAATTAAAATGAGAGAAAGACAGTTGTAATTTTCATGTTTCATTGCTGCCAAAGTTTAATGACGCTTTACATTTTTTCTCATACTACCACCCAGATTAGATGTGTGTTTTTGTTAATTGAACTCTATGAAAATTAAATGGGATCATAACTCCTTTGTGCCTTAATCATGTGATGCTTCTCCTCAGCCAGTTACATATTACAGTTATTTAAACTTATGACATACATAATGTCACACTGTATGTTTCTACATTACAGTCAACATTTGAGAATTTTTAGATTACTGTTCTCATTTGTTTTCACAGAGAAGAAGCCAGGAATAGAAGAGCCCACCTGATATCATTGAATGCTGTATCCTTTTATAATGTGTAACTTAGTGATTTTAATGTTTTGAGTGATAAATCTACAGAGATTGTGCCTTATGCATAAGCTCTAAGAAATTACAAAAGAGTAATGAAGAAATAAATTCCATTTTTGTAAAGTGCTTGAGTTGACTCCTTTTAAAACTAAGGAAAGTTGGGAATTTCAGTGAGCAACAGTTAACATTCAAAGAGAGTTCAACCTTAAGCAGATGTCTCCAGTTTGAGCGACATAAGAAGTTTGTCGGTGACTACATACTTTATTATGGAGGACAGATGGCCGACTTCAAACGCTCTACGTAAGTATTGTGTCTCACAGTCATGCTTGACAATCAGTCATCTGCTGTCCCTTTGGGCTAAAACCATAACAGACCATTGATTATGCATTGTTTTTCTCTAACAACATTTTTAATTACAATTTATACCAGTAGTCATTGATGCTTTTCTTTCCCTCAGAGCCAGAGACAAAACCGATCTGGATGTGCTGCGTGAGAATCATCGCTTCCTCTGGAGAGACGAGGATGAGGAAGACATGACTTGGTGATCATCCACAGTCAACTATACTTTTAATATGTGTGCTTTTGATTATTGTTCTGCTTTATGTGAGTTTGTGTTGCTTCTACATCACTCCCAGGGAAAAAGAACTCGCCAAGAAGTATTATGACAAGCTGTTTAAAGAGTACTGCATAGCTGACCTCAGCAGATACAAGGAAAACAAGGTGGGGTGAAGTGAATTATTGATTGATTTATAATGCAGTTGAAACAGAAATTCGGCAGCAGTAGGTGTTGTTAATATCAGTCAACATGACACACAGTAAATAGAATAGAAGAATAGAATATTTTTTTATGAATCACCCATTGGGGGAAATTCATCTGCTACAACAGCGTAAATAAGTTATATATATAGTGAGAAACAAATAAACAACACTAATGGAATAATAATAATAAAATAAAATAGTACAGAATGTACTAAGCAAATAACAGAAATAGATTATTGTAATTGCAAATCAAAATAAATTAAACAATAACTGAAATGAAAATTTGCTGTGCAAATTAGTATTTTGTGTCTGTGCTGCGATGTGGTTCTAAGACTGACAGACTCCAAATGATCATTTACGAATATTAAAGCTGCTGTTAATTAACGGGAACAGGCATTAGTGGGAACAAGGAAATGGTTTACGCTGGTACACCTGCTTTGGAGATTAAGTTTTGGTTTAGTAAGCCCCTGGGTAAGTTGTGGTTGTTGCAGCAGCTGACAAAAAAGTGTGAAAGTGTTGCTTCACTCACAGAATGTAGAGAAACAAAATAATACAATGAGTATAGACACCTCAGCTATCCCACTATGACACTGGTGCCAGGACTGGGTAAGACAATCCATTTCGGCACTCTGTGCTCCAAAATCACAGTAATTGTCCCAGTGGTGGTGGCCTGAACAAAGATTAACATTTCTTAACTCAGACACAAGTCTCCACCACCACTGATCCATTTTAGATGAATGTTAGGGGTGTGATGTGTTTTGGCACCATGCTCTGTCTCTAGTGTCCAATGGGTCACTTTGGTTTGAAGCCAGGCTTTAAAACTGATGATATGTTAAACCCGAGGACAAGTGGCTCCTCAGGTGTACTGTTTCATGACGCTGTGCCTAAATATGTGTAAATAAGTGTGACTGCTATGTTCTCTGACAGATGACATACACACAGTATCTATATAACACACCATATATGAGTATAATTGAATAAAACATTTAAATTTTGAGTTACTTTAGTTAAACCTGACATGTCAGCTGACTAAAAAATGCAATCCAGATTTCCTTATAAATTATTCATACGTGAGTTGCATCATTGCCACAAGTTTTGTCAAATTTTGATCACTTTTGTTGTGTAAATGAGGTGTGACAGCATGCGGAGGAATCAGTGCTATGAGTGCTATGTAGAGGCAGAAGTGTCAGCTGCATCATCTGTTCTTTGATGCTTGTATACATACTGTACATACCAAATTACGTACACAACAAGGGGAGAATGTGTATGCACCTTTCACAAAAATACATGACATTATTTCTATTTATGAGAATGTAGCTATTCTCATCCTCTAAAAAGCTTTTACATACGACCAATTTATTTTTTTTTTTATTCCAGTAGCTTTATTTGTGATGCTTTGCATTCATACACTGAATTCTTCCACTGAAACAAATGATATTGAATGTTTATGCTGCTGGAATACAAGGGAAAAGCTGTGATTTATGCTGTGTGTCTCTTTTTAAAATTTGTGCCCAACAGTTTGGATTTCGTTGGCGAACTGAGAATGAAGTTGTTTCTGGCAAAGGTATGGAGTAACCCAAAATTGTCAACATTATTTTTTTTAAATCAATTTATACACATATGCATGCTTTTGAAATATTTTTGTGTATACTATAAAGCAGTTAAGTCATAGTTTTTTTGTATACTAACTGTTAAACATATATGGAGATTGGTATGTGCTACACTCTGTATCAAATTCGCATATGGTATGAATTTGGGACACGTCTGACAAACAGTTCACAGTCTGCTCCACTAGGTGGTGACAAAGATTTACAGAGTAACAAACAGCAGTACATAACAGACAGCGGATACTTCCTCACACAAAAATATGCCTGTTTCACTTTACTGTGATTTATTGGCTTGCTGACGTGGCCTCAAAAAGTTGCTTGAGTTTTCTGTTTGCCTGGGGCACGATGTGTGCCATTCAGTTATTGATTGATCTCTTGATTCAGAACAAATGGTGCCCCATACCTAATCACATTCTCTGTTTGTGTCACACCCAAAGAGAAACCACATTATACCTCTACACTTTTGACAGAGCCCAATTTGACAGTTTGGCAGCACTTTGATGATTAATTGTTCAGGATTAGTACAACACATTTCTGTCTACGCTCCTTGGTGTGACAGTGACAGATATTTATAGGTTTACCTGAACGGACAATAGAGCAGACCTGCCTCAGCAGCTCTTTGATATGCTCTTGAAGCACTCACACACACACACAAGCACATGCACACGCACACACACAGATATATAATACATTTGAATTATTTGCTTATGTTTACATGAATGCAGCCTCGCAAACATACACTGTGTTTCTGAGAAAGCTGACTAAGCCAATATATTGTTCCAGATTAAGACTGTGTAATCCTGGTCTCTGACAGTTCACCCCCTGTAGCGATACTCTACAGGAAGTGGGATTAGATCTGGTCAGAGGCACTTCTTCACTTCACTGTCACGCCTGTGATGTGTTTACTTTAATGATTTCCAAAGAAATACTGCTTAAGCACTATTTAGTGCATGGGACACTGAACCCTCCAGTGAAATCAATACTAATTTGATCCTGTAAAGTGGACCCAGCATCGTTATTCAGACTGGGAGAAAAAGCTTGTGTTAAGTGAAAGTTAAAAGTGTTAATGTTGCAAGTTAAAGGTGGGAGGAGTGTATATGGTGGACTTAATGATCATCACCAAGAAAGCTTTATTGCTCAATAAATTACACTGGGATTAAATGTTATTAGTTCAGGTTCAGGACTGCACTTCTGCTTACAGATCAATTAAATGCTAATTTCTTCCTCCATTAAACTGATCCTGGATCTCCTTTTAAAGGGGCAATGTACTTCCGCTTTGCCACAAACACCTTTTTGGAAATGATCCACTTATCATTTCCCGCTATCTGTGCACTTCAGGCCATGTTGGTATTAGGTAATGCTGTCTACTCTCCACCCAATCAGGTGGATTACGAAGAGCACTGACCTTTCTTTTCATGGCCACGGTGTGATATGGGATGAAGGAATGTGCAATACCGAAAGGGTTGCTTCTTCCTTCTTTGTAAAGGTAGCTTTTTTTCTTTAAAATATATAGGAGAAAGATAAGGAAAATATTATGTCCTTGAATCAAGTACATGAGAGCAGGATCAAGTGTTATCCTCCCCTGGGAGTTTACAGGAATCCTTGAAGAATGATATGTACTTTAACTTCATGATCATCCTCCTCCCTTTCTGTGTCTGAGCCAGAGACAGTCATTCCTTTGAAAGATTCACATGAAAGAGGGAAAGATAATTAAAGTCTTTAGAGCAATGGAGAGCATCTATAAACACATCTTAAAGGTGCTTTGTGGAGCAAACAAAAGTTATGTTTAAAATTTGTATTTCTCACCTAATCACACTGTGTGTATTCTCACTTTCAAGCTATTTTCCTTGTGATATTTTTAATACTGTAAAACCTAAAAAAATATTGCTACATAGCACAGTGATCAAAAACTCAAATTAAGTCATGTAACCAAAGTCCACATCATTACTTTCTTACGCACTGCTTACATTACACAGCATGTACTGAGAAGGAACCATTTTTTCCTTCTTTGCTTGCAATAAAATAATCATTTGCAATGAGAGAACGCCTTCACTTTGAATATTCCGAAGTGTTTTTAGAGTTTCCCTCCTGGACTTGAACCTTGCTATCAAGAGGGGATCGAAGGCAAAAAGTAGCTGAGGTCAGGCTTGTTTTTGTTGGGCCTCATGTCAGAGTGAATGGACTTGGTTTATGTAAGGTTGCTGTCTTAAAAAGTGGTCTTAACATGCTTGCCATCACATGTTCACTGACAGCATAGGAATCAGGTTTGACACACCTTTACCGCCTGTGTCATGCAACTTAAAGCCTGCACTCTAACATACGACATTACTGACTTGCTGACCTTAGGCAATTTTATTTTTGTCGTTTTTCTTTTTTCCCTTTTCATATTTTTACTAATTCCTACACGTTTCATCCTTGGATGTCAGATGAAATAATAATAAGTGTTTTTCTTCAGCAGGGTCTGGCTTCCAATGTAGACATGATTTGTATTTTGTAAGGTTGCGGGCCTCTGTTGTGCCAGACTTAATAATTCCAAGAGAAGTAACTTCTTACTTGCATTCTAAGTGTTAGAAATGATAGCTCATTAGCCCATAGCCTGCAAAGCTTTCAGAGTCACATAGGCCAGTATCTCTGTTTTACTGTTTTAATGTGTATATCCGAGTGTTGCACAGTGACATAAAGAAATCGGACTATTTCTCAACAGTCTATAGGGGACAAGATGGGAGGAATGCGGGTCTTTGCACACTTAAACATGATCTCAGTAGTATGTCTTGCTCTTTGGTCTACTTAGTTAAGAGGATGCTGTGGAGTAAATTCAAGTTGCAAAATAGAAAAGAGTGTTGAACTTCGGGTCAACCATCTGAACTGATTGCCAAAAGGAAGGACAGACTTCAAACGTCCAAACCTGATCCAGAGTCAGAGGTGGGACTGTGTGGTTGGAAAAACGAATCAGTCTTTTGGATGCCAGTTACTTTCCCCACATTTGAGAGATCTGCCTCAGGGCAGTGAGTGTGGATTGTTCTGTGTTTCCCACAGGCTGAGAATTTATTAAAGGTAGTCGACCCCGTGGAGGGGCGGGGTGTAGGGGGTGGTGGGCGTCAAGAGTTGACTGCAAAACTGCTCTGACTTCACAAACTCAATAACTATCTCACATGAATGCAGCGTTCTGACAGACCTCTCTGTCTGTATTTTAAGGACACAAAAAATGGTTTTGGGTATAGAGGCACATTTATGTTTATGTGTTTGGCATACCCAAAGTACTGATCACTCAAGACATAATTTCTTAGCATTTGTCATTTTGGGAAGTACACTTATTTACTAAAAGTTACTTAATGAAGTAATGAACGGGGGGGGGCAGGTAGCTCAACCCTGTCCGAAGATCTTATTAGTTTAAATTAGGTGGGGTTTTTTTTCAATTGGTTGCATGTAACAGAAATATGTTCTCAGTGTTTGCTCTATGTAATAAAAAGAGAGCACTGAGCACTGGCTCAGGTGGTCACTGCCCTCTGACTTCATCCAGTGAGTGTTAATCATGCAGCCATCTGGTGGCATTAGTAACCATTGACGTAAGAGGACAGCAGTTTCCTTTCTTAATGAGTTTACTCAGCCAACCTGGTGCCAGCTCTTTTCATGGAGCACGTGAGGCTTACTTGATGTTTGAGGATTCCCAGTGATTGTCAACAAAACACAGTGGAGACCTTTTTCGCCAATAGTATTATTTTTTTATGCAGTGATGGCATATTAGATTTCATGTGGGAAAATGTGGAACCAAGGCGGTGAATTAAGAAATAAGTTAAATATGCTATCCTGACTTTGATTATATTCCACTTCCGACATTTATTTAGACAGAAGTTGCCTGGAAATAGATTTCTATTGACTCCACTCTGTCAGGGTTGTGGTTTTGGGTAGCTTGAGTGTCAGATGCATTCACATTCTCCACCTTAACCTTCAAATATATCCCATTTTTTATATCCAAGGCTGAGCTGCAGCTTCACAACAGCAGCGAAGAGAGTCAATGCCTCATTCAAGGGTGCTCCACTTTGTATAAAAGCACAGGCTTTTGCTTCCTTTCATTGCAAACAAAGGCCAGCTTTCATATATATCAGATGTATTTAATTGATTTTTCGTTTGTGAATGGATAGAGTTGGTCGTCATCGGACGGAAGTCCTGTGCGATTGTGATTGACATCAGTGGCGATGGTGATGATAGGACGTTCTTAGGTTGTCCAAGTCACACCCAGCAGCCATCAAGGATTTAAAGGGAGATGCTTGCATCTGCAACCTCTATTCACCCTGAACTTCTTCAAGTTTTAAAACACCAAATGTTGGTTGGTGATACCTATTTAAAAAAAATCACTGTAGCTTTATGGCAATGTTGTTCAGGTGATCAGTCTACTCTTTGGGTCAGATAGGAATATATCATATATTGGATGTATTATCATGACTTTCTGCATGGCATTACCATGACATTATGGTGGTTTTGAAGGAAATATCTCCAAAATGTTGAGATGGATTGCCATGAAATTTGGTGAGACATTCATGACCCTCAGGATGAATGTTATTTCATACAAGTTGGCCAAGCTGTCTTAGGGCGAAAGACAGGGTACACCCTGGACAAGTCTACAGTTCATCACAAAGCACATAGAGACAACCATTGACAACCACTCACACTCACATTCATACCTACGGGCATCTTTGGATGGTGGGAGTACCGGGTGAAAACCCAATGCAGACACAGGGAGAACATGCAAACTCCACACAGCCCTACTTACATTTCAGCTATAAACTCTTGACTGAATGTGATGTCAGACCCTCCCAAGTAAACCCAATCAACCTCATCACAACCCAGGACTGGAGCCAGGAGTGTCTTTTTTTAGCTGACGTCATAGATCCCTAATCTAATGCTGCATGTGAGGAGAATGTCTGCCTCATGGCCTAAGTGTCACCTGGATGTTTACAGACCGTTAATCTTAGGCTGGCAAGGGAAGGAAACCTTTCCTCACACAGAGTAAGCAGCATTTCTTGCTCCTATGCCAAAAATGGACTGCTCTGATGCATTCGCTCCCTCTGTTACTCTGAGGGAACCCCAGAGACCAGATCAATGGCACCTTAAGCTCCTCTAGGGATAATAGGCAGGCTGTGCAGCGGCTGGAGGGAGGCCTGAGGGGATGAGGTGAGGCGAAGAAAGGGAGAAGAGAAGGACCGGGGGGATAAGGAGGAAGGGGTGGTGAGATAGAGGGGGGAGGGCGAAGGAGAGCAGCAGGGTTTGGAGGCTTCCTGACAGGATCTGAAGCCTTGAAGATTTACAGTCTGAATCTCAATACGAAAATAGAACAATTTGCGATACCATCCTGCTCTGCTTGCAGAAATTCTATTGGGATTTCTTTCCCTCTCTATCCTACATTTATTTACACACCATAACATGTGTACGCTCACTGTCTGGGTTTTGATTTGTTGTCAAAAAATAAGAAATGCATTTGCATGCGTACATCATAAACTGCTGTAGATAAGACATGGAGGGCTAAAATGTTGTGTCATAGAAGTATATGTGCAACACATGCTCTTTGGTCTTTCAGGTCAGTTCCAGTGTGGAAACAAACACTGTGAGAAGCAAGAAGGGCTAAAAAGCTGGGAGGTGAATTTTGCCTATGTGGAACATGGCGAGAAGAAAAATGCGTTGGTCAAACTCCGTAAGCTAAAATACATATTATCTTTTCATTTTCTCTGGTCTTTCTTTCTAAAAGGCGTGTGTCTGTCTTATGCATGTGTGTGCGACTGGAGCCTCGTGGGGGGTTTCCAGTCTAAGACCCAGCTCATAATAATCCTCCTTCAGGTATCATACTGCAGAAAATCCTGTTCGGATAATTACCGTAATTGGAGGCCCCACCAGTCATCGTAAACTCAGTCAAGCAGGAAATGACAGGCTCTTTTAACAAGCCAGTGCAAGAGGTCACATCCAGACATTTTTCTCCTCATCAACTAAAAATGTTTTCCAATTTGTAGTAATTCTAAATCCAGTGTTGTGACAGTCCCAAATGTTGTGGCCGTAATGAAACAAATGTCACTTAGTGGAACTTAGTGACAATAAGACAACAAATGTAATGGGTAGGGATGATACTTATGATTTAATAAATACATTTGTCAAAACACCCAGCCGTTGAAATTCTATGATGTTTCAAATCACAGCATGTTGTTAAAATAGTGACAAATCATCTTTCTTACAAAGCCAAACAGGAGTTCCACAGGGTTCTGCTCTGGGTCCTCTGCTCTCCTCTCTATATTTAGAAATATTTACACCAGAATTATTATGGAGGAGGTTTCCATATGCATACAAATTATACTGTTACATACGTCAATTTATGGACATAAGTTGCAACATTTAAATTTGGCAGGAACACAAATTAGAAGTAAAACTCAAGTCCAATACTTATGCAAAAAATAGATTTAGATTTAGTAGAATGTCTATCAATGATTAACTGTTCCTAAACACTGAATAAAATAATTTCTCTTGATTTCGACCTAATCCTGTCCTTTTTTACTTACAAAATCATCTTAATAGTAGAAGAACCACCCTTATAAATTATATAATGATAGTAATGACATTAAATGCAATAAAAACTCTTTGCAATCATGGTCATATTTGAGTTGGTCATAATGATGCCATGTTGTTTCTATTCTAGGACTATGCCCTGAATGCTCTTTCAAACTTAATTACCACCACAAGTAAGTACTTCTCACCTTTGAGACATTTTTCACATTAAAAATGTAGATTGTTTTTGTCCGTGCTGGGAGGTTTTAAAGATTTCAGTGAGTAAGCACTGGTCTGCTGGAAGTAGGGCAGGTCACCACGGACATGTTACCATGTAGTTTGAGGTGGTTTTGGATAGAAATCTCAATAAAGATGAGTGTAATCTGGAGAAGTCTGGCAGTTTGTTAGCATTTTAAAAGTCTTTATCAGATTAAAGCCAAGATTCATTCATGCACTTCTGAAAGTGCCTTTGGTCCTGAAGGATTTGAGGTTGCTTTACAAATAGTGCAATAACTGGTTGCTTTACATTGTTAATATAATTGTTTAAAGTGTGATTCTGTTTGTAGGAGGAAGGAGGTCAAAGCAAAGACTAAAACAGTATCTGAGGAGAACCGTGAGCCACAGAGTAAAAAAAAGAAGACGAGGAAGAAGAAGCGATCGCCTTCACACTCCAAGAAGCACAAACACAAAAGACGCAGAGGTAGGACTCCTGTCCTCTTCTTGTCAAATAACATGTCCCATTCATTAGGGCAGTAATCTCATCAGATGGAAACTGCCTATGGGAGGGCCATTTTGTTTTTGGATCAGTATCAGTTTTCCTTTATCTTGTGTTCAACATTATTGTTTTGTAACAACTCCCTTTTGTGTAAAACACCTTATTTTGTAACTCTCTCTCTGTCTACAGATCATACCGCCTCCTCCAGCAGCTCAGACGACTCAGATAAAGGTAGTGACACACACACACATGCGCACACACACACACGCACACACAGAGAGAGACTGGAAGTACCTCCCATATTTTTACAAACACACACATTGGACAGTTGATCTACTCCCCCAGGCTTCCCGTCCAAACCAGAGTGAAAACAGCCCTCACTGAAAACACATCCATTATTAGCCAGTTAATACTTAGACAGACAGCAGGTCTGCTTTTTGTCTCCACTTTCCTCTCAACTTTTTTTTTTCTTGTCAGTTTGCCCATCGCTGTGAGCAGCATGAAATGATGTCTTTGCCCCTGTGCCCCTGTTCTGTTTATTCCAGGATGGATGGATGGATGGGTGGGCAGGGGGTGGTGGTTTACACGCAAGCAAACTCTGTTCAGGGTTTATGTCATGGAGTTCAACATGCTTTGGAGTCCATACACAAACACACTTTCTAAGGGGGCTATTATTGTTACAGTATTGTTTACAGTATTTAGTTCATTACCCAATCATTAGCTGAATGGTCAGACTTAATTTCTAGGCACAAACTGAGCTGGTTAGAGTTTTTTTTTGCTCGACCTAGTTCTTCCCTTCCTGAAAGTGCAGATGACAGCTCTCCGAATCTTAACTTCTAGACTCTGAGGCCAGGGATGAGCCAGAGAGCCAATCAGAAGGTGACCACTGGCGAGGACCCGCTCCTACCGTGGAGGAAAAGTCAAGGTGAGGTTAACTGGGAACGTTCATATTAAATCTCACCCGCTAAGCTGGTCTTTACCACTTAGCCTACATAGGTTACTGATCTCCATATAGTACAGGAGGTAGACCACTTAGATACCCCACACAAAGCTGTTCTGAACTGTCAGAAATTCGCTAAACCTTTAACCCGTTTCTGGCATTTGAATCACTCTCAGAAAGATTTAATATTACTAGAAAGGTTTTTTTAAGCACTGTATGAACAAAACTCAAAGGAACAGAACCGCCATGGAAAGTAAAGTATAAGTGGATCACACTGATACCTACTCATTTGTGACATTCATTTAAGCACATATTTATTTGTTGCTACTCCATTTACATCCTATTCTCTAGAGCTTGCATAAATTGTAAATTAAATAAAAAAAGCAAAGTCAGGGGCCACCCATTTATATGCATTCATCAGAGTGTGTCAGTACCGTGCATGAAGGCAACTAGTATTCCTCTGATTTTGTTTGTTGTATCTTTCCAGGGAGGAGGAGTTTGATGAATACTTTGAAGACATGTTTCTTTGACTCCACTGATATCAGTGGGAACCCTACTGCGACTATACTTCCTGACACCAATGTTAGACATGTTATGTTTTGTGTGCATGTAGTTTTATTTGATTATGTTTCAGTTCTGCTGCAGAAATAAACTAGTTCACCCTGCTTTTGATTTACGCCTGTCACCATCTGTTTCATGCCCTCTGCTGTTAGAGCAGAAAATAATCTAAAATTGTTTTATTTTCATGGCAAGCTTTCAATTTTGTCCAATACTTTGGTTCATGACTGATATTTACAAAAACAACAGGCAGATATTTGGCCTTGTCATCTGTCGACGAGTGTATCTAATAACATCTCAGTCAGCCAGCATGCAGGTACAAGAAACAAAAGCAACTGAATGGGATCCAGCCATTATTAGTTTCATTGTGTACATGTGCTTTTCCTGCTGTGAATGTCAAAATGGCCTCCGTGGATCAGCAAAATTTAGACTCTAACTGGCTGTTGGGAACAGCCAGTTTAACATGAGCCCGTTGACATGCTGACGTTGGCATTTAGCTCACTATGTCTGTCAAAGTTTGTCGCAACCTGGTTCAGGGAATGTGACAAGGAGGGAGGCCATGCGAGGTTATACTCAAAACTAAGCCTCACACAAATGAAGAGTGGTGTATGTGCAGCTCAGCCATGGGAGCAGTGAAACAAACAGTGATTCGATGGGCCAGCTTTTATAGCCTGATGCCCAGGTGAGCTCAATCAGCTAACAACCCTCCAGGTCAGCCCGGACCACCTCCAACATGGTCGTCTTATTCTAATACATTAAAATCACCTGAGTATTATCGTTAATTATCGTTATTATCGTTGAATCTGCGCACATTTTTCAGAGTAGGGCTCTTTCCTGCACAATTAAAAAAAAAATCAATGAAATAGCAGTAATACATCGAGTCAAGCACGCTGCTGTTAGAAGGATTAACTGGAGATGTGCCACTGGCCAAGGGCAGATTGAAGCATTGCCTCAAATTCAGCTCGGAGAAGGAAGCTGCGTGAGGTTGCAGGGAGATTATAGACCTCGGCTTACACAAAGACAATTACTTTATCTCCAGCTGCGCTGTCGTTTTCACTTCTGCTTTCGCAGGAGAAGTGTTTCACAGCAGTGTTTGGCTAACAGGTGGTAAAGCGTACTGAATGGCACATTTAGTAATAAGATGTGGTTGTATTTGAATGGCGGCTGGATGTAATTTGGCTCCTGGCTACACTTGTACACCTGGACACATTTACAGTTGATCAGTTGTGTCGTGAACATTTGTTTTCTTGGTTAAAGATTCACCTTCAATTTATGAATCCCAAATAAAACAACATTTTTGAAATTTGAATCTCATCTTCCAGCCCTGTTTTAAGACACAACATACTCTCCTTGAAAGATTTTTCTTCTTCATTATTTAAAAGATTTTCTCCTCATTGGAAATCACAATGAATATGTAGATATGTAAAATAAGTACTGCAAAGAGACTGTAGGGATACAGGGTGTCTTTACTCCTTTCATAGTGTTAAGTCTGTTGTCGTTTAAATTAATTTATATGACATCAACTCCACACAGTGTCCAGTTTCCTGCATGCAGAATCCACACATGGATGTAACTCAGAACATAGCCAGACAAACGCTGTATCGAGAAGGGATCAGAACCAATCCACTGATCCTCTTTCCCCAGAGGCTCATCCAGCTTTGGAGATCTCTGCACGATACATGACTAAGAACGAGGGCTGTCGCAGCTAAGCCCGAAGGTTTCTTAAGTTCATCTGTCTAACCTTCATTAGCTGAGAAGAAATTATAAAGCAATGTATTTTCATGTTGAGAAAAAGTGATTATCTCTATCGTTACTCTTCCATAAATTCCTTTATTTGCTTACACATATTACATCTCATGACACACACATACAGTAGAGGTCATCTCAAATGTCAAATGGTAGATTTCTAATGTCTGAAAGACAGCTGGGGGGATAAATAGAAAGTGTTATTTGGTGTCTCACATGGAAAAGGAATGGTAAAATAATTATCACTTCCAGTAAATGTTTTGCCCACAACCGCTCCTTACTTTACCTCAAGCAGCACAGAAGGAGTTTCCAGGTTGTCCTGAAGCCAATCTGATAGGATTAAGTGTGTTTGATTGATGCCTTGTTGATTGGAGGAGATGACATTGTGTAAGAGGTTACGAGTTGCCCTGTGAGGGACACTGCTAAAAGTGTTTCAGACAGTGCACTGTCAACTCATATCAGATCAATTCAGGTTTACATGGAGATTCACACTGACTAGACATCAAACAGCCGTCGTTGCGTGCTCCATCACACTGTCAGTGAAGAAAAAATGGGAGGGCTTGTGCCACCATACAGTCCATGATGCTATAGCTGCTTCTGCCACACGTTGAAGACAAGCTGTCTGCACATACATACAACACTTTGGTAGCCTGCTTTGCCTCCTCTGTAAGAAGGGTATTTAAAGTCTAAAACTGTGTGCATCTCAAGTGCTGGCTGGCTGGCAATCAAATGCGATCCAATCTTCTTACAAGAGAGGCACATCTACCGTATTCTGACTGACTGACTGCGACTCCTGGTTGCTTTTACTGTCAAAGCAGTTTTACGCTTCTCTTATTCTTTAGTTTACACAATTTACATTTTAAAACATATCTATATAATAAACTATATACATGTGTTTGATTTGTAATTTTGCTCTAAAGACTTGTTATGGTTCCAGGTCGTTGGACATGAACATAAACAGCTTACAGGTGGTTTTCAAAAGCTGACTGAAATTAATACATTTTCTTGATGGCTGTTTCAGCATTTACATATGTTCACAGCTTCAGGACATCCTCTCTCAAAAATTGTCTCAAATTCTATTCACAACGACAGTTCAAGTACAAAATTGTCAGACACAATCCCAAAAAATATAATATGTATATGTATAGATTGCATATTAAAATAAATACACCCTCTCACAGCTCATCTGTGATATTGAGGTAAGAGAATACCAGCCCCATGTTGTCACTCGCTGTACGTGACCCTCAGATGTTTGTGATACAACAGTGAAAGATCCATCAGATTCCTGCTCTTATGTTAGAGGAATTACTTCCATCCACATACATTGTGCGAGCTACAGTACTACTGTACTGTGTGGTAACTGACTGCTCAGCTGAACTATGTGAAAACTATTACTTTGGCATGTATACACACCATAAGCAGCACATGCTGTCCCCTAATTGGAACATTTCCTTACAGCTTATGAACTTATCCAACTATAAATGTCAGGAAAATTTTTGATTATTGCTATGTTAAAGGGAAATATATGGGTAAGTCCATGCATACATTTTCAGAAGTTCATGGCTGTCTGTGTTGTTCGAAGCAGAGGAAGGAGGAAGCCTCAAATACATCACATCTTCTGAGTCAAACAGACTTCTCCTGCAATCAGAGTTCCAACAGTACGTCGCCGTGATGTTGCTGCTCTTGCCTCCTTGGAAAATAGTTAGGCTGACTGGACTGCAGACCAGACCTGGCAACACTAGACTAAAGTAGGCTAGACTGAGCCAAACCAGACTAAACAGGGCTGAGCTGCACCAGAGTGGACAGCACCAAACTACACTGGTGAAGATTAGACCAGACCAAGCTGGTCCGGTCAAGCTCGAACTAGACTAACTGTCAGACCAGAATAGGCTAAATTAGTCCTAACCAGACCTCATCCGTCCAGATCTGAGGAACTTAGCAGATGGTGCAGGTCTTTGACTTTGACCCATCTCCAGCTAGATAAATACACAGAAGTAAAAAATATGTATTAATGCAGGCTCATTCCCCTGATCTTCTACCAGACCATCAACTGGAGTGTATTTTTTTTAAATACCTTTCCTGGCTTCATCTTCTTCCAGTTTCTTCTTCTCATCCTCAATGGCCTTCATCTTTGCATTGTATACCTCGGCCTGCTCGTTCCAGTGTGCCCTGTTGTTGTTCAGACCATCAAACATGGGCTGGATCTCTTTGTGGAACCTGGAGAACTCCTGATAAATAACAGAAAACACATCGGATGTAAGCATGTGTTGTTCACATCATGGGATACACAGAGGGAGAAGAACGAATAGGAAGAAAAAAATGTTGGTGTTGCAAACACATGATGTGCCTCTTAGACCAGAGGTCCGCAGGGACGACTGACACATACTAATCTACATGGATGTGTGTGTTCTTGTCCAAATACCATCCTGACAAACTGACAAACAGCAAGCTGACATTCCTCTTGGGGCCAGCTGGGTTTAACAGGTTCATCCCTATACATCCTGTGAACCTAACTAACATGGTTGATGCTACAGCAACACCTCTGTGAAGCTAATGATACTGTGTGGTTTTGTACTCTGTACCATTGTAGTTCTTTTTAAATTTGACTGCACTATACATCCAGTTTACAAATTGCTCTTACGACAGATCTGAATCTACAGCTTTCTGTCCTCTATCTGACACACACACAGCAGGCTGTACAGGTTAGTATTAATGCATAGTCAGGAGGTAAGCGTGAAACTAAATGCCTTGGAAAAAGTCACTCAACTAATGCTAGGGTATAAAAATATTAATGATTCAGTTTACATTTGTAGTGCTCGTGTTCTTTGAAAATATCAAAACTGATGAAAGTGAAACAAAACAACTTATGGGCAGAATATGATTTTTTCCTGGTGTTTTGCTGGAAATCAAAATCAAATAGAAGCTGGATTAAATCGTTACGCCTGTCCCAGACTGTGGTTGTGTTTCACTTCCAGCAGTTACAGATGAATTGTTGCAACACAGACTCCCCTCTTGCAAAATCCCCATCTGTCTTTTTTCTACACCTCCACAGCCGCCTTGAAACTATCTCCCCCCTTTTTTTTGTGTATAATCAATCAATCAATCAATATCCCTCTTCTTTCTGGAGTGCAGAGTAAAAGCTGTTCATTACCTTGTACACAAATGAGCAAACAAAGTCTATGAAACCGCACTGCATCTTAGGTAGCTGTTCGGCACAGTTTCTGTCCATCATGGGCTGAAAGGACAGAGGGGAGAGTTTCAGAGGAAATACAGTCCTGAGAAACCAATGAAAAGAAATAAATAACAATAATGTGAAAGGACAATGGTGCACAGGTGGGGTATGACCCTTACAATAGGCTGTTGGTCCAAAACAGTTCGCTCCAAATCTCCCTGTTCCCAGAATTCAGCTGCAACCATCAGAGCCACCTGGAGAGCAACAGACAAGGAATGATGCAGGGGAATAAAAGACAAACATAGAGGGGAATGATTGCGAATGAAAGGCAAAAAAAGTAAAATGTCACTTTCAGGACATTCTTTAATTCAATGGGGGTTATTTTCAATCACTATAATGGGAAAAAGCTTTTAGCATTTGATCCCAAAGGAACAACAAACACTGTAATGTAAGTCACCTATTGAACGCAGTGTTTTTGTTGTCTTGGCTTGAAATAAATCTGAAATCACTGAGCTTGAATGAAACAAATTTCAAGCCAAACAGCTTGTCAAAGACAGAGGACAGGCAGGATAGAATAATGCAAACTGACATGAAAAACTTCCCTCTCTATATATTTTACATCACCCAATTTAAGGCTGTGAAGGCCACCTACCTTGCTCTGTACCTCCCAGGGTTTGGTGATAGCTGACAAGTCACAACCTGTCATCATCATGGCCCTGAAGGTGAGAGACAGACAGACAGACAGACGAGAGAGTTCAAGACAACACCGTGCTACTGTTTCAAAAAGTAATCTGGTGCTCAGCTGTATTATGTTGGGTTTGAATCAGGTACACACATCACGATTTCCTTTCTGGTGGGATTGTTGGCAACGTAGGAAATGGCCTCCTTTTCATCTGTCATTGGCTCTGTGGCGTTCACAATATTTTGGAACATGGTTCTTTTTCTGGGTGAGGAGACATCAGGCAGCCAGACCATTGAATAATCAAAAACAAAAAGAACAACACACAGGCAGAAAGGCTGACATTGAACAGCTATGGTCAGTCTGTGGCTGTAGCATGAAGGAAGCGGTATTTCAGAGAACCTACTTGAAGTAAAGAGCCAGATCGGTGGCGATGATGCACACATCAAATAAGTGCTGCACGTTCTTAAACTGCTGCTTCTGGAGGTTGCAGAAGATGTTCAGGCTCTGCGAGAGAAGATGAAGAACCGTCTAAATAGACACGCTACCACGCTGGATATTTTTGAAATGCATTGTCCAGTAACGTGTCATACATCCTCAGCCATGAGCGTCTTGCTGTACTCCAAATGGTGCCTCTCCATGATGGAGGAGCCATGAAGTTTAGCCAGAGGAGATGCACTCCTAATAAGAAGGGAAAAGGAAAAGGGAGACAGGTTACATACTTGGCACATGCTTTCACAATGCACACACAGACAAAAAAAAAAAAACTTTTTTTTTTTTTTTTTTTTTAAACTTGCTTTGTCTGGTAGAGGTTGTTGGTTCCTCTGTGGTCGATATCGTGGCAGAAAGCAGCAGCCACCATGGCAAAGGCATCTAGATCAGAGTAGTACTTCCTCAGCTTCCCTGTCTGTAGAAGGAAAAGACAAATGGTGGATTTTTATGTGCAGGTGTTTGGGTGAGTGCTATTGACTGTCAATCAATACCCAATTTAATTTCATACATTCATGTCATAATAAACACTAAAAGTGGAACATATTTTACCTGCCAATTCTCATTTAGCTTTATGATGGAATAAAACATATTATGAACCTATATTCATCAATCAAGCATATCATTCTAACCACTGACAGTTAAGTGAACAACGCTGATTATCTCTTCGTCACGGCTCCTGGGATATATAAGACAAATGAACATTTAGTCGTCAGTGTTGATGTGTTAGAAGCAGGAAAATAGGAAAGAGTAAGAATTTGACTGTGTCAAGGACCAAACTGTGATGGCTAGAGGACTGGGTCAGAGCAAGGAAAGACCAGTGGTAAACCAGAGACAGGGTCATGAGAGGACAAGGATCACTGATGCAGTTGGGGAGTGAAGGCTGGTCCTGGTGGTCTGATCCAACAGACCAGAGAAGATAGAAAGGAGTCAGAATACACAGCATCAGTTTGTTGTGTATGCTTTGTGGCTGTTTTGGCAGAAAAAGGGGAACCATGACAGTATAAGGCAGATGGTCATAATGTTATGCTTGATCGGTCTTGGTGATTCACACATTCTTGTAAAACCTGGCAGTGTGTAAAACTGTCCCCACAGGTATTGTGTTAATAGGCTACTGTAGTGTAAATGTTATCAGCATCACCCTTCTATGGAGATAGAAAAGACATGGCACTGCAGTAGCTTTGGCAGATACTCCTGTTCATTTGTCAGTTTGGGGTTTTCCTGCGGACGCAGCAGCTGTCATGCAGGCGTTACCTGCAGCAGGCAGAACATGGTGTGGCCTACGTTGAAGCCGTGCCTCCAGTTGTGGTAGGTGATGTTGCGGTAGCCCTTCCTCACTGTGTACATCCACTTGGTCAGCGTCTGAGAGGGACAGAGGGTAAGTGGGTGGGTGTGATTCAGAGAGCCAGGTAAGAGGTAGAAGAGGCAGAAGGATGGAAATGTTGATCATTTTAAGGGAATTTGAGATCAGCCACAACAGTGAGTACAAAAGAACATCTGGGATGTTCTCCAGATACTAAGGAACGTATGTGCTGGCCAGACAAATCACAAAATATCCAGTGCTTGACTACATGACTCACCTCTGCAGGAACTTTGAACTTTTCAACAACTCCGAGCTCAAAGAACATGCGAATGCCGGCTTTAATGAGGTCGTGCTCTGAGACGGGGAAGTCGCTGAAGGAGAACATGTACAGATTCTCTCCGCTGACGTTGTCAGCCGGTGGGCAGTTTGCTTTCTGAACAAAAACATGACGCCATTCACTCAGCGGACATCCGTGAATCATTCATCGCTCAAAAAGTACAGATGATTACAATTCTCATGGTGCTTAACAGTAAAGACAATTTTATATTTTCAAATGAAATTAAATTTGATTGTGACTGAAAAGAAATTAAGTTCTCTAATATCCATTTCACTATAATTTCAAGATAATTTAGTGAATGAATATGCAAATTCATCCATGTATGCTTCCCACCATTAAGTTAATGATAATTGTCTGTGTTTTTGGCACATACCAACAGTTTGTACATCTCTTTCTGGTCGCAGTCTTCAGGCTCTGAGCCAAATTTCTCATTGGTATTCTGGTTAGAAAAGAGGGAACAATATGTTATAAAGGCGTTTACAGCGGACCCATGATCATGCTGCCAACGCCTGCAGAAGTATACGGCTAGAATTTGCAGATTGGCAACGAAAAGCAAAAACAAGAAAAGATCAGGTTTTTAAACAGTCCAGATGAGTACTCCACACAGTAAGTGTTCTGTCACATAACCTTTTATGAGCTCTCTAATAGCTCTACTGAGTAGAACTGATACTCCAAAAAAGCTATTAACCTTTGACTACTTTTAATCCCTGCTTGAGTGTCCTCTTGATTAAATGCTGAGAGGTCAAAGGTAGTCTACTGGAGAGAAAATGTGGACGAAAGACAAGTTGACACTGACCAGAATGGACTGCAACTCAGTTTTGGTGCACATGGTCTGGCATAAGAGCATCTCCTGGGCAATGTCTTTCCTGTACTCCATACGGTTCAGTTTGTCATAGGTGTCACAGTTCAGGACGGACCAACCCAAGAACTGGGTCAGGGCCTGGCACAAACAATGAAACGTTAGTCTTCTCATGGCGGCACTACAGCAAACCTCTTATCTAGGAGAGGGAGAATGCCTCACTGCTGACCTCAGTGATTTGTTCATCGTGTTCATCAAACGGCTTGCCATCTTTCCTGTTGAAGAAAGTGGCGATGCCCACGATTTCTTCCTTCTTGTTGACAATGGGCAGCGACAAAACATTCTTGATGATAAAACCTGTCTCATCCACAGCCTCTTTCTGAAAGACATTAAAGTATTCAAACCACAGTGATCAGTTTCTCTCGAAATGCGGGCATCACCAGTGGACGAAGCTGACACTGGCATGTGGAGCACTGTGTTTCCTTCATCTGGATGGACGGTAAAAGTCTCACCTGAAAAGTGAAGAAATCATCTGCAGCCACGTTCATCATGTTGCAAATCTGCAGGCAGATACATTCGCAAAGTTAAAATCCAACATGTTGCTATGAGTATTCATTACTTTGTCAGTATTACTCATACCTGCTGTTTCTAATCAGTCTTGGCAACAACATTCATCTAAATGATAATAGACTACTTGTTTGTTTAACCGTTGGGATTAAATAAATAAAATTAATTAGCCTACATTCATTTTTTTTTTTTAACTCTAAGCTGTGGTTATTTATGTATTCAGTGTGATAAACTTACACATAATTACAAGTGTCTTTTGCCTTCTGAATGTCACAGAATGAACATTTTTATGTCACGAAATTAGCTTTCTATATATTTTCATGCTTTTACAGCAACGTAGAGAGAGACACTTACAAAGCCATTCTCTGCGACGTAGGTCGGTAGGCCGCTAACTAGAGCCCAATGATCTGCAGGTGGACCGCTGAAAAAAGACAGAAACACAAAAGTTTTTCTCTGACAAACATGCTGAAACCACACTCTAATATATAATAATATTGCATGCTTACGGTATGACTTTAATTTCTTCTTTGCCCTCCAGGAGGTAGTCAATGATCTTATAAAAGATGACTTCCTGCATAAAAAGGAGACGCATGTTAGAAACAAATTGACTCATCTTCAAACTGTGTTAGACCACAGGGAAATTGAGGCGAGTAGGATTCAAAGTGCTACATGTCACAAAAAAAAACTGAATCAACAAGGAGAAAAATGAGCTTGTTACTCTGCCGTCTGGTGTTTTTGGTCCTTTATAGGGTTCCACATCTCCCAGTTTCACTGGCCATTCATCATAGAATTCCTGCAGGAAATAAACACATAGACAACAAAAGTTATTTATGCCTGTAGCTATGAATGATATCAATTCAATCCTGTGTGGAAAACCAACCTTCTCTTTGGTCATATCCAGCAGGCCCACTGAGTATCGCTCGCATTGTAGATAGGTCCTTACAGTGTACAGTGCCTTGTGGAACTGCCTCTCGATGTCCGTCAACTCCTCAAACACTTTACTGGCCGACCAGAGAAGCACCTATAAGGGAGAGGACAACAATGAATGTAGGTGCTTAAATGTCATTCATCATGAAGTCAACAGTGGGTAATGATGGGAGGATCAGCTCACCTGACTCCTTCTGGACTCCACGTTGAACATGTAGGATGTGAAATGCTGTAGGGTGATGACTTGGGTAAAGTTCATGTATTTGTGGAAGAGCTGAGGACCAAATGAGATTAGAGGTTTCATCAACAGCAGATTTAAGGCTGCGGCAGGTGAGATCTTTTATTAAGTACACCTCCATTTGGCTACATTTCCCACAGCAGATTCATCATATAAAGTGAGCTGTGTACTGTAGGAATAATATGATGGGTGTATAGAGTATTGCTTTGACAGATCAGCAAACATTGACTTAAACACACAAACTTCACAAGGTCTTTTAAGTCCACGTTTGGCTAATCGTTACACAAACTACACATATTTCTGTACATGGATTTACAAAGAAGTAAAATTCACAGGTCTTTGCAGGCTGATGAAATTCAATTACACTTGTGTTTGACAATCCCTTTCATTATTATAAAATAAACATGTGGACAGACATGTCAGACATTATAATGCATCTTAGCAGCTGAAAAGCATTTGCCAGTCCTCTCTTTTGACCTCCTTCTTCATCCCCATTATTAGCTCAAGACTCCATAAAAACATCATTTCCATCTAGTTGTGGAATTGTGCCTCTGTGTGAGTTTATTGCCTCTGAATACTATGACTCTGTTCTTTGGTATAGAGACTACAGAGGCAACGTATTCCCAGTTAAATCATTATGTTTTATTCAAATTGAATGTTCAAAAGAAACCAAATCAAGTCAGTCAGGTCTGATTGGCTCCCACTGACATAATTTGAGTGTTTTACAACCTACTGGTGAGATGTAATTACAGCAATAATCGTTATTCAGTTGCACATTTTAATGACGCAGCACAGGCTTTTTAAAGTAGGAGACGTTCCTTGGGTGTATTATGGCTGCTACTCCTTAAGACAGAGACGATCTAATGCTTTAATGGTGAAAGTCAAGTTTATAGATTTAGGTGTGTGAAAAACACAAGCCTATTCCAGCTCTGTAATGGATAAGAGTGAACGTACATGTTTCTGGGTGTGTTCTCACCTTCTCATCCTCTGCAGTGAACGAGTCAGCTCCTATTTTGTTTAGTGCCAAGACGACTCCAAGGCACTCTTTTTCAGCCATCAGAGGGAAAGTGAGCATGCATTTAGTCTTGTATCCAGTCTGTTTGTCCACAAAGTCACAGAACTTTGGATTCTGTATCAGGGGAAAACAAAAAAGACTTCATATCAGACACATACATATATGTCGTCTGATCTTACTTTTAAATAAATTACATATTTAGTGTTCAATACTGGCTGCGCATGACAGCAGAGGGCATTCAAGAACAAGGTGGGACAGCATCTTATAATATTCTGATAATCCAAAATAGATGTGATCATACAATGCAAAATGAAAGCACTTTCCTTCATGTGTTTTCTCATTTTGACGCAATTTTTATAGTGTATCACTAATTTAATTTAACAGTATTTGAAACTATTTATTGTCAAAGTAACAACAACAAGAACCTCTTCATGTGTATATGAGGCTAAAGATCAATATAAGGGACCAAAATGCTGAGTTAAGTCCATTTTATGAGATATAAAGTGAAGTGTGGTGGCAATTTCATTACTGGACCAAATAACCTCTGAGTAAATGATCTTCAGTTCACAAATTTAATATTATTAATGTAAAGAACATTAAGGTCACAGAGATATTTTTCACAGATATCACAGAAACATCTCCATATCATTTTTTTTCGCACTTCATTAGGCCTACTTCTCACCTTTGTGACGTCAGGAACATTTTGTGGCTTTTTGCAGTTTGCAGTGTGACCCACGATGCCCATGTCTAGAGGGAACACTATTTCTCCCTGTGGATGGACCACGTTAGCCTCGAATTTGGATGTTGGAGTGACGTCAAAGAGACAAGTGGCCAGCTCCGGTATTCCGTTCCTCGACCGGTTCAAGAAAAAACCGATCCTGTCTGCCTGTAAGATCAGAGCAATCCTTTGCAGCACTTTATGAATGGACTGTTCCATGGACTTCTGCATCTGCAGCTCCTGGACCAGCTCGAAGATGATGGCTGCCTCTTGCACAGAGTTCACATCCTTGAAGGAAGCTGTGTCCTTGATGTCAAGAGGCGCAGAGAAAGCAGCAGTCAGAGCTTCTGCGCGTAACTTCTTATCAAAGTACTCTTTGGCGAACTGTGGGTTGTTCTCCAGGTATTTCTCCACACTGTCCTTGTCTGCCATGCTGAATTTGAGTTTGTGTTCCCGTCCTCTTTTTCACAGAAGCATCACCTGCACGGATGTGTAATAAAACAGGAGAGGGGAGCTGTGCTGTGGCCTACAGGCTCGGCTGGATCAGCAGCATTGTCCTCCAGTGAGGGAGTCACTGACACATCCAGTGTCCGCCGACGGACAGGATAAGTCAGAGTGCGGCTTAGAGGCTGAAAGGATCAAAGTGGCCGCTAATTAATGTGACGTCATGACATTAAAACCCCTGCTTTAAGCGTCCTTAACCCGCAAATCCCAACACTGATCATTTTATAAACGGGCAACACGGGAGAGAGTGGGTCTGCGCTCAGGTCAAATGCCGGGCCGGGCGCATGGAGAGGATGGAGAGGATAAAAAGGATGGAGAGGGGAAGACCGTAGGCTGACAGCTTTCCCCAAGTCCCTGCAAACAAGACGATGAAACATTGTGGCAACAATATCTCATTGGCTCAGGTGTTTTTATCACCTGTCCCGTTATCTTCCCATACCTGACAGGGTAACACCTCAGCACCACTCAGTCCAGCATGGCTCCACAGGTGCACCTCAAAGTTCTCCACTCTAAACCAGTTCCTGTTCACACCTGTTCCAATCTAACATTTAATGTGCGTCCCCTTAAACCACTTATTAATGAAACAGTTTGAACCAGCAGGAAACATGAGGCTATATATCAGGTTTCCTTGCCTCAGATGGCTTCCCTCCCTGCATTAAGTGTTACCACTCATCTGTCCTTGTTGTCTGGTAGAGGAAGGAGCTAAATAATCTCTGCCACTGGTAGCCATTGTGTTCAGAGCTGCGGTGGTGATGAGAAACGTGTGAGCGGCTTACATGTACCTGTGTGCTCTAATTAAATCTCCATCACACTGGAGGTATCAGCACCGCAAGTGGAAAGTGGCCAATTAGTGGGACTTGGACGTTTGGGAACAAAGGCCTAAACAAAGATGGATGGCTATTATTAACTCAGTGTACACTCAGTTAATAATAGCCATCTCTGTTAGCTGCTGGCAAGTTGGCAAGACAAGGAGTTCCCTACTATTTTTTTGGGGTGGGGATTAAGGAAAGCTTATCAAGGGAGAACTACAAAAGGTGTGTGTGTGTGTGTGTAAAAGTGTGGCATCGTGGAAACAAACTAGAGCATCCCTTTTCACAGTGAGACGAAGTTAGCCACAACAGGATCTGATTATGGGTCTCACCCAAGTGGTCTTTCGGAAAGTTCTGGAGTACAGAAAGCGTAGCTGAGTGTTACCTATTTTCAGTGTCACGGCTGAATATTTAGATGATTTCATCGACGTGAATGAAGTCTGAATTTAGTGTCCGTCTGTATTTATTTCACAGTGAGACTTCTGATCGAGCAAACAACTCTTTTTCTGCTTGTGTTCATTTTTAACAAATGAAATAAAGTGATTTTTATTTTATTTTTTGTGTGGTTTTGGGTTTCAACTATGTACCAGCAGCCACTGTGGTGACAAGTGACTAAAAAATGACGACATGTTCTCTTTACATTTCAGTTAAACCAGTTGCTTTAAAAGACACTATCTTGACTTGAGTAGAATGGGGTCACACATATAGAAAAGAGTCAGCAAACGGACTCAGTAATAACAGTACTACTGAAATCTCTTTATGTTTAGCTTACATTAACCACCACAGGTTGTTGATCAAAAAACAAGAGACTGACTCCTGCTTCAAGCATGACATTATGTTTACCTCAATACCGCCCCAAACCTACACAGTTTCTTAGCCAATCTTCACGATTATGAAATGTTGCCTTTGGCCAAATTCCAGCTGCTATTATTTCTGCTGGAAATGAGTGATTGTGCTGTTTTCCACTGGCTGGAGCTCTGGTTATGCAAGCTGCAGATGTTTGGCAGCGCTGTGCTCTTTTTTTTTATTCAGCCAAGCCCTCTGAGGACTGGTTACATGAGCGCAGTGTAACATAACAGCATCAATTTATTAAAGTCGACTGCCCCAGTAGATCTCAGTCAACTGAAATACAGACCTGTGTTTACTGTATTTCTCTTAACTTGCTTAGACTGTGAGTGATGTACTCTTGAACTGAATTTAGACTAAAATAAGTCAGAAACTGCTGTCAGAAAGAAAATAAAAAGGTTCTTGTACACATGACATTGCATCATTATGGGAGCTGTGTGCTTCAGTTTGCTGAGCTCCTCTTGGACTTTTGAGAACACATCAACTCACACATCACCCCATCATCATTGATTGGTGTTAAATTCCAGACTTTGTGCATCAAGTGATTATCACTCTATCACATTGATTGCATTTTATGTTTAAAGTGGACTTGAGCCCTCTGTCCACCATTTATACAAACACTGTCCTAAAAGGGTCCCTTGATAGCAGTTGAGTCAACAAATGACGCAATCACATGGATGCTGCTTGAAAACATTTTACTGGTAACTATAAGGAGAAACAGCTGAAATATGCATTTAGTGCAAAATGCAAAAAAAAAAAAAAAAGTTCAGTGAGTTCAGGAATGCAAGAACATTTCACAGATTTATGACGTTAGAAAGCAGTGGTATGGCTATATGTGTGACAAATGTGTGTTTGAATCTATGCATGCATGATGCTTGTTCCAGATGGCGCTCTTGGCTTTGCAGTGGCTGCTTTTATAAGACCTACATTTGGAGGGGTGTTGGGGTGAATGTGCAGAACACACAAATCAATAGGACTGGGGCCTGCAGTTATGTAAATGTTTGTCCAATGGAAGGCAGGCTAGTTGTGGGATGTGCAGGGGAGGTCCAGATCTCCAGAAGTTATTATGCAACAGCAGCCAGCTGTATATAAGACTACAACTATGACAGAACACCAGAGGATCTCTGTGAGCTCTCCACGTAAACAGGTAGGCTTTGACATGGACTTGTTATTTAGCTTATTGATTTTTTTTTAACGCTAAATTTGAGACACTCTTTTAAAAATTTCCTTCACACATTTTCTTTGAAAAGATCTTGCTCATTTTATTCAAAGACACATAGTTTGCAGGACACAGCCAAATATTTTAAAGAATTTTATGACCCCACTATTTTACTTGAACAAATCTTTCTTTTGCTTCCTCTGAGGTAGAATGCTGCGGTATGTTGTGTCCCTGTGTCTCCTGGCTTTGGCCTGGGCACAGGACTGCCAGGTGGCAAACATCCAGGTCATGCAGAACTTTGACAAAACAAGGGTGAGTTTGACATGTAAGGAGATCCATGTATTCTGTGATCATACTCATATCAAGTTGGAGGTTTCCTTTCACTTTTGAAAAGACTGAGGAGTGAATTGGACTTATAATTGGATTTCTTTCTCATAGTATGCAGGGATATGGTACGCCATAGCAAAGAAGGACCCAGAGGGTTTGTTTTTACAAGACAACGTCGTGGCCAAGTTTAATATTGAAGAGGATGGCACAATGAGTGCCACCGCTAAGGGCAGAGTTATCCTTTTTGGGTTAGTGCTTCAACTTTTACCCCGTTTGAACTTTGAATTTGTGTAGTTCCTTACATCTTGTATGCTTAAATCAGCATCTCTTCTCTTCATCTCTTCCATTTTGTGTCATCTTTTGTAATGTCCTCCTCTTTTTTTCCCTAACCTCCAGCAATTGGGAAGTGTGTGCTGAAATGTTTGCCACCTTTACCGAAAGTCCTGACCCTGCCAAGTTTAGGATGAAGTACTGGGGAGCTGCAGCTAACCTGCAGAGTGGAAGTAAGTTGAGCAATATAACTGGAATTTCTAACTTGGATTTCTAGCACTGACAACGTAATCAAGGCAGCCAATGTATGAGCAGGCACCTTATTAGCATAAGCTTTTGGTGTTTCAGACAATTGTTGATTTAATTTAATCATCAACCGAAACCTGTGACCCTGAAGATACATCAAACTAAACGCTTACCAGAAAGGGTGTAACTTTGACATCACATGCAATCTCTAAAATATGACCACGATCCCAGCGCTGATCTAAACTGTTGTGCTTTAAAGTGAACTTACATTTTCTGTAGCAACTACAGCATCAAACCATCTATATAAATGTATCAGCTTATGTAAACGAGTGACAAAAAAATCCTTTTTGAGCAGAAAACAAATAATGTGATAATCACATATGTCAAAATATTTGATATATGTGGTTTTTATATGTGTCATTAGCTAAAAATGCTTAACGACATAAGTCAATGTGTGAGTAAAAATTTTTTTTAAGAGTTAAAAGGACGTAAATTTTAACAGAAAACTTGAATTAAAAAAGCCACCATATACAAAACATCACTGAAACATCATAGGTGTAAGTTGTTTTTTTTGTATTCTATCTAAATCAGATCTCTCTCCCTCTCTTCTCAGATGATGAGCACTGGGTAATTGACACCGACTATGATAACTATGCCGTCCACTACTCCTGCAGATTAGTAGATGCTGACGGCACATGCCTGGACAGCTACTCCTTCATATTTTCTCGCTCTCCGTATGGCCTGAGGGCAGTGGACCAGCAAAAAGTAACCCAGAAGAAGATAGACATCTGCCTGCTGGGCAAATACAGACGCATTTCACACACTGGTGAGTTCAATAAGTCCTAATTTCTCTACGATATGAATGAACAAATGTTATTCCAAATGTTACGTGTGTGTGGTAATCACATTTTTGTTGTAAGCATGTTTTGTTGTCTTTTCTTTGCAGGCTTCTGTGAAGCCACCTGATCTGTTGACACTTTTTTTGAAGCATCGTCCTTCCTCTGCTTGTCTTGGGTTGACTCCACCAGAGTTCAATAATCTCTCTCTCGATCGTCACAGAGAGAAAAGCCCCTTCCTTTAAAAACTACAAACTGTCTTATTCCCATGTAAATAAAAAGGAAAAATGTTCGCATTAGGGGATTTTGAGTATTTTAACATAGTTTTCTCCTCAACATCTGTTGCATTTTTGGATCAGAAGGAAGTAGTGAAACAAGCTTTCTTATGAAAACCAGTGAGACCTGCTTGCTGGTGACATACATATCAGATGACTGAAAAACAAATTTGACCACAAAATCAGGTTCAAGTTGCTGACATACTGTAGCACAAAAGTAAATATTAATACATATAACAGATATTGTGTGATAGATAGGCATAATAACTTGGTTGTTACGTAGTTGTATGACGTATATTACTTGACCCAGTTTAAATAAATAAAAATATAAATAAAACATCCACACCGTGTTGGCTCGTTCAATTTTAGATTAACTTGAAATATCTATCTGAATTATAGGATTGCAAATAATGAATTCATGCTGTGTGCCTCAAGATTCAGTCAATTATAATACATCAAAATCCAAATCAGAATTTTGTCTTTTATTATTGCAAATATACTTGATTAAACAACAATGATATAAGCACCTGACATAACACAACTTGTGGAGGTTTTTAAATAGACTGTAGGTTATTATATACACTACTCTCAAAAAGTTAGGGATATTCAGCTTTTGGATGAAATTTCAGAATGCACCTAAAATGCATGATAACCTTTACAGATGAACTTAAGTTGACCTCCTCTAAACTTTTGGATGCACATGTGCAGCTGTTCAGTGTTTCAGTATTTATTGCATAACATGCGACAACTTGTATTTGCGACAACAGTCCTCTTCATCATTTTGTTCACATTTTGACATCATTGAGACCAGGAAGACACCTAACAATTGATCATCAGTGCCTGGTCATTGAGAGGCTTCAGACTGGATGTTCTCAGAGGGAAGTTTCCGCTGAGTTTAGAGTGTCACAGAGTGTCATCAGCAGGTTGTAACAGAGACACAGAGAGACTAGAAGAGACACAGAAGTGGACGTCTTTTGGCCACATCACATGCTGATGACCACCTCATTGTCAGCAGCGCCCTGTGGAACCAGATGGTGAATGCCACTCAACTCCAGGCACATTTAAGGGAGGCGAGAGGGACCAAGTGTCACGTCAGACCATTCAAAAATGCTTACATCATCATGGTCTGCATGATAGATGACCTGTAAGGGTACCTGAACACACCACCAGATACAGGCATCATTGTCTGGCATGGGCAGGGAGCATTTGAGCTGAACAAGGAACCAGTGGGCCTCAGTGCTGTTCTCTGATGAAAGTCAATTCACACTGGGCAGAGAAGATGGCCGCCAACGCTGTTGGAGACGTCAAGGAGGACGTTATGCATCAGCCTTTAGAAGTGGTGGTGTTACAGTCTGGGCAGGTGTGTCTAGTCAATACAGAACTGCCCAACACCTTGTGAACAGTAATGTGAACATTAATGCATTCATTGTGGCCTGCACTTTCTCCAGACCTGAAACCCATAGAAAACCTATGGGATCAGCTGAGTCATCGTGTTGAGGGTCGTAAACCCCGCAACCCTGAACCTCAATGACCTGAGGTTAGCCCTTCAAGAAGAGTGGAATATCATGACTCAGCAGACAATACGTCAACTTGTGAACAGCATGAGACGTCGTTGTCAAGCTGTAATCGATGCTCAAGGACACACTACACGTTGTTGAGACACTTGAGTCATTTTTTGTTGTAGTATACCCACCATTGTTGTTAGTTTTTTTTTTGTTTCAATAAATTGTTTGAAAGGAAGAAATCACCTTTTTCAAAAATTAACTTCTTGTGAGAAATGTGTTTCATCTAGCAGCAACAGTCAGTCCAACAATTTCACACCTGCAAAACCAAAGCCATTCAGTCTCTGTTGCACATCTCACCTTAAGATTCTAACAAAGACGATGAGCAAAGTAGGCATTAAACCTGCTAAACAATAAGCATATCTAAAAGTTCAGGCACAACAGTTCAGGACACTATTGGCCCTGAAACACACTTTGTGACAAAGTGTACACTGAGGACTGCTGTGTTGGAAGGACAGTTACATCTTTATTGCACGTTTGTACAGTACAGTGCATAGCAAAATAAAATTCAACAAAGACGACTTAAAAAACAACCACAAATGGACAAAAAGCAGGCAAAACAATCATGCAATGTTAAAAACAAATAGCGATGCGAAAAGACGGCAGTGTCTGTCTGTCGTCTACTGAGTCACATTGTCAAGATTGCAGGAATAAAGGCAACTTAACCCCCTTTCCCCTACCGAGAGGACCTTTACTAATCCCCTGCCTAGAATAGTTCAGTACAAGGAATTAACTCATGCAATCTCATTCCAGCCTCACAGGCCGCAGGCTTGAGAAGTGAAGGTGGAAGTGAACTTCACTCCAACGGGGAAGAATACAAGGACAACCACGCAGTAGCTTCATGTTCTGGTTAAGTTATGGTGAATTAAACTATAATTTGACCCTTGGAGAATAATCTAGCAACACACAGCTAAACTACATAATGGAATGAAGAATTTAACAGGCAAGTTTTATCCACAATAATGACAAATTTAGTCAAGAACAATTGTTAAATTGGCTATTATTTTGTCATTCACTTCGATACTGTAAGCATAGCAAATGACTGCCTGCTGCTCTGGGTGAATTTCTTTTGTCTTTTTTGATTTATGCAAATATGCCTTCAGTGTCACACATGCTGAGGAAAATGTTAGACACCTTTGGAGGAACGGTGCTAGTTTATCAGTGGAACATACTGAATTAGGCAGGTTTGTAAACTGGTGATACATAATCATCACTGCTTAAATTTACTAGAGGAAAATAAAAGCTTTCATTATCTAAATTGACAGCATCTTGCAGAGGAAAAAAACAACAACCCAAGAATAAATAATTTCAAATACAAACAAAAATAAAATTCAAAGAGAATCCAAAGAAGAAAAACACAACTACACCTCCCAGAAAAAGCAGGACAGCCCCAGAAATAAACATATGGAATAAATATGATCAGATCACTCAAACCTGATCTTTTGTTCAAATGCTGTACTCTTTTTGCATTAACCTGACTTGTAAACAGTTTTATGGTGATAAAATATGCAACATTTTAATGAGATCCCTTGATTCCCATTTTTAAAAACACTTGCGTATTTACCAAAATTAAGATATTCCAGATGGATCTGAACCCAATAAAAACCATTTGAATGTTTCTTGCAGCAAAGAAAAAAAAAATACTGCCGTGTTGAAATAAACCTTGTTTATGAGAACTGCACACAGATTAACCAGTGATCATTACAACAGCATTACAACCTGCATGGAGTCTCATCATCAGCATTTCAAAATCAAAACAAGGACTTTTTTCAAGGACATTTTACTCATCTTTGTTGCTCACAGGAGTGCTGCTTTGTCAGAATCAGTGTATGAAGTGTTTCAAATGTCCTGAGTGGATCATGTGATCTAGTCCAGTAGTTCTGAACCTCTTTTGATGGTGGTACGTTTCAAAATGTTCCCTTTTTGTTTGAAGAGAGAGATAAAGAAAAAAAGAATTGCTTACGTTGTTCGTATGGCAGGTTTGGCATCTTGCGGCCCCCTTGGGGAACGAAGGGGGTCCCGACGGCTAGACCAGGAACAACTGGTCCATTTTAGCTCAGGCTAAGCAGTAGTCAATGTGCGTCAGGAGCTCCCTGTGGCGGCTGGTGGGATAATGGGCCCGACACTTTGGGCACTCTAGGAAACTCTCGTCAAGGAGACTGGTGACTTTAGAGGGAGACTGTGGACCAGGAGGGTCGTTGATGGTAAGACGCTCAAACTCAAAGCTGTTGTAGGAGCTGGGCTCTGAGAAACGGGTGTTCGGCTGTTTCTGAAACACAAAACATTTTGTTCATGTCGCAGATGCTTTAGTACAGAGTTATGTATGATTTTTTTTTTTTCATTTACAGCAAATTTGCAATTAACTGTTGTATTTGATGTATATGTTAAGTACAGCAACACTTACAGCAGACTCCAGTTTAGCAATCTGATCCCGGGCCTTTCGAAGCTCCTTCAACACCTTATGTAACTGGTGCTGCATGCTATGACGATCAATCTTTTCATTCTCAAAGTCCTTGGCAGAGAGTTGGATCTTGTAAAATTTATGAGAAGGAGAGAGAGAGCCAAGAACTTATTGTACTTGAATTGCACAAGTGGGGCCGGTATAGATTTCACTACTTTTAATAAATGGTAGTCACTCAAAGTAGTTACAAGTCATCAATGTGCTCAGCTTATACAACCTGGGACTAAACATGTGCTGTTACCTGTTGCTCCAGTGCTGTGATTCTCCTTGTTTCTTCATTTTGGCTCAGAAGAGACTTCTGTAGCATATTCACCTGTCAAAACCAAATTATTGGATGAAGTACATTTAAATCCTTTTTTGTTTGATTGGTAGTATTCTCTGAATGACAGTGCTTATTACCTGCAGTAGAAGTTCAGCAGATCTCTTCCTCTCCTCCTCCAGCCTGATCTCCATGTTCTCCAGTTCCAGTCGCATCCTGTCTGACCGCTCAGACAATACCTTTCTCTCCTCAGACACCGCATGTCTAGATGCAATGTTTATGTAATCCACATGAATAGTATGACTAATCTTGTTTACGTATGTAGGACTATTTAAATGCTGTCATAGCTTTTTTCCATTCATACTATGATTATTTTGGCTTTTCCACTCAATAAACCGAGTATCATGTTACACATTTTTTGGAGAGTAATGCAGAAACTGATAAAGGAGTTGATCCATTGGGCCGATCTACATCATGTTGTTTCTTTGCACCAGTCAGGTGTTGGCTTCCACAACATGAGTGGATTTTCTTTACCTGTTGCCGAGTTGCTCTGCCTGCAGCTGCATCTTCACCTCCTCCAACTGTTTACTCTTCTCCTCGTACTTCCTAAGGAAGGACGACAGGTCGCTGCATTTGTCCTCATACCTCCTCTGCAGTGATGACATCTCCTCCTGGAGCCTGGCGACCTCCTTCCCCTGAGACATCAGCTCAGCCTGAGCTTTCAAGGTCTGCAGAGCCGTAAAGAAAACACTAATTTCAAAACAGTGTGCATACTTTTTCTGTCCATTTCTTTCTCCAGTAGAACGCTACAAATTAATTACAAACGGTGCCTGAATGCCAGGAATGTAGAAATTCAATGGGGTTGGTGCAGTTTCAGTGCCAACTTTTGAATGAAAAGAATGTCAAGGCACTTCCTGAATCCTTATATCTAGAAATAAAATAGTCAAATGCATTCTTATAGCAGTTACCTGTTCCCTCTGCACATTGAGCTCCTGCTGGCTTCTTGAAGCCTCATCCTTTTGCCTCTCCATGTCTTTTTGCACCTCCAGCAGCAACTGGTCATAGTGGCTCTTCAGCTGAACGTCTTTTTCTGGACCTGCCGACTTGGCAGGAACTGAGGTAACAACAAGTGTTAGTAAGTGAACCAAGAAGCTAATCTAATATATTTATTACAATCAAAGTGCAAACTGTTCCGTGTTAAGCATCACTTGTGTTGAAGATTTATAGAAGTTTGGGGAGTTTAATTGTCACATCCGTCAGACGAGCTGCTCAGATTTTTTAATTGCAGGATTATTACCAATCTAATCTTTTCTCATCTCCTTATCCTACTAAAAACCTGCTGTGTTTAATGTTGAGGCTGAGAAAAACCCAATCAAACTTCCTCTGTTCGTATAAGCTGAGGATGTGAGAAGATCGATTCCTCACCATCTGAAATGTTTGCCTCTTGTTTGGCTTGTTGCAGCTGCTGCTCCAGCTCCAGTATACGGGCGAGGACGGACTGGACATAGGCCTCTCGCTGCTGGTCGTACACCAGCCACTGCTGGTTCTTCTCAAGAGCCTGGTGGTGAGAGATGCACAACTCAGACACTGACATACTAGATTCTGTGTTTTTAAACATTCAACCTGTTCAATTCAAGGACACACCTGCCTGTTTTATTGTAGATAACAGAGATGGGAGTTGTTAAAAGGGTTTTTCCATCAAAACGCGACACAAAATAATAAAAATGTTTTGTTCCATGCACAAATGTAATCCAATGTGTCCTTTGTTGACAGTAAGTATTGATACTGACATAAAAGTGGGAGATGAGAGAATCCCCTGGTGCTCAACAGAGTGATTGAAATGCTTCAGATATATGGCAGATTGACAAGATATTTCAGTTATGGAACAAAACCATTTTTCCAATAGTGAGAAAGTATCATAAACAGGCACGTACAAACACACAGTAAATCACTGACTGCTGGACTCACGTCTCTCAGTTGATCTTGCACCAACGCCAAGTCTGCAGGTGGTACCTGTCCATTCTATAGAGAGAGAAAAACACATTTATTTATTGTTTTTGAAAGAAACTCAAGTCTGCTATACACAAAATAAACTTATATTCTCACTTGCAATGGTTTCTAAATCAAACAGATTGGATTTGAAGGCTTTCAGTCCAGTATGACACAACGCAATTCAGCATTTGTTTGACATCAATCTAAAATGAAGTTGTTTTTTTAAATACAATCCTGGACCCCTCATTCTTAAGTACTTCATGTTGTTATTATGTATATTGCTTGCCATCAGTTTTCAGAGCAAAATCTCAACAGACACTAAACACAGTAGGTTTGCCACAGGCTTAAAAAAAAGGAAAAGAAAAAAAGAAATCACTCATAGGCTGTTGCCAGTTTAAATTATTCTTTTATAATGCAAGAAAAAAAATACTGGAGCAAGAGTTCAATCTACTATTTTTTCCAGATACTTGGCCCTTGAATCAACCCTAAGGCCAACTCCTCAACAGCCATCCCTCGAAGACGGTCCGTCATCTCATAATTCTGTCACCCTGTGATCCCTGAGGTCTTTGTGTCTGATCCCACTGAGTAATCTCAAGCAAACCCTTCACAGTGATAGGCATCTAAACGATCATGTCTGTGAGCTCTCACACCTCCAGACAAGCATCATGAGCTTGTCAACTTTTTCCCAGATGGATTTAAATGTATGTCTCATAAGCTAAGCCTCCTAATAGCATTTGTGAATCCAAGAATAAGGGGAAGGTTGGGTCAGGGTCTGTCGGTCAGATTATTTCTAGTAATGCGAAAGCAGTTCAGCTAAGGGCTACCAAAAAGACATGAAGATAAGATGATCCACCTGCAGCGGGACCTGAAAGATACTGATATCAATGTCAACAAGTACCAAGTTTTCCTATCCATTTGTACAATGTCTGCATTTTAATACTTTCAAACCTTGAATCTAAATGTAATGAAACCAAAGCAGAAGTTATGCAAACAATCTGAGAAGAACATTTAAATTCAAAGACAGTGTTTCCAGCATTCTGATGACCTTTACTAAAGACAAAAACAAGGGAACATTAAATAACTGCATATGAATTTTTCTTGTGAAACTCTCCTCTTTTCTTCCTCACACCCTCCTACTGCATTTGTTTGGCTCTAGCCAAGCTACTGCATGTTTTGGTAACACTGTTTTGATTATTTTGAAGTATTAGTTATGAATGGGCCTAAAATGATTCTGAAGGATCTGGAAAAGTGAGGCAGACCTGGAGGACCAGGAAATAAAAGCTTTTAATTTGAAGTTTGTAAAAGATAAAGACTAGGGATGTCACGATATGCCAATACCAATAATAACCATGATATTTAAAAATGGAATTTTGATAAGATAAGTAACACACATGATAATCTTGTGTTAATCTTATTAAATCATCATATATACAGTTATAATTACAGACTCCACACCTTACAATCTTGTTGACTGTGATTCATTTGACAAAATGTACAGTTAATATTTTTCTAATTTTCTATAGATATTGTGAATTACTTTAGCCACATTAATTAGTAGTAAAACTCTGATATTGTGACAACCCCTATGGAACATTATAGTAAAAAAAATATATATATATATATATTTTTATAATTAAGCTTGAATTGCTCTGAAGTGAGCTCCACTACAGGCTCCAAAAGTCCAGACGTACGTGAGTCCTATTTCCTGAATCACTTACCTCCAGAGGCCAATGAGAATCTTGACTGTAAGAGTGAGGTAATGGTTTGCTGACCAGCGGTCAGTTGCTTTTTTTTTAATATATGGAAGAAGAGCCGACAATAGTGAGGCAGTGCCGACAATCACAATAATTATGGCTGGGGAATAACATGTACTTTGTCATGGTGCCTTTTGCTGTTATTACATTAAATTCTCCATAGAGGTGATGTCAGCTGCTGAGGGAAAACAGAGGTCACACAGTGTCACCTAGTGGATAAAGAAATACCTGCATCTGCTTATCCAAACCAGTCTCCTGCAGTGGATTCACATTTAAAATGTATAAAATATTAAATAATTCTCAGATGCATAAGCTGCTGAGCAAAACGGGCGATTATTCAGAAACCTTACCAAAAGCTAATAAATCTCACACCAGTTTTGATTCACTGCATTCACTTTGAGAGGATTTCTGTTGTGCTGCTGTTGCTGGAGCTCAGGACAGTTACTCATTAAAATGCAATTTGATGAGCAATGTCTTTCATTTTTTGTCAAAAGCCTGAAATCCAATTATTAGAAATAAGGATTTTTAAAGTCTGACACTGTTGAGCTCCTCTCAGACAAAGCTTGGAAAGAAAAGCAATTCCTTGATGTCTGTGTTATCATGATTACGTTGTTTGATCCTAGAGACACTCAACAGTTGAACAAAGGTAGCTCAGTTTTGCTGTTTGTCATAACTTATGTCTACACCACATACTTAAAAAGGTCAAAGGCATTTATTTAAGAATTAATCCAACAATCCAATATTTCAATTAATCAACTATACAATTAACATGTTGATTATATTCTTGATTAATCAATTAGTTGTTTGGTCTATAAATGGTGAAAAATAACAAAACGTTTTTTCAAGCTCCACATGACGTCCTCAAACGTTTGGTATTATATTCAGTTTACTGTACATTATCAAAAAGAATTTACATTTAAGAACCCCCCACTATAAAAACCTCTGATTTATAATATCCTAGGGCTAGGATATTATAAATCAGAGGTTCATAATATCCTAGGGCTCGACATTCATAACTAAAAATACTGAATAAGCACTTTTTAAACACTTCAACTATCAACCTCATGACAACATTAGTACTTTCCATGACCTGTGCCAGCAAAGGTCAGACACATTTTAATGCTAACTACATTATTCGAAGTGCATCCAATAAGATAGTTAGTTATGTGGAAGAGGAGACAACCTTTAATGGCACTGCCAACTTTTCTAAATAATGAGAACACCCAGACAGGTACAGGGGCTGTAAATTGGTCAACCTACTGTTGCCTGTGTTTCCAGGGACTGGCAGCGGGCAGAGACTGTGGCCAGCTGGTTTTTCAGGTTCCCCGTCTCCTGTGACAAGTTCTGGAACAACACGTCTCTCTGCTTGGCGTCCTTCTTCCGCTGCTCCAGCTGGGCCTGCAGTGATGCCACCACCTGAAATACATTACAATATGAATTTATGAACACAACAATCTGTTTTCTTTCTTTTTTTTTTAATTCTTTGTTTGTAGTTTTCTTTTTGTTGATGAGAGTTAATGAGCAAGAGGCAAGTATGTGTAAATCACATTACATATCCACATAATGTCTGGGTAATCAAAGAGCTGATATTATAACCTCATGGCATTGTGACAAGGCTAAATAGGAAAAAAAAGCCAACAATTCAACAATAACAAAAAGAGATTTCACAAGGATAAGCAACAAGCTCAAACAGACAGTGTCAGTTTTCCCCAGAAGTGTCATAAATACAGACCCACAACGGTGAAAGATGGTTTATAAATATCAAGTGAACAGCATACGCACCATGTGTTAGTATGCAGCTTTGCTGGCTGTCTAAACGTCCCTTAGCTGAGCTGCTGTCAAAATTGGATAGAAGCTATTTCCCCCCCAGCTGTTTTTTTATGGCAGCTCAGTGGGATGCTGGTATGATTCCACCCCCCTTTCTGACAGTTATCTGCTGCCAGCTTTACATATGCCACCAATACAATGCCAAAAGTGCAACAAATCTTCACAAGTTGATGAATGTTCTCAAAAGACACAACCACGTAGATATAGCTCCTCAACCTGGGCAGAACACTGCCACCTCAGCATAACGTGTGTCCATGCCGACTGAGGACAAAGAGATGGATATATCTAATACCAAACTTTTGTGAGTGTGACTTTTGTAACTATATGTTTCTACAGAGATGTGTCATTTGAACGGTACAAACCTCTCCTCCTCTAGCTGACAACTGCTGCCTCATTGTTTCCAGTTCCTGCTCCTTTACAAGCAACTGCTGATTATTTCTCTCTCGCAGAGTCTCAAGGGAAAGGATCCTCTGAAATAATCAACATAAGATAAGATGAAATACACACAAAAGACAGACAGACATGCAGGGCATTAATTAAACCTGAAATACACCCTCAACATAAACTTTTACCTCCAGCAGTTTGCTTTTGTCCGAGTCGGGTGGTTTGATGTGTCGTTTGGCCAGCTCATCAATCTTTCTCCTGAGGTGAGCGTTCTCCTTCCTGACTTTGTCCAGCTCTGCCTCAGCCTTTGAGCCAGAGCTGCTGGACTTGAAACCCAACCTGGTGACAATGGTCTCTTTGGGACCTTTAGATGTCATCTTCGCTGGGTTTGAGGATTTGACCCCCTGGACTTCTAAAACTGAAACAAAAAATTTCACTGAGGGGTTTTTTTTTTTTAAATAAATGAAAATCCACCAGATGTATTGAGTTACACTGACTGACTTCTTCTCTTTATACCATTCACTGTATTAGCTTTATTACACCACTTTATTTGCTGTGTTCACGAATTTTTGTCCACTTATTTTAGTCACTTACGTTGTATATATGATGATACCATAACTTTTGTTTTCCACTGATGTTAAAATTCTTTTTATAGGCCCTCCTTGTAATGTTGCACTGTACCCCTATTTAAATAATAATAATGCCATTTCAACACAATGCAACGTAAATTCAAAATAAAAGCCCATTCACCAGCTAGCTCAGTAAAGTGACAGTTAGCTTATTGAACGTTAGCGTGGACCTTACCACCTGTCTTTAACTAATCGCTTTTAATAAACTCACGTTACATCGTTTTAGCAAAGATAACAAAGACAAACACATGCGTCACTTACTGATAAAGTGAACAGAAGATATCCCCTGAAAAGAGACTGTTTGGTTTGTAACAACAAGACCGTTTTCTGACGGTTTTCTGACTTGTTGTTTCTTTTCTATTAACTGACCAAACGCTTCCGTTTCCTGAAGTTTGAATTACAGCGCGTTGACGTAATATCCCGGATGTGCCATCGGGTGCGTATGTTTTGGTAACAGGAGTGTCCCGACAACACACTGGGCGGTGCAGTGTGGAACATACAGCGATTGTGAATAAATTGTTATTAACCTATTGTAATATTATGTACTACCATTCGATAATATTATCATTTAATTAAATCAGTTAGGGATGTTGACTTGTACTAGTCTTTAACGGCTGATTTTGGTGCTCCACCGGACTGCCCTTTGCAATGAATGAATGAATGAATGAAGCGAACAGTTTGAAGAGCGCTCAACTGAATTACCTACCCAAACTGGTTCGACGTGTGTCTGAATCTCGGCACCAAGCAATATTTACCAAGTGACATAGGTATTGAAAGACCACTTGCATAGAAACTGCGCTGCAGGGAATCAAATTGAATGCAAATATATTTCCTGCATTAAATGTATTTAATGTTGGCCCCTTTTGTCAAGATGCACCAAAAGAGACTGCAGAAGGGGTTACAGTAGGCTATATGCAGTCTATGGTTATACTCAAGTCACACCATTACATTTAAATCATCCAGGTTGTCACTCACACTTTTGAGTGTCTATAGGATCAAACAACATTTAACTCACATTTTGTTATATATGATTTATTCTGATATATTCCATATCCACATTGACTCTTAATTCAGTCATATGCATAATGTAAGATTGGAATAGTGGTCAAGAAAGTTTGTCCAATAAATAAACAGTGTGCTCTTCACTGTCTGGGTTTATTTCAATAAATCTATTGCATCACATTGTTACATTCAAATTGATCACAATCAAAAGTGTTTTTTATAGAAAATAATTAACTGAGCAAAAAAAAAAACCCACTTTTATTTTCAAAGGCGGTCAGCGCCGATTGCTACCCCCTTTCCTTTTTTTAAATTTACTTTCTGTTCAAGGATCAACATTTGTTGCTGTCGCCTTGTTTTTCTCACTGACATTCAGCCACTGGGGCATTTAAGCACAAAGTAACTCCACTAGTGGCACAAGTAATGCATTTCCAGTTTTTCAAATTCTATTTGTATGCAAAGAAAGGATTTGGTGTTGAAGAGATTCTATCGTCCTTGTTTTCGTTGGAGGGAAAAATACACTTCCAATACAATTGATTTGATTTGATCTGACAAAGGTGATAACTACAGTTAAAACACATGACTACACATTTTTATTTACACATTATTTATATGTAGGCCACTCACTTGCTGCATTATATTCAAAGAACACTTTACAGCTTTTAATGTAAGCACCAAGCCATTGTACCAAAATAACCTTGTGTTGGAAACTTGCTTTTAAGTTCTTCAAGCCTCAAAACCTTCAGCAGAGGAACACACTCCTTTCAATCTGTAAAACTGATGCCGACCTTATTTGATATGCCTCAGATGAAAGCTGCTTGCAGGCAATAGCGTGTTTCTGTCAGTGGTATTAACATTTTCGCATTAAAAGAGAAAGTTGGCTCCAAGTTTCTCAAATACACCTTGAATTCTTCCTTTTTTATGGAACATGTGGGTCATTGTTGTTTACACAGCACTTTTAAAATTCAAAGAATAAACTGAGAGTTACATACAGTATGTTTGTGGGTACATTTTTTTCACAAAAATGTGTGGTCAAGTGAATTTTGTTTAATTGCATGGTAAAAATGATTAAGCCTCTTTGTTATTACCCATGATGGCCATCCAATCGGATATCAGAATATTCCATAACTCAAGCTCTAAACTTCCACCAGTTCCATAACGTTAAACACTGTTTACATTATGCAAATCTATTATTTGCTGAGGAAGAGCACCATGGCTGAACCAGTGATGGTCTGCTCACTTGGTCAAGTATCCCAGGATAAATTTAGTTCTCGTGCCATCAAAGCTGAAGGTATCTATAACTCTGTTCCCTGGAGAGAAGCACACAGATGGAGGCAAACTCCTCAATATGAAGCACCGAAGCTCCAGAGGCAACTCTCATATGCAGGTTAGTCCAGCAAGCTAATTAAAGACTGCAGAACGACAACTGCATTACAAGTAGCATGTCACCAGTTGAGATTAGGTATGAAAGCTGTATACCTGGACAGCACATAAAATAAAGATGTTTTTTTCCTTTGCAGAACTGCCAGACTCTCAGTCTGGCCCCAGGTAGTCTCCCTTGGGCCGGGGAGGAGCTGGGTTTTGGATCAGTCTCCTGGTGAGCCGTGTCCGTATCATCAGCCGAGCACAAGCAGCTGGACCACTCTGCAGCAGACCTCATGCTGCCCTTGCTCCCATCGCCTGGAGCTGGATCACTGAATGACCCGGGAGAGGCACACTTCTATCGAGGCTTACACCAGCAAAGCACTGTACCGGTGCAAGATATTCTGCGCCCCGTAGAGAGCCATAGAGTATAATCCAAATCACCTTGATTAGATCACATCTGATGCTATTTTAATGAAACTGAGCTGCAGAGGGTAAACCGTAGTGTTTGGCATGTTATCTTGTTTCCTCCTACATGCTACACACATGGTGGGATGGCTTCTAAATTGTTTGTACGTATTAATGTGATTATCAGTCGAAATAGGTATTCTGTGCATGATGAGGGATAAGTTCATGCCCAGGAAGCAAAATAAGCATTCTCAGAATTAGTGTTATCAAATAGAACTGTAGAACAGCCTGTATTAACAGCCTGTTCAAAGCTGCAACAGCACTACAGCAATAACAGCAACCAAAACGTCATAAAGCAAAGGGAGATTCATGTTCTATTCATATTTCACTGCGATTCATTGAAATTTCTGAGTATTTACAAAGACTTTGAAAGGGCACAACAGCTATTTATATGCACAGGTGTGTTTTTTTGTGTGTTTTTTTTTTTAAACACATAAAAGCAGTCTCCGGGCTGGTGCTCTGGAAATAAACTGACTCTATTGACTATGACATCAACATAACTGTAAAAGACTATGATATAAACCACTGAAATCCACCTACATATCAGACTGAAAATGAAAGCACTTGTTAAATTTTGTCCCTGCACAATTCCATTACATTGCTGACTTGTTCTGTCTGCACAACTGAGCATCCTGGAATCATCTTTCATTTTTTGTTTATTAATTATATACACTGAAAGGCATGAAGCCAAGCCAACCAGCAAATATCATATCTGCTTTTTGCCTGTTTGTTTTAAAATTCTCCATCTACCATTTCACACTGGTTGGACTTTGGAAAATTACATTTAATCACAGGGATCCCAAAGATCACCCACAATATTAGTTACAATTGATGATGCTGCCTTTCTTTTTTTGGTCATTTTTATTTGGCAGTGTAAAGATGGGTGAAAAAAACTTTTTTCTTTAAAGAAAATCTAAAGTTTTGAGGTATTTTTTTTCTTTTCATTGTATTTTTTCCTTTTATGCAGATTTCATTTTAATTAATAAATGACAAACATTTTCTTTGTGTCTCTGTCATAAAGTATTTTGATTTTTGCACTTACTTTTATTTTTAATTACATTTTCTCTGACTGTGTTTATAGTATGCACCAATTACACTAAACAAATGTGTTGCACTTGCAACATAAACCAGATTCTGATTCTGAATTCATACCAGTTCAGGATTTGCATTAATTTGTGGCAGCATAGTGTCATATATTGAACAAGCAAAATACATAAAAGTGAAAAGTTAGTGAAAAGGCTTTAAGGGAAATGTTTACATAGTGGGGTTTAGTGGGCATATGTATGGAATTGCAGAGACTAATATAATAAATAATTCTTATCAATTTATCTGCCTTTCTCCCTGTCTTATCTCAGTCCAGCTCTCTTCCTCCTATCACTTCACACACTGTTCCCTTTGCTTTCTTTCCCTTTCATCGCTTTTGCTTTCACATCTTTCCCTTTCCTCCATCACTTTCTCTCCCATGACTGTCTTTTTACTGGCACATCACAAAAGTGCTCACTGGGTAGCCGCTAAAAAAATCAACTGAGATTGAAACAGTTTCATAATATAGATATTCAGCCTTTTCAGCCACTGAAATGAATATGCACCATCTAAGTCAGGGCTGTCAAATAGCTACATTATTTATTCTCTTGAATGCCTGTATGACAATAACTGTTTATCACCTGTGTCCACACCTCCACACACACTTTATGGGATCTTTTTTACCAGTCTTATTTCAAACATTCTTGGGCTAATGATTGAATTATTGCTCTTTACTCTCCACAAAGCCCGCCACAGCCATTCATGTGATGACCCACTGTACAAGCCAGAGTGGAAGAGAAAGAAATGTGGGAAAGATTGAGATGTGACTCAGACGCAGAGTTTGCAATCAAATAAGGGCCTAGTAGATGTTCCCCCTTTATGTTTCAAGAAGAAAAAAAACATATTTTTAAATCCTTGAACGCTTTATTAAATAATCATTCTGATGACATAGGAATGGACTGGATGGGTATTTTGTTTTTTTGTGTTGTCATGAAATAAATAGCCATTGCTCCACCAGTGCAATAGTCATGTTCAACAAAAATACTCATTACAAAATGTAACTAATGAACAACTAGATCCTGCCAAGCACAACTTCGATGGATTCCAGGGTTGATTTCCTCATGCTGTACCATGGTGGCCAAATTTAGCAGAGATAAGGCTAATGAACTGCTCTGCTTCCTGCCACAGTAAAACACATTGCTGGAGAGTTTATTACATTTTCAACAGCGGGAGAATGAATTAAAGTAAATTATATTGAGTTCCTGTGTGTGTGTGTGTGAGTGACTTGTGTTCAAGATAAACTTACCAACCAAACAATCAGAAAATTTAAGGTCATCCTGTATTATGGTATTTAAATACATTCCTTTTTACTTTTGATTGAAGAGTTGATTTGTTAAATATAGTTCTGCCAGCAAAGGACAACTTCTTAATTAACTGATAATAACCTCTGCCTTCCTTCTCAATAAAGACCATGGATGAGCATGTTTTAATCTTACAGAACGCATTCTCAACATTATTGCTAAATAGTTTTCAAAGTAAACTAGTTTATATTATTGCACATTAAAAAACAAGAACAAAGCATGAACATCTCCTTGCACAGCCTTGAAACATCAGTTATTGATTAGTGAATCTATGTATTGCTTTGTCAGTATGTGGTTATTCTTTGAATTACTGACATGCAATTAAATTTAATGCACTCTGCTGAGCAGAATTACATTTATGAGATGTGAGCATGTATGGGCATTAATAATTTGACTTGCCTTCAGTAGCTTTTTCCTGCCTTCACTATGCATGCAGATGCACAGTTACACAGTGAACCAAACACACATCTAATACAGGCTGAAGATAAGGAAGTAGACCTTGAAGTGTTTCCTGTGAGCAATTGTGAAGATGCTTGAGCACCGGCGCTTCAGCAACAGATAAGTCCACAAATGTAAAAATGAAAGTAAGAAAATACATAATAGTTATCCGAACAGAAAATAACATAACACAACATATTTAAGATAGTCTCTTTGAATCACAGGTTGGTGCTTTATTATTTTTCTCCACAGCCATACGGCAATCCCCAAAAGGATTGTGCAACCCCTTTTGTGGTCCCAACACCCAGGTTGAGAACCACTTAATCAGAATGTTGTTTTAGAAACACATTAGCCTCAGAAAGCTGGTATAGATAAGTGACTATAGCTTTGTTAAGAGTAACGCTAAAGTTAACAAATTAGAAACGAGCAGGTTGACCTCCACATAATGTTCAAACTTGGGGAGCAGCTAAAAATATGCACTAAGAAATTAACAGATTAAAAAAAAGTGACAGTTTTGAAATTGTTAGAAGTAGGCGTAAGGGGAGAAAAAGTCACATCGCATTCATAAAATGAAAAACTCTGATATGTATTGGATCAAAATACCCATAAATTCATCAGGGCCTAGTTACTCTTTGCTTTCCTCATAAGCGCTCCATGAAAACCTAATGAGCGGCAAACACAAAGCGTGAGAATCAAGTGAATGCCATCTGTGATCAACAGTCCTGTCAGCAGTCAGAAAAGAGGGGTTTACATTGAGACAATTGGCTTGCCCTTCCTACTGAGAAATATGGCCTTCCTGCTGTAGCCTTGCAGAGACAATCTCACTCTTCACTGATGCAAATTGGTGCTAAATACCTTGAAATATGACAACCAAAGATCAAATGTTAAGGAAAAGCATTTCACTACAGGGATTATACTCATGGGGTTTCCCATCACTTCCACATTTTATTCAATGCTTTTCTGTCCCTCATTGTCTGATGTGAGCCACCTTACATCAAATGAGAGGTGAACTATGGACCTCTGTGGCTTCTTCATTTCCTGTTCCCTTTTTTATGAACAACTTGCCTCAGAATCCACTTTTTCCTCCTTTGCAAAGTAGCAGCAGATAATCTCACATCGTATAAATTGTGATCTATCTGGAACTCTCTGAGGAAAGGTTTTTTTCCTCCTCTTAAGAGGATGAAAGATTATTGTAAGATTCTTGCCATAGTAAAGAGAGAGAGCTTAAGCAGCTGACATCATAAATGTAAGGAACAAACATCAGAATATCCTCCACAATCACTGACACCCTCTCCTCTGCCAAACCTCTGAACAGTGCAGCAAAAATGTTGGTCACCCACTTGACCATGATACTATGACAGAGAAGAAACTGAATCTCTGGGTTTGCATGAACTGAGAAAAGCACACACCACTATACGCCCAGTACACAACACTGTGCCCAATTACCAACACCTGTCATGTGAATGCAGTTGTATGCATGTTGATGCTCTGTGAGGCTGGACTGCTCTCAAAACACCTCATTAAATGGAAGAACAAAGAAGTATCATCCTGAAAGGAACACAAACAAACAGCTGTATCAGCTGTAACCACCATATGAAAGCAACATACAGCGGCAGCCACGAGCTAACCAGTTGGGAAGGCTCACTAAAAGACGTGCGCGGCCAACCCAGCAATATCAACAAAACTCTGTAACACACGCAAGGAGAGCGACTTTATTATCTGCTCAGGTAGACATTACTTCTCTATATCTTTACACATAAAATAGTTGCTTGCTGCTGCATTAATGCTCTGGATATCAAATTTAATGATGAATTTAACCTTTAATTGAGCAGCTGCTACGGATATGCAGATGGAAGGAGCACTGACTACATCAATATATGCTCTGTTTTCTTTAGACGAAGGCTTAATGACTACAAATGAAAATATTGAATCCAACATGGGTTATACAGTCGACTGAGTGTGACTTTTTTAACCTATTGCTCAGTTATTGATGAAACTGAGAGGGTAGCTGTTTCATGTTGCTTTCGTAATACATATAGCACATAACTTTAGCTTTTCAGCCCCGCAGCTGAAGTGCTTCAGTGTAGACAGAGAGCTTCTCTGCTTATGCATGAAAGGAGATGAAAAGGAAAGCAAAAACATGTTTTACTCAATCTTTTTCTTTCTGTTGCTCAGGCTGAAGTGGTGGTCTCAGGGATACCTTTAAAACATTATGGAAGGGAGTCCACATCTGACACATGTTGAAACTCAAATTCCATCCCTCAAATTATGTAATTATTTATGGTTGTACTTGGCTATCTTGCTGTCACCTTCATTTATATACCTACCCAAACGAGGTTCAGCAAAAATATGAATTTAGAAAAGGTTAGTCAGTCTGACAGTGGCACAAAAGAAGACAATCAGGTTTGGGCGAGAGGACAAGTGGGTATGTCTGGCTTAAAAATGAAAATTGTGTTTTTTTTCAGGTGTTATTGACCTAAAGTTGCTATTTATAGTCCTTCTTCCTTTATGTATGGTTGTAGGGGGCTGGAGCCTATCCCAGCTCTCTAGGAAGAAATAGCAGGGTACATCCTGGACTCCAGTTCATCACACAGGACACATAGAGACAGACAACCACTCACACTCACATTCACACCTACGGGCAATTTAGATTAGCCAGTCGATCTCACCCCCATGCATGTTTTTGGATGGTGGGAGGAAGCCGGAGTACCCGGAGAGAACCCACGCAGACAAAGGGAGAACATGCAAACTCCACACAAAAAGGGCCGGGAATCGAACCTGATACCTTCTTGCTGTGAGGCGACAGTGCTAACCACTACACCACTGTGCTGCCTGGGAGTGGATGTGAATAATAATAAAGAACAAATCCTGCAAAAGTCCACTATAGTTTCAACAAGTGTGTCCATTGGACATGACGGACAGAAAACTGCCAACAGCATTATGTCATATATCAACACAGTTATGTCATTTTCTTCTTCTGTCATTTAACTTCTAACAAGATAGAACTTTTAGCACTGTGGTCAACATCGTGAGAGAGAGAGTCAGAAACAAGTTTGTTGCCAAGTAAGTTTGCACAAACAAGAAATATAAGTAGGTATCTTGGTGGATGCCCCAGGGCAGCTGTGGCTACACATGTAGCTTACCATCACCAAGTGTGAATGAGGAGTGAATGAATAATGTATCTATAGCGTAAAGCGACTTTGGCTGTCATGAAAAGCGCTATATAAGTATGATGCATTATTATTATTATTATTGTTGTTATTATTATTATTATTATTATTATTATTAAAAACATATAAATTCATCACATTCATCATTCATCACATTTCAACCCATTTCCATAGCAACACTTGCATCCGCTCCATGGTCAATGGCTACTGTCAAAAGAGACACAATGAGGAAAAAAGAACAAAATTTGTGTTGTGTGCAAAATTTAAAGTGACATGAATCATTTTGAACACAATTAATGTAAATAAACAACTTTCAATTTTATAGTTGATGTTGTGTATAATATATATATTCAACTGTTGCAAACCAAACCAAGCTAAATATGTTTATTATTTGAATATTTGTTCAGTGGATATTTGAAGTATTCAAGATTTTTCACCAGCTTCCTGAAACCAAACATTTACAGGAGAACTCATGACCTGACTGGATCAGGAGTACAGAGAGGAGTGTCGAGGAGCACTATCACAGCGTCAAAGCAGTAATTTGTAATCTTTTGCTAAATTGCTACAACTTAGGTGCATTTTGATGCTTTCCAATCGCTGTCTGCATGATTATCTTCCTGGGTTTCCTTTTAATTGGGTTATATGGAGAATGCTTGAAAAGTCTCCTGCGGGCAAAATGTCTAATTATACTCTGCACATCACAAGTCTGCCTTCATGAGAAATGCCTGGCACATTTCACAGAAAAAAAAAATCTGTGAAACACTGAAAAGGTATGCACACTGTGGTTAAAGGTCCTTAGATGCATTTTCACACAAAGTACATACTATGAAGTAGTGTCTAACTACTCAATATGCAGGTGTTCCTGTAAAAAACAGTATTAAACCCTGAGTCAAGTAAGATATTTTCATCATTAACACTCCCTCTGGCGGAGTCTACTTTCACCTCACGTCGCCAGTGGCATATTTTTCATCAGCATGACTTTTCCATCCCTTCAGCTTCAAATTTAAATTCCGATTTGTTGGCGCTGGATCTTGTCAGGATGGAAAAGATCATCAGAGAGATTAATGCCACAGAGTTGCTGAGAGCAATTCTGTTGTGGATACATTTGTTGAGATTGATGGACCTGATTTCATCTCGCAAATTTGTTAATATTTCTTGTCTTATATTGGAGCCCCATTCCAGTCAGAGTGGAGCCAGCAGAGAGAGACAGAAAAGAGGTGATTGCCATCACAATTACTGGATTGAAGCAGTGGAGGATAATAAGAATCTTATTGCTTCTCTTAAATACTGAAAATAGTTTGTAATGATTGCTGTTTTCAAGCTCAGTAATAAGATCCCCTGTGGTACTTGTTCCAAAGGACATTAGATTCCCAAACAGCAGGAAACAGTCATGCGAGCAGAGAGGAAGAAATGTGACCTGTGGTAATGCCATAAAAATGTCCTGGATATTAATTAAAAAGTTTTAGTTTGAAGAGTTAAGCTGGCAGCCTGACAGGTTTGCTGTCAGACAGTGAGCTCATCCAATAACACGAAATGCGTGGTTAAATTTTCTATTTACATTTAATTATCAAACCAGACAAGTAGTACTACAAAATACACGACAAATATAAAGCTACTTAGCTTCAGCAAAAGATTGTGGTTAAGGTTAGAATAAGTACAATAATATAATACGTAAGTTATGTGACAAGTCAATGTTTGGGTTAAACAAGAAAGTGATGCCATCTTTTTTAGACTTGCTAAAGGTTTAAGATGTGTCACCTCTCATCTAAGAGGCTTCTTCAGGTTCAACATGAAGAAGCCTCTTGGATATATATCTAATATCCAACTAAGATATATATCTAAAATTAAGTCTATATTATTTCCTGGGTTGCTCTCTTCCACAGCATGGACAAAATCAAACATTATGTCTTTCTTATTCTTATCTGTCATCTTTAAATAGGTTGCTTTGCCTTTGCCCTATTTACCTATTTTTGGGAAGGATAAGAAGGCAGTGACACACTATGCATTGTTTTTGATGGGGACAAGCACATTCCACTTAAAATAAGGCAATGCCTACGAGGTTTAATGACAAATTTTCCCCACTCAGGCAATTTAAGCTTTAAAGGAGCGTTGATCAATACTTTTATATTGTATGTGAAAGAGGTCACCCGCAGTGATGAACCCAGAGAGCATTACCATCTCACTCTAAAGTTCCCCTCAGCACTACTTAGCATTTCAACATCTAAATATAGATCAGCCTGAAACGTATTGTTTTGGTTCACTGTCATCAGCGTCATTTTCAGCCACATGCAGCAGGCAGTGAAACAGCTCCAAAAACTCACGGCATGCTAACCTATTGAGCTTCAAACACGAGGTTACAGACTAGCTGGTGAACATAGTGAAGCATTTAGCAGCTAAAGAGGCATATATTTCCCTCAGGAGTTGGTGCAGAGCAAAACAGTGCTAAAAAGAGAGTGAATATTGGACTTTCATTCCCCAGGGACATAAACACGACTCCAAGTGAATGCTGATGTTGCTCCACATCTGCTGCATGTTTATGTGTAACTAGCAAGCTCACAATATTATCTTAAAAGGTGAAATCAGTGTTAGGTTTACAGGGTGTTTCTGTAGGTGCCACAAACTCATCATTGTGTCATCATTTAATGGCGTTCACATCCAATAATAAGGAAAAAGTGTTGGTGAATGCACCAAATGGACAAATCAATCACTTGACCTTTTAACTGATGAGGTGTTTCAATTAAGGAGACCGAAGGCAAGCGAAAAAAAAAAAAAAAACCCTGCAAGAAAGTGAAGATTGCCGCGTTTTTTAATTGTTATCAATGTGAACAATTTTCAAATGGGCAATCATTTCAACAGCTCCACATAGATGAATAATGAACATGTCACGTCATTCTCTATTTTCTCGACAGCTTTATCTAAAAGCACACAATTTTACCACCAGGAGGCACTATGATAGTGCCGCCTTTAATCATTAGCACCCACATGCGGTCACAGGCAAGCCGGAAACCGCACATTCACCTGCAGAGAAAGCTGAATAGATAGAGGCGGCTCTTTCATATACATGCAGGGGATTCTCTTCACTCATCTTGTCATCCCTGCTGCCCAGATTTCGGCCCTACCTTGGCAGGCATATTCATCGCCTAGTAGAAAATTCTCTGTGAAAAATGACCAGTAAGAGGAAATTAAAGAGAAAAAGAAATGACAGAAAGGGGTGAGACAAGTGCCTGAAGGGAGCAGATTCATTTGAATTGAAGATTAAGCTGACCAGAGTTTAAACAAGCAAAGCACACCTGAATTGTGAAGTAGGCACCGTGTGCAAGCATCTATGCACACACACATGCATTCACATTACCCAGCCCATGCCAATTTCATGCCAATTTTCTTAAGTACCTCCCTATACAAGCATTTCCCTGTTTTATATCTAAGATGAAATGATTTTTAGATCCCCTGTGAACATCACTCATAAACCATTCAATCATGCGAAGAACTATGTCCTATGAGTCCAGTTAAAGAACACTAAGCCAGAAAACACACAAGTCGAAGAACGTACAGTCCTAAGTGTTCCTCTACTGCCCTTCAAGACATTCCTTTACACCGTCCTTCCACAGGTGACTTTCCCCATCATCAGCCCCCAGCTGACTTGACAGGAAGCAGACAATGTCATTAAAACGCTGCATCTGCCGATGGGGGTGGGGAGGAATGTTAAGTGTCCTGAGATCTGCCACTTAATGTGACAAGGGCATTTCAACACCTGACACAGAAAAAGGACTTCAGCCTAAATAGAGATGTTGCACTGTGAACCATGCTGTGTGCTTTACCTCCAAATGTTCTTCAGTTGCCTTTTTTGTTCCTCTTGTACTCATTCATACGAGTTCATCCCTGGTTTGCAGACAGAAACTGTCAACAGTTTTTCTTGTTTTCTGGGCTGTAAAATCATGGCCTATATTTAGAACTTGGAATAAGACCACAACACTTCATTGTCACTTGGAAATTCCTCCAGTGCTAGAACAAATTCTCTCGGGGCTCTATTTTCCTCATGGGTGTCATTTTTGACTCACGCTTTAAAAATTGACAACAAATCCTGTCATAAAAAGCAGCTTTTTCAATATTGGGTCAACTGAGAAAATAAAACTTTTTCTTCCTGTCTTGCATGTTTTAGTCAGGCTGCTATGGTATTGGAGTTTCAGATCAGATTGTTAGTCTGTCCCTATCTTCTCATACCTTTTTTTTCCAAACTGATATTAGTGCGTAGATATATGCAGGTTCAACTGGAAAATGGAATTAGCAAAAATTTGCATGTTCACCCACGTGTCATGTTTCCATCATTTTCGATCGGAGCTAGAGCTGATAAATACCCATGACTACTGCAGTCATTTGTCCCAGAAATGAATGCAGATTGTAACCTTTCCCACTAAAGACAAAAGCCAGATGTTAGCTCAATGCAAAATGGGCCATTACTGCCCTCAGGTACTTAGGTATGCTATGGGAGTAGGTACACTTTACACCTCATCCTGGCTATTATATCCTCATACCATCCACTTGTTGCTATGGTGATACGTATGGCAGTACCACAGCGTTGCAGTCAGACTGCTAACATATTTATTCAGAATTAATGACAACATGTAAACCATGTTGACACTTGGTGTTTGGGATCTGAACATATCCCTTGCAAACATTAAAAGCTTAGCTCTAGAGGCACACTGATATTACACCAGAGCTGATCAGAGTACCACATGTGAGCAAAGTTACTGTGCGTGATTACATTTAGCATGTAGGCTCTGACACTCTTGACACTCCCTTTGAGCATATAGCCTACTGACAGATACTACTGTCAGTACACATATAAATACATATTTACATATAAATATGATGTGATTGTATCTTGGTTGACTCAACAGTTCCACAATATGAGCGAATACTGATCACAAACGAGGAGCTGCTCCAGCTTCTCTATTTTCTAAGAGCGTCCCACCATGTGGCCTTGCTGATATCCCAAATGCAAGCCATGCATGGAGGATAAAGCAAGGTCATTCAAACATCACACAGAATTTTCTAGCACCCCAGCTCCCATTAGGTGCAACATGCTATCAAATGGAATCTACTTGTGGCCATTCCTCTGATAAGCAGGGTCTACATGGATGCAATGTGCATGTTGATGATGCACAGGATCCAGCAGCAATAAGAAAAGCAAAGCTCTCAGAATGTGAGCATGAAGGGTTTTTAAATTGAGATGTGGGTGTGAAGCTGCTTTCAGCTGACACAGCTTAGCATGATTTACGGTACAAATTTACAAAAGGATTGAGCGGGTTGTGCTACAATAATGGGCCCCAAAGGTAAACTTGCAAAAATAAAACAAAAAGAAACTGTGTTGCCATGCAAATATTGCCTTGCCGTTTGCGCTTTTCTAATAGGTAACGTATACATTTGGTACAAGACGGCACCCTTTCTATGCAAATAAGTCTCATTACAAAAACATCAGCGCTAATGGCCACACTGTACTGTAGTTACAGTGAAAATAAAAAAAGTGGTTACTGAACTGCATGGAGCCAGCCTGGATCTTCATGCTCCAGTCAAACTTACTTATTTGGGGATGGAGTGACAGGATGCAATGATAGTTAAATTATAAAATAAAGCACCGCTGCATGCATGTTTGAAAATACATGAGAATTTAAGAATGGAAATAAGGTGACCGTTAAAAAAAATAATTTATTCCCTCTGCAAAGAAAGCACAAATTGCACAAAAAGCAAAGCTGCAAAATATTATGCTTGGGCTGTGATATCATTAGCATCATACCCTTTGTGAATCAGACCTGCAGACAGGTAACTGTTGCTACTGATCCACAATTCATGGTGGTCATCATATCTGTCTGGCTCTCCTGATTAACCATGCTACCTCAGTGAAATATAGCACTGGTGGTCTTTTTGCATTCCACACATGCTTTGATGCCCTTCTCATCTGTATCACTGCAGGACAGGAATTGAGTTTCCTCTGGAAAATAGACACATGCTGCTCACTTTCATGTTTGTCAACAACCCCTACGGATATTGAAAAGGCAGGCTACTGCTAGAATTGGGCAGAACACTTGAATACTGAAGATCCTTAATGTGATCAATAACTTATTCTGTCACATGGCTCACAAGGTTCAAAAATCTAGATCATAATCAGATGTGTTGCTGTCATCTCTTCCACCCATGCCCCCAGATTATTGCACTTTCTGCTGCAGCCCACGCTAAAGCTAACGGGCGGATGAGCTTTTCCACAAGCATGACACAAATATTTGACATTTAAACCTTCCAGTTAGTTTCACAGCCCTAAAAACATGCAGCTATATCCAGAGATTAAACTTCCCCTCTAGTGTTTTCTACTAAAGGAGAATTTAATGGGCAAGTTTCTTGTGTCACATGTCTACGAATTGACTAAACTGCTTTAAAGCTGCACTAACTGTAAACCAGGAATTGATTCTGAGGGAATATCTTTAACAGTCCCCCCCCCCAGTGTTATCTATTTATTTATAAGTCTGAGATAGTAGCCAGACTACTTCAAAGAAAGCAGAAGTTCTCTTGTGAATTCATTTAATCCAGTGCATAAAATGTTAATTTTATAGGGTGCATTTACTGCTGCATCATCAATTTAGCCAGAATAAAAACACACAGCACTGTTTTTAATTAATGAATGATATGAATAATCTAATTTGGTTCAGTATTTCTTTTATTAGCCAAAGCTCAGTTTTGGGTTTGAAGAAATAGGGGAATCTTTGGTATAGTATAAATTATGGTATGGTAAAGTTAAGGGAGTCTGGCACGTCACTGAGCCTAAAGTCACATGATGACAAATATATTGTCTTCATGTCAACATGTGACTGAATTCAGATCTTTTACTTGCTGTAAGTAAAATTAGAATCACAACATTGTGGAAAAAAGAAAAAGAAAAAGAGTCATTTCAGAGTAACATATAAAATATTAATGATCAATATGATTTTAATGGGAATATAACATTTCCAGTCTGGTCTAATATGCTACACCTTTTTAAAACTGTGTGCAATGTAGTATATTATGATAGTTATGAAGTGAAATGTGTTTTATAATATAGTTCAAATATAATCCACTATAAGTATCAGCAAAAATTACATAAGCAAGTCAGATATTTAGTTAAAAGCCAGTGCTTCACCTAAAGCCATCTATATTATCATATTTTTATATTTTATTTCTGAAATGACCATATTAAGTGTGTGATGGATTTTTTATTTGTTCTTGAAACTATAAATCACAAGAAAATGTTCAAGTTTAGCTGGATAATGGATCTGCTAGCTGTCCTGTGTCGCAGAGTGTGCGCCTCGTCCCACAGTAAAGGAGGGGACTCCATGGGAGACAACACGGCAGCTTGTGTTTCATTGTGCCATCTGGGTTATGTCTGATTGCCCTCGGTTCATGCACAGTGGCGTCCTCTGTTCGCTTTCCAGGACTGATTGATTTGCCATGGCAGCAGCTTTGTAGGCCTTGAAAAAAAGAAAACCGCTCAGGTAGTTTGCACTACAGGGTCCGGGTTTAGCTTTTGCTTTATTTATGAAGGAAACATATCCAGCTGACATGAACATCCTGATTTCTTGTCCTCCTCTTAAGGGGGTTGCACTCCATTTGCATGTCCAAGTACTCTGTGATAAACCCAACGAGGGTGTATAAGGACTTTGATAGAAAAAAAAAAAAAATTTCCCTGACAGCAACCTGCAATATATTCTGTGTCATACATGTAACATCTCTGTGCTCACACTTTGCTTTATTCAACTATAGTGAAGTCTGGAGTCCAGGGAACGCAGCGGGGCTTTAACATCCATCAATATTCTATGGATATCTTCCTTTGTCTACTGTGCTTCCCTGTCATTCATCTTAACCAACATTACCTGTTTTCAAAGGACATGTCACACAAATCTCTCGGATGTGGATTGAGTGAAATCTGATGGGATTGTGAAGTGGACACACACTGATACAAATCATAAAGGATGTTGAAAAGTGCCCATCAAGCTTTCTCTCCCCCCATGCTGCTCTACAGTCATAAGAATGGAGAGTGTTCAATACCTATTGAGCCTTTTTTACAAATGTCTCCATCTCAGCTTTTTTGAGCCTGACCCAGTGTAACACAGACCTCTTCAGCATGCTAAAAGGTGGCAGGAACATGTTCTTGTACTCCCTGTTTTTCTCTTACAAGTTCTGTAGTGGGAAGGACACGATCCCTCTAAAGACCTCTCTAGACCTTTGGCTGACCTACTTTATGCACCAGGAGTATAATCGACCACCTCACCACACAGAACCCACTTTCAGCTGAGTCAGTTTTTCTAAAAGTGCTTCAAAATCCGGTCATCACTGCTGAACTCAGAGTAGAATCATTTTCTCCAGCAACGGGCTCATTCAATAGTGCATTTAATGTGATAATGGCTCTCTGCAATAATAATGTAACACTGAATTTTTTTTTTTTTTCATAATGGTTACTTTGACCATTGATATCTACATTTGACTTATTTCTTATTGCTGCACACTATAATCATGCATATGCAGCGCATATCTATATATGCATATGCTATTGCTCCTCAAATGAATCATTTCTGCCTATTATATCAGTATTTTTTTATTTTTGATGTGTTAGGATAAGTAGACTGAATTATTCAGTTTATTCAGTAATCATATTGAAAAAAGTAAGTTTGGCCACACCACTGATTATGGATTAAAATTAGATCTACACAGGATGACACCTTATTTAGAGCACAGAAAACTGTGACACACCTGATTACATATTCCATTCTCTTCACGATAAAAGTTTGAACCAACAGCCATTTGTCTGTGTCATCTGTAGTTACGTTAGGACTCTGCTTCTTCGCTTCATTTTTGCAGCACAATCAGACCAAAACAAAACAGTGACATTTTAAATTGGCAGATCCAAATGTAGATTTGAGATGGATTCTGATGCTGTCATACTTATAATTATCTTAAAAGGGGACAAATGCCCATACTTGTATTTTTGGGTTTCTTCTAGATGTGTTTACACACTTTCATGTTCAAAAAACACATTATTTTCCTGACATTGTCTATCTCAATAAAGCTGTATTCATCCTCTGTCTGAAACTTTTAACATTTTAACACCTGTCTAAGACGTCTTAGTGAAAAAGCCCCATCTGTTCTGACTGGATTCCAAGAAAAATATAGTGCACCATTACAAAAGTGGTTCTCAAGCTTTAGGTGATCATAAAAGGAAACAAAGTCGGTTTAAATTGTTGTGGTATATCTGTTTCCCATAACCAGTTCATTCTCAGAGTCAGATAAGAAAGGGAAACAGCACACATCACTGTCCACTACAATGTATTTTGAGTCTACTGTGCTGCTAAGCGTCATCAAACGTTCCAAGGTCTACACATGAAGGCTTTAAGGCAGAAGAAGATAGGCAGGCAGCAGCAGAGAGTGGACTTAAGAGATTGGAGGTGCTGGTTATCTGCAAATGAGAACTGAAGAAAACAAATGACCCTTGACTGTGGACTGGAGAGACCTGGCTGTGACAGAGGAAACAGCAAGCTGCTGCTGGTAGGAGTTAGGCTGCAGAACAGCTATCAGACACAGTGCAATAACACTAACAGGTGGACTTGACAATCTGACAAGAGGCGTTAAGAGATTCTGCTTTAAATAGGCTGGAGCAATTAGGAGCAGCTGCTGAGTAATCAGGACAATGCATGACAGGTGAGGTGAAGGTAATCCAGGTAGACTGATGGAGTGCTGAGAGTGCCATGATATAATGTTAACCAATGCAAGTGGTGTGTAAACTCATCTAAAATAAAGTTGATTTACAGTTTTAGACCTTTGATATCTGGGATGTGTCCCCTTAGTTTACACACTTATTTTGAGCCCGACATCTTTTCCAAAACCCAACAAAGGTATTGTTGGCCAACATTACCACTGCCATTTCACGGTAGCACATATATGTACGTCTTTAAAAATACAACGCTTGAGTGCCATGAATGTATATATACGCTTTTCCTTTTTTCGGCAGCAGGGATAAAAGAGTATCTCTCACACAGCTTGTGAGTAATACTGGGGCCTCTGGGATTTGTAGTTGGGACATAAAGAGATGGTATACACCACAGAGATCAAAGCAGGAAGTGGAGACGATCACGATTAGAGAGCAAAACAAACAATCTGGACAAAAAGTGGTGATTTTGGTGAAATTGGCGTCTACTCTCCTTCAGATAAAACAAGAATGGAACAAGGTAAAAACAAAATTTTTTTCCATGATGAAATAGTCTCTTCTTTCATTTGAGCTGTTCTGTGTTTTCAGAATCATAGTACAAAATATTCTGTGCATCATGAACGATGACTCAAAATGGACAAAAATGCTCAAGCACAAGGCACTTTTGTATTTAAAAATGGACTGGCACTCAATGAGTTAAATGACATGCAAAATGTCCTTCAAAAAGTACTATTTATTTTTCCTTCCTTGAGATCAGGGTGTAGCATAATGCAAAGACATAAGATACTGTGGCCACAGTGGAGCTGAATTGTTTATGTACTGTTGTAGTTATCCACCAGAATTGTTAAAATGGAGGCATCATGATCACAATTCACTGTAATTTAACTTTAATGTAACTTAAGCAGCCTTAATATGACTGCAAGTAAAATCATAAAAAAGATAACGTTGGATGTTTTCTACGCTTCAGCTGTCAATAGCCAGATGAACCTATCTCACTTTGAACTGAGCAGAACACCAAAGTCTGCAACTTGACAGCTTGTGCATAGGGAACACCCTGATTATAACAAAGACCAAAACACAGTCTGAGGTCAGGACCACAATCTGTCTTGCAGGATGACTTGGGAGTCCCAGAGGATCACGAAGGCCCTGGCCTGTGGATGCTGAGGCGATCATAACCTCTGTTCGGGTTTATGAGTGTTGTGGGAAATCCTCAAGCATAAACATACAGCATGCCGTGTCATTCCTGCATGTCAGCATTTTAGCAGAGTTTAGAGAATTGTTCTACAAGGAAAGAAGGTTTGACTGCACTCTGGGAGTACTGAAGGATTTGTTTTTTGCTTTACTAAACAGAAAACTGCTTGTGTGCAGACTGAGTTGGAATATTTGTGTCATTTAAGAGCAACCGTAACTACCATATAGTATCTCCCTAACACATAATCACCTGATAAAGTATTCAGGTGCCACTACTAAAAATACATCTTTTATACAGTAGGTAGTTGTTTCCAAAGTATTTCTGTTTGTCTACTTCCTGCACTGACAAGTCCATTACATGACAGTTTGAGGTAACATGGCCTCTAAATTCTTCCTTCTTTGTTTGTTGTATACCAGACAGAGCCCTTTTGTCAAGACATCTGGTCCTCATTATACTGCATGTTTTTGACTTGTTGGGTCAAAGATGACATGTTCCTGAATGTCATTAAACTACACAACAAACTACACTGTGAGGTGGACATTGTTATCACACAGTATACAACAACATGGCTGTCCTTTTGACAGTTTTTGACCCTTTACATGTCCACATTCACCGTGATGATAGTTGGGTTATTTTATGTTTCACTGGCACTAACATCCAGACTGAGCTTTTCTTCTCGAGGCATTGCACTAGCCAGGCTTATACCTTCAACCCAATGAGTCATTAAGCATGGGACAAGTTTAGCCACAAGCAAAGGGCAACTTTATATAACTTAAGAATTGATTCAAATATGAGCTGCTTTTCATACTGCTTGATGATGAATGTGTAGATCCTAATGATTCAGAAACAGCCCAAACATTGGGCATTACTCTTGATGCGAGTATCTGAGGTACCATGTTTTAAACTGTTCACCTCAAGGAAGCAGCACCGCCCAACCACATCATTCTACAGAGTGTTTTAATTAGTTTTGCCTCGTCCAAATCTGGGCTGGCTATAAAGCCAGCATGACATCAAGCTTAAAAAATATGGAAATATGAATCCCATTGGTGTGCTTAATGATCTGAACATGCTTCAAGATGCATATGGCTTTTACACTGTAGGTTTAGGAAGCTTATGAAAAACAGGCATGCTGGTGCTTTACTGACGCACCAAAGCTCTGCTAAAGTTTGACTCCATTGGATGCCAACAGAGACATTATGATGTCTAATATCACAACTTTCTGAGGCATCCAGTACATTTCTGCCTCATGTTTTCCATAAAAAAAGTGTGCGTATTAATAAGTGTAGTGACCAGATGATCAGATGCATTTACTTCAGGGCCTCTGTGTTAATTATATCAGCACAGAGAACAATTCATATTGTTTGCTGGTAGTAAATATGTTTATTGATTCTAGCCCACAATGTCTGGACAACACGGTTGCAAATGGAAGAAGATGGACTGTTGTTTTTAAGCACTGTCGCATTGCTCTATTGATAAATTAACAACATGTTAACGGCTCTATGTTGTTCTACTAATCCCTAAATCTAAATACAGGTTTATATAAGATGAAACACTGCAAGTGCGATTGATGGGAAAATGAGCCCCTGTCTTACTTGCATAGATAACTGACTATAAGTATGATGGGGTGTTACAATGAGACACATCCAGGACAGCTTCATTAGACTTTTATGGGAGGCAAATCAGCTGTCAAAAACATCATTGGTAAATGTCAGGTCTTGTCAGAGAGGAAGATCTGTCTGCTCATGATTTTGTTACGCTGTTAAAGAGTCACACAGGAGCAAACCTTGTGTTAAAAGCAGTCGCCACAGAAGCCCAGACAATGCAGACACAAGATCAGCTAGCTTTGAGCTGAATGATTATGACAATGATGATAACATGTTGTTTAGCAGGTATAATCACCATATGCAACACATCAGCATGCTAACATTTGCCAATGAGCACATCACACAAATCACAGCGGAGGCTGCTGAGATGGTCATTAGATGTGCAGGTATTCAATCATAAAGTATTGTGAGTTTTACCTGATGACAAAAAATAAAGGGATTACCAGAGTTATTTACTGTACTACATTTCACTCAGAACACCAAATGTGAACCTCATGATGCAGAGCCATGCCCCTAGCACAGCTAAAATTTTAAAACCATTGCTCTTATACAGAATATTTAATATATTCTTTACAACTCCACAAAATCATAAGATCAGACATATCATAAGATGAGACATAAAGCAAGAACATTAAAAAAACAACAACCAAAGATTATAACCAAAGCCGCACCCGTGCAGCGTGTACAGATTAATATTTCACTGTGTTCTGTGGAGATCCTGTTTGAACTGATGAATGTGGTGTACTCACATGTCAGCCGAGTTGTCATCTGAAACCACACAAATCATATTTCATTACAGGAAATGAAATTGCAACTTGTATTAACATGGCCACTGGATATGTTAAATATCACCTGATATCCCACGTTGAGGGGAGCTGGTGAGAGATGTTAGTAGACATCCACACTGGTTGTGCTGCATTACACATGCTGGCCTGCTGTCCTCATAATCTCCAGGCCATCTGGTTGGAAACCTCACTGTCCCCCAGCACCTCTGGCTCATTAGTATTCCTCTCACTCCCGGCGAGGGAAACCAGTGAGTGTTTGAGTGTGACATTCCTCCGAAACATAAGTCAACACCGATGAGGATTAATCTAGCAGCTACAGGGCCCACCTCCAACAAACCTGGCTCATTTCAGGTAATGAGAACTCTTACTTTTCAATCTTCCTCACCGTTGTCCTTGTTTGTTCCTTTTGCCGCCCATTCACAAAGTCGGCACCCTGTCCACAAACAGACTCACAATTGTGACTTCATGCCTTTGTTAAGATTTCTTGTTGACATTACCATAAAAGCAGAAATCCTCATCACTTTTTTGAAAATGCAGATCTTAATCCTCAGTAAAAATCCAAATGACATGAAACAATGTGACATCAAAGTCAGAGTTTTTCATTGACTGGACCTCGGCTGTAGCTCATTCGCCGTGTTTTCATTTCCTGTGTCTTGATTACAGTAACAGCTATGGTTCACAAAGTCACCTATAGCTTCAGGCGGGTCTTCTCTGGTTTCTTGGCTCAGTATTTCAGTGGGAAAACCCAGTCAGCAGCGAGATTGTAACTCCTTCGTCTGGAGCTTCAAACGGTGTTTCAGGCTTTTAGTGCGAGCTGTGATCAAAGACTGATCCTTTCCTTTTCAAATCCTCACGGCCTCTCATTAACGCCACACTGGGGAAGAGACTCCTCTGACGGGAATTTATTATTTGCATCATCGTTTCCAGTTTTCAATGTGACTACAATACAGTGCTGCATTGCTTAATTTCCTGTTTACAGAAAGTCAGCTCCAGATACCCCAAACACCAAATCTGTTCTTACCCAGGTGAACCGAATGATAAATCACACTTGACCATATGAGATCCCAGAGTGAAAAAGTTATGCACCCCAAACACTATAAAAGGCATTGTAACATGTGCAAACACACATGTCTAAGAAAGACAGATGCAACCAAAAAAAAGGGCTGAAGAGGGAAAAGTTAAGCAGCAGTGAAATTGAGGTGCTGTTAAATAAACTTAAAAGGGCAATAAAAGGCATCTCAGATCAGTATGTAAGGCAGACACACATGCACTAAACACTATTATCAAAGAGTCTTTTTGGGATAAATGGACCAATACCCAAATATGATCTGCTGGTCATGGATATAATACAATTTATAGTATATGTTTTTCCTGTGTGCTCAGTATTTGCATTTCAATTCCAGTTAATACTGGTGATTTTTCTTTAATTTGGAGCTCTTTTTTATGTGCACACCTTCCCTTTGTGGTCTTGCACTGGAGAGTAAATATGCAATAATATACAAATCTGTGACAATTCAGTGAAATGTGGGTTGAATTGTGTCTATGCAACAATTGTGGCGAAATGTGTCTACGCAACAGTCACCATATGCATTTAGAATCCTAAATATTTTCTATTAATGGTAATTTTATCTTTCCTTCGCAGCTGCCTTGGCACAATTTCCCCTAGGAGATCAATGAAGTTCATTTTAATCTTCATAAAAACCGTCTTATAGACTCAAGATGGCTTTATTCTGCACAGCAGTGATGAAGAAGTCTCAGTAATACCCATTTGCAAGTTCTGTACAACTTACCTCGCCAGCAGTCATTGCAAACCTGAAAGAGAGGAAAAGCAGATATACCGAATTTGACATAAATGAAGCATAAATAAAGAATTGTACTCGACTTGCCTCATTTCCATCCACAAACCTCATGGCCATTGTTATAATTCAAAACAGTGAAGTTGATCTTCTTTTGTGTTTATAGCCTATGGGTACAGTATAGTGTGTTATGGGTAATAAAGAGTATAGACAGGAATACCTTTTTCATCAGCAAACTTTAGCATAAAACTATTATCTTCCAGTCAGTTGATACCTGCATTCTTTTTAACTTGAGAATAAAAGAGAAGATACTTAGACACACACACACACACACACACACACACACACACACACATTTCCATCAGTTTAGACGACACTGCATTGGAAACTGCTGGTTGCCTATAATCTTAACCTTTACCCTAATGATTTCCACTTTGTCCCCAAAAGGAATGCGAGTCCCCACAAAGTCACCATGTAAACAGATTTATGTCCCCACAACATGATTAATACCCCCCCCACACACACACACACACACACACACACACATGCTCACACAACTAAACAATACAAACCTGTATCTGAAACAAAAATAATCAGCTATACTTATTTAGTATTGCTGTGTTCAGTTTCGGGGATGGGAGATAGCTAAACAGGTTTGCGTTTTAAAACCAGTACATGCTACAGGTGTCTGTTGCCATGGAGATGAAGGGGAACACAAGATTAAATTTGCTCTAACCTTGGCATGTTTTATGTTAGATGCGGTGTGAACATTAACATATTGATGTTACTCCTTCAGTGTGTTTATGACAATACATTCTTCACATCATATAATTAAAAATAGATTGAGATGAACAAAGCCCTGAATTAACACTGTTATCTTAGTCTTTATTTTGTCACAATTATATGTCAAATATATATATACGTCTATATGACATATATTATATGACATATATAATTTCATTTCTTTATAATAGAGAAACAACATAGAGATGACACACTATTTTGGTTTCTAAGTAGAAGCTCTTTAAATAGTGGCATTTTTTTTCAATACACTGTTTAAGTCAAGCTCCCACTCAAGTCACGGTTTTGTTTTCCTTATTGAGTCACATTTATTCACAATGTGTGTTTGTTTGTCTCTGTTTCTTTATAATTTGATGTCAGTATTTTTTTTTTCATCTGCAGTTCAATCTGTTCGCGTTTCTTCAAAATCAACGGCCATCTGTTATTGGTCCGTGTGGTCACACAGATGGTCCCACCTGCTAAACATCCTGTGCCACCAGCAAAGGTATACAGTAACTGCAAAAACAGTGTCTTTGAAGCTTTACAGAGTTAATCCAATCAGCTTGCACAGGGCCTGGCATAAGCGTTTCCAGTTCCTCTGCTCCCTTTGGTGGCCGTGGAGTAGCTTACGCCTCCGTACATGACGGACATTTGACCTTGGCACTGTCCCTGGGCTTCTCTTTGGCCTGCTGCCTTCAAACCTCTGGTCCCACTGCTTGTGTGCAGAGCCCTGGCTGAATATTGGACGCTTTTCCCTTCTGATTCCTGCACAGGCCCGGCCTCGAGAGTGTTTGTGCCACCGTGATGGATCTCGCTGTGAGACCCAGACATTTTCATGGGGATGGAAAGGCTTTTCTGATTTAATTCCTGTTGGAGTTCCAGTGTAATTTCGTAGGAGCAGGGTGTTTGTGAGGAGCTGTGATTCTTCTCTGACCCCAATGTGACAGTGATGGTGGCAGGATGGCTAACACTGCTGGGCATAACATCAGGTGCCAGCATGATAGAATCGCAGGGCATAGAGGGAGGATTGCTTTTAGGCGCTGCTGTCTTTCCAGCCAGTGCAAGGTGCTTCTTTGCATCCACATCCCCCGTCTCGAGGTCACATGCTTGGAGCGAGGGAATGATGGGCACAGAACGGGTGCGCAAGGAAGGAGGAAGGTAGGCTGTTTCCTTATCGAGACGTGTGCACGGGACCTCGGTCCATCCCTTTCTGGCTGCAAAGTGAGAGAGTGAAGTCCTGCTGAGGAGCGCGCCGACCTTCCCACCTGCAGAATCACACCTTTAGGCAGAAGAAAGAATAGAAATGGCAGGGTGAGAAAGACAGACCGAGTCATTTATGTCGTGACCTTTTCGTCCCAGACTCATTTCCTAAGAGGAATAAGTGAGTAGAATATGGAGATAAAGCAGCTCTTCTTTTTATCATTTAATTCCCTTCATTGCTCCATTTAAAAAAAAAAAAAATTGGGTATTGTCCTTTCATAAACTTGTGTAATTATTTATAATCCTCGAGCTGAGCAGTCTTTATTGTTGCTTCATGAATGTTTGCTTTATCAGAGATTTAAGGCTTTAGCAACACAGCTGCTGGTCTTGACCCCAGCCCAGGTAAGTACGTCTCCTCGAACATTCTAATTTTGATGGCGTATTCTCACAGAACACACTCGTCTGACGGGTTTACAGTGTGACATTTGGGGTGAATGTAGGTGTGAGAGTCTCAGCACATATGTCTGCATGATGATGCACCCTGCCGACATGTATGACTGAAGTATCAGGAAGCAGTGCTAAAGGCACCATGTTGAATCTGAAAATAATACAGCACAGTAGGGAAACTTAACCAGAGTCAAGTGTATGAGTCTGTATACAAGATGAATGTTCACAGCGGTTAATATTGTTACTGAAGACTCAATTCACATTTAGAATCACCACAGCAAAGCTTGAGGAGACAGCCAGTGTTATTGTCAGCCTTCAGAGACTGTTTGTAGCATAACCAAGTTTAAATAATTGAATTACTTCGCCATTCGTCCCTTGGTATTAGTAGGGTGAATGCAAGCTGGAGGTAAATCCGGCAGATCAAAACATATCTAAAAATAACTCCCGTAGCAAATTTGCCTTCAATTCTGTCCTTATCTGTGATGGGTAAATATATGTTTTGACACTGGATAATGAAACCGACAATACTCTGCGGGGCTTTGTTGTCACAAACTGGAAAACATTGAAGAGTATTCTTGTGTTTGTTTGCTGCTCTCGCCTCGAACACTTTCCACCGCACTCCGTGCCTCCAGCTTTCCTTCGCTGCACTCTCATCTCCGCACAATCTCCATTCTTTCCTCACTTTCCCCTCTCTCGTTCTCTCACTCTCCTTTTCCACCTCCCATTTCTCATTTCCAGAGATGAGAGGATGTATCCATGGCAACAAGGGAGAGGAGGGGGCTGAAGGAAGAGGAGGAGGAGGGAGGGAGGCTGTGAGCTTGGTAGCTTGTTGTGTGGTGTGCTAAGTCGAGAAATACGTCATTTCAACCTCCAGAAGGCCAGCGAAATACCCTGGACTGATGGATCTGTGAGGGAATCATCAACATCTAATGAGATCTAAATTGTTTAACAGTACAAATGCAAGACGATGAGATGCCTTCCTATGTCAGCTCTCTTCCTCTCCTAAACACTTGAAAAAGCTATGTTAGGTTAAATTGCCTATAGCTTACAGAATCTGCCTTTGTGTTTTTTTTTCAAAAATTATTCTCATTAGGTTCTTTAGTAGTTTGTTTATTTGTTATTCTGTATGTGCACATGACTGTGTGTCGAGAGGGAAACTGTTATGCTCCTGGAGGATCTCCCCACACAGCCATTTGAAAGAGCTGCCACGGAGCTTTGTTTAAAAATGTAAATTATGGAAATAGGTCACATAAAGAGTTTGGCAGCTTGCAGTGTATCTTACAAGCCACTATAGCGCTCAATCAGGTTGGCATGCTAATAGAAACATTGCAAGGCACTTTTAAGTGTGTGGAATGCACGAGGGACACGACAGACGTTTTTGATAACAGTGCCATCGCTCAAGTTGCACACACTGACAGCAAATTAGGCTCTTCCTGACTCATATGCTAAACAGGAGTGCCTTACTGAAAGCTTAAATATGCTCTCTTTTGTATCTCCAAATAACACCTAAAATAATTTCATGTTTTTAGTTTAAGAGAACTGTTTGACATTATTCTGTTTAGGAAAAACATTTCAATGAAAGATGAATATTTCCAGCTTTGCCACATGTTATGTAACAATGAATGTTATTTATAATGTGAAGATCTCTGATGCAGAAAAGTCTTAACTGACATGAAATACTTTGTCTCAACATGGATCATCTCCTCTCTTCTTGAGGACACAGGGTGAACATCCCTCTCTGATAACAAACTTGTCAGAGAGGATTTCACTTCCAGCTATTTTTTTTGAGCCCATGCCAATGAGGATCATCAGACTGTACTTTTGATATTTGTAAGTTATTCAAAGCCCCCAGATAGCCAACTGGCGAGAGGTAGCTCTGCCAAAAGTCTTCCCTGCTGTTAATGCTTCCGGAAACAGCGCCAGAAGCTGTGCTTCACTTACGATAGCCATGAAAATAGGGCGACTGGCTGTCCTTACATGACATCAGGATGAGAATTCAAGACGTGGCAATGCCTGAAATTAATCCTTTGCAATTTATAGTCTTGTTCTAGAAGACTGCAGCCATCCAATATGGCTCTATATTTAGCTTGTAAATGACAGAAAATGTAATTATTTACTTGATACGTGACCTGCGAAGCATCCTAACGATGTTCAAGCATTAGCCATAATCAACCCATTCTTGACATTCATGTGATCTGGTAATTAGCTTTGGGACTGTTGTATTTTTAACCCTGAAAAATCTGTGCAGCTAAGAGCATTTTCATTCACAGTCACAACCCAATAACCAGTGTAGGGAGGATTACACACAGACTCATTTCTTGGACTTCCCCAGCATCATGAAGCACAGTTGGGATCAAGTGTGTTCTCCAAATTAATTGTGACAGTTCTAGTTGAAGGAGGGCACAGCGGATCTCATTTATTTCCCTGGGTCAGATTTCATGAAGCTAGTTTGCGGATTTGAACTGTGAGCATTTCAGTCATAAACTCATTTCTCCCAAAAAAATATCTTTCTGCCGCTCCAGCTTAACCTCAGTTATTGTGAGGGTCAGTATCACTGAACCGGCTGGTTGACAGTCAGTGCAGAAGACATGCAAGACAAAAAACATGACAAAACCATCAAAAGAGAGAAAAAAATTTCACCTTCTTATGGAATCGATGTCTGTGGACTCATCCTCCTGCAAGTGTTTGTACACATGGCCATTCACTCTAGATCCATCGATGAAATTTGTCGAAATTTTGTGTTTCCCTCTGGAAATGGGAGGGCTCCTGAAGTAATTAGTCTCCCTCCACTGTCGACCAGGGCTTAATGAAAGGGAACTACTCCTGAAACCAGAAGGGAAACCATTAAGAGTGAATATTACAGATTTAACACAGAGGTTGCATGAATTCAAACTGTGTCCACTAATGTATCAAATGTATCTCATCTTCAGTGTTCATTGATGTATAATGGACTGGACTGGACTGACATTTCTATTTTATGTTTGAGTGGGGAAGAAAAAAGCTTCATATTCCACATTTAGTTGATTCTGTGCATTAACAACCTTGGTATTGAAGTGCAAGCATCAGACTGGGGTTTGTGAAAGGAATAGCAATTTACTAGGAAGCTACACAAATTACATGCACATAATAATAATTTGTCATGGCTCAATCAAATAAAAGGAGAGAAGAATTCGTAATAGAACAAGGTTCATGGGTCTACAGCCATGCTGGCAGGTCTGTGAGGCTGGACTATTAAAGCTATAGTTGGTGATATTGGAGAGCTAGCAAGATTTGAAAGTGGCACCTCCTCTAAGCCTCCACCCTTTTCACAGTGTGTACCCAGCATTGCTGCTGACGATGACGTCACGTATCACCACGTATCGGCGTGGCATATTTATTACAACCTTGTCACTCGTTATTGTGTTGCCATGTAGGCGTAAATAATTCCGGCAATGTTCTCACAAACATTGTCGTGTGGATGGAGCCATAATTTCCTGCTAACTCTGCATTTCTGCAGAGGAGTGTGCTGGATAACAGTGGGGAGGAGGGAGGGACAGAGGGGGGCGTGAGCAGGACGAGACATGAAGGCATCTGATTGTTTCTTTCCTTTTGGACAGAATGACAGGGATTGGTCAGAGATTTTACAGTCCTGCAGCTGCCACATAGGTCTGATTCTTTTCATTCTTTTTTCTGAACACATAATGTATTGACTGCTCTCAGGATGGAAGGACCATTTCACCCAGTAGAACAAAAAGTGCTTCTGAACAGGATTGCCAACAACAGATTTAACATCAGCATGCGTAACATATGTAATGTATAATACAGCTGGGGATGATGGTGATGATGAGTGTTACTTGTTTTGCAGGTATTTGAAGAATACTTTTGACCTAATTATTGCACTAGACTTAAAGTTAGATGATCAGTATGATATTTTCTCTGATTAAATACTTGATTCTCTCTGACCAATCAGAGGTCTGCAGTGTTTTAATTCCACCTTCTATATTCGGCTAATTTTCAAATTAAATTTTTCTTGGTGCCAAGAAAAGACTGGTTCTATTAGTACCATCAACAACTTTTGCTTAAGGGAAACCCAAAAATAACTGTTCTCATGTGTAACAAGCTGCGCTGAACTGACCTGCTTGGAGGAAACATGGCTTTAGAGTATTTCTGGAACACAACGTTGTTTAAAGGTGCAATGTTTAGGACTGGGCAACATTTAGCAGTGATGTTGCAGATAACGCAACTACAACTTCTCCTGTGAGCCAAGCATTTAAGAGAACTGTGGAGTCCAAAGCAGAAAAAAAGTGAAAATGTGAATTACCACAGAGGCCGTGTTTAGTTTCTCTGTTCTAGGCTTATTAGTGATTGCTGTATATTCTAGGGATGTGCACAATTAGTCGACTGGTCAATTAAACATTACTATCCTCACTAGTCTGTACCAGAAATACTAGTCGGTTAAACCCGTTTTGTGTAAATGCACACATTAAAATAACATATTGACATGGGCTTTGTTGCCTCAGCTGCTGCAGGGGAGCCAGGGTCTCTCAGCTCTGATCTGAACTCATCAGCTTTTCCTGACTCACTTCCACCTCGATATGTTCTCCTGTCCCCCGCCTGCCACCTAAACTGACCCTGTCACATGGTTTGTCACACAGAACCATCACTGAACCATCACTGGAAAAAAAAAGGGCAGGTGATTGGATGAATCATCCATCAATGAACATAAAATTGAAGGCAAAAACATTGCTGTTCGTGTTTAATGCCATATTTTTCTTTTACTTGAAGATGAAGATGAATGAGGAAAGACTCCACTTCTGATATAACTGATGCTATTGAAGCATCTACGCTAACCGCTTCAGGAGCACCCACTGTTGTTTATAATGAATATTTGTCTCTCTGCGTCGTCTCCGAGACAATTAACGTCGCTGTGTGTGTGTTTGAGAGAGGAAGAGAGGAGAGAAGATGGGAGGTAATAGAACATGAACACTGAGATACTAATGGTCGCCTATAAAAGATACCAAACCACAATCTGGTGTCTCAAATCTTACAACACACACAGGGATTGTGAGGCACATTCCTAAATGGGTGACCAAAGAAGACACTAGAGACATTGATTTGAGGGAATTGAAAATACACTTTTGATATTGAAAAAATTGACTAATTTTGCGTTTTATCACTTTTAGACTTTTAGTCCCCCCAAATGCTACCCACCATGACTTTAAATATTTTCTTTTGTGAACTGCCGATTTGCTGAAGCTATAGAGCATCTTCTTGTGGGAGGGAGTTGTTTCTTAAACCCTCGTGAAAATGACCAGAATATATTGATATTCTGCTGCTGTCACGGATCGAAGACGCAGTGTTTAGCAGTCCTGTGCTCCCTGCCTCGGCACACTGTTTTTAAATTGTTCTCTAGGCAGCAGGCGGTCAACTTTAAAGAATAACCCTGCACATCTGCAGCAATAAAACCATGACATTAAATGTGAATCAAAGTTATACAGCACTATATCGCAATCTGATGTGTAAGTATATCATGCAAAAACAAACAAGTCTCACAGCACGTGTGGGAATATGAAACAGATTCTCAGTTTATTTGAACACATTGTGGTGATGTGGCTGCCTCGTTGATTACCTGCTTCTGCTTCCTCTGTGAGCAATAGGTCACTCGATTGTGTCATTTTAACTGAACTACAAAAACAACTTATGACATATTTTTACTGTTGGGTGAGAAACTTGTTTGTAATGAAGCACAAAACACAAATCAGTGACAAAACACTCTCCCGTCTTGATTTTGACTCTTGAATAATTTGGCATTGCAGCAGCCGCACATAACAAAAATACTCTGTGTATGCAGTGGTGGACTGTGTTAAAATGTTAATCATGACGTCCAAACTTCAAGACCTTTGAGCTTGCCCTTGATACTTCTCATTCCTATTAATTCATGCAATGAACTGTTGACATGTGGTTATTAATTGATATCTGACTGCAACACTGTGAAAAATATTCAACAACAATAATTTCCGTGGCTGTGGAACAATAAGCATTGCTAATGTTGGCTCTAGTCTGTCCCAGCATTAACGTTTGCATCAACCGATGTTGATATGAATAAAGAATTATGTCAGTTTTGTCGTCTATTAGCATGCTGATTTTTTAATTAGGATTAGCTGAGAGCTGTAAAAATTCAAATATGATTTTGTGAACAAAATCACCAGGCTGTTGTAATTATTGAATGTTAAAGGTCTAAAACTGAAAGACAGCTGCTTATCTCTGCAATTCACAAAAAAAGTACAACCTCCTGATGTTAAATGGGTTTAGCCTGGCTGTGACAGTAATCCGTCACATATTTTATTACTGTAAGTTCTTCTCTGTTTGTGCCTTTTTTGGACAAAGTAGAGAATGTCTGAAAAGACGAGGAGACACAGGAGGACGGCACAGCACTTCTAATGTAATGAGTGTGAAAAAGTCATTCTCACTAACTTAATTTGAGCATACTGATTAACCTACAGTTTCCTCCTAATCCCATCAGGACTAATAAATCTTGGTGACTGATCAAATTCTGCAATAGCACAAATGACAACACTGATTGACTACTGGTAGTGAGATGATTACACCGATGATTAGTGTGGACAGTGTTATTTCCCTCAGATTTTGCTGGCCAAGCAACTTTGCTTTGAGAACAGGCAGAACAGAGGGAGCTGTGCTGGTCAGTTTATACAGGACTTGGGAAATTATCGGTTCAAAATGATTGATTTGTGCATTCTCCTCACTGACATTTGTACTATGCTACATATGCTCCAGAAATAATTATGTCATAAATGCCAGCCAAAAACTCTAAGGATATCTGCCTTTGGTCTGAACTGAAATATTTCTTTTTTTTTTTTTTTTTTTTACAGATATCCTGTCTTTTACTCAAGCGAAGATAAAATACCTGCAAAACTGCTATTCCCATCGGCCTTCCTTTGTAGTTAGTACTAATTAGCAAAACTATGATGAACATTGCATACATTAAATGTGTTAACATCAGCATCGTTACTGTGAGCATATTAGCATGCTAAAGTTAGCATTTAGCTAAAACACCATTAAAACATTTTGGTTTATAAGCACGCTATATGTTTGTTTTTTTATCCTTAACATCTGAAATTTAAGTAATTTATCTTGTCAAAATCCCAGTTCAACATCTACATAGTGTGCATCCAAACATGTGAATCAATCGGCAAATGTTCATACCCTTCATATACACAAGTAACCTTTTGCAGCAATATTGATGGCACATATTGACATGCTTTTATGGGGCATTTCTCCTGATAGCTCAAAATGTGGTCCACTTTTCTCAGGTCAATAGCTGAAAGCATTTCAACATCATTCATCACAGTCTAGTTCTCCCCTGCCTCCTCCTGTTCACAGAACAAGATGAACACACGATTGACTGTCAGCTGTCCTCCGTGAAGCGCCTGCATAATGCTGAGGAGAATAAAAAACCAGGACGAGTTGGCACTGTCCCTGCAGCCACACATGACAACCTTTTGGAAAAACTTTCCTCTGTGACACTGTGGCGGCCCATTAAAACAGAGAACAACTGCTGTCACAGTGGGGGTTTCACTAAAGTTGTCATCACAGTCAGCCAGACATCTAAAAACTCCCTCTGCCTGTACAGACATGCTGCCTCTGAGTTTCCCCATTATCTCTGCAAACAGCCTCTATTCACTGTGCATCCTGGATTGTATGTTCTCACTACAGAACGCCTAAAGTTTGCAGACACTTACCAGGAATCAATTAAGTGATTCGCCAACAGCGAGTGAAATAGGAGCTAAGGGAATAACGTTATTGTGAAATGACTTTGTGTGGCTAAATGTCATTTACTGTCAAAGTGTTATCTGCGCCCATATCATCAAAGCAAATGAAGCTTCTCTGTAAACATCCTAGACAGGGACATTGCTCTATACCAACATCCCTGTGTTCTTCAGAGGGTTTCAAATGGCAATGCTTGATACTGACGGCTGGGATCACAAAAGCAAAACTGCTTCCGAGAGCCCTCGTAGCAAAATGTTGTTCACTCTGTTGAATCCCTCTGTCACTTGAAGGATGGCATGAAAGGAATTTGGTTGAATCAATGTTTAACTCCCTGCACATGAGGATGTCTCCTCTTGCCTATCAGTGTGCAAGAAGTCAATTCTGCCTGAGCACTAGTTTAATCACTTTGCATAATTTACTGGACATGCCATGTAAATAAAGACATCTCCCTTCCAGCTTTTTTGAGAGACTTTCTTTTAATTAATCTAGCTAAACCAATAATCCAATGTTTTGTTGGAAAACATCAGATTCTTGCTAATGATATGCACACAGGCAAAGCCCATGTTGCTGGTAATGAATGAAAGTGGCTCCTGATTATAATCACCATAAGTCCTTCCAATATTGTTTTTTCCAAAATATCTGTTTATTATTTGGAGGTCTACATATACTACTATATTTCAGGATGATTACATTTCTCACTTGGGTGCCTCTCATATCTGGCTTCAGTGAGCGATATGAAACAGGAAATGAGAGAGGATGTCACATTATCACCTGAAGCGTTTTCCTTTCGACAGCGCTCTGCTGACCATAGGTGGGGCTACTGATGTGCCTGGCGCCATGCTGCTGCCCTTAACAGACGATCCGTGAGAACTGCAGCTCTGCAATGAAAAGAAAACATTGTAATTGCGGTTTCAGGATGTATCTTCATTATTATCATCATGCTCTGGGAAATGCACAGAAATGTAGTTTCTTCTGGATTTGTTACAATGATCAAAATAATAATAAAAAAATGTTCAGTTTAAGTAATTCAGCATGGGAAAGCTCAGAGTATAATCCATCATGCTTGGGACACTGTATGTAGTTTAGCAGCCAAGTCCCCACTCAGGTTTAAGTCCCCAGTCAGGTTAAGTATGTCCTTTCTGATGTATGCCCCCCTTGGTCAGACAGAGTCTTTAATTACACTTTACATTTTAAACTGCAGATTAAGATGGGACGCTTTGTGAATAACCTCCCTCATAGCACTCCCACTTCACTAAAGAATTAATCCCACACAAGATTACGTTAATGGTTTCCTAAAGAATCCCTCTTCTTGATTCTTTCCCTTTATTCTTATCAAAATTAGCACCATTATCTTACAACAGGCCCCAGACAGAGCTCCAGCACAGCGACCATGGATGCCTCCTGTGTAAAATACTTCTTGGACCGCCCTTCCTTTCTGTCTACACCATTAAAGAAATTGCATGTGACTCAGAGCAGGTTCACGAGGCTCACATCTGATAAGCCTCTTTTTCACTCCTGACTCCCAGAAGGAGCTGTTACTACTGTTCACTAGTTGTGCAAGAAAATCGGATCATTTTGGCCACCCTCTCATGTGTCCTGCAGGTGGAGAATGCCTCGCTTTCTGGAACAATTACTGTAGCAAACTTTCCCGGAGGATGATATCTATGTCAGGGGATAAAATAAATGGCTTGAGGCAAACAATGGTAGACCTGCATGGCATAACCCATTTCACTTGTTCCCTCTCGTCTTGTTTTATGCCATCTGTGAAAGCTTTGGATAAACACAACGCAATGTGGATTTATTTCAAGGAGAGACAAAAGAGAAAATACAGGAGGCTGACAGAAACACAGAAGAATCTATTAATATGTTGACTATCAACTGCATAACAGGGAGAAAGGCAAACCTATGCATTCAGAGCAGCATTAATCCTCCTTGGATTACTACCAAATCACAGGTCCTGAACTGTGCATAATGGGATATTTGACCATTCTTCATGAAGGACATTTCTCGAGCTTTCAGCAGCACAAACCACCACCAGATACTGCACAAACTGAGCAATGCATCAACATGACCACAACTGATAGCAAACACAAATTTGTCTCTACAGGACCAAAATGTTAATCACCTGTTTTAGAATTATGCACTGACGTGCACATTAACATTGAGTTTGTAACTGTTGACAGCATTATTAATTTTCAAGCAGCTCTGGCCCGTCCTTTTATTAATCACGGAGCAACCCACAGAAGCTTTCACATCATCCCCACTGCTGTTGCAACACTCAATGAACAAGTGGCTAATATTCATCCTCCATTTTCTATTCATACTAGCATCCTGGTTAATTCTCTGATGATGCTGTGTGTTCTGTTTCTTTAAAGCTATGATTAAAATTCATGCACATGAAGGTCTCTTAATTTGAAAACAATCTAAAGATAAGCACAAAGCCAACTCCTACATATTTCCCATGCCTGCTAATTAACATGTCTTGTAGAAAGCAGGTGTCTGTGAGACCACATGGTATTGGAAAATTGACTTTGGTGTAAAGGAAGACAGCAAGGGCTTTTATTAAAATATATTTCTGTGGATTTTCATGCACAAGGATGTGGTCCTCACTATTCTCTAAGGCCATGAAGAATTCATATAGCCTTACATCACTCCTGAGGGTGACCCAGTCTCTTCTTAGAGTATGGCTAGTTAGTTACCTCCAGCTTCCGGCTGAAGGGAATTGAATTTTTCTAGTCTTTCTCGTCTTCCCAGCCTGTGTGCTCCTATTCCTTCATGTTGTTGCGTGTTTCTTCCAGTGCACTTTGTCTCATGGGTGCACCCTATCTCTTTTCATTTGAGATACAATCTTATTGCCACCCAGGTGTTCATTCAACTCTTAGAGGAGGTGGGAGGTTCTTAACCATGCAATTACATTTCCATTCCTCTTCTGGTTACCTTTCATTTAAGAGTGTCTCAAAACAAGTCCTGCTCTCCTATATGACTCATATAAACAACCTATTACAGGTATTACTGCATATATCTACATTTAAGTGCAAGTACGTGTGCAATTCATATGGTTATTGAAATTCAGAATTACAGATGGAGGTGACATATGCATGGGAGTGTTTCCAGATGTGCATATATGTATAGGTATTTGCAGTGACAGATGGAGGAGGCACACTTAAATATGTACAAATGCTGCATGAGCCATGGCAGGTGTGCAGAGAAGCCAGGACATAATAGTTCAGAGCTGCAAAGAACACACAGTATAGAGGCAGTGCAGGTGCCCAGGTGGCTATTTTAAAAAAGTGCCAAGGGTTTAGTAACCTGAGTTGGCTCAGACCTGGAGCATTGCTGCAGAAAACATTGTGTAACAATGATGTCAGCATATAGTCTTTGCATTGCTAGTCAGCACACCTTGAGGGAAAATGTCTTGAGCTACAATGCCTGAGTTAAGGGAGTTGACATATTTTTGGGGAGGTTAAAGATAGTCGAGTGGTGCATCATTTGATCATAGAGACAGTATGGAAGACACTGACTAAAATGGACTTGAGTTTCATCCTCCCCTCTGCACCTGCTTCTACAGAAACAGCCTGTTGTTCACAGCTCACTGCGCTCATCCTCCACCTTACTGCCTCAAACACACACACACAGAGAAGAAAACAACTGATGCACGGTAGTTGTACAGTGAATGTTTTGAGCCCCTGTGTAAGTACACTCTACTCTGTTCCTTTTTCCAGAGTTTCTTTCCATTTTGAGTCTGATTCTTTAAAGAAAACCCAGAGAACTTGGAGGACAGCGCCACCCACGGCACACGTATACACTATCCTCTCCCTAGATTGTTGCAAGCTGAGGGAGTGGGTGGAGAGAAACAGCGGTCTGGGGTCGCTGTGTCAAATCTGTGGAAAAATAGGTTTCACTTGTTAATCCTTTCTTGGTCTGTTCAGCTCATACCACCTCCTGGGTGTTTATAGCCAGTGATCTTTCACGTCCCACCTTAAGCTTCCTTCACACTGTTCTATTATAGCTTGTGTTTCTGTGTTGTGGTGTTATTACTGTCTTTTTATTTTTGTCTTTCCCTTCCTTCCAGGCCTGTGTCCAGCTCTGAAAGCACTGTTTGGCTGGATACAGGGCATCGCTACATTCTGAGCCCTCATGCATCCCTGTCACCACATTCTCAAAGTCATGGTGTTAACATAATAGCCTGCTTTTGTGCTATGGGAAGACAGGTGTGCTGACTGAAATGCATTAAACTGGTCTCTGATGTGCTAAGACTGGTTTAGCGTCAGTGGAAGGTCGTTTGCTGGGTAAGTTTTTTTTCCTGTGCAGCTCTGTTGTGTCTTCTATTTGACTTATTATCTAAAATATTTCCATCAAATGTTGTACAACTTCTTAGCTGTCAGCTGCTCAAAGCCATCATTGCAACTGCAGTTCCGTGGGTGGGGCTAGCTGGAGGGGTGTTTGTTTCAGTGGGTGACAATAGACACCGTTGCATTATTAAAGAGCTTCAGCGCAGGCTACATTTGACAACACAGAAATGACAAAACAAGGCCGAACCTGAATGAGGAATTTTAGTCAACGACAAATGCGACTGTGTCTGGGACAAATGTGGTGGTAACCAAACAGGCGTAACACCCTCTTGTTTTGCATCCAGCAAAGCCTTTTGCACATACATATTTAAATGAGAGTCATGCAACTTGCAGAAGCAGTGTGAAGTACTTATTTACAATCTAGCAATTTGTGAGGGTCAGTAACACCTGGAGATTTCCACATCTATAAAGAGCAGGTGCACATTAGCGCATGCATATGAGCAGCGATATGAATAATGTCTTCAGACAATGAAAGAAAGCTGCACACAACAACAACAACAACAAAAACAATAAAAAAAGCACCTTATTAAGAAGCAAGAAAAGATGGACACAAAATGTGAACATTTTCTAACACCAAACAAAGAGGGTGCATTCAGGAAAGTGCTAATGTGTTATGGTGATTGCACTCTTTTGATGAGATCTTCATAAGTGTGCATTAGGCTATAATTACCTTGGGATTTTGTGAGATATCAGCCTTATTGGGGCCATCTACATCCTCCATCTGCTCTCCTCTGACTGTTTGGGTCAGCGGCTTTTAATTCATTTCAAGCTGCTTTTTATGTCGACACACACTGTCATTTATTTTTATACGAACAAGGGGTTTGTTGTTGGGATTTTTCATTGTGAGAAATAGCTCACCAAATTATACTTTTCTCTCTTGGCCATGAATCAATAATTTCATCACACAATTTCTGAAAAGGGTTTTATTTTGCACAAACTTCTCAAACTTGCTGCAATTTTACTTTTCTTCACATTGGCTCAAAAAATATTCTGGCATTGTCAGGAGTAAAATACCATGTGTAAAGTGCCATTTAATTTATTTGTCTACTATGTAGTATTGTTGCTGTGCTTGCACGGCGAATTCGGGGTCTGCGACACGCCACAGATTAGAAATTCCAATCTGCAGTTCCTCACAGGAATCTGTCATCGTGAACGTGACAAGCAAATTTTTCCTGCACAACATACAATGCATTTATTTGAAACTAAATCCCCACTGTCTCTCAGCTCAACAGATATGAGTGTGAACAAAAGGTTTCAGCCAGTAGAGAGATTATTAAGACACACATCATACATCACCCTGTCAAACACTCCAAACTCTGTTTCACACTATAGAGTAGCAATGCCCGTAGTATACAAATTACAATGGACACAGTCACATTGACGATAAAGATATGAGTGGGAGCAAATTGATAACAGGTAAAGACTTACCTTTTGGACTTGCAGGCTGTATTGGAGCCTGGGAGTAGATTTGGACATGAGGCCAGAGGCGTTCACACTGCAGTCTCTCAGGCTGCGGCTATCAGAGAAATGAGCCTGGAGTTTTTCTCTGTGTCTTCTGTGGGAGATCGAGAGAGTTGCAACATTGCGACTAAAAGTAACTAGGAGGTAATCCAAGAGACACTTTCAAGAAATACAGACTGTCATGTAAGGGTACAATAAAAAAGGTAGGAACAAGAAAGCTAGGCATGGTGGTATGCATCACTATAAAGTGTGTGGTTCTATTAGCTAGTTTCTGTGGTCAGAGTCCACTCATTGATTTCCATGACCCACTTGACCTGGTCTTTACATACACATGTAACCGCAAGGTAGGTGACCATATTTATTGATCTGATAACCTTTCCTTCCTTACAATTTATTGTGTGTAAAACTAGCACATGCACGCACGCACACACTATTTAGGCATTTTAGCCTCTCTTTGGGGACAAACTTTGATTTCTTGAAAACTTACCCTAAGCCTAACTACAACAACTAATTGCCTAGGCCTAAACCTAACCCTAACCCCAACCTTACCCTAACCCTAACCACTGACCCAAAATCAAGTTTGATCTATTGGGGACATGGACTTTGTCCACTATTGCACATGCCGTCCCCGGTCAACAGACACAGGAAGTCTTCCCTCTACATTGTAATATTCCATGGGGACTTGTGGGTCCTCACAGTGTGACTGGTGTAAACTGATTTATGTCCCCACAAGATATACAGTATGTGACAATGAATGAATGGATGTATATTTTTTTCGTTTCATAAAAAAACATCAAAAGGGCTTTTGAGGTGCCGAAAGGCAACAACTAAGATCTATTAAACATTCTGTCAAACATTTATGCACAAACATTTTGAAAGGTTAAATAGACAAAGTGAGCACCAGCCAATTTGCAACTCACATATGGACATTTTTTTTCTTCAGAGCTGTAGCTGAAGGTTTGCTAGCAGTGAGAAGCTCTCAAACTGGTTACAAAAATAGCATGAAAGAAAATGTCTTTCACAGGTGAAAATTTAATTAAAGCAATGTACCATGAAATGTCCATTACATGCCTTTGTGATAATATTCTCAGAAAAAAAAAGAAAGAAAGACAACCATTTACCATAAATACCTACAGATACATGAGAGTTCCCAACCTTACTTTACCAACGAAGATTGCAAGGAACATTTCTGGTTAGATGTTTTAATGGATATATAATCTGCATACATATTTAATCAAAAGCTGTGAAGTGAACATGTCACATTGATGGTGTTAATTTATTCCTGTGCATCTGGTTACTTAGGCAGACTGTCTTGCTTCATAAATAGCTCAAATGTTGTGTCACCTGGGCAATCTGCTCCAGTCTTAGCCATAAAAATGCTCTGACATACAAATAAATCTTTTAGCTATGCTAAATATAAAATATGACAGTGTTCCTTAATTTTGGATTAAATCTTGATTGGATTAAATATGTATTGATGCTTCATACTTTTGGATTAAAAGTTCATTTGTCATTAAATGTTCATGTTGTAAATTCATGGTTGCTAAACTCTCTCTGCAGCTGAGGCTGGAGGCTAAATGTCTCCTGAGTAAATGACACCGCGAGTTAAAATTTAGGAAGCAAATGATGAAACTGTTTGAAAAGGACAACAAACTTCACTGAGACTAACTGATGGTTTGGGTACTAACTACTTAAAAGACCAGTATGTAACAGTAAAAGCAGTAAAATATATATTCACTGGTTGTGTCTGTTTAAACTAGGAGTTTTCAGTTAGTATAAAGGCTTACATCATGCTGTACAATATGGTACAGTACTTAAATAAAGTTAATTTCATCGGCTACTGCAGTATAATCATGGTGGATATTTGGCAAGCATCAGCACTATAGTGACAGCTGCACCCCTTCCATATCCTATCCTAATTACTAAATTTTATAGCCACATATAATTAAGTTAAGGTTTTTTTTATTTCTTAGTAACTCTCTTATCTCTATTCAATCCTCAAACCATCAATAATGCACCACTGGGTAATCTTCTCTGTGAAGTATTCAGGTCTTTACTGAGAAGCAGAATAACCTAAAGTTCACTGCAGGAAAAGCCACACTGTCAGACAAAATTTGGGAAAAGGGGCTTCAATTTAAGAAGGACTCTGGGTTTGGATAATTTCCGTTGAGCCAATACTTACTGGTCACACTGACCTTTGGGCGCTGTAAATAAAACCCATTTTTGTTTATCAAGACCAATTCAATCAACGAAACCTATATCAACCCCCTTTTTACACTTTATTTTGTCTACATTTGTTTTCTCTCTTCTTCCCTTCAGTGAGTAATTGACTTTGGCGGCTGCTTTCGTGCTGCCTGGTACCATCTAATCTAGACACATACGTAGGGTCTAATGTTTTTTGAAATTTCCCTCGCCAAAAGTGCATTTTGTTTGGTGTGAAGCATTTTGTGACACACCTGATTGCCAAAAGCACTTTACAAATAAATCTTATATGAGTGTCGGTCTCAAATGCATCCTACACAATTTAGATTTGAAGCCCTGATAAAACATCCTCTAGCTGACTCACACTTAGAATTTCATTGGGCTCCATGCCATGATAGTAAAGTGCTCTTTCTGCACAGCCGGGGGCATATTCTACTAATGTGGTGCTGGCTGGCATCACTCACTTGTTGCGGCGGTAGAAAGCCATACATGCCACTCCAAGAAGACAGATCCCTGAGGCGATGCTGAAGATGGACAGCACCTGCCTCTGGTAAGTGTCACCGCTCTCTGTGGGGGAGAGAATACAGTTCAGGCCATTGAATATCTTCAGTGACACAAAGGACATGCAGCGGCTATGATTGAGCAGGGAGGAAGGAAAAAAAATCCTTTCATGAATTAATATACTGAGCACACACAAACAACAGCAGATGGACGTACACACACTGCCACACACAGACATCCACCCACAATCTTCATTAGCATAAAACGTCCGATGCTGCTGTCAGTAAATGTCAGTGTTTGAGCATGGGACAGGGACATGACAGACACAGGCAGGGCTCAGTGACATGTGCTAACTGAAGTGTGATAATCATTTCGTTCAGACAAACCCAGTAGGCAACACTGATGGACCGTCTGTACAGCAGGAGCCACGCCGAGTGTGCGTGCGTGTGCACTGTATGTGTGTCGTCATTCAGATACTGATGGCAACAGGGAATTAGCAGCAAATGAATGCTCCAGGAGCTTCTTGTCAGAGCCTTGCACATCAGCAGCAGAGGCTTAAGGTCACAAGTGCCTGGGACAAGTAGCAGTTGATCGCAGCAGATATTTGTCTGACTGAGCAGCTGGTTGGTGGAGCTGCACTACTAACCACAGTGCATAGTGCAGAAGGTGAAGGCAGGGCATGCACTGGTTTATTAAAAACAACTCATCTAGTGGTCAAAATGAGCACCTGCATCTACTAAGTACCAGACTAATCCACTTGAGTGAGACTTTTCTGTCACTCATGACCTTGAAGACAACCTTCTGTGACATTACTCAATCAATCAAAAACAATAAACCCTCCTCAGCCCCTTGACAACTGCAGGGTGAAGTGCATAAAACATCAACATGACCTTTTCATGACCTTTGAGGGCTTGTCTGTGGCTCCTGATGCTGTCAACAGAGAACTGTCATGGGAGGTCCTCTTCCTCCGTGCTTGTCTATCTTGGTTCATCAACTTCCTCCGATTCTTGTTTTAGGGGAACAGCTGGAGAGCTCGTCATGTTCCAAGCTCACACTGGAGTGTAACCAAGCAAGTCTGTTTGCACCGTTTCTTTTCATTTTTTTTCCTGCCTCTGCATTACATCAGTGCTGCATCAACATTTGAGGGGTGGGGGTACACACACATTTATATATGTGTATATATGATAGAGCCAGTCTAAAGGGTGGCCAGCTATGACACACCATTGCTTGTTTAACAATGCTGCTATGTGGATTGTTTTGGTCATATTTTTTGTTATTTGGCAAAAGGCTTTTTAGCATGTTATAATATTGAAAAGAGCCATTTGGAGTGGGACTAACTTCTTTATATTTAACTGGTACTGGATTTGTGATATTACTGACCAATATTGATATTTGAGGATATATAAAATAAAAATTGGATGTTTAAATATACAATATAGCCCCATACAATGGTTCGTATGTATGATATCTTACAAAAGTTATTCCTCAATTCTTGTGCGTTTTCATGTGCCTATTTCAGCTCATTGCATATAGTTTTTCATAATAAACTTCAGTCTTCAGCGGGGAAAAAAATAGTCAGGCTTAGGCAACAAAAATATATAAAAGATTGTATAAGTGCCGTTACTTAAGTATGGAAGTAGGAAAACTGGTCTCCTGGGTGAAAATTTTTTTTTTTTCTTAGGTATGTGTATGAACGGTGTATGAGAACGGCCTTAAATATGCACAAGGAGTTTTTTCAACAGATGGTTATGAAAGATTTAGAAATAAAAATGTTTCAGGCAGTATATTTCTATTTTGAAATTTAATTATAAGTACAATATATAAATATTTAACTTAAGCACAAATATATTAACTTGAATCCAGAGAAAGTAATGTAAAAGAATATATACAAATGCAGCTTAGAAACATTTTCTGCTCCAATTTAATAAACTGAAAAGGGTGTAGTTTCTAACTACAATAAGCCAATATGACCAATAATATCTGCTCTAGAAGAACTGTGTCAAGTTTAATTACACATTATCGAACATAATTTTTATCTTGAATATCTGATGTGTTTATAATACTTTGTAGTGGTGGAGCTGTGGAACTAGTTCTTGACTCAGTGGTTCTTGGCCCACCCTATAATTTGTCAAGGACACAACAGTGAATGCCTTCAAGCTGCACTTTATAAATGAACGAAATAAGTTGCCTCTGTTCTTTGTTTATGAGTAATGTGTCACTTGTATGTGTGTGTGCCCCTGTAAAGCCTCCAGCCTTTAACCATCAGTGAAATGACCTTTTGATGGCTGCATCTTTGAAATATATGGGAAATATCTTTCCCTGCTACCACATCATCAGTGCTCGTGTGCAGCACCACCTGAGACAAGCCTCTGCCTTTTTTTTCCACATGAAATAGGCCTTTCCAAAATCCAAACATAAAAACAGCTGTCTACAAAGCTCTGCTGAATGGCTGCGAGGAAAAACCAACATGCAGTCTGTACATAAAACCATTATAGGACTTTCATGGCCGATGCCTACGAGGCATTCTTGAAATTAGATGCAAGAGCATGTTGGGAAAACGGAACTAACTGAACCGCCTTAGCTGCATTGGCAAAGCCATGTCACGTTGACATGAGGACAACACAATCCCATATAGGGCCGGCGATATGGATCGGCGTATTCAGCCTGAAGTACAGCAAGGCAACTAGTGAAACACGAAGACTCTGAAAACAGCAAGAAAATCAAAAGACAAAATCGTACTCAATCCCACTTCAAACAGAGCTTTACTGTGTTCTGATGGTCACATATTGGACTTACATAACAGCTATCAAAAGATTCATCGCCAAAGCAGGGAAGAAGTCATAATGGAACACACTGAATAATCAAGTGAGCACACTCTGCTTTTCAGAGCCTAAAAAAAATTAGCTGCACTTCTGTCTGTCATCCGTCCAGCATCAATCGATCAATCCTGCTCTCATTTTCTCTGATGCATCCGCCCACCTGCAGAAGCATCCTGGACTAATTCAGTCCCCAGATTAAAATCACTGAAATGGGAAATGTTGTGTGCTGGGCAGGCTTCTGCTTTCAAAGCGCCTTCTATTTCCTGGAGCAAGTGTGTGACGTGAAGGTAGTGTATGAAGCCACTCTAATGGAAAACTTCACAGCATGCAATGTTGGTTTTCATGTATGTACAAAAGGAAACCAGAGAGTGGGGGAAAAAAACGGCAAAGAGAAAATGACTTTTTTTGAGTGTGGTACTGTAGAGGCTGTGTTCAGGCGTGTGTGTGTCTGTGTGGAAGGGGGTATATTCCCTCTGGACAAAGAACAGTGTGTCATTTATTAGCAAAAGAGGGGCAAGATAATGTGTTTTTTTTTTTAAAGATTTGTTACTCCCTGGAAGGTTGGAAGGTACCCAAAGAGGTTTAAATTGCATTTCTATAGACTGTTAGATAACTCAAAAAATATTTCTCCCACCACAAAGCAACGTATTTAGAAGTTGCTGCCAACATACATACATTTAACAGGCAAGCAGACACACTTTTATGCCTTACATGAACTCCTGCAACATGTCTTTATTGCTCCATCATCTCTAACAACACTGTTCTTCATGCAGAATGCATTCACCTAATTCACCACAAAGGTGTTTCCATGGTGACTGGCCTGCATTAATTTACCAAGGTGAATGGCCTTGTTGTGCTGGATTGTGTGTTTTGTCTGTGGTTCTCCACAGATGTAAAGCGCATGAACAATTGAGCACTCCACACAGTCAATGAAAAGTTGTCTTACCCATGAACTCAATCCCAAGTTCATCCGCTGTTCCATTCAAGACCAAAGAGCAGGAGAAAAGGCAGGGATCGGGTAAACAGAGGCAGAGAGAAAAAGACAGAGGAGACAGAGAGAGAGAATAAAACAGTTATAACATGATGTGCCTATATCTTACTTCGAATCCACCTCAGGGAGAGACACATGCTGCAACTAGACCATAAAGTTGGTTTGATGGCTTTCTCTGACATGCCTCTCCCTTGTGCACCAGGTAATGAGCCAGCCAGCCCCAGATGCTTGGTATGCTTTTCTGAGAAACACTCTGAATTCACACAGCCTACAGTGGCTTTGAATGAAGAAAGAAAACAACAGAGATATGGGGGCTGAGAGGATTAGAGGAAGGATCATGAAAATAAAGTTGAAAATGACATATCATGTAGCTTTGTGTCACTGACGTTGCTTTGCACAGGGCTTATATATTGATTTGAGCCTGAGGCATTGCAGTAATTGTTCTCTTTTGTCTCCAGGCATAGCTTTCCAATATTCACAAGCTGGTCATTTTAAGACTAACACACACGCTCATATGCGTGTGCAACATAGGCAGAGTGTGTGTCTGTGTCTCACGCATGCACGCACACACGTAGTCTTTATTCATGCAGTTAAGTCTTCTCTCCCATCCCAGTAACGGAGAAACAGCACTTGTGTTCCTCCCATCCTGACAGTGCCCCTTTTTCATGTCACTGTAATGTAATCTCATTTAAATTAAAATGAAACCCTCACTAGTAATTGCTTTTCTGACAGAGGTGGTCTGAGTTTTAAATAGAACATAGCTTGCCAAGCTCCTGACAGATTAAGTAGTGGGCACTCTCTGGGAAAAAAAGAAGAAAAAAGGCTAACGGAGTGAAAAACATCTGTTCTCGGACGCATTTTGATAATACCATGGTATGTATGAGTGAAAACTAGACTGAAATTCACATGAAAGGGAAATGAACATTTGGGTGAATGAATTTATAATAATGGCACCAGGTTATCTCACCCTATTAAGTGGTGTGATTTGAGGAAATATGCCTTTTTTCCTTTTAATATGATTGACTACATCTGAAATACAATGTGCAGACTTTTAGGGAACATTTCAGAGAGCATTTAAGCTCTCTGTTAAAATAACACAAACACAAAAAAGCCACGTTTGTCATTTTTGTTAAGACTGCCTGACAGGCTCTTAATGACGCAAGAGCATTTCCATGATCCAAGTGATAATAAGAAAGAAAAAAATACATTGTGTTATTACGGAACACAAGATAAGTTCATCATTTCGAGAATTAGCTCTTGCAGACTCTGGGATTATTTTAAACATATTTAGTCTAATAACAGCTTAGTAATGATTAAAACATTTAAAAGGAAGTCAGTTATGACCAGTAAACATTACCCATTTAGCCATGAGAAATTTTGAGATATAACTGCATGATTAAGATATGGTCTATATACTTTTGTTACGAGGCGTTTACTGACACTATGGAACAAACACTTGGCAAGGCCAAAGAAGTGAATGCAGTATCTCACTGATGTGGCCTGATGTGTATTATCCATTCAAGCTTGTCTCTGTGATTGCCCATGGCAACAGCCAACACTTTCTCCAGTCTAAATCGCCTGACTGTCAAAGCCTGTGCAGATGATGTCATTACAACACTGATACACATCCCTCGCTCTGGCATTGCCTAGTCTGGAGACATTCACCGATCATAATACGTGCAGGCTCCCAATCCGTCCCGCTGGCAACTCAAAGCACCCCTGTGGGAATCACTTACGCCGTCTTGCAGGAGCCATGAGTGGGCTTGGAGAATACCTGTGCATCATGTCAGATGCTCTTGGCCCGATTAAGAGGCAGAAATCTGGCGGGTGGGAGAGACAATGGCGGGAGTGAATCAAATCCTTAATCCCCTCCTTTATTTGGGCAGGCAGGGAACTGGGGAGCCAATGTGTGCGTGTGAACTCAATACACTGTGTAGCTACTTATCTACTAATATCTACCAATGATAAATAGTTCAAATTAGAGGCTTACCTTCTTCCTCTTTGTAAATCAGCTTGGTAAAGCCAAAAACCAGCTCACTCCTGTTCAATCATCACCTCTCTAGTTGTAAAGGTTCCTGTCTTTAACTCCTCCGCAGCAGAGAGACAAATTAATTCTGAAATATTTCACAAGGCTAAATTGCAGCCTACACTCCCAAGGTTCCAATTAAAGACCCCGCCACTTCTCCATCATGTGCCAGTATCTAAGACCACAGCACCTTGTCCCCACCTCATTTCCAGAGCTGGACTCACAGCAGTGTAGCTGGAGTACCTGACAGGGTGTCTCTTTGTCCTTTTGTCCCTGGGCTTTTGAGATGTGCGAGACAGGCTCTGCTTCTCTTTCTAATACTGTGAGGGTGGATGACGGAGCGCCACTGAGTGTGCCAGCCAGTGTGGACTGCTGTTGAGTGGCTGCTTTGTTGCCAGTCAATACCAAGACAAAGGATGAGAGGCGATGGATGATTGAGACTGCAATGTGCCTAGAGATTGATTTCAGTTTAAAAAAAAAAAAAAACTTTAAAGAAGAAAGTTGTGTTGTCTCTCCTCAGTGTGTGATCTGATGCTGAAGATGTAAAATTAAACTCAACATGAGCTTGTCCAACTTGTAGTTGTTGGTAGTGTGTGCATGTATGCGTGCCTGTTATTATATGATTTGGCTTTTGAAAGGAGGATAATCCTCAAAACCCTTGGTAATCTGGGTAAATTTTAGATTACTTTGTATCAACAGAGAGCTTTATTCCCCTCTCAAATCTTCCAGGGTACATTTGTCTCTTATGGTGGATGAATGATTGTTGCTAAAACACAGTTCTCTGTGGTGAACAGGTGTGTGCATGGAGCGGCGATACAATAAAGTTTGGTTTTATAATTTAAGGATGAGGATGCTGAGGATAAGTTCATGGCACAAACATACCATTAAAGAGGAGTTTTATCATTTGTCTTTTTTTATCGGTTATTAGATATTAGATCCTTGTCTCCTAAAAATGACATTCCCATACAGCTAAACTGAAAAACATTTTTGTTGCTGTTTATGTTTGTTTTGGACATATTACAGATATGATTTTAAACATTTTCCATGGAAGACCACATAACAAATAGTAACTTCAGGCCAAACCATTAAGTTTTTTTTTTTTTTTTTTTTTACTAAACCTAAGGTTTAAAATTTTGTTTCAACTTACAGCATTAAAATATCTTTAATACCGGTTAGAACTGCAGCCTGCGATCTATGTATAAGAAAGAATCACTATTGAGAATTATTTAAACTACTTTATACAGCAACAGAACATATGCAGCTTTGTATCTTCGGAGTTTATACTGTGTTTTTCATCTTTAGGAAACTGCAAAAAAAACAAAAAAAACAAAAACAAAAGAAAACATGGCTGTTAAACACAGATTTTAGTCATCTGAAAGAGTTATTGTATGTCTAGCCACTGACAAAATGCATCCACTTTAATTTTCTGCTTCAATCCTGCGATATTTTGGCTTTTTTTTTCCAAGAATAATTTTGTTGAAATGCTTTCAGTGGGCCCATACACTGTGGGAAATATATTTTCAAAATTTTTATATGCATAGTAAAATAGTATGTGTAAAAGAGAAAAAATGCATATCACAAACAAACCCTCTTCTGAGTATTTTCTTATACTGTACATATTTCATAAATTCAAATGTAGTGTAAATGTATTGTAATCTGCTGCTTTTTTCACTCCGAGTATCCATTTTTGTGCAAAACACAATACAATTCGGTTTATCTTAAACCGCAACATAAAATCTCAAGATCTGGATGCTCACGGAAATTGATGTCTGCCTAAAGAAGATACAATAAATTCCACTGTGAAAACTGGCCGCCATGAGGAAAAAAGAAACATGCTTTGTGACACTGGCTCATGACCCCATTAACGGATTCTCAGTGGGCCTGGTGGCATCAAACAGAAGGCAATAGGAGTTAAATTTTCTTTCTGACTCTTGGTGCAGAGGAGCCAAGTCACTCCATAAAACAGTGTGAATTTGTAGAGCTTGTAGTCTCATGGGAAAGGCTGTAGGCCTCCAATCTCTCTTCCTTGTACCTCTGACTTCTGCTTTATTTTTTTAAATACTCCACGCAGCTGTCATGGGGATTCAAAGACTATAAGGAAATTGTTTTTCATGAAGAATATGAAACTGAAGTCTTTACTACGTTTTAGCTAGACTAAAGCAAAGCATGATTAAAGACAGTAATAACAGATTCAGGAGATTTCACAGACAGGGTTTAATTCTAATACCTGCATGGTAGCGCTGTATCTACTTAGGCCAATAAAGAAATGCAGTCTCATGATACACATTACGACTGTGTGTAGTAACTAAATCATGTTTTTTATTGCTCTAATAATTTCCATATTCAGCTTCAAATGAAAAAATTCCACATTATGACACTGTTAATCAATGCACCACTATGTGTTATGGACACAGATTGGAAATATTAAGCATAATTTAGCATTTCAAAAGGGTTAGTTCTTATGAATGAACACCATAACTGGGTATTACAATATTAAGCTGTTAGACAATATATATTAGCTATAGCGTTATGTTATTTAGTACTCATATTAGGTTAGATACTTAATTAAAAAAGTGAGACAAATTAAAACCGTTCTCATAGTACTTTACGGCACGTTATGCACTTATAATGATAGTGTTTATCTATCTCATCTTTGGATTATAAAATGTCATACAAGTAGAACACTTTTTATATATATTATATATACTGTATACTTATTTTGGGGGTATCTTATGCCTTCATTAATGAGCTGACAGTAGTGAACTGAAAGAAAATGAAAGGAGATAGACATGTTTGATAGTGTGGAAGGTCCAGTTGGACTCAAACCTGTTTGCTGAGTTTGAGACAACACAATCCTGTGCTGCAAGAGTTAATGTGAGGCTGATCTCACTAGATTCATATTTATCTTGTTGACTGATACAGTACAGCCAGATATTGCTCACAGGTATGTGACATATTCTTGTTATGAATCTGTTCTCATGTTTCAGATCAATACACTGATATTGTACTGTAGGATAATAAATAGAAAGGAGAGCTTACTTGGGTCTGACAAGATAGCATCTGTCTTGGGTACAAACTGGTCACAGCGTAGTCCATGGTAGCCCTCCTTACACCTGTGAGAGAGGGGGGAAGAGACAGAGCAAGATTAGAAGTAAGACAAACCAGGCGAAAAGTGCCAGAGTACAGCACGAACTGTCAGCTGAAGAGACTTTCCGATAAGGAAAGTTGAGTGCAGGAAGCTTAGGAGTGAATGGATGGTAAAAAGTGGAGTGCTCACCGAGGACGGAGGTGGTAGAGCGAGATACACAGAAACTGTCGAGAGGGGTGCGGTTAGAAGAGAAAGAAAGGACGGGGAAGATAGTTGGGCAGGCCTAAGCAGTGCCTGCACACTCACAGATAGCACATGACTGACAGGAATGCCAGGTCCCAGTGGAAAAAATGGGGTACTGGGATGGAGAGTACTTGGCGTGATGCAGCCGACTCAAGATCTACAGTGAAAGGGATTCAAGCTGCCATAGTTGGAATACTCATATAAACAACGTCCTGGCACAGTCCAGATATTTGCCTTCATCATCAAATAAATAGCCTTACAGTGCTGATGCCTGCAGATCCCTCAGCAACTGTCAGAAATATATCCACAGGAATTATGACATTTCAAGTACGTCGCAATATCTCAGCAACACCCGCATCGTTATACATGTATAATAGTTGTTAACAATTGTGGATTTGTACAAATCCTGTGCTGATAACTAAACGAACGAAACACATACTACAAAAAACATACAACAAAAAAAATACTTGTAAAGTGACATCAGGTCAGAAAGTTTGGAGTTGCTCCTCTGTACTCAGTCCTAGTTTTGCACAATAGTTTTTGCCTCAAAGAGGACTTAGGCATTTTTTATTCCCATCTTCAGTGGTGGTCACACTGTGAGCACATTCAGTGGGCTGATCCATCCCTCTGCTCTTTCACGGCTTAGGGGAGACAATTGGGGGATTTGCTTTGATGTGTCTGTTTCAACATAAACTTGCGCATGAGTGAGTGTTATGTCAGAGTTGTCTATATTTTCGCTATTCCATCAGTTGATGACATATTGTATGGGAACTGCTGGGATTTACACTCACATGTTATCCACAAATATCTATCCACCATATTTCCACCAGGGTCACAGAGCTCACATCCAGTGCAATGTGTTGGATGAGTGACAGGCACAAGTGGACAATTCAGTCTCACTCAGCTCGTCTCGACCTGATAGCTTGAAGGAAAATTTAAAAAAAAAAAAAAGCAGCAAAGCCAATAGCCATAGCTGAGCTATGTTAAACAAACTGAGCAGCAGTGGAAATCACAAGTTGTTGGTAAAGGCTGGAATAAGAATGAAAACTGTGATAGACTGTCATCTTTTTTTTTACATCACAAGCTGCAGATTCCATTTGTTCAGAGTGTCTCAGCTCAATATTTGCAGTTTGTTATGCCTCCTGTTTGCTCTGTAATGGTATACAGTACTGCACAATTGATGAAACTAAATAGGATGCAGTATATAATCCTCTCACTTCATACTGACTTGAATAAGATGATGGTGCAAATGCACCTGCATCTGCTTTTTCACTGGGTGTCCATTTTTGTCACTTGGCTCCTGTTTGGTGATTTTGTGGCTCCAAAGGAAAATGCTCCTGCCATGGCTGTCGGTTGAGTCTCATGCAGATTAGATGGCACAGCACAATTTTACTTGCCTTGGCATAAAATGTAGTCGCATTTCCACCAGTAGAGACAACCTCTTAACACAAAGTTGTGTGTTTTAGAGTGTAAAGAGTGAACAAAAATAGTAGATAGCTGAGGGGATCTGTAGAACTGGGTTATTTGCTAAAAGTGAGTCCTCATCCTCCCATCACACACAGCCATTCATTCCAGTATGATTATAAAAATACTGATCATAGCTGCTTTAAAAAAAAAAAAAAAAAAATTGAAAGATGCACAAAAACATATGAAACATATGGGGTGCTAGAGAGTGAGTTCATAGCATTTAGCGGTGCTGTCGAGCTGTAGGGCGTGATCGTTGAAACACTCATTTTGTGTTATGTGGCAGTAAAAACTCTCTAACTGCACCTTTAAATAGTGGAGCTCATTACTGCTCAACTGATGTGTGAAAAATGCCCTTGAAAAACCTCCAACACTTTGTGTCATTTCATTTCCAAAGTAATAAGCAAAACACACAAAAACCTCCATAGTTATCTGCTCAGGCAAGCAAAGGAGGGGATAAAGTGCTTGATTCTTTCCTGTCGTTGTCTCTCCCACAGCCAGACTTCTACCTCTTAATCAGCTGGGAAAAAAAACATGACAAATGCAACACCCTAGTATTCTCCAAAGTCTCTCTAAACTCATACAAGAGAATGTGTCGTTGCAGCACACAGAGCTACTAATAGACCGATAACACCTCCCGATACAGATATGATGGCCAAACAAATTGAAGGAGTCATTGTTGGCAAACTGGTACAATTTCATTGTAATGTAGATGATAATTCAATGCATTCATAAAATATATTGCCCAGCTCTTGATCACACTTGTGCTAGGACTGGTAAAGTTCATTATTTGCATAATACAGCATCATACAATAAAAATGTCTGTGCTAAATAGCGTCAGGATTCTTCTGCATGCATCTTAGAAAAAAACGCAGGTGAAAGCCAACATGATTTAAGTGACCTGAAATAAACGCTTTGAGAAAAAAAACAGGAATGAGAATATCCATTTAAAAATCATCATTAATTACCATAGAGATACACCACTAAATCAGAGCAAACACTTTACAGTGAAATGGAATATGCAAACAGAACACGCCATGTGATGCGTAACGCACAAATCTAAATGACAAAAATATCAGATTAATTAGCAAATTAAAAACTGCTTTTGTGTGAGAGCAATTAAAGTAAGCTTTAATAGGAGAGAATCCCAGGAGAAGCTGGAGTTTTGACACATATATTCATCTTACATCTGCATCTTAATCTTTAATTTTTTGGGAACATTTTGCTTTGCAATGACTATAAGATATAAACTTTGGGCATAAACTGTACTTTCAGGTAAAAACTGACTCCTTGACTTTGTGGAAAACACAAACACTGTCCCTTTTTTGTCAGCGTGCCAATCAGAGTGAAACAGCCAATCATGTACCGTAAAACTTCAGGGAGGTATACAAGGAGACCACTCAGATTTCAAGGGTAAAACATCCCTCCCCTCCAATTGCCCGACTCTGCCCTACATCACCTTCTATCCCTGGCTGTAAGCTGAGAAGCCTTTTTAGTATTCTGAATCACGAAGCCAAAGGCAGAAGGCCTGTCTGGCTATCTGTTTACGTCTGGGCATGCTTTCTGTTTGTCTAAGTCTCCATCCCTCCCCTGCACCATCTCTGTAGTACTGTGAAACAAGCTAAGCCACCTCTCAATGAGATGCAAACAATGCTTTGTAAATGTGTTTTTGTGAACATGCCGTTGAATAGATAATAAACAATGTGAGATAAAGATGCGTTTTGAGTATGTGTTTGATGTGTGTCTTTCAATGGGAACAAGAGCTTGCATTTATGTATGTGTGCATCGGATTGTTCCAAAAGGGGAAAACATCTCAAAGAGAGCCCAGATGTGCCTGGATCGGGGCATATGCAACAGCTTTCTTGAGTGTTTTTGCGCTGCAGCCTCTGTGTGTACGTCTACAGCTATAGACTCGGAGCATGTTTTCCCCTACCGCTCCAGACTACCCAGCTGCCTTTAACACATGTTCAAGTCTCGGATAAAACACACCTCTGAGTCTGGAGGATGATGGAGGGGTGGGGAGCCCTGCCTCATGACTAATCACCATCCTGCCTGTTAATTAGAGAAAGAAAAATGGAGGATAGTTTGAGTCCAAGGGAAGGGAAAAGAGATTCAAGGAGGAGAGAGGGGATGGGAATGTGATTGTGTCAACCAAACTTTAAATTTAATCCCTAAAGCCAATGCATATTAGCTTCTACATGGCCTATAAAAAAACTCCATATGAGCAGTCAATACATTGTGTTCAGAAAAAGGAAGGAAAAGAATCCGACCTCTGTGGCAGCTGCAGGACTGTAAAAACTCTGACCAATCCCTGCCTTTCGGTCCGAATGGAAAGAACCAATCAGATGCCATCATTCACTGTTGCTGGAAGTATTCAGCACATTCCTCTGCAGAAACACTGAGCAAGCAGGAGAGGAGGCGTGGCATAGGATGGAGCATTGACGGTAGGGGGAGCAGGGGGTGGAGCTTAGAGTATGTGCCTCTTTCAAATGCGCTCCAAGATTTCCAACTATAACTTGAACTTCTGGATATTTGCTGGCACAATATTGTGAAATACAGAATTCAAAATAAGATTAATCAATCACTTTTCTGTTGAAAACTAGTTGCAACTTTATAGCAAGGCTCATAGAGATATAATATAGTCAAAGCTGAATCATTTAGGCAGAAGTTCAAGAAACAACAAATGTGTACATACATTTGATATTGAAACTGTTATGAGTTAATAGATGGCAAATACCTGATTGTGCTTCTTGCAGTTTCTTGAAGATAAAGGCATTTCTAATCATACTATTTCTAGTCTTTGAGACAACAGTTGTCAAAATAGTAGTTAATGTGCCTGAAGACTAAATGACAAGGCAAACTCACTTTTCAGTGGTTTGACAGGTTTTGGAAATGTCACAATGGGTTAAAAAAAGGCTATTGTTGTTTTTCATGGTGACTATATTCTGAGCTACAGTTAGTTAAAATCAATTCTTCTGATATTGGATGCAAGTGGATCTCTAAGGAGTCACGTAGCATGCAAAAAAATCCCACCTTTGATTTCAACATCTGGTATCCATTACAGTGTAAGCACAGGGATACACGACTGAGCTTTAGGACTAAATCTGTCTAATCCTAAGCTGCAGGACATTACTATCATCAGCATGTTAGCTCTGTTTGTCAGAATGAGAAGAATAACTTTTTCCCATGGTGGCATAAACTCATGATTTAGAAATACTCCTCAACCTAAGAAGAAAAGAAACTGCATGCTGCTTTAACTTGGCACTCTAATCTGCACATGATGATTGGGGAGTTAACAGAAAGTGTCTACAAATAATTTGAAACACTGAATATGTTGGACTGAATCCACTTCCCCTTTAATTACCTGACTTCTTGGAAATGAATTTCTTCAGTCTCACTATCAAAGGCAGTCATTATTTGGCAGCGGGGGGTTATTGCCAAACTCAATAGACACATTCATCACACTGCACCGAGTCTTTTGACTCACTGCCACATCTCACATTGCACACCAACTGGTGGAGTTGATGTTGTTAAGTATTACTGAATTGGGCGTTACTCCTAATTTCCATAAATTGACCTAATGTTCAAGTCATGCATAATGAAAACAAGATTTGCATACAGTGTGCACGGGTGCAATATGGTATTATGCTAATTGCTAAATATTGAAATAAAATATCTCAAGTCCATGCATTGTGTGGGGAGGGTGAATGTGACTTTGGTCTTTAAATTTACTCATTTTTTTGAGATATAGCACCTGCTGCTTATTAAGTGTATAAATTTCAGCATAGGAGGAGGCTGAGGGCACTGAGCTGATTTAAGCTGCATTTGCTTTCCAGCCTAATTTTTACCACTGGGAGAGTCAGGCTGACTAACTAAAATCCATTTTTTATGACCAGAAAAAGGCAGACCTCCAGTGATCTAATTTCTTTTAGAATAAGAAATAACCACATAAACATATCACACCCATCTCACACACATACACACAAACACACATACACAACACTCTGCTTCACTCTCAATATCAAAGCCTAATCAGTGGCTGACACTTCTCTCATTGTTATTGATGGGGTGCGAGGGGAGAATAGGCTATGAGTTGGCTGGAACCTGCCCACACTGCTCTATGGTACAAACACACACACACACGCACACACACACACACACAAGATACACGGCCAAAAATGCCTCCTATAAAGACAGTCTTATAACTTTATCGCATAAGCCATACATATCTCTATCTGTCTTTCGCAGCAGCTCAGCGGGGAAGGTGCGACAGGCATGATTTACACCTTGAGCACATTTGATGGATGTCTATTACTGTGTGTGAGCTGTTCACATACAAGAGTGATGTGCAGCTGCCACGATGTGTCTGTGTTCAAAACTTTAATGCTACACCAAGAAGAGGCCAGAAAGAGGTAAAGCTAGAAGGATGGCTGTCACTGAGCAACTTGTCTTTCTATTAAAATAACTGTATATAAACACGATGCAGTCATAGTAGTTAAATAATTGACATCATAAATTTAGCCTACATAATTACTTTGATGACAAAACAGAACATTAATGAAGCTATTTCATTTACTGGCAACATGAAAAGGATGATGTAGCGCCATAACACTGTGATTAAAATCTAGATTGTCAGTCACAGAACTGTTTGTCACAGATATTGCACGAGCAAACTCAACAGCAGTTAATAAGAGTTTCATTAGCGTTTGACCAATGAGCCACTTACCGTATCGTAAAGACACTGTGAATAAAGTTAAGGTTATATTCTCCTTCATTTTATATGCTTTCATGGTGTTTTGGATCGTACCCCAAATACGTTTTGCAGCTGAATAGTGTTTACAGTATTGCATTTTCGTCAGCTGCTATAATTGCTGCTGCAATGTCCCCATTTTGCTGCAGGGATCATTACATTTCCATCAGCTGGGACAGCAAACAAAGCTGTTGCAGCCTTTGAATTCATCAAGATAAACACATACTTACAAAATCTCACTATCAAATGTCATCTGAACCAACTCGCAAAATAATATATTTCAAAAGGTACAAAAGTGCAACACAGCACACAATGTTCTAGTCCGGGGCACCCTATCTACCATGCTCTAAGAAGTCATTAAGCTGCTGGAGGATGAAGACGCCCCAGCTTGTTTGCCTTGTACATCAGCAAGCCTGAGAGTGAAACTGGGAGCTGGCACTATATCACGCGGGAGTGCACACTACATCATGACGGTGCTCCCAAACCGCGAGTCTGTAACAGGTGCTGTTTCAAAGGACTAGAGATAACAGAGGGGAAAGAAAAGGCTGAGGGGAGACGGACACAGTGAGGGGGGTTGGATGCTGCTGAAGGGGATGTATTCCTCTTCATCTTCAGAGATTTCTTTTTGCTTTCTCTTTCTGGAGGTGTACATGTGCGTGCAAGTGTGCATGCGCACACAATTGCAAAAATATACTGGCAGACTGGGAAAGTCTATTCTGTTTTGAAGCGTATAATACTTTAAGATATCCTCTTGAAAAATAAGGATGAATTTTACCAGCAGTCTGTATAGGTAAAATATTCATAAGATTTGCACTTCCAACTCTGTATAATATGATACGCATTGTGTTAACTATTAACCCCTACAAGTAACCTTCTATAGGCTTCCCACCCACTGATTCATAATGGAAAAGAGTACTGCTTGAATACTCCCATACTGGGCTAAAGGAAAACAAACATTAACAGTAGATTGTGTTTGCTGTTTGGAAAAAAAGTCATTTTCTTTACTGCCTTTTTATCAGTAAATATAAGCACATCAGGGCACATCAGGGGGAGATAACGTTATCATTATCAGCTCTGTTTGTGGTGATGATCATCTAGTGTGTTTGCAGAAGACTTGCTGAACATAATCAATTAATATTGTTCTGTTAAGAGGTGACACAGCAAAGGAATCAACAGTTCATGATCCACAGAGTGAAAGCCTCACAGATAACCATCTATCGCTGCAGCTTTGTTGTTTGCACCATTCAGTTTCTGTTAACAATGTAATATGAGCCATGAGAAATATGTTTATATGTTACCATACATATAGAAAACTTAATTGATGATACACTTTTACTGAGATGAAACTACCATATTTTTGGCAAGTGTTTGGAGAGAAAACCTGTGTTTAGCCTGCAGGATGTGCAATGTTACATAAATCTTGACATGATGCTAAAGAGACAAGAAGACAAGCGGGAATAACTCTAAAAAAGAGAAGCATACTTCTCCATAAAGCAGTTTCACCAGGGAGTATTACTTCAAACTGCATTATAATGGATCCATCCCACTTGCTCTTCATTTGGTACGTGCTGCTCTCTAACAATGGAGAATTTTAAGACAGGGACACTAACAGAGGCTTACAACTAGATGCTAAATAAAAAATACTTTTAGATTCCCAAGTTTCAGCTGCAATCACTAAAAGCTAAGTATGATTCTGTGTGTTTATCTAATGGTGACTAAGGCATAATATTGTACACTTTTGAAGCTGTTAAGTGCAATAAAGGCCTGACTTTTGACAGACATCTTCATGACATCAAAACAATGTCTTCCTGAATCACCGGAAACATTTCAGTGACTTTTATTATTCATTAGACCTCTCCTGCTTTTGCAAGTGACTACCAGTGCCAGCCACATCGTAGACTGTTGGCTGCCTCCACTGTGATGCAGTACATTTAGAAAGGGGTGTCTGAATTGTACCTTGAGAAAACATAATTTGATTATTAAACTATAATAAAGAAAGATGGCAAGTGTGGTGGGGGGGAAAAACCTTACAAGAGCCTGCTTGTCAAGGAGGTGTGTGAAAGCTTATCTTCTTTGATACAATCTACATGCCCCATTAGGACTGGCACCAATGAGAAAGTAATTAAGTTCAACTGTGTTGTTTGGAACCCTGACAATAAATAAAAAATACAGTCCTGATATGAGACATTACATGTGCGAGTGATTGAGTTGAATTGTTATTTGCAAACAGCCTGTTTGATTTAACGTCACTAAAGGTGCCAAGAACTGTGGCAGATGACATCACGAAAAGAGGAGCGAGAGTGACCTGAATAATTCACCTACTGCTGGTAAGTGAAGATGTATGTCACATCCCAGTCGTGTCTGCATACATTGTATAAATGAGGGCTTGCGTCTGGGAGACGGTGAGCCTAAAAGAGTAATGCAGATCATTTGCATGTTATGTAGAGAAAACATGACTTGAATGCATTTAAACCACGAACAGATTCAAAAGGTTTCATCTCATTCACAGCTGAAAGAACTCCTGAACCAGAGCCATAAGTGAACTAAGTACCTTCTTAGGGCCCACTGGCCTCTAGGGGCCCCCAAGAGTGATTAAAAAATTCATTCATTCATTTATTGTCAACCACTTATCCTACGTAGGAATGCAGGGTTGCTTAGGGGCGACAGTAATTAATATTTTTTTTTAAATGTGGTAGTGATGATGATTCAAATATATATTTATATTATTTATATATTATATATAAAATATTATATATATATATATTAATATATATTTTTGAGTGCAAAAAACACAATATTATATTAACAGAGTGCAGTCTCCTACTGCTTTGCTGTGCAATGTGCATCATTGTAATAATGTCGCGGTCACACCGGGGCTCGAAAAGAGCAGAATCAGAAAAGGATTCTAGGGGCCCAGAGAGGCCCCTAATACTGACCAATAATATGACACCCAGAAATAAACTTATTGACTGAACAATTTACGTAAAAAAGGTTAGTGGTTCATATGATGAAAAGTTCTGGAACATTTGTCTAGTCCGAACTTTGTCCATAGTTTATACTGTAAGCTGACTCACTTTTCTCCCCATGTTAGCTCATATTTCTGAAGAAAACTCTGGAGTTATACATTTCACAGTGGTTTTAGTTGAAGAATCAATGCAGGCAAACATTTCGCAAGCTGCTCTGCTCTTATTTAGGTGAAACAGACATGTCAAGAGCAGCAGCAGCAGCGCTTCCCCTACCAAGTAACTGTCATGTTGTTCTTTTCACATATATGGGAACGATAGTCAAAATATCATTAAAATGCATAGTTTTTTTGGGGTGGGGTTGTGTGTAGAGTTTTCTTTTGATGGGACCCAAAATTCCTGTCGGTGGCATATACTGTATGTATAGCAGGTGTGCAAATGATCGAAAATCACTATTATTGGCAGTAAAAAAGGCCCCAAATTCATTTGCTTCGGGCTCCATGAAGGCTTGGGCCAGCCCTGTCCTGTACAATTTACATGCATTTGGAGTACATGCTGTCAAGTATTTACATAATATATCTGAAATCTTTTCATCAATTTGTACAAAGTAAAAACACTTGCCCTTTTTAAAAGCATGAACTTATGGTCATTATTTGTTTGTGAAAGCCACCTTCTCAGCCTTTATTAATCTCTATTTCTAAAGGTGCTGTGGACAGATAACTGAGAAGAAATGACCTTTATCTAAACAAGTACTTAAGTTTGTAAATAAGCCCAGCATTAAATGAATATAAGAGGCTTTGCTGGAGACTAGTAATTTAGTCCTAAAGGGGAAGACATTAAAACATGATTATACTGTGATTATAGGGTGAGCGACTGTGTGGAGGGAAAATGAAGCATTTTTTCACTGTACACTTGACTAACTCTTGACACAAAGTATCAACATTTCTGGATACACTGTCATTATATCTCCTCCGGAGCAAAACCATCAACATCCAGGAATGTCACCTTATTTTGAAGTTTACCTTTGAGTCATATGAGACTCACAGTAACCTGTGACAGGTTCATCCATCTTATCCCACAACTACAAGGAGTGCTGCCTCGCTCTGTTTCCTGACCATGTGAATCACAGCAAATGTCTTTAGGTTTGAGAAACTGAAATATTCCCACTATTTTACAAAACATCTACAAATTAATCAGGGAGGCAGTCGAAATCACATGTGAAATAATCACATTAACAAGATCCAAGATTGGCAGCAGTATAGTATGAAAGTTATGACTTTTCGGTTTGTGTTTGACCACCGTAACGTGTGGATGTTCACACTAATAGTCGCATTTACAGTCAATAGAATAAACACGATGATTGGCCAACCAAGTGCTGCACTCAATGATTTTTACATTAGAAGAGGGTGGAAAACACTGACACTGTGAACGCCCTCAAGAGCTGTGAGTAAATACTTCTATCATGCGCGCAGGATTATGCTGTGGTTTTCTCCACAAACATCAATGACATTAGTTATGCCCATTTCCCTGCTTCTCGTCTTGCCCTACATAGTACAAATCTGCCTCGGGCTCTTACGTATCTTGGGGGATCATTCTGCTCTGTGATGCATAACAGAGTGCAAAAGCCATGGCGCCACGCAGCTCCAGGTGTTTCCACTGATCTGCATTCAGAACAGGAGCTCATCAGAAAGGTCGAGGTGGGTTAACTTTCTGTCTGCTGATAGCTGCGCTGTTACTTTCCCCCTCCAGGCCCACCCACTGTCGAGTAGGGACACTGCAGATATATATTTTTTTTAGCTTTTTAAAAATTATTTTCTGTAAAGAAAGAGGACACTGCTGTCTTTTGTGCCGACTGTTTTGGATGCTGCTAACATCTGCCTCTACAACCTTAATCCTGTCTGCTGCATTCAGCATGATTGAGTTCAATCATTGTGAATGCTAATGGACTCAAACGTCCCTATACACACACACACACACACGCACACACACACACACACACACCCACCCACCCACACGCACACACACACACACACACACACACGCACACACACACACACACACACACACACACACACACACACACACACACACACACACACACACACACACACACACACACACACACACACACACACACACACACACACACACACACACACACACACACACACACACACACACACAGGCAGAGCTTTGTCTGCAGAGGGGCTATCTTGAAGCCAAACCCTCTGGCTACAGTATCAGCTGTAAAAGATGGATTAGGGTCCTCTATAACTACTCTCGCACTGAGGCACAATATAGTAATAAAGTGTTTGTGTGTGTGTGTGTGTGTGTTTGTGTTGGCAGAGGGGGAACATCTTACAGTGACTGGCTGCAGACAGCTAGTGTGCCTTCCCTGTGTTGAATTTGGTATGTTTGCTCCTGTGTGTGCTCTGATAGAGATGACTGGAACAGCTTACACTGCTCTCACACACAACCCAAACAAGAGTCTGGGGAAAAAAAGATTGCTCCCATTGTGATCAATCTGACTTCCTCAGCCAACCAGCCTTGAATAGATGGTCACATTTCTGTACCCTGCAGGCAGACGCCACTATACGCAGTATACTGGCAAACACAATGATTGACATCTTAGCCCAGCATGAAATCAAATTGTGCATATTGTATCCAGTGTCTTTATAATTATGTCCATACAGTACACATAAATGAGTGTATGTCATTATAAAATGTGGATTTTCTCAATTTCTGTGTTTTGTTAACAGGTACATTGTCAAACTCTGATTGAGTGCTGTAACCATACAGGAGGAGAGGTGTGGTTTTCATCGCAGGGGTGTCACTGAAGGTATGAAAGCCTTAGCAATGTGAACATGACTGACAGTTTCAAACAGCCACAGCCAAATGTTTTATTTCATGCCATGGCACTGCATTGAAGTCCCATCAGCGTGGTAGTAGCATGTGCACAAATGCTACAAAAGAACAGGACAAAGGAACACTGCCTTCTCCCAACTCACTTACTATGTGACTATTCTAAATCTAGATCTAATTACAAAAATATCAGTTAACTGTGATACTATAACTGTGACCAGATTGAACAACTCACACAAGTATCTCAACTGCTCTATTTGCTTGTCAAAAAATCCTTCTTCCAGCCCTTGCAGCTTTAATTTGGAAAAACAGGTGACCCTGCAATAGTTTCTAGAAATAATATTAACAAATACGCAGTCAAGCAGTTAATATCAACAACACTATACGTAGGTCAAAGCTTCGATGCAGCACACATCTGAGCCCTGAGATCCAGCTGGAACACAAAACAAATACAGTCCTTAGGCAGTGAGAAAACAAAATCCCCCCTAAAAGATTTAAGGAATGGATTTCACATTTAGAAATGAAAAATGAGGCTGCAGAACAAACTTATAGCTGCAATGCTAATTGGAAGAGAATTGAGTTGGAGAAATAACCTCACAGTCACACTGCAGATGTCAACCACATAGATTTTCTGCGTGATCTATATTTACTATAGACTCTCAAAATACACCGATATTTTATGATTTACCTATAGGTGAGTTTTTCATGTGAGTAAAGGCTATTCTTTAAGTCATGGACAGCTATGAATTGGTATTGATTAAATTCTAATTCAGTTCCCCACGTTTCGCTGTTATTGCTAGCAGAAGCTGAGATGTACCGCCTGTCTAAGCAAATGTAGCTCCAGCACAGAAATAGATGACCTCTGTTGCTTTAATTACCCTTGATCCCACACAGCTCGGTCAGTGTGGTCATTCTGACTTCCTGGACTCCACTATTTAGATTCATTAGTGTAAAGGATGGATAAATGCTATATTTAAATGCAAAAAAAGATCTATCTTTAGTAGAAATGACACTAACATGATTTAACATTTTGCATGTTTCACAGCTGACTCAAGCCAGTTTTCTGTGAAATGACAACATTGTTCAAGGAGCGCATCATGCTGCAGATATCAAGATGGTTCTCCCCTCATTTGCTCCATTGCCCAAAAGTGCAAACAAAATAAACCCAAATTGTGCATCCATCTGAGGTAGGCAGAGCTCCGGCTATGCAGCTAAGCTTCCATGTTTAGCCTTTGGTTAAATGCACTATGTCTATCTGTGTCACACTGTAGAACCACAGCTAAAAGGATGAACATAAAAGTGATGGGTAAAAGAAATAAAAATGAAAGGTGAGTGAGTCTGGGAATTATAGGATGGAAGCCGTCAACGTGGAGTGCATCAATGTCAGTCAAGCTCCATACCCAATGATGGTGGCTAATTAGATTTTCTCATGCTCAACAAATCATGCTGATAGAGAAAAACATTTTGCAACTCAATAGCCAGCTGACATGTACTGATAGCATTGTCAACAGAGTGAGCTGGGCTGCCTGCTAACATGGTTCGAGCGGAGAATTATGGTTTATGTTACAGATGCATGTTCTGTTTACATGCACTGACAGGTACTGAGGAGGAGAAAATCAGCCATAATTAGAAGTGTATGAATGAAGGAATTAATGAACAACCTCAAAATACATGCCACAAGTAAATGAACGGAAATCCAGAGGACAACAGTGACCATCAATTAAACAGAGTTATGATCCGCTGTACAGACACGATTTGCCCATTTGCCTAAAGACTTTTACAGACATCAGATACATCACTCATTGCTCTTCTGTTGTACGTCTGACAAAGCTGCTCTAGGAATGCTTCCTGCAGTATTACACGGTGCTTCTTGTTGCCATGGTAACCATAGGTAACGCCAAATCAAGCAGGACTGAAATATCTGTGATTACTGTAATTGCCCTCCTTATTCACATCTATCTATCTATCTATCTATCTATCTATCTATCTATCTATCTCACATCTCCTCACTAATCACATCCTTCTTTGAGTGTCATTGACGATAAATGTTTGAAAGGAATTGAGTTAAAAATCAAGCCTTAAAACCTTTAATAATCTGTCACAGACGCACCATATGCTGTTGCTAACGTCTCCTCTTACTGCCTCCCAACCAATTGCTAGCTCTGCATCATGGAGTGGTTAAAATCTTCAACTTGGCATGGAATGAATTCTCATTTGGAATCCAAGATGCAGCAATTCACCACAGACACTTGGCTCGTTCTTTACAGTTCCATTAATGAGGACAAATAAAAATATGAAAGACACTGATACAGGGAAATTCAAACATTCCAGCTAACAAGGAAAAGTGCAGAGAAGATATCTTCTTCATGTATTCAAATGTATTTGTTTCAGAGATGATGTATTTTTGCAGAAAAGAACTGTATTATTGTTTTTTTCAGCTGTACCTGACAATATTTAGCACACTGTTTCCCCTCCAACTGGTTCATCTTGCTTGTGAGGTGCTGCTCTAGCTGCTAATTACTTTCTTACACACTGCTGATTAGCTTTGCCTGGATCCCAAAGCTCCTAGTGTATGTGTGTGTGTGTGTGTGTGTGCATGCACATATTTGCAAGGATCTTAATCACTTCTTCTGCCACTAAAACAACAACACGTCTGCAAAATCAATTTGATTGCACCCAGTAAATATCCATTTTTAATGAAGAAAAATCAAGATTTGTTTTCAGTCAGCAGTCCCTCATGCCTGGCCATGTGTCATTTCAGGACAACCCATCATGCATCTGTGAAAGTAGCAAGAGATGATGAAGATGATGAGATTACACTGTGGAGTGATCAAGGATAACAGTGGGTGTTTGAACTTTACAGATCCACCCGTTTGTCCACATTTGGCACTCACATATTCACCTGAAACAGAGCACTGCCAGATATCTGAGTTTATTAGCACCTACACCATTTCAAGAGAGGAGCTTGGTTCGGTTTATTTGACATGTATTTCTCTCAAACATTTCGACGTGAAGCACTTTCTCTGCTTTATTACGGGCAGGGAATTTGCTAGATTGAGGCTTATATTTTAGAGTCGAGTCAAGCAGAATACACTGTCCTTGTAGGGTAACTTGGTTGCTTGGAGGAAAGCCAAATAATGTAGTGCTTCTATTGAAGTAAAATCAGTGACATATTTGTTGTGAAATCTAGACGTGTTAAAATCCCTGAAATGATTTGTGGTGGTTTTGGTAGCAGCTGCTGCTGCAGTTCTACCTGGTAAATGGGCCCAGCACGAATGTTTCCTTTTTGTTTTGTGCTTTCACATTCTGTCTTTCATATAAATACCTACAAGAGGTGAAAAATACACAATCACTTTCCCAATCAAACCTGTGTTTTGTTGAAACTGGGTTCAATTCGATGCCTAAGCATCAAGCTGATAAAATAGCATTAAAGCTAAGGTTTGCAATTTACTTTTGAAGTCTTTATTTTTCCCAGCAGAATGGACCCGTCATCCAGCAGTGGTCACGCAGTGTGTTTTCATGTGTTCTGGAGGCTTTGGAGGGAGGTCTGAAGGAATTGTTTTAAAATCAAGCTTGCTGCTTTCTCCAAGGTTGCCTATTCTAGCTTTAAATGTTAGCCCCCCCAGGCCGTCTTAAACAGCTCAAACATGGCGCCAAACAGATCATTACACCTCAGGTGTGAAAGTATTCAAAATGAAGCCACATTGAAAAAAGCAACCTTACAAAAATGAAACAAACGGTAATCTTTGAGAGTACTCAACCACATGACAGCCTCAGTTAAACAGGTAAGCAAAAAAAAAAAAAACAAAGTGTGTTCTATCAAGGCAATTATCTGAGCTGAACTGTGCCGGTGAATGTATTCCACCCTTGACTTCTCTCCGATGAAAGCAGCAGGAGCCTTCTCACTCCCTCCTCCTTATCGTTCTGTCAAGCCAGCTTGCCTGCTCCCACACTGCGCTTGCCAGCAGAAAGGGCACTGCTCGTTAATGCCAGTGAGCTGGAAATGAGTCACAGCAGCTTGTCACGTGGCTGATCTGTACCCTGACGGCGCCCTCTGCTCAGGAACTAAAGAACATGGTTTTCCCCACTCGTTGACATTCAGCGCTGCTATCATGACTGCTGTTCCCGTCAAAGTGAGGGAAAAGAGCAAATACACGCATTGAGTAAGATGTGGTGAACTGAACTGCGGGCCTTGCCTTGTGGATACGAGAGCCTCCGCTGGTTGTAGGGTCTGATGTATATTTTATGCTCTATAGTCTCCTATATGTTGCATATGTTGAACTTATAATGGCTGTAATTAACAACACCGTCATGAAAATAAAGATTATATTCTGCAGCTTTAAGGGGCATATTTATCTTCTATATTGTCATTATTTAAGTTACTTCGACTTGTCATAATAATACACCAAAGGTGAAAAAAAATGAAAATGTTCTTGTATATACTGATGCTCCAAACATCGGGGGGTCGTGCAACACAACTTCAGTTGTGCGTTGGTGTGCTGATATTATATAAACATGGCATGCATTCTATCACAGTTGATTTCCTTCAAATAGCTTTGTATTTTCAACTGGTTAATATTTGATATAAGAAGGTTATATTGACTGAGAGCTGTCACAGTGTTATAGTAGGGTCAGGCCCAGGGAAGAAGAGGAAGAAGTGCTTGGCTACTCTTGGAAACTACAAGCTATAAGCTAATTAGTTGGATAATGGATGCTAATTCATAAACGGCTACTTACACAGTTAAACATTTTATCACCAATTTGTGATTTTTGTTCACTGCTTTCCAGAAGTTAATTTGTGGTGAAATGTAGTCATTTGGGCTTTTGGTGTACCCACTTCCTCTCAGTCAAACTGATTCCTTTCTACTTCTCTGGGTTTGTATTCAGAAATGAGATAAGCACTTAACTTCAGCTGAGTCAATGCAGCAAAGCTGTTGTTAAGCACCACTCGAGCAGATATGTATCCGGGTGCAGATTACCCAAAAGGAGCTGACATCACTGAGGTACAGGCCTCAACAAAATATCTTTTCTATTTTTCAGTCTGCTCTGGGGAATAGGTGGCCTAAATATAAAGTGACAGTGTCATATACAGCTGAGCGCTGCCTTTTTTTTTATAAGCTGTTAAGAGTATTATTATGTAATTGTTAAGATAATGAGTGCGCATTTAGTGGCTGACTAAAAATGGGTCATAAGTCACAAGATGGTGAAAGACGAGCTCACTGAGATAAATGCTAATGGAATCCCATCTGACTGTTGTCAAGGTGTTTCACTCAAACCAATGTCAACATCATGGAGAAGCTCAATGGAAAAGTCAGCCGGTCGCAACATTTGGATTCATCCATTGGAGACCATGAATGACGTTGGCAAATTTCATTTGTTGAAATATTTCAGTCTGGAGCAAATTGGTGGATAAGTGAAAAGCGACACACCACCACTGTCATCCCTGGAGCCCTGCTAGCAGCATTGCTGAAAATCCTGATTGATTTATACAACAAAAATGACAACAACAGCCAAGTAAATGCCACGATTTTAACAGCTCTCTGGTGATCCATCGAGTCTGGATCCTCAAATACAACGAGCACTGGCTGTGTTTCAGCAGTTTCCATTTTTCTGTGCTGACTTTGACTGTGATCTTTGCTTCTTCTTTCACTCTTGAAATCACCTTAGTACAGATGGAATATAGACAGCACAGCGGGCTTGCTGTAAGAGGAATACTACTTCCTTTTCCCACTCAAAAGCTTATTCTTCTGCGCCAGAAAATATCTCATTTTAGATATAAGATACAGTATTGGTGATAAAATGTATTTCAGTCTTCTGGTCATCAACACTTCAAGAAACTCAGGGACTCATCTAAACAGAAAGTTTAGCCTGTCTAAATGTAAACATTCACACAAGGAATTTCAAAATCTGTACAAAAAACTGTTCTCTTTACATCCAGTTTAAAAAATATGAGTGCTGTTTAAAGGATGAACCACAGAGAGGTAATCTGTCATGCCTTGTCTTCCAAATGGATAGATTTTACATAGTGGCATTACTCAAAGCAGCAGCCCTAATGAAGTTATGTGCCCTCACTCTATTGGAGTGACTGAAGGATGAAAGCTTTGAAATCTGAAAGGGCTGTTTATTGGAAACAAATGCAGTGTTCATGGTTAATGTGAGCTGCTTGGCTCGAATCCTGATGCTTTTTCACTCGAGCACTTAAAAAACAATGGTGTGCGAAAACTGGTATGCACTAAAAGCTTTAAAATTCACTGTGCAGTGATCGGTTGCATTGAAACTCATAGTCTGTGGCAACGCTACAGTATTTTGCTGTCAGGGAAATGAAAGGCATCACATCTGGGTTAATGCCTAGTAGTCTGAGCCTTTTCAGCGATTCATTGTTTTCGCATCAGAATCGCGAAATGAGTCAACCGCTTCTTGTTTTCGAGTTTTAGTTCTCATCAAGTTATTGCAACGACCTTGTGCTGTCTAATGAGTTACGCCTTTGTGTTGGTGAAGGTGAAGAGTTTTAATTGCATTGAGTGGATTTTGATTTGATTCATTTATGATTCATATAATCAAATATGGAATAAGAAGCAGGATGATATGTTAAGTATAACCTACATGTAATAGCACTCATAAATGAACAGCGCAAACACAACCTCTGATACCACTCAGCCTATAATAACTGCAGCAGAGGGGGATAATGCTTTGCTCACGCTGGTTTCAGAGGCATAAAGGAAACCTCACATATTCACGTCTCCTACCTTCACTACATGCTCCAGCCTGTACAACTGGAGCCAGTGTCATAGTATGAACAAGTGTCTAAAATCTTTGCGTTTCTAGCCAAGAGTTCAGGAAGCTCAGGAAGGAGAGAAAAAACATGGCAGGACACTCTTTACGTACTTCTGTCTCTCTGCTTACACTGGCCAAATAACTGAGAGCTAACCTATGAAATATGTACTATACTGTACATAAAAACTACACTGCAGTGAAATGATTTATTTAACATTAAAAGAAACATGGATGAGTTTCTGCATGCTATCTTGTTGTAGTGCACCATGCTGCACATACAATTAACACTGCTGGTCTGCTAATATGTAGCCTACAACACTGTTTACACTGCTATCACAGAAAATGTTAAGGCATTTAGCCTTCAGTGTCCAAGAGAAACTGTTTCAAAGCCTAATTAGTGAGTGAACAAAAATAGATTTGTGTTGAGTAATGAAGGCAGGTATCCTAATTTTTTACCACAATCAAGATAGACAAGTTGGTTAATACAGTTTTATCCGTTATTTAATATAGAATGAAAATGATTAACTGCAATGACAATTTAAAGGTGCAAAAGCACAACTATTAACAAACAATGATTAAACGGGTCAGTGGTAATTACCTGTTGATTACCCAGTTAATCAATTATTTAATTTCATTCTGTTTTTCATGACTTAATCATAGGCTTTATTCAACAATCTGCTAAACTGAAAATAAATTCAATGTCTCAGTTTGGTATGAAATTTAATCTGTTTTCAGTAGACAATACTATTTTAAATGTGCATTTACAAGCCTGCGAGGCATTTTTGGTATAAATAAAGCCTGAGAAAGACAGCATGACAAAGCGCTCAGCATGTTTGTGCAAATGTTTGTGAGGGACCATGTTGTTGTTGCAACAACAATGTATATATAACTGAGATATACAGTAATTACATCAGATCAGAGATACATCAGAGATAATGAGCAGGTTGGAGTAAAGTGCTTGATCAACTCTACATGTCAGGAAATGGAAATGAGCTTTGTGCAAATTAGTGATGTTAAGTTTTCGGAGCTGCTAATGATCAGATTAATAGATGCAAACCGGGGATCCCTCTGGCAGGGTTTGAAACCTAGGGATTGGTGGAATGAAAGTAGATTAAACACAATTTAAGCAGTGAGGCGATTATTCATGGGTTAACGTAGCGCAATGTAATGCAAGCAAATAATGCTCAGCTAATTCAGATGACCCAAAATATCCTCCAATGCACAGGAGAATAACATAGTTCAAACAAACTAGGCTAATGCTACACCGCAAAAACTCAGAAGCAAGATGTAATTGTGTAATAAGTATGAGGACGACACACAAACATCGCTACAATATGTTACCTTGGCACTTCAAATTAGCTGGTGCACATATTTAAGTGCACATACTGTATTTAAAGCAGCCAAGTAGATGTCTCCTTCAAAATCCCAGGAGTCTCATTCTAACTCCATGAAAAACTTAAATAAAACACAGGCTTGTTTAAGTCATATTCATGAGGAATACACTGATGATACTTACAAGTACAAAAGAAAATTAAAATATAATTTAGTACACAATCTGACATCGTAACTCTATATAGTTCAAATGCGATGACTTTTTAATTTGACAGTTTCAAGCCTGTAGAATTAATTCAGGTTATATTATAGCATTGCATGTTTTACAGCTGCTGGATTGACTGCAATAAGATTAACTAAAGTCAAACGCACTGCAGTCTGGCCATGTCAGACAAGTGGAGAGAGAAAACAAATCTTACTTAGTTATTTGTGAGAACATGTGCTGGGTGAAATTGGGACACAAAATGGAGAAAGCCGTGAAAATGAAATCTTCCAACAGCAATCAGGACTCCCTCCACATATAGGCTGGCGGATGTGAAGGGAAATTAATGTGATAAGAGGAAACCTTATTAAGTACAACAGCAGCAGAGAGTGTCAAGGGATTGTGTGGTATCTCTGCAAAATATTTGTCTTCAGGTCAAAGCTTCGAAATGTGTAGTTTTATCCTGACAGAATGATAGCATTGATGTGATGTCCATATTTTGGAGCACTGCTAATTTTGTCATGCTGTGAGAACAAAATTAAAGCGCAGAGAGAATTAATTTTATGCCGCAGGTTATACAAATGCCCCTCCATCAATTCAATGTGCAGAGGGTGTCCCAGGTAGCTCTTATCAGCACTCTAACACATCCCCTCGCCAGCATTGACTATGCATGCAAAGCCCTAAGTCACCTCACCACACATGGCCCAGTGCCCACAGTGTCAGTGGGCATTCAACCCAGAGAGTAAACAAATGGGAAGATGCCAAGAAACAATCAGTTATCCAACTGACTGATTAGCAAATAGAAAAGGGTCAGATTAGTGTTACACATTTAATTTAAGGAAAAACTGTAATAATCCTTTTCCACATATACAGTAAACACAACAAGAGAGTCAGTGACTACAGCGAAAACTAAAACTGAAAGAGAATGGTGTTCAGGAATTATAAGCCAACATAACATATATTATATCTATCTATCTATCTATCCATCCATCCATCCAGAATAAAACCAGGCTTGTCATTGAAGCCCTGATATTATGGAATTGAAATAAAATTATTTATTAATGGAGCAAGTGCAAATTAATGAATAATAATTAAACATGTGCTTGACCGATTGATTTATAATCCATTAATCATTAACCTAAGAATGTCAACCACACTACATGAAATACACAGATAATAACGCTATGTGACGTATGTTGGAGCCCTGAATTCTAGCGTTAACGTGGATCTGTTCTGCTTACCTTAAATTGTATGCATTCAAGTGACTTTGAGGACTTTGAGCGTGTTTATTATTGAGAGCTAATGTACCCATGCCCATCATGACTGATCTCTTCCTTTTTCACAACCTCCTTTTCACTGGAAGACAACCTACTATTGAATAATTTACGCTGCTGCTAACGCCCTCAGATTAGACAGAGAAAATTGTTTCGGGAACACATGAATGTTTAAAGGCGAGTCACTGAACCTCTGTGGCGTCTCGAGGAGCCTCACTGGTGTCATTAATTTGCGCCCAAACTGCTATCAGAAGATTGACATGACAGCATGAGGCTACATGCAAATTCAGCAGAAAAAAACAACAACTTTGACTTGGTGTGAGGAATCATTTGTTTCAGTGCTGATACACCTCCAGATTGACACAAATGAGGGGGGGAGGGTGGCTGAATTTTAAGCCGACTCTTAGCATTGTTGGCAGTGTATCTGCACGTTCTGGCAACATTCCCTGTAAGCAATGCATACAGTAATTCAATGTGCATATCCACACTGCATGTTCACACAAACGCCTATCTCCGTCACAGCACTGTGCAGAATCGTTTTGTCAAAATTACATAAAATGAGACATGAAATTATGAAATAAGTGAGTGTTTTCATCCCTGCTTCTGCTAACATGCTGCATACGATATTTTGATGATGAATCAGAACTCCAATTTTCCTCACATGATGCAATTTGTCTGTTAGGTAAGACTAACTTTATTGCAAAATACACATTAATACAAAGCAGATGTTTCGCTTGAGATGGGAAATCTAGTTCTGTTACACATTTAAATAAAAGACTGGACAAGAAGCAACGAGTCGTGTCGATTTCTCAGAGGAGATGATGGCCCATATCTATCCAATACCAATGCTGAATCTTTTTACTCAATTACTGGAAAAGCTTTAGTCTTATCCTCCTATGGTTCCTTCCCAAATATTTGAGCTTTTAGGGCTTACTTTCCAAATTCTGGAGAAAGGAGCGGAAATAGAAGCATCCTCAAGCTAAGACAGAACATCTTCAGACTCTTTCATGAGGAACTATGCAATTTATTTAGAAACCTTATTGTTTGTGTTCATTGCATAATGTAGTATCTATATTATAACTGAACACTGATGCCCTCTCTAGATAATCTTTTTCCAGTGGCACACACTTCCTCCCCTCCATCATGTAAAGGTACTATTGGCAGCAATGCAGTGCAGCAAAGCTGTAACAGTTATGGCTGAATAGAATTAATGGCAAGTAAAAGTTAATTCTATCTTTAATGGAGCAAACTTTAATTAAAAGGCACTCTATGCTGACCTCCTGACTGAAATGCTGCTTTACCCGCTCTTTTGTTTTCCTATCTAGCGTCTGTAAGTAGTTATTATAGTTACAGCCTCACCAACTATAACCTTAACCCTACTTATGAGCTTTCATTGAAAGGCTCTTAAAACATTCTTGACATGTAAACACTCTTATCCTTACAGATCATATTTTCTTGTTGTAATATAAGTGTGTAATATAAGTGTCTCTCATCCACACTCACTGTTTCTCCTTTGAGTGAGCACCATTGAAGGAAATTGTTTTCAAATATCATTAGCCTTATAGTATACTTGTGTAAGTTATATTTTGGAAAAATTGTGAGATCTGTCTAATTTGATTTATAACCTTTTTTGGAAACCAGTTCACATACCTGATCTGAACTTACTATTACAGTATAAACATAAAGTGTGTTTATGTGTGCTAAAAGTGTATTTTTTTCTTCTTTTCTGAAAACCTTGAAATATAACTCAGCAATCATGCGACTAACGATATGTGATTAAAAATCATATTAACAGTGGTTACCATTTCATATTGCTAGGAATAAACAGAGATGTAAAATGAGTGCTTGAATGAAAGAACGTCGCAAAAGTCAAAATAAAAATCTGTAATCTTTTGTTTGCCTTTGAAAATGTACCATTGATTTTTGATACAGCTGCAACTCTTTCTTCCTATGATGTATTTTTATAATGTACCTTAAAAGTAAATATGTTGACACTGAATTGTTTGTTCAACACTGTAGTAAAGCATTTTCCCATTTTCTTCATACAAAAGGTTATTAAATTCCCTGCTGTAACACCGGATTGTTGTCTCGTCCAGACAATAATGAAAAGTAATTCCATCTGAGCATGGTTGCCTACTAAAAACTCATTTCTTCTCTATATTCCATTTGGTTTCAGTTAAAATATTCATTATGAGCTCACATCCCAATGATGGCTTTCTGTCTTTGATCTTGCAACAAAAGCCATCCACAATAAATCATTGAAATAGGAACTTTCTCTGTAAATCACATAATCACTGGGTAGGCTCTGCATATATGAACGAAAGCACTGTTGGATCTGTTCCATAGCTTCACCCTCATGTTTAAAATATTTCTATATATTGAAATTATTTAACTGATGCATTTCATTATTCTTTGCTTTCATATTTTAGAAACACTAACAATTTAGACAGAAAACCTTGTCTGATCAGATTATAGCAGTAAAAGCCTTTTGAAAAAGCTACTCAGAGCAAACTGATGTGAAATCACCACACTTTCCACATGGCTAGATTGAGAATAATCCAAAAATATGATTCAGTTCCACAAACTCAGATATGTTCTATAGTCTTCATTTATGATTATAACATACTGATTCACCTGTGTGGGTTACAAAGTACGATACCATTGTTTAAAAAGCGTTTGTAAAATTGACAAATTATTGTCAAGACAATCATTAACTTTTCTTATAGAACAAGAATATTCTTAGCATAAATCTAGCTTAATAGGACCATCCAGAACTATCAATCCGCCATTTAGACAAACTCAGTGGTTTAAAATTTGTAAGCTATTCTGAAAATAAATTGATCCTGAGTCTAAACTTTAAAGTGACACTTAAACTGCAATTATCTCATCGAGGCAACACTTTACTCATCCATCTCACAGGACAAATGGTGTGGTCATGAGTTAATCTATGTTTTTTTTTTTTTGTTCCTAATATGAATATTATTCATCCTGTTATAGCTTTCGCACTGCAGATACAATAGTATCAACATTGTTCCTTCAAAATATCACTTACATAGCAAGTACAAAGATGTAATAGCTGCTTAAAAAAACATGAAATAATCAGTTAAATGCTTGTCTATTGAGTGAAGATTTGATAATAGTAGACATTAAAAGAGAGAATTAACACTGTGCAGTTGATTAATGACGTTAACTCATTGAGTGCCATTGATGTATATATACGTACATCATTAAAATTCTGATGCTTGAGTGCCACAGATGTTTACAAAGTGTTTTTTTGGCAGCAGGTTGTCAATTGCAGTCTCCCACAGCCTGTGAGTAATTTTGGGGCTTCTGGGAGATGTAATCGGAGCATAAAGAGACGGTATACGCCACAGAGCTCAAAGTAGGAAGTGGATATGATTGCTATTAGTAAATGGACAGATTCTGGACAAAAACTGACATTTTGGTGAAAGTGGCCCCTACTACCTCTGATCAAATAAGTACAGAACAAGGTTAAAAATAAACTTTTTTTTTTCATGATGAAACAGAGAGTCTCGTCTTTCATTTGAGCTTTTCTGTGTTTTCGGAGACATAGTACAAAATATTCTGTGGGTGTTGAAATATGACTCAAAATGGGCAAAAAAGCTGGCACTCAGTGAGTTAATGACATATTTGAGAAGAAAGAAGTTAATATTTTGCCATGATGGTTGTTTCTTAAATGGGAGCCCAGTTGGTAGTCCTTGTACAGTCAATAGGTTGGTAGGATGGGGGTTATATTAAGTGTAAATGAGCTTCCACTCGACAGTGTGCATCTTGCCTGACACATAAATACCAGGTTAGAAAGTCCAGAGCTGACCATCTGCCTCTGCTAGACAGTCCAAAAAACATGTTTTGATGGACACAGAGAAGGCCAAAAAGCTTTCAACTAAAGGGGGTAAATATGATTAGAAGCATTATTTTCCTGTCATTTTCAAAAATCTATTATCTCTGGTTTCTACAGAGAGTGGCTCAAATAAAAAAGAAAAAATCACATGGAGACATTATGAAAGATGAGATGTTTTAGCTGTCAAAGAGGTGGCATGTGTCCTCTAGTTAATGCAAAAGGCAAATCACACAGTACTGCTGCTAAATGAAGGTCTATAATGTGCCCATTTTGATGCTCGATCATACAAATTAAACCCAATTATTGTGGATGAATCATTGCAAGTTAAAAATAACTGCAATGCCATAATTATAATTTGTTGTATGATGGTATTTCAAAATGACTAATGCTAAAAAAGGATAACTAAGCAGTATGTCTTATAGAAACGCAACAAATCTTTCAGGTGACACAAATAGGAGACTCTTCTGCATGAAAATAGCACTTCCAGGTGCAGTGTGCACTCCATGGTACATTAACAGCAGAGTGTCTTGTCAATCCCATACCCAGGCAGAGGCTCAGGGAGGCAGACTATGGGACAAGGATAAGTGGGTTTCAGGAGGTAGGCTCCTGCCACATTACATAACAATGGAGGATGAAATCTGGCAAGGACGTTACATGAGGACATACACCCACGGTGAATATTTCCTCCTGCACGTGTAGAGGATTTTTTTCACTTTTTAAGATCCCCCTCAACTTTGGTGTCTAAGTCCATGTGATCCATCTCACATCATTACCAGTCACAGGGAAATGATGTCGTGATGTGTCACTGAGTAACTCTGCTCAGATGTGTTATAAAAGGATCCTGTCACAAATGTGACTTTGGAGGTATAGATTTTTGGGTCAATTTTCAATGCAGTCGGAAACTCTGCTCTACTTTAATACTTCCTCAGAGCAGCTTAAGATAAGCATCTCCCTTCCTGTCCTAAATTCAATGAAATGACAAGCCCTCCTGTTCCCCTGCTTCTGACAAGAGAGAATAGCCAGGCTGTGAAATGTCTTGCTTAAAAAAAAAGTGTTGAATTTTCAATAAGTTTGACCCAGGTCAGAATTGTCTGAGCCTAACCTCAATCCCAGACTTGCAAGCACAGAGAAGAAACCCCTGCTGAATAACCTCACGACGGATGAGGATAATTAGGGTGACTGGAAGTGTTTTCACAAGGCTGTGGTTGCCCTTCAGTTCCATGATACACTCACTGACACTTCCATATCTGATTTTGCTCGCAGTCTTACTGCACTGTCGATACCAGAAATGACTGTTGCCAAGCTGTCGCTGTGATTATCACTCAGCATTGTCTGTTTCAATCCAGGAACAATCAACTACACGGGTGTCTAGATATTGTGAGTGGCAGTAGGAAAAAGTCATAAAGGTGCATCGATAAATGTACACAACCATATCTACAACAATTCCAGCTGTTAGCAGGCAAATGGAGAAAATGTAAACCATGAAATCACAAATCTTTTATATCAATATCGCACGTATGAATCAGTCGAAATGTAGCCTGAATGGCAGGAATAAAGAATGCCCACTGTGAGCTAAATGATATTGTGTTTACAGTCTCTACTGTGAGCAAGAAAGGACCTGCATGTGGCCCACCGAGGTTACCATTTGGCTGCTCATTTTGGGGTCTGAAATATTATGCAGTGTGTTTAGTGGCCAGAGTGAGCGGTGTCAACCTCTCCACTTCACACACATTTTACAAAGAGCTCTCTGTGGCCAATTCAAACTCTCCTGCATGGTATTGATTGGTCACTGACATGGCTGTAATGCAGGACACTGGTGCTAATGGAGGGTGATAAAGTAACTATAAACCCTCGCAACTCGCCAGTGCATCACTGCAAAGAGTGATAGCAGTAAACAAGAGCCACAGAAGCAAGAAGACTAACAAATAGGATTTCTACTTTTTTTTTTTTTTATTCTCTCTCCATAAACACAAAGAGACCCTTTATGGATCCTTTGTGAGGATGACAATAAGAAAGCATTCCACCTCAGAGAGCAACAAATGTAAAGTGTACAATTTGGGGGGCTTTTATGGTCTTCTGAGACTGCAAGCTCAATGTAGTGGTTGCTTTCCACTTGAACCTTAAATATGCATGCGCTAGCTGAGAGCTTGGTGAAAGAAATAGTTGGCCTTTTTGTTTGTTTACCATGTCTCAGGGGAATTTTTGTAAAATGGCTGAAGAAAGCTAATTGCCTTTTTTGTTACTCCTAACCTTTCACATCTGGATGCATGTAACTTCCTGCAATTATATTGAGTGCCAACGGATATGTGATTTTCCCCATTTGATTTCACAAATCCCTTTGGAGGGAACCTACAGTTATGTGCGATGCCCAGGCCCACCACTATTAAACAACATTGTAGTCTGAAGAGTCCTCTTGTCTTTTCCAAATTATATTGCTGTTGCAGCAACCCCCCCCCATCAAACATGTGAAATAGCGGTGTGATAATTATTGATTGCGACAGAGGAAGTCAGATGTCTAATTTACTCTCTTGCTGCAGAATCACGTCTTCCTCGTGGATGCCTCACTTCTGGTTTGTCCAGTTTAACAATCATCTATCCAACCCTCTAGCTATGTCATATAAATGTAACCACATATTTATCGCTTATTATGGCACTAGGAGAGAGCCAAGTAAAAATTCAGGAAAGAGTCAAAAAGGAACCAAATATTTTTTTATTCCCTAGAGTCAGTAAAAAAAAAAATCTACATTTTCCATAGTGCAATTAGACAGTGTTTTCATTACAATCCTTGTCTCCTCAATGGCCACTTTTTTCAGAGCCCCTGCTGAAACACAGGCTTTTTGATTTAGGTATAAATAACAGACATAAGAACTCCTATGGATGCTTAGTCAGGCCCAGAGGTTAGCACATAAATGCAATAAAAAAAAGCATAAAAACAATAAAAAGTAACCCTGATGACATCATCAGGGTTACTTTTTTTATTAAATAGCACTCCTCGTGACAAATAAATAAATAACTTTTTGTATAAAAGTGTGTATTGAAGCACGGTCCTAACTTCTGCATTACCACAAGGTTATTAATCAGGGATAATTACACCACATCAGGTAAAGTGTCAGGAGACTCATTAGCAAAAGTACCATCAAAGCTACAGATGTTATTTTCAACTGACAACAGCATGATTCTCTGGCAGAATGCATCACAGTAACCTGTGAAACATTTTGGAAATGGATAATCAAGATAATTCTTCCAAACAGGAAGTAGTAAGCATGATTGTATTGTTGGTTTTATAGAATGTAGCCAACAAAAGAAGATATAGAGGAAAAAAAGCAATAATTCTTTTTGCCACTCTAAAGTTATATAAGCTGCTTTATGACTTTGTGGTGAGAAGAATTAAAATTTTAAAAGCGCTTTAATTTGTTGGAGGTTATCTCCAATTATTCAAAGGTTACAGCTGGTTGTAGAGAATTCATGTATGCTGTCCTTGAAGCAAAGTTCTTAAAAGAACAGGTCACTTATAACACGCTTTTCATCATGGCTGAGTGATGGCTGAGTTAGCATTGGTGCTGTCATTGTTGGATGAGAGTCATGGCGGATGGTAGAGAGCTTTGACAGAAATCTCATACATTTGTAGTAGCTCACAATGAGAAGACAGCAGCTGATTGAAACATACTGGATGTTCGGTATGCATGATACACATACGCCTACAGTATGAACAATCGGCGTGTTGACGAAACACTAGAGTGAGAAAGACAGATTTGACTCATGAACATTTTGAAATCTATATACATGCAAACTACAGAGAAACACAAAGTGTTAATTTAAGATTTAATTAACCTCAAACTAATTAGCAACAAATCAATTTATCATGGCAGAGACAGCTGTTAAAGAGAAAAAGGTGTATTCATCACTCTAGGGCAAACATTAATTGCTATTCATATATCTATTTTTTGCACGTAACAGTTTTCTCTGCACATAAAGTTACACAACATGATAACGCTGCAAATGATACTGGCTGAGAAAAAAAATCTAGAAACCGATGCAGTGACTGAGCTGTGCTTGGGCACTGAAATAACATACAAATCCTTGAATTGCATGCTATCCCCCCCTTTTCTGCAGCACTAGTAATACTGCTCGTTCCTCTTAGACTTTTTGCAGTGTTAAATGGACGGTTGATATAGATTTCTATTAAGATGGCATAGAGAATTTTAGTTTTCCTCTAAACGGTTCTGTCAGACTCTTTCAGAGCATTGTAACACTCAATATAGTGTCAATTTGTTGCTCCATTTAACTCCCATGATGCTCAGGTTCATGCTTTACACTATCACCACCTGACAATAGCCAGTGGCATCATTCTTACCTCTCGTTCATCCGGCTGTCATTTCCTCAACTTGACACCCTTTCTCTGTGAACTGACTACACTAAATTCATGCATCTATCTGTCCTTTGACCTTCTCGGTTCACTTTCTTTTTGACTTCCCTGTCAATCTGCTTTCCTCCTTGCTTTTTGAAGCCTTGCAAATTGAGCGTTGAGGTTACTGAAGAAAGTGGCTCAAATCTTCCTTGTCTGATGACCTCTCTCACTCTCAGTCGCTCCACACCTTCTTATCAGCATTTATTTCAGCTGCAACCTCAACCTTCCTCGTCTAAATCCAATCCTGTGCCCCTAACCTCAGCAAATAGTTCTCTGAATATCTCTCACCACATCCTATCCTCTCACGTCTCCCTCCTCTCCTCCCCTGAGGGTTTGCTCACCTGCCTTGACGAGAAGTTAGAAAACAGCCCAAGCTCTTTCTCTTAACTCTCTTCCTCCTCCCAACTGACTCCAGTTCAAATTATCTATCACCTTTCTCTCCAGATGAGGTCCTGAAACTGATCCACAGTCTTGCCACCTTTCCTGTTTGCTATCATCAGCACCTCTCTGACAGCAGACCGATTATAATCTGCCTTCAAGTCAGGTGTAATGCTACTGTGGGAGCACTTCATAATAATGGAACATTACTAGCTTCAAGAAAGTTAATCAATATCACTGATATGTTTATTATATTATTATGTGTCGTAGTGCATCATTGGTAGTGATAGTTACCCAGGAGAGCATTTATGACGATTTAAACTATATGTCGCCATCTAGTCTCACTTTTGTATGTGGTGATCCAATCATATGAACCACACACAAGATGCCATTAAACAGCAGAAATATGCAGAAATTATGCTTTTCTTAATAATCTTTCACTTAGAGCCCATCTATAGTATTGTAAACAACTTTGGAAATGCAGAACTTAACTACATTTTGATCAGATAAGACAATACTCTGTAGCTCCGTATGATGATGCTCGTCTATATGCATTAATATTAGACACACTGTGCAAATGATTACAGTTCATTTGCCAATAATCATTTTACAAAGTCAAATTATACTTGTTCCACTGCCCCCAAGTGGTTAAAAAGAAAGTTAATCCTTCATTTACAATTTTTTCAACATATAGTAAATATTTCTAATAATATTTTTCAATTCAGTAGAAAATAAGTAGTGAGTCAATTGGCTGAGACATCACAGTGTAATAAACCACTACTTTTATGAAGCATTCTGTGTGTTTGTTGTATTGTATTGTATTGTAGAGGGTTTCTTATTTTTAATAACGCTTTATAACAACATCAAAGCCTCAGAAATCCACACAGAGCTGAACAGACGAAAAGAGTCACAACCTTTGATCATTGTAAGCTTCATAGAGGTGGTATTTATTGCATGGCTGTTGCATTAGATTGCATTACATGTTTCAGGTGTTCATGTTTTCTGTCCACCCCCTGTCATTCAGTGTTAATATACTCTCACTGTGAAAGACACATGAAAGAAATATTTGATCCATTGAAATCAAGTATACATGCAGATTAGATTCTAGTGTTTGAGAAGGCTAGGGTAATAGTAATCTTTGTGTAGTCAAAATAAAGAGCACCATATGTAGAAAATCTCTGAAAAGGACAGTACTGTTGAAACTGATTTGATATTAAGGGTCAGTTCTTATCAAAAACATGAACTTGCACCAATGACAGATTGAGGTGCAGTGTGAGAAACATTGCTTATATAAGACACGGTAAGCAAATCATACACCCATCCAAGCAGAAGTCTGCAGGGAATGTCAGTGGCCTACGGTAACCGAACCATAACCTGCTGTAACAACACCACCAGTGAACACCAAGAGCTACTGGTGCCAGTTTATCTGGCCTGGGGGAGTGACTGCATGTCCATGCACAAATGTCTTCAATTTACTACAAATTAAAGAGAGGTCACTGAGCTTTGTTCTACTTCATTCATGAAAAATTGCTAAAGATACATTTCAAACCACCACCGCCAACTACACGTTATATTAACATACTGTTTTAACAACCACTTTGGACTACATGTCTTTACCTTTATTTATATTTTCTATTTATTGTAATTTTTCATTTTCATTATCTCTCCTTATAAAACATTTTAGATGAGTTTACATTATATGTCATGCACCAAATCAAATAAACTTGTATCTTATTCTGATTTCTGATAAATAAAGTTTGAGTGTCATATTTTTATCTCTGAGGAAAACAGGGTTTTCAAGATTTTATTGATTAGCATCACCTCTTCGACATAATGGTCGGCACCTGACGTGAAACGGATTATGTTTGGTGTTGTGAAAACCAGAGTCGTCACATCCAAAATTAATTTGAATAAAACACCTTGCTTTCCATACGAGAACAACTGCACAGGCTAACATGGATTGTGAAGTCACCTCATCTTGTGACAAACAGCATTAGCTGATTTACCACTTTATTCTTTTTTCCCTCCTCCCTATCCGTCCTGCCTCCTCTGCTCTCATACAGACTCACAGCTTTCATCAGAGACATAACTGCTGTCAGTTTAATGTCTCTAACACCTTCTTTGTTGGTGATATTTCCTGCTCTGACAGAGTCACCTCTCCCTGTGTGTGATAAATTTGATAATGTATTTTTATGCATGCTTAAATGATCATAAGAAGATTATTTTAGCCATCATAGAGGGCCTTCAGAACTTTTTCCCACCATGCAGCTGAATGCAGGATGGGACAAAAAGCACCATTAGCACACAATATGGTGATGTAGTAACAGAGGCTGCAGCCATTTGCAGGTATGAAAGAACACAAAGCCAACACACATTATGCTTGATAGCAAATCCATCCTAATTATCACCTATTACCTACGTCTCCTCATCAATGATTTTCACTTTTGCTCATTATTATATGTTCAATATTCAACGTCATTTATATTACCAATCACTTGTTATTACCTAATATGTCCTTCCTTGAAATTTGAGAAGTCACTGGCAGTCTCAGCTCTGTCTCATCATTAACACACATATGTGTCATATCTTCATTACATCAGATCATTTGCTCATTAATCAAATGCTAAAATACAACTGTGTCTAACCTGATGTCAGAGAACAGACAGTTATTTATTCCTCATTTCTCACATGTGTGAATTTAACAAGGAACAAACATGACAGTCACATGTGCTTGAAAAAGGAGATGTAACAAATGTATGACAAGCTCCAACAAATGGGGCCAGAGCAAGTGTCTGAACATATAACCATGGAAACTGCACTGCGCTGTGCAAAACTGAGACCATCTGTAGAGGGAAGTGAAAGATTCACTGCATGGCAGTACATAAAAGAGACTGGCTGACAAGGTGGGAGTGAAGGTGGGTTGTATGCTGTGCTGAATTAATGGAGTCTGGACTTAAATACTGAGAGAGCGTCTGGTTACTTAACAGTGCTGGGAAGCCCGTCCACATAGTGGGGTTCCCATTGTCGAGGGTCTTTTGTTCTTAAAACTGTTTATTTCGAATGCAGGGGTTAGTAATCCTGAAAATCCACAATCAATATGTGCATTTGCAGAAAGTCAGTGAAGAGAGACTAAAAGAGACTGGATTATGTTTGCGTGGATATTAGTGAGGCCTTTATTCACTGGCTAAAGATAGATTAGGACAAAAAAAATATTCCTTTTTAGTAGATCTTATGATTTTTAACTGGCTTCTTTCATGCTCATTTTTTTGCAATTTTTAGCCATGTGCCTGTTGTAGCACTTAGATTTGAAAGGTGCGTTACTACGACAGAGATTTAGGGCCACGTTGAGAACAAAATTTATCTATAGATTTCGAGAATAAAGTCATTATTTACAAGAAAAAAGTCATTATTTCCGAGAATAAAGTCATTATTACGAGAAAGAGTCGTAAATTTACAAGATTAATACCGTTTGATTTAAAGAAGTACATGATGCATTTCTGCAGTGTTGATGATGCACATAATGGGCTGCAACTGTATTTTTTACTGGGACGATGATCCCCGGAGCTCCACAGAAAACATTACTACTACAGAGACAGCGGTGGGACCGTCCACAAAGTGTACAAAGTGCAAAACCACAAAGAAAAATAACTGTAAATAACTGTAGCATCACTACAATAAATAAAGTCACTTGTTGTCAAAATCAGTGTAGTGTTGTGATATCAGCAGCATGGGGTGTCTGAGTTTAACGTGGTGATGCTACAGTTACAGCTATACTGTCAAAGTCATTGAACATTTGTGGTGTTGCACTTTGTAGACGGTCCCTGGGCTGTCTCCTCAACAGCCGGTGTTTATAGGAGTAATGTTTTCTGTGGAGCACTGGGGATCACTGTTCCGGTGAAACTGCGGTTGTAGCCCATCACGTGCATCACCAACACTGCAGAAATGCATCGTTTACATCTTTAGATCAGACTGTAGTTGGAATGTGCCCATATCTTTCTAACTTAACTGACTTTATTCTCAAAGTTTATAAAAAAAAAATCTCCATGTGGCCCTAATACTCCATCGTATGTTACAAATAAAACGTGTCATTATTATTATCAACCCAGACATAATTTGGGATCGTAAAAAGTGGATACAGTCGGCAAATTGAGGACATCCTGTTGTTGTGAATGTTGTGAATGTTTATTATTCAATGAACACACTTCATTAAAACATAAAAATATTCAGAGAGGCCATAGGTTTGCACATAGGAGGAATTAATTTGTCCTGGTTATTTGGTGCATAATAATAAACATTGCAATAAACATATTTTCAGAAATACTCCACGTTTTCCAGAAAAAAAAAAAAATCACAGTTAGAGTGGTTAGAACTAGGAGCTGTAAAATCTCATCTTGCTCTCTCTCTAATAACTTTCCCTCTTCATACCTACTTCTAGCTTCAAAACATAGGGACATTTGTGCTCTTTCATCCAATGGAGCAAACAGCCTCACACATTTGGCACTGTGAGCCTGAAAGTGCCAGAGGTGCCCTGGGGCTGCCACATTGACTGCCATAGAAACTGAGAGCAGAAATTGACAGTTTTCCAACCTTCTCCCAGTTAACATTTTTGACACCACAAACAAAAGTCTACATCAGCAAGAGTGAGACACTGGCATTATGAAAGAGATGAATTTACAATAAAAGTGTGTGTGTGTTTCATGAGTTTTTGGGGATGAGGAGACAAGACGGGTTCCTGCCATCCAGTGTAGCCAAAGGTTAGCATCAGCTCCAGTCCAGACTCACTTAAGGTGGACTGACCTTTAAAGTGGACCAGCTATTTGCCTTTTAGCGACAAACTGCTCCTGTGAGTTGCAGTGGAACGGGAAAATGTCACTTGTGCTAAACCTACACCGACTCTGATGTCTGGCTTAATATCAAACCGAACATTTTTACACTAGACCAACCATTACGGACATTAGCCAGCAATTTTAGCATCAGCTTTTCAGCAAACCTTAAAATATTCCAAACCTTTCCTTCATCGTGGGCATTACCCAGCTTAAGAGCCAGCAATTCAGTTTAGCATCAGCTTTTCAATAAACCTTGAAATCTTCCACATCTTTCATACAGTTTGGCCATTAGACAAAGACAGCTTTTCAACATCCAGCATTCACACCACGGCTCCCGCAGTGGTGTATTGTACATGAAAAACTTCCATCCATCCATTTTCTACCGCTTATCCTCACATAGGGTGGCTGGGGTCTGGAGCCTATCCCAGCTGTCTTAGGGTGAAAGGCAGGATACACTCTGGACAAGTCTCCAGTTCATCAAAGGGCACATAGAGACAGACAACCACTCACATTCACATTCACACCTACGGGCAATTTAAATTAGCCAATTAACCAAAGTAGGGGAAGCCAAAGTACCCGGAGAGAACCCACGCAGACACAGGGAGAACGGGCCGGGACTCGAACTCTGTACCTTCTTGCTGTGAAGCAACAGTGCTAACCACTACACCACTGTGCCGCCCACATGCAAAACAGAACAGAAAAAAAAAAAAAATTGTAGACCATAGTGTAAAAATGATTTATTAGGTTGGATATTAGTAAAACCAGCTGAGAACAGGGGGATAGATACCAACTAGCTGGGGCACAGAAAGACCAACAGCATCAAAGGCTGCACTTGAGTCAGACAAAACAAGAACTAATGCAGAGCCCTGGTCAAAATAGCAGGCCATTTGTTACTTACATTAGAGCTGTCTCAATGCAACTGTACACTGCAGTCGGAGGCAGATTCATAGAGGTGATAGATACAGAGCAAGTAAGTGGGTTCAAGATAGCAAATTGGTCTGTCATTTCTCAGGCTTCTGTGTTGTTGGTGAGCTTTTTTTAATAGTGGTTTGAAACTCTGTCAATCTCAAACAACAAATATAGAGAAAGGAGAACTATTTAGAACATTTTAATTATATATACATATAATTATAATGTTTTCTGCCTAGTTTGGGGCATACTTTTTCTGTACTGGCAGATATTTTTTATACCAACATTTACAAAATCCCTGATTAAGACACAATAAAATCAGATACCCTAAATTGTTTGGATGAATGTTAATGTATCAAATAAAGTTGTTTTACCAATATTACACAAATACAGCATCCTCATAGAATTACCCATTTTTATATTGGTACAGTGCATATTTAGTATCTGTGGTATGGAGATCCAGAGAGAGATTAGAAAAGTTTGGCTCTTTCAAATACTTCAATTATAGTCATAGTGGTGTAACAATGGAAATAAATATTCAGTGATAATGACATGCAAAGAGCACTGTGGCAGTTTACAAGATGCATGTACACAGTGCTTTTGACAGGAGCTGTTTGTTCAGCACCACAACACAAGTCAAAGACCAGCTCCATAATAACGAGATCCTGCTGCTGGCTCTCATTTGTTGTTGAATTTGAATTTGTATTTCCATGGCAATTAGCAGCTCCGGGTTTGTTCAGTTCAGTTCACGAAGCAAGCAATCATCTTTCATATTGGATTTTTGAAAATCTCTTTCTACCATTAACCTTGTCAAAGGAGAGTATTTTATTTCTGTTTAAAGGTATTAGCATCTCCTCATCATTCCAGGAGCAGGTTTTAATTCAGACACTGACCTTTGCGACGGACAGACACCATTATTGAACAGCTATTCGTTCTTATAAAAAGAAAAGTTCAAAATAGCTTTACTGGGGTCTTCTTTTATTTTGAAAATTTTTTTCAAGATGTTCAAGAGGCATTTCCGTAGTGTTCATTTTTGTTGTGGATTTTTTATTTTAGCAGAGGTGAAAAAAAGCCAAAGTAAAGTACCAGCATGTGGTGACATTTAGAGTTTTTGTTAGAAACAATAACAAATGAACTCATCTTGCTGCCAGTAGAAAATTTAGTCTTCCAAGCTTTTGATAGACTTCTAATTTATGAAATGTTAACACGATATCAATAATAGTTTTTCTATTAATACTGACATACACAAAATACTCAAATTGTATTTATCTAGCCGAGTTCTATAAAGCTTTTGATATTAATATAAAGTTCAAGGTTGCTGGCACTACCCAAACTCAGTTTCTGTAGCTTTTTGCAGAGTTAAAATCGGTTCATTGTTTGCACTGACTCCCAGCGGTTCAACATCAACACCCCCTCATATTTTGTGTATCGCATGGTATATAACACCAACGCCTCTTGTCCAACCTGATGCTACAAACTCTGCTTGAAATGGCAGAGAGCCAAAGTTAAGAAAGTCAAGGGCCAAGCAAGTTAAAGAGACAGATAATTTCTAAAGAGCTTAATGCTGGTGAATACTTGACTTACATTCATCAGGTGGTAAGATTCCAATGCTAAGGTCATTTGTTCATGGATATTATAGCAATAAATACCTAACAGATAGTACACCAAGGCTAGCTTGTAAGACTGTAACCAGCTAAGCTTACAGGCAGCTCTGTCTACTTCTCTCATCTACTCCTTGCTGCTGCCAGGGCACCCTATAAGGATTGCTTTTGTCCCCACATTTACTTTGCAGTTGTAGAAGTCATGTTACACTGACATCTAATAGTGAACTACAGCTGGACGCTCTCCAAAGCTTTAAGGGGCCTTTAAACTCCAGAAGGAGTGCTTGTTGGAAGGTCAAATGGCTTCGGAAACCCCCGTCACAGATTTCCGACAACAGATTAATTGGATTACCACTGTTACGCTGTGATTTATTATGTGAAAGGAACACAAGAACAACCAAATGCATCTCTATGAGACTGTGATTAAATGAATTGCTGTAAAAACTATAGTTCCGAGTATACCCCTGGCCCTTATTGAGCCACTACCACCAGATTTATCCACCCTAACAATCAAATTGGATATCCCCATTCGAGGTTTAGTTGGGAGTCATGGTTAGGACATATTATCTGCTAGTGTGAAGGCTTTACAGTTTTATCCATCCATCTTAATCACTCTAATTGACTTGTGGGCTATTCGGAGCCATCCTGATAATGTGGCAACTGTTGGGCATCAGTAACTGCATGAGTCCTTTAAAGGGGATCAATGTTTCTCATCTGCCATGGTAAATTCTGTTTTGGAGATTTTCCTTTTATCTCTGCACGTTATGCATCAATATGCATATTAATGCATATGCAATCACAATATGGAAGATTAGAGGTCTTGGCGTAAGTGACAAATCAGGAGTCAGAAGGATCATCTCGGCTACATGGCTGTGTGCGTGAGACTGCTTTTCCTAATCGTCTATAAAGGAGCGAGACAAGAAATAAGAGACTTTTGTGCTATGAGCCATTTTGAAATGTCGAAGGATTTTAAAAGTTTTCTCATGGGGGACCTGTATCTGTAAATCAACTGCTGTTCTCAATCTACCATGACGTTATGCACTCTCTCTCTGTGTGAAACCATAACTCCTCTTGGCTCTCATTTTGCTAATCAGTTGCTAAGTCTTATGTTTTACAAGAAAACTTGTATCAAAGTTGTTAACTTCTGTGAAATTGATTAGTATGCCATCTTTCTCCGCACTGTCTATGGATTTGTGTGTCAGCTAAGGTAATTGGATCATTGATCTGTTCACTCATCCCTTTATTTGTCTTGTCACATGTCGTAAAACTATTCGCTTTTGAAAGTTTTATTACATAGTTGGAGTTTTGTGTAATTAGCTAAGTTTGACCTCAACAAACTCAACCCTAATCTAGACAGATTATCAGTACAAGTCAATTCAACTTTACATCAACAAATTACCACAAACGTCATGAATGGATTTATAAATCTTTTTTTTTTTTCTGCTGGCGTATTGCATGCCGATGACATGTTGGTCACAAAACCATTTTTCTAATCTAATATTAATCCAGAAAGTTTGACAAATAAGCAAAGGAGAATAGAAGTAAACATGTTTGTCCAGCTTCCACTGATTTGGACTTTTGCTAGTTAAAAACAATGAAACATCCCCCAAACTTTCACTAGTATTTATAGATAAACACCAGCCTGGAATTTCACTCAGCTTCAAGTATTCGGCAAGTGTTGTAGAGGGTGGGTGCACACTCATTTACACACATTTGCATGTCATTAGCACTTCAAACCTACAAGCTTGAAAGGCTTTCCTTGTCAAGACACTCTAATCTTCCTCTCTCTCTCTCTCTCTCTTTCTTCATCTCCCTATCTTTCTCTGTGTCGCACTCTTTCCCAGGTCTCTGCTCTCTCTCACACAGCCAGTGATTAAGGAAGCTCAGGACATCAATTAGAAAGTTTAACCTTCTGTTCAGACTTATGACAGCTTCTGGAGTATTGGAATCTATGATGAGCTTGTGTTTCAGTTTACTGCTTGTGCCATGCTGTTGACAGACATTACAAAAAATGCCTCAATTCACTCAAACAGGCACACAAAAAAAGAGAAAATCATCCTCAGTCTTTACTCCAGCAGCACTTCAGCACTGTTGCAGCATTGTGTGTGTCTCTTTATTACTATTGGACAGATTTAATTCAATTGAAGTCATAATCTCTAGCTGTGTGCGTGTCAGAGAAAACACTGTAGTATCACTTTACAATCCAGCATTCAAGGCCACCTAATTATTTAATTACTAATTTGTTGTATCTAGCAGGCTCTGATTAACTCCTTCAACAATGTTAATACAATACAAATTTAATTAAGCCTTTCAATTATTCAAAAAAATGCTGGACCCTATCAAACATTACATCAGGGCAGACTTAGGGTAGTTTTTATTAATTATACAATTCAGGACTAAACAAGAGCATTTCAGTCAGTTTGATACCTGCAGTGAAAACAAGTACAAGTAAGGAACAAGTAAAAGCACTTCTGCTCTGCAGTGCCTTTTTTTCCTCGAAATATCATAATATTATACTAGCTTTGGTTTCTGACACACTGACAACATCTAATTAGAGATGGCAGGACCTTTCTTAAACTGAGTTATACTGAGATTAATAGAAACAGCAGTGACAAGCAGCAGACTGGCACCCTACATGAACATCAACAAAGTTTCAATGCCATCAACATCTCGAAAAAAAAAAACCCAAAGGCATTTCAAAACATGCAATCACTGTCATATTTTCCTGTAAAATGTTCATATCCACTGAACTGTTTGGAAAATGCAGACACTGCTCCGTTTCTTGTCACAAGTTCAGACAGCTTCCTCAACCGAAAAGAACTTCTTAGTGCAGACAGAGAATATAGCAGTGTTTGACATCCATCAAAGACTTTCTGTGGCATCAGCTGAAAATAGAGGCATGATCCCTGATATGGTGGTTTATTAATTATTACAGTATATACATATAACTTATAGGATTATAAATAAATAAATACAATCACAATAATATTGTATCGTGGGGCCTCTTGTGATTGCCACCCTTAACAGCTTGCTTTTTGAAAACAGTAAGCACTTTATCTTATTGGTAGCAATTTATTAATCAACTGTTTTCCTCTAGGTTTTAATTTCACATCCAAGCATGTCAATCTGAAGAATGGTCAGTATTTTTAACAAATGGTGTGGTATGTTATTGAATGTGCAAACACAACTCTGATTTTAAGACTTTATTTACTCTGCAGTTAAAAGAGCTGAAATAAAAATCACATGAGAGCCTGTGAGAAGGACGTCAGTGTGTTTCTGCATTTAGCTCAAGGAGATTTTGGAGACAGCAATAGATGTTGCAGTATTACCAATGAATGTAAGCCTGTGGCTCATTGCACATACTAAATTAAGCTGGAGTAATACAATCACCAATAAAACCCCGAAACATATTGACAGATAACCAGTGTGGGACAGTCTGGCACATGCCAAGGCAATTCCTCAGTTCATCATTTAGCATGCCAAGGGACGTGCAGAGGTCAAGCAAAGCATGGATCATTAGCCACAATGTCCATCACAGCAGAGATCAGTTTTAACAGGTATAACCAAGGGATTATTTGGGATCAATTCTGAGTTTGTTTATATTAATGAGGTCAGAGTTTCCTACTCTCAACAAGTCAGAACAGCACTTAATTTCGCTATACATATACGCTACAGATTACTAAATGTCCTCTGCACCATGTCATGGTTTTATTTCAATCACAATGGCAATTCAATAAAGTTAATTGGTTTAAGCTGTACAGTTAAAAAAAAAAGTTTGGTGGGCCGAGCAAAAATGAAAAAGGTAGAGAAAGATTTTTTTTTTATTTTGCACTTTCAGAATAAAGATCTAAAGAGTCTAAAAAGAAGAAACTCTTGAAAAGGTATTTCAGCATTATTATTCAACGAGCAATATTTTGCTCGTTTGCCTAGCATTAAAATGAAAATCCTGACCTTATTCTCAACTGGCCGACTAAAATTGCAGCTGGTTACAGTATATGTATGTAAGCTAAGTAGCAAAGCAGGGTTGTTACATTACATGGTACATATGTTATGACTAAGGCTGAAAGTGTGAAAACATCCTGAAACTATTTATTAACTTCTGCTAAAAAAAAGTTTAAGACAAAAGGCCTGCATACAACATGTTGTAATATAATTGAGTTGTGTTTTTTTCCAGGTAAAAATAAGCCACATGGAAACATCATCATGTCTTGTTTTAATTAGGATTCAAATTAGCTTGACTGTTTGTAACAGTGCTCGCCATCTTAGCTCTGTTAATCAATTATCTGTATTGACAAATGAATATTCATCCCCAGTTTGCTTGTTGTTTCCCACAGAACATGGATTAAACTACTCTGTCACTTGATCATTGATCTCAGCCTGAGACAGGTTGAGGTGGAACAATGGGATTTCTTCCTGCCTCTCTCTGTCTCCTTTCATTTGCTACTTTACTTAATTAAATTCTAGTTGAATTCCAGGGTGTTCTATCAATAAACATGGACAGTTCTCCTGCTGCCTGAGTACAAAACAAACCCTCTTGTGAAAACATGCCAAACAAAATGAAGATATCAGAAAAAATAAAGCCTCATGTCAGATCATTTGATGATGAAATACTACCCTGGTTAAGCATCAGCAACTGCACCGATTCCTTCTATTCCCTCCTTATGTTTTCTATATCTTGTTCAAGCAGACTCTTCTTTCCTGATTTCGTCAAGTTGTCTGGCTTGTGTTTCCCAGCCAACTGACCTGTTTATCTGATTTGACACCATTCTGAGGATAAAATGTACAAGCTGCAGCTCAGATGGAGCTGTTGAATATGCCACAAAGAGTCTTACTGTAGCCTACTTCTGACTGAGAGAAAAAAGAAGAAGGGAGAATGTGGGGGAAAAATATAAGCAGCAGTTTATATTAAAGAATTTATTACAGAAGGTGAAAAGAGGCTCATTATTAATATTTTCTCTGATAAACACTAGTTGGTTATTTCTTTGATTTCACAGTAATTCCATGAAAAAGCACAACATCTTTACCTGTAAGCACACACAGAAATATGAACACCTTGACTTTATGACCTCCTTACAAAAACTCCTAAGAGTTGAGTATAAAAAATGGCTCCTTTCTCATGAAGTTTCTGTCTATAGTGATGACATCAGTGCAGCTCCCTCTGGTGGAATACAGATGACAATCCAATTGTGTTTCCAACTCTCCCTGCACCTGATCTCCTCATCTGGAAAGTCTGACCACTTGATATACCCCATTGCTTCCCAGTTAACAAAAAAAATCTCACAAAGCACCGAGCACCTGTTCCCTGTCTTGTCCTCCTCTGTCTGGTCCTCTCATCTTGATGACAGAGTAACAGGCACAGTAGGCTAGGCAGTCCTTGAGAACCTCCAGAGACCCCATCTGCATGTTTTGGCTCAAGATATTAAAGTCTGCTGTCTGAATGTTTTCTATGCTCAAACATGTTGCTATATGGTCTGTATTCTGTGTCCACTGCTGAAAATCATTGAGACTAAACATCAGTAATGAGAAGCAGCTGTTATCCTTCACCAGCTGGGCTCAAAATGAAATGACAAGTACAATGCTGCAGGCAACTAATTGAGAGTGTGCCGCTGCCTTCAAACCAGACGCAGTCTCTTCGTGGCGAGTACATTCAAATGCGCCGTCATTACGTAATTGAGCGTCTTAGTGTGCATTTGATGTGGGGAAGAGAGAGTGGAGAGAAAGAGAGAGAGATGTCGTTTGCTGAAGGAGTCTGCTGTTTCCTTTGTGATCTTTTTAAGCTGTGCTACTGTGATTGTGCACACATCTTCACAGAAATGTGACTCTGTAAATGTGGAAACATACAGCGATAATCGTTTTTACACTCCATGGTGGTTAAGAAAAAAATTAAGCGGGTAATATGAATTGCAAGATATGATATTTTCCATATCAGATTCAATGTTGCGGCAACAAAGGCATAAGCATTTGCACTTAAAGTCATTTGTTCAATTTTTGTGCAAAGAAAAAAAATCTATAACCTTACTGCTGCAACAGACACATTTGTGGAAATTACCTCTATCTTCAGGAGTCTGGGTGAGCATTTCAAAAAGTCCAAAAGTCAAAAATCGTGAATTATGTTTTGACGGTGACTGTAATCCAGGATTACCTCAAAAAATAAGTGAGCCTGCATTTTGCCTTTTTCAGTTTGAAGCAGAGACATCAAATAGCGAATCATAGTACGACAACTTGTGAAAGTTTTAATTGTCTGCAGACAGGTTTCTGGACAATGTGCTCTGGATGACTTGCAGCTTGCAAAACAAGGCAGCCTTAACTAAATTCATATGGACATGTGAGTCTTTCCTCTGCAGTGATTGTCATGAGACTACAGAGTACAGAAAGTAAAATATGATGCTGAAACTGAGATGGAAGCATGGATGAAGAAATTATTCTTTTGTGAGTATGCAAGTTATTAGCGCCTTCTTGTTGCTGGATAGAAAGGAAGGAGATGCTCTATGATTTACTTTATTTATTTATTTTTTTTAAATCTACTGAGTAAATTAATGTGCCAACTGCACTCAGTTCTAAGACAAGAAAGATGATAGGTCTGTCATGGGGTGCTGCCAACAGGTAAGCCTGCTCCCACGTATTAATAATTGTGTTGCTTTAATACAGGGGCTGGGTGGGGTAGTGTGGGACATGGCCCATTGGCTTTAAGCCTGGAGAACGTCCTCCCTAGCAGGATGGATCAGCAGAGCAGCGGCAGCATCATGGATTAGTGCAGCCTGTCAAGGTCTGACGGTGCAGTGACAATTTAATCGCTGAACAGCCTCCCCATAGGAAAACGAAGATGAGAGGAAGAAAAACAGGAAGGGGAAGTAAAGAGGCAGTGGTCTTCATTTATATGATTCATTTTGTCATATCAGATTCTGTTAATACTGCTGTCAACCTCTCCTGGGTCCTGGGAAAAAAACAAAAACAGGCTCACAGAGACACAGACAAACGCATACGCACAATCTCAGTCCATCCTTAAACTTAACCCTACAGCAAACACCAACTTTTTCCTCATGGGGCCCAGACAGTTGCAGTCTTTTTATTCCTTTTGTGAGATATCATGTGCCTCCTCGTGATGACGCACCCACACACAAAGTAAGCACTTTGCTTATGAAATACTGGTTATTATACTAGCTATCCATCTGCACAGACAGCATCCAGAGGAGCATCCACAAAACAAATCCACGTTCATTTAACTATGATATAATATCTTGTGTCAGCATAGCTGTGGATGAAGCAATCGTATGTGCAAATGTTGTCATTTTGTCAGCATGCCATTCATACCATTAGGTGACAATTACTTAAAGGCGTGATCAGTCAGAATCAATGCACAATATAGGTAAAGCAAAGTATTGATAGCAGGTCTGAATGTCACCAGGGTAGCAGACTCACTAGAAACGAGTCAACAACTGTTTTTTTCTGCTTCTGGCCTCACACTAACGAGGGAAGAAGTTACCATGGTAATAGCAGACACAAGCTACCTTGAGCTTTGCCAGGCTTTTAATGTAAACGCTTAGACACGCACACACACACAATGGGAGGAATGTATTTCATCCTCTAAGCTGAGTAGAATAAAAGCTAGACATTAAAAAATGCACAGATATCTAAAGGCATGGTAAATAAATATTTTCTCCTACTGTATAATCATCATTAATAAGGACATAAAATTATCTCTTTCACTGGTTTAATGTTCATCTGCACTGAGCAGAAAAGATTCCAGTTCAGGTTTATTTGCTTTGACTTTAACATATTGCACCAAACTGTCCAAGCCTTCTAAATAAAATAATTAATTCAAAATTTACATCCACATTGCAACTTTTGGCTGTTCTTCTCAACTTTGTCTGGACTAGTAATTTCTTATTCTTATATTATTATTATGGATTTACATATTAATCAGGATGAAGCACTAAAAACATAATAATAACATAATAATAATGGGTTTGGCATGTGAAAAACTAGTCCCGACAGACACAATGCAAGCTCCAATTCATGTTTTTCCTCTTTATGTTTCTCTCTGGCAACGTGCCATCAAGTTACCTTGCTGCAGCTTTGCATCATCTGTGCATACAATGCTTGCACATGTTAGGAAACATCCTGTTGAAAGAAGTATTTTCAGTGAAGAAACACTGTTTTTCCGACTGATTTCTGCAAGACAAATCATTTATGTTTACCTAAGTCAGAGAAACATGAACTCCAGGTATAATTTGTGTATATAAAGAATGAAAAGGAATATCCACAGATACAGTATGTAACAACCAAGGCTTTACATCTTTGTTGTATTGCATGCCCTAAAGCATGCACAGCGTTTCAATGCCTGAATGTTTAAACCTTTGCTGCGTGTCACCAAAACACAACACAATGCTGCAGTGCACCCTCATTGAGAGTAATATATTCTACAACATCCTCCACCCGTGGCTAACTGCATGCTTGTGGTTTGCTGAGCACATGTCAGACCCAGACTGTTGTGCCCTCACATCAAAGTCAAAACCTACATCACTGAAAATCTCCCATTTTTTCTTAACCTGCTAGAAATAATTGTGTTGAAAAATGCAGAATGAGCAGACTGGGCCATATTATTAATAGCTTAGCTGAATGAAGGGTGTCCATGCAGAATGATCAATTAGAGCGGAGTTATTTCCATAAGATATTATCAGAGGCTTGTCTTGGCTGGAAGTGGCTCCGGCAAACTCTGCTTCACTGTAATAACACACATGCCCTCTTGTAATTCAAAGACCTCACACCAATGCTCTCTGCACCACCAATTAACCTCCTAACAAGTCAACACGGAACTGTTTCCACTTTTAAAATGAAAGGCACAAAACATACACATGGAGCTAATTCACTGTGAACCTTAAGTGGAAGGAAATGAACAATATGTATTGCTTTTTCAGATAAGATATATATATATATGTATGTGTATAAATAAACACAGTCTCAGCACTCACTAAATTCTAGGTAAGTGTACGTGCAGGAGAACAGGACCATGTGTTATCTCTTCCAATGCTCCAATGCTAATTCAATTTAAAGTGCCCTATATTCGCCCGTTTTTTTTTGTTTGTTTTTTTTTTACCTCCGGCACATATTTTGCCTTTGGGAAGAAGCTTTAGTGGCAGGTTTTATCCCACACTCACCATCACTGAACTGTTTGAATGCTATGGTGCTGAACACAAGAACAGAAAAACAGGTGACATGACTGGGTGTGAGGGCCAGCTCTACTACACCTACTTCTAATGTATTCTTCCACCTTTGGCTTTTTTCATATTTTCATATAATATGTGCGTTCTACTTTTTTGCACTCTGTCATCTCAGAGCCAAGGAAAAGCATGCCATCATTTGCGTTTCTCCTTTGCTATCAGAAGTTAATGCCCAAATTTCATATCGATCTGCATCTACAGAGAACTAGAGATTTACATTTCATTGGTGCATACAGATGCTTAATATTACAAAATAAATGAAATGCATTGAACTTGACTCATATTGTGCCCAGTAACAGGGAATTCGGGGGGGAAAAACAGGTCATGTAGCTAAATATTATTTGTACATTCACTCATCTACAGATACACTATATGACATTGTATTCATTTCTGAATTAAAAAAAAAACCAGTTTAAAACACATATTACAAATGTTATTTAGCTTCATACAAGGCGTAATTTTAACATACTCTAGCATGGCAGCCGGCGCCACTTGAAACATATGTAATATTTGGTCATTAAATGATTTCACTGCAATTTTCTACTTACCAAACAGGAAAATATATCAGGGAATTAAACAGGGCTTAAAAATCTTTGATTCAGAATGATGTACTTTCTATTGTAGTTAACGCTGCAGTGGTAATGTGAGCCCAATTACCACAAGACCTTTGAATTCTGGTAATTTTTTTGTTCTTAGTGTATAAGAAGTCACAGCACTGATGTGGAAGTAGGTCTTAAACTCACATTTACATGTTTATTTTGGGAGCCTTATTAGCATTGGCAAACATGAATATCCGATGGGGGGGGGGTTAAGTAGGAGGAGAGCTAAGGAAATGTTTCATAACAAAATAAATTGATTCCCAAGTTCAAAACTGTGTTCTCATCCAACAATTCAAATCTTTAGAGATTGTTTTGACATGTTTACTTGTCTAATATTGGGAAACACCCAGTCATCTATTATGCACAGTGGCATGAAGGAGGAGATGGTGTCAAAGGAAGCAGTGATCATTAAACCTTTACTTTCCTCTGTTTTGGAACATACTGAGGAGATCAGCAGTTGCTGTCATGAGGACGATGATGACTCTAGCATTGCTTAGAGGGATGACTGATCAATAGCAGTATCTCCACCCAAAAACTTGCTGTAATCATAAGCCTCATATTTCATTAGGTAACAGCTTCCCTGTTATTTTTGTAAAATATCTGTATTTACCACCAAGCACTGTATCTCTGACAGGACGGAGAACAGAAGATAACATTGTGCACCAGATAGTCTCAATATAGCAATGGCACAGCGGCAACCCTACTGCTATTTGCAGCATTCAACTCATTGTTTTGGTCTGTCAGTCCATATGGTTGAATCCACTCATAAATAAGACCCGTGGGCAGCCATTTTCAGCAAACATCCTCGCACAATCTGACTGTATGCTACCTGCTCAGCATGAAATGGCGATTCTCCGAAGTAAACAAATGGCTGGTGAGGAGAGTCGAACATTTTGCGAGCCAAAAACAGTCAGGAGTTAGAGGAAAAAGATGAGTTATTTCAATCCGACAGGTAGATAACAAACAATTATTAATCAAATAATTGTTTTGTGGGATAACGCTGGAAACTAATATTGTGTTCAAGATTTGTTATTCAGCTGTTTCATCTTTATAGTACAGTGAGATTGTTTTGGGCCCCCCAAGTGGTTAAATTAATTTACATTAAATGTAGACTGTAACATCAATTTTGTTTTCAAATAACTCATTGCAAGTTATATTCAAAATAAAAAGTGTGATCACTGAATAAGTGCGTCTTAAAAATCTGTTCCACCAAGTAGCTATTAAACAACATCAGCATGGAATTACAGTGAATTATAAGATATTTCTGACTTACTGGCTGCACTTCTCTCAAAAAAACATCCCAACCTTTCACTGAAAGTCCTCACAAACCTGTAATCATTCTTTCCAACAACAGGCTCTCAGCTCAGGAGAAGTTGGCAGACAGTGACTCTTAGTTAGACCCTCCAGCCTTTCCTTTCCTGCAGTACATGCAGTCATTCAGCTGTCTCTAATTATAGCTCAGAGGGCAGTTGCTACGAGTCTTCAGGGTTTCTTGATGCTGCACTCGCACAGGTAGGACGTTTGAAATTGTTATGCTGACCTCTGTAATATGACATGAAAGTCCCACTGAGTCTCCTTCCTATCTCTGAAGTATTCCCAGCTGCCTCCATTCAGTGAAATCATCATTATCACTTGAATCAGTCTTGTTTTCTGACACGCTAACAAATATTTTCCAGTTTGTACGCCTAGTTACTGAAACTGTGTTTCTCAATTTGCCAAGTGAACATGTTTACACTAAAAATGAAATTCATAGGCAAATTGACATATTTAAATGATCTGGGTAATTGCCTGAATCATAAGAGTGTTTTAATGATAGGTGCGTTTTAGCGCTGTGGTTGGTAATTTTAAGTCACTACTAGACACTAGTAAGTAAATTATCATCCAAGTAGAAAAACTAAACCCAGCAGCACTCACTCCAATGTTTTTGAAGACGATTTCCAACATTCTTCAATCACTTTTGCTCAACATTTACTTTTCTAATTTGCTTGACTCATGCTCATGCGTCATTTATAGTGCACCATTTCTTTTTTTTTTAAGATGAAGATTTAGGCCTTTTAATTCCAGCTGGATGTACTAATGAGCTAGAGCAATTCAGCACCATTCAGCACAACTCTTCCCTCAAAGAAAATATCCCATCATGTATTGATGTATCAGTGAGTTGAAGTAGATGTAAGTCAGGCGGCTGGGGTGAGGAAGATCCAGGAACAAGAAAAGAAGAGTGAAGCTGAAGGTCCAAGCAAGAACTTGCACTTAATAATAACCTGAATGCACATAAAGCTGCGACATGCATTATAATCACATGCGCATTAGCGATAAGCAAGCTTTTGTGGCGTACTGCTTCATGTGAGAGTCTCTAACCACAGAGAGGTTAGCTAATGTTACTGCTTAATTATTTATCTGCATAAATTCCTCCTTCTCTTTTCTTTCACCTGTAAATTGTATTTTTTTTCTGTATTGAGTGCTATATAAACACAGTTTGCTTGCTCTCTATGACAAACGTGAAGAAATGCAACCACCTGGCAGATAAATGATATTGGCAAATAGGTTTAAGAAAGGACTGGATTTGTGCATTCGATAAATTTGATATTTAATTTAATTTAACTGATAATGTTTTAGTTATGCCTGCCACATTACAATTTGTGTCAAAGTCGGCTAAGGGTATACTTAGAGGAGATACGGTATTCATTCTGTTCAGATTGTGAGCGACTGCCCGAGTGAAAACATGGAGGAAAAGAGGAGTGAGAAAAGAAGAAATGTGTTGCTTTAAAGTATGATCAAAGAAGGATCTTGCAAGAGTCCCTTCTTTACACCTATCATTAAAATGTATCTCAAACCAGAAGAAAAAAGACTGCTATCACTATTAAAAGTTTTGTCAGACCAAATTAAAGACACAGTTAGATCATTTGCTCCCCTTGGGCGTTCTACTTGGATCTCAGTTCTTTCCAATCGGTGCAATTCGATTGAGTGGATTGGGAGAATAAGCTGCATCCACTGCGACCAATGCATCTCTGATAAGTTGGTTAATGGTTTGAGCGATTCTAGATCTCTGGTTCATTTTAGCTGCATTTTACACAACGATTTTCTTGTGTTTCAAGAAGGGGGCAGCTTGAATGAAAATGACCCAGAGGTTAGTGATAGAAAGGGAAAGACAGAGAGAGGAAACAAAGGAAACCAAACCTTGAACACACACAAACACACACATACCTGCAGTGTCTGTGAACCCCAGCCACGGTTTCAATGATGGAGCACTCTCCCTCGTTTAGACAAAAGGCTAGGTCCTTGTCTTCCACACATGGCTTGAAGACCTCTGAACGTAGACTGGGAAGTGTGGGGGCCACTGCTGCAGACAGAAGAAAACAGAGGAAAGATTTAATTATTATTGGACAGAAAAAAAATGCACATCACATTTCTCATGTACAATTTCTCTGATGTGCCTCTGCACATGGCATGCCATTATGCTCCTAAAAGTTTTTCCTTCTGTGTTTGTACTGAAATGACCACTCTGCTCAGACTGGAAGAGGAGACTTCATATATATGTTGATTCATTTCTCACTGGGATAAAGGCCCTAAGGCAATAGACAAAGTAATGGTGCATTTTTGGCAGGCTTCAGTATTATTGATATTATTGTCTGTATTGTACTATTTTAAGTGTATTTGTGCATTTATTAAACATATGTTCTGCATTCCTGGTTTCTGCCTTTTGCTTTTAACCTCAATTTCCTGATCTGCAGTCTTTAGTAAACACAGCTGGAAAACACAGAAAAAGAAAGTGAAATGATAATATAATCTATTACACAGATGCAAAACAGAGCGAGATGCATGATGCGGCTTTAATTCTCCTGTTGTTGTCCGACCCTGAGCCGCTCTCACACAAAGAGCAATGCTGCCATATACAAGCACTGCAATGCAGAGTTCTCCATCCTGTGAAACATGCACAGCTGTCAGCCACATATAAATATTGTGTGTGTTGTTGGCAGACACACGTGTACAATAACATGGAAATTATCACTCAGAAGCTCTTTGACTCCATCATGTAGCCAAGCATTGAAAATTGGATTGACTGGTATTACACTCAATACCTTGCCAATACAATTGGATTACACAACAAATTCTGTTTTCATCCATTTATATTGCATGCACAGATATACACACATGCACTGTTACTCCACATTCTACTTATTGTAGCTCTTTTCCTATTTCTATCATCCTTTCATGTGAGTCTGTCACATCTTTGATGCTTTGTGCGGCACACTCCTGTTGGCCAATGGCCTTTCACAGCTGAAGCTCTGGTGACCAATCCTGTGTGAAGGAATAAAAAGTCAGTAAACCGTTTGTTGGGCCCCGGTGTCCAGTTCAATCTATGTTTTGTTTATGGTCATTGATCGATAAATCCGGGGGCTCTTCATGTAAGGCCCAAGAGATGATGAGAGATCAGAGGAAACACAAAAAGATATGTAGCGTTCCTGGGACCAACCAAAACTCTCCACCATCACAGTGTCATTTGAACCGTTTCCTATATTGGCTCTTGTAATACCTTCAGATGCATTTGAGGTCACTTTCTTTTTTAATATCTACATAACAAGATGTTAAGGCTTTAAATGTACATTATGCATCTGTTTAATGTCTCATATCTAATTTTTGGATCAGTCCTTTCATACATCAGTTCCAAGAGTGTCATGCATGTGAAAGTAGGTTTTGAACCCAAGCTGACTTTCTCACTTTCTAAGCTTTAAAAGCCACATATTACATCATGTATTATTAATTCCACAAATTCCCAAATGTAATGTTCAAAAGGTTATCTATTCCAAGATGCAACTTTAATAATAGAAAATAGAACACAACGTCCCCCTGTGGTACGCACATCCCTGGTAATAATTATCACGGTGTATAAAGTCCCTTGTATCTATTATTCAGACAGCAGCAGCGACCATGTGTGTGAAACAGCACGTTTGATATTCAAAGATAACGCCCGCTATGTTGGGTCAGTAGTTTAGGTTTAAATGCGTAAGGCAGAGCTTTTGTGACAAAAGAGGAAATTGATTCTGTGCTCTAAGCCCAACCATTGATGTAGTTACATTAGAAAAGCCAAGGTCAGACAGATACCAAACACCCTTTTATTACCTGCGTTGCAAGTCATCTAATCTGTACTGAAACGTTTTAAAGACTTTGTTTTTTTTTCAGCTGTCACCAAAAAAACTGTGAAGAAAGCTTTTTGCCGACTACTATTACTGTATGCTCCTTTGTGTGTGAAAAAGTGGTTCAAGTGCAGCCATCATTTCATTTGTCACATGTTGTTGACAGAGCAGAGGAGCAGGATGTGAACAGCACAAGGTCACTGTGGTACTTATGACACTGCACTTTGGGAATCAATGATGATGTATGATGTGTCCCTATATTTCTTTCACAAGGGACAAAGCTCCAAAATCCTCCCTGGCACACTGCAGCAGCACCTTTTATATTATGACAGTGAATGCTCCAGTTTCAAACCTTAAATTAAACACATTATGGTATACTTTAAATGTGCAGAGGATTTCTATTACAGCTGATCTTTAAAATTCATTTTTATTCTACACTGAAAAGAAATAGGTACCCAATAAATCATTTGACCTGAAAAAAAAAAACATCAGCATGTTCTCTTTTCATTAAAGCAGCCTAAAAAGTGCAAAGTTTCACCTGTCATTCTTCAAAATAAAGGCTCTACTTTTCCTTCACCAGGTGCAGTGTTCACAAACAAACAGCCTGTGGTGACTGCCTCTCAAAAATTTGCAAAAAAACACTCTTAAGTCTTAAAGGATTGCTTCTATTCTTCTGGCCCTGTTGGTCACATCAAGGAACAAGCCATCCTCAGATATGTTTGGCCTTGAGCAATACAGGCTGTCAATTTGTTATGGGTTCCCATTTCATCATCGTGACAGGCAAGAAATGGTAAAAAATCTGCAGCGCAGCAAGCACAACTCAGGCACTTTTGAACGAGCACCTGTCAAACAGGATTCTGTTGAAATGCTACGTTCTTGAAATATTCCCCCGTTGGATATAGAGCAAGTTAATAAACTAATTAGGGCTTCTTGTCGGAGCAGAATGGTGATAATGTTTACAGCGTGTTTTGATGTGATATTTTCTGTGTTGTCATTACTTGACTATCAAGGGAATTACCCTGAATAGATGACTGTGAACACTGCAGTAGATCCAATTAAATCATTTTTTTAGAGAATATATATTTGTACTTTTATCATACACAACCAGCACTGCAAGCATTTATGAGCAAAAAAAAATCATCTTCATTACTGAGGTAAAACTTGATAAATGATGTGTCCCTCTTGCACTAAATATTATTAAGATATGGTGTCATTAGGTCCATTTCTCATCAGCATCAAACAGAATGAAACCCTTGTAACAAACTATGATACTCAGATTCTTAGGTAAAAAGAAAAAACTAAAACATGGTAGAAAATGTGCTAATAAATGGCAGCTGCAGTTCGAGCATGATTCATCCTGGAGTCTTTGAAATCATTTTTACGTCTCTCACTCTCCCCGCTGCACAAAGGCAATCCAGATTGCCGATTCCCTGGGTAACTTTCGAGGAATCTACTGGCTGGGGATCACAGACTCCGATGATGCTTGAGAAATCAGCGTTGTCTGAGGGAAATACTGAGGCTAGTACTCAATCACTTACAATCAATATCTTCAGAAAGTCAAACAGCTTCAGGTAAATATGGATTTATTTGCTAATGGGGGCACATGGCTTCATGCCAATCTGTTATTGTACAGTAACATGAAAGTCACATAAATACAATTTTTTTTATATATAGTGAAAGGGAAAAAGTACGTTTTCAATAAATGCATAAAGATACAGGCAATCAAAGTGCACTAAAAGTGGGCCAGTGTCAGATATTTTGCTCTATAGTGGATCTAAAGGGTTGTCAACACTGAGACATTTTCTATATTTGAAAAAGAAACTTTGATCATTTGGTGGTATGCAACAAACTCTTCTTCACAACATACAGTATTCATGCCATTTTAACAAGACTCAAAGTAAAATGTCTGTGTCTCTGCTTCAATGACTACAGTATTCATCAGACTTCAACCTGACGGGTGTGGAAGGGATTGTAACACTGTTTTCTTCCAAATAGGATTGTTATGCATCACTTCTTTGTGATCTGTGATTACCTTAAATGGAAAAAAAGGTGAATTTTATACTTGTAGAGGTTTGTCACTGTTAGCATGAGCAGAACATTTCACCTCAGTTTCATTGTTTTTTTTTTAGCAACAATGCTTGATTATACTTTTTGCTAATTATGATGTGGCTAAAACAGTGGTTCAATTATTGTTTTTTGTAGACTCAATTCAAATCCACACCATGACTCTCGAATAATTATCATAAAATAAGCTCGGGGGCCTCCATATTCTGTATATATACAATATACTCTGTACACATAGATACACTTACTGTAGACAGTGCATCATTGGCACAGACAACACAGGAGACAATTCCATTTACAACTGTAGCATTTTCCTTCTATGGCTTCCTTCTAATGTGCTCATTAGTGTTCTTGTGCTGAGCCTTATCCCCCAGGAGACTGTGGTCTGGAGAGAACTGCCTGTGTTTACTGCAGCACACATCAAAGAGGGCCATACTACGTAAAGGGAGCGTCCTGAGAGAGCCTGCTGATTACTTACCCAACATGCACCTCTGCCTTTTGGACAGCACCATATTCAGAGAAATATAAAGTGCAGTAGGTACAATATGAACGCTGGCCCTGACAACGCCGTCTGTCACAGCGGTAAGGCAATTACTTTTCTTCCCTGAAGCAGCATCTTGCTGATTGGTGAAATTGTTAATTACTTAGAAACTTATAAAAGACAGCAGGATAAATGATCAGTTTCTGTGGGCCATGTTTTGACCAAAACATATACAGTATATGAAAAAGAAACCTTTTCACACTATATTAAAAAAAAAGCCAGACATATGGCTTTCTCATGCCTACAAAAAAAAAAAAAAATTTTATGATCACAATGCCAAATGGGATTCTGGTCATGCTTGTTAAGGACAGACAGTGTCATATCCTGTGCAGATTGTAAAGCTAAATTCATAATTTGTGATATTGGGCTATACAAACAAAACTGACTTGATTTGATTGAGTACTACTGCAAAGCTCAGGCTGATCTTCTTGGATCAGTGAATGGATCCACTATAGTGAATACACCAGCATGCAAGACCTGTATCCTGAGCAACTAATCAACAAATTAAAAATCTCAGTCATATCATATTTCCCTACTGTATGTAAATTAACTGCTGTCAAAGTCAGTTTTTGTTTTTGATTTGAAGCACCTGGATAAACAATGGTACCTTCTGAAGTAATTTATTCTATGGCCAAACAAATGGCGAAATATGCTATATATGCTATACTGTTTGTTGCAGCTTCAGTAGCGTGAACAGCATACATGAATACCTAAACAGAAAAATACATTGAACATGAGTGAAGGAGCTTGAAAGATAAAGCTATGGACAGTATGCATCGGAGGAAGGAATATAACATCTTTTTTAGCCTTGAATATCCTACTCTTATAACCATGGTCAGTATGTATAAAGCTACAAAGGCCTGTTAAGTGTCACACGAACAAACACATCCCTGTACATTCTGTCATCTTGAAGATCTTCATAGACATAATGCATTCCTTCACCCCTTACTCTAACCTTAACCTTAACTACATGCTTGACCCCACACTTACCTCATCTTGAACAGCAGCTTGATTCTCATGATGTCACAAAATAAACTAGAAATGCAGGATCATACAAAAATCCATGTTGTCATGCTCAAGATTTGAGTGTGGGTTGAGACAATATGGAGCGACTGCGCTAACAAAAATGGCGGCTCCTGAGGAGATGAGCATATTTGCTGCAGTAGCATCAGTTATATCAGAACTGATGAGTATTTTGACATTGAAAGAAGATTTAAGTACAAAGGCCATGTTTTTGCTCTCCTCAGTCTCCTCAGATGGTTCTGTGTAAAAAAAACAAAAAACATCCAGCGGGTCAGGTTGACCCATACTCCTAACCTAACCACAATTCTAATCTGAACCTCAAAATCAAGTGTTAACCCTCAAACAATTGTTTGAAGAAGTCACTTTCCTTGTTTTGGTCCTCACTATGGAACAAGTACAAGAACACACACACCAAAACAGGCACATACTGTACATACTGTACAGGGCTGTACATCTTGCATGATCATCAGGTCGAAAAGCCTTGGGTGACCTTCTGTCCCTGACACAAACAAATAGCTGTTGACCTGTGGGACAGCTGGTTAAAGGTGGCATTCGATGCCTGTAAGCAGGGTTAAAGAGCACTCGGCCTTGGTTGCCATGACAGCCCAGTGATAGGTATTCAGTGGTACATTTGTCACGGCTCCTCTGGTTGTTCCTCACTGTGACATATACAGTATGGAGTACAGTAAAAGCCTGACCTATGGGTAAGCGGTTGGAGAGGTTTTAAAATGTTTGGCAAAACAAGTGGAATATATCTATCTTAATTAATGCATGTCAACGCAGGGGGTCATTCAGGAGTTCAAAGCCTGTTTTTGTTCTTGGTCACTGAGACACCTTTGAGTCTGGTCATTATCCAACAGCAGCATTATTAAACAGACTAAAAAGGGTTTTGAATGTGTTCACAGTGACAGGTTCGAAGCAGCAGGTTAATAAAGAAGACCCCAGAAGACATCAAACATGCATTGTACCTTCAGGGAGCACTTCAGCCTCTGATGAAAAGTTTTAATTACATACATTATCTCCTTACCCCATGTCAGCTGAATTTTGATTAAAGTTTGGATGACCACTGCACACACAACAAGTAAGTCCCTGCAGTTCCAAACCACGCCTTCTCCCAAACAGACTCTAAAGTGGCCATGAAATTTCTCTAAACAACCCACGCAACACAGCGCAGGAGGTGTGAAGCCAAGACACTGTAGTGAAAGTCCAAAATGACCAGTACCAGAAGCCACATCTGAAATACACCTCCGCTGGAGGTGCAACGTGAGTCAGAGACAACCCGAATATCCAACAGAAGTGACTGTGTTGGGATTCACATGGAAGAGAGTATGACATTTTGGGTGGAACCATTCCTCAAAGGAACACTTCGCCTACAAAATTAAATTAATTTGGATAACAATTATTCGCTACATGTTACTTTGAATTATTCAAGACTTGCACTGTGCGGGAAGTGTATTAAATAGTAAGACTACAGAGAAGATGCACTGAGTATTTGATTTTTATCTTTCCTTGTTACCGGTAGAGGCAACACTATGAAGTAACACTTGGTGAGTGATTAATTTACAAATTTTGTGGGTGACATGTTCCTTTATGAAAAATAGAAATTCTGCTTCAATCTGGTGCACAAAGGAGGAACAACCTTAACGCTAAACAACTCTATTCAGGAACATCACTTCAGATTATTGCTTGATTACCCCTCTTATTGTATAGCTCTGAGTAATGTTATCCTGTGTGACAGGCCTTGGACTTTTAGCTATTAGCTAGAAATGGAGTCGTACAATAGTGCCCTGAAGAAAATAGCAGGAACACAGAGGGGGTTGTGAGATTTATTGAATTCTGCTGAAATTATCATGCCTCATATTGTCAGATTAATATCAGTACCAAGAGCTCTGGCAATGTGTTTTTTTTCAGGTGCCTTGAGGGCTTTTGGAGATAATTTGTCTCCTCAGTAGTACATTTCTGTGACTCAGTTGTGGTAACGAAGCCACAATGCCAACAAACATCAGATGTAGATCATAACAGAGGCGCTATGACAAGAGGCAGCAGTGACTCCACTTCTTTCAACCTGGAGATCCTCCTGTAGCAGTCTTTCTCTATCAAGGTCAGAATGAAATCTGTCAGATGCTACTGACTTCCCGTTCGAGACTGGAATCCGTAATGAGGTTTACAAGAATGCTCAAACACAGAACAATATTATTAGAAGCAATTTCTCCCCTGCTAATTTGTCTTCGCAACCCATATGCAGTAGTATGGGACAAGACAGATAATTTATCCTGATTCATTGATTGCAATTTGTGGGGTAATTATCATAATATGCCACCAGGAGGGACAAAATTATGTTACTGCTTATTATCTCAGAAATGACAGAAACACTGCACTGTATATGTGGTGCCTATTATTCCAAAGTTTATGAGATATTTCTTTATTCTGCAGGACTTTTGTTGTCTGGATGACGGTGATGATCTATGTAAGAGTGTTGTGTTAGATATGTTTATGCTAATGTGTGCTTCACATTAGCTAAACCACATTGATGTAGATGTCAGTGCAGTACTGAAGATACATCCATTGACTCCGGCTGGAACCTCGTAAAAGCTGTTAAGAATGGGATGAGTGCCTCTACCTCATATTCAAACGCGGACAATGTACTTTGATACCATTATCTCCATTACTTACAGAGCAAATAACAGAATAACCAGCAAGTAGATCTGAATTTCTCAAATGTATATTTAATGAGGGAGGTCACTTTAGTGCTTTTGCCACAGCAGAATATAACATGACATGTTGATTTTGATTCCAGGACAGGACACGTGAGAAATGAAACAAATTAAATCCGCAAGAGTTTCGCTAAAATATACATACCTGTGGTTGCTTGAAGAAGAGCTAAATAATTATTAATTCATCACTGTTTACAAATGGGATCTCATGAATGGGGCTATGAAGCTAAAACAAACAGCGCATGCACAGAAATGGCATAGACGTAGTGAAGAGCACTCACGGAAACTATAAAGACCGACTTAAAAATGGCATGCAGAGTGTTTGAGACCTGATGTATCCAGACAGTTTGACAGAACAGAAGATATCCATTCATATCCAGAAATATGCTTGGATATTACCTGGATTATTCATGAGGAGAAAAATAGAAGATACAACCCTGAATGCGTCATATATTGTGGACAAAGCGCTATAAATTAATGTTCAACTATATGACACACTAAATATCTCCCAACAATTAGTTTTAGTTATTTTTACAAACAGTTATTTGTAGATATGATTAACATCTGTAGTCAGTGTGTGCAGCTGTGTATCCATGCATACATCCATCAAAATACTGAATTCTTTTCCATAGAAAAGTATTTTTCTTCATAACTATTTATAACCAGTGCTAACAAATCCATTCACAAACACGGAATATTTGTCTTTGCCTGTTAATGTGCATCTAACTATAAACAAACATGTCTTGGCAGTGCCCATATCCAGCTGCCCTTTTTGTGTTTTATTTAAGATTATATTCAAAAAGATGGCGTAAAATGCAATCCTGGGGCTTCTAGAGGATCATGCTATATGGCAGAAGAAACTGGTAGAGAGACTGAGAGGTGTATTTATTTACTTGCTGGAACATCTTCACAGACACGACAACAACAACAAAAAAAAATGCAGATTTCTCCTGACTGATGAGTTGAGATGTGGTGTTATCAGTGTTATGATCACCTCACAGCTGTGTTAAAATACTTCACTGTGAAAATCCTGTTTTTCTTTTTTTCTTTTCCTTTCATGGGTATTCACTGTGTACCCTGTTTATGCCCGACAAACATATTTGAATTGGAAATGACTCAAAATACTATTTATGCAGCACTCGTCTCTAGATGTGGCTTTACACATGCAAACAGATGAAATAGTAATGAAAAGAGGGAAAGAAAAGCAGAAAAGGAAAAGTTGGGAAGCCTGATTTGCCTTGACCGTACTGTGTAAACTAGAGGAGTAATTGATGCAGATGCTCTTTTTCTTCTTTTTTTTGGTTAATCCAACATGATGCATCAGTTATTCACACCTGAGAGGAAAATGGGAGGGTAGGGTAGGTATGACAGCGTGGGAGCCTTGACAAGAAAGATGTCCAGATTCCAATGGAGATCTTCAGATTTTAAAGACACAGCAGAGCCACATTCTGATCTTTCCCTGCCACTCTCCGTCTTCCTCAAGGGAACTCTGGCATATTGCAGAAATGCAACATCAACATGCATCCCCAGCATTAACGGGAGTAAGAGGAGAGGAGTTGAGCGATTCAGCTACGTGGACAAGAGAGCAGCTTCCTGTCAGTGCAGTTGATTAAAATTCCTGGGACCAAGAATGCAGGGTGTGATGTACGACGAGCAGGTGGTGTGGGTTTAATATGCATGAGCGGACAGCTCCTGCATCTGCAGATTGGCAGTCACTGAGCTTGCCTGTCTGCTCCCTTGGTAGCTCACTTGGCATATGGAGCTACTGAGGGCACACATGAGCATAGCAGGGGAGCTGGTCTTAGCACCCACTGATACAATTAACTCTTTTTTTGTGACTCCTGAGCCAACATGAAGGTAGAGGAGAGCAATTTTCTGCCGTATATTTTATTGATTTTATACAAACAGCGGGGAGCATCAAAAGGTAAAGGGATTAGGGGAGCTGGTGTAAAAATTGACTGAGATGGGGGCGCAGGATTTAGGCTTACCGGAGGGAAGATGCGATCAGCCATCTCAACAGATGATTCTATCAATATGAAAAACAAGCACAGACCCACTCCAGATTTTCAAGGAGGAAAATATTGTTGTAAATAGAGCTCCCTTGAAGTGTAAACTGTAAACTGTGACTCGCAAAGCTGTGTATTTCATGCAGCTGCATAGCATGACAGTGTTAACCCAGCAGTGTATTGGAATTTTGATGTCAAGTTTGTCCACGGTTTGTGCAACCTGCCTCCTGACTGCAGGTCAACAGAGCGCTACACAAGCCAAACACATGTCCTGTTATGTTTTCATTTCATTAATTGGTGGAGATGCACTCTTTTAGATCACACCACCATTAACAAATCAACACAAAGATCACAAAGATAGAAAGAAGATCCTGATCAAAAGGATTTATACACCAATGTGTTCTTCTTAAAAGAAAAACGGAGGGATTCCAGTTATTATTTATTGCTATCTATGGCTGTCGGTCATGCTATCTAGCTGGATTATGATGTGGATTAGGGAGACAGCTGGGTGAAGAGGGGTTGCAGTGGAACATTTTATGTTTCAAGGGGAACACTGTTGCAGTGCCACATGTCCCTCTTTTCAGCCATCAGCAGGTAGAAAGTGTTTTTTTTTCTTTTCCATCTGCACTCTCGAGCTTGAGTGATGTGCATTGTCAAAGCATGATTATGCATAACAGAGCCACTGTAGTCTTGAGCAACCTGCATAAGGCTTTTGCAAATTAACCTCACAAACCTCTATGTTCTTGCGCCATCAACATTGTTGATGTAGTCGGAGTATTAAGAGACAGCATGCGCCACGGAAATCAAAACAGGAAGTGGAGATGATAGTGATTATAGAGCAAAAACACCTCTGATAAAACAAGAATGGAAACAGTAAATGATGATTAAATAGTCTCTTCTTTCATTTGAGCTATTCAGTGTTTTCAGAGACATAAAACAAAATATTCTGTGGGTCTAGAAATATGATTCAAAATGGGCAAAAATGTTGGCACAAGGCACTTCCTGTTTTATAAAACACCTGGCACTTAGTGAGAACTTGATGAACTTGCCTGCACAGTGCAATGTGTATTAAATGCACTGGATGACAAATCATAACAAAAACATGCAAAGTAATGTATCCCCCCCAAAAAAAACACAAATAAAAGAAACAATTTAACACCAATCTGTCATAAACAGTTTCAAAGGAATCTATTTAAGTTAATAATTAATTGTACATTAAGTACACCTGCAATGAGTCATTTAGAGGCAAATCTGTAAACACAATGAATGTACTAATTGGATTACATTAATGACAACTAGAAAAAACACACACCAGGGGACAGCAGTTAATCCCAATCATAAATCCCACGAACTGTGCATCTCGTGGACAAAGCAAAGCCCTGATGAGTTTTGCTTTCCCTTAAACACAGTGACAGATTTCCCCTGTCACTACAACCATCCATATCTTGGAGGTGGCTCCCTTTCACAAACACACACAAAAAAAAAACAGTCACGTCAGATTTGCCCTGGCATTATCACCCCAAAGCTCCAAAAAGAAATAAACATAGGTGGAAATGCACAGCCGCAAATGCCTGCTGCTGTTGATGGAGCAGAGGGAACAGGATTACATGCCTTTCAGACTGCTCACTCACAGGAGAAAGACACCACTCTGATCCAATCAAGGAGACACATGCAGAAAAAAGGGAGGGGTTGTGGCTCAGCTTCCTTCGTCATCTGTTTCACTTAACAAAGACAGAGAGAAAGTGCTAATGTGACAACTTACACAAATAACGATAAGTAGGAGGGGACTGTGACGCAGTTTTTGTCAGGGGTATTAAGGTAAAGTCGTGAGCTGTATGTGGACCCACAGGCTTTTACCCCAAAGCAGTGCTGCCAAACACATAGTTTGGGGTGTCTCCAAGTGAACAGAAATGCTGAACTGGCACTGACAAGGCATTGGGACTGGCAGCATTGGCCCTGACGTTGGATCAGTGAAATCCTGTTTAGCCCTCTCCTGGTCTTCAGAGAGAGAGCGTGCCACCAAATTCAAGCCAAATCATGGCCTGTTTAACACCTCACCACCTGCCTTGTTCATCTGCAAGCGTGTGTGAGAGAGAAAAAGGAAGACGTGTGCACTGAAGCAGAAGAGAGCGATGGCTATAGGTTTATATTGACCACAGGGGTGGCTGCAGGAGACACACACACACACACACACACAAACTCAATATAATATGCTTTTCCTACACTTAATGGTATTCCCTTCATACAGTCATCACTATGTAGTCTGTTAATTGGATGGTTTCAGCAAAGGGATTTGAGTTTAATGCAAGTCATAGGCATGAGTGCATGAAATGATTAATGGGGATGATTTCATGTACTGCAGGAGCTGTTAAAATCCCTGTAAAACATATTATTCTCCATTCTCCTGCATGGCCTCCATCAAAGGACGTGTGAAAACATTAAACCTGACGGCCAGAGATGTAGTGCGTGAATGATGGTTGTGTTTTCAGAAAGTGCTTCTCTCCGGTGCACAGCATTCCCTAACAGACATATTAATCAAAGAAGTTTCGCTTAGAGCCATTTGGGGATGAATACAATACAGTGTCCCCTCATTCCTCCACACAAACAACGGTGCCTCTGCTTGATGTGTCATGCTCAATGAATGCCACAGGCAAATATATCTGTACCGACTGGATGTTTGTCTCAAAATTACAGCAAAAAATATTTCCTCCTGGGGACACAAAGGTAGAGAATTCTTGCTTTGTTCAACGTTGTGAAATGCTGTTATTTCTCTGCGTTTTTAGTCTTTGTGTGTCGCTGTTGAATTTGGCACATTAGGGGCGGAAGACACTGCAGGTTGCTCAAAGCTTAGAACAGAAAACTCCCAAGCTGAAGCATGAGATAAAGTGCTTTGAATAGCAAACAAACAAGGCTTTAGTGGAGAGTGGCTGGGGATGAATCCAGGCAGGGAATGACGCAGGATTGTTCCCGACGTTCACAGTCACCTTAAATCATGACCACGTAAAAGAAAAAGATGCTTCGTTATAGCAAAGGGAGGAAATACACAGTACGCCAATGTGATGCCATAATTTATAGTTTTCATACTGTGACATTTGTAGTCATGTAGTAACATAAGAGAGAATTGTGATGCCATTTATATCACAAAACATATCTTAACTATGTCCTAACAGCCAAATCAACAAACACATTACAATGCCAGCACTATTATTGTGTGACAAACTGAAATTCTTAACATGGAACATACAGTATAAGCTAGAAAATAACGTCCCAAATAAATGTCCCAACTTTTGGTACATTATTACAAATGACTAAATTGATTGGAACAAACACAATTATGTTGACACAATTTTTTAGGTTAATGTTCAGGCTGAAAATAGCTCCCTCTCACAGTGTCGCTATTGACAGATGGGAAGAAGTAGGGCTTCAGAGATGACAAATAGTGCAGCATACCTTAATCCAGTTATACCACAACAGCAGCTGACATTACCGTCCTCCATACAACATCTAGTGGCAGCTCACCAATCTTTCCATTGTGCCTCCAGACCAAAAACAACCATTGTCGTGGAAAAAAAAGACCCATTCAAAAATAAAGCCGCTGTAAATAAGCTGTCAAAACTGATGTTGATTTCAGTTAATGTGGCCTTTTTGACTTCGACAGGACGACTGTTCCGCTGTGACACCCAACCAGCCTGCAGTCTTTATTCTTGTCAGACGGGTGGAGGTTTGAGTAAAAATTGGGAACTTCTGTCAGAACCTCAGCATGTCATCTTTACTATTTTCATTCCGGCAGAAGTAAAAGGTCAAGAAAGACCGTGCCGTGTTCACATTATGGGTGTACGTGTGTGTACTAGCCAAGACCAGTAATCTGCAATCGCTTTCAAAGATGTCATTGATCTTTTTTTTTTCATTTACTGGATCCCTACTTGTGATGCATATTGAGGATGAAATTGAACACAATAAACAAGCTGAATGTGGTCGACATCACCCATAAAGGACAACCATACCTCTACTTTGTGAAAGTAGAGATTCACTTTCAGACAGATCCATGTAACAAAAGAGGAATAATAACCACTACCACATGTCAGCAGGGTACTGTCTCCAGGATCTTACACATCAGTTAACAAGTGTTGGTGGATGTCGATGCTCATACTTCAGTGGTCCAAACCTTGATTGGGTAGTTTTCAGTGGCATCTTGACATTTGCAGCGTATAAAGCAGAATGAACAGGGTTTGAATTTTGTGAGCAGGCAAGAGATTAGTGTCTTGCTTTGATAGGCCAAATGTCTGCTGATGGACACATTGGCATTACAGAGCTTAGATTGGCCGTCATGCAGAACAGACACTTTGACCACCAGTGCGTGATGAAAAGGTTTGGATGGTTTAAATGTCACAGACACCTCAGCTCACTGTAATTCTTGCGATCATTTGTAGCACTAATGGTCTAAATACGACGGCGGAAGGAAGAAAGTATAGGCTGTGTTGACTGCTCAAATCCACTGGTCAACATTCATTTTAACAGACTGTGGAGGATAAAGCAATAGAAAGCTGATTATATAAACAAGTTATACTGTAGAAAAAATACTGAGAATAAAAAAAAAGTCAGTGCATTCATTTGATGCTGTCCCTGTCGCTCTGAAAGACGTTCTCTTAGTGCCAACCACTGCTGCCAGCGATGACAGCCATCCACAGTAAAGCACAAGTAAGACAGAGGAACTGGTGGAGGATTTCTAACAAAGCCACTGACACCTGTCACCACAAAGCACAAGAAAGGGACGATGGTAAACATAAATAACAAACTGGTCAGACTGACTGGCCTGAAAACATGGGAGCGTTGTAAGATAGAGCGCAGAGAAGAGACTGAGGTCTTTCAGTGTGTGTACGTCAGTGCAGTCTGTCAATCATAGCCACAAATATGGGATGTTACACCTAACAGGCTATAGAAAGAGTTGCCAAACTGAAAATGGTTTGACATACTGCAGGTGGGATTACTGAGCTGTAAAGTAAGGATGGACAAAAGTAAGAGCACTACTCTGAATAAGAGTCTCGCCACGTAGGAGCACTGTGGAGTCAGCATTCAAGATACATCAGAGAGCATATTAGGTGCTCATTTGTGTTGACAGCAATCAGACGTGTGCAACGGTTTCAGCCCACACAGCTCCAGACTCAGCCAATTAAGAGGATGGTAAGACAGGATGCTTTCACTGCCCTCGTGGACAATTTAGAATTTCTTATCTGACCAATTTATTTGCACTGCATCAGCTTGGCACAGAACTCAAACGTCTCATCTGGCACACAACAACACATATTTCATATTTTTGGCACATACATATTTTTCTTCTGTTTTTATCTCAATAAGAAGAATATAGTGTATATGTATATACAGGGTTAAAATTGTAATGCTGCACTACAGTGTTTGCACTGTTGTAACATGGACACTTGGTGCTGTCATAATTATCATTTTGCTGTTGACTGTACACAAATTTAATTAGAAGGACAGGCCTCATTTCCATTGCGCATTACAACAGAATTAACTGAGTAGCAACTGTTATATTTTATACTATTATTTTTGACTTGGTTGGAATTTTAACAACCATGTCCTCCACTCTGTGCATCATTACTATCACTGTAATTGATTAATTAATCATCTTTGGTTCTACCATTAATAGGAAGATTTTTCTAATGAAAGCATAGTTTTACGAATTTCAGTCCCGCTTGAGTGTAAAAAAAAATATTGTTAGGCGAGAACATCAGCAGAAGCAGTTGATAAGATATGACCTCATACCCAGCCTTCACTTCATCCATGTAAGAGAGCTAATAAGATTGTGAGGTTGCAACATGATGAGCCCTACAGGATATACTGTAAATGACATATATGATTAGACTGATAAAGTAGGTTATTGGCCAATCAGAGTAGGCAAAAATGTCACCAGGCATGAATGTAAACATATGATCCTTATTAGATTATTAGATAATTAATGTAACATGTAACATGTAACATGTAATGTAACAGGAGCTGAAACGCGCATGCCTGACATGATTTCTGCACATGGCATTGAAGACATGTCAGTGTGACTGGTTCTATTGACTGGCGGATATGGAGGCTAGCATCTTTCCTCAGTGTAAAAGAGGACCATACAGTGATAAACACTAAAAATGCATTTCTGCATTGTCAGGTATATGCTAAATTGAATCATTAGCTGGCCTTCAGGGGTTTCGTTTGTGTTTATATGACTGATTCTGCTGCTACTGTAGATGCCTCTGGGAGGATTCCACCAAGATCATTAGTTTCATCTTATCTAAACCCACAATCTTATTTACAACCCTTACTGTTTATATCTGAATTTAGTCACTACCTTTACTGACATATACTTAAAACTGTCTCATATACAGCATGTCTATCTACAGTAGTTGCAATAGAAACAACCCACTGCTTTAACAAGCTTCCAGTCTGCACTCTGCAGTGTCACTCTGAGGCAACACTCGCAGCATGCTTTCGGATGATACACACTATTTTGACCACCAGCTGGTTTTGAAATAAACAGGGCTAATGTATGTACACTGTTGTGCGAGACCCAAAAAAAAATCAGCCTACTGTATGCACACAGAAAGGTGCAGCAGCGGCAGCCGTGAATCAACATAATGTCGTTTACATCTTGCTTACGGCTGTTGTTGTAATTCAACACGTATCTGTCAGAGCTGCATGCTGTTTCTAAATCACAAGGAATACACCCTTCAGTAAGGCTATGTGTAGCTTTAAGTGAACCAGATCCTTGTGCACACGCACACACACATACATACACACACACACGCGCACACAGCAGTCTGGCCCTCTGCAGCCATCAATTCACAGCAGTGAAGCCGACTGCAGCCTGCCTCTCTCTCTCTCTCTTCCCCTGTACCAGAATTAATTTCTCCCCAGAGCTGATAGGCTACGCTCTACTGCAGCCAATCCATATAATTAGGCTGTCAGCAATGTAAACCCCTGGCTCAGGCTTCAAGTCCATTTCAATATTAGGTGCCGACATGACAATGGCTTCATCAAATGTGAGTATTTCCTGCATTGATTTGATAAATTGTTATTCCTTCGCCCTCAATGTGACACAACTGTCTCTGTTCTGTTCCACTAGGTCCTCTTTCGAGGTGAAAGGAATTATTCTGACATCATGCTAGGTGTTCCTGTCTTCTTTGAGGTGTTATAGTGCATTCATATTCTCATTACTAATGAATCACTTGCAAGTGTTTTAATGGGCATTTAATATTTGGCCGATGCAGAGACCAAGGTGTTCGCCCTCACCACTTTCTCCCTCCCCTTTCTCAGTCCTGTTACGTAAGTATTTTTCCTCCCCGAGCCAATTATGTTGGGTTCTGACGGCTGATCTCACTCCATATGGCGACAGCTCTGTTAATCACCACCTCCCAGAGAACTGCTGCATGACAGCCTGCATGTCAAAATCATCATCAAAACGGTGAGGCGTGGAAAAAGGAGGGGAGGAGATAAATGGGATGTGTGTCTGTGTAAGTTTGCGCGTGTGTTTTTGGGAGGCGGGTGAGGAGAAAGAAAAAATTAGCCTAAGAAAACAAAGTTAATGAGGCATGAAGGAGGCTTTCCTCTCCTGTGTTTGGTGGAGGCAGTATTGCCTCCTCATTCACTGTTACAACCACTCCAGGGGGACGGGCAAAAACCGACAGCCTCGGGGGGTAGGCGCTGGTGGAAGAAGAGTGAGGCTGTAATAGGATTGTATGTGTTTACTCGGTTTGGTTGTGGTTGTTGACTGAGGCAACACTTGACAGCACAGGTCTGCGGGCGTTGGAGGAGACATTAACTTGTCGGATGCGTTTGCATTTCCCCAAGTCGAGTCGGATCTCCTTGGACTGAAAAAGACCTTTGGGATGTGATGTCAAGAGGGCATGTTGTACACAACACTACAATGCCAAGGTTGGAAGCTATTACAATCACAATGACTTGTTTTGTGCATTGACTGATTACCGCTGGGGAAGAGGGAAATAGTCTGCATCGGCCTGAATCCCCTTGTTACACATATTTACTTGTAGGAATTTATGATAATAGCTATATGATACTTAGTGGACAAAAGGCACACAGACATAGCCATTTGATAGTGTCAGATTAAAAACAAAACAATGCTCCATGAATGATTAAGATGACAAGTGAAAATAATTCAGAGATGACTGTATTATTGAAGCCATTTTTAAAGGACAAAATATACCTGGTTTTGTGTATATATATATATATATATATATATATATATATATATATATATATACACATACATACGTATATACGGGCTACTCCTGCTTCCTAGAAAAAAAAAGTGAATCTCTAGGCTTTAAAGGGAATATTCAAATAATTTCCAGGTGTTGCATTCCTCCCTAACCCAGAGTAAACTTTCCAAATTACATAATTATCCATATTACAGCGGTATTGTCTTATTATCATTAAACACAAATACTCTGGCATATGTCTGGGCTTAATGCAAAAAACAGGAAGTCGATCAGTTGGTTGTTGCTTCCCCATATAAACAAGAGCATGTTGGTAATTCATTTTCCTTCCTATCATCATTACTGTTTTGATAAGTTCAACCTTTAGAGGGCACCCGGAAGAGACAAGCTAATTACGTCTGCACTGATGTTCCGCTTTCAAAATTTGCAGATAATTTAAGGAAGAAAACATTTTTGAAGTGCTGTGATTTTTCACCTTTGTCCTAACATGAGCAAATACTACTGTTGGAGACACTGAATATGCATGGAAAGAACTAAGGATGTCTCAAGCAGATCAAGATTAGATCTAAGATCAGTGGATCATCCAGCTCAATTCAAGTTAAATTGTTTGCAGTAACCCACTGGGCTGTGAGTACTCCAGCTATGAAAAACATGGCCTATTAAAACACAGTAAATCCATTCATAAACTGTTGATAGGAAGTGAAATGAAGCAATATGAACAAATAAAATTTATTGTGCAGTTTCAGAATCCAATGCACTGAATTTCCCCATGGAGTTTAGCTAATGGAGGTGGAGGAAACTACTATTTTTACAAGGACGGTAGTCATTTTTACGTGACAGTTTAATTAGAAAATGAATTTCATTATATATTATATAATTTATATTCTATCTTGTGCATTTACAGTCATTGCTAAAAAGCACACTGAACACATCTTTACAGTGACTTCATAGTTTGCCAGTTGCTTGCGGCACTTTCCATCTTTAGGTTGAACATGAATAATCATGAGATTCTCTGAACCATGATCAACCTTTCTGATTCCTTGAGTGAAGCTTACCGGAATAAAAAAAGGAGCTGCTCACTGATGTGAACATTTTCAATGCTAGGTAAGCAAAAAGTATGTGACACTGTTTAGTCAGCATGCACTGAGGGTTAAAGCCCGACTGAGTCACTATGGCTCATGTCAGAAGGCCTTAGACTTTGCCACCTCACACGACACACATGCCTAAGGTCAGTGTCAGTGCCCTGCCAAGTGTTGACCTTTGATCAGTTAGAGGAGTGCTAAAAACTGCCCAAAGGTCTCTCTGGGTATATCTCAGAGCAGGGGGAGGTGGAAAGGACAGCGACAGCAGCCTTTAACTATCCCAGCAAGACTTTCTTCTCCTATAATAACATTAACTTGCTTTGTCAACATACAGCAGTGCTCCAGAGCAAAGCACAACATGATCCTAATGTCAAATCTTTGGAAGTAGCACACACATCTTTCAGGAGGAAGAGTGTAAGCAGGATTTTGTCATTCAGTATCCTGTGTGTGGAAAATACTGCAATTTAGAGACCTTTAATTTTGGCCACAGTCAGTCGTATCACGTACTATGCATTTTGCGAAAACAATTCCTTTGATGCCTCCGAGCTACTATGAATTTTACAAAGGAAAAAAAATGATACATTGCGCCAAGGTAATGGTGGCTATAGTGAAGATAACGCTTTTTTTCTAGAACTGGATTTCCTTTAAAACAGATAGGCTTTAGTCCCTGGGCTCCTGGGCTGTTATGCTTCAACCACTTTGTCAAAAAAACAATGGTCTCTACAAAGAGACTGCTGGCAAGACGCAGAGAGGGATCCATTTCACCTCAGATGCAGTTTGAATTCCCAGTGCACATAATCAGACCAGCTGATATACCATCTTCAGGAAGGCACAACATTGCTCCCCATGTGCTGCTTAAAAGGACGTTAATCCAAATGTATTGTCTCACAAAAGCAGCAAATGCACGCATCTGACTCGAAAGAGCATCTGAATATTTGGCAACGGAGGCCAAAGCTCATTAACTGACTTATTTATTTCAAGGGGAAAAAAATCAGCAACAATTATCAGAAATAAAGCATCATTTAAATTAAATATGAACGAGCCTGGCTTGTATTAAGTGTCATAGTTCAGCGTGCCAAATAGTAAATACAATAACCTCCCTAATCTCTCATGCTAATTATTGTTTGAAGCTTCAAAGTATTTCCGTGTTGTGCTTTTGCCATTGACTGTGCCTGACTAGACACAAATCGAACCCAGCTCTCCTATGCTGCTATCAGAAGCCTGTCTTGACCAATCAAAATGTCTCGCTGTTTACACTAAAGTGGTGTGGGAAGGAAGCAAAAGTCAGCATTTCCTGCTGTGAGAGTTATTTTGAGACTCCGTTGGAGGAAAAAAAAATATGGAAAAATGCGTGTGATATTACATTTCCAACTCGAATGGAGAGTGAGGAGGGGGAGGAGGGATATTGACGTGCAACAGAGGCATGGAGAGCAAGGCAGAGGAAATGGAGAGAAAAAAAGAAGAGATGAGAGGGAAAGAAAGTGAGAGGGAGAGACAGTCACACTTGGTTCGCCTCATCTCTGGGCGTATCATCTGGCTTGCAGGGGGAAAATTACTGTACCAGTCCCCCAAGGGCCACAGTGACTTCCTTAACCACTTTAATAAACTGGAAGAGTGTGATTGCCCAGACAGTGCTGCTGTCAGCGTGTTAATTAGACACAGTGCTTTATCAGAGCTGGCCACTCACAAACCGACCAAGCATATTACCATAAATGGTTTACTATCGCCCTGTTCGGGAAAGCAAACTTAAAGCATATCATCTAAAGCCATTGTCATTTAGCTAAATTATGTTACGTGCTGTATGAAAAGGTGTTAAAATCACACAGCGCAACTGGGCAAAGCTCAGCTCTGGTGTCTATTTATTAAACAATAAATAAACATGCATTATTAACAATGCATTTATTTTGAATTTCAAATGAAGTAAGTAGTCTTTGAAACATATATTGCATATTTTGCAGTCCTCATTCCTAAATCAGCCCTCTACCTCATTATCCAGAGGATCCCAATTACTTCCTCTGTTTACTCTCTGCTGGTACTTTTTCACCTACAATGTTTTTTTTTCCCCACATCTGCTTATCAGCATATGTTAAATCCTCACATGATCACCCTTCTAATTCAAAACTGTATTTCACAGTTGTATAAGCTGTAAACAATGTTCGGGGTCGTTATTTTCAGCTGATCAGCTGTGAATTATAACACGTCTAATGCAGGTGATGAAAATGACAACGCACGTTTGTTGACCAAAGGGGGAGAAAAAAAACAAAACAAAAAACAAAACATAAAATGTGACAGACAGCTAATTAAAAGGCTCAGACCTATAAAACCTTACTGTATTAGTGGAATATGCCTACAAGAATAAGCTGAAGCTTCTCAGATCTGGAGCTGTGAGATGCTAAGCCGTTAATTAATATAGGTCTTTAGATTTGCCGATGGGAAAACAGGATAATGTGTGGGATAATATCAAATTAGATAAGATCAGTAGATCATTGGTCAATATATTCAATCAGCTCTATATGTTCACATTTGATACGGAGTGACCAAGCAGAGTGACCAAGCAGAGTGACCTAAAAAAAAACCCAAAGCTGGTCATTTCTCCATTTCTACAATATATTCATCCTTTTCTAGCCCAAGAATAAACCATAGAGAAGCAACAGTGTTCATTCACCCTGAAGACAGTAGATATAATAATCCCCTCAAGTTTTTTTTTTTTGCAAAAATTAAACTAGGCTACTGAATAATTCATGAGGCGAGTGTGTCATCAACTTAGCATTTAGCTCGAGGAAACTGTGGGTAAACTCTGAGAGCGATACTATTGTTCCCCTTTCATCTCTAATGTGTGATTCTGTGCTATCTTGCTATATTTAAAATTTACATCTCCATAATGAGAGATGAAAAAGAGGGTTTCACTTGTCACTGACAAAACAATAAATGTCCCCAAAAAAAGGTTCATGTTGTGCAGTTTATTTGTTTCTTTTAAATATTTCTGAGAGAAATGAGCACCGGTTGATATTCGGAAGTTTGCATTGTTAGCAGTGGAGTCCACCATTACCGTGCAGAATTCATAATGCCTTGAGAGGAACAAGGGAAATGATGCATACATTTAATTATTTATTATTTCATTTAACAAAGCTGCTGTTTACCGTTCACTTTCTTTATTGTATTAAGTTACTGCTAATGCTGTTGCTGCTTCACGTTAAACATGTTCTGGCCAAACAGGGGATGGCTTTTATTGTGAAGGATTTACAGGACACACCACAGGTCAGCACTAACCAGCATAAAATCAGATTGTGTTTGCAATTATGGCCGACTTACTTGTAAAAACTACATCAGATTGGTTGGCTGAACTATAAACTGATAGACCAGTTGCTCATCTGTTATATTTCTGACAAAATAGATCACACTGTGTTCAACTTTGGTAAACTGCTGATGGTCACTTGCCTGCATTCATGCATGTGGGACCATGCCTTTAAATAGCGCTTGCTGTTACTACAGTAACCATGGCCTGAAATTTGAAAAGAATTATATTAGTGATGCTACAAATACTAATAACAAGTGACATGTGTGTTTCTAAAGGGCAGTCACAGTTTTTCTGCACACATACTAATGAATATGTGCCACTTTGTAATTGTCTGACAGAATTAGATACTGCTGGTTGCACCTTTAGACCCTTAAGGGAACACACAGACATTTGAGGTAGTGAAGAAGTGGCCTGGGAAATGAAAGGGAAAATGAATCCCGGTGAAGTGTAGGTAGAGGGGGCGGGTGTGCTGGGCATGTCTTAATCTATTTCCAGAAGCATTCGCCAGACCGCTTCCCCTCGAGCCCATTATTTTCCATGCAGTGGGTGAGAATTTAAGATAACAGGTCAGGAAGAGGAGACCCAGTTGTGTAGGAAGGCAAATGAGCATCTACCCCATCCTCCTCAACTGAAGTATGCTACAATAAACACAGAGTCTGCAAACGTCTTAAAAAAAGGACAGAAATGAATATAGTAAATCTTACGCTATGATGATTTGGAAATGAGTTTCCTTTCAAATGAAGTTGCCAAAGAATGTGCGGTGACAGACACAGCAATTCACAACCTGCCATCCGTCTCCCTTACATTTCCCTTGATATTTCCGTCATGACTTTTCAGCTTGTGCTTACCTCTCAGCTACAAAATATAAAAACATATATATCCGAGACGACACTCAACAACATAAATACTTTTAAGAAAAAAATGCCCTGCAGCTCAATGTTAAACTGAAGCAATAAGACGATGACTAATGAACCTAACACGCATAATTCTAACATTGACTTAGTACAGGCAGGAAAAGGTTTTTGTGTTTGCGGAAGATATTCAAGGCTTAGTGATAGCAAACTTGTCAAGAATGGAGAACACACTCTCAGGAAATATGTGCTTGCGGTTGTGGAGTCACTTACTGCAAGACACACGGCTGTGTATTTCATCGCAGATTCAATTTGATATTATTCTCACAAGTGACAGAAAATGGGTTCTTGGATGACCAGCAAACAGAGATCTTTATCCCTTCTCTCTGCTCGCCATTCTTTTGTTCTGAAATTCTGGATGGTGCTGTTAGATATTGTTTAAGAGGCTTCACAAACAACACATGAATGCACAGAAATGCAGAGTGTTTCAAACAAGCACTGGTCAGGAGTGGTCTTGCGGGTCACACAGGTAGCTGCACTTAATTAACCCCTCTTTAAATCTGGCCCTGTCTCAGGAGGTACGGGTAAATGAGCTATGGAGATAGTGGTTTGATTAAGTGTGAAGCAGCCAGAAAAGACTGGAGGAGAGGAGAAGTTACTGAATACACCCAGAGTTCTATGAGTGCTTCAGCTTTCCCTTCAGCTGCATGGTTTATTCTCTTGGTCTTGAATGAAAAACAGGAAGTCTCCTTGGCCCTTGGTTTCTGTGAAGATTTCACAGTGCTGTTGTTAATGACCCATTTACAAAAGTACAATGCGATTTAATGTGTTTTGTAACACGATCTACATACTAAGTATTACATACAATAAATTTGTCTGCAAGACAGTCATTTCAGTCAATCTCACTCTATTATCACCTCTGAAAAGACAAACGGCATTATCACCAGTGTGCACGCACAAGATGTATTGCAGGGTCCCGGACTGTGATGAATTCTGCTAATTAATGAAGCGTGATGGCACCAAGACTCACAAATATGGTATCCTAAGAGTGAATATGACAATCTGCTTTCATGGCTGTCCTTATACAATTTCAAGACACTTACAGTCACGCTTGCCTGAGGCAAACGGTCAGATGGCGGACTCTGTCTTGCGTTTGCAAATTGAGGCACATGACTTTCCCCTTAATCTATGCAAAAATGTCCTTCACAACATAATCAAACAATCAAGCGGTAATTAAAATTCATGACAACAGCAAGACAATGCTTTGTCTCTTACAGCCCTTAAACAAACATCACGCTCAATGCCCCATGAAACAATAACCCACACTCAATACCTAATCACTCATAAACATTAATTGTGGCATCTTTCATTTGACATAAACCGTAATTGAGCATAGAAATTAGTTTATGCTAAAAGGTGAGGAGACACGGTTATGAATCCTCCCAGTTTGTACTCTCACGACCATGAAGATGTAAAGATCAGGGAACATGGAGCCCCTTCTGGTTTTACATCAGCTTCACTGTTATTTTTTTTTTCCTGATTCACTGAGTGACAGAATCAGCAGTGGCACGTCACATCAGCCAGGCCGGTTGCCCTGCATGGAAGCCGCCGCCACCGCTGTCGCTGCCCTTTCAAATCTGAAAGAGCCAGCACTCCCACGCTGCTCTCAAGTGAGATCACTGCTCATGGTGTGGGCGGATGAGACATGATCTCAGTCCGGTAGGTAATGACATTGACAGGAGCAGCCAGTCACTCAGATTTGTTTAAACAGAGTTGAAGTGTGGGCTATCTGTGGCTGGAGGTGGCGGGGTGCTCGGGGAGTGGGGGGTTCGGGGGGTAGAGAGAGGATGACGATCCTCTGGACTAGTCAGAACAAACATGTCCACTTATGGTCGGCTGATGCGATTTGATGTCTCCTTTGGCCATGTGGCCCGAACATGCAGAGTCATGCCCTGGATTCACATCCCTCAGCTGATTCCCTTCACAACAGAGAGCTCTGCAGTATTTATGATGAATTCCCATTGTGTGCTCGGTCATATTCATTGAGACTTCACTTGCTTATACTCTCTGCTGCCAACATTTAACTTGATTTAAATTGACTCGTAGCTCGGATAGATTTCAATTTCAGATTTTCGCTGGGAGGCATGAAAAAAATGAACAGCCGTTGATAACTTACTCTAGAAAAAAGGAATAGTACCTTTTCTCATCCAATTTCAATTAATTTTTCTGTATGGTGTAGAAGTAATAGATTTCACATTTGATCTAACTAATAGAGCTAAGCGAGAACAAAGTCTAGGTTCATGGCTGCGGGCATGCTCGAAATATCCTTCAGATAAAACTAAAGTCATGTACAGTATTTGGATATAACACCTGAGAAAACTTTCAAATGATTCCAAACCCATTTGTTGCACTCGTAAAAGGATATATAAGACCTTCATTTACCTGTTAATATTCATTTGGAGCAGGTCTATGTAGTGAAATGTAGTCTCTGGTGTAACACAAATAATGACTGTCTTAGATTCTGCTATAGGCAAAGAGAATTCACAGGGCCTCACCTTTGAGAGATACATCACATTTGTTTTAGTTACTGTGGCAGAAACTCACTCTTCAAAGAAAATGTTGTACCTAAGAGAGCATTACTGAGCGACTGCACATGGAAATATGATTTCTCCGGGTCTTTAGCAACTTACTGTGAAGAGGCTTGTTTCTGCCTTGAGGATCAGATGGAAAACTGTCGGAGTTGGGCTGGCACAATTTTGAAATTGGAGAGTAATCGTAATCCTGAGGGCTAATAAAAGGGGGCAAATTTGAGGAGCGCAGACTGAATATGAAATGCATTTGGACCGACGAGAGCATGTTCTTTCACGGAGGAGCTATTTTTAAACCATGACGTCAAATGCTGAGCAGGGGGTAGCCTTCTTTAATGACAGTGCTCTGGGTTTTTGACCGGAGTCAGCACCTCTGTTTCAGATCACATGGATTACAGGCCCAGAATGAACAATGTGTGCTGGGCTCTGGCACGGACAGGCGTCAGTACTGCCAACACACTTCATCCATCCATGCTGGCAGCCCGTCTATCATTCACACTCTGCAGTGGGCCAACACCTTCCAAACACATCACCAGAGAAGAGATTACTTATGGAAACATGATACTACAAGCACTGCCATGCAACACAAAGAGGATGCACACAAATATGGCTTCTCAGTTCAGCACCTGGGACAGCTCCCAGCTTTTCTAGTCACTCTCATCTTTCTGTCAATGGGCTGATTGACGCCATCATCCCCAGCCATGGAGACATTTTAAAAGCATATCAGCCAGCTAGCCAGTGTGCTCTTACCAATAGACACTTCAGACCATGCTGTTCGAGGGTGAAGAGACACTTGACTGCTTTGAGCATCTATTGTCCATTGCTCTCTCTCTCTCTCTTTCATTTGCTTTTGCTGCAATTTTCAATGGAATCAACACAAAGGTTGTCCGTGCAAGCCAAATTAGTGCACTATCTCTGCAACCGTATTTGACCATTTACCATTTCCCTTCACAGCCCCTATCAGTACTAGAGAATTTGGTGCCGACATTTCCTGTATGTTCCCCTGTGTTCTCATTATCTGCTTTTTATAGGATGCAATTCTGCTGCTCAGCACCAAAAAAGGGGAAAAACAGTGTGCATTTAATAAATACAGGCGACAAAAGAGGAATGTGTTCTGTGGTTTTGGCATGCAGAAATGTCTATATTTTTCTGACAATTACTTACACATTTGCAAGATTTTCTACTACAGTGTCTGAGTTTTTGTCTATTTTCAGAAAACAGGAAATGTATGTAAGAAAGGTAAGACTATCAGCAGGGGGAATTAATCATTTTCAGGGTGTCACATGAGAGTGACAGAATAATATAAATGTGTCAACTTGGGTCTATGGAGGCACACAGATAACACATTACTAGTTATGGCATTGTGTTATGTGCATGTAATATATTGCCTTGTTGGTTTCTTTATTATATATATATATATATATATATATATATATATATATATATATATCTTGCTTCAAAATGATTTTCAAGATTGTCTTCATGCACCTGGGGTTGAGATGCTGATTACTGTATTTTACAATCAGTCAATGAGATTTTCTTGTCAACAGAACAGAAGGTTAAACCTGAAATAAATATTTCAAATAAACACCAGGTGCCAATTTTAATATGATGACTATAGAGCCTTGGCTGTATTCCTGGCAGGCCAGGCAGTTTGTTCATGCTTGCTTGTAAATATATTAGTGAATGCACATGATATCTGAAAGAAGCAAGTGGGTAAACAGTGAGTGTTTTCCATCGTGTTCTACTTGACACTTTGTTCTCGTCCAGGATCTGTACTCAAGAAACCTCCACATCTTTTTCTCTTCATCACCACCGCCTGCCCACTACCGCTGACACCCTGTTTCTCGCATCAGCTCATCTGCCCTCTTAGAGCAGACTCCTACATATCATATGAGATGAAAAGATCACTGGAGGAGCAGAAGGCTCATGCACAAAAGAACAGATAAATCACTGCAAACTTAACCACAGTATTTATTTTCTAATACTCTCTTAGGTCTATCAGTGTTCTGGATCTGATTCTCGATGATGGATGATTATTATTTACTCAGCAAAACCTGACATTTATCTTATGTGGCTTCACCTCATGTGTTCAATCCCATTATTCACCAGATGCACATTCATTTATATTGTGACAATGTGAATTGAGTGTGTTATTGTTATGGGGTACATGCACGCGTGTGCACATATGTGAATGTGGTTTTGAGGTTCAGCAGCACCCATTAGCAACAGCCGGGGAAGACAGCCATTTACAGTGGAACCAGTGGCTTCCTTGATGCAAGAAGACAGAAATCTTATAAAATATGCATTCAAATGTGCTATATTTGTAGAGGATGCATTATATGATAAATATAACAAGAAAAAGCCTTCAAACAAACTCTACAATATGTACAGTTACAATCCAAAATGCATATCTACAATAAATCTGTGGCAAATTAGCTCAGATTCAATGTTGTTGTAATGGGTGGTTAAATGCTGGAAATATATATTAAATCTTTCCAGGGGACTAAAAGCACAAACTCTCACAACAAAATCTATTTTTGCAGCTGCTTCGTGAGTCTGATTCTTGCTTGATAAAAAGTTTTATTTTTTTTTTTAAAAACCACTAATGATTTTGTTCATCCATCCTTCTGTGAAATGTCGCTGCGCCTCCATCTAGACTTGAGTATTTCCTATCAAGGTTTATTGAACAATGCTGAGGAGAAATGGCTCCCTGAATAGCGGGACATTTATTTCATCTGCAGAAGGATGCAAGGATGCGTCTAAACCCTCGCTGACGGCTATGATTAATTGACAAGTTGATTGACAACTCAAATGCCAGAGATTGTCATTACATTCAGCATTCACCGACAAGCTGGGAGACCTCTCTCCTTGCCTTTCTGTGGACAGAAATACATTTGACAAAGTGGTTTTGCTCAAGTATTTTAGACATGCTATCACTCATTCCTCCTCACAAGGGTTCAAATCAAAGGTGCTGCATCAGATTAACAATTCTGTCAGAAACACATCACAGAGGTATTTTGTCTCGAAGGTATAGCCATTTGAACTAAAGGCTATAGTCTTTTGAAACACATTTCAATCTGTAACATTTTCTCAAAGGGATTAAAACTCTTCATCGACTTCGCTCTCATGTCTGTGTGATAAATATAAAGCTGGAGCCAGCAGCCGGTTAGCTTAGCTTAGCATCAAGACTGCAGGCAGGAAGAAACAGATTGCTTGGCTCTGTCTAAAAGAGCCATCCAGCACCTCTGCAGCTCACAAAATATGCCACTATATCTTGTTTATTTAATCCATAAAAACAGCAGTGTACAAATATACAAGAATTTGTCATGTTTATATACAGGCTAATGTTTTCCCTGCTTCCAGTATTAAATTGTATGTTTGCTAAGCTGGCCTCTGAACATTGCAGATTTATATTAGCACAAAAACCTGACAGTAGTATTGTTCTTTCCATCTAACTCTAAGTAGAAAAGCAAACAACAATATTTATAAATTAAAATCACCCTTTATATAAGTATAATGGGGCTTATACTGCTAATAATAATGCTATTTGTCTTCATGTCTTTAGAAAACAGTGTTTGCATTCATGTCAGTCAATTATAGCAAATAGCTTTTAGCATACAGAAAGAAGATGAAGCAACTTTAAAAAAAGAAAAAGAAAAGAATAGCTGGCACTGGCAGCGAGGAACACTTGAGTTGCTCCATCTGGCTTCATAAAAGATAAAACGAAATGCAACCAGACTAACAAATATTATATCCATGTCATTTTTGTAAATAGCACAAGATGAGTTGTGGAGGCACAGCAATGCCTGTCACAAATATTATCAGAATCCAGCATTCTTACAGATAAGCACATAAACATAATTTTAGATTTCCTGAAATAGACATGACAAAGCACTTTAACTTATTTTAAGATCACTTCCTGTTTGCTTTCTAGATGAGCATCAGTGGGAAGGCTCAGCTAAGACAGTAGTACTTTTACCCTGTGGGCCAAATTTCAGATGTCATTTTCAAAAGCTATGATTGTCCAATTGATGTTTGTTTTGTTTTAATGCTGACATAAAAAAGTCGAAATAAATATACCAATGAATGTGTGTCATGAGCTCGCAACGAAAGCAGACATATTGCACGATGCTACATTGTGGAGAATCACTTCAAAGTCCCCAAACATGCGTTCTTACACTGGGTTACTGACATGAAATATAAAAAGGCTCGCTTCTCAAAAGCACAAAAACACAAAGGCTTATTTAAAAGTGTACCACAGGACCCACAGTCAGTGACTGCCATCTAAACCTGGAAGTGCCCGTTCTGCACAGAATTTTGATTGCAGCTGCATTTCTTAAGATCCTCATCAAACTCTCTGTGACCTCTGTGCAGACCAGAGCAGAAAACTGACATGATTGAAACGCTAAGTGAGAGAGATGGATAGAGAAGAACAGCAAAACATATACTAACAGACATCAGAGAGGCAGACTGAAATGGAGAAAGGCAGCCAGGGGCTTAATCTTTTTTTTTTTTTAATAAGCGGATTCAGGTTTAATTTTTTGGATTCCACATTGCTGCACCCCTCAGCTGCCTCCCTGTCCCAATTTCCCTACATAATGTTTTGTTGTTTATCTATTAGTCATGTTTGTTCACGAATTGCTCACATGAGTCACCAAAGAGACGGTTTGTTGGTGAGGAGCATTTGACTGATATCAACTCGTGCTACGACGGTGCACTGCTGTCCCATTAGTAGAAGGCAGGTTGGCACAACATCCAATCCAGCCATGTTCTCCAGACAGTGATAATCCCCACTGATCTCTCCCACCCCCATCTGACAATGGAGAGGGGGAGAGGGAGAGACTGACAGGGGAAACAGAGTAAGGAAATAGTGTTCGAGTAACATAGTACGAGAGAGGTTAGGAGAATACATTATTAGAGGGACTGATACGGGGAGAAATATGGACTAAGCAGCCTCACATCAGCCTCCCCCGTGATGTCACAAAGGCTCACTGTGCTGCCATGATGCACATGATATAATGGAGAGGATTAAGCAGTAATCACAGGGGTTTGGCTGTCCTCAGACGTGAGGATCTAAATCCCTCCTCTCCCACTAGCAGATGAGCCCTCTGCTGGCTTCTCTGAGGGATGTACCTGGGCAAACAGTCAATGGTATCTGGGAGGATTTAAAAACACTCCTAGGAAGAATTTGGGCGTCCCTTAATCGCAAACAATATAAGTGGTTTGTCTTCAAAAGACAAAAAAAAAAAAAAACTATGCTTCATGCTTCAAAAAACTTGTTCTTTTTTTTTCTTTTTACAATAAATCATCAGGCCAAAACTGATGAAAATAAACTAGTTTTATTTTGAAATGATGTGCCCAAATATCTGAGTCTGAATAACCTGGTCTGCAAAAAATAGTTTTTAAAACTTTTTAATTACATTAACATTTCTTTAACATATTTTAACCACATTAACTAAACCAATGCAAATGAAGGTTCACTTGTTGTATCACTATGTCCTCATACGTCTACAGTTATACACCATGTTTTAATCAATGGGAAAGTTGGACATACTGTATCTAGGAAAAGTGCTCTTATTCAGTGTTTTATCTTAAAATATTAGATTCCTTTTTATTTCCATGCAAAATAAAATGCTTCAACAGAGAAGAAATGTTTACATGAATAACAACTGTACATACTGTAATGCTGTGTCATCATCTGCTAAATAGTTAAATCTCACAGTAGAGTAGTTAAAAAGTACAGTACATGGATGTGCATGTTCTTAAGTATGGCTGTCAAGGCATATTATTATATAGTTGTATAAATTATAAATTAGATCATACGCACAGCTGGAAGAAATAATATCCCTAATGGGAAATTCTGAATTGCCACATTCATGTCTCTGCTGTTACTTTGACAAACTGTCAAGTGGACTGTAGTTGCCATGCACAGATATTGTATGAATGATGGGCAGAAAACATTGTCACTGGACACAATCCAGGGTTTTGTCCAACATTAATGTCCTCCTTGGCAAGTGGGTTGCAGCTGCAGCAATGCCCATCAGGGCTGGCTGGTCATTATTACTACTGCCAACTACATGTCTTTGTTTTTGTCTTAGAACAGCATGAAATCCCACCAATCATGGCTTGAAATTAACACCATCTATCCCGCCACCTGTGGGCACAATTCAACTGTTGAGAGTAACTTTGTCTATTCTGTCTGGCACTCTTTCATCAAACCAGCCAATTTTTTTATCATTATTATTACTTACTGCAGGAATTGTTAGTTTCCATCCTTCCCAGTTGTATAGTGCGACGCAATGTGGGATGGCGAGACTCAGATAGCGCAATCTGTTCCCCTTTTTTTTAAATGATACCCAGCCGAAGCACACAGCACCCCAGCAGAGCGTCGCAAAAGATCGAAAGAGGAGATTCCAAGTATGGCAATGTTTTGATAAAAAAAGTCTTGTTTCTTTTCTTTCTCACTGTGATGCATCGAGCATATCAGCTGCCATATTCTGGAGAACGAAACTGAACACTTGCAAACAATTATCTGCCATAATATCAGTTGTTTCAGCCGTGATATCCCCATTACTTCACACTTATTCCTGCAAACTGTGCGGCACATTCACGTAGCCTGACATCATGAAGCCAGATAATTGGATACAATAAACCAATAAAACACTGTAGTTGTGTAGCTGCCAGACCTAATACCTTTAACTTTCTAGGCTTTTCTTGAAACTTGCCTGACATTTGGCTGAACTTTTTTCAGAGTGAGACGCCGTCCATCCTAAGCCACTGAGTAAGAAGTAGTGTGGGGACAGCTGGCAGACTTCACCCTAACAACAGTGGCTTAATCTCTGATCCCTGGTAGCTGACATGCCCTCCTCACTTCCCATACCCCATCCCTCAATTTTAAATCTTGCACTGTGTGACTCCCTCCATCAATTTCTCTCTATCTTTCTAGGCCTGCTACTACTGACTATTACAAGCTTATTGATAATTAAATTTTAAAAAAAAACAAACATGTAAATGATATTTGGCTATACAAATCATGCATCCTCCCATCACAATCATTCCTAAGACACCTGTGAGTAGACATTTGACTTGTGGGATAGATGCTTTTCATGTCACACTATGCCATTTTCAAAATCACTCTGCAACAAGAGGACAAAGAAAAGTGGATTGAGGTGGAAAGTGTGGTTGTGAGAGGTACTGCATCCTTTGTGGACGAGAACTTCACTTTTGCCATTCTGTATTCGTCCTTCTCCCTTCACATGATCTTTGTAAAGTAGCAGGAAAGAATCGAACTGGAAATCAGTGCCAAAAAACAACCAAAAAAAACATAAAACAACTGCCAACATTTGGGAGAAGAACAGCCCAGAAGTAAACAGCAGATCTGATAGTAGAGGTGCAACACAGATAGGCATCAAATGTGATTATTTTTTTATTTTTGAATACATTTTTGGTCTTGGGAGAATGCTGTGTCTCCTTTTATCACATCATTAAAGGTGCAGGACCGGCAAGCACGCAGGGGAGGTGAGAACTGGAGGAAGAAGAATCACTTTTTTTTTCTTCAGTGTATTGTTACAGGGGACATAAGAGCACTGTTGAATTAGAGAGGTGAGCTTCCTTCTTGGTCAGTACTCAAAGGGAATGATGAGTGAGACCAGGGAAGCATAGTGAGGTGTAATGTGCCTCACTAAGACATGGCAACACAGAAATACATCCCTGCAACAACTCTGGAAGCCCTCCAGAAACGCTGCAGAGCGCCAGGCTGACAGGAAGAACGACATTGGTGAGGCAAAAGTTTTTTTTCTTTTTTCTTTTTTTTTTTTTTAAGCAACAACAGATGTTGTAATCCCTGCTGTACAACAGTGAAGGCACACATCTGTGGTCGGGATGTTGAACCGCTGGCCAGGGGTTTAAAACAACACCACTTTCACAAGCCATTGCTCTCATTGTTACCATTCAGCAGTCAGATCACGCAGATGCTCTGTGTAATGCCGTCGTGCGTTGGTAATCGCAGGATTACAGTGACTGTAACCAGGAGCCGTGGTTTCAATCAGGCCTCCATCTCCTCTTTTCTCACAACTTTCACAGAAATGTCCCTGTATGTCGTTACAACCCGCAAATCACACGGCACACATGCATTTGCACCTTCTCTGTGCCAATATGATGATGTCTATAACCAGCAATGCACAGTATTCTGATCCCTAGCCACTCAGTTCAGTCAAATCAGGAAATTACCATATTCAAGCTATCGGCCCTATTTTTTCTGTCCTATTTTTCTGCTGCAATTACTAAATATGCCTGCTAGAAACACTCATCCTGATTTTAATCTTTGAAACTTTAAATAAGGAGACATGAGGCGCACCAAAAGACAACATGGCATTGAGGCAAAGCAAGCAAGAGAAACACAAAACATCATTTTTGGCAGCCTCTCCAAGCGTCCCCGTCAGTCACTCTCATTACCATCCAATTGTGAGAGGAGGGCTACTCTGTCCAGCATAGTGGAACACAACCTGGCAGCTGCAGCGCTGCAGGATGAGCCAGAACTGGTCCACTGAGCCAGGTCCACACTCAGTCCTCTCTGCTCTCCTACCTGTGCAACTTCACTGCCTAAAAATGTCATTTCACGGTGATCTGCATTCACACTTCTCATTATCTGACATAATTTGCATCAAAGGACATCTGCCCTTTTTCAGTTTCAGTTCAACTCTATTATGTTATCAATGTCTGTGACTTAAAACTCATTTAAATGCTTTTCATGCTCTCACACAAACTGTGTTTATCATTATTCTGCTGCTGGAAAATATTTTACCTGAAGGCAACACTTTGTTTTCCTGAACATTTTTGACCAAGTCTGAGTATGTGCAGCTTTGCTAAAAGACACAAAGGCAGCTCAGAAAAAGGCTGCTTTTCTCAAAGAATCAAGGATGATTACAATGTTATTTGTTCCAATTCAGCTTCTTCAGTCATCATTTGCGCATTTTGTATGCTGAAAATGTCCACCAGTGACTTGCATTTTTATAACCAGATAATCTTAATAATCTGAATAATCATAAGATAACACCAAACAAAGAAAACGACAGGAAGTGATTGTGTACATGAAATATAGCTTCAAAAACTCAGTGAACACTAAGTTATATTCTCATGTCTCAATAACATTAACAAGCCCTTGAGTGAACCATTAGCCTCCAGCTGCTTCACTGGTGCTGCTCAGTGGCCAACTGTAGGAGAAGACTGAGCCTCCCGCTATGAATCCTGTGTCTAACTAGATGAATAAAAATCAGGACAGTGCTTTTAAACTCCCACTGTGAGATTAAAAAAAACACTTCAATTCCATTTTATTTAATACTGAATAATTGGGGTTCACTTGCTTTCCACACAAGGAAGTGAAAATACATGCATGGCAAGGAGGGAAAAAGACACAAGCAATGGGTCGCTGTGTTCTGACCATCTATGGATGATTTTTATTCATGTACAAAAGAAGATAAAATCTTTCATCAGGCTCCATGTGATCATTTAAAAGACAATCAGGACTGCCAGCAAGGCTCCAGGCGAAAGTCAAGCAAATAAAAAGCTTGAGACAGAAATGAGTCACAAAAAGTAATGCAGCCACACAGCACTGTGTGAGTCAACAGCTTACTTTCTGCCTGTTATTTTGGAGCATCATTACACACATTGGCTCTTATCCTTGTGTCTGAGCCAAAGAGATACTGCACTGCTTTGGCTTTCCATCGTCCCAGCATTACTGATCCCAAACACGACATGGGCCGTCTGCGTTTGTTATATCTTCACTGGTAATAGCTGTGTGAGGCAGAGGCAAACATAAATAGCGGATGTGACATGTTGAGAAAGAAGGAGAGAGATAGAGCGAGAGAGACCAATGAGTGTTTTCTTTGCATGGGAGTGTTAAGTGCTACAAATAACCGGAAACCATGTGTGCTCAATTGCCATTGACTACACCTGCTGTGAAGAGAATCACTCGGGGCATTATGAAGATGAGAAGCATAACCTCCGATAACTACCCACCATTCATGTAATATGCTGCAACCTCTCATCTGATCATCTGATGTGAAAATGTGGAAACCGTGGCTTTTTTAAATCCTCCAAATGAGGTGGAAATCAACTTCATGTCCCCTGCACTGCACACGCAAAATGATGCTCACAAATTTGAAATTCTAATGCCATTTGAACCATTTTCAGGAACTTCTTGCTGTACTTGTGAACGCGGCCATTTGAAGAATACATCTTGATTTTCATGACTGTCAACAGACATGATCCACCGTCCTTTCATCGCTGGGATGTAATGTTTTTCCGCAGGGCTTCTTTTAATTTCTCCCCTTTGAAGTCTCTCCAAGACACATTATAGAATAAAAAAAAAAATCATATCAACCACTTTTTTTTATCAAAACGCCTCTAATTGATTTTCTTCTGAAAGAGTGCATTTCTATTTCTAAGGCAAGCAGTGAAAGAAATGAACTAATTTGAGGATTAGTGAAATATTACTATTATTTAACAGTATTTATTTTCACTAAAATAACATCTATCTTTTGAGCTTGAGTGACTTGAACCAAAGCTTCAAAAAGAAAACACTTGTTTGTTGTTGGTGTTTTTTCTCCACCAGTCTGTGAGCTATTCATTTATTGCTTACACTAACAGGATTAGTGACTTGCAACAGAACTACTGATATGAAGGCAAGGAAACGGCATCCAAGGATCTCTGACTAGAGCTGAACAGATTAAAGCTGGAGAAGCAGCGCGTTAATGAAGCAGAATTCTGCTCCAGAGGCTCCTAACCTGATAAATGAAGGAACTGCTATGTGTACCAGTTTCCATTCAGAGGAAGGAAAGTATAGAGGAGGGCAATTATTTTATTTGCTCTGTCTATGCTCATCATTCTCATCTCTTCTGTCTCCTTATCTGTAGTTCTGTGTATAAATCATTCATCTAGAAGAACTGATATTGTAATAATTTCTACGTATATTTCCATATTTATCAAATGTTAACAATCTGAATACCTACGCTTGAAAACAAATAAAGGGATTCAAACACACATTTTATGTCTATGACAGAAATAAAGCAGACCCTCAACAGAGCACTTCGCACATTAAATCAGCTTTAACTACTGCATTGCCCCCTAGAAGCAAAACACTGAGTGAAACTTGGTGCTTAAACATGGTGCAGCTGATTTCTCAACACATTTTAGATCTGGATGTGCACAACTAAGCAACTGTTTGCAATTCATAGAGGCTACCTTCCCCAAAAATCAATCGCTGAGATATTTTTTTTTCATCTTGGGATTATGTTAAATGTATAAGGGTGAATTTGCAAATGCTGGAAGTGAATGAAGTGAAATGCAATCATTGTCAGCAAAACACCCTTATCTCCATTTTTGAAATGTTTTTTTCTGAAACATCAGTGTAACGCTGTGCTCTCTTTGAGGCATGATTGGATACCAAAGAACAAAAAAGAAAGACTGAGCACTTTTGGACTGTAGTATCTATCAGAGTACAAAGATGCAGAGGGCTTTATTTTACAATCCATTTAACAAACTACAGGAGAAGTCTCTCGGCTACATAGTTGCGGCAATTGCTGCGTGCTTGAGGTGCCAAAACATCCTATCACTCATCCTGCAACTGAGGATGACCTTGGTTAGGGGAAAAAAAACAATTTGCACTCGCTACAGGGTAATGTTCAAAGCTGCTAATCTCCATTGTGAAAAACTGTGAAACTGTCAGACCAATCCATCTGTGATCAGATGAATATCATTACTTGAATCGAACAAGTAATGATAGCCTCCCACAGTTGGCCTCCTGCAGTGCGCTGTGAAAGACTCACAAGACCTGTTTTATGTCTAACAGCCTGAGATGTACAGCAGTACTCTTTCAAAGCATAACTAACCCTGAACTACCAGGTTGGTAACCTAGCATAACTAAACAGATTATTATTACCTTATTCTTCACCTGAAATATAAGGTAATAACCTGTCTTTAAATCGATGACTGCTGTAATTGAAGAGGACGGATTTAATCAAAGGAAAGCGGGAGCGTGCATGTAGCAAGCATGCACACTCATCATTATTCAGCTAGTTTAACTGTGCAGCTGCATGTATTTTACATCAATGTTCTCTTTCCACATGTCTAGCTTTTGAATGACATTATAGATCCAAGTGAGTAACCAATCACATAGGGCAAATAAGCCCACTGTTAAAGGCTGTCTTCAGTCAGAACACACGGTCCTCCAGCTGGATTCAACTGGATTTATTTCTCTGTCCTGCATGCCAAGTGTGTTAACAGTATGGTAGAGCCTATGAGACCAGTAAAGAGATCTTGTAATGGTAATGCTGTGCATGCTCTGCATTTAAACAAGCCCTGGCAACTAGGACCTCTCCAGCCCTATATTATCTAGTGTGGTGCATATGAAATGAAATATTGCATTTACATGGAGCCATCGACAGCCTTCGACTGCTGGACCACAATGTTTAAAGGTCCCCAGCATAAGCACTGACACATAGACACTAAGTTTATACAGTATACTGTACATAGATAATAAAAATGAGCAAACATCCCACATTTTTACGGGATTAATTCCAGTCATCACATAATAAATGTCTCTATGGGACTTCTTTGTTCTACATCGTAAGGCTGGGATCTGCACTCTTCATTTCTTTATTTGATTATTTATTTTATTGACAGTGTGAAGCTACCTGAGACTGTAATGTGCTACACATCGAGAAAAAAAATTCGTCTTGATTACAGGAACAAAAGTTATTGTTGTTGTATTCACTCAGCAGGCAATAACAGTTGTGTTAATCAGGATCCATTAATTACAGCTCTTCCTAAGAGGCTTTGATTTCCTACTGATTCATTTCATTAAAAATTGTCCTTATTTTTGCAATTTCTGAGTTTTTTTTTTTTTTTTTTTAATTAAGGACAAGTACAAGGTATACATTTATCAGCTTTCTTGCTGAGTTATATGGAAAGACTGATCTATGCATAAAGAAAATAATAATACCTGAGTGAAGAATCATCATTTTATGAATATGGCTGACTGGAGAAAAACAAGAAAGACAGCATGAAGACAGCAAGGAGCTCATCAGAGAGAGCTGCTACAGACTAGTGCAGCAGAGAGCTGCAGTGTTGTGGTAATGGTGTGTTTACGGCTCTCGCTCCAGGCACTGTCTAGGCTACGCTACAAAGCAGGTAATGACTCTGCTCCCTAATTTACCCACCTCTTGCCATCTTGGCAATTTATGAGATGGCCTCCCCAGCATTTGCTTACAGAGTGCCGACAAAATTCACCTTGTATTTACAGGAGATTTTGTGCTCCATGGTTTGTTTTTCGCCTTCTCAGGCAAAGTGAGTTTAGGTTTGAAGTTACTGTGAGTGAGCTGTGCAGAGTGCATGCACGAGAAAACATCAAGATAAGTGTGTGTTCTATCCCTGTGTTCTTTAAATTTTTAAAAGTGCCTGCGGGATAGGTTACATGCAGGGAAAGAAAGGTGTGGAAAGTCCTGTGGCATACGAAGATATGGGATTTGGGTTTATAAACAGAGGAAGGCGCCTTTTACGAGGAAAAACATACAGTAACTCAAGCAAAATTTAAATGTGTACAGGCAATAAAGGTTTGTGACAGCTCCTAATCTTTCACCATTTTTCTTGCAAGAAAAGTCATTTCAACTGCATTCCTTATTATAAATCTATAATAATGTTCTTGTCTATGACTCATTAATTCCTTATGTACTTTGCAGATCTTGTCTTCTCTGTTTCTATGGTTACCCTGGATTCTTACAGTGTGTTCGTATGTGTACCTGTGTAAAACAAAACAAAACAAAATGTGAATATGGAGGAATTCTTCTAAATTGCTGTTGGTCATTTTGGTAATAAGCTTTAGCGGCAGACCCAGGGGCAGACTGGGACTCTCTCAGCCGGGGAGTTAAGCAATGTAGTGGACCACTGATGATGTGAGGCAAGCTTGTGGCACAGGCAAAAGATATCTGAAGCACTATAATTGACCAGCTCCATTTAGTAAAGTCATACTGTTTTTAAGGGGCGACCTGAGATCAACTCACACTTTGAATTGCACATCGCTTGCAGGTTCAACTCCTCATTTATGTCTGTTCTCTGGGAAAGAAAGTGTTGCTGTTACATACTATGCTGTTTCTGTGTGTAAAAAAAAACCTCCCATTTATATAAATGCAAAACACCTGTGCAGCCCTACAGCGTTCTGAGTTCAAATGTTTGCGAGGGGCTCCCTCAAGTGAAATGGGCAATACGGCCCCTAGCCTTATGACCCTTCCAACTGTAGCCACAACCTGCTACACCAGCAGTATTCACCCAAGCATATCAGCACCGACTGTAATTAAGACATGCTAGATGGGGCTTTCACCTGCTTCCTCAAGTGGCGCTACTGTTCATTATCACGCCACAGGGAATTCACCGTGACGACTCACGTGTCCTTTCACTCATCCCACATGTATGTACAGTACACTCACTGTGCATGTTACGTATGAACACACCGACACAAAGGAAGGCACAGAAATACAACCACAGACCTACGCTTGTACTCACACAAAATAATATTCAGTAATATACACAGACATAACACAAATGTGCAAACACTACCACAAAGCCATCAACCTCCTTACGCAGACCTACAGCCGCGGGCGTCTCCAGCTGTGCTCAGAAGATTCCTCCCTCCCTCTCAATCACGCCACACTGATTTTAAGGACCTGCCGCTTGGCAGCTTTTCATTTCATGCAATTACGTCTGAAAGCGCCGCTTATTTCTGCTAAGCTTGAGTCGCAACTGGGTAAACATTTTGTTCCTACTGCATGACGATCATCATGTGCTGCATGGTTTCATAGGATGGCTGCAGTGTTGAATGCTGTACAGAAATCAGGTTTGATGTATTGAAAACAGGAGAAAAACAGGTTATATCACTCTGAATGTACAGCTGAGTCGAAGGCATCCAAGTCTCGACTGTTGCCATGGTAATCAACATCAAAATCAGTATTAATATGTATTTTTTATATTATATATACAGTATATTGTATACAGTACATATACATACATTATTACCTCAAAGCTCCCAAGTGAAAAAAGAAATAGTAAACCTGCATTATTCATTATGCGTTATTCCCAGAAGAATAGCTGTTTGCTGTGTGTGTGTTTGTGTGCACACTGTCTCGGATGCTGCACACAGCAGAGCAGATCAATGGACAGTCTCAACAAAGCCAGATCTCTTATTTTATATATTGGCCTTGGTTATATGTTTCATTCATTTGTTTATAGGCTGACATATGGTATGAGTAAATTCATTTTTATGGGCAAATGCTGTAATTTAACTGGTTATTGCACATGTTGTAGAAATTTTTGTTTAATTAAAAATGTTGTTTGTTTTGATTTTACAAAAGTTTGACAGCTTTTGCTGATGTCGATCTCACCCACCACCATGGTTTCATTGTACAGACTTGCATAGGATGCAGCATGAGTAAAGATGCAATGAGTGTTTTTTTTTTTTTTTTTGAGAGAGAATGTGAAAGGCAACTGACGCCTGTAAAGACTACAAGTTTCCCTCTGTGTCTCGTTCTTTGAGTGTGTTAGTGTGCGTACAGCATGTGTGACAGTCTGACAGAGCCTGTACCTTTTGTTAATGCATCAAATATCGCTGAAAAATTCCCAATGAAAATACAAAAATACTATTTGGGAAAGCCCTACCTGAATTCATTCATTCAATACAGGGACTCCTGACAAGAACTAAGGTTTGCTCCTGGTTTAATTAGGGTCACCTGGATGTAATTCCCGATGTGTCATTTAATTCAAAGTACAACAGTTACTCTGGTAATGGTACCATTTGTTCTGAAATGAAGGAATGTCCTGTTACAGGAAAACTGATTTCATCTATCCAATGAAATATAATCATGACCTGCACAGACCAAAGAGTGCACATCTTTAAAGCCCATTGGTGACACAACATTAAAAGTTTGATGAAAGATAACTTACTACAGAATTCTGTCTGGCCCAAAGCTTCTGCCATTGGTCAGAGCTTGGACCTGTTATCCACTGATTTACAGCATACTTAAGTTTGTGTGGATAATGCTTGTTCTGCCTTGTTATGCTGATTTGATGGTGCCTGAGGAAGACCTCTTTGATCATAGTGTTATGTTAAAATTGCTTAATACACTGTTTGTTTGATTCTTGTTTTTGTTCGTTTTTTTTTTTTTTTTTTAATCCAGAGCCTGAAAACATTTTTGGGATGTGCATACCCAACACCCTGATTATCCACCCACAAATCCACAAATGCAACAATTTGGTTGTTTTGTCCAAGTAAGGTATTTCTCCAAAATCAGCCTGTCAGTCTTTTATTGCATACATATCCTCTCAGCTACTGCAGTTTGCTCTATTTCCATATGAATCAGGTATTGATCACTATTCAAATGTAAATATAAAACACCACGTTACAATAATACTAGCTTCTTATTTGTCTTGCACCTTTGCATGGTATCTGAAAACTTCCCCCACAGTAAACTACTATTCCCCACAGCACTGCTGGCCCCTCTGATCCTCCCACCATGGACTGCTAGTTATCCAGTCTCAGCTGAAAGTCTGCAGTGCTGAGAAGCAAATAGTCTCCCTTTATACACAAGGTTGCTTCTCTTGTGGATTTAAATAATCGTCTTTAGAGCCATTGCAGTCTGCGCTGTTTGACCTGCTTGAGACACAAAGAATGAACATGTCCCGAAACAAAATGGCCTTTTTTTATTCAAAAATAAGCAGCAGTTGATAGGAAAGAAAAAGCACATATTGTGAATTCTACTCTCCTCCTGTTTATCCATTGCCTTCCTCTACTTCCTGCAATCCCCTCTGCGCTTCTTATGTCTAACTTTAAAAACAGGATGTTTGGATCTCCATGGCTCCGTCTTAACTGCTCTGATGTGTGTCCAACAGACTGAACACTGCATATCAAGTCTATCAACACACACATCCCTTCCCCTGCATCTGCTATCTGTCTCAGAAAAACATAAACACTTTTGCCTCCTTGTAGTTTTTGGACAGCTAGAGGTGATGGTGGAGGTAAGCTGTTATCCTCTGTGTGGATGCACTACAGTAGAGTGCATTCTGATTGGCTGGAAGAGGAATTTATTTTTGAAAATGTAGTCAACTTGCTGAAAGTTAATGTAACTTCTCTGGGACCTCACTTGACATTTGGGTGAGCTATATTATTTATGGATTTGTTTGCTCCCAAACTTAACCCTGGGCAAGCCTGACTCCCTGCCTTTTAAGTTGACGTACAAAGCATCATAGGCTTGAGACTTGGAGGGAGTGCAATCCATATTATCTTCACTCTTCACACTGCCAATGTCCTTAAACGTTCCTTTCTAGCGGTCAAAAATATGAAATTTTACCCCAAACCATATCACATTTATCTTTATCCACACCAAGGGAATTACAGTTGATCTGTTAAAGAGCACTCAAATGAAACGCTTAACATGGGTAAAAAGTATGTGTGCTTACTGTGCACTGGACTAAAACAATAATGTTTTCCTAAGTCCAGACTCCAGACTCCAATTAATTATTAATAAAAATGCATTTTTTCTTATCTTAGCCTTGCATACTGGTTTCGTGAAAATATCACATTCAAACAACTGTATTTATTCAAGTTTTTTTGCCAAAAACTACATTTCGTATTGTGTTATTGTGACATCTCTATTTATTATGTTCCATTTGCTTTTTCAGAATAATACTGGTTGGTGGGCAGAACACTGGCTTTTACTGGTGCTTAGGTGAATAGGGATCCATCCATTTCATAGACTACATGATATTTCATCAGAGAACTTCATACCGTCAGAGGAGACCTGATGACAGATTTGAGCAGTAAGATTAGATCAGAGTGCCTCTCTTGAAATACAATTCAAAGAGCTTCGAGGGTCAAGCAAAAAGGTTTGCTGTGAAGTATAATGCCTCAAAGATGCTTTTACATAAAGTCAAGGGGCACACTGTCATTTACTGTATGCAGGAAACCATTTAAACTTTGAGATTTTTTTCCTTTTCAGAGTTTTGGTGACATGATGATTCACGGAGCATGGGCCTTGGTCACACTATTGGATTAACAGAGTCAGCTCTTTGATTACAAACCAGTCAATGACCCTTGAGAAAGGCCTCAAACATGCTGCCCCCTCAGTGCATCACTGATAAACGATGCAGCCACCAAACCAAGGCTAACCAGAACCAACATTCATTTGGGCTTGTCCACAGGCAAATGGAGGACATGACACTTTCTGATTACTTTATATTGACTCTTAACCTGGAGAGACGGACCCCGAAGAGGCCACTCTAACAAACAGCTACATTACAGAGTTCACTGCTAGACATAACATTTACAGAAGAAACAGTTATCTCTTCTGGAATGTAACTCTCCCTGAATGTTTTAAACCATCTCCGTCCACATGCAACTGTGTTTTGTAATCATAAAAACCTATTTCAAATATATGGAAGAAACGCATCTAACCTTGGTTACCACACTTGCTGATTTGAGTTATTACACTTTAAAACATGGAACTACAGCATGTTGACAAGTTTGCAAACTTCATAAACAGGCTAAAACATCTTGTGGCATGATTTCTGTGGGGAATTTATACCACAATGCCTGCAAATCCCAATGCTAATTAACAACCCAAAAATCTAAAATCACTTCTCTACTAAAAGGTGTTGTTTGTGAAGTGTTTATCACACTCACACACACACACACACACACACAGTATTTTAAGTTCATAGTTGACAGGCTACATGTGCCGTAATAAAAGCATTAAGATCTGTACCCAGTCGACCAGTCTTGATACACTGTGGGAGGCAGAAACAGGTCTGTGAGGGAATACATAAGGGACCTCGGGGGCCTCTAGATGCTTTCTCCTCACACCACCTTTGATTTGTGCATATCTAACCTTCCGACCTGCAGACGCTTTGATCAGGCAGGGCTCTAAGATGCTGGATGTGTGCACCCACTCCTGCTGCCTATACACATTCCCTCCATCACACTCTCTGACACTGAATTATAGATATGCTATGCTGTGTCTATGTGTGTGTGTGAGTGTTGCATAGAGAGGTTAGGAGTTCTTTCAGTAGTGGTTAAAGCTGTGAGGGTACACGCTCAAAGAGCATTTTTCTCGCTCTGCATAGTAATTACCCTCCAACTCAGGACCTACTGGAGTTAATGTGCTCGCTGACTGAAGACTTTCTATTAAATGAAGTAATCAGCATATGTTTGCTCTTACTGTAAGCTTTATACTCTATGTGGATTTCATATATCTTGCCCACTAAAAAGCAGTCGTGCTATTTTGTTTATCTCTGCATATGTTTCATTGCATGCCAGCTCATAAACTGTGAAGGACACATTATGGGCGGATGTGCCAGCTGTACGGCGTGCCTCCTGTCCGCTCTGTAAACTCTTTCCTAATGGTTGGCTCCACTTTTTCCACTCATTCCCACCAAGATTTCAAACAGAGTTCACTACATTTCACTGGGACTTTTATGGCTGCATACTGAAATAAACACAAATGAATAATCGAGAGGGCATGGAAGATAGATCCGAATGGGATGAATACTCTGAATCCACACATATAGAAAGCCTTTTGGCAAAAATACACAAACACCCATAAACAACATGCACTTGGTAGACTATGTTAATGAAACAGAAATGGAAAGAAGCTAAATGTAAAAATCTTATGAAGCTATTTCAATGTAGTTAACAGAAAAGGGACAACACAGAGCAGCAAGAACATCTTATAACATCTGGATTACATAACTGCTGGTTAATCTCACCTCAGGCAGCCTTTTGCCATACACTGCACAAATGGTAACGTTAATCCTTGAGTGACTGCAGCATGCTACATTTACAACATCAGTTAAAAGGCTTTTTCTGTTTGTTTTTTTTAGGGAATTCTATCCTGAGCTGGGGGTTCCTGTTGGTCCATATTCAAAGTATCTGTGTGAGGCTTTCATGATATGGAGTAGAAGAGATTCAGATGCAATAGTAACATTAGTGGAAATCAGTGAGTCAGAGACATCCCTCTATATTATGCAGTTATATTATAGCATGCAGTAAATGAAGACATTATATGAAAGTATAATATTCTGCAGTTAAATTCTTGTCTTTTGTATCTCAACACGCATAACACTTAGGGGGAATAAGTGTTAATGGCTGGAAAAAATGATATAAAAGCCCAGGCGTTGAGAGGATGCGGACTGAAAAAAAAAAAAAAAAAAAAAATCACACCACAGCAGGAAACCTCCACTGTTCTACTGTTTGAGAGATTCATTACTTTATCAGATCTCATATTACGATGTCTCTCTGAGTTGTGTAGTCACTGTGTGGGCAAACATAAAAATAAAGAAATAACAGTGTTTCTATATGAAGCAGCAGAAATGTTCACAGCGAGTCAACCCAAGAGATCAGTTTCACTGTTGGGAAACAAGTCGCTCTGGGACACGAGACAAAAGTTGCCATAGCAACAAAAACTAAAGCATTAACCTAAACAGCTCATATCTGTTTCAACACACAGACTGTATTGTTAAATGATATTGATTGATGATTGATTGAAATTATATTTATTCATCATGACCATGATTCTCAAGACTGATTTTGACACTTATTAAAGCAAAACCTACACTCCTTTACTGCTGTTTACATACTCATTTTATGATCCACCTCAATGTTCTTGTGGAAACGATTACATTTGAACACATTATGATAACATTATAATTTCCTACTTCTCAATTTTACTGAATAGATCCTGAAAGCACCATAATGTAACTCATGTTACTAGCTCTCCGCCAGCCAGCATTATCAGGGATATTTTTTATCGTTGCTGCACCCTGATCTCCTGTACCTACTGTACCATATAAAATCGAGTCATGTTTTCAGAATTTTACCATCAGCTTACCAAAGTATCGGTTCTTGTAACATCCCCATTTACTACAAATGTAATTAATGCATTTTATTTGAAACAATTAAACCCTACTTCCCCTAATTCCGGATCAATCAACCATGGAAAAAAATCAATTGCTACTCAGTTTCCCCCACCATATCACAAGATTGTCTAAAAGCATTTATTTTGCAAAATATTCAGTATTTCATTGGCTCCAACGGTTAGTACTGCACATGCATTATGCAACGTCTATGTTTGGCAACGACAACACCTCACTCCTTTTTTGTTCTGCTCTGCGCACGACTTACAATACAGGACATTCACATCACAGTATCATTATTATTATCATTATTATTATTATTATCATTATTATGCTTGTTCTGCACAGCACACCACTTCTCTTTCCCCCCTGCAAATGCACACTTTTATTAGATTTTATCACATGAATAGTTACTGTGCATTGGGAGTAAATCTGACAAATAAAATGGAGATACAAACTGAATTTATTATGAAGAAGTTCCCATAGGAGAGTGTTTATGTTGTTAGTCAGTGGAGCTTCATTATTTGGAACAGTAAATAAAGATAAAGTCACAGACAGAGAAAACACACACACACACACACACATACAAACACACACACACACACACACACACACACGCATACAAACACACACACACCTGTAGATGGTTAGTGTTGAGGATTAAAAACAAGGTATGAATCTATTTTCTAATTACCTCTGGTGCAAATAAACTACGCTCTAAGAAGTGTAAGGAACTGAATGGAGCCTTTTGTTTTTACTATATAAAAAATGGTGTCATTCACTCCAGTATAATCACTGCACCATTATAAGGAATACAGAAGCATATGTTAGCTTTAATTACGATTTTACCTTGATTTAAAAAGCAGACAAAGATTTGCCACCACTTTTGTGTTGAAAAAGACCTTATGAATAATTAAAAGTGGATCATGCAGATGAGGGCCTGACTGCCTGATGACAGCTGGCAAAGTGAACAGATCATTCTCTGAGTCACCCACTGTGCATTCAAAAGTCAAAGCTCCTTTTCTCATTCAAGGTCACTGTGAGCTCAACATGGCCGACATCTAAAACTCTGTAAGTCTCTTCAAAGTATTGACGCTGACCTCTTCTAAACCATGTTCGGAATGCTTTCCTAAATAGGTCCAATGGAGGAATGTTTCCATAAAGTGTGATGAAGAGGCATAAACATAACCTGCAAAACCTGTCTGAAATCCTTTGACATCATCTCTTCTCTAAAAGCTGGAACAAGGAACGGACTGTAAGACCTGACTGTGAGAATCTACCTGATGCTGCCTAAAAATAATAACTAAAACGTTAAAAAGGGATGAAATGCATCATTTCTACATCTACATAAAAGACTACTTTT